>JAWDJD010000001.1:161290833-162531666 GCA_035047305.1 Bradypodion pumilum | reverse complement strand
CACATGTAGTGTGTGTGTCTGCTCCTGGTATTGGCGTGGGTGGCGTAGGCCAGATCCAGTCCATGGGACATAATTTGGGCACCCCTAAGCTAAACAGATAGGTGTGCCCAATTTTGTCTTTCCCACTTTTAGAAGTTTAGAGCCGCAAATGTTCGTCTTTATCTATACAAATAAATCTGTGTGTTAACCATTGTGATTTGACAAATGATGTTTAGCCAGGCCCCACTAGCCCCGACCGAGCATTCATGCACTCGCCCGAACTGGGTACGGATGTTACTGGGGGGGGTTGAGAAATGCGGCAGTGGGGCAGGAGCCCCCCGGACGCAAACAAAAAAGGGAACTTCCATTCCCAACGTTCCTCCGCACCAGAGCCAATCAGGCTGAACGGCGCGAGCAAAAGGAATGTTCGGAAATGCGCCGCGGCCAATCAAAATCAAACCCGCAGAAAAAAATGACACACAAGCCAAAAACACAAATGCCAAACTACAAGCCCCAGCGTCCTGCACGCCATGAGCGCGCAGAACGCTGAGGAAGCCAGCGCATGAAAAATAAAAGTAAAAAACGCAGTGCATCACAGCAACACAGGCTGCGGTAAGGAAACCCCCGCTGCCGCTGGCCTTCCTATCCACAGGCCAGGCATCGAGCCTGGCCCGTGGAAAAGAAAGACCCCCCCCCAGCCGCTGCCCTTCCTTTCCATGGGCCAGGCATCGAGCCCGGCCCGTGGAAAAGAAAGACCCCCCAGCCGCTGCCTTCCCTTTCCATGGGCCAGGCATCGAGCCTGGCCCATGGAAAAGAAAGACCTCCCCCGGCTGCTGCCTTCCCTTTCCATGGGACAGGCATCGAGCCCAGCCTGCAGAAAAGAAAGACCCCCCCCCGGCCTCTGCCTTCCCTTCCCACGGGCCAGGCATTGAGCCCGGCACATGGAAAAGAAAGCCCCCCCAGCCGCTGCCTTCCCTTTCCACAGGCCAGGCATCAAGCCCGGCCCGCGGAAAAGAAAGACTCCCCAGCCGCTGCCTTCCCTTTCCACAGGCCAGGCATCGAGCCCGGCCTGCGGAAAAGAAAGAACCCCCAGCCGCTGCCTTCCCTTCCCACGGGCCAGGCATTGAGCCCGGCCCACGGAAAAGAAAGACCCCCCGGCCGCTGCCTTCCTTTTCCATGGGTCAGCCACCAAGGCTGGCCCACAGAAAACCCCCACCCCAATGCCGCATGAAGCAGCGAGGCAATTTCCGTGGTCCAGCCACCTAGGCTGGACCACAGAAATACCACCACCCCAACGCCGCATCAAGCGGCGATGATATTTCCACGGTCCAGCCCCCGAGACCGGCCCATAGAAATACTCCCACCCCAACACAAAACAACACAATCCAAACCAAAACCAAAAGAAAAACAAAAAGTAAACACAAAAACATTCAAAAACACAATCCAAAAACAGTCAAAAATAATCAAAACCAAAAATAAAAAACAGAAAAAGGAAACACAAAAACATCCAAAAACAAACAAGAAAAAACACATAGGCTTCCCCCAAAACCCAAAACAACCCCCCCCCCCAAAAAAAAACACCAGAGAGCTTACCAGGAGACGTCCTCACTCCATGACGACCGGAACTAAACTGAGGAAAGAAAGAGACTACTTACTGGAAGAAGAAGCGACACCCAGAGGACAGTAGAGAACAATAGTAAAATACAAGAAAAGCTCACCAGCCCCACCTAGAGGCCACAAGAGAAAAAACATTCAAAAATATTCAAAATAAATACAAATAAGACCCAAATTACTGAAATATGTTATCAAAACCTTAAAAAATATTCACACTAATCACAAATAATTTTAAAAAAAGAAATATGTTTTTACTAAAAAAAAACAAAAAACACATCTAAACACAGTATAGAAACATTGATTTAAAAAAAATGTTCTTACACATTTTAAAAATCCAAGCTACAACTATTTAAAAAAAATCACATAGTAACACATTATTTGGTTAAATACAATAATTATAAAAAATTATATCATCCTTTCCTCTTTTTAAAAACCAAAAACCAAAAACCAAAAAATAAAAAATCACAGTTTATAACAGCCCATGTGTAAAAATAAAAATTTTTAAAAACCACAATTAAAAACAAACCTCATTTGCATAAACATAAAACAAAAACCTTCCAAAACCATTTTAAAGAGCCCGGCACCGCCGGGCAAAATATGCTAGTCCTATATATGAAGACATGCCAGTTTTGATGAACTAAAATGAAATACTTCAATGGGTTTTGCTTTGGCTGTCTGAATGGTTGTAACATAGAAATTTCAAGCTCAAATCAAGAGATACCTACTGATTAGACCTGGATGCAGCCTGCAATTTCAGGAAGGACATTTTGCCACTTTCAGGAAGCTGCACAAGCACTGCTTAGCTGCCTTCTTCCTTGTTCACGCTGTTTGCCAAAGTAAAGAAAAGTAGGGTTATAGCAACCCGCTGGCTATGATCAAAAAATGCTTGAGTTGTGTCAGGACTTCAAAGCAGTGGGAGACAAGCAAAGCTGCCAAGTGAGTGAAGGGGGTGAAACATAAAGGACTTACAGGATCTACGCCTTGACCTTCCATTTCACTGCTTCTTTGATCTTGGCAGAAGACTGCTCCAGCTTTACAAGGGTAGCTTAGCATCAAGTGCATAGAACCCCTTGGCTCTTTCCTGGAAAATACTGATCTAAGCCTATGCCCTTATGTATGAACTGTAATTGACCAACAACATAGACTGAGAAATTTTTGCATCAGCACACAGAAGTCTCCCTACAGCATGCACAATAACCATACCATTGCAGCAGCAGCAACAAAACCATTTTTGATTGAAGTCACTTTTTCTAACCTTTGATGTTTTCACATGCCGATGAAAGACTATTCAAATGGTTACACTTGCACCTATACCCATTCTAGAAAACTGAAACACAGTGATTATTAAAGACATGCTTACAAGCACTGGCCTTAATTTCTGTCACATCATGATGAAAGTGAGTAGCTTATCTGATTTTCTTGTGGCATGTTAAAAGTTAATTGCTATATGTTGCTTGTTGTTCAGTCACACAGTCAATTCTGACCCTTTGCAACCCCATGGACCATTGCCCTCCGGGCACCTCTGTCCTCCACCATCCTCCTCATCCCGCCCAGCTCTGCGCCCATTGCATCTACAATACCATCCAGCCATCTCATTTTGGACTTCCCCTTTCTTCTTTTGCCCTCCACCTTGCCCAGCATCAAGGCTTTCTCAAGTGAAATCTCTCTTCTTATTTGATGTCCAAAGTACTTTAGCTTCATCTTTACTATTTGACCTTCTTAGGAGCAGTCAGGGTTGATTTCTTCTAAGATTGACCTATTAGTTCTCCTCGTTGTCCAGGGGACTCTCAAAACTCTCCTCCAACACCACATCTCAAAGGCATCTATTCTTCTGCGCTCAGCCTTCCTAATGGTCCAGCTCTCACAGCCATACATTACCACCAGGAATAACATTGCTTTGACTTTGCGAATTTTTGTTTGCAAGGTGATGTCTCTGCTTTTAACTTAGCTCCCAAGGTTTCGCATAGCTTGCCTCCCAAGAATTAGTCGCCTTTTTTATTTCATGGCTGCAATCACCATCTGCAGTTATCTTTGATCTTAAGAAAGTAAAATCTGTCACTGCTTCTACTTCTTCCCCATCTATTTTCCAGGGACTGATAGGACCTGTTGCCATTACAGTACAATATCTTGGTTTTCTTGATATTGCGTCTCAAGCCAGCTTTTGCACTTTCTTCTTTCAACCTAACCAGGAGCTTCTTTAGGTCTTCCTCACTTTCTGCAATTAGGGTAGTATCATCTGCATATCTCAAATTGTTGATGTTTCTCCCAGCAATTTTGATCCCATATTGTGATTTGTCCAGCCCTGCATTGCGCATTATGTGCTCTGTATATAAGCTGAACAAGCAGGGTGACAAAATGCAGCCTTGTTTTACTCCTTTTTCTATTCCAACAAACTACTCTGTCATTCCGTATTCTGTCCTAACTGTTGCTTCTTGATTCATGTACAGATTTCTCATGAGGCATATAAGGTGTTCTGGTATTCCCATCTCTTTGATTACTTGCCACATTTTGTTGTGGTCCACACAGTCAAAGGCCTTGGTGTAGTCAATGAAACAGACGTAGACTTGTTTCTGGTATTCCTTTGTTTTCTCCATGACCCAATGTATGTTTGCAATATGGTCTCTAGTTCCCCTGCCTCTTCGGAAATCCTCTCTCCACATGTTGCTGAAGTCATCTTGAGCATAACCTTGCTAGCATGTGGGATGAGTGAAATTGTCCGATAATTTGAACATTCTTTGGCATTACCCTTTTTTGGGATTGGAACATATACTGATCTTTTCCGATCCTGTGGCCATTGTTGTGTTTTCCAAATCTTCTGGCAGATTTCATAAGTCAAGTCCACTTCTCCAGACATAAGAGTGAGACAACAGGACAATCAATACTTGGCCCCAAGATAAAGTGACACAAGTTGCAAATTGTGTGAGTCAGTGCAGCATTTCAAACCCAGCAATCACTAAAGACCCCTGTTTGATATTCAGTTCATTTCCTGGGAAGCTTTGTTCTGTAAAAACAATAATGGTTAGTAGGTAAAGGAACCCACAGGCTTTGATTTTAAATTGCCACAATATTTTTATCTTTGTTTTGTTTTTTTGTCAGAAATGCTTGCACAGGTTAGCACAGCTACCACTTCAAAAACCACAACTTTTTTCCTTTCCCCTCCTCACCCCTTCTTGGTTTGTGTCAACTTTTATTAGGTTGTAAACTTAAAAACAGGAGCTGCCTTACCTCTAGTTGATGTTAACTTTCTTGAACTTTCTATAGGGTAGCTATGGGTTTTATTGTGTCTTGACACCTTATTTGATACTTTGTGATACTTATGTGATATTTTATGTGTAACTTTGTTAGCCGCCCCGAGTCGTGTGGTTTAATGGGTGGCATACAATTGTAATAATAATAATAATAATAATAATAATAATAATAATAATAATAATAATAATAATAATAATAATAATAATAATAATAATAATAATAATAATAATAATAATAATAATAATAATAATAATAATAATAATAATAATAATAATAATAAATGTCAGCTTCTGTGAGACTTTTGGCAGCAATAGAAGAAGCTATATATTCTATAAATAAATTGATAATTTGATTAAGAGAATCTTGTTTTTCAATAGGCTTTTACTGTTTTGCTTTCCCCATCATTTTGTTGGTTTTTTTCTGACTCTGTGGTGAATCCTCCTTCTAGTCCATGCATTTTATGATATCACCATAGGTACAGCAGTTTCCTCCAGAAGTAACTTCCAGAATGAACTACTCCACCTATGTACTATCTGCACTCCATCTTGTTACTCCCATACATGGGTTACCATGCAATTTGAGGCATGCTAAATGGAGATTCTGGGAGCTATAGTTCGGGGGGGGGGGAGCAGTTCCTAAATCTGATGCACATGTTTCTATATGTTTCTAATGAGAAGTAAACTACAGCTGGCCATTGGAAGTACAACTATTTACCATGATTCCCCATCAAGTCCATATCCATTAGCATTCATTGTAATTGGGTCCTGAATCTATGTCCTTTACCCTTCATTGCAGCTGTGGATAGGAAAATGCAGGTCTAATGATAACTAACTGCAACCCTTGTTGCCCACCCCCACCCCACCCTATGTGCACTTGCTCAGGGAATCGAGGAAATAAATATTGAGACAGTGTGGAAGCACATGGAAGATGTCACAGCTGGACTCGAAATTAGGTGAGTTTACCTGGGCACAAATGGGATGCACAAATGCTCCCTACCCCCAAATGGTCCAGGTTCCTGCAAAGCTTGCCAGAAGTGTCTCGATGTTCAAACACATTGGGAATGGGAATAAAAGGAAATAAAGTCTCTATCTGTAAAAAAAAAAATGTACGTATTCTGGCAAATGACAACGTCCACCAGTATCAAAGTTTTGTTTGCCTGGGAGTTATAGGAATGCATCCATATCTTCAGGAAGGACAGACTCAAGAGACACTGGTTTTCTTTGATACTTGTGAAATCATTGCAAACGGTTTGACCAGAAAACATTTCCAGTTTTGCAGGTGCTGCAATGAAGCTTCTTGATTCCAAATGCCAAGGCTGCCTAGACAGGAAAGACTGGATGAAGTCACAACATGTTGTGGCTAAATCTATCAGGTAATCCTAATACAGGATGTAAAGATAATAGTCTGTGTGGTGTTTGGTTTGTTCTGGGAATTCTGAGGTCATCAAATTGTGCTGCATTTCTATTCTTCTCCACAATATTTTATGTTCATGAGGAAAAGAATGCTTGGCTTTAAAAAAAAAACCAGCCTGTGAGTAATTCACTATTTGAGTTACACAGCTCTTCATAGCAGGGGTGGAGACTCTCCAGATATTGTCAAATCAGAGCTTGGAAAAGTTACTTTTCTACTCAATAATTTCTCACACCCCACAGCAACTATGGCCATTTACTACCATATGGCCACTTGGTTGTTAGTTGGTTTAGTAGTAGTAGTAGTAGTAGTAGTAGTGGTGGTGGTGGTGGTGGTGGTGGTGGTGGTGGTAGTAGTAGTAGTAGTAGTTGTTGTTGTTACAGTTCAGGTTAGGGTTGCAGAAGCCTTTCTGGATTATTATGGTTGCAAATGCAACCAGAGAGCCAGTCAGCTGCCCAGCAAAGGCAGGGGCTGCCTGGCAGAACTGCTCTTACTGTTAATCATCATCTCCCTGGTGGAGCACATAAGGGAGTGCCCAAGGCGGTGGCAGCAGGGAGCGAGGGAGGCTGTCCAATCCCACCTTCCCCACTTACCGGTCCGTCAAAAAATTGTTTAGCATGAAACCGATCCATGGTGCAAATGAGGTTGGGGACCCCTGTTCTATAGAACTTACAGAGCAGCAAACCTACCACAACCAGAAAGCATTGCAGTTGCTTCCTCCCAGGAAACAAACCTCTAGACATGAGTGTTTCCCAAACTATGTTCCATGCCACACAGGGGGACTTCAATTTCCAGAAGCCTAAGTCAGTCCATTGGCTGATCAGTGTTTTGGGGAATTGACTTAGGCTTCTGCGAATTGAAGTCCAAAAACCAAAGATTGGGAAACACTAAAACTAGGCCTTTTTCTGGGCGAGTGAAATGAAGGTGTCTGTAGGCTGGAATTCTCAGAGTTCTGCCTGGAGAATTCCGGGGGTTGGCATCCAAGAAACCTGAATACAGTGGAACCTCATACAACAATTGCCACGTATAGCAACAAAATCGCATAACAATGAGGTGGGGGGGGATGGTGTCCCGCATAACAATTTTCCTTATGGAAAAAACTGTACAACAATTTTTCAATGGGAAAAACCACTTAGCAAAAAAAACCATTGTACGATGCATCCCATAGGAGAAATTGCAATACGATGCATATATCGCATAGCAATTATTTCATACAACAATGAGCCCCATGGAACGGATTAAAATCGTTGTATGAGGTACCACTGTATGTAGCTCTTATCTTCAATCTAAAGCATTCTACCCACCTCATAAGGCAAGCCTTTCATTTTGTCCACCCCTGCTAGCTATGTATACCAATCAAAGCTTGGAAAGGTTAGGGTGAATGCTTTAAGATTGCTATTCCAGAATTCCTCAGGTAGCCAAAGGCAGTGATCATGCTGGATGAAGATTCTGGAAGTTGAAATCTAAAAGAAGAAAATTCCCTTCCTCTGGTATCAATCCAGTACTAACATATAAGGAGTATGATAAAGTGCAGAACACTTCTGGCTTTAGAATACTACAAGCCAATGTCTCACTCAACAGTGGTCATGTTCTCCAATAAGTCAATAACCAATTTCATACATTCCTTCCTTGAGGCACAACAGCTTATGTGGCATATTTTATTATAGTGGCTGATGAAGATAAGAACTTCTGGCAAATTAAATTCTGATAAAGCGAACTAAACAATCTAGCCGCATTGCAAAATTTTCTTGTTTAGTTTTTGGCTTTACAGCTGACTCATCTTACGCTGTGAAATGATTTAAACTTCAGCCACCAGTACGTAAGTTTTCTTTCTTTTGCCAAAAGGGAGCATTGATGGGCAATCACCCAAGTTTCAGTGATATGTGTGGGTGTAGTTTTGTTAAGAAAGCAAAATGGTAAAGAAGCAAACAAACAAACAAACAAACAAAAACAAAACTCTCCTTGGCAATATTTCCATGGGGACATGGCAGATCAGAACACTGTTGAAGGGTGAGATAGAAGGTGGGGGGGGGGGAACTTAAATACAGTGTAAGAACATTTCTTGCCTACAGTCTCCAGAATCCCCCAATTGACATGGAAGTAGAGGGGGTTGGTGTTTGTACAGACAACTAACTTTTCTGAGTTGTGCTCAAATCCATCCTCCTGCAGAATGTACACAAGCTCTCTGTCCCTGAAGTGCATGAGGCCACCAAGAATCCTGAGCGCATGTATATTTCTCTAACCTAATTGTGAGTACAGTAAATGATATTTTGTTCTTTCTCTAAGCCAGGGGTGGGCAACCTATGGCCCGTGGGCTGGACTTGGCCTGCAGCCCCAAATCATCCGGCCCGTGCTACTACCGGCACAGCCAACAGCTGTAAATGCATCCACAGCTGTCGTAAATGCGTTTATGGTGGGGGGGGGAGGACCTCCAGTCTGGCTCATTCAACTGTCTGAGGGAGTGTGACCTGGCCCCCAACTTTAAAAGGTTGGCAACCCCTGCTTTGTTTTGCTCTGGCCTTCTCTCTGTCTTGTCTTTCCACTTTGGAAAAGGAAAGATGTCCTTTTTGCTCCACCCATCTGCCCAGTGAGATCAACACTGACACTGGCCTAATCTACAAAACCTCTAGTTTAGTATAAGGTATTCATTGGCTGGGCTAAACAAGGAGAAAGCTTGGGAGAACTTGCATTCAAACTAAGATTTGCCTATAAAAACCTACCCCTGTGCTGTTGCTAAATATAACTTAACAGTGATTACAATTAGCAAGGTTCTTTCCTGCCTCAGATGTCCCCTGACTCTATTTTCATGTATTAAGGCCTTTGTTTTGCTCTGGCCTTCTCTCTCTTGCCTTTCTGCTTTGGAAAAGGAAAGATGTCCTTTTGAGCTCCTTCATGGCTTGAAGAAAGACTTTATTTCTTCCTAAACCAACTTCACCAAGACTCCAGAGCACATGTATCTTCCAACCTCATTTTGTGAGTAAACAATATTTTCCTTTCTCTCAAGTATCTATCCAGTGATATTGAACTTTGGCACTCCAGGTGTTCTTGAACTTGAATTCCCAGAAGTCCTAATCAGCAGGTGTGCTGACTTGGGCTTCTGGTAATTGAAGTCCAAGAACACCTGGAGTGCCAAGGTTCACCATTGCTGATGTAGTCCAAGAGTGTTCATTAGCATGGCTAAAATGGGTGAACTGGGAGACTTGCATTTGAACATAAAATTGCCTAAAACCTGCCTGCTTTGAATAGAATAAATATTTATTGCAGGAGCAACAAAATTTCTTGGTTACTATATCAACTCAGATAAGGCACTCCACATAATTTAAAACAGCTGCAAAACACTAATTAAAACAGTACAATACAGTACAATATAACAAATAAAATAAAACGACTTCAGAGTCCAGAATTTCTATTTAAGGCCAAAATTGCTCTAGAGAAGAAACTGTTCTTGAGACGGCTCGTTTTCACCTTCATTGTTCTATATCTGCTCGAAGAAGCGATGACCAGGATGCGATGGGTCTCCTAAAATATCTAATGCTTTTCTATGGCACCTAACGGTGTAAATTTGTTCTAAGGTGGAGAGTGAAGAACCAATTATACTCTCTGCTGTTTTAATAATTCTATGCAACACTGTCCTATCCCGATAAGTACAACTTCCGTACCACACACATAGACCATATGTAAGCACACTCTCAATGGTGCAATGATAGCAGGCAAGCAGCAGCTTTTGCGGAAGATGATAGTTCCTTAAAGTTCTCAAAAAATACAGTCTCTGCTGCGCCTTCTTCGCAAGCCCCCTTGTGTTGGCACTCCAGGACAGATCCTCCTGTAGCTCAATGCCCAGAAACCTAAATGTTGTTACCCTCTCCACACAGATTCTGTCAATCAAAAGTGGCTGGACATCACTTTTCTGCCTCCTAAAGTCCACCACAAGCTCCTTGGTTTTCTTTATATTAAGGAGAAGGTTATTGGTTCTACACCACTTTATCAACCGCTACAAAACACCACTTTATCAACCGCTACAAATAACTTAACAGGATCACCCCTTTTCAGGTCATCTCAGATTGCTCCACCCATCTGCCCAGTGAGATCAACACTGACATTGGCCTAATCTACAAAACCTCTATCACAAGAAACTAGTGAGTTTAAAGTTTCACAAGAATTGTTGCTTTTTACTACAGTGGTTGGCTGGCTGGATAATACATTAGGTCTAGCACCAGATTGTAGAGCCTAAGATTGAGAATTCAAGTTCCTCGCTGTGCTTCCAGGGAGAAGAACTAGCCTGTATGACCTTGGGCAAGATGCACAGTCCCAGCATACCCCCAAAGAAGGGAGTAAAGGTAAAGGTTTCCCTTGCTCGAAAGCCGGTCATATTCAACTCTAGGGTTCAGTGCTCATCTTTGTTTCAAAGCCGAAGAGCCAGAGCTGTCTGCTTCTGCAGACATTTCCGTGGTCATGTGGTAGTACTGTACTGCATATGCATTTAAAAAACAAAACTAATTAAATAATTATTTTTCTCAAGAGGCTTTGTAACATCACCAGAGCACATGGTTTCAAAAATAACTTTGTGAGGCTTTCTTGTATCTAGTATCATGAAATCTCAAACATGTGATTGGAAATTTTCTCCTGAACAAATTGCCTCTCACATGTTCTGTGCTGGTTCTCTTAAAAAAATATGAATAGTTCTTTTGATTAATTTCCCATCTCAGCCAAGAGTTTGTTCTCAACAAAATACAATCCCAGGAAATAGAGCCACTTTGAATTGATAATGGAACCACTAAAGATCTTGGAAATACTTAGCTCTGCAAGACTAAATCAGAATACTGTACACTTGTTTAAAAATTTTGTGCCTAGTCTAAACTTGAACAGTACTTCTCATTGGTTTCATTTTTACTGCCACACCTCATGAAACTCACTTCACAAATGTATTCAGTGGTAGCATGCAACATTGTGGCTTCTCATTGTGGCAGATCTCTGTCATACACATGAGAGAGAGAGAGCGCTGGCAAAAGTTACGTTTTTTAGCCTTCATCTGTCAGGGTCTCTCCAGCCATTGCTTATGCTGGCTAGTAAAATTCTGGGAGCTAAAATTAAAAAAAAACCAAAAATAACTTTCTTAATCTTTGGAAAAATAAAACCCAAAGCCCATTTAGTTATATCAATGTTTAGTGTAAGGGACCAAAGACAACGAAACAGCCGAAGGGTTGGCTTAACACAGGTTTATTGCATGATGATCCGGAGGAACATGTGGTAATGGCGGATGGGTAGCTCAATATATACTGCTGGCTATACATTTGAATGTGGCTCGTCGACAGACTATTGGTTGCTGCCTGCGTGACGTCGTAGGAGGTCACACCCTTCTTGACCAGGTGAAGAGGTGGCGGGGAATCTTCCCGCGCTGCTGATCCAGGTGAATCTGAGCCATGAGAGCTGGACGCTCGCTATTGCCATCTAGTGGTCACTAGCTCGCGTCCCCTTATCAGGTTTACATTGATACAGCTGAAGGTTATAATGTTGCATGCAGAAAGGTTACATTGTTACCACATGGCTAAAGTACATTGTTAAAGGTACAGCTTTACAGAACACAACATCCCTCCCCCCTAGGATGAGACGAAGTCTCTCAGCCAAGATGGCTTATTGCATGTGCGTTTGGGCCGTGATGAGGGCTGCCCCCCCGGGGGCGCTACTGCTTCTTTGTTCCCTGGTCCCTTGTCCTGTAATGGGAGAGGGAGACTCGTTAGTGGCTTGCCACGGCCTGGCGGCCTTAGGGGAAGGGAAGAACTCCATTGTGGGCAGACCGGGGGCAATCGGGGCTAACGAAAAAACCCCTCTTCTCACTTGGACGGGTGGGGGACCACTCCGAAAAACCCCCCCGGTTCTGAAAATCAAATTCTAACTCAGTTGGGGTATCCGCATTTGTGGGGGAATTCCGCGAGATATGTATGGGGTCGGGTTCCTCCTCCTCGGAAAGATCCCCCAGGATATCTACGAGAATATCCTCCTCCCCCCTTGGTGGGGACCCGCGGTCCCCTTTTCCTCCCCCTTGGGCTGAACGGGTGAGGGAGAACCCTAACGCTGATTTTTTCTCTGTTTGGTCTGTGCCCTGCTCATCGGAGACCCTGCGTCGGAGCTGGTCCGCGTGCCGCCTCCACAGTAGCCCTGTGCCGGTTTCCACGCAGTACGACACGGGGCCGGTTTGCTCCACAACTACGCCCGGTACCCAGGCTGGGCCCGTGCTGGCGTAATTCCTGCAATGCACGGGGGCGCCTACACTGAAACTCTTTGTGGCCTCTAGCCCAATGTTCCTTCCTTTGTCCTCTACCCTCGTGGGGTCTAGCCTAGTAAGGATGGTGGTCAGCTTCCTACGCATTAAGAGCTCTGCGGGGGAGTATCCTGACGCCAACGGGGTCACCCTGTACCCTAGCAGAAACTGACACACTTGTAGGTTCAGGTCCCCGGGGCCCATGCGCCGCAACGCGTCCTTCATGGTGCGGACGAGGCGCTCTACTTGACCATTGGTGGCTGGGTGAAACGGGGCGGAGGTGATATGCCGAACGGCGTTAATCTCCATGAATGCCCTAAACTCGGAAGACGTGAAACAACTAGCGTTGTCGCTAATTAACGTGTCGGGTATGCCGAACGTGGAAAAGAGCCTCCGCAAATGCTTAATGGTCTGGGCCGAGGAGGTGCTCGTGACTGGGATAACCTCCAACCACTTGGAGAAGGCGTCCACGACAAGAAGAAACAGGGTGCCTCTGAACGGGCCCGCGAAATCAATGTGCACCCGGGACCACGGCCCCTTGGCCGAGTCCCATTCCCTGTGGGGAAGGCGGGCCTCCTCTGGTCTGGAACATTGGCAACTTTCACAAGTGCCGACCATGTGCTCGATGTCGGCGTCCAGCTGGGGCCACCAGAAGTAACTCCGGGCCAGCGCCTTGGATCGCACGATGCCGGGGTGGCTGACGTGCAGCAGTTTGAGCACCCGCGGCCGAAGGGAAGTGGGAATCACCACCCGCTGCCCCCACAAGAGGCACCCCCTCTCTAGGGACAGCTCTAACTTTTTCCTGAAAAATGGGGCGAACTCCTCCGCTGGGGAGGACGCCGGCCACCCTTTCTGCACCCAGGAGCTAACTGCCGCTAACGTCTTGTCCTTCTCTGTCGCTTTGGCAATGTCGGCGGGCATTACGGGGGGCGAATCCAGCACCTCTATCATAAGAACCTGATGGTCCCGCTCCCCCTTGCTCACCTGGCTGGGCGTCAGGGGGAGGGGAGACCTTGATAGAGCGTCCGCATGGCTGATCTCTTTCCCGGGCCGGTAGACCAACGCGTGCTGGTACGCGTTGAGAAAAATGGCCCACCTGAGCATCCTCGGGGACAGGATCTGTGGGGTGGGCTTATCTGCGGTAAAAATGCCTAGCAGGGGCTTGTGGTCCGTCACAATGGTGAAGGGGCGGCCATACAGAAAATCGTGAAATTTTTTCGTCCCCGCAACTATTGCTAGTGCCTCCCTGTCTGTCTGTGCGTAGTTTCTCTCTGCTTGGGACAGGGACCTGGAGTAAAATGCTATCGGGGCCTCCCTTCCGTCTTCCAGCATGTGGCACAGCACCGCCCCCACCCCCACCGGGGATGCATCACAGATCAGGACTACCGGGCGTTTGGGGTTGAAATGGGTCAGTATGGCATCAGACGCTAGGAGACTCTTTAGCTCACTAAATGCCCTTTCTTGGTCCTCGCCCCACTTCCATGTCTGATCTTTTTTAAGCAGTTTGTGTAGCGGTTCAGCTACTGCTGCCTTCCGGGGAAGGAAGGAGTGGTAAAAATTGAGCAGCCCTAGGAAAGACTGCAGCTCGGGCTTGGAGGTGGGGCGGGGGGCTTTCTTAATGGCGGCCACCTTGGATTTGGATGGTTTTATCCCCTCAGGAGTCACACAAAACCCCAGGAACTCAACCTCGGTCGCGAAGAAGACGCATTTGTCTTTTCGCAGTCTCAACCCCGCTTTTTCGAATATTGTCAGGACCTTCCCCAACCTCTTGGCCAATTCGACCCGACTCCCCCCGTTATTAACACGTCATCAAAATAAGGCAACACCCCCTCTAGCCCCTTCAGGAGGCGTTCCACGAGTGATTGGAAAATTCCAGGCGCCGAATTCACGCCGAACTGAAGGCGCGTCACCTGGAACGCCCCCTTATGGGTGACTATGGTCTGCGCAGCAGCTGCGGCAGGGGACACCGTGAGCTGCTGGTAGGCCTGTGCTAAGTCGAGCTTAGCGAAACACTTTCCCCCGTGTAACCTGGCCAGCAGATGGCTGACTACCGGCACCGGATACGCATTCGGGCGGATCGCCTTGTTGATGGTGCACTTGTAATCGGCGCATATGCGGACCTCCCCATTGGCCTTTAGTGCGGTTACAATTGGAGTTTCCCACTCCGCAGAGTCAACAGGCACAAGGATCCCCTGGCCCACCAATTTGTCCAGTTCCGCCTCTATCTTGTCCTTGAGTGCGAACGGCACCCGGCGTGGTTTGAGTCGAATTGGGCGGACCTCCGGGTCCAGGTCGAAAGTCACTGGGGGCCCCTTGAATTTCCCCAGTCCCTTTTTGAAAACTTCGGGGTGCGCCTCGCACACCTCCTGAATCGGGTCAGACCCAACGGCGTGCATCCCAACGGCGTGCACCCCCCCAATAAACAACCCCAGGGGCTGGAACCATTGAGTCCCGAGGAGGCTGCAATCTCCCCCTTTTAGCACGACTAGAGGGAGGGACGCGGCGTGCTTCTTGAATTTAACCTGAAATTCTCCAACCCCCAACACTGGAATGCTGTTCCCTTGCACGTCCCGTAGTGTGGACCTCAACGCTTTGAGCTTGGGTCGCCTGTGGGGGGCAATTCTCAAAAACTCCCTCTGGGAAATGATTGAATATGAAGACCCCGAGTCAATTTCCATGCTAATGGGAACCCCTTGAACTAGTACCTCGACAAAGTAGCGGGGGTGTCCTATGGACACGCTGAAAACTGGGGCGTCATCCTCGCTGCCGTCGGAGATGCGGCCCACGCCGTCCTGCTTCCGCGTGGCCTGAGCGCCGTCCTTGGGTCTCGTTGAGCGGTCTTGTCCCGCGGAACGGTCTGCTGAGCTTCTCCGGGTCTCGCGCCTCTTCCTGCACACCTTGGCGATGTGCCCGCGGCGGCCGCAGTTGTGGCACTCGGCCTTCCGAAATGGGCATTTTACGCGGTCGTGGGCCGCTCCACACCCGTCGCACCGCCGGCTCTCTTTCCGGACCCTCCGGACGTCCTCGTCGTCGCTGCTCTCTGCGGATGACCTCGAAGCTCACCGGGCCGCATGCACCGGGGTCTCTGCCTTGCTCGACTTCGGCCGCCATTCCTGGAGTTCTTGGACCCCGGCCTTTGTAGCTTCCGCGGCCTGTGCCGCTCTGACGACCTCCTGCAACGTGGGAGGCGGCTCTTGGTTCATTAATGTGCGCTGGGTTTCGGCGTCGTTCAGGCCGCACAGCACACAGTCCCGGAGGGTGATTTCGGCATTCTCCCATTTGCACGGGCCGGCCGCCAGCCGCAGGGCCGCCACAAATGCGGCGACCGTCTCCCCGGGCGCTTGGACTCGCCTCCAAAATGCACTCCGAGTGGGAAACATCGTCGTGGCGGGCCGGACGTGCTCACGCAGCATCTGCATGAGTTCCTTGGCCTTGAATTCGCTCACCCTCCTTGGTGCGATCAGGTCCACCAAGGTCCTTTTGGTTTCTTGTCCGAGCATCCTGGTGAAGATGGCCCTTTTCTTTGCCTCTTCCGTGACTTCGGACTCAATCAGTGCTGCCTGGAAGTCCATTTCGAAGATCTCCCAGTCGCCCGGTTTCCTGATTTCGAAACCGGCGCATGTCTTGGTCCCGTGGGCTGCCATTATCCCACCTTCGTCGCCAATTTAGTGTAAGGGACCAAAGACAACGAAACAGCCGAAGGGTTGGCTTAACACAGGTTTATTGCATGATGATCCGGAGGAACATGTGGTAATGGCGGATGGGTAGCTCAATATATACTGCTGGCTATACATTTGAATGTGGCTCGTCGACAGACTATTGGTTGCTGCCTGCGTGACGTCGTAGGAGGTCACGCCCTTCTTGACCAGGTGAAGAGGTGGCGGGGAATTTTCCCGTGCTGCTGATCCAGATGAATCTGAGCCATGAGAGCTGGACGCTCGCTATTGCCATCTAGTGGTCACTAGCTCGCGTCCCCTTATCAGGTTTACATTGATACAGCTGAAGGTTATAATGTTGCATGCAGAAAGGTTACATTGTTACCACATGGCTAAAGTACATTGTTAAAGGTACAGCTTTACAGAACACAACACAATGGCAAGACAGAAGAGAGTGGTAGACCAGAAACAGAATGGTTGTGCAGAACCTTTCTGCTCTAACATGCAACCAAACAACAGCTAAACATAGAAGTGTAACAGCATCCGGTACTCTTTTGTCATAAATGGTGAGGCACAATTGTGTTTAAATATTGACTTAAATTGTCCAAGTATGATGGACAAGGCACAATGGAATCAATATTGTCCTGTGATCAATATGTCTTCCTCTGAAATGCAGTGCTCGAAATTCAAACCTATCAATCACACCAGATGTCGATTGCATTAAATGGTACTTTTAGCACCTGTTCAAAACTCTTCTCCACACTTTGTTCTTTGCAGACTTCAAGAAAATAAAATAATTCCTCTGATCAAAGAAGGAGAACATGCAAACAGAGGTGAGGAATATTTTTGTGGATTTTCTTTTCTTCTTCCTCTTTTTTCAGCGGTGGCCGGGCAGGCAAGAAAACACCAGGGCTTCTTTCTCCAACTAGACATATAGAACTATAGCCTGCAGAATCCTAACTACCATGGGAAGAACTAGTCATGGGAAGAACAGAAGTTGTTGTCAATCACTTTGAGAAGGTAATGTGTGGTATCCGCACACACAATTGGTATACTGGCCCTGACAGAACCCCGGTGATGGGTGATCACCTCGTTACCAGGGGTTCCTGAAGGGACAGAAATTGGGGGAGCGGAATATTAGATAGGGTTTAATTCACCCACAGCTGACCTGACAAGCAGCTCGGACAATAGGAAGCTAATGACTAACTTGCATCTGCGGATTACCTTAAGTCCTAAAACCAATACCTGCCACATGTTTACCCCAGATAGCTTGGAACAATGGAGTTCCCCTGTCATTGATTAAGTTAGTTAATTAACTCCCCTGAAGAGTTTCCCAATTAACTCATGTAAACATGGCATATGGATTCTGCCAGATCGCAGTTCTTTTGCATGCAGCCTGTACATGATAAATACTGATGATTTGCCTCATTAAATCACTGGTCTTCGCTCCATCTTGCCTCGTGTCTCATTGCTTGACCAGTCTCCTCCGGGATCCAACTGCCGCTTCGCGGCTCCGATCCAACAGTAATGTGTTAGGGAAGGCTGTACTAGACTGATGTTACTCAGACCTCTCCCTCATGAGTGGCCCACGCCCACTGCGGTTTACAGCAGCATTTATGGTGGAGGGAACCATGTGTCCAACCCGCTCAGCTGTCTCTGGGGGCATGGTCCATCCTGTGGTGCAAAAAGGTTGAGAACCCCTGCTCTACAGAGCCTAATGGGCAAAGAGACTGCCTCTCCCAGGAATACCTGGGCCTTTCTTGTTTTTGAAAGTAGAAACAAGGCAAAAAGTGGTACAAAAGGAGGCAAATACAGCTGGACTTTAGATTTATGCTTCTGGATAGCATATCCCAGAATTCTACCTGGGGGATTTTTTTTGAGAATTCAGGGAGTTCCAATTCAAAATATTTGAATGTGCAATATAATGCTCTCTCTCTCTCTCTCTCTCTTTTTCCAGAACAAGTGAAAAATATGTGGCATGAAGTTGTGCATAGTTCTGGTGCTTAATGTTGAAAATATTACAGTATACAAGACCATGTTAGTCAATAAAATGTAGACTAGACTTACTCTAGAAGAGCAACTATTAGAGAACTGCATTGCAATTAGATGGAAATCCAGAAATGTATTCACACACAAAAATGAAGTGCCTTTTTAGTCCTTACAAATTGAAAGATTTTTATGTCGGGTCTTTCTTCCTTTCTTTTTCTCTATCCTTGCCATAACTAAGAAATAAATCTTTGCTTCCACAAGGCAAAAAAATTACCCATAAGTAGAAACTGCTGAACTACTTCAAAAATGCAAGTGTCAAGTCAGCTTCTGCTAGCTGTAAGGATTTTTTTATGTGATTCTGCAATATGGTGATCAGTGTCATTGCTGTTTATTGCAGAACTGTAGTCTTGAATGCCTGAGGTACTTGGCTTTAAAAAAAAAACCAGAAGAATTTAATCAAATATTCCGATAACTCAAAACCCAGAAACTAAATACGATTACTTTTTTATTCTTTCTCAAGGAATGAGCTCTGGTTTTTAATCCCGGCATCAAGACTACTTATTTCAGTCATGGAATTTTATTGTTAGAAATATTTTTAATTGCTGGAGAAATGCATCTTGCAAAGCAAATAGTGATTAGCAAAATGTTGCATAACTGTATGACTTATGCTTAAAATCACTTTTCTCTCCCTTCTGTAGATTGCTGAATGAATGCATGTTTGCCTCTGGAACTTTACCTGAGGTGATTACACGTTGAAGCAGCTCCATTTACCATTTATTATCATGTTCCTTCTTCACCTGTGCTCATGTGACCCCACTACTACCACAGTATCAAGTGCAAGGGGACTAGCACAGTTTGGCAAGATGTATTAGAGCAATATACACTATTGCTCATATCTGACTTTTTTTAAATATAGGTGATAGCACCATGAAGGCTGACTAAGTTTTTTTTAAAATGTTCTGCAAAAATATGTAGTTGGCTGAGCAGAACAATGTACATCATTTAAGAGAGCACATTAATTACTAGGAATGGAATTACTGGATTTCTTGGACTATAAACCCCACAGGACTGGAAAAGATCAGTATATGTTCCAATCCCAAAAAAGGGCAATGCCAAAGAATGTTCAAACTATCGAACAATCGCGCTCATCCCACACGCCAGCAAGGTGATGCTCAAGATAATACAGGATAGACTTCAGCAGCATGTGGAAAGAGAATTACCAGAGGTGCAGGCTGGTTTCAGAAGAGGCAGGGGGACTAGAGACCACATTGCCAACATACGTTGGATCATGGAGAAAACAAAGGAATACCAGAAACAAGTTTATTTTTGCTTTATTGACTACACTAAGGCATTTGATTGTGTGGATCACAACAAGATGTGGCAAGTGATTAAAGAGATGGGAATACCAGAACACCTCATATGCCTCCTGAGAAATCTGTACATGAACCAAGAAGCAACAGTTAGGACAGAACACGGAATGACCGAGTGGTTTGGAATAGGAAAAGGAGTAAGACAAGGCTGCATTTTGTCACCCTGCTTATTCAACTTATACACAGAGCACATAATGCGCAATGCAGGGATGGAGGAATCACAATATGGGATCAAAATTGCTGGGAGAAACATCAACAATCTGAGATATGCAGACGACACCACCCTAATGGCAGAAAGTGAGGAAGACCTAAAGAATCTCTTGATCGGTTTGAAGGAAGAGAGTGCAAAAGCTGGCTTGAGACTCAATATCAAGAAAACCAAGATAATGGCAACAGGCCCGATCAGTTCCTGGAAAATAGACGGGGAAGAAGTAGAAGCAGTGACAGATTTCACTTTCTTAGGATCTAAGATCACTGCAGATGGAGATTGCAGCCATGAAATAAAGAGGCGGCTGATTCTAGGGAGACAAGCCATGAGAAACCTGGGGAACATGGTGAAAAGCAGAGACATCACCTTGAAAACAAAAATTAGAATAGTCAAAACAATGGTATTCCCAGTGGTAATGTACGGATGTGAGAGCTGGACAATTAGGAAAGCTGAACGCAGAAGAATAGATGCCTTTGAAATGTGGTGTTGGAGGAGAGTTTTGAGGGTACCTTGGACAGCGAGGAGAACAAATAGGTCAATCTTAGAAGAAATCAACACTGACTGCTCATTGGAAGGTCAAATAGTAAAGATGAGGCTAAAGTACTTTGGGCATCAAATGAGAAGGGAGGATTCACTTGAGAAGGCCGTGATGTTGGGAAAGGTGGAGGGCAAAAGAAGAAGGGGGAGGCCAAGGATGAGATGGATAGATGGTATTGTAGACACAATGGGCACAAAACTGGGAGGACTGAGGGGGATGGTGGAGGACAGAGGCGCCTGGAGAACGATGGTCCATAGGGTCGCAAAGGGTCGGAATCGACTGTGCGACTGAACAACAACAAACCCCACAATTCAACATTCTGGGATTTCTACCCAATTTAACACTGTTTTGGGATATAGTGACAGTAGGCAGAGCAGGGCCTCCTTGGTGGTGGCTGCTACCACTGCTCTAGACACTGCCTCTTGAGAAACGCGCTTGGCTGCTTCATTTCTCTCACCAGGCTCTTGTCTTGGTTTTATTTGTACTGCATGTAAGTTCTACTTACTGAATGCTTTTCCAGACTTCATTCACACTTTATCCCAAACACCTGCTAATTATGAACTATCGCTTGCACTGATAAATGGATAAACACAATAAGACTGTGATTGAATGGACCACTCAATGCTCATGAATATGAACTATGGACCAGTTTATGATCATAAATATCTACAAATGTGTCGGAGTGCTTGTTGGTGTAATGTCTCCTATGTCAGTCCCTTTGTTATCACAAACAGAAACATTTTGATACATGTGCAAAGTTCTGTCTGGATAGTGTCTTTGTTCCTGACACGCACATACATATGCACGCACGCATGCATGAGCACGCACACACACACACACACACATTAAAACGTGTGATTGTTTTATAATGTGTGAGTTTATTTTATTTATTTATTTATTAGTTTTATTTCTACACCGCCCACTTGGCCTAGGCCAACTCATGGCGGTTCACAATCACAGCTAAAATAACATAGTTAAAACTATTTAAAAATTACCCACCCACTAAAAAAGGGAGCAGGTACCGAAGGGACCAAAAGAGAAGGGGTTCCACTACACCAACCATCCCACGGAGGTAACGCTTCCACCTGCACCCCATACTTGGCCTGCCAGTCAGGTTTTGAGTTCTTTTCTGAAGGGCAACAATTCTGTCTGGAGATGCAACTCTGTTGGCAGGAGGTTCCAGAGGGCCAGCGCGGACATGGAGAAGGTCCTCCTCCTTTTGCTAGAGAGGTGAGCCCCTCTAGCCGATGGTACCACTAGAGAGCCCCTCTGGTCCACTCTGGTTGGATGGAGGAACATTCTTAGGGCGATGTGGTCTCTTAGGTATCCTGGCCCATTACCATATAGGGCTTTAAAGGTCAAAACCAGCACCTTGTATTGCACCCGGAGGCACACTGGTAACCAGTGCAGCTCCCAAAGTAGCGGTGAGGCATGGGCATAACGTCCACATGCCATCATGACCCGGGCAGACGCATTCTGGACCAACTGCAGCCTCCAAATGGTCATCAAGGGCAGTCCCATGTCTAGTCTGGAGGTGACCAGAGCATGTGTGACCATGAGCAAGGAGTCCCTGTCCAGGAACAGGCACAACTGGCAGATTAACCAAAGTTGTACAAAAGCCCTCCTGGCCACGACTGCCACCTGTTCTTCAAGGAGCAGCCATGAATCCAGGAGGACCCCCAAGTTGCGCACCGGGTTTGTCTGCCCAATCCAAGACCAAAGATAGTTCCTGGGACAGCACAGGGCCCCCAATCCATAGCCACTCAGTTTTGCTGGGATTCAGTTGTAGCCCGTTGGCCCCCATCCAGACCCCCACAGCCTCCACACACCCAGATAGGACTTTGACAGCATCGCTGGGATCACCACGGGCCGAGATGTACAACTGAGTGTCATCCGTGTACTGATGGTACCGCACCCCATGGGAATGGATGATCTCACCCAGCGGCTTCATGTAGCTGTTAAATAGGAGAGGAGAGAGCACCGAGCCCTGAGGCACCCCACATTGGAGGGGCCTAGGGCTGGACCTCCCACTCTCCATGTTGTATATGGAATGTAATTGTAACCACACGAATGAGTGGATATAACAATCTCTAATTGTAACACTGTAACCTTCTGTATGAGGACGCGAGCTAGTGGCCACCGGGGGCAGTAGCGAGCGCCCAGCTCACATG
This sequence comes from Bradypodion pumilum, assembly GCA_035047305.1. Lineage (NCBI taxonomy): Eukaryota > Metazoa > Chordata > Lepidosauria > Squamata > Chamaeleonidae > Bradypodion > Bradypodion pumilum. The sequence goes on along the minus strand of JAWDJD010000001.1, from coordinate 162,509,223 downwards.
GTACACATTCCTCAAATGCCTTCAACTGCGCGGGAAAGATTCCCACGCTCACCTCACCTGGACAAGAAAGGCGTGACCAAGGATGACGTCACTTGGACAGTAGCCAATGCCTGTCGAAGAGCCATATTCAATTGTATAGCCACCGCATAAAAGGAGCTGTTTGTCCGCCATTACCACATGTTCGTACTGTACTCCATGCAATAAAGATGTGCTAGGCTAGCTTGCAGCCATTTCCATTGTCTTGATTCCCAAACACTAAATTGGCGACGAAGGTGGGATAATGGATTCCCACGGGGACAAGACAACTTCACAGCAACCGGTGTTCGACGTGACCCATCCCGAGCGATGGGACTGGTTCGAAATGCATTTCAAGAGTACGGTAGTGTTTGCCGGCATCACCGACGCGGGAAAGAAGAGAGGTCTTCTCATCATGATGCTCAGTTTCCACGCAGTGCAAGTGCTGATGGACCTGGTGGCACCACGAGAGGTGGAACAGGTTTTGGTAACCGAAATACTGGCGACTCTGAGAAACCACTTCAAGCCCAAGGTATCCTTCTTCTCTGCCAGGGCTGCGTTCGCGAGGAGGGACCAAAAGCCGTGTGAGTCCATATCCGAGTATGCAGCGGCCCTCCGTTTGGCGGCAACCCCATGCGAATGGCAGGAAATTCTAGACGTGGCCCTGAGGGACAGGATGCTCTGCGGGATGAGAGATGGGGAAACCCAAAGGAAGCTCATGACCCGAGGCCACGACCTCACCTTTAAAGAGGTACTACAAGAGGCCCTAGCTGCTGAGTCCATGAGGGCCGGGTACAAGCTTCTCAAGGCAAAGCCTCCACCAGTAGAGGCAACTGCATCCGCAGTCCAGGCGACTTGGAGGGCGGCCCCTGCCCCGCGCTCGCCCACATCCTCAGAGGCCTCCGCCACCCCAGGCTCCAGTGAAGATGAGGGAGTCCGGAAAGTCAGAAAGGGGCTGAGTGAGAAGAAAGGGAAAGGGGGTCGGCGCTGCGATGGCTGCGGGGCGTCCCATGAGCGGAGCAAGTGCCCATTCAGGAAGGCTGAGTGCCACAACTGTGGATGGAAGGGCCACATCGCCAGGGTCTGCAAGCAACGCCGGGACAAGAGCAAGCGCCCCACGAGGAGACGGGATGGTGTCAGCAGAGTCTATGATGGCGGCGACGACCCAGAGGGGGACCACGTATACCGAGGAGTACATGCGGAAGACGACTTGGCCGTCCACAGCATGCCTCTAGGGCAACCACGTTTTTATGCCGAGGTACTGTTGCAAGGGGTTCGTGTTAAGATGGAAATAGACTCGGGGTCTGTATACTCCCTCATTTCCCATAAAGAGTTTTTGCGCATTTCCCCCAAGGAGTGACCCAAACTCAAAGAGATGAGGGCGAACTTAAGAGACATGCAGGGAAATGGGATCCCAGTGCTGGGGGTCGGGGACTTCGAGATACAGTATAAGGGACTCAGAAGGAAACTCCCTCTAGTAGTTCTAAGGGAGGGGGGGTGTAATCTCCTGGGAACACAATGGTTCAAACCCCTGGACATCTTCATAGGCAGTGTCCATGCCATCGGGGGGGATGAGATCCAGGCAGTGTGCGACGCACACCCCGAGGTATTCAAGAAGGGGCTCGGGAAGTACAAGGGGCCCCCAGTTTCTTTCGACCTAGACCCGGAGGTCCGCCCAATTAGACTCAAGCCACGTCGGGTTCCATTCGCCCTAAAGGACAAAATTGAGGCGGAACTGGACAAACTGGTGGAGCAGGGAATTTTAGTGCCTGTGGACTCTGCAGAGTGGGAGATTCCTATTGTTACAGTGTTGAAAGCAAACGGGGAGGTGCGGATTTGCACTGACTACAAGTGTACAATTAACAAGGCAATCCACCCTAATGCCTATCCGGTGCCGGTAGTTAGCCATCTGCTAGCTACTTTACATGGGGGAAAGTTTTTCACCAAACTAGATCTGCCGCAGGCGTACCAGCAGCTTTCAGTAACCCCAGCCACAGCCGCTGCGCAAACCATTGTAACTCACAAGGGGGCATTCAAGGTAACGCGCCTACAGTTTGGGGTGAACTCGGCGCCGGGAATATTTCAGTCCCTTGTGGAACGTTTGTTAAAGAAGTTACCAGGGGTCTTGCCATTCTTCGATGACATATTGATATCTGGGGGGAGCGAATCAGAACTGGCCCAGAGACTAGATAAGGTCCTTACAGTCTTCGAATCCGCAGGGTTGAGGCTGCGGAAGGACAAATGTGTGTTTCTGGCAAGGGAAGTTGAGTTTCTAGGGTTCCGTATCACCCCTGAGGGGGTGAAACCCGCTGAGTCCATAGTCTCAGCCATTCAAAACGCCCCTTGCCCCACCGCGAAACCGGAGCTACTGTCCTTCCTGGGGCTGCTGAATTTTTACCATTCCTTCCTGCCCAGGAAAGCGTCGATTGCAGAGCCCCTGCATAGGCTGCTGAAGAAGGATGCAGTTTGGCGGTGGGGGGAGAATCAGGAGCGGCCTTTCAGGGAACTCAAGCAGCTCCTCTCCTCAGAGGCTATTCTAACCCACTTCGACCCAAAGAAGCTGGTAGTCTTGGTCTGCGATGCCTCACCAGTGGGGGTGGGGGCGGTCCTTTGCCACATGTTAGAGGGCGGGCGAGAAGCTCCAGTTGCCTTCTATTCGAGATCATTGTCCAAGGCAGAACGAAATTACGCCCAAACAGATAGGGAGGCCCTTGCTATTGTGACGGGCACAAAGAAGTTCCATGATTTTTTGTATGGCCGTCCATTCACCATTGTAACCGACCACAAGCCACTATTGGGTATTTTCACCTCAGACAAGCCCACTCCACAGATCCTCTCCTCCAGGATGCTTCGGTGGGCTATTTTCCTCAATGCATACAAGGGTTCGTTAGAGTACCGCCCCGGGAAAGACATAAGCCACGCTGATGCACTCTCAAGGTCTCCTCTTCCCCAGCTGGGAGACCCAAAGTGTGAGATAGAGCAAGACAGCCAAGTCCTCCTCATAGAAGCCCTAGATGCACCCCCCATACTTCACGTGGAAATCGCTGCAGCCACGGCAAAGGATAAAACTTTAGCCCTTGTTAGATCCTGGGTACAGAAGGTGTGGCCCACGGCTCCCCCCGCAGACGAGTTTGCTGCGTTTTTCAGGAAGAGGGTTGAGTTGTCCACAGAAAGGGGGTCTCTTCTGTGGGGGGAGAGGGCGGTGGTCCCAGAAGCATTAAGAGCAAGGGTGCTACGGCTTTGACATGTCAGCCACCCAGGGATTGTGCGCTCTAAGGCGCTGGCCCGAAGCTATTTCTGGTGGCCACAGCTAGACGCAGACATTGAACACATGGTGAACACCTGCGAAAGTTGCCAGAGCTCTCGACCTGAGGAGTCCCGCCTTCCACACAGAGAATGGGACACAGCTAGGGGGCCGTGGTCCCGCCTCCACATAGACTTTGCAGGTCCATTCAGGGGTTCCTTTTTCCTGCTGGTAGTGGATGCATACTCCAAGTGGTTAGAGGTGATTCCAATGCGCAGCACCTCATCAGCTGCAACCATAAAACAACTGCGCAGGCTGATAAGTACCTTCGGAATACCTGACGTCATTGTGAGTGACAATGCGAGTACCTTCACGTCGGCCGAGTTCCAGGCGTTCTTGGAGTCCAACGCCATTTGGCACATTACCACAGCCCCCTTTCACCCTGCAACAAATGGCCAGGCGGAACGCCTGGTGCGCACAATGAAAGAGGGGCTGCGGCGCATGGGACCAGGGGATCTGGACCGGCAGCTCTGCCAGTTTCTGTTGGCATACCGGGTGACGCCATTGGTGTCAGGATTCTCCCCCGCTGAACTCCTCATGAAAAGGAAATTGCACTCATTGTTAACCAGGTTGGATCCCACCAGGGTGGACGATAGGGGAAGAAACATTGAGCACAGCCCCACAAAAAACTTCCAGATAGGTGAACCTGTACATTGCAGAAACTATGCTACTACAGGGCCAGCCTGGGTGCCGGGTGTAGTCATTAATCAAATGGGACCAGTGTCATACTGTGTCGAGACCAACACGGGTCTCCTCTGGAGAAGACACACTGACCAACTAAGGCATCGAGTGATTGGGGGGCCGGACAGAGGGGTCCAGCAGCAAAACTCAACATTAGGGTTCTCCCCCACCCGCTTATCCCAAGGGGGAGAAAACGAAGGGCAACAGTCCCAAACAAGGGGGGAAGCACAGGCTCAAATCCGTATCCTTTAGATACACCAGTTCTACCCAGTCCTTTGAAAGAGAGGAATGAGTTTGCCCCTGTTGCCCCTGAATTAGATTTTGAGTTACCAAACCGGGGGGGGGGGGTTCGGAGTGTTCCCCCACCCGTCCAAGCGAAGAGCGGGGTTTTTCTTTAGCCCCTAGTGCCCGCAGAGAGTCACTAACGAGTCATCCTCTCCAATTGCAGGACAAGAGCCAGGAGGACACAGACGAGGGGGCACGGCCGAGTCAAGCATAATGGCCGCACGCCCAAAACGCACATGCGGGAAACCAGTTTGGTTGAGGGACTTTGTCCCATCTTAGGGGGGAGGGATGCTGTGTATGGAATGTAATTGTAACCACATGAATGAGTGGATATAACAATCTCTAATTGTAACACTGTAACCTTCTGTATGAGGACGCGAGCTAGTGGCCACCGGAGGCAGTCGCGAGCGCCCAGCTCACATGGTACACATTCCTCAAATGCCTTCAGCTGCGTGGGAAAGATTCCCGCGCTCACCTCACCTGGACAAGAAAGGCGTGACCAAGGATGACGTCACTTGGACAGTAGCCAATGCCTGTCGAAGAGCCATATTCAATTGTATAGCCACCGCATAAAAGGAGCTGTTTGTCCGCTATTACCACATGTTCGTACTGTACTCCATGCAATAAAGATGTGCTAGGCTAGCTTACAGCCGTTTCCATTGTCTTGATTCCCAAACACTAAAGTCCAGCCCTCCAGAAAAGAGGAAAACCAGGACCACACAGTGCCCTGGATCCCCAATCCTCGGTTTTCTGTTGTTAGCCGCCCAGAGTAGGAAAATCTCCTAGATGGGTGGAGTATAAATATAATAAATAAATAAATAAATAAAATTCTTTTAAAATCATTGGATACTGGATGATAAACAACTCTTAATGCTGCTAATCAAAAGATACTGTGCTGCTATTTCCTTCCTCCTTGTTACTTTTCTGTAGTAAAAAAAGAAAACAGGACAAGAAAAACTGGCGAAATCTAGAAGAATCACAAATGCATGATAACATACCTGGACAGCTTTGAGAATCGGCCATCACTCAATAAATCCCACATCTGGAGACATCCATTGACTTCATTGGAAAATGATTGGATTTACAGGATTCAGACAAGGATGTAATTTTCCAGTTTCTACACAGAACATATACAGAAAGTTGGACTAGATTCAGATGGAAGAGTGGAAATTGGTGGAAGAAACATCAATAATTTAAGATATTAAAATGGCACCATCATACCGGCAGAAAACAGCAATGATTTGAAATTACTTTTAAGGAAAGTGAAAGCAGGAAGTCCCAAACTGGAATTGCAATTGACCATTAAGAAAATTATAATTGTCGCTACAGAAGAACCACACAACTTTGAAGTTGACAATGAAGATAGATAGTGAAAGATTTTGTATATCTTAATTCAAATATCAATCCAAATGGAGACTGAAGCTAAGAATTCAGAAGAAAAGACTCAGAAGGGCAGCAGTAAGGGGATTTTACAAAGACCATCAATTGTAAGCATGTGTCCAAGATCAGTTACACATGAACAAGTGGGCCCTAGAGCAAATCAAGCCTGATCTGTCTCTGAAAACAAAAGTGATAAAATCAAGACTTTCATACTTTGGGCACATTATGAGAAGGCAAGATACTTTGGAGAAAACAATAATTATAAGAAAGGTTGAAGGCAGCAGAAAGAAGCAGGTCATATGTGAAATAGATTGACTCACTAAAGCAGGGGTGCCCAAACCTTTCAGGTCTTGGGCCAGTTACGTTGTCCAGGGAGCTGGTCACTATGACCTGTGGGCCAGATCCGGTCCCTGATGCCAATTAATCCGGCCCACAAAGCCCTTGTTGCTCCTGGAAGTGGAAGTGGAAGTAAAATGTGTATGGGCACATTTTACTTCCATTTCCAGGAGCTACGAGGGCTTCTCGGGCCAGATTAACTGTCATCGGGGGCTGGATCCAGCCCATGAACTGCATGGTCACCCCTGCACTAAAAGAAGCCACAGGTTTGAGTTCACAAGAAACAAGTAGGGCTGTTGAGAGCAGAACATTTTGGAGGTCTCTCATTCATAGAGCCCTCATAGGTTGGAGACGACTTGAAGGCACCTAACAATAACAGCAAACATTCATTCATTCATTCATTCATTCATTCATTTATTTGGTGCTTTTTGTATAGCCGCCCAATCGATGGGCAGTTCTGGGCGGCATACAGCAATTCAATACAAATACATAAAATCCGCACAATTCCCTATAAAAACCCATAGAAAAGCTATTAGGGCTTATTCTTTCCCCATTATAAAATACTGTTTGTGTTGATCCAAGTAGTGTAACTTGGAAGATTCCAAAATATTTCAGTAAATAGCAAAAAAATAAAATAAAGAAAAATGTGTATATGTTTGGCAGGCCCATATTTAAACTAGGCATCAGGCCAAGACATTTTTGTTAGCAGACAGCTGTCTAGTGAAGGTGTTTTTGTTCCTGCTGAATTGTTTCTCTTGGCAGAATAAGACTCTAAGTTTAGAAATGCCTGCAGAATGCCCATTAATTCTTAGTGCAAAATACTCCCCCAATTCTTTAATGAATACTTAAGAAATCTATGTTGCCAAATAAATGTTCCAGAACTGTTTCCCCAATTATTGTTCACTTCAATAGCCTGCATAAATAATAATAAATTTGTGTTTGGCATTTCTATTTAAAACAATCAAAGGGCAGAAATGGCTAGTTTTGATTCCAAGGTTAACCGATGATTTGGTGCCATGGGCTAGATCCAGCCCATGGGCTGTAGGTTGAAGATCCCTAATCTAGAATGCTTGGGACAACTAACATCAAGTTATCCATAGTACACGTTGAGGGGCATAGCCTACACTGACATAGATGTAAAGCTACAAAAAACTTCTGTCATGTGAAATCCCAGTTTTCTTAGGTTCACTTTGATTCTGCTAATGTCTATTCTATAGCCTATTAAGTGACTTCCAAGTTATGTAGCTCTCTGTCATCAAGGAAGATACAGAGTAGGAAATGCATGTTTACCTAAAGATGAAAGTTTTTATACATGAGATCAACATCATCCTGTTTTTAAATAATCATGATCAGACTCAAGTTGTACCTACAATGGCCTGAATCCAATCCTTTTGCCAATCTTTTTTGTCCTCCCTCTCTAGCCATTTGTTGATGTTGTTACATGCTGTCAAGTCCTCTCTGACTATAGTGACCCTATGAGTAAGATCTCTGTTCTCAACAGTCCTGCTCAGTTCTTGCAAACACATGGCTGTGTTCCTTTGGGTAGTCTATCTCGCATTTAGTCATCTTCTTTTTCTGTTGTCTTCCACCATTCCCAGCATTCTTGTCCTTTCTAGAAAATCTTGCCTTGTTATGATGTGCACAATGAAGAACAGCATCAACTTCATCATTCTTGCCTCCAGAAACAGTTCAGGCTTGATTTGTTCTAGGACCGACTTGTTCATCTTTCTGGCAGTCCTGTACCCTATATGAAACAAATCATTCCCCCCCCCCAGTCAGCTTTCTTTCTTTCTTGTCCAGCTTTCAAACCCACTCGTAATGGTCAGGAATACAAAAATGTGAATGATCTTAGTCCTGGTCTTCAGTGACACATCTTTCCACTTGATGATCTGTGGATTCCCCATGCCCCAATGGCATGGAACGGCCTGCGCAGAGGCCACTTCAGTGAGAACGCTCCTGGCCCGTGGGCTCTGCGGGCAGAGAAATTATGGGGGGTGGATTAATAATAGGGTTTGATTCACCCAATTATGACCTGACCGACGGTTCCGCTGAGGAGGCATCCCTCTAGACTCTGTTACCCATTAAGGTAATCACTTATCTCCGAGTTTAGCCTAATCCCAGGTGCAAATAGTGGCCATATTTACCCCAGTCTAAGCCCTAGACAATGGTGTTTCCCCTGTCAATGTTTGCCCACGCTAATTAACTTCCCCAAGAAAGATTCCCCATTAACCTGAGTAAATAGGTGATGTGATTTTCTGTCAGATGACGGTTTTTCCCTGCCTTGCCTTCTGATCTATATATGATGATGTTTTTCCTTCAATAAACCACTGATCTGATCTCGCTCCATACTGCCTCATATCGTTTCTTGATCAGTCTCCTCCGGGACCCAACGGCCGTCCTAGCGGCCCTGATTCCTACATCTGGTGACCCCGAGACGTGATCTTACCCGTGAGTAAGCGATCACACAGTCCGGTTCTGCGCTTGAACCGCGTCCGATCATCCCGGAGGACAGCGCGGCAGCCCGGTCGGTAAGCCAGCCGATCGGGAAGACGGCCCAAGCGGCGGGGCAGTACCAAAGAGGCATCCTACAGCTTGCTCCCGACTTTCGCGGAGGCTTGCAGTTACGGAAAAACGCGTTCCCCTCAGGGTCAGCTGTGAACCCCTGACAGCGCAGAGGCCGCCGAGGGTCTGTGGCACGGGGCCACGCTCCGAGCTCTACCCAGAGAATCGTCGCCAAAACCTATTACTTGCCCGAGACGCGTCGACTCGCCCCGAGGAGGAAACTTCGGAGGACCCTTTGCAGGTAATATGGGGACTTGCCCTCAGCGGCAACGTCCGTCCGCTAGCCAAAGAACTCATGAAGAGGAGTTCAGAATCCTGGCCAGGGTGTTTCAGTTAAGGTTTCACAGCGGAGAACTAGCGAGACTTTTGGTGTACCTAAGAGAACACTGCCCACTTTACCCAGAAGTGGGTACGTTAACCCTTCAGCTTTGGGATCAGATAGGAGACTGCATTCAGCAACCCCCGAAAGCTCCAGAGCGCGTAATTCGCACATGGGGCAAATGTAGGAACCTCTTAGCGGAGGTAGATCCAGTCCGGATAGAAGCCAAAGAACCCCCAGCGCCAGCCGAACCATCGGCGCCCACAGCGCTCTATCCGTCACTCCAGTTCAGGCAGAGTAGTGTAGGGAGCTTTCCCATGGTTCCGCTGAGGAGGCATCCCTCTAGACTCTGTTACCCATTAAGGTAATCACTCATCTCCGAGTTTAGCCTAATCCCAGGTGCAAATAGTGGCCATATTTACCCCGGTCTAAGCCCTAGACAATGGTGTTTCCCCTGTCAATGTTTGCCCACGCTAATTAACTTCCCCAAGAAAGATTCCCCATTAACCTGAGTAAATAGGTGATGTGATTTTCTGTCAGATGACGGTTTTTCCCTGCCTTGCCTTCTGATCTATATATGATGATGCTTTTCCTTCAATAAACCACTGATCTGATCTCGCTCCATATTGCCTCGTATCGTTTCTTGATCAGTCTCCTCCGGGACCCAACGGCCGTCCTAGCGGCCCCGATTCCTACAATGATCTTTTCTAATTCCTTCATTGCTGCCTCATTTGAGTCTCAGGTGCCCTTCTGATTTCTTGACGGCAGTGTCCATTTTGACTGAATTGAACCAAGGTATTCAAAAATTTTCACTATCTGTTTTTTCATTGTAAAATTAGTGTAGTTCTTCTGTAATCATGATTTTGGGTTTTTTTAATGATCAACTACAGTCCTGCTTTAGTACTTTCTTCTTTTACTTTCCTTAAAAGTCATCTTCAACTCATTGCTGCTTTCTGCCAATACGATGGTATCATCTGCATATCTTAAATTATTAATGTTTCTTCCACCAGTTTTCACTCCTCCTTCCTACACACACACACACACACACACACACACACACACACACACACACACACACTAGCAGAGGTTGCCCGGTGTCGCCGGGCTGTTTTAAATTCTGTTGTAAGGTGTTTTTTTGGTAATGTATGTAAAAAAGTGGTTATTCTGTAAAAAAAAAATTAAAAAATTAATTTTTATTTATGCACAATTTGTGTGCGTTGCCGGGCTGTTATAAACTTTGATCAGCTTTTTTGGTTTCCTTTTTTTTTGTGGATTAAAAAAAGAACAAAGGATGATATAATTTTTTCAAACCCCATAAGGGGTGGGGCTCTTCCTTGTGGATTGCTGGCTGTTGTTTTTGTATTCTGAAATACAAAGGCATCAGCTAGTCATCTGCCAGGGAGGGTGCTTCCCCTGACGGACTGCTGCCTGTTTTTGGGTTTTTTCCCACCCTGGCTCAACTTTACTTGAGGCTAATGGTGGTCTCGCAGTGTTTTCGGCGGGGTAGTGTGGAGGAGAGGGAGTTCCTCTCCCCCCCCGTTGCTCCGGGAAAGAAGGACGGTGGGTGTCTCGCGGTGGCATTTTGTGCCTTTTATTTTGCGTGGCTGTGAGGGGCTGAGTCTGCCTGCTGGGGACTTGTGGTCCCGTTGCTTTTGTAGGTTTATTTTTAGCGCGCCGGCTTTCTCAGTGTTCTGCGTGCTCACGGCACACAGGATGCTGGGACGTGTAGTTTTGTGTTTGTGGTTTGTGTTTGTGCGGCGTTTTTTCCCTGCGGCTCAATTTTGATTGGCCGCGGTGCATTTCCCAATGTTCTTTTTGCTCGCGCCTCTCATCCTGTTTGGGAATTGACATTCTTTTTCTTTGTTTGAGTTTGTGGGTCTCCTGCCCCACTGATGCATTTCTAAAATATTTGTTGACCTCCGGACCCATTTCGGGCAAGTGCACGAATGCTCGGAATGGGCTAGTATGGCCGGGTGTGGGATGGATATATATATATATATATATATATATATATATATATATATATATATATATATATATATATATATATATATATATATATATATATATATATATATATATATATATATATATATATATATATATATATATATATATATATATATATATATATATATATATATATATATATATTCTGTGTAGAAATTGAACAGATAAGGGAATTAAAATGCATCCTTGCCTGTCATCTTTGCCTATAGGAAACCATTCTGGATCACCATTTTCTACCCTCGTGATAGCTTCTTGTGCAGAATACAGGTTACACATTAGGAGAGTCACATTAATAATACAGCCCTCTGCATCATCCAAAAACCTGCTGTGATATGTTTCCAAGGAATATGTTTTGAAGCACCAAAGACAAGTGTAAGTGAAATACACATTAGCTTAAAATGTTCTGAAACCTTTTTCTACCCAGCACTCTTTTAAAAGCTGTACCTTTTAAAAAATGTAGTTGTCAGTGCACTGCTACCTGGAAATAAGTCCAAGTGACTCCAAGTTTGTTTTGTTTTATTTCCAGTTGTTTAAAAATACAATAAATACAATACAGTGGTACTAAAATATACATAAAAATGGAAACCCAGTGAACCAGGGGGAGGAGAATATTAAAAAGGATATAAACTCTTGACATTTTCAATATGTTACTTTGAAATTAAGAAGACATAAAATGCTTAACACTCTACTCAAGACTAAGTCCAATTGTGTTTAGTGGAATCTTCTGAGTGAGGAAGTACAAGGTTGCAGCTTTGTCTTTGACTAAATCCTGTTCTTTGTCATCCAATAAGATAATAATTGTAAGCAGCTGCCACCCAAATATGGATTGGGACTAAGTTCTGCCAACTTTACAATTATTTCTGAGTAGACATTCACAGAACTGCTTAAGACATTACTGGGCTTAAGACATTCTGTTCTAAGAGTACATGCCAAAAAAGGTAAACCAAACCATATTTGGTTTAGAAACAGTTATCAACATTTTCACTGCTAATATCTGCAGAAGCACTTGTACATTCAACTAAGCCTGTTTACAGTGCTTACATGACTGAGATCGGGGCTGTATCAGGGCTCCTAATAACTATGGAAGCTCTTTCCCAGACCTTTGTGTTACCAATGCAGCAGCCTGCCTTACTACCACACAGGTATGCTAGCAACCCCACCACCAGCACAGTAAACTTCCATGATTTGAGTCAGTACATGTTATGAGTCTGTGAAATGGGGGAAGGAAATCATCTAGCAAATGGGAAAGACTGGTGTCACATCATTCATGAGCTGAGAAGATATTTAGAGGCTCAACTGTGTCTCCCGAATTCTGTCCATCTCTTACACAGCAAAAATAAATTCAATACTACATTTAATAAAAACAATTTAACCTCGAGTCATTCAGTAACTGAAAAGGAGGTGAGGGCATTAGAACTGTATTATATGTTCACTAACTTCTCATCTGCATTACTATAGAAAATTCATCACACAGATTTATTTTGTTTAGTGCACTGCTAGTCTTTGCCCTTTTCCTTTAAATCAGGTGTGGGCAGCCTGTCTAGTGTTGTGGGGACCACCTCAGTGCTGCCAAAGTTTGATGCACTAGTAGTAGTAGTAGCAGGAACAAAAAATAAATCTACTTTTAAAGGTACTGTATATAAGAACATAAGAACATAAGAACAGCCTTGCTGGAACAGGCCACAGCCCATCCAGTCCAGCATTCTGTCTCACACAGTGGCTCACCATTTCCTTCAGGGTATTCCCAAGGAGATGCCTTCACCTGCTTAGGATTCCCTGGAAATGGCATTGAGAGATATCCTGCCTATCTCTCCAACCCGGAGGTTGTCCTTAGGTAGCCATAATTATAGCCATTGATAGCCTTGTCCTCCATGAACTTGTCTAATCCTTTCTTAAAGCTGTCAAGACTGACAGCTGTCACCACTTCTTCTGGCAGGGAGTTCCATAGACCAGTAATCCTCTGGGTGAAAAAGTACTTTCTCTTATTTGTTTGAGAACTAGTACCCAAAAGTTTCATGGAGTGTCCCCTAGTTCTAGTGTTATGCGATAGGGAAAACAGTTTTTCCTTATCTACTTTGTCCACACCGTGCATGATTTTATAAACTTCAATCAGGTCACCTCTTAGACGTCGTCGTTCAAGAGTGAAGAGGCCCAACTGTTGCAGCCTCAGATGGTAAGGAAGGTGTTCCAGTCCCCTAATCATTCTGGTTGCCCTCCTCTGCACTTTTTCCAGCTCCATAATATCCTTCTGGAGGTATGGCGACCAGAACTGTACACAGTATTCCAGATGGGGCCTCACCATAGATTTATAAAGAGGCAAAATGACACTTGCTGACTTATTTTCTATACCCTTCCTAATGATCCCTAGCATTGAGTTTGCTTTTTTCACTGCTGAGGCACACTGGGTTGACACCTTCATTGAGTTGTCCACCAGGACACCAAGGTCCCTTTCCTGGTTTGTCGCAGAGAGTTCAGACCCCATCAGTTTATAAATGTAATTGGGGTTTTTTGCCCCAACATGCATCACTCTGCACTTACTGATGTTGAAGCTCATTTGCCACTGTTTTGCCCACTCCCCCAGTGTCAAGAGATCCCTCTGGAGCTCTTCACAATCTCTCATAGTTTTCACTACCCTGTATAATTTAGTATCGTCAGCAAATTTGGCTACCTTGCTTTTTACTCCTACCTCTAGATCATTTATGAAGAGGTTGAAAAGCAGGGGTCCCAGTACTGAACCTTGGGGGACCCCACTCTTTACTTCCCTCCACTTGGAGAAGTGTCCATTTAGTGCTACCCTCTGTTTCCTGTCCCTTAGCCAGTTGCTGATCCAGGACAAGACCTGTCCCTTTATTCCATGACTGGTAAGTTTATTCAAGAGCCTTTGGTGTGGGACCTTGTCAAAAGCCTTCTGAAAGTCCAGATAAACAATGTCAACTGGATCCCCCTTATCCACATGCTTGTTGACACTCTCAAAAAATTCCAACAGATTAGTGAGGCATGATTTGCCCTTGCAAAAGCCATGTTGGCTCTCCTTTAGCAGCGCCTCCTCTTCTATGTACCTATTAATTCTATCTTTTAGGATGGTTTCCATCACTTTACCTGGGACACATGTCAAACTGACAGGCCGGTAATTTCCTGGATCACCCCTGGATCCTTTTTTGAAAATTGGTGTTACATTCGCTACCTTCCAGTCATCAGGCACAAACCCTGATTTGAGGGAAATATTATATATTTTGGCTAGGAGATCAGCAATTTCATCTTTAAGTTCCCTGAGAACTCGTGGATGGATGCCATCTGGTCCTGGTGATTTGTTAGTGTTTAGTTTAACAAGACATGCAAGGACCTCCTCCCTGGTTATTTCTATCTTGCTTAATTCTTCGGTTTCCCTCCCTACGAAGATAGGCTCTGTTTTGGGCATGTGGCCTCTGTCTTCTTCAGTGAATACTGAAGCAAAGAATTCATTGAGTCTCTCTGCAATCTCTGTTTCTTCTTTAATAACCCCTTGCCTTCCATTGTCATCTAATGGTCCAATGGCCTTCCTAGTTGGGTTCTTACTTCTAATGTACTTAAAGAAGTCTTTGTTATTCCTCTGAGTATTTTTAGCTATACGCTCGTCAAAGTCTTGCTTTGCTTTCCTGATTGTTGCCTTGCATTTGTTCTGCCAGAATTTATGTTTCTGCCTGCTGTCCTCATTTGGACAAGCCTTCCATCTTCTAAATGAGCTTTTCTTGCTCTTGATCACTTCCCGAACAGCTCCTGTGAGCCACATTGGAGTCCTCTTGGACCTGGCAGTGCCCTTTTTCCTTTTGGGTATGCATTCCAATTGGGCCTCTGTTATTGTTTTTGTAAACAGCCTCCATGCCTCTTGGAGTGTTTGGACTCTCTCAATTTTCCCTTTCAGCTTCTTTTTTACTAGTTTCCTCAACTTTGGGAAATTTCCTTTTTGAAAATTTAAGGTCTCTGTGTTAGATTTTATCAGTGACTTGCGGTCTATGTTCAAGTTAAACATAATTGAGTTGTGGTCACTGTTCCCTATTGGATCAGTCACATTAACATCTTGCACCAGATCCTGAGTATTACTCAGGATCAAGTCAAGGATTCTTGTACCTCTAGTTGGGTCTTCAACCATCTGTCCCAGGGAACAATCATTGAGCATATCTAGGAACTTTATCTCTTTATCATGTGCTGAACAACAGTTCACCCAGTCTATGTGAGGGTAATTGAAGTCCCCCATTATAACCAGGCTTCCCTTCCTGGATGCCTCCTTTACAACATTCTCCAACTGCCAGTCTCCCTCAAGAGTTTGGGTCGGAGGCCGATAGTATATGCCTACTGTTAGACCATCCTTGTGGCCTGGTACTCTTACCCACAGAGCTTCTAATGGTGACTCTAAATCACCAAGATATTCCAATTCATAAGATTTTATCACTTCTTTGACATACAAGGCTACACCACCTCCTGTTTGCCCCTTCCTATCCTTCCTGTACAGTTTGTAGCCTGGGATAACTGTATCCCATTGGTTATCATCCGTCCACCAGGTTTCAGTGATACCAATAATATCAATATTCTTATCTATTGCTAAGTATTCCAGCTCCCCTATTTTGTTCCGGAGGCTTCTGGCATTTGTATACAAGCATTTATATATGCATTTCTGACACAGTCTTTTGTGTCCAGTTGCATTGTTAGACTGCCTCTTGCATCCTTCTGCTAGAATGCTAGTGACTAGCTCCTTGCTCTGATCAGTAATTTTTGCATCCTCCTCACTACTCAAGTACACACTTTCCCGAACCGGATGCTGCCCAGCTCCTGTCGGCTTTCCCCCAGTTATCAGTTTAAAAGCTGCTCTGCAGCCTTTTTGATGTTGAGTGCCAGCAATCTGGTCCCATCATGGTTTAAATGCAACCCATCCCTCCTGAACAGATTTGGCTTGTCCCAAAATGTTCTCCAGTTCCTGACAAATCTGAAGCCCTCCTCTCGACACCACCGCCTCATCCACGCATTGAGGCTTCTGAGCTCTGCCTGCCTGGTAGGTCCTGCGCGAGGGACAGGCAGCACTTCTGAAAATGCTACCTTGGAAGTCCGGGACTTCAATCTTCTTCCTAACAACCTAAATTTGGCTTCCAGGACAGACCGCTTGGCCTTCCCAACATCATTAGTACCAACGTGTACCATGACAACTGGCTCGTTCCCAGTTCTCTCTAACAATCTATCTAGATTTCTTGTGATGTCTGCAACTTTTGCACCTGGCAGGCAAGTCACCATACGGTTATCATGTGCATCACAAATCCATTTCTCTGTATTTCTAATTATTGAATCGCCTAGTACAAGGAGCCTCTCTCCTGCAATCTGTTCATCTACATGCACCTCATCAACCATATTAAGGGAGAGAACCTCAGTTTGTTCCTGATGTTCATCTTCCTGGATCTCATCAAGTGTGATGAAGGAGAGATCATCAGGTGGAACCAGCTGTTCCTCTGTGTTTTCCTCGTCAGGTGTGATAAGGGAAAGAGCCTCAAATTTATTCTGTAATTTCAGACTCTCAGAGTGATCCCCTACTCTTCTCCTCCTTTGAGTCACATTCCTCCAACCATCTCCCTCCTGAGTTAGTGAAGGGCCTTCTCCCTCAGAACTGTGCCCTGTCTCTTCTTTGTCCAGCATAGTCTGCTCCGCTCTGTCCAAGAACAGCTCAAGCTCCTTAATTTGTTGGTGGTTAGATATGCGGGCCTCTAGCTGCTGGACCTTCTCTTCTAGTAGTGCAACCAGCTTGCACTTGCTGCAAGTGTAGTTCTCCATGTGCTTTGGCAAGAACACAAACATGGCACAAGAATTGCAGGTAACTACAGCTGTTCCCTCAGAATCCATTTTAACAAGTGCAGTATTCTGGGCCTCAAAAATGTACACGTTTACTACCTTTCTACCTAGTAAGACTATATTCTTCTTATGTTCCTAGTTTGTAATCTCGCGCGCCGTTAGGCGCGCGGGCCTCTAAAGCAGCTCTACTCCAACTGCAAAACTTACCAGTGCTCACTTCCTTTGTTTGGCTCTCCTCAGCAGCAGCTCTGCTTAAGAGCACATGCAGAGTCAAAATGGCTGACTCTGAAAGAGCTCAGAGCTTTTAAAGGCTAGTGTGGCTCCGCCCCTATGAGTCACAGTTCAGGGAAGGGCCTGGTGTGGCCCTGCCCCCCTGCTTCTGGAAGCTTCAAACTGCTTCCTCTGTTTGAACAGAGGTGGCTCTCAGCAGTTTAAATTATCAATTTAAATTAGTAGAGGCCTCTAAAGCAGCTCTACTCCAACTGCAAAACTTACCAGTGCTCACTTCCTTTGTTTGGCTCTCCTCAGCAGCAGCTCTGCTTAAGAGCACATGCAGAGTCAAAATGGATAGCATACATTTTGTTTCATTGCTGAATCATCCATCCATTAGATTCAGAAGCAGAGTTTCACTCCAAAACATAGGGTATATTTCCTGGCCAAGTTATTTTGCTATGGTAATAGAGTAGACCATATGCTAGAGACTCAACGCCAAGCATCAGGCAGCAGTTAACTAACCTGACCCATGAGGACTAGCGGCCTTGGCGAAGTCCACAGGAAGGGTGAAGGTCCCCAAGTAGATTAAATCCCACTTGAATCCATCTTGAAGGAGGGCAGCAGCTTCATCAATACTGGCTTGGAGCTGAGGAGGACTTTGTGTGCCCAAAGGGTTCAAGACCAGAAAGTGATTTGCGGAGCTGAATCAGTGGTACGGGGTTCATGCTGCGATGCGGAAGACAGATGAAAGGTCACGGCATTATATTTGCAGGATAGTTTTCATGGCTGATCGCCATGATGATCACATATATTCAGAATCAGATATGGCACAAGAAGAAGAAGTTGCTTAAAAAGTAAATTGATGGGTGGGGTTGCTAGCATGCCAAGAAATCTAATGATATAGAGATAAAGTGCTGACCCAGTGGGTTCAGAGGAGTTCAATGCAGCCCTTGCCTTCAGAAATTGTCCAATCCTATTTTAAGCTAAGACTGCAGTGGGTTACTGATTAAGGCGCTGAACTTCAGGAATGGAAGGTCGATAGCTCACCCAATTGCTGCACGATGGACAGCTGTTTCTGTCCCAGCTCCTGTCAACCTAGCCATTTGAAAACAAGAAATTGCAAGTAGATTAATAGGTACCACTTTGGTGGGAAGGTAAACAGCATTATTTCATGCCTCCTTCATGTCCACAGAAACATCTGCAGATGTAGACAGTGTTGGCTGTTTGGCTATAAATGGAGATGAGTACTGAACCCTTGAGTCGGATATGACTGGCTTTCGAGCAAGAGCAACCTTTACCTTTATTTTAAGTTAAGCAACACTGAAGCTGCATAGTGCATTGGATTGGTCTGACGATATAACACCACTGTCCTGTGAAATTATTTAAGTTAAGTCAAGTTTAAAAATCCACCAATGCTGGTCCCAAGCCCGGATGAGAAAGGAAGGCCTCTTTAAATGAAAAACCTGCCACCAGATGGAGAGGCAAACCTAGCCTCTGGAAAGGAGTCACAGAATCAAGATGGGCCTCTGAAGGCAGTGGAACCATAAGTAGGACCTTTCCTTAATGCCCAGGCACGTTGTATGGGGAGGATGCAGCCTTTCAGATAAACTGGGTCCAGGCTGTTCACTAGGTGATCTTTGGCCAAACATTCTCTCTAAACAACCTTGGTCTCCTATTTCATATACACTGACTTTGAAATGAAACCCAGTGGATTTAGCGAGAAGGCTATTTTAATGCTTAAATTATGGCAAATTATGGATGGAACAGAAAGCTTTCATATCTCTGGCAAGATATCATAAGAACATAAGAACAACCTTGCTGGAACAGGCCATAGCCCATCCAGTCCAGCATTCTGTCTCACACAGTGGCTCACCATTTGCTTCAGGGTATTCCCAAGCAGATGCCTTCACCTGCTTAGGATTCCCTGGAAATGGCATTGAGAGATATTTTTTTTATTTTTTTTATTTTTTTTTAAAAATTTATATACCGCTTTCCTCATCATTTGATAACTCGAAGCGGTTTACAACAGAATACAGAGATACAAAAAACAATGCAAAATACAGAATAAGATATACAATAAAAATGTCTAATACAATATCCCCCAATACAAACAGAGGAGCACAAAAATAGAATCAATACAGAAATCAATAATACAGAAATCAACACAGAAATCAATACAGAAATCAATAATAACCATCAAATTAATAACAATATAAAATGTTAAGTTGAGGCTACAGAACTATAGCAATTAACCCTCTAAAGCGACTGCCACTACCTCCCACGGCCGACCAGTCCACAAGGAGAGGCAAAACGGAGACAGCTGAATGAGCGTCGTCATCGGCTTTTGATATCGAACTTCCCTCCAGTCACACTGCACCTTCTCCCATCGGCTCAGCCAGGAGATATGAGGGGTACTCCGAGACTTCAACAGTTTTTGGAGAGGTCCCGAGCCGCCAGCTGTGGCAAATCTCCCCATCCGCCCGCCGAGCCGGTGAAACTCGCTCTGGCGGCGGTCAAAGCGGGGTGGCTTTTCAAGGTGTCCCGAGCCGCCAGCTGTGGCAAATCTCCCCATCCGCCCGCCGAGCCGGTGAAACTCACTCTGGCGGCGGTCGAAGCGGGGCGGCTTTTCAAGGTGTCCCGGGCCGCCAGCTGTGGCAAATCTCCCCATCCGCCCACCGAGCCGGTGAAACTCGCTCTGGCGGCGGTCAAAGCGGGGTGGCTTTTCAAGGTGTCCCTGGCCGCCAGCTGTGGCAAATCTCCCCATCCGCCCACCGAGCCGGTGAAACTCGCTCTGGCTACGGTCGAAGCGGGGCGGCTTTTCAAGGTGTCCCGGGCCGCCAGCTGTGGCAAATCTCCCCATCCGCCCGCCGAGCCGGTGAAACTTGCTCTGGCTACGGTCGAAGCGGGGCGGCTTTTCAAGGTGTCCCGGGCCGCCAGCTGTGGCAAATCTCCCCATCCGCCCGCCGAGCCTGCCTCTCTCTCCAACCCGGAGGTTGTCCTCAGGTATCTATAATTATAGCCATTGATACCCATGTCCTCCATGAACTTGTCTAATCCTTTCTTAAAGTTGTCAAGACTGACAGCTGTTACCACTTCTTCTGGCAGGGAGTTCCATAGACCAGTGATCCTCTGGGTGAAAAAGTACTTTCTCATATTTGCTTGAGAACTAGTACCCAAAAGTTTCATGGAGTGCCCCCTAGTTCTAGCATTGTGCGATAGGGAAAACAGTTTTTCTTTATCTACTTTGTCCACACCGTGCATGATTTTATAAACTTCAATCAGGTCACCTCTTAGATACCGTCGTTCAAGAGTGAAGAGGCCCAACTGTTGCATCCTCAGATGGTAAGGAAGGTGTTCCAGTCCCCTAATCATTCTGGTTGCCCTCCTCTGCACTTTTTCCAGCTCCATAATATCCTTCTGGAGGTATGGTGACTTGAACTGTACAAAGTATTCCAGATGGAGCCTCACCATAGATTTATAAAGAGGCAAAATGACACTTGCTGACTTATTTTCTATACCAATATCAATAGAGCTAATCTCTGCTTGAATGAAGCTAAAAGTCTTATTGTATTCTTAAATAGATCACAGTACTAAACTGCTTGGGAAGATCTGGCCTACCACTTAATTTCACATACTCGTATGCTTTCAAAAAATATTAATAATACATCTTGTATGAATAACATTCAACCAGTGCAGTGTAGTCAATGGAGTGATTGGTCAAAGGCTCAGGAAATCTGGGTTCAAATTATTGCTCAACCATGGAAACTCAATGGGAGAGAAGAAATGGTAAAATACTCTTAAATATCTCATCATGAAATCTCAATTAGAATTGCTATTGGTTGGTTCTAACTTGATAGCATAAATTAGCAAAACTTGGAAAAGGGTTTTTTTTGGGGGGGGTCTGCATCTTCCAACAAGCCATAGCTAGTGGATTCTTGAACTTTTAATCCAAAAATTACTTCTCTAAACTTTGAACTTAGTACAGAAACAACCAGAATTCTCATGTTACCCGATTAGCTGTTTTATAGGTAGAATGGTTGTCAAGACAATGATGAGATGTGGTTTCCCCATGCCCCAATGGCATGGAACGGCCCGCGCAGAGGCCACTTCGGGAGAACGCTCCTTGAGCCGTGGGCTCTGCGGGCAGAGAAATTAAGGGGGGTGGATAAATGATAGGGTTTGATTCACCCAATTCCTTGACCTGACCAGCGGATCTGCTGAGAGAGCGAATAGCTAACTCTGTTACCCATTAGAGTAATCACTCATCTCCAAGCTCAACTTTACCCCGGGTGTAAACAGAGGCCATGTTTACCCCTGCCTAATCCCCAAACAATGGTGTTTTCCCCGGTCTGTGTTTGGCCAAGTTAATTAACTTCCCTCCGAGAGATTCCCAATTAACCCGAGTAAACAGGTGATGTGATTTCTGTCAGATGACTGTTTTTGCCACCGTTGCGCTTTTACTCCTATATATGATGATGCCTTTTTCCCAATAAACCACTGATCTGATCACACTCCATATTGCCTCGTATCGTTTCTTGATCAGTCTCCTCCGGGACCTCCGGCCCTCAGCGGCCCCGATTCCTACACCTGGTGACCCCGACGTGATTTACTTGTGAGTAAGCGACCCCCGAGCGGTCCACCTCAGAGTAAACGAGCAGCACGGTCCGGTTCTGCGCTTGAACCACGTCCGTTCGTCCCGGAGGACAGCGCGGCAGCCCGG
This sequence comes from Bradypodion pumilum, assembly GCA_035047305.1. Classification (NCBI taxonomy): domain Eukaryota; kingdom Metazoa; phylum Chordata; class Lepidosauria; order Squamata; family Chamaeleonidae; genus Bradypodion; species Bradypodion pumilum. The sequence continues at coordinate 162,487,587 of JAWDJD010000001.1, read as the reverse complement.
CCGGTAAACCAGCCGGTCGGGAGAAAGGCCTACGCGGCGAGGCTTTACCGAGAGGTTTCCTACAGTTTGCTCCCGGCTTTCGCGGCGGCTTGCAGGTTACGGAAAAACGCGTTCCGCAGGGACAGCTGTGAATCCCTGACAGCGCAGAGGCCACCGAGGGCCCGTGGTAGGGGACCACGCTCCGAGCTCTACCCAGGGAATCGTCGCCAGAACCTATTACTTGCCCAAGACGCGTCGACCCGTCCCGAGGAGGAAACTTCGGAGGACCCATCGCAGGTAATATGGGGACCTGTCCTCAGCGACAGCGTCCGTCCGCTACCCAAAGAACTCGTGAGGAAGAGTTCAGATTCCTGGCCAGGATATATCAGTTAAAGTTTCACAGCAGAGAGCTACCGAGACTTTTGGCGTACCTAAGGGAACACTGCCTGCTTTACCCAGAAGTAGGTACGTTAACCCTTGAGCTCTGGGATCAGATAGGAGACTGCATTCAGCAACCCCCGAAAGCTCCAGGAGGCGTAATTTGCACATGGGACAAATGTCGGAAACTCTTAGCGGAGATAGAACCAGTCTGGGTAGAGGCCAAAGAACCCCCACAGCTGCCAGTCACGCCAGCCGAGCCAACGGCACCTACGGCTCTCTATCCGTCACTCCAATTTAGGCAGAATAGCGTAGGGAACTTTCCCTCGGTGACAGCTGCAGACGTCACCGACGGAATGCAAGGTCTGGGGAGCGCAGGTGCTTCTCTGACAGTTCCAGGTTCCCTGGTTACCAAGAGTGCCCTTCAGCGCACAGTAGAAGAGGAGATCAGGAAGGGGGAATTGCCAGCGGAAGAACTAGCTGAGCTTAGTCAGATATGTCCAATCCGCATGGAGATGGACAGGGGCCCAGCAGATAGTTCACTCACCAGTCCCGTATAAGCTGCTCATGGCTATACGGAAGGCCATTCAGGAGACAGGGCTCCAAAGCCGATTTACTAGGGGCACGCTTCAGCAAGTGTGCGAGAACACCATGTTCATTCCACATGACTGGAAGGCCGTCATGCGGATGATGCTCAACCCTAGCCAGTACCTGATCTGGGACAGCGAGTTTCGCCTTGAAGCTCAAACTAGGGCTGCCAGGATGGGAGGCGCAGTAATTCCTGACCAGTTGTATGGTTCAGGTGCCTTCAAATCCATCGATGCGCAGATCAACTTGCCACTCGCCACTCTCCAGATGTCAGCAGAGGCTGCCTTTAGGGCTTTTTTCAAGGTCCCTGCGACCGGCAAGGCGGCTAAAAATTATACCGCAGTCAAGCAGGGAGCCCAGGAGCCCTACATGGACTTCATCAATCGCTTGGAGGAGGCGATTAGCAGGCAGATCGATAATGAGGAAGCCCAGCAAGAGCTCATGATGAAGCTAGCCAAGGACAATGCCAATCTAGACTGCCGTAAAATCTTGCAGTCACTGGGCAATCGTCCCGACTTGACACTCACGGACATGATTAGAGCTTGCGCCGACGTTGGCACTGAATCCTACAAGATGGGATTGCTAGCGGCAGCGGTGCAAGGGGGTAGAAGACCTAAAGGAAAGACTCAAGGGGCATGTCACAATTGTGGCAAGATCGGTCACTTCGCTAGGGAGTGCCGATCCAAGGGAGGCGGACAAAGTTCCGGCCGTTCCAAGGCTCCAAACACCCTGTGTCCGAAATGCAAGAAAGGCTACCATTGGGCCAGGAATTGTCCGAGTTCGGGAAACCGGCACGCGGGCACGTCTCTGGCCACGGTCCAAACAGAGACTTCCCAGATTCAGGGCTCACCAGAGCTAGACTAGATTCAGGTCACATTCCAGGCACTGCGAGGGCCCAGGCCAGCCCCAAGGGTAGTACTGGGTTAGACTTGACTTGTCAGGCGGACGTTACATGCGACCTGCCAGGCACGGTCTATCTGGTGGACTCCCAGTACATGGGTCCACTGCCCAAGGGCTTTATAGGTTTAGTTTTGCCCCGCAGTATAGCAGGAGCACGCGGAATTCTCGTAATTCCAGGAGTCGTTGACTCCAATTTTTCAGGCGTTCTCCAAGTTCAGTTGTGGACGCACCTGCCCCAGACAATTCACAAAGGAGACACGTTAGCGCAACTGATCATGGTTCCTTGTCACTCGCCCGCAGATAGCCAGGGAAGGCTCAGAGACAGCTCAGAGTCCCGGTCAGAGGACCGCTCGAGCGCCAGTGAGGCAGTACAAGGATACCAGGTCTTAGCGTCAGTGGAGACCAACATTGAGTGGAAACAGCGCCCGGTTATTGAGGTATTTCTGAATAATAGATCATTCTCAGGCCTGTTAGATACCGGAGCAGATGTGAGCGTGATAAGCAGAAGCCAGTGGCCAAGGGAGTGGGCCATTGAGCTGGTCTCCGATGTGTGGGGAGTAGGCGGCATTCAGGAAGCGTTTAGAAGCAGGGAGTGGGTGACAGTCACGATTCCAAAGGCTGACGGCACAGCGGTAATTCGGCTGCACATTCTTGACGTGCACATCAACCTTTGGGGGCGAGACATTTTACAGCAGTACGGTGCTACGCTTACCTTTGGGTAATGGTGTTGCCACTTAAATGGCTCACCGATACGCCGGTCTGGGTAGAACAATGGCCGGTAGTGGAAGAGAAGTTAGTCGCCCTTAAGCAACTGGTTAAAGAACAGCTAGACGCAGGACACATAGAGCAGTCCACGAGTCCATGGAACTCGCCAATTTTTGTGATTAAGAAGAAGTCGGGGAAGTGGCGACTCCTCCACGATCTCAGAGAGATCAATAAATGCATACAGCCAATGGGTCCGCTTCAATGCGGCATCCCAAATCCTAATATGATTCCCGAGGGGTGGGAGATCCTAGTTGTAGATCTCAAGGATTGTTTTTATACGATTCCCTTAGACTCCAGGGACCGGGAAAGGTTCGCCTTTACAGTGCCAGTTGTGAACCACAGTGAGCCTACGCAGCGTTACGCGTGGAAATTTTTGCCACAGGGCATGCTCAATTCGCCCACCCTGTGTCAAATTTATGTTCACAACTCACTGGCAAAGTTCCGAAACCTTTACCCAAAAGCGTTAGTTTGTCACTTCATGGACGACATCTTGGTCGCGGTGCCGCAACTCGGCAGCAAAATGTTTTCAGACCTCCAGGCCAGCCTGGGGGAGAAAGGTTTACTCATTGCCCCAGAGAAAGTGCAGAGAACCGAGCCCTTCTCATACTTGGGTCATCGGCTTCTCCGCTCTTTCGCAGCACCAGTTTTGCCTCAGATCAATTTACAGGATTCAGTCACCTTGGTAGAATTGCAGCAGGTTTTAGGGAACATTAATTGGGCCAGACCATATTTTAGATTGGATACGGATCTTTTGAAACCGCTCTTTCCCTCATCACACCTGATGAGGAACACACAGAGGAACAACTGGTTCCACCTGATGATCTCTCCTTCATCACACTTGATGAGATCCAGGAAGATGAACAACAGGAACAAACTGAGGTTCTCTCCCTTAATATGGTTGATGAGGTGCATGTAGATGAACAGATTGCAGGAGAAAGGCTCCTTGTACTAGGCGATTCAATAATTAGAAATACAGAGAAATGGATTTGTGATGCACATGATAACCGTATGGTGACTTGCCTGCCAGGTGCAAAAGTTGCAGACATCACAAGAAATCTAGATAGATTGTTAGAGAGAACTGGGAACGAGCCAGTTGTCATGGTACACGTTGGTACCAATGATGTTGGGAAGGCCAAGCGGTCTGTCCTGGAAGCCAAATTCAGGTTGTTAGGAAGAAGATTGAAGTCCCGGACTTCCAAGGTAGCATTTTCAGAAGTGCTGCCTGTCCCTCGCGCAGGACCTACCAGGCAGGCAGAGCTCAGAAGCCTCAATGCGTGGATGAGGTGGTGGTGTCGAGAGGAGGGTTTCAGATTTGTCAGGAACTGGAGAACATTTTGGGACAAGCCAAATCTGTTCAGGAGGGATGGGTTGCATTTGAACCATGATGGGACCAGATTGCTGGCACTCAACATCAAAAAGGCTGCAGAGCAGCTTTTAAACTGATAACTGGGGGAAAGCCGACAGGAGCTGGGCAGCATCCGGTTCGGGAAAGTGTGTACTTGGGTAGTGAGGAGGATGCAAAAATTACTGAGCAGAGCGAGGAGCTAGTCACTAGCATTCTAGCAGAAGGATGCAAGAGGCAGTCTAACAATGCAACTGGACACAAAAGACTGTGTCAGAAAAGCATATATAAATGCTTGTATACAAATGCCAGAAGCCTCCGGAACAAAATAGGGGAGCTGGAATACTTAGCAATAGATAAGAATATTGATATTATTGGTATCACTGAAACCTGGTGGACGGATGATAACCAATGGGATACAGTTATCCCAGGCTACAAACTGTACAGGAAGGATAGGAAGGGGCAAACGGGAGGTGGTGTAGCCTTGTATGTCAAAGAAGTGATAAAATCGTATGAATTGGAATATCTAGGTGATTTGGAGTCACCATTAGAAGCTCTGTGGGTAAGAGTACCAGGCCACAAGGATGGTCTAACAGTAGGCATATACTATCGGCCTCCGACCCAAACTCTTGAGGGAGACAGGCAGTTGGAGAATGTTGTAAAGGAGGCATCCAAGAAGGGAAGCCTGGTTATAATGGGGGACTTCAATTACCCTCACATAGACTGGGTGAACTGTTGTTCAGCACATGATAAAGAGATAAAGTTCCTAGATATGCTAAATGATTGTTCCCTGGGACAGATGGTTGAAGACCCAACTAGAGGTACAAGAATCCTTGACTTGATCCTGAGTAATACTCAGGATCTGGTGCAAGATGTTAATGTGACTGATCCAATAGGGAACAGTGACCACAACTCAATTATGTTTAACTTGATCATAGACCGCAAGTCACTGATAAAATCTAACACAGAGACCTTAAATTTTCAAAAAGGAAATTTCCCAAAGTTGAGGAAACTAGTAAAAAAGAAGCTGAAAGGGAAAATTGAGAGAGTCCAAACACTCCAAGAGGCATGGAGGCTGTTTACAAAAACAATAACAGAGGCCCAATTGGAATGCATACCCAAAAGGAAAAAGGGCACTGCCAGGTCCAAGAGGACTCCAATGTGGCTTACAGGAGCTGTTCGGGAAGTGATCAAGAGCAAGAAAAGCTCATTTAGAAGATGGAAGGCTTGTCCGAATGAGGACAGCAGGCAGAAACATAAATTCTGGCAGAACAAATGCAAGGCAACAATGAGGAAAGCAAAGCAAGACTTTGAGGAGCGTATAGCTAAAAATACTCAGAGAAATAACAAAGACTTCTTTAAGTACATTAGAAGTAAGAACCCAACTAGGAAGGCCATTGGACCATTAGATGACAATGGAAGGCAAGGGGTTATTAAAGAGGAAACAGAGATTGCAGAGAGACTCAATGAATTCTTTGCTTCAGTATTCACTGAAGAAGACTTTAGTGTATGAAACTAAGACACAGGACACAGCCTCGGGCTGGGTTAACTCAGGTTTATTGCATCGTGGACAGAGGGAACATGAGGTAATGGCGGATCAATAGCTCTTTATATACAGTAGGAATACATTTGAACGTGGTGCCATGGTAGCCCATTGGCTACTGTCTGCGTGACGTCATTGTGGGTCACGCCCTTCTTGTCCAGGTGTAGGTGGTGGCGGGAAAGCTTCCCGCGCTGTTGCCTTTGATGAGTTCGGACCAAGAGAGCTTGGACGCTCGCTGCTGCCAGCTGGTGGTCATTAGCTCGCGTCCTATTACAGGGTTTATATGATACAGCTGAAGGTTACATTGTTGCTATAGGCAAGGTTACATTGGCTCAGATACATTGTAATCCATGTGGAAGGTAAAACCATTAGAACACAACATCCCTCCCCCCTAGGACGAGACAATGTCTCGAGCCCACACTTCAACACACTCCCCCCCCTTAGGAGACAAAGTCCCTCAGCCAAGATGGCTTATTTCGAACACGCTGGGGTCTCGATGCGGGCTGCCTTTCCCCGGGTTTGCTACCTTCTCTTTGTCCCCTGGTTTCCTGCCCTGTAATTGGAGAGGGAGACTTGTTAGTGACTAGCCGCGGCTCCGCGGCGTTGTTGGGAGGTGTGCTCTTTCTCGGGGAAGAACCGGGGGCACTGGGGGCTAACGAAAAACCCCTCTTCTCGCTTGGAAGGGTGGGGGAACACTCCTGAAAACCCCCCCGGCTCGCAAAACCAAAATCAAAATCAAAATTACATTCGGGGGACGCGGCGGCGGCCGCACATTCCTTTTCCCTCCCCCCGGGCTCTGATAGAACTGGGGTATCAAAAGGATATGAGTCGGGACCACCGCTTTCCCCCCCGGTTTCGGACTGCTGTCCCTCAATGTCTCCCCCTTGGGCTAAACGGGTGGGGGAGAACCCTATCGCTGAATCCTGTTGCTGAGCCCCACTAACCGGCTCTTCACTCACTCGGCGCCTCAGTTGGTCAGCGTGTCTCCTCCAGAGGAGGCCGGTGCTCGTTTCCACCCGATATGACACTGGCCCCGTCTGCTCAATTACTGTTCCCGGCACCCAGGCTGTCCCTGCGCTTGCATAGTTCCTGCAGTAAACAAGGTCGCCGGCGGCGAACCCTTTCGAGACTGCCAATCCTATGTTTTTCCCTTTGTCCTCGACTCTCGTCGGGTCCAGCCTGGTCAGAAGTGTGGTCAGTTTCCGCCGCATCAAGAGTTCTGCCGGCGAGAACCCTGACGTTAAGGGGGTCACCCTATACGCTAACAAGAACTGACATACTTGGTGATTGAGGTCCCCCGGGCCCATGCGCCGCAACGCATCCTTTGTCGTACGCACCAACCGTTCCACTTGGCCGTTCGTGGCCGGGTGAAACGGCGCGGATGTGACATGCCGAATGGCGTTTGCTCCCATGAATGCCTCGAACTCCGAGGAGGTGAAGCAACTCGCGTTATCGCTGACTAAAGTGTCGGGTAAACCGAACGTGGAAAAGACCCTCCGTAGCTGGCTAATTGTTGTGGCGGAGGACGTGCTCTTTACTGGGATAACCTCCAGCCACTTGGAGAACGCATCCACCACCAGGAGAAACATGGTTCCTCGGAATGGGCCAGCGAAATCTACATGTACTCTGGACCACGGCCCCCTTGCTGTGTCCCATTCCCTATGCGGGAGGCGGGCCGCCTCTGGTCGGGATCCCTGGCAAGCCCCACAAGTGCCGACCATGTGCTCAATGTCCGCGTCCAGCTGTGGCCACCAAAAGTAACTGCGGGCCAGCGCTTTCGAACGAACGATGCCCGGATGGCTGACGTGCAGCAGTTTGAGCACCCTCGGCCGCATGGCTGCAGGAACCACCACCCGTTGGCCCCACAATAGGCACCCCCTTTCTAGGGACAACTCTAGCTTTTTCCGAAAGAATGGGTCGAATTCCGTGCTTGGGGACGATGCCGGCCACCCCTTTTGTACCCATGAGCTGACTTTCTCGAGCGTCCTGTCCTTGCCTGTCGCTCTCGCAATATCGGCTGGTACTATTGGGGGTGCATCTAAAACCTCAATTAGTAACACCTGGCGGTCTCTTCCTACTCTAGCCTTCTGATCGTCCGACAAGGGCAAAGGGGATCTCGAAAGTGCATCAGCATGGCTGATCTCTTTTCCGGGCCGGTACACCAACTCGTGTTGGTAAGCGTTGAGAAAAATGGCCCATCGCAGCATTCTCGGTGATAGGATCTGCGGGGTGGGCTTGCTTGCCGTGAAAATCCCTAACAGGGGCTTGTGATCCGTCACGATTTTGAACGGGCGGCCATACAAAAAATCGTGAAACTTTTTGGTCCCCGCTACAATTGCCAATGCCTCCCTGTCGGTTTGTGCGTAATTTCGCTCTGCCTGGGACAGGGACCTTGAATAAAATGCAACCGGGGCTTCCCTTCCATCATCCAACACGTGGCAAAGTACTGCCCCCACCCCCACCGGTGACGCATCACAGACTAGGACCACCGGCCGTTTGGGGTCGAAATGCGTTAGAATTGCGTCAGAGGTCAAGAGTTGTTTTAATTCTTTGAACGCCCTCTCGTGCTCGTCACCCCACACCCAAGTCTCCTCTTTTTTAAGCAGCCGATGAAGCGGTTCGGCCACGGACGCCTTCCGCGGAAGGAATGTATGGTAAAAATTGAGGAGCCCCAGGAATGACTGTAGCTCGGTTTTGGATGTGGGGCGAGGGGCCTTTTTGATGGCTACTACTTTGGATTTGGATGGCTTGATACCCTCGGGTGTAATCCTGAACCCTAAGAACTCGACCTCGGTTTCGAAAAAAACACATTTGTCCTTCCTCAGTCTCAGCCCCGCTTTCTCGAACACAGTTAGTACTTTGTCCAATCTCCGTGCCAGTTCGGCCTCACTCCCCCCTGTTATTAATACGTCATCAAAATAAGGTAACACCCCCTCCAGCCCCTTCAGGAGGCGTTCCACTAGCGACTGAAAAAGGCCGGGTGCCGAGTTCACGCCGAACTGTAACCGCGACACTTGGAACGCTCCTTTATGTGTGACTATCGTTTGTGCCGCGGCCGTGGCGGGTGTTACGGGAAGCTGCTGATAGGCTTGTGCCAGGTCGAGCTTAGCGAAACACTTTCCCCCATTTAGCCTAGCCAAAAGGTGGCTGACCACCGGCACCGGATAAGCATTAGGGCGGATCGCCTTGTTAATCGTACACTTATAATCAGCGCAAATGCGCACCTCCCCGTTAGCCTTCAGAGCTGTTACAATTGGAGTTTCCCACTCCGCGGAATCAACAGGAATAAGAATCCCCTGGCCCACCAATTTGTCCAGTTCCGCCTCTATTTTGTCCTTTAGTGCGAAGGGCACTCTGCGCGGTTTGAGTCTTATCGGGCGGACCTCCGGATCTAGGTCGAAGGCTACAGGGGGTCCCTTGAATTTTCCGAGTCCTTTTTCAAAAACGGCGGGATGCGCATCGCACACCGCTTGTATTGGGTCCACCCCCACTGCATGTACTCCCCCTATAAACAGGCCTAAGGGCTGGAACCACTGTGTCCCTAGGAGGCTACAACTCCCCCCCTTGAGGACAACTAAGGGCAGCTCCGCAGAGTGTCTCTTAAACTCAACCCGAAATTTCCCGACCCCCAACACCGGAATGCTGTTCCCCTGTACATCTCGTAGCGTGGACCTCAAAGTTTTAAGTTTGGGCCGCACGTGGGGGTCGATTTTTAAAAACTCTTTCTGGGGAATTATGGAATAGGAGGACCCCGAGTCAATTTCCATCCTGATGGGGGCCCCTTGTACTAGTACCTCAACGAAATAATGGGACTGTTCCGCGGACACACTGAGCACTGGGACGTCGTCCTCGCTGCTGTCCGAGACGCGGCCCACGCCGTCCTGCTTCCTCGTGGTCTGGACGCCATCTTTGGGCCTCGCTGAACGGTCCGGCCTGGTCGAACGGTCTGGTGACTGCCTCCGGCCCTCCTTCCGTTTTCTGCATGCCTTGGCGATGTGCCCCCGACGGCCGCAGGTGTAGCATTCGGCCTTTCTAAACGGGCACCTCGCACGCTCGTGGGCCGCTCCGCAACCATCGCAGCGGCGCCCCCCTTTTCGGACCTTCTGGACCTCCTCGCCGTCGCTGCTCTCTGAGGACGACTTTGAGGCCCGTTGAGTTGCGTGCACCGACCTTTCCGCCTTGCCGGCTCTGGGACGCCACTCACGCCACTGGTGCATCTCGTCCACTCCAGCATTCGTGGACTCTGCGGCTTCTGCGGCCTCGACGACCTCTGCCAGCGTGGGTGGCGGCTCCTTATTCATCAAGCTGCGCTGCACCTCCTTGTCTTTCAGGCCACACAGCACGCCGTCCCTGAGGGCCATTTCTAGGATGCTGCCCCATTTGCAGGGGGCAGCGGCTACCCTCATGGCGGCCACGAATGCCTCGACCGACTCGTCCGGCGCTTGGACTCGCCTCCAAAACGCGCTCCGAGCGGGAAACATCGCCCTCGCGGGTTGGAAGCGCTCCCGTAGCAGCTTCATGATGTCGTCCGCCTTAAATTCGCTCACCTTCTTTGGAGCGATGATGCCCACCAGCGTCCGCTTGGTTTCCATTCCAAGCATGCGGGTGAGGATGGCCCTCTTCCTCTCCTCATCGTCTTCCTTGACTTTGAGCTCCACCAGCGCCGCATGGAAGTCCATCTCAAGCAGCTCCCAGTCTTGCGGTTTGGTGATGTTGAACCCGCTCTGTGCCCTGGCTGCTCCTTGGGAATCCATTGATCCCACCTTCGTCGCCAATTTAGTGTATGAAACTAAGACACAGGACACAGCCTCGGGCTGGGTTAACTCAGGTTTATTGCATCGTGGACAGAGGGAACATGAGGTAATGGCGGATCAATAGCTCTTTATATACAGTAGGAATACATTTGAACGTGGTGCCATGGTAGCCCATTGGCTACTGTCTGCGTGACGTCATTGTGGGTCACGCCCTTCTTGTCCAGGTGTAGGTGGTGGCGGGAAAGCTTCCCGCGCTGTTGCCTTTGATGAGTTCGGACCAAGAGAGCTTGGACGCTCGCTGCTGCCAGCTGGTGGTCATTAGCTCGCGTCCTATTACAGGGTTTATATGATACAGCTGAAGGTTACATTGTTGCTATAGGCAAGGTTACATTGGCTCAGATACATTGTAATCCATGTGGAAGGTAAAACCATTAGAACACAACAAAGACAGAGGCCACATGCCCAAAACAGTGCCTATCTTCATAGGGAGGGAAACCGAAGAATTAAGCCAGATAGAAATAACCAGGGAGGAGGTCCTTGCATGTCTTGTTAAACTAAACACTAACAAATCACCAGGACCAGATGGCATCCATCCACGAGTTCTCAGGGAACTTAAAGATGAAATTCCTGATCTCCTAGCCAAAATATATAATCTTTCCCTCAAATCAGGCTTTGTGCCTGATGACTGGAAGGTAGCGAATGTAACACCAATTTTCAAAAAAGGATCCAGGGGTGATCCAGGAAATTACCGACCTGTCAGTTTGACATGTGTCCCAGGTAAAGTGATGGAAACCATCCTAAAAGATAGAATTAATAGGCACATAGAAGAGAAGGCGCTGCTAAAGGAGAGCCAACATGGCTTTTGCAAGGGCAAATCATGCCTCACTAATCTGTTGGAATTTTTTGAGAGTGTCAACAAGCATGTGGATAAGGGGGATCCAGTTGACATTGTTTATCTGGACTTTCAGAAGGCTTTTGACAAGGTCCCACACCAAAGGCTCTTGAATAAACTTACCAGTCATGGAATAAAGGGACAGGTCTTGTCCTGGATCAGCAACTGGCTAAGGGACAGGAAACAGAGGGTAGCACTAAATGGACACTTCTCCAAGTGGAGGGAAGTAAAGAGTGGGGTCCCCCAAGGTTCAGTACTGGGACCCCTGCTTTTCAACCTCTTCATAAATGATCTAGAGGTAGGAGTAAAAAGCAAGGTAGCCAAATTTGCTGACGACACTAAATTATACAGGGTAGTGAAAACTGTGAGAGATTGTGAGGAGCTCCAGAGGGATCTCTCGATACTGGGGGAGTGGGCAAAACAGTGGCAAATGAGTTTCAACATTAGTAAGTGCAGAGTGATGCATGTTGGGGCAAAGAACCCCAATTACATTTATAAACTGATGGGGTCTGAACTCTCTGAGACAAACCAGGAAAGGGACCTTGGTGTCCTGGTGGACAACTCAATGAAGGTGTCTACCCAGTGTGCCTCAGCAGTGAAAAAAGCAAACTCAATGCTAGGGATCATTAGGAAGGGTATAGAAAATAAGTCAGCAAGTGTCATTTTGCCTCTTTATAAATCTATGGTGAGGCCCCATCTGGAATACTGTGTACAGTTCTGGTCGCCATACCTCCAGAAGGATATTATGGAGCTGGAAAAAGTGCAGAGGAGGGCAACCAGAATGATTAGGGGACTGGAACACCTTCCTTACCATCTGAGGCTGCAACGGTTGGGCCTCTTCACTCTTGAACGACGACGTCTAAGAGGTGACCTGATTGAAGTTTATAAAATCATGCACGGTGTGGACAAAGTAGATAAGGAAAAACTGTTTTCCCTATCGCATAATACTAGAACTAGGGGACACTCCATGAAACTTTTGGGTACTAGTTCTCAAACAAATAAGAGAAAGTACTTTTTCACCCAGAGGATTACTGGTCTATGGAACTCCCTGCCAGAAGAAGTGGTGACAGCTGTCAGTCTTGACAGCTTTAAGAAAGGATTAGACAAGTTCATGGAGGAGAAGAGTATCAATGGCTATAATTATGGATACTTAAGGACAACCTCCGGGTTGGAGAGATAGGCAGGATATCTCTCAATATCATTTCCAGGGAATCCTAAGCAGGTGAAGGCATCTCCTTGGGAATACCCTGAAGGAAATGGTGAGCCACTGTGTGAGACAGAATGCTGGACTGGATGGGCTGTGGCCTGTTCCAGCAAGGCTGTTTTTATGTTCTTATGTTCTTATGCTCTTCTCGCTGCTAACATTAGGTAAGCAGCCAGCAGACCGGATACTAATTTCTCGAGAAGCGCGCTTGGCTCTCGAGAAAGTCAACCAAGTTCTCAGCCAAAGGTGGGTAGATAGGATCACCCAGGGGCCATATGCCCCGATCCTGAATTTGTACATCGTACGAGCAGGATCCATGTTCACCGGAGCTCTAGGAGCAGACTCCGAGAAAGGGGCGAGTATCGTGGAATGGGTGTATTTACCGAACACCTCTTCCCGGAACATTGTTCCTCCCCAAGAGTTGGTTTCCGCGGTGGTCTACCGCGGGAGGCTGAGAGCTAGGGACATTTCAGGGCACGACTTAGCCAAGATTGTAGTCCCGTTCACCAAGGAACAAATTCAGCAATTGATGCAGCTCGGTGACTCGCTTCCAATTGCGTTGGAAGGATTCACCGGATGCTTGGCATACCACTTGCCAAAGGACCCCAGACTTGTCTCACTCCAAACGCAGACAGTCAGCTTGTTTGAATTGCTTTCGCTGGTTCCACTTCAGGGGGCCAGGACAGTTTTTACTGATAGTGGTCGCACATATGGTGTCTTGACCTGGCAGGAGGGCCAAGCTTGGCGCACGCTGTTAACTCTTCCACAAAAGTCCGCGCAGCGGGCAGAGTTGGCAGCGGTGAACCTTGCTTTGCGCACCTTCGCCAAAGAACGGTTAAACATCATTACTGACAGCATGTACGTTAGGAATTTGCTTCACAGTCTACCGGGAGCCTACATTACTCCCGCGATAGACAAGAATTTGCTTAGTTTGTTTCTCACTGCTCAATTTCATTTGCGAAACCGCACGGAGCCGCTCTATATTGCCCACATCCGAAGTCACCAAGACCTACCGGGTCCGATTTCTGCGGGCAATAGCAGAGTGGATGCGGCGGCAAAGGAACTTCAGCAACGTTCAGTGTTAGGTGTTTTTACTATGCCGATCCAGAGTCATGCCTTTTTTCACCAAAATGCCAAGGCACTCGCCAGACAGTTCTATTTGCCACTTTCTCAAGCCCAAGGCATAGTTCGCTCTTGCCAGCATTGTGCAGGGCCACCGGGGGGGCCCTCGTGGGGGGTCAACCCACGAGGGACAGAGGCCAATCAGGTGTGGCAAATGGACGTCACGCATGTCCCGCAGTTTGGCAGATGGCAGTATATGCACGTTTGCATAGACACTTTTTCTCAGTTCGTTTGGGCAACAGCGCAGAAAGGGGAAACTGCTTCCCACGTGGAGCAGCACCTCCTTTCCTGCATTGCAGCCATGGGCAAACCTCGGCACGTTAAAACCGATAACGCCCCGTCCTACAGCTCTAGGCAGCTGGCCACCTTCATGGCCACTTGGGATATTAAGCATACTTTTGGCGTTCCTTACAATCCGCAGGGGCAAGCGATTGTGGAACGGGTCAATCGGACGCTCAAGTCCTATATTGACAAACAAACAGAAAGGGGGGAGCCACCAGCCCTCCCCAAGTCACAGGGCCAGGCACAGCATTGCCTGAATAAGGTATTGTTCACATACAATCACCTTAATGTTTTTTCGGATTGCACGCCACAGGAGAAGCACTTCCGCCGTTCGGAAGCTCTCCCGCGACCGATGATCCGATACCGGGTGCCACCGGACCCTTCATGGAGGGGCCCGGCGCCGCTCATAACCTGGGGGAGAGGGTATGCTGCAGTTATGTCTCCTACAGGTGTCGTTTGGATTCCAGCTTGGTGTGTCAAGCCTCACTTGGAACCGCATGGCGTGGACCCAGACCAACCCGAGTCCGATCCCGGAGATGGAGGGCCTCACCCTGACCGACAAGACCCGTCGGAGGAGACGGCCACCGACAGCGCCGAAGATCACCTGGGGGATGGTCAAGGTCCTTTGCAGTGAGGCCGAGGACGCCCTCCAACGCGAGGAGAAGGAGCCGACACCGGAGAACCTCACAGCTGCAATCTTCGCCCGAATTCACGTCAACACCATGGCAGCCATCATCATCCTGACCCTCTCCCTATCAGACGGAGACCTTTCCGCCCGGATGCACTATAACTTATGGGAAAGGTTGGCGGGTCTCGTCAACCAGTCCGATTTTTGCCTGAAGCAGGATGCAGGTTCTGCCTCAATTCTGAGCACCTGTCTCATCCCAGTGTGCCACACTTTGGATGCGCACGCCAGGGATGGCGACTGGCTGCTGAAGAGGATTTTCGGACCGCATCTCCCTGCGAGTTTTGCAGCCTACGCTCGCTGGGGGGGATTGCGGCTCACCATGACTTTGCCGGCTGACGCAGCCACTCTTCACACTCCACGAGTGGCGGCCAGCCCGAACTCTACTTGTGCTCGAATGGTCGGCTGCGCTGCAGTCGGCCGAACTCAGCGCCGCTGCCTCGATACCGGCAGCAGCAACTGGACTTGTGATAAACCAGAGACACTTGGTTCAATGTATGCTCATTTTACCCTGCCCTCGGGTTGGTTCTTTACATGTAATCAGTATACCTTTAACTACATTCCCGCAAATGTATCAGATTCCACATGTTGCATTAGTCGTTTGACACTGTTACTCCCTACTAAGGATATGATCACCCCAAGCACAATTGTTTCAAATGTCTCAGCACCCATAAGGCACACTCGTACCACCCAGTTAGACAGCTCATGTGATAGCAGCTTTAGAGTTTTGAGTCCAGCCGAATATGTCTCGCTGGCAGTCAGCATAGTTGGCATGCCGGCCTTAGCCATCGGCAACGCTCGGAGGATTAGTCGATTGGCTTGCGGATTAGCCAAAGCCATCAACCACACCTCCTCGGCGATCGCGCTGCTCAACCAGGAGCAGGCGGAGCTTCGCCACGCCATACTTGACAATAGAGCGGCTATAGACTACCTCTTAATGCTACATCATTTGGGTTCCGAATCTTTCCATGGTATGTGTTGTTTCAACCTTACTGACAATTCCCGCAGAGTGCAGAATCAGCTCACAAACCTCCACACCATAGTCCAGGGCATCAGAGAAGGCTCTGCATGGGGGGGCCTGGTGGAGCTCATTGTGGAGCTGGATGTGGTCGTGGATTCCATGGGGGTGGCTTCAGACGGTACTTAAGGTGGTCGTGGGGGTGGTCCTGCTAGGCATAGCAGTCTGCTGCTTGGCACAATGTATCCCCTCACTGATATTGAAGTGCCGCCCCAAGAAGGAACCCCAAAGCGTCATTCCCGCTCAGCAGCTGATGCCTCTCCTATGCAGAGTCGCCAGTCAGGTCCTTAAATGAAATTAAAAGGGGAGATGTGGTTTCCCCATGCCCCAATGGCATGGAACGGCCCGCGCAGAGGCCACTTCGGGAGAACGCTCCTTGAGCCGTGGGCTCTGCGGGCAGAGAAATTAAGGGGGGTGGATAAATGATAGGGTTTGATTCACCCAATTCCTTGACCTGACCAGCGGATCTGCTGAGAGAGCGAATAGCTAACTCTGTTACCCATTAGAGTAATCACTCATCTCCAAGCTCAACTTTACCCCGGGTGTAAACAGAGGCCATGTTTACCCCTGCCTAATCCCCAAACAATGGTGTTTTCCCCGGTCTGTGTTTGGCCAAGCTAATTAACTTCCCTCCGAGAGATTCCCAATTAACCCGAGTAAACAGGTGATGTGATTTCTGTCAGATGACTGTTTTTGCCACCGTTGCGCTTTTACTCCTATATATAATGATGCCTTTTTCCCAATAAACCACTGATCTGATCACGCTCCATATTGCCTCGTATCGTTTCTTGATCAGTCTCCTCCGGGACCTCCGGCCCTCAGCGGCCCCGATTCCTACAATGAGTGAAACGGGTCTTTTCTGGTAAATTATTTTAAGTGACAGTAGAAAGATATCATCTGAAACCCTTCTTCCCATGGCTATAAAACAAAGCTTTTTCTGTTTTTAAAGGGCTTAGAGAACATTTTCTTTTTTAAAAATAAAAAAAGAAACTTGTGAAGGGGAATGAGGCCTCCATGATGGTAATGTATGAATTAAGACAAGTAAAGGAATTCTCCAACAGAGCTAATCTTGCATGCAGGGACTTTCATTATACCCTACCCATGCCTACATATCATCAAAGAGCATACTTAACACCATTTTGATGTCTCAGCTGTCTTTTGCTCTCTTTTAATGGTTGAGAGGTATACCTATATAGTATATGCATCTGCTTTCATTTATTTGTTTGGTTTGATCAGGACATGAAAGAAGAAAAACCCCATTCCATATTTCTGAGATGAATCTGCAAGGCTCAAGTTAGACCAAAGATGACTCTTTATATGGAAATGATGTTTGTGTAAATGTATCCTTGTGTAGGATATAAATGAGATTCTCTGTTTATCTGAGAATTCTTTCATGAGGGTCTATTTCAGGTTAAACCCTGTTAAATGTCACTGAATGTATTTTCAATAAAAACTGGCCTAAATAGTCTTGTGCTTTCTTTGTAAGTAGCACTAATGAGTTAATTCAAGCCTGAACCCTTGGGGCAGAGGTAGGTATTTATGTAATACTGTACCTAAATTATTTCACTGTTTAAGAAGATTATGGTGGTGGCGCACCCACTACTGTGACCAATGAACCATAAATATAGTGTTACAGTCAAATTTCTAGCTATAACAGAGGTATCTAGAGGAGTGACTGAGTGTCTATTTGTATCTCTGTGTCTTTTGAGTCTCAAGTGGATCCTGGAATTGGATCAAGATGAAAATGAGTTCAAGATGAAAGGCATTGCTACATTGATCTATACCTGGGAGAGTGTGGGATAAAATCAAGAACTGTTGTCTAAAAATTTTGCTCTTCCACTCTTTAGAAACATTTCTAGTTTTGCCTGGTTGGACAAGCACTAGGTAAAGGTAAAGGTTTCCCTTGCTTGAAAGCCAGTCGTATCCGACTCTAGGGTGCAGTGCTCATCTCTGTTTCAAAGCTGAAGAGCCACGCTGTCTGCTTCTGCAGATGTTTCCATGGTCATGTGGCAGGCATGACTAGACACTGGAGCACACGGAATGCTGTTACCTTCCCACCGGAGTGGTCCCTATTTATCCACTTGCAATTTCTTGCTTTTGAACTGCTAGGTTGGCAGGAGCTGGGACAAAGACGGGAGCTCATTCCGTCCTGCAGTCCTCGGGAATCGAACTGCTGACCTTCTGCATCCCAGTCAGCATCTTAGCCACTTAGGAGAAAGGTGCTATATGGAATAAGTAAGTATGTAAGGCGCCTGACCACATGCAAGTTTGTCCATGGTCAATGAAAATGTCTGCACACTCTGGTGTTTAAATTGCTGCCACAGTTCACACAGCATTGTTTAATTATCCTGAAAAGCTGCATTTCAAGTCTCCACACATCACACAGCCCACTGCCCTTTTCTCCCAATATGATCACTTCTTACTCACTGCTTTCACCAGCCTCTGAATCTCTTTTCTCTTTTTGTAATGTTTTAGATGTCAAATACAGCTGAACTGATTCTTCTTCTTTCATGTCCGAATCAAACCCTGGACTACCAAAATGAAGCCACTTTCTTGGCTTTGTTGGTGCATGTTTCTGGCAGTAATTGGCAGACCAGTAAATGAGCCAGATTCTGAGTCTCTCCACATTCACACAGCAAGTTCTTGTGTGCCATCAGCCCTACTTGAGCCTGTTGGTCTTGCATTTAGTGACTCCAACTCTCAGCCTATTCATGGTCCTCCAAATGATGGAGGGGAGGTTGGTTCCTCAGCTATACCCTCCTTTAATGTTGTTCCTTGTCCAGTGAGCTTCCTCCACCTTCTAATTTGGTTTTGCCCTTCTGTACCCTCAAGAATGTTTGTTCTTGCCATATAGCTCTTCCTGGATCTGAGCCTGCAGACTTGAGGCTTATAGCCATTCCATACCTGTCAACCTTCCCGGATTGGCCGGGATTTCCAGATTTCCGGTGCCAATTTGCACCATTTCCCACCCGCAGCTGCCAAAACCCCGGAATTGGCAGCGGGGTGGAAGAGGTACTGCGCATCCCTTCTGCGCAAATCGCCTTCTACGCATGTGTAGAAGGCTTTTACGCTTGCGTAGAACCCTTCTACGCTTGCGTAGAACCCTTCTACGCATGCGTAGAAGGCGATCTGCATAGAAGGGGATCGTAGAAGCCTTCTACGCATGCATAGAAGGGTTCTACGCAAGCGTAGAAGGGATCTACACAAGCGTAAAAGCCTTCTACTCATGCATAGAAGGCAATCTGCGCAGAACCGTCTGCACAGGTCGCGTAGAAGGTGACCTGCGCAGAACCGTTCTGCGCAGGTCCCGTATTTTCCGGAGCCACAGTTGACAGGTATGGTCCATTCAGAGGTGGTTGATGGTCAATCTCTTGCTTAACTGAACTGATAAGTCATGGTATGCATTCAAACAAGTGCTATATTAGTTTACCACTGTAGCTATAATGCTAAACTAGGAGATATGAGGGGGGATACTTTTTAAAAATATAGTTTACAAATTACATTACAGCTGGAGTGTGATCAGAAGGCAGGTAAAGGGAGTAGGGTTCACATCTCATTGATGATGTCATCTGGATGTGCCCAACCACATCCCTAAAGGTAATTGCACAAGCTAAAAGCAAGACAAAATAATGCAACTAGAGATATTACAACAAAAGACAAGCCCTGTTGGCGAGCATTATATACCACATACTCATGCCAAAAGATTGGATTTACTCACAATTAGTCCTAGTTATGTAGTTGATGGGAATAAAACATTGAAAGGAAAGTGAGGAAAAGAGCACAAACAGCAGGACAAATATTTGCCTAGTCACTCCCCATAGTAATTCCCCGAACAGTTACATTTAACAGTTTTGCAGTGTACCTGCTACATGGAAGGCCTTGAGAATATTTTCGAATACCTGCTACATGGAAGGCCTTGAGCAACTACAAGTATTTGTGGGGATAACGTACTCTATAGATCTCCCTGTCACTACAAATGTTCACAACAGCATTGTTTACAATCAGAAATGTCCAATGCTGGTGTGGAACAGGTAATCATCTTGTAATGAAAATGATCTTCATCGGTGGTAAACAACGTACAGCTGTTCAGCTGTTGTTGGCCTGCAATTCTCATCAGCAGTAGCCAGCATAGCCAATAGTGAAAGATAAGGGGAACAGAAGCCCAGCGTTGAAGAATCACATAACCACCCACCCACCCACTTCCTGATTCTACATAATGTGTTGCTGCCATACATCATAAATCATGTTTGGCTGATTCCTACAGAACAGTATTCCATGAAAGATTCACAGTGTAGCTTCATGAGAAGGGGGCTTAGATGCCTGAGACACAAGATGAGGTTGAGACTAGTTACTGGTTTATACCTCAAAGCATCACGAACAGGGAATATTCTTTCAGAGTAATAAATTAATTCCAACAGAATTTGAGGACACAGCAGTCCCATAATAATTGGTTTGTGATTTGTTTCAATTCAGGGTGGATATCTCCTCCACGCTCTTGTATTTTATGACATTTAATATGACAAATAGCTTCTTAGCTGATGGCTGTAAGGATCCCTTATATGCCGTTTCCAGCATATAAGGGAGTAATGGCAAACCTTGGCACTCCAGCTGTTCTTGAACTTAAATTCCTAGAAGCCCTGATCAGCAGGAATGTGATCTGAGTTTCTGGTAATTGAAGTCCAAGAACACCAGGAGTGTCAAGGTTTGCCATTACGGATATAGGGGGTCACTCTAAAAAGGTAGAAGCCCCTGATAAGGTTTCAGAAAGAAGTACTCAGAGGGAGGTACTCCAGAATCTACAAAATATGAATGCCTTGAGCACAGAGTGACCCCCTAAGAGTTCAAAAGAGTTTTCTGATCCCTTCAATGAGCTTTCTTCTACGCAAGTGCATACAGCTTCACCTTCGTTTTATTTTGAAGCGTATTAGAGATGCATATATCACTGGATTTTAATACTTCACAGCACTCTCCATTATTGTATTTTCATACTATGCCATCTGACTGACAAGTAAATCTTTGATGATTTGGCTGTCAGCTTGCATTTTTGTTATTCTCGTGAGAACTTACGCATGTCTTTCAAACTATCACATCAAGAATGCATTATTCCTCACTGTACTTCTGATTTATTTATTTTTGTACTAGTGTTAGTGCATACTAATATTTCTGGTCACTAAACAGCTAACTACAATACTTCGCAGAGAGAAAAAGAATGTGAGAAAATTCTAAGGCAGATTGAGTTCTCCATCACGGTAACAGACAGATCCTATTAACTTCTTTGTGGAACCTAGGCTTCAGTTCAAAGAAAGCAAAGCAAAAACATCTTCCAAAAGAAAACAAAGGTAGGGGAGACACTCATTAAATTTTAGATATTACTAGCAAGGGTTGCCCTGCGTTGCCGGGCTTTTCCCCCCGTGTTTTTTAATTAAAAATGAGCCTTTTTTTTTTTTTGCAATAGTGTTACATTGTGTTGGAAGGTTAAATTGTGGGTTTTTTTAAAAAAAATTGCTTAGTCTGTAATTTTAATTTTTTAAATGTTTATTTATGTTAAATTTGTTTGGCTTGGCTGTTATTAACTGTGATCTGCTTTTTTGGGTTTTTTTGAGGATTAATAAAAGAAGAAAGTATGATATAATAACTCAGCACAGGATTTTTTAAAGTTTCTATTGTATTTTATTGACATATATTTGTGATTTGTGTGAAAGTGTGTTTAGTGTAATTTTTTTTACTTGTTTTTTTTTTTTGTGTGACCTTTTGTGTAAAATTGTGAATTTGTGTTTTGTTTGGGGCTGTTGTGTGTTTTTGAATTGTTTTTACTATTGTGGCCAGCAGGTGGTGCTGGTAGGGGTTATTGTATTTTGACTTTTGTTTCTCTCCTGGCCTCTGGGTGGAGCTTCTTCTGGTAAGTAGGGTCTTTCTGTATTCATTTCTTTTCCAGTCCTGGTGGAGGTAGCACCTGTTTTGGTAAGTTTGCTTGTTTTCTTTCTTTTGTGTGTGTGGGCGGGGGGGAGGGGGGGTTGGAGTTTGTATTTTTTGTCTGTTTGTTTTGTTTTTGATTGTGTCTTTGTTTACTTCGTATTGTTTTTGGTGTTTTTGTTTTTGTGTATTTTTGGCTGTGTTTGAGTGTTTTTAGTAATTTTTAAAAAATTATTTATTTGGTGGTGGGGAAGGTACGTGGTCATTGGGGGTTTGGAAGGGTGGGCTAGGTGGTGGGGAGGGGGGCATGGTCGTTGGGGGTTAGGAAGGGTGGGCTAGGTGGTGGGGAGGGGGGCATGGTCATTGGGGGTTAGTAAGGGTGGGTTAGGTGGTGGGGAGGGGGGCTTTATTGTTTTATGGTGCTTTTTTGTGTGTAGTTGTGAAAGTAGATCGGGGTTTCCCCTTTAATATCAGTGGGTGGGGCTTGCGACCCCCCTCTCCGCTTGCTCCCCTGGGGTTGGGAGGTTTGTGGGGACAAAAGAGGTATGTCCCCCCAACTCTTCTGGACCCAGTAGACCAGGCACAGTGGATCGATTCCCTCCCCCCCTCCTTAAAACAACTCCATTTTTAAAGAGTAGAAAAGACAGAGTTTTTTTAAGGAGGGGGGTGGGAATCGATCCCCTCTCCCTGGTGTCCTGAGTCCAGAAGGGTTTGGGAAACATTCCCCTTTTGTTCCCACAAACCTCCCAACCCTAGGGTAGCCAGCGGAGAGGGGGATCGCAACCCCCACCCACTGATATTAAAGGGGAAACTCCAGTCGGGTCCTTCAGGCACCGTGGGTGAGGGATAGAAAGCCGGCTGGTGTGTGTTTGGCTGTGACGCGGTGAGTTGTTTTTCTTTTTAATTTTTCGGGCGCCGTTTTCCTCAGCGTTCTGCGTGCTCATGGCGCGCAGGACGCTGGGGCTTGTATTAATGGGTTGGTGCTTTCTGTTTGTGCTGCGTTTTTTTAAAATGGTTTTATTTTGATTGGCTGCGGCGCATTTCCGAACGCTGCCCCGTGCGAGAACCTCTCAGCCTGATTGGCTCTGGCGCGGCGCGGCGCAAGGAATGTTGGGAAGTGAAGTTGTTTCCCTTTCTTCGCGTTTGTGGGGCTGTTGCCCCACTGCTGGTTTTTTCAATCCTTCGTTGACCTGCATACCCAGATCGGCCGTGTGCACGAAGGGTGAGTGCAGGCAAGTAGGGCGAGGCATAGCAACCTATAGCCAGTTCCAACGGTTAACCCTTGGATTTATAGGTTAAGATTCTGAAAAGGAAAGCTCCTAAAAATGAGAACATCAACGTGGTTACTGGCAGTGTTGATGCAGAAATAATAAAATGCCTATTACAGTCAAGCAGCAAGTGCTAAATATGACATCCGATTTCTTCTTCCCAGGCAATTGCCATGCTTTGAAAATGGGCTGTAGCTGAAGCCAGTAGATTGTAGAGAAAATGTTTGGGTGTTGCTGAATGTGTGTGTGTGTGTGTGTGTGTGTGTGTGTGTGTGTGTGTGTGTGTGTGTGTGTGTGTGTGTGTGTGTGTGTGTGTGTGTGTGTGTGTGTGTGTGTGTGTGTGTGTAAGATCATGCATAGCGATTGCACTCTCTGGGCAGTTTACAAGGTAGTTAATATTTTACTCCCAACATGCTGGATACTCATTTTGCCAACCTCAGAAGAATGGAAGATCACCTGCTTCTTAAGGGCTGCAGTGGCTTAGTGGTTAAGAAGCTTGTCTTGTTAGCTGGAAGGCTAGCAAGTTGGCAGTTCGAGACCTGGGTATTGCATGACAGTTTGAGTGCCCGTCTCTGTCCCAGCTCCTGCTAACCTAGCAGTTTGAAAGCAATAAATTGCAAATAGATAAATAGGGACCATTTTGGTGGGAAAAGATTTTGGGTAAATGAAAGTAGCCTCATTTGAGCTCCCCCTGAGCGGAGTTTCTCCAGCAAAAATCCTTTCAACCCAGAATAATTTCTGACATGAAATTATTATTTATTATCTGCTTGTTTTCCTAAGTAAAGAGCAAGTTCTCTCATTGTTCTGAGAGAGAGATCAGTTACTGTTGTACATTTTTAAAATTTTGCTGATTGTGTAGGATAGAGCCTAGAATGTTACCTTTTATAAAGGCCTACATTCAACTGTTAATTCAAGCCTGAGGAGACCCAATCATTCGATTATGAATGACAAATCAACATTTATGTATGTGCAGCTGATTCAATCAAGCTTTTCCAATTGAGCTTACCAACCGGATTTAGGTTACAGTTCTGAAACCACAAAAATTTGTTAGCTTCCATTATAATTACATTTTTGAAAGTGCTTGCTTCTCAGTTTTTCAAAAAGAACTGAAGCAGTTAATGTTTAAAAAACAATCATCTGAATACTGCAAGGAACTTCCTGTGGTACGCACACTTCTCCTGTCAACTGTGTCTTCACCTAAAAGCCCACCCCCACCCCAAAAAGGAACAGTACAAGCCAGTCCTTGAACTGTGTGATAGCCCTCTTCTGTCATTTAGGAAGACCATCTAACTATAAAAAGAATCCCAAAGTTACTGTTACAGTTCAAAAGGAAGGCAGGCAACTCTAAATTACAATCATAACCATGTTTTATAAGTGTGTAAACATTGGTAAAAGAATTTATTACAAGTAACTCAGCTGATAATTCTTGCCTATTAACCAGGAAGAGTCAGCCTGCCAAGGAATTGTTGGGCAAGAGCTGAAATAAATAACTATATGTTAGAAATTCTAGAAGTTTCACCATTGTTAACACTTGTGGGGAATTAAGTTGTAACCAAGGAACTACAAATGTTACAAAATGTTGGACAATAAGGCCACGACTTAGAAAAGATATGATTTTCTTATAGCATCCAGGCATACCTGCCAACTTTTGGATTTGAAAACAAGGGAAACTTGGGCCACACCCCTCTGTGGGTGTGGCCAAATCTGTGGGTGTGGCCAAATATAGCCATGTGACTTGCTGGGCTCCAGTCATGCCTGCCACATGGCCATGAAAATGTCTGCAAACACAGACAGCACTGACCCTTTGGCTGTAAATGGAGATGAGCACTGCACCGATCCAGGCTTATGTGAGTTGACATCCAATTAATATCTGCTAGAGAGATTTAGAGTTATAATTAACCTTGGTTGGATCATGCTCACCAATCCCTCCCCAATTCCAATCCCAGTAGAATTCTGAGAGTTTTATTTAGGATGGTGATGGAATTTTTCTTTTTCTTTAATGTCTCAGGGCCTAAGGAGTGACTCTGGATAAGAATTATGTGGTACTGCTTCTTCAGGAAGTTCATAATGTTTATATGAAAAATATTATTCAAAGTAATGAATCCCAGGAGCAACATATCAACTAAACCCTGGGGATCGGTTAAGTTTAGCTGTCTGGAAATATGCTGTTTGGAAAGCTCAGTAGTTTAGGTATCTGGCTACAGAGCCAAAGTCTGGGAGTTCAGTTGCCCGCTGTCTGGCCCTGGGCAAGCTGCACAGTTTCTGGGCACTACCAGAAGAAGGAAATTATATACTCTGTATATAATCACCTTAGAAAACTGTGGAAAGGGTCACTATAAATAGAAATTCCACTTATGGCACACAATTATTATTACTATTCATTTAAAACATGAGATACTCACATTAGAGCTGAAGACGATTGTTTACCAAGGCAAATGTTAGAGACACATTAGATTTATATATAATTTCCTATATTCAATTACTAATGAGATACAAACCTTTACCTAAAGAGATAGAAGTAAAACCTTGCATAAAGAATGCCTCGCCTAGAAACTAACTCGCGTAAAGAGCAGGATTTTCTCTGAATGGTTGCCCTCGCTTAACGTCTAAAACAGTGATGCGCTGCAAAAAAAATTATGACCCCTACCATGGGCGTGGCTAACTCTGAGGGCATGGCTAACTCTGTGGGCCACACCCACTTGGCCTCCCTATGCCATGGCCTGGGATAGGGAGGTGGGCGTGGCCGGCCAAGTGGGCATGGCCTGGGGGAATTTCTGCTACCGGTGCCCGGGCACCTGTGGGCACCTGGAGCAGCTCAACATTGATCTAGAAACAACCAAAAACCCACTTAACAATGAAATCAGGGTTTGCAATCCCCCCACCAGAAATCACAACCAGTCACTTACAATGGCAGCAGCAGTGCTTTTTCAAAGTACCATGTGGCTTGGTCCACATGGCATCATATACTCGCAATTCTCTCCCTTATCCCCTGCCCTAAACTTTCTGTACTGACAATGTGCAACCACAACACACATAAAAACACCACCTTGTTGAGCCAGTGTGTCCTGGCACCAGCTGGTAATGGGCGCAAATGTGTAAGGTAAAGGTAAAAATCTCCCTTGCTCGAAAGCCAGTTGTGTCCAACTCTAGGGGGCAGTGCTCATCTCCATTTACAACAAAAGAGCCACTGCTGTCTGAGTCTGCAGATATTTCTGAGGTCGCGTGGCAGTCATGACTAGATGCCAGAGCACACGAAATGCTGTTACTTTTCAAAGAGAGGTGGTACCTATTTATCTACTTGCAATTTCTTGCTTTCAAACAGCTAGGTTTGCAGGAGCTTGGGCAGAGACAGGAACTCACTCTGTTGTGCAGCACTTGGGTCTCAAACTGCTGAACCTGCCTACCTTCTAGCCATCAAGTTCAGTATCTATTGAGTCCAAAAATAATTAGCAATGCAACTGCAGATCAAGTCATTTATTATAGCTCATTTCGGAATGGTGGAAAAACAGGGACGAGGTAGCAACTTATGTAGAGACAGGAAGGCAGTTACAGTGATACATTTGCCCGGACTTTAGTTAACGCGGGAAACCTGTGCAGAACCAATCAGGGTACTTTAGTGTATGAGAACCAAGACACAGGAACAGCCGAAGTGTTGGCTTAACACATCTTTATTGCATGGTGGTCCGGGGGAACATGTGGTAATGGTGGACGAACAGCTCAATATATACAGTGGCTATACATTTGAATGTGGCTCCACGGTAGCCCATTGGCTACTGTCGGCGTGATGTTATTTCTGGTCACGCCCTTCTTGTCCAGGTGAGGTAGTGGCGGGAAACTTCCCGCGCTGTAGTTCTTTGGGGAATTGGAACCGTGTGAGCTGGGCGCTCGCTATTGCCACCTGGTGGTCATTAGCTCGCGTCCTGATTACATTGGGTTAGCTGATGATTGTTACGTGTTTAAAGGCATAGTATTGAGAACACAACAGGTACATTGAAAACATATGAATAAGGCGCCATACAAAAAAGGGCGCGAATACAGCAAAGACTTAATGGTGAATGCGATATAAGCAGTACACGTTAATAAACGTTTGGACACAGCAGTATCTTAACCACTAAGGTATCAAAGTTGTGTGCCCAAGACTTAAAGCCACTTCACATGTACAAAACCCGCCACATTTCTGCTTCAGTGCTGCTCATTCTGAGAGTTGTCTCTCTCTCACCTGGTGAGCTAGAGAGGCAGAGAAATTCCTGGAGACTTCCTTCACTCGGCAACTTGTGATTTAGCCCCAGATGTTGTTTGGGTAAAATTTTCAATATCCTCAGACATTGGCCAAGCTAGCAGGAGAATATGGGAGTTGTAGTTTACCAGAATCTGGGACTTCAAGTTTGTAAAAGGCTGCCTTAGGCAACAGTGGCCTAGAACAAACAGTTGGCCTATTCTGACTCACAAAGGCAGCTTTCTGTCTAGCAGTAACCATCCCTTGTCCTTTGTCTTTGGCTTCTGGAACTATTTTGCTTTTCTGTGGCCACATCTGTATCTCATAGCAAGCTAAAAACATTCCAAAGAATTCTGGTTTTCTGTGCACTTTTGCTGACTACCTTTACAGCTGTACCTTGATGTGTGGGGGCATCTGAACCAGTGGGAGCAATTATCTTAGTGAACTGTGGGGAGAGCAAATTT
This sequence comes from Bradypodion pumilum, assembly GCA_035047305.1. NCBI lineage: Eukaryota > Metazoa > Chordata > Lepidosauria > Squamata > Chamaeleonidae > Bradypodion > Bradypodion pumilum. The sequence continues at coordinate 162,460,274 of JAWDJD010000001.1, read as the reverse complement.
CTCCTCAAAAAGCCCAAGTAAGTGTTGGATAATCTTTGCACAGTGGTGCAGGTAGCATGTCCCAAGGGATTAAGGCTGAATATTTTTGAAATGCAATCCCTCCTCAGTTCCCCTTTGTTTTCTTCTTAGTCCCTAATGCACAAATGCTAGGCACAGTTTCAGCAGAAGAGACAAAGAATGTTTATTTACAAGACCTGTGTTTGAATAAAGTTGTCAGGTAGATGGCAAACATATAATACAGAGTTCATTTTAGTTGCAATAAAAGCAGGAAAAACAACAATCTCTCTAGTAAATAATGGTTGCAAGAAGGTAAAGAGTTACCGGCTTACTGTGAGTAGCAAGCTGAGTCAGAAAGACAATTGAACCAGAAAGACAATTGAACAGCCTAAACTAAACTAGCAGTAACATACAAGAACAACACAGCTTAGAATGGAAGGTCAGTTAAATTTTGGAGGGAAGAAACATTTTGATTGAAAACAGCCAGTGACTATATTTGTCAAATGCTGACCCTTCCCATTCCCAAGTTAGTATACGAAACAAACACAAAGCATGATGGGGTTGCCTACTGCAAACTCACCGGTAAAAACCTGTGGTTTATAACCATGATATGTGAACCAGAATTACTGTACGCATTACATATTTAGTAACTAATAGCCTGTAATGAATTTTGACTACACATACACACAACCACTAGTTCTCTATTACCCGATGAAAATGTCCAACAATTAGAAACCTAGAGAAATGACTTTATTAACTAGGCTAGATATTATATGTATATGATCCCTTCTAGTGCTTTCCAGATGACCTGAAGTCAACACAGGTTGCTGTCGTTCACCACCAATGTATGCCTTTTCTATAAGTAATTCCAAGTTAGTTGTTCAAGTGGATTTAGCCACCCAAAGTTTCACCAGTTTCCTTGAGTGACAGCCATCTATAGACTGGTATCACAACCATCTTCAAAAGATTACACTGTGGAAATGGCTGCTATTCATATTCCTGATGAAAAGGCTTTGATGTGAGGCACCATTTATTTCAGACACAAAGAGGTGATTATTTTGTGCTGCCTAACTTAGAATGCATGGAAGGGAATCAGAAGGATGGGAGGGGATTTCCACTTTTTCCCATGGATTGATAAGAAAAAAATGAATTATGCTTCTGTTCTGAATCATTGCCGTTGCATAAAAAACACACCTATCTAAAACTACTGAAATATGTTTCTTGGAAAATGCCCAAATGCTTCACATGTCTGATGTAAAAATGCTGTAATGAGTCATGGGGAAAAGATATGCAGCAGTTAGCTATTCTTGCTCAGAGAGGGGCATGAACTGGTAGATAATATGCAATTTATTTGTGGGGGAAGGACTCATGAGGCTTTTCTATACTGTGTATTATCATCCAGCAAATGAACAATTTTTACATTGCCCCCTAAGTGATGCCTTCTCTTAAGGACGCATTTTACTTCCGGTTCCGGGAGCAACTAGGGCAGTGTGGGCCAGATGAATCGCAGTAAACCCATTTATGTGGATTCACAGGGGACTTGGGCTTCTGGGAATTGAAGTCCAAGAATATCTGGAGTGCCAAGGTTCACCATCACGGGGTTAGAATGTGAGAGAGTAATTGGACTAGGGCAGGGATCAGCAAACATGGCTCTTCAGATGTTCTTGGACATCAGTTCCCAGAAGCCCTGATCTGCAGGTGTGCTGACATGGGCTTCTGGGAATTGAAGTCCAAGAACAACTGTAGAGTCACGTTTGCTGACTCTTGGACTAGGGTGACATCATGGGTCTTCATGGGGACTTTTCCCAAGTGCCAGACCAATATTGATCACTGAACAACACCACAGCTGTTGGTATATATGTCCATTTTAGGCCTCAAGGCCTGCTGTCACTTAGGTTGTAACCTGATTAACAAAAATTCCTACATTTGCATCAGTTTTCTCAGGTAAATTCAAATACCAAGGAATACATGATGCACAGCTGGGGCACATATTAGCTTGCTAAAACATGGTTTATTTTAAAACACCTGGCATGGGTTGTTTATTTATACCAATTTCTAAATTGCTGTATTCTTATGTATACATATGTGTTTCCATACATATTGTATTCATATGTGTTTCAACACATACTATGTATTCTGTCTCTTGTCCTGTAAGTTTTGCAGGATTCCCTGCTGCCTGGAAATGTTTCTCTCTGCAGGGTTAAAATAAAGCACCCGTTCAGGCAAATTTTCTCAAAGGATTCAGAAGCCAATACAAGCACTACGTGACCTCCACCCAATTTCAATAAAATAAAATAAACGTTTGGAACGCTGGTTCTTCTAATAGTCAAACTGCAGCCTTGAATGTGTACAAGCAGAACTATCGCTAACCAAAATCAGCCCATTGTTTTATATAGCAGAATAAGATTTGGGAACTTTATGCGCATGCACATATTGGAGGTATGAATCAAGCTGATGTTTTTAAATTGCAGTATATATTAGCATGCTATTGCATGTACTAAGGGTCACAGCATTAAACATTTTCCAAATTAAGGCTGACATCAATAAAATCTCACTCCCACTTCAGAGTTTAATGGTTGAGCTTCAAGGAGGCACCGGAAGGCAAAATCATTGCTAAATCAGATTTTATTAAAACTTTACATACTGAGAACACTCTTAGTGGAAGATGTTAGATATGATACAGCTAATAGTTTCCTGCTAACAAAAACACACAGCCAGGAGCAGAAGGGAGCTGGTGGATGGTCTCCTGGGTAGCCCAAGGTTTTGCTCTAAAGCTGCATTTATGGACCTCCTTCTACAGAATGAATAGGGTCATAGAATGGGCAATAATTATAGTTATACAATTTTCTGCAGACATGACATCATCTGGAGGGCCTGGAAGCCAGCCTTAGGGCTTGTGCTGAAATTCCTCTGTAATTTTAATGGGAACGAGTTGGGAGATGGATTTCGTGATTGCATCAGCAGTAGTGTTGTCAGAAATTCAGAGGTGCAGAATCCCTCCATAAGATTTACACACACACACACACACTCATGCATTCACTCACATGCACACCCCCTTCCTTCCTGAGCATACATGTATACACATCCACACATCAAAAATTATGATTTAGCTGTAACTACCTGGCAGAAGGGGGCTGTGGTGGCTTAGTGATTAAGATGCTGAACTTGACTGGAAGGTCAGCAGTTCAAGACCCGAGAATGTTGCATGATGGAATTAGCTCCCGTTTCTGTACCATCTCCTGCCAACCTAGCAGTTCAACAGAATGAAATTGCAAGTAGATAAATAGGTACCACTTCGGTGGGAAAGTAGCAGCATTCCATGCACTCCAGCATCTAGTCATGCTTGCCTCATGACCACAGAAACATCTGCAGATGCAAACAGCGCTAGCTCTTTGGCTGTAAATGGAGCTGAGCACCATACAGTAAAGTCTGATGCTACGGGCCTTTGAGCAAAGGTGACCTTTACCTGGCAGAGGAGACAGGAATTCATGGAGAAGGAAAGGAAAACCTGCCATCCAGAGAGCAGCCTTTCCCCCTATCTTTTTCTTAAACAGCTTGTGACATATGGGAACACTGGTAGCTGCAAGGGCTTTCCTATTATTCTACTCAGTGGTGGGCTCCAAAAAAAACAAAAAACAACAACAACTTACTACCACACTGTGGGCATGGTATGGTGGGCATGGCCAGGGGGAAAGACCTGCATTGCACCCAAATTAGGACTACAGTGATACCTCATACAACATCCAAACTTGGTTCCACAAGTTTGGACTTTATATGGATTTCGACTTTGTATGAGGCATGCAAAATCCTAGCCGCGATGCCTCATACAACGTCCAAATCCTTGCCGCGATGCCTCGTACAACATCATTTCCATAGAGATACATTGTACTGTAACAGCACAGACTTCAGGGCAAAGTCAAGGAAACAGACGGGAAACTGACAGAACTTGAAGAAATCATTGTCTATACTAAAGGCTAAATACATTACAAAAACATGTCAAACAACCCTGATTGTCCAAGAACCTGAAGAATGCTGCAAAAATCCCAGGAATGCTTCTAAAAATTCTGATGAATTTTTTTTAAAAAAATCCAAAATCACACTCAAAACCACTCCTAAACACTCTTCGCCTCGTGCAAAACCCACAAGAGCAATGCACGCATGTGTCCTCCTGCCTTTTATACTGCCCAGGCACAATGCAACCTGGAAAATACCCCAATGCCTCATACAAAGTCGCAGCGACTTTGTATGAGGCAACTTTTTCAAGAAATTAGGCGATGTTGTATGAATTTAATGTTGTACAAAATGGACTTTGTATGAGGTATTACTGTACTTTATTTCAAAACATGGATGGGTGGGGCCAGCCAGAATTTCTGCTACCAGTTCTCGTGAACTGGTGCGAAACTGCTAATGGCCATCATTGATTCTACTTCATGCTTCTACTGTAACTTCTCCCGTTCTCTGCAACAGAACAATGCAAAACACACACACATAAAGGGAGTTGGATGAGAGTGAATGAGTTTCAGGATGGCTTTTTTTCTGGGCTTTAGGTGACACCTTGCACAAACACACAGAAAAGCTCACAGAAACCAAAGTAGCACTCAAGCCATCCTAATTGGTCAAGCAACCAGACAAATGAGGGCCCTGCCATCTTAGGCAGGCGAGACTTGCATCTAATAGGGAGATCTCACTATGAGATGCAAAGGGAGGGTGGTTTTGAAGAAAGAGACAAGCTGGATATCCAGCACCTGCCTAACCAGGGGGGGGAGAGATTGGAGGAAGAACCAATCTTCATTTTGTGACATATCAATTCCAAATATTGGCTCTCTTCCTGACGATCAGCCATGAAGATTGTCCTAAGAATATAATGCAGTGGGCTTCCATTTGCCTTCTGCATCACAACATGACACCCGTACCACTGATCCAGTTCTGCGAGTCACTTTTCAGGCTCTGAACCCTTTTGGCGCACAAAGTCTTCATCAGTTCCAGGCCAGTATTGATGACGCTGCTGCCCTCCTTCAAATTGGATTCAAGTAGGATTTAATCCACTTGGGGACCATCACCCTTCCCTGTGTACTTTGCCACCCATGGCTTAGTCCTCAGGGTTGCAAGGTTAGTTAACAGCCACCTAACAATTGGTGTTGAGTCACTTGCAGTATGGTCTACTCCATTACCATAGCCGGATAACCTGGCTAGACTGGTTATCAAGTTAAAACATAAAATTGTTTTAAGCTGGTATGTGCCTGAAACGTGCCCTGATATATTTTAATATAAGGCAAGATGTAAATACTTAAATAATTTAAAACTCCTGGCCCCATCCCTTGGGCAGGGAAGAGCAGCTGTTGGGAATTTGTTTCCATGGTAAATGAGGAAATAAAGAAGAAAGCCAGAAGGAACACTTGGTTCCAAATACTCAATGACCTGCTGATCAAAAAGAAATGCTCTCTGAGTCAATCCATCCTTCAAAGGGGAACAAGAGCTACCAAATCCTAGTCAAATAAGAGAAAATCAGGATATCACTTTCTGCTTATTGTTGACCAAGATTATTCTGGCTTTGAAGAACTGTTCTCTCTTTTAACTTCCTCCTCTTGTGTGTCTCTTCTCTTTCACTAGGCCCCTGAACTTTACAAGTTATTTTTTAACAAAATGTTCCTATTAAATATTAGAGTAATCTCTGCCATGAAAACACACACATAGTGTTTGGGGGGAAAAACATTATCACTACTATTCAACTACTGTTGCAAAAGAAACTTGTAACATTATTTTTCACATTACTTTTTCACGATACCCAAATACTGCAGGACAGAATGAGTTCCCGTCTTTGTCCCAGCTCCTGCCAACCTAGCAGTTCAAAATCAAGAAATTGCAAGTAGATAAATAGGGACCACTTCAGTGGGAAGATAAACAGCGCTGTGTGTATTCCGGTGTCTAGTCATGCCTGCCACATGACCACAGAAACATCTGCAGAAGTAGACAGTGCTGGCTCTTTGGCTTTGAAACAGAGATGAGCACTGAACCCTACAGTTGGATACGACTGGCTTTCGAGCATGGGTGACCTTGACCTTTACCTTACATCCTGTTATTATGTGGATGAAATAAACTTAACATGAGAACAATTCATGCAAAGATATTTTGAAATTTAAACACTTTCAAATGTTCTTTAAAATATTATAAAAAGTCGCCAAAATCCATTGCCTGCTACACCAACAAAGTAACTTTGTTCCAACTCATTACAATGCTTTTAAAAAGCAATTTGCTGCACCATCATTACCAAAATATCCTAACTTTTTGCATGTAAATACATTATTATGTTTTAACTTGTTTCAAAGCTCTGAATGTGAGCCACTTTTAGAAATACAGTAGTAGTAAGTGTAGAAAAGGTGGGATTAAAAGATAACTAAAAAGAAGTCTATCATTCTATGCTTCTTTGAGTGGGAAAAGATATACGGTAGGTAGGTTGGTGGTCTGGGTCCAGTATAGGGGTCATATTTGCAATTTCTCCATTGTGCAAGTACTGTACATTAAACCATAGGAAGGTCTGAGAATTTGCTACAATGGTAAACCAGTTCGAATACTGTATGCTGCACTTTCTGTAACAGGGCCAGTGTCATGGTATCAAACCATCATTGGATGGTGATAAGGGAGAATCAATAGAGGGCTCAGAGCAATCTTTCTCTATTACACCCTCATTTCTATGAAGACAGCAGGATGGCTTAGAATTTGGATGAGTCCGTTTCCAATTATAATCTTGGCTGAAGGAACAATATAGGATGCAAGAAGGAAAATTCAGCTATAACGACATGGGTGATAATTGAAATTCAACGTTGATATTCACTGTAAAAGGCAAAAGTACACGATAAGAAAAACTGCTCATTATGATGTCCCTTTGAACATAGGAATACAGTACATTGAATACGTGAGTCATGTTCAGACACTCAGCACCTGATGGAGCAAATTGGCTAACTGATTATTTTTGTTTTGTGGTTGTTTAGAAAGTCATGGAGGGAGCAGGCAGGAGAGATGATGTTCACACACACACCCATCCCCCCATGTGACAGGGCAAGAAGAAATATATATATTCTATCGATAATAATAAGTGCTGAGCTCATATTTAAGTCAGGCTAGTAATATAGCCTGCAGTAGATGAGAAGATTTGCTCACTCAGGCTGGAAGAGAAAAGCAAATAAATAAATAAATGAACAAACAAACAAATAAATAAAGTCTTTGGTGTGTGCATTTTCAGTTTAGTTGTAGCTCCTGGGTTTACAGAAACTTCAAATTTTGTGTGTGTTTTGTTGTTGTTTCTTCAGTTTTGTTCAGTTCTCTAGCAGTTTTGTTCAGTTGTCTTACAATTTCTTGTAGGCCACTTCAAGATTCAAGGAGTGGGGGAGGACACCAGAAACATCCTTTGACAGATGCAAAGTAATGGCTTAGTCCATTCCAAGTGACCACAAATGCTGGAATGGACTAAACTAGAGTTGATCAACTCACACTAAAATGGTAGAAACCAGACAGGGTCTCAGAAAGAATTGGGGCAAATTGGTCTGCTCCAACAATTTGGAAGATCGAAGAAAAAGTTGATCAAACCAACCTCGCATGCCTGTGTGGATTGGCTTTTGCTTAGCTAGGGAGCTACATAGGAATGTAATTCTTTTCCTAAAACATGTTCTTTAATTCATCAGTGCTTTTCAAATAATCCATGGGCGGGCTGCTTGGCTGGGTGGCTGGCTGGATTGATTGATTGATTGGTTGATTGGTTGATTGATTTCATACATACATACATACATACATACATACATACAAACATACTAAGCAAAAGTCCCCCACAGCGACTTACAAAAAAATATTTATTGTCATGTGTCTTCACACTGGAACTGATTTATAGTGACCCTAACAAAGAAAGGAAGATACATTACATAAGGAATTATTTTTACCAGTTCCAAACCCTCTGGGATTCAGACTCAGGCCTCCTGAGTCCTAGTTAATCACTCTATCCACTACATGAGTCAGGGTATTCACATAAAAATACAGAACTACCAAATATCCATAAATGTGTGAAAGATCTCAAAGTCCAGCCAAAGAATTCACAAAATTTATTGAAGTATAAAAAATGGCATATACATTGAGCACAGAGTAAGCCACTTAATACAAAATCAGCACAAATTCTTAATTTAAAGACATCTACTGAAAAGCAATTTGAGGCAAATGGGGTTTAATATCCAAAACTAAAAGGGCCATCCGAAAAGCATAGTTTTGTGGATGATTGTTGCTCTCACCACTGAGAAGACCTTGTCTCTAGTGCCTGTCTGTTCAAGTGACCATACAAGCAGATCTGCAAGCAGGATATCTGGATGTCAATTTGAAGGCCAAGCACAATGACACTATAGAAATGTATTAATGACCAATTAATGTGTTGTAGAACATGCCAATCATTCTAAATTTCATCTTCTCAGTTGTAAGTCATTGCAAGTATTCATATGAAGGACTAGCCCAGGGGTGCCCAAACTATGACCTATGGGCCGGATCCGGCTCTTGATGCCAATTCTTCCAGTCTATGCCACCCACGCCGCTCCTAGAAGCGGAAGTAAAACACACCCATGCATGCATGCTGATGTAAATTTATTTATTTATTTATTTATTTGATTATTTATATCCCGCCCTTCTGGCGCAATCGCCAGCTAGAGCGGCTAACAACATGAGAGGCAAAGGCACATTACAACCAAGCCACATTGACAATACACAGTACAAAATACAATACATACCCAATAAACCCGAGAAGTACAATAAAATACATAAATAATCGTAAAACATCTAAATTCCTCCAATACCCTTCCTAATCCCTTAAAAAGATAAGACAATGAAATTAAAAGATAAAAGTCATTCCAAAAAGCATAAAAAGTAAACAAACAGATACAAAAATTCTAACAGATCAAGGCAGCTAAACTAGCCAGCGGGCCTGGCCCGTTCCACAAGTCAGATCCCATACCTGCTGACAAAGCCAGGTCTTAAGTGCCTTTCTAAAGGGGAGCAGCTCTGTCTGGTGGTGCAGTTCCAGTTGTAAGAGGTTCTACAGGGCCGGGGCAGACACTGAGAAGGCTTTTCTCCTGGTCCCATTCAGGTGTGTTTCTTTCGTCAAAGGGACCATCACAGAGCCTCTCTGATCTGCCCTCGTAGGACGGGTGGAAAACCTTGGGGAGAAGCGGTCCTGTAAGTATCCCGGTCCACTGCTATGTAGGGCTTTAAACGTTAAAACCAGCACTTTGAATTAGACCTGGAGGCACACTGGCAACCAGTGCAGCTCCCGGAGCAGTGGTGAGGCATGAGCGTAACGCCCCCACCCCATCACAACCCAGGCAGCCACATTCTGGACCAGCTGAAGCCTCCGAATGGTCATCAAGGTCAGTCCCATGTAGAGCGCATTACAGTAATCCAATCTGGAGGTGACCAGAGCATGAGTGACCATGAGCAAGGAGTCCCAGTTTAGGAGTGGGCATAATTGGTAGATGACACGAAGCTGTGCAAAGGCCCTCCTAGCCATGGCTGCCACCTGCTACTCGAGCAGTAGCCGCAAGTCCAGGAGGACCCCCAAGTTACGCACCGGTTCTGTCTGAGGTAATGAAGTCCTATTCAGATCTAAAGATGGAAGCTCCCGGGATAGCACGGCCCCCTGAACCCATAGCCACTCAGTCTTGCCAGGATTCAGCTGAAGCCCATTGTCCCCCATCCTGACCCAAACAGCCTCCAGACACCTGGTTAGGACTTTGACAGCATCACTTGGGTCCCCACGGGCTGAGATGTACAGTTGGGTATCATCTGCATACTGATGATCCCTCACCTCATGGGAACAAATGATCTCACCCAGCGGCTACATGTAGACGTTGAAAACCAGAGGCAAGAGTACTGAGCCCTGTACCCCACAAGGGATTGACCTAGGGCTGGATCGCTCAGCCTCTAGAGACACCGACTGAGTCTGACCCCTCAGAAATGAGGAAAACCAGGACAACACAGTGCCCTGGGCCCCCAAACCTCAGAGCCGGCCCAGAAGGATACCATGGTCGACGGTATTGAAGGCCACTGAGAGGTCAAGAAGGGTGAGGACAGAAGGATATCATCTGTCTTGTTCTCGCCAGAGATCATCGATAAGCGCGACCAATGCAGTGTCAGTACCATAACCGGGCCTGAATCCTGACTGAAATGGGCACCCGTGGCTGACTTAAATGCATTCTACGCATGTGTGGTCATGTTTTACTTCTGCTTCTGGTGGGAGGAACCAAGTGACCGGCCCATGGCCCAAAAAGTTTGAGCACTCATGCCCTAGGGCCGTGATGGCGAACCTTGGCACTCCAGATGTTCTTGGACTTCAATTCCCAGAAGCCCAAGCCCCCGTGAATCCACACGAATGGGTTTACTGTGATTCTTCCTGCCTGCGCCACCCTCGTTGCTCCCGGGAGCATTTTCCTCCCCCTCTGGGGGAGATCATCTGTTCCTACGGGGTGAGGTATCATCAGTATGCTGATGATACTCAGCTGTACATCTTGGACCATGGTGATCCAAGCAATGCTGTCAGAGTCCTATCCAGGTGTCTGGAGGCTGTCAGGGTCTGGATGGGGGACGACGGGCTACAACTGAATCCTAGCAAGACTGAGTGGCTGTAGGTCTTCATTGCCTTCTATAAAGTGGTTTAGTTCCTCTGCAGTGATCATTTTTGTTTTCTTAATGTTCAGCCGCAATCCTACTTTGGCACTTCTTTCTTTCATTTTCACTAAAAGTCATTTCAAGTCATTGCTGTTTTCTGCCAGTAAGATGGTGTCATCTGCATATCTTAAATTATTGATGTTTCACTCCTTTATCTGAGTCTAATTCAGCTTTCCATATGAAACCGTTTTTTCCTAAGCTCAATTGTCTTAAAAAAAAGGATCCAGAAATCTTTTTAATAGAATTTTTTTATATATAGTGGTTCAAATCCTGTTGCTTAGCATAGTAACTTCCACTAAAGTAGGCCCATTGAATCTGAGGAGATTTAGTGAGGAAACCTGTCCATAAATTCCATTGATTCAAATAGGCCTACTCTAATTGTGACTTCCTTTAGCATGGTAAGATGCAAACTACAGCAGAATAGGCCATTTGAATCAATGAAACTTATGGAGGAGTTTACTTACTGAATCCCCACTGTTTCTAGTGCAACCTACCACACTACTTAGCAAGAGAATTACAGACAGTTACTTTTGACATTTGATATGCAACCAATTAGCCAATAGGTTCTTGCAGCAAACTTTCTTTATTCTTGTCAGAGGCCCCCTCCTGCATATAATAACATACAAAAATTGACACTGTTGTTGTTCAATCGCATAGTCGAGTCCGACCCTTTGCGACCCATGGACCACCACATGCCCGGCACCCCTATTCTCCACCATCCTCCTCAACCCACCCAGCTCTGTGTCCCTTGCGTCAACAATACCATCTAGCCATCTCATTCTCTGCTTCCCCCTTCTTCTTTTGCCCTTGACCTTTCCCAGCATCAAGGCTTTCTCATATGAATCCTCCCTTCCCATTTGATATACAAAGTACTTTAGCTTCATCTTCAATATTTGACCTTCCAAGGAGCAGTCGGGGTTGATTTCTTTTAAGATCGACTTATTTATTTTCCTTGCTGTCCAGGGTACTCTCAAAATTCTCCTCCAACACCACATTTCAAAGGTGTCTATTCTTTTGCGCTCAGCTTTCCTTATGGTCCAGCTCTCACAAACATACATTGCTACAGGAACTACCATTGCTTTGACTATGCAGACTTTTGCTTTGTCTCTACTTTTAATTATGTTCTCCAGGTTTCTCATAGCTTGTCTCCCAAAAATCAGTCTCCTTTTTATTTCATGGCTGCAATCACCATCTTGGAGCCTATGATCTTGGAGCCTATGAATGTAAAGTCTGTCACTGTGACTGCTTCTACTTCTTCCTCATCTATTTTCCACGAAGTGATAGGGCCTGTTGCCATTATCTTGGTTTTCTTGATGTTGAGTCTCAAGCCAGCTTTTGCACTCTCTCTTTTTAACCTAAGCAAGAGCTTCTTTTGGTCTTCTTCACTTTCTGCCATTAGGGTCGTGTCAATTAAGTTTTTCCCAGCAATTTTAATTCCAGCTTGTGATTCGTCCAGCCCTGCATTGCACATTATGTGCTCTGCATATAAGTTACATAAGAGGGTGACAAAATGCAGCCTTGTCTTACTCCTTTTCCTATTCCAAGCCATCATTCCGTATCCTGTCCTAACTGTTGCTTCTTGACTCTTGTACAGATTTCTCATGAGACATATAAGGTGTTCTGGTATTCCCATCTCTTTAATTACTTGCCACATTTTCTTGTGCTCCACACAGTCAAAGGCCTTGGTGTAGTCAATGAAGCAGACGTAGACTTGTTTCTGGTACTGCTTTGCTTTCTCCATGATCCAACATACATTGGCAAAATGGTCTCTAGTTCCCCAGCCTCTTTGGAAACCAGCCTGCACTTCTGGTAATTCTCCGTGTGCTGCTGAAGCCTATCCTGTATTATCTTGGGCATGACCTTGCTAGCATGTGAGATGAGCATGAGAAATTAACATATCTAAAACAAAAAGGAGTTAAAAGGACTAGATGACATCCGCTCAATATCGGACCACATCACATCAACAGCATTTCCTCTTGCCAACATAATAAGGTCCTCCTCTATGCAAGTTGAGGGGCATCGTGTGCATTACATCATATGGGAGATAGTTTGTTCTTCTCTGCATTCACACAGGCCACCATCTACAGGAAACCCCCACTTTCTCAGATTAGCCCTTGATCTTCCTACCCCAGCACGCAGTCTGTTTAAAGCTTTCCACACAGGCCATGGTTGTTCTTGGCCTGGCGGTAGAGAATTGTGTGGTTCAACCCAGTTATCTGGTAGCTCCTTGCTTGCCTTCCAAGGTTTTAGGGCAGTCTGTTGGGAGTGGTTGTTGTTGTTGTTGTTGTTGTTGTTGTTGTTTTGGGGGGGGTATATGAGGAAACTGCCTTGATTTCAGTCTCTACTTTGGTGGATGGTGATCAAACAGCAGGTGTGTTTCCGAGGATTTTTCTTTTACCCACTCTTTCTGACATGAAAGGAGCCTCCCTGAAGACTGCTATTTCAGTGATCAGGTATCCCCTGGGCAACGGTGGGAATGGTGATTATCAACAGCTAAATCCTTTCAACCCAGAAGCACCTCTTCTAATCAAAATTTTTTGCAGCAAACTTTAAATTATACAGTATGATTGACTCACCAGTTCTCCTTTTGTCAAAGGAGAAAAACATACACAAATTAGTCTTTTTCAAAACTGAATGGAGTAATGTACTTGATAGTCATTTGCCTTGGTGTTTCAGGGGTCACCTTGTTTTAAAAGCTGCTACTAGCAGTTGCATTTAGCTGCTGCTGCTGCCTCTTTAAAGGAAAGCTTCTTTAAACTTCAAAGGGGAACTTCAGATGACCTTTTCCAGGCAAGAAACAAGTGATTTCAATATTGTGAAATCTAAGACGGCTAACAAATTGTACATGTAGCTGGTACTGAGATAATAATCAGTTCTGCTTTCTGTCACTGAGGTCTTGACTGCAAATAGGCTGTGCAATCACTATATAAATCCCACTCTATCGATTGAAAGGGTCAGAATAAGTCCAACTTTCATTTATGAAGCCACAGTCTGCTATGGGGTGGGCTCATTGTTATATTTATCATAAAGATAAGCAAGAACAGCCCTTGTCAAGGGAAATTACATTGTTACAGATCCTCAGCTAGATTCCCTTTTGCAGTTGAACAAATCCCCTTTCTTTAGGACCTGTCTCGAGAAGTTTGTCTCCATAATTTTGCACTACAAGAGTTGACTACATCTGACATTCTTGTAGAACATGGATGAACAGCTGTATCCCTCCAGATGTGTTCTATCACTAATGCTCAAGAATCCTAGCCAGCATACATAATGAGAAAATGATTATGAAAGCTATGGTCAGTAAACATTGAGGGTGGGGTCATGATTCCCTTTGCATTGTAGATGATACAAAGAACCCTACAGGATCAGTTCAAAGGTTTCCCTAGAGCCGTGGTTCCCAACATGGGGCACACGCCCCACGGTGGGGACATTTTGATTTTTAAGGGGAGCAATTTGAGAATGGGAACCATGGGTTTAGACCACATTAATGGCATTTTAGGCTTCCTCCACATGAATAGGAGTTCACTTTTTGAATAATAAGAATTATATGTCATGGGTAGTGGGATCAGGAGTTTAGAGATGTTTAGGTGGGGCGTGGCCAAAAAAAGGGTGGGAACCACTACCCCAGAGTCTAGACCAGGGATGGGGAACCTGCAGCCTTGAAGGAAGCCTGGGCTTCTGGGAATTGAAGTCCAAGTACATCTGGAGGCCCAAGGTTGAGAAACCCTGGCCTAGAGGAAACAGACTAGTCCACCAGGTGTTCTTGGACTTCAATTCCCACACCTCCAGGCTCCCCTCAAGACCGTAGGTTCCATACCTCTGGTCTAGACTGATATCCTCTTTCTTGCTATAGCCAAACAGATATCCTTGGGACACCAATATGTATACATGCAGATTAAGTCCACAGCAGCAGGTTGAGGAGGATGGTGGAGGATGGGGTGCCTGGCCTATAATGGTCCATGGGGTCACAAAGGGTCGGAATCAACTATGTGACTAAACAACAACAAAGCAGCAATGGATATTCTGAGGCTTTCAGCATCTGATTTATTCTGCTTCTTTGGTGTACCATATTATAATTACATCATAACTGTATTCATTTATACATTCAGTCATCTACCACAGATTTGCTGTCTGCTTGGTGACTACTGGAGGCTAAATGTGTGGATCTCAAAGTGGTTGGAGATGATGTGGAAATATTCTGGTGATGGTGTTAAACAGATCTGTGAATGTCTCTTCATTGTTAGCCATCAAGTCATCATTTGATTTCATAATAATCAAGTGATAAATACAGATATTTGGAAAAGCAGTCAGGTCATTTTAGGTATTCTAGGAGCCATTAATTCAGAAAGCAATCTGCCCTTTCTCTGGCCAGACAGTGTTCACATGTGAGTTAGCTCTGGAGTGGTAGGTTGTTTTGGAGCCACAGTGGTGTCCTTGAGGGCAGGCATAACTTTCTGCACTGGTTTCCTTTCTTCATGTTCTTCTCAACACACAAACACACACACACACATCTTTCTCTCTCTGAACCAGTCAGCATCCCAAACTTTAGCCACTTCTTATTTTAATTCTGATCGTAGATGGTTTGTATTTCACAATTGCATTAAATATGAGGCATTTTGGTGGCAGCCAAAATGCCTATTCCACAAGTCAACATGGTCCAAGTCAACTTAAGAAAATTTACAGATTCCCCTGTCAGTTGGCATAGCTTTCTTTAATGAGCTATCTCCTTGTAAGAATTATAGTTTACCCAAACAAGTTGTAGATTTCAAGGTTGTTCAAGGTATTTTGTGCAAGTACAAAGAGTTGTCATTGCCTGTTGCTTTTCTTTTCTTTTTTACAACTAAATTTCCTTATCCATGTGCATCTGCAGAATCAGATTGTTGAGTCCAGCGCTTAAGAAGTATTCTGACCAGCAGGGTCGGGTCAAACACAGTGATTTATTATTCAGCTCATGGATACTGGACTGGAGAACATGTACAAGGTGGCCAGCTTATATACAGTGGGAATGGCAGTTACACAGGATGATACATTTCGGTGGGCTTAGAACATAACATAAGAACATAAGAACAGCCTTGCTGGAACAGGCCACAGCCCATCCAGCTCAGCATTCTGTCACACAAAGTGACTCACCATTTTCTTCAGGGTATTCCCAAGCAGATGCCTTCACCTGCTTAGGATTCCCTGGAAATGGCATTGAGAGATATCCTGCCTATCTCTCCAACCCAGAGGACATCCTTAGGTATCCATAATTATAGCCATTGATACCCTTGTCCTCCATGATCTTGTCTAATCCTTTCTTAAAGTTGTTAAGACTGACAGCTGTCACCACTTCTTCTGGCAGGGAGTTCCATAGACCAGTGATCCTCTGGGTGAAAAAGTACTTTCTCTTATTTGTTTGAGAACTAGCACCCAAAATTTTCATGGAGTGCCCCCTAGTTCTAGTGTTGTGCAATAGGGAAAACAGGTTTTCTTTATCTACTTTGTCCACACCGTGCATAATTTTATAAATTTCAATCAGGTCACCTCTTAGACGCCATCGTTCAAGAGTGAAGAGCCCCAACCATTGCAGCCTCAGATGGTAATGAAGTCCCCTAATCATTCTGGTTGTCTTCCTCTGCACTTTTTCCAGCTCCATAATATTCTTCTGGAGGTATGGCAACCAGAACTGTACACAGTATTCCAGATGGGGCCTCACCATAGATTTATAAAGAGGCAAAATGAGACTTGCTGACTTATTATCTATACCCTTCCTAATGTTCTCTAGCATTGCGTTTGCTTTTTTCACTGCTGAGGCACACTGGGTTTGCACCTTCATTGAGCTGTCCACCAGGACACCTGGTTTGTCGCAGAGAGTTCAGACCCCATTAGTTTATGAATGTAATTGGGCTTTTTTGCCCCAATGTGCATCACTCTGCACTTACTAATGTTGAAGCTCATTTGCCACTGTTTTGCCCACTCCTCCAGTGTCAAGAGATCCCTTTGGAGCTCCTCACAATCTCTCACAGTTTTTACTACCCTGTATAATTTAGTGTTGTCAGCAAATTTGGCTACCTTGCTATTTACTCCTACTTCTCGATCATTTATGAAGAGGTTGAAAAGCAGGGGTCCCAGTACTGAACCTTGGGGGACCCCACTCTTCACTTCCCTCCACTTGGAGAAGTGTCCATTTAGTGCTGCCCTCTGTTTCCTGTCCCTTAGCCATTTGCTGATCCAGGAAAAGACCTGTCCCTTTATTCCATGACTGGTAAGTTTATTCAAGAGCCTTTGGTGCGGGACCTTGTCAAAAGCCTTCTGAAAGTCCATATAAACAATGTCAACTGGATCCCCCTTATCCATATGCTTGTTGACACTCTCAAAAAATTCCAACAGATTAGTGAGGCATGATTTGCCCTTGCAAAAGCCATGTTGGCTCTCTTTTAGCAGCGCCTTCTCTTCTATGTGCTTATTAATTCTATCTTTTAGGATGGTTTCCATCATTTTACCTGGGACACATGTCAAACTGACCAGTCAGTAATTTCCTGGATCACCCCTGGATCCTTTTTTGAAAATTGGTGTTGCTTTCGCTACCTTCCAGTCATCAGGCATAAAGCCTGATTTGAGGGGAAAATTATACATTTTGGCTAGGAGATCAGCAATTTCATCTTTAAGTTCCCTGAGAACTCATGGATAGATGCCATCTGGTCCTGGTGATTTGTGAGCATTTAGTTTAACAAGACATGCAAGGACCTCCTCCCTTGTTATTTCTATCTGGCTTAATTCTTCGGTTTCCCTCCCTATGAAGATAGGCTCTGTTTTGGGCATGTGGTCTCTGTCTTCTTCAGTGAATACTGAAGCAAAGAATTCATTGAGTCTGTCTGCAATCTCTGTTTCCTCTTTAATAACCCCTTGCCTTCCATTGTCGTCTAATGGTCCAATGACCTTCCTAGTTGGGTTCTTGCTTCTAATGTCCTTAAAGAAGTCTTTGTTATTTCTCTAAGTGTTTTTAGCTATACACTCCTCAAAGTCTTGCTTTGCTTTCCTGATTGTTGCCTTGCATTTGTTCTGCCAGAATTTATGTTTCTGCCTGCTGTCTTCATTCGGACAAGCCTTCCATCTTCTAAATGAGCTTTTCTTGCTTTTGATCACTTCCCGAACAGCTCCTGTAAGCCACATCGGAGTGCTCTTGGACCTGGCAGTGCCCTTTTTCCTTTTGGGTATGCATTCCAATTGGGCCTCTGTTATTGATTTTGTAAACAGCCTCCATGCCTCTTGGAGTGTTTGGACTCTCTCAATTTTCCTTTTCAGCTTCCGGAGAAGCGGGAAAGTTTGTACTGACGAATCAGCTATTTTAGCAAAATGGGGAACAGTCTTTCTATAGACAAGCAGCACTCTTCAATAAATCAAAAAATCGTTTTATTCACATGTCGAAAAGATAACTGAGATTCATTCATTCATGTGTAAAAATTCCAAATCAGGTAACTGCAATTCAATATCTGTAACTATTTAATACTGTAATCCAAAACAACGTAATATATCCTTTGTATTGTAATACTTAATAAAGAAACAATTTACTACATGGGGCTGCCCTTGATGACCATTCGGAGGCTGCAGCTGGTCCAGAATGCGGCAGCCCGGGTGGTGATGGGATGTGGGCGATATGCCCATGCCTCACCGCTACTTCGGGAGCTGCACTGGTTACCAGTTTGTCTCCGGGTGCAATTCAAGGTGCTGGTTTTGACCTTTAAAGCCCTATATGGCAGTGGGCCAGGATACCTTAGAGACCGCATCGTCCCAAGAGTGTCTGCCCGTCCAACCAGAGCGGACCGGAGGGGCTCTCTAATGGTGCCATCAGTTAGGGGTGCACATCTGTCCAGCACCCAAAGGAGGGCCTTCTCCGTGTCCGCACCAACTCTCTGGAAACTCCTGCCAACAGATCTAAGACTTCAAAGAGAATTGCTGCCCTTCAGGAAAGGATTGAAGACCTGGGCAGGTGTGGGGCCCGAATGGGAACACGGTCCCCGCCTGCTGGCTTATGTAAACAATTAAGAACTATCTCTTCTTCTTTTTATAGTGGGTGGAATGGGTGGGTGGGATATGGGTCTTTTAAAGTGGGTGGGATATGGGTCTTTTAAAGTGTTTTTATGTCTTTTTAGAACTTGTTGTAATGCCGCCCTGAGTCGGGTTCTGCCTGAGTGGGCGGCATATATAAATACGACTATTAAATTAAATTAAATTAAATTAAATTAAATTAAATTAAATTAAATTAAATTAAATTAAATTAAATTAAATTAAATTGCTGTATTCCGTGTATTGAGGTCCGAAACCCTTTTATGATAAATTAGGTTTTTCAGTGTTAATTTCTCGGGGATCTAAGATACAATACATGAAAGAACAATGAATACAATGATAATATGTAACAAAGAATAAGCATTTATGGATAATACATAAATAAGATTAAAGTCAAATACCTGTATGATTTAATAATATTATAAGTCTTTTTTGCGTCCAAAGTCTCTTGTGTGCTAACGGACGCTAATTGTATGACCTGAAACCGTGATTAAATACTCTCTAGTAAGAAGGCTCTGGCTGAATAGATTCACATGTGAGAAAATTTTAAAGGGAACTAGTCAATTCTAGCTCTTTGTTTAAACCTCGGGGGTAGACAGTATCAAACTTGTGAATGAAAAATGCCTCTCGCTGAAGTAATTTCTTTCCATAATTAGTTCTAGAAAATGGAACAGGGTGGATAGTCTCCAACACAACAAATCTGAGATCGTCTTCAGAGTGATTAGCTGATAAAAATGGGAAGTGAGGGACGCTTGAATGTCATGTGAGCGTATTTTTGAACAATGTTCCCCCAAACAAATTTTAATTTTCCTTTTTGTGCATCCTATGTATGGCGCTTTTGCAAAAGGTGTGCGATTCCGCTGTAGACTTTACAGCGCTCATAGCAGTTATAACAAATAATGCTTGGACACAACACAGATGCAGCTATATTTTTCAACCATTGTATATGCTCCTGATAGAGCATGTTGCCTTCACTGTCTCCTTAACTTTCACATGTAAAAACATCCTAAAGCGTATGCAATAAATGTCCTTGACATGACAATGACTTTTTTTAACAATGGGGGTTCCTTTAGATTTTAAAAAGGGGAGGAAACTTTTACATACCAGGCCAGATAAGAAAACGACATATTTTCTCTTGTAATAGTATTTCTTTGTTGATTGGTTTGTTTTACAATTTGGGAAGTTACAAGAAGTCAGTTGTAGTCTCGAGGCCTGCCTTCAATCATGTTTAATTGACAAAGCCATCCCTTTCCTAATTAGATCCCACGCGCTACTTCAGGTTGTTCTCAAGCCAGGCAGAAATGTTTAGTTAACAAATCTGAAGAGAGGAGGCTGCAGCACTAATGAGAACGAGGATTGGAAACCTGTTTTGGGAGAAATCTTGGCTGGAAACCTTTAGCTCAGGGCCAAGAAGTATGTGCACCTGCAGATGTTGTTGAACTGCAACTCTCATTAGCCTTCCTCAATTAGCTGCACTAATGAGGACTTATGGGAGTTGCAGCCCAAACACATTTGGAAAGCTGCATGAGGCTCAATAACTAATTAAATAATATGATGTTTAGGCCAGTGTCCTTTTAGAGAGGGGCTCGCAACATTTTTCCACCACCGGCCAAACTTGCCCCCGACTCACAGCTGCACAGCCAGAGGCGTGGTTCCACCTGTGCTTCCCTTTCCCATGGCGACAGCAGCGGTGGCAGCAGCATGCGCAATTGGACATTTTTTGGCTGTTTTGGCAACCCCAGCCACTTTCCATAGCAGCAGAGAGTGTTTGGAGCATTTTTGCTCCATTTTTGGAAATTTTTGTTGCGTTTTTGCTGTTTTTTGGCAGCTAGAATGCAGCGCTTTTACTGGAAGAAACTGATTCTATAAGAGTACTAGCACAGGTGTTTTTTTTGGGGGGGGTTATGTTTCGGGGTATTTTTATTCAGCCAAACACATGGCAAGGGCAACAGGCAGGGATCCGCCAGGGTAGGCTTCTCCCCTGATGGATTTCTGCCTCTTGCCCTTGCCATTCTCCTTCCACTGTTTCGAAAACAGCACTCGAAACAGTGAAGGGAGAATGTCTAGGGTGAGAGGCAGGAATCCAGCAGGGGAGGAGGCTACCCTGTCGGATCCCTGCCTTCTGCCTTCTCCTGAAGGGAAGCAATTCGTTTTCCTCAGTGGGCGGGGGCTGAAATGTCCCCACGCCGTCCATGCAAGGTGATGGCTTCTCTCAGGGAGACGAAGGCCAAGAATGGTGCACTGTTCTCGGCCTTCGTCTCCCAGAGGGAAGTGGTTCATTTTCCTCGGTTGGCTTCAGCCCCCACCCTCCATGGAAGGCGATGGCTTCCCTCCAGGAGATGAAGGCCAAGAATGGAGCGCCGTTCTTGTCCTTCGTCTACCTGAGGGAAGCAGTTTGTTTCCCCGCTACTCTGCCAAAGGTGTGCGGGGAGAAGATGGGCTCCCCCTCTTCTCCCCACTACCCCGCCAAAGCCACAGTGAGGCTGGCACCAGCCTTCGTCGCCGGGGTAGCAGGGAGAAGAGGGGCTCCCCCTCCTCCCTGCATCCCCGCTGAAGATACACCAAGGCCGGTGCTGGCCTTCGTCGCCAGGGCCGCAGGGAGAAGAGGGGCTCCCCCTCCTCCCCGCCGAAGCTGCAGTGAGGCCGGCACCGGCCTTTGTCACCGGGGCTCCAGGGATGGCTTCTTTCCGGGAGACGAAGGCCAAGAATGAAGCGCTGAGGCCTTCGTCTCCCGGAGAGAAGTGGTTCACACATTGGCCATGTTTTTTTATGCACGTGCCGACTGCCCTGCCTCCTCTGCGCTCACACCCTTCAGCCTGATTGGCTGAAGGGTTGCGTGGCACTGAGGATGCTGGGAAGCGTAGGTTTTTTTTGTTTGGGTTCATGGGCCATTGGCCCCACTCTCGGCTTCCGGACCCTTGCGGCGATGCTCACAGGGTCAAAAGGTAAGTGTGGGTGGCTCAGAACAGGATAGTTGGGGCGGGTGTGGCCACGCATGCAGGACACGCACGGCCCATGCACCATTTTATAGGTAAAGATAGAAATGAACCGTATGTAAAACTATAATTGGGAATGTGGTGGATTAGTAGTTAAGATGCTGAATCTGATGACCAAAAGGTCAGCAGGTCAGCACTTTGAGACCCAAGTGCTGTGTGACAAAGTGATTCCCATCTCTATCTCATCTCCTGCCAATCTAGAAGTTCAAAAGCAAGAAATTTCATGTAGATAAATAGGTACAGCTTTGGCGGGAAAAGTAATAGTGTTCCATCCCTGCCACAAGACCATGGAAATGTCTGCAGATGCAAGCAGCACAGGCTCTTTGCCTGTAAATGGAGATGAGTACTGACCCCTAGAGTAGGATAAGACTGGCTTTCCAGCAAGGGTGACCCAAACCTATAATCATGGACTGCCAGAAAGATAAATAAGTGGGGTTTTAGATGAAATGAAGCCTGAAATTTTCCAAGAGGCAAGATGACTAAACTGCAGCTGTCATGCTTTGGTAACATGAGAAAAAGAAGACAATACATTTGGGAGAAGTTGAAGGCAACAGGAGAAGAACAAATAAGAGAGGGATTGATTTAATAGAAGAAACCACAGCCTTGAGTTTGTAAGAACTGAATAGGGAAGGTTGAAAATAGGTCTTTTTGAAGGTCACAAATTCTTAGAGTTGCATAAATCGGAAGCACGAACACAAAACAAAAACAACAAAGATACAACCATAACAAGTTATTTCTTTACTCCAGAAGTCATCTAATGACACTGTCAAGAACTTAGCACTGTCAAGGGAACCAAATGTGAGCCTATTTGGGACCCGTTTGTTCTGTGCTGAGCTTAAGTGTTGCAATCTGTGTTGCTACAGTTAGTACAGCTTGTTCAGTAAACTCTTGAGTGATATAAATACAGAAAGTCCTGGAGACTATGCAAGTGACAGGGTGTTTATATGTGGTTCTTATGTTGATAGACCATAGCCAGGTGAGTGACTAAGGAGTAAAAATGTTATATCCAATCCTCTGAACTTCTCTACTCCTTTCTGGATGAATCATCCAAGAAGGGACATATATACTGCTTTGAAAATGTTACCCTTTTCATATGAATAATCCTTTGTTTGAAACAGGTTCTTTAAATAGAGGCTGGGAGGGCATATTATTTAAATCATAAGCTGTTTCAAATTACTAAATATAGCATCTAATCCACAAATGGCTTAAGTCCATAGATCTAAGACAAAATGGGCTAGTCTCAGTGCCTCAACATTTCGGGTCAATATGTATTATTTTCAAAAAATTATAGAGGGGGAAAACATTTGGCCCAAAGACAAAAAGTTTACTAATCAAGCAGAACATAGGGTTTGCTGAAATCATGTAGGTTGTAGAATCACACCATTCCCCCACGTAGCAGATGGGCATAATAAAAAATGACCCATAAACAGTAATTGCAATAGAATCCAAAACATGTTTGCTTGGGTTTATGAGTATATGAATGTCATCTTAATGTCAGAGCTTGTAAATGTAGCTTTTTAAGACTACAATTCCCAAGATCCCCAACATTGTGGCTGAGTTAGTTGGGAGATTCAGGGAATTATAGTCCAAATAAATAAAATACATTTCGCCAACTTCTGTTCCTTGTTATGCATGCATTTCTCACAAGAGTGATATGATATAAACATTTTATCTTGGGCACTATTTTCATTCAATCCTTAATTAAAATATGTAAAGTGTAAAAAATCAGTAGATAAATAACTTCTGGACCATGTTGGGAAAGATAAAGTATAGTCTATGTGGTTATAGTTTTATAGAGTAAATTGTCCAGAGTAATATTTATACTAGATGGATGGTATATAAATTGAATGAATAAATGAATAAACAAACGAATAAATAAATTCCTAGAACTCTATACCTATAAGAAGGTGGATGGGTGGTGAGTGTCTGGCATTAGTGCCCACACCCGGCCCAACCATCCTGTACCGAGCCGCCCACACTTACCTTCAAACCGAACTCACAATGCCACAAGGGTCCCAAAACAGAGAGTGGGGGAAACACCCCACAAACACAAACAAAAAAACCTACACGTCCCAGCGTCCTCTGCGCCGCGCCACTCCTCAGCCAATCAGGCTGAAGGATGCGAGCGTAGAGGAGGCGGGGCAAGTGCCGCGCATAAAGAAAAGGCCGACACGTCCAGGAGACGCAGGCCTACGGCTTCGGGGATGAAGGCCGGCGGCGCCCTCGCCACGGCTTCGCCCATGCCTGTTGGAGAAATCCACCTCCTTCTCTGACAGGCGAGGGCCAAATCCGGAGCTCCCCCCTCTCTCTCGCTCTGTGTGTGTGTGTGTGTGTGTGTGTTGTGGGTGTGGTTGTGTTGTGTGTGAGGTTGTATTGTGTGTGTGTGAGTGGGTGAGTGAGTGGTTGTGTTGTGTGTGTGTATGTGCACCCCCCACAACCACCCTTACCACCAACACCAAAAAAAACCTGCCACATGACCACGGAAATGTCTGCAGAAGCAGAAGTGCTGGCTCTTTGGCTTTGAAACAGAGATGAACACTGAACCCTAGAGTTGGATACAACTGGCTTTAGAGAGGGAAACCTTTACCTTTACCTATAAATGAATGAATGAATGAATGAATAAAAACAAAGTACAAAATAGGAACACCTATCACTATTGTATGCAGCATCCTAACCTACTGTATCAGATCGTATGAGGACCCCTGGGTTTCTTGGGTGGAATTTGGGCATTTATTTTCCTCAACACGTTTATCTACTGGCTCAAATGAGGAGACTTGAGCAAAGAGGCAGTCTTGCACAGAAGGTGTGCGTATTCAGTTCGGTTTCACTTACCAGTGATAACTTTCGTTCTTCGAGTATATAGTTTGTGAATACACACTCATGGGTTATGCGCCTGCGCAGAACGTCGATCGGAGGCTTGAAAAGCTATTGGTCAAAAGCTTTGGCGGTAAGACCGCCCACCGTACCGCCCACCCTGAGGCGCCCGCGCGCCATTTTACCTCAGTTCCATACTTAAGCCAAGCACAGGATAAACCAATCGATCTCATCCGTGCAGCTCAAGAGGGGAGGCAGGGTGGGTAGTGTGTATTCACAAACTATATACTCGAAGAACGAAAGTTATCACTGGTAAGTGAAACCGAACTTTCTCCTTCGTATAGTTTGTGAATCCCCACTCATGGGAGATTAGCAAGCTCACACTTACTTGGTCGGTGGGCAGTCGGATGAGATGATCCCACAATGAAGATGATGGTGATGGTCAGGCAGGGTGAACTGTCAAGGGCGGTGAGCCCGGAGCCCCCTAGTGAGGACAACACGGCCAAGCCTGGCGTCCGCAGTGGCTCTGGTGTCCACCCTGTAGTGCTGGACAAATGTAGAAGGTCTGGACCAGGTGGCAGCCTTACATATGTCCTCAAGCGGTGTGCCTTCCAGAAACGCCGTGGATGTTGCAACCGCTCTGGTAGAGTGCGCCCTGACGTGCGGTGGAGGTGGTAGCGATGCCAACTCGTAGGCCAAGTAGATGGTAGACTTGATCCATTTGGAGAACCGCTGCGCAGAGATGGGTTCGCCTTTGGACTTGCCCCCATACGCCACAAAAAGGCGTTGCGACTTCCTGAACTCCCTTATCCTACTGGTGTAAAACAATAAAGCTCGTTTGACATCCAGCGTGTGCCAAGTCCTTTCTTGGGCGTTAGTGGGGTTCTGGAAGAAGGTTGGCAGGGAGATAGTCTGTGCCATATGAAACTGGGAGACCACCTTGGGAAGGAAGGTGATATCCGCCTGGAGTACCACACGGTCATTGAAGAATTGAAGAAATGGTGCGTCCGCCCGCAGAGCAACCAGTTTACCAGCTCGTCGAGCAGACGTGATAGCCACCAGAAAGGCCGTCTTCCATGTGAGGAGACGAGCATCCGCGGAAGCCATGGGCTCGAAAGGAGTCCTGGTGAGCGCGTTGAGGACGGTAGAGAGTGACCATTGGGCCGTCGGGGTCCTGACCGGAGGGAAGGCGTTTCGCAGCCCCTTGAGGAAATGCTTCACCGTTTGGTCGCGGAAAGCCCCAGAAGCGGGCGAGCCAGCTGGAGAGTGAGCTACCACTGCTGCGAGGTGTACTCGGATGGAGGTGATGCTGAGGCCAGACTCCGCCAGATGGAGTAGGTAGGTCAAGACGTCCTGGATTCCCACCTGTGAAGGGGATGTCTGCTGGGATGCCAGGAAAGCACAAAAACGTCTGTATTTGGAGGCGTAGGACTTCCTCGTGGAAGGGCGCCTCGCTAGTTCCAGGATCCTGGACAGTCTGGGGTTATCCTCCACGCGGTGAGGTGGAGGCTGGGCAGGTCTGAGTGGTGAAGCTGGCCCTGCTCCATTTGGAGAAGCGTTGGAGACTCCGGCAACGTGCGATACTGAGACGACATGTGTAACAGCAGCGGAAACCAGGGTTGGCGAGGCCATGCTGGGGCCACCAGGATGGCCTTGGTCCTGTGTTGACACATTCTGGTGAGAACCTTCTGGACCAGAGGAAACGGGGGAAAGGCGTAGAAATAGTCCTGATCCCACCGTATCATGAAGGCATCGCCCTTGGAATTCATTCCGATGCCTGCCCTGGAACAGTACCTGCGGCATTTGGTGTTGGACTCTGACGTGAAGAGGTCTATGTCCGGGGTCCCCCAGGCCTCGCAAAGCGACTGAAAAACCTCGTCGTCCAGCTCCCATTCGTGGATCGTCGAGGTGAGGCGGCTGAGATGGTCGGCCAAGACGTTCAGCTTGCCCTGAATGTGCACTCCAATCGGGAAAATGTGCCTCTCTAGGCACCACTCCCAGAGTTGCACAGCGAGGTAAAGAAGGGTGGTGGATCGTGTTCCTCCCTGCTTGTTCAGATACGCCACAGCCGTGGTGTTGTCCGAGGCTACTTGGACCGCCTTGCCCGTGAGCAGGCTCTCGAAGGAACGCAGGGCTTTCCAAATGGCCAGAAGTTCCAAGTAGTTGATATGGTACACCATCTCCTGAGGCGACCAAGGGTTGTTGACCGTGAGAGTCCCGCAGGCAGCCCCCCAGCCGAGGTTGCTCGCGTCGGTCAATATTTGCAACGAGGGTTGCGGGGGGTAAAAGCTCTTCCCCGTTGTCACGTTGAGTGGTGCCGTCCACCACAGCAGCTGGTCCCTCAGTTCCGGTGACGGAGTCAGCCGTTTGGACTGGCTCTCCCGGAGCACGTCGAATTCGTGAAGAAGCCATGACTGCAGGGACCGGAACTTTAACTTGGCGTGAGGGATCACAGCCGTGGTCGAGGCCATGAGGCCCAGTAGTCTTTGAGCCTTTTTCGCCCGGGTGCACGGTTTGGTGCGAATGTCGTTCACTCCCTGTGCGATGTCCTGCAAGCGCTTCTGGGGTGCAAAGGCTCTGGTGGCAAGCGAGTCGAGTACCGCTCCAATGTACTCGACGCGTTGAGAGGGAGTCAACTTCGATTTGGTGAAGTTGATCCTGAGGCCGAGACTCTCCATGAGGTGGACTGTGAATTGCGTGTCCCGAATGGCCGACGAACTGGTGGGGGATACAATCAGCCAGTCGTCGATGTATGGGAAGACCCTGATTCCCCGCTGGCGAAGGAAGGCAGCCACCGGAGCCATGCATTTGGTGAAGACTCGTGGTGCCGTGGCCAGACCAAATGGTAGACACCGGTACTGGTACACGGAATCGCCAATGCGGAATCGAAGGAACCTCCGGTGCTCCTCGAGGATGGAGACATGGAAGTAGGCATCCTTGAGGTCTATGACTGTGAACCAGTCCCCTTTGTTGATGAGGGGAAGGACGGTCTGCAGGGTCACCATCCGGAACTTCCTGGTGTGGATGCACTTGTTGAGGCGGCGTAGGTCCAGAATTGGGCGAAGTCCTCCGTCCTTTTTCTGAACCACGAAGTACCTCGAGTAGAAGCCGTTGTCCCAGTTGGGCGGCGCCACCCGCTCGATGGCCCCCTTGGACAGAAGGGTTGATATTTCTTCCTCCAAATGGGGGGACGAGGTGGTGAGACGATGTCTTCCTACCCGAGGCACCCGCACGAACTCAATGGCGTAGCCAGAGGACAAGATCTTTAAGACCCACCGGTCGTCCGTGATGCCTGACCATGCCAGGAGGAAGTTCCGGAGGGGAAGGTACGGGATGTGGAGCGAGAGAGACTCGGCCGTCGCGGCTTCAAACGCGCGACTTGGACTTAGCGTCCGAACGCTTGCCGTGCCCGTAAGGCTGGTAACGGAGCTTCTGCTGGCGCCGCTGCTTGGACGGAACATGGACGGAAGCATGGTGATATGGACCGGCCATACCGCACGCCTGTCCAACTTGGCGGTCATTTGGTCCTCACCCTCCAGTGGCGGCTGGTCCACCTTTAGATTCAGAGCAGTCCCCAGGCGCGTCAGCATGGCCGTAAGCGAGCGTTGGTCCTCACCACGCGGTGGGTCCACCGCGCCGATGGCCTGGTCCGGCGTCCTTTCGGCGTCGACGTCTCCCTCGTCCTCCTCCGAAGAGGCGCTGGAGTCATCGGAGGATGAGGGAGGAACTCTTACATCCACGTCGGGACCGCGCCAGTACGGCCTGGGCGGGCCGGCGGGATGGGAGTCCACCGCTTCAATGTCTGGACCAACCCGCGACGATGTGGGTGGGCCAGCGGAGTGGACACTCGACCCTCGGGAGGTCGGAGGGGCCACAGCAGGGCCAACATCCCTGGGGCTTGCGGTGGTCGGTACCGGAGCCGCAGAGGCCGCAGCATGGAGGTCTTAAACTGATTGGCAAAAGTCTGAGCCATGACCTCAAACATCCCCTTCAGGAGCTCCATCTGGGATGGATCCGGCACCGGCGGGAGCGACGAAACGGTGGCCGACGAAACGGTGGCTGGTAGAATCGGCGACGAAACGGTGGCCAGCATGGTGATTGCCGCGTCGTCGAGAGTTGGAGTCCTGGGCCGTGGAGAGACGGAGGCCTGTCTCATAGGCGAACGGGCCCTCCCACGAGGTGGAGACGGGAGAACCTGAAGTGGGTGAGCTGGAGCCCCAGCCCTGCGTCCTTTTTCAGGCGATCCCGAGGAGGACCGTCCTCCCCAGATGGATGACCCGGGCGACGGACATCTCGCGACCGAGTATGGGGGCGAAGGCCCCGGTGAGACAGGGGTGCGAGGAGTAGGCGGGAGCGACCGCCTCTTCTCCGACCCGTGCTTCTTTTTCTTCTCTCCGTTCTTTTCCTTCTTCTTCTTCTTCTTGATGGGAAGAGTGGAAGAAGAAGCAGAAGGCGGAGGAGGCTGAGAGGCACTAGCAGAGGTAGGTGCGGCCGCTGCGGGAGCCAGAGAGAGTTCCATTAGATGGGCTTTGAGCCGGTAGCTCCTGTTCTGCACTGCAAGACGGGTGAATTTCTTGCAGCGAGGGCAAGACTGGCTCTGGTGAGACTCACCCAGGCAGAAAAGGCAAAGGCTATGCCCGTCGGAGGCAGGGAACTTCTTCAAGCAAGCTGAACACTGTTTGAAGGCAGCGGCCATCAAAGAAAAATTCTTCCAACGGAAGTTTCTGGAACGCGGGTACCCCGAAGGGCTGGCCAGCCGCCACCCCCTTGAGGGGGGAAACGGTGACCGAAGCGAGTAGGTAACTGAGTCCACCAGAAGGAAGAAACAGCACCGGGGTGGCGATCCTGCCCGAAGGACAAGATCACCAAAAAAATTGAATGCTAAGTTAGCCAAAAAGACTTTCCCTCAGAAGGGCGAAAAAATTGAGGAAGCTCTCAACGATCGTCCTGCTGCTACGGCGGAAAGAAGAGAACTGAGGTAAAATGGCGCGTGGGCGCCTCAGGGTGGGCGGTACGGTGGGCGGTCTTACCGCCAAAACTTTTGACCAATAGCTTTTCAAGCCTCCGATCGACGTTCTGCGCAGGCGCATAACCCATGAGTGGGGATTCACAAACCATACGAAGGAGAACTTACAGTTAAGCTTCTCAAAGCCAGTTCACTGAGAAACAGGAATAAGACACATCTGTTGCCCTCACAAGCTACACATGTCCTGCCATTAGGGCTGATGAAAGTTGCAACTCAACAACCTCTGAAGGGCTGCACAATCCCCATCCTTCCACAGATACCGTGGGAAACAGAGAAACAGATTATTCTGGCCTTTGGATTCATAAAGCAGACACTTCCCCCTCTTTCCTATTTCCATAATGTTTTTCAAAGCACAAAAAATGTAGCCCCTTCTCTTTGTCTCTCAATTTAATCACAAATACCAGGTAATCTGTTTGTCATGAGAATGTCAGCTTCTCCATGTTTGTGCTCTGACTCCTAAATTTCTTATGAAACAGGCACCATGCCGCCAGTTTGAACAGATATATTTGCATCTTGCTTCACTTAATCCTCCAAGATATTATTTGTCCTTAGATGCATAAATCCTGGCTAAGTCATCTCTGGAATTACTACATCATTTGGGCATTTAATTAATAAATGTTTAGATTAACTGCTAGGGCTAATGCTTCAGTTCACATGTCTGCCATTTAAAAATCTCCACAGAATTTCTACCCTATTTCTTAGCTATCATCTTAAAATTAAAGTTGTCAGACTGAGCAAAACTAATTTATTTATTTATTTATTAGATTTATATAGCCGCCCGCTCGCTACAGCAACTCAGGGCAGCTTACAATCAACATAAGATATAGCTTAATTAAAAGCATCTTAAGCTGTAGGAATGGCTGGCCGCAAAGAAGACAGCGAGACAATCGTGTGGTGAAGTCCAGCCCCAAACGAAGTCGGGGATTTGTATTTATTACCCTGCCTTGGGGTGATATGTGTGTAGGATGCGTGTGACCCCCTAATACAGAAGGCTTGCATACGTGGCATTTTCCGATGGTCAGGACAATACCCTGTGGTTAATGGACAGCCCGCAGTTAATTAAGGTTTGGGCTGGCAAAACCCATTGTTCCTGCCCTATCTCGGAGCCTTATGTGTATTGACTCCAGGTGCCTAACTTTGTCCACTGTCTGGCTTGGCTTGTTTGCCCAGCTTAATTTGTAGCCAGCAGCTAAATATTGCGTCTTTCTACTAGAGTCATCATCTTGGTTTTACCCCGTTTCTACTGTAGCCATCAGCCAAGGCTTTATGATTCACCCCCCAAACTAGCTAACTAGCCCGCACCCCAATTGCCTTTCCTGCCAAGCTCAGTTGATCCCCGGATCTGTCGAAAGCCGAGCAAACCCCTGGGGAAAGGTTTAGCCAATTATTCCCGTGGGCAACCCACATTAAGTAAACCCCAGACAGTCCCCAGCTACTGGGTTATTTAGAGTGGTCCTATATAAGCCAGCATGGGGGGAGCAACTCCCGTCGTGGTGCCCCATGCCCGCTGGTTGTAAAATTCCTAGGAGCAATTTATATTTTGAGAGAGTTTCACCTTAAACTTGGGTGTGTCAGGGATCTATGGCCAATTTTGTCCCCCAGGAACCGACTGTAGTCACTTCTACTCTGAGAACAGGGAGTTTAAGCATTTGTTTCAAATCCAGAAGTAACTTGAAATTTGTTTCTGGGTTTGGGAAAAGGAAATAGACACAAATATGTGCATATAATAGGGGCTGCAGTGGTTCAAGTGGCGAAGATGCTGACTAGAAGGCGGGAAGTCAGCAGTTCGATTCCCGAGTACTGCAGGACAGAATGAGCTCCCGTCTTTGACCCAGTTCCTGCCAACCTAGCAGTTCGAAAGCAAGAAATTGCAAGTAGATAAATAGGGACCACTTTGGTGAGAAGGTAAATAGCATTCCGTGCACTCTGGTGTCTAGTCATGTCTGCCACATGACCACGGAAACATCTGCAGAAGCAGACAGCACTGGCTCTTCGGGTTTGAAACAGGGATGAGCACTAAATCCTAGAATCGGATACGACTGGCTTTTGAGCAAGGGAAACCTTTACCTTTATGTGCATATAAAAAGAATTAGTTTTTAATATTTGTAACTATAATAGCAACTAAATACTTTCCATCCTAGAACTATAATTATAACTAGTTGCTGAAGGTCAGTTACATTGCAATTCCAAAGAAAGGCAATGCCAAGGTTATGCTCAAGATCTTGCAAGATAGGCTTCAGCAAGAGATCAAACTTGTCAATCCTAAAGAAAATCAACCCTGACTGCTCCTTGGAAGGATAGATACTGAAGCTAAACCTTAAACACTTTGCCTGTTGAGAACTGCAATCCAATAACATACAAAGAGCCATATGTTCCTCACCCCTCATTTAGCCCTTTCTGTCCAAAAACAAAACAAAACAATTTACCAATAAAGTAGTTTGAGATTGTAGTGTAAATACCTTATCAGATTCATCAAAATAATATAGCAGTAGATAGGAAGGCTTCAGACATTCATGATGATGGAGCTTCTGCCCTTCTCGAGGAAAGGGAAGTTTGTTAATTCCCTTTACTTGAAAATTAAATTCATATGTCTTGTTCATCATTGCAGTTCCAGCACTCTAAAACAGAGGTGCCCAAACCACAGCCCATGGGCTGGATCTGGCCCATGGCACCTAATAATCCATGCCGCCCTCGCCACTCTCAGAAGCAGAAGTTAAATGTGCCCACCCATGCACAAAATGCTGCTGTAAAGCACCTGCGGCTGTCGTAAACGCATTTACAACAGCTGCAGGTTCATTTACGGCAGCATTTTGCACATACGTGGGCATGTTTTATTTCGACTTCCAGTGGGAAGTACCACATGACTAGCCCGCTCAACCACTTGACCAGCCCATGGCATAAAAGGTTTGGGCACCCCTGCTCTAAAGGCACCCTGTACAAATATAAGAAGCTGTCTACTCTGACACATATACCATGTTATTGGCTATTTTTTGCCACAGTTTGGCTCAACTCAAATTATAGCATCCTCACATGGGAAACATTGGGTCAGGACAATTTTCCCTAACCCACATTTGTTAGAACCAATTTGGAGGTTCTACTATAGGCTATCCCATATATTGTATACATAGGGGAAATGGGAAATTGTAGCTAAATGTACCTTTATATATAAAATATTTGTCCTAAATATTTACAAATATTATCTACATGTTGGCCACCTCTTTTTATCCACAAATGAAGTCTTCTCCCTCACTCAGGGTGAACATGTTCCAAGATATCTGTTGTTAAGCAAGTCTGCCTATGTGTGATGACTTTTGGGACACACAGTACTTTGCAGTACAGTAAAGCCCCTACTTACAAAAAAAAAAGTCTGTTCCGTAGGCTTTTGCTTAAATCGTTTTTTTATGTAACTCGAAGCAAACCCATAGGGAAAAGAATATGTAACTTGAAGCAAACCCATAGGAAATCATGTAAAATGGGACATGGTTTTATCACAAAATCATTATGTAAGTCAAATTTTATGTAACGTGATGCATATGTAAATTGAGGTTTCGCTGTATTCTAGTTTAAGCCCGTTCCAAGCATGTGTGTTATCTCGAGACAGACTGAACTAGAGATTTCTGCATGGTAAACAGTCTTTTTGCTGCTTCCAGTATAAACATCCACTGGACAACCGGTTGCCCCACTCAGCTTTTCCTCTGCATCCACTGCCCGGGTGTGTACTGGCATCTGTGCGAATTATAGTTGGCTCCAGCAGCCAGCTAGCTAGATAGCCAGCCAGCCAGAAGTCTTAAGTGTTAATTACATGCAAAGAGCAGGAGGACCCCTGACTGGAATCATAAAGCCAATTTCTTATAACTAATCAATGTATGATATCCTGAAGCAACTCATCAATTGCTTCAGGATACCAGAAACAGGATTGTTTGAGGAGCAAAATGCTAGTGGAACATTGGGGGTCATATCTTAGAGCATTTTGCTTCTCCCATGACTACAAGTGCCTTTTTTTGTACCATACTACACTGGACAGACCATAAGTTGCTTCATGGGGTTCACAGAATGCAAGCGCGGCGCCAAAATGGCCGCCACGCTCTTTGCAGGCCCCCCCACCGGACGAAGGCATCCGGGTAGTTAGGGGGCGTGGCCAGCACCCTTATATAAGGGGAGGCCACGAGGCAGCCGAGCTGCCATTTTGCAAAGCGACGGAGCGGAGAAATATTTTCCTCTTACCTCCGTCGCTCTTGCCTTTCATCGGGAAGCCTCTGGCTGCTAATTTTCTTGACTTTTTCCGGCTTCCCATTGGTTAGCTGCTATGCCCTCTAAGAAGAAGGCGACTGCGAATGCGGCTCGTTCTGCGCGGAGGCGCCAGCCGGGTCGGAGGCACGGGTCGCCTGCGTGATCTTACGTATCTGGAATTTTTTCCCATCCTGGGGGCCTTGATGCTATGGGGTGAGGAGTGGGCCAACTCGGTCGTTCATTTCTGGTGTGACAATGCGGCCGTTGTCCACATTGTCAACTCACAGACTTCCAAATCACCCAGGGTCATGGACCTGGTGCGCCAGTTTGTATTGCGCAGCCTGCGCCTTAATGTGCTGTTCCGGGCCAGGCATGTCCCGGGGGTCAATAATGATATCGCTGACGCTTTGTCCCGCCTGCAGATCTCCCGGTTCCGTGCCTTGGCCCCGGATGCGGAGGAATTTCCCTCGCCACTCCCGGACGAGATATGGACCCTTGGCAAGGAGAGGTGAACCGGGCGATCGGCATGTCGCTAGCGCCACACACGCGTAAGGCGTATCAACACGCATTCAATTCTTTCAGAGCATTCTGTGCCCAATTCCGGCTGCCAGATACCTGGCCGATCCCGGTGGCCCTTATACTTCAATTCATGGTTTACCTGCATTCCCAGGGCCTTGCACCTTGCACCATAGCATCCAGGCTGTCAGCGCTGGCTTTTATGGCCAAAGTAGGCGGACATGCGGACAGTACCGCTGACTTCCGTGTGAGACACGTTTTGGAGGGGTGGGTGCGGGAGCGTGGGCGTAGCCCGGACGACCGCCACCCAATTTCCCCAGGGGTTCTTACCCAACTGGCACGGGGCTGGCAGGACCTATGTTTTGATAGGTATGAGGCAGCCCTGTTTCATGCGGCTACAACGGTGGCCTTTTTTGGAGCGCTCCGCATCAGTGAGCTTGTGATGCTGTCTAAGGTGGATGCAAGTCGTAGGGCACTGGAACTCGAAGATGTCTATGTGGCCAAAGACTGGGCTCAGTTGAGGATACGCTCCTCTAAGACGGATCAGCATGGCGTAGGCAGTGGAGTAAGACTGCTACGGTGTTCTTTGGCAGACATCTGTCCGGTTGATGCCCTACAGGAGTTCCTTGCACTGTGTGGCACGCACCATGGCCCGTTTTTCTGTCACCAAGATGGGTCTCCCCTTACTAAATTTCAATTTTGGAAGGTGACCGGCAAAGCGCTGGCCGGTGTTGGCCTCCCAGGGGCCCGTTACGGCAGCCATTCATTCAGAATAGGGGCGGCTTCCACGGCGGCTGCTTTTGGGTACTCCGGGGCTGAGATACGCCGTATGGGGAGGTGGGGATCGCAATGTTTTCAATTTTATGTCCGCCCTCTTTCACCGTGAGTACCAGTCGAGTCACCGCACCTTTTCTCTTCCCTCATTTTTTCCTTGACAGACCCTGGGTGTCGTATTACGCCGGTGACAGTATGGCTGGTGGGCCATAGCTACATGCACAGGGCAGCGCGTTACGCTGCGGCGACAGAGTGGGGACCCCGACTGGGACTGGGTGCATACGCAAGTCTCACATGGTATGGTAAGCCCGGGATGTTATGGCGGGAGCTGTTGCCATTCCTTTTCTCGGGCCGGAATGCTGACCCGCCTGACATCCTGATCATACACCTTGGGGGCAATGATTTAGGTCGGGTCACCGGCCTATCGCTGAAGCATGCGGTTTGCGGCGACCTCGCCTACCTGCATTACGTGTGGCCCGCCACAACCCTCGTTTGGTCAGACATGGTGCCGCGGCACGCGTATAGGGGAGGGTTCGACCTCCAGGCCCTTGACCGTGCTAGACGCATGGTAAACAGGGCTGTTGCCCGGTTCATTGTCGACAGGGGTTGGGGGCGGGTCAGTCGTCACCCCGCCATTAGTCTGCAAAATTATGACCTTTACGCAGGGGATGGGGTCCATCTGTCGCGAGGAGGTATGGACCTCCTGTTGGGTGATTGGCGAGCAGGCCTGTTGACTGAGCTGACGGTCTGGGGGGGGGGCGTCGAGCCTTCTTTGAAGCCTCTCCGTGTGGCGGGTAGCACTGGTAAGGTAAACATTTATGACCCACAGGTATCCGGCAGGTTCGCAATTGACTGGACAACACTAGACAGGCATAAGTTGGTTAAACGTTGTCCGGTCAACGACAAACCAGGCGACGGGGTGATGGCTATAGCTAGACAGCATGCATCACCCCGTGATTTTACGGATACGCGTCAGAGAGTGGGGTCATTAGTTAGATATTGACTACGGTCAACAATTTGTTTGTTGTCAACAAACAAATTGATACAAATAGATACATTGTAACAATTGCCGTCGGCAATTTTGGGTGGTACCTTACCAGTGTTACTTCGGCCTGCTTGCCTTAAGAATTATAATTGGTCAATTACCAATAGAAATTTATAATTCGGACTAGGGCATGAATCAATAAATGTGGCCCAATGCCGTTATCCACTTTCATCGGTGTCTGAGTCCTTTATTGGGGGGTGCGCCTGCAATGCAAGCGCGGCGCCAAAATGGCCGCCACGCTCTTTGCGGGGCCCCCCACCGGACGAAGGCATCCGGGTAGTTAGGGGGCGTGGCCAGCACCCTTATATAAGGGGCGGCCACGAGGCAGCCGAGCTGCCATTTTGCGAAGCGACGGAGCAGAGAAATTTTTTCCCCTCCACCCCCTCCCTAGTTAACAGTGTGATATTTGGGTCGCTTCGGGGCCGGGTGGGAATTTTTGGCTGGGACTCACAATTGGCTCTTGGGTCCTGGTTTTTTCGCCCATCCCACACTGTTGCTATGGTTTGATATAGGGGTTTTCTGTGCTGCTGTTGACTTTGGTCACATGGGCGGGTAGCACTGGTAAGGTAAACATTTATGACCCACAGGTATCCGGCAGGTTCGCAATTGACTGGACAACACTAGACAGGCATAAGTTGGTTAAACGTTGTCCAGTCAACGACGAACCAGGCGACGGGGTGATGGCTACAGCTAGACAGCATGCATCACCCCGTGATTTTACGGATACGCGTCAGAGGGTGGGGTCATTAGTTAGATATTGACTACGGTCAACAATTTGTTTGTTGTCAACAAACAAATTGATACAAATAGATACATTGTAACAATTGCCGTCGGCAATTTTGGGTGGTACCTTACCAGTGTTACTTCGGCCTGCTTGCCTTAAGAATTATAATTGGTCAATTACCAATAGAAATTTATAATTCGGACTAGGGCATGAATCAATAAATGTGGCCCAATGCCGTTATCCACTTTCATCGGTGTCTGAGTCCTTTATTGGGGGGTGCACCTGCAAAGAGCATCCTCAAAGGTTTTGAACTACAATTAGGTGTACCCTGAACAATCTTTCTCACACTAGGTCAGGCGAAAGGAACTGCAGAATAAGGTGGCTTCATTTTGTCAGTTTCACGTCTGGCCTAGACATGGAAGAGGAAGAAGAATTAGTATTTGTAGTTCTTGCTTTATGAATTAGGTGTTGCAGTATGATTTTTACATACCTGTTTTCCCAGAACAACCTTCTCCAACCTATAGTCATACTGATTTAGGATGATGGGTCCTGTAATCCAACACAAGTGGAAGGCAAAGGATGGCATTGAGAATGATAAAATGGATCCATCAATTAATTCGATAATGAGCTTTTATAGCTGAGGAACTCAACCTCCCCTACATCACCTAGAAGACTCTGAATAGACGGAGGATCAGAGTCCCTAAATGCAAGACCAACATGCTCAAGTGGGGGCTGTTGGCAGACAACAACGTGCTGTGTGGATGTGGAAAGATACAGAATCCAGCTTATCTGCTGGTCTGCCAATTACTGCTGGAAACTTGCACCAATGAGGACTTATGTTTGTTGGCCAACACCAGAGCCAAGAAAGTGTTTTCATTTTGACAGTCCAGGGTTTGATCAGGGAATGAAAGAAGAAGATACAGTAGCCATTATAAACTAGAATAGGAATAATGTGCCAAAAGAAGGAACATTTTTAAAAGCATCACACGGGAGCTTTAGCATGTAACAATATGGAACAAACAGTAAATATTCATAAAAATGGATCACATCTTGAAAGTGCCTACATAATTTTTATCACATTATGCTCTTTTCCTCTAAGCTTACCAAAGAGACTGAGAGAGAGAGAGAGAATGAGAGGGACTCATGCTTTGCTATATTGAGAATGAAAAGAAACTGCTTTATATTATTCACAGGAAAGGTAAAATAAATGGGGGATGTGTTCATATCTGCATATATCAGTTCTTTATTTTAAGCATGGGTGCTGGTTTCCCGAACAGTTGGAAGGGAAGAGAGAAATCTATTATTTACTTAGAAAAGTGTATTTTTTTTTATTTTGTACTGTATCTGTGTTTGCTGATTGTGAGCTGCCCTGAGTCGCCACAGTGAGTGGGTAGTGATAGAAATCGAAATAAATAAATAAATAAATAATCACATAAACCATGTAATGGAATATAGAAGTTTAGTGTAAGGGACCAAAGACAATGAAACAGCCGAAGGGTTGGCTTAACACAGGTTTATTGCATGATGATCCGGAGGAACATGTGGTAATGGCGGATGGGTAGCTCAATATATACAGCTGGCTATACATTTGAATGTGGCTCGTCGACAGATTATTGGTTGCTGCCTGCGTGACATCATAGAAGGTCACGCCCTTCTTGACCAGGTGAAGAGGTGGCGGGGAATCTTCCCGCGCTGCTGAACCAGGTGAATCTGAGCCATGAGAGCTGGACGCTCGCTATTGCCATCTAGTGGTCACTAGCTCGCGTCCCCTTATCAGGTTTACATTGATACAGCTGAGGGTTATAATGTTGCACACAGAAAGGTTACATTGTTAACACATGGCTAAGGTACATTGTTAAAGGCACAGCTTTAACTTGGATACAATGTTTGTAAGTAAGTTGCAGCTTTGCAGTGTCCTTTCACCTTTCTGAATGTGTATCTAAGTGCTTTGTTATCAAGTAGATAACTGGGTAATTTTTTTAATGGCTTCTTTGCTTTAAATGTTCTTCTTCTTTAAATTTTGACCAGTTTAAGGTCTTGACTAAGGATCTGGACACCATCACAGCTGAACTATGTTGAAGCCCACTTCCTTGTTTTGCTTAAGTGTACTTTATGTGAACAATGTGCATTCCTGTGTGCGTTTACTTCAATCTGGCACATGGCTGGGAGGAGAGGCTGAATGAGAGTTTGCAGGAAAACAGAGTAAAACTATTGGGAGGTGGTGGAGAAATCATTTAGCAACCACAGAACAGCTTGAGTCGTTCTCTTTTCCAATAAATAAACACTCACAGCTCTGTTTATTGGATTTTTTGCATGTCTTATCATTTTAGACTGCCTGTTTTCTTCTGCTAGCCCATCTGTAAGAGGCAAGTAAAGCATACAAATGATGAGCTAACCAAATAGAGCAATGTCCCTTCCTGTAAGCTGAAAGACTTACTATAGTTCTTCCTGTCTGGTCTGGCGCCTTTCTTTGGCTTTACAGGCATCCTGTTTTTCTCTGAGTTAAAGACTCGATAAAATATATTCCATTTCTTTGCTCTGTTCTGTGTGGGCAAGATGGCTTGCAGAGGGCTTGAAGTGTACTGACTAAGAGCATCAGCTGTGAGCTGGAAGGTCTCACATTCAACTGTGCGTGTATACATACAATATCTCTCCTCAGCCATGAGGGCATTAGGTGGTCTTAGGAAACATAAAATCTTTCTCAAAGTTGGACCCAAACTTGCTCTTGCCTGAGACATAAACCCATGGCAACCACAACTCCATTCTCCCACCTTGGGGTGCCTATAGGTACCCTGATGTTACTTTGGGATATCAAGCAGGAAACCCCTTAAGTACCTCTCCTTGTCTTTTACAGTACCCCTACAATATTGAGAAGTTAGGTAATTAACAGTAATTAGTGATTACACTTATATACTGCCCCATAGCATTTAGAGCACTCTCAAGTAATATGTGGTGATAGTGAGCAACAAATTGGAAAGAAAATCCAAGGCTTTGCAAATGGACATTGACAAGGAGCACCTTTCATACCTTGCATGCTCTTTCCTTGCTTGTTTGCTTGTTTGAAAACTTGAATTACTTGCATATGTTGACCAAATTCCTTCAGTTCAGATTGATTCAGTTCAGTATATTCTGTTGGTTCATTGATTTTTTTGTTTTGTTTGTTGGTTCGCTGATTCACTCAGTTGCTCACTCACTTGTTCACTCACTCACTTGTTTGTTCAGTCAGTCAATTCAGTTTCGCTTGGATATGCAATGAGTTGACTTTCTTCAATACAATCAAAAACAAAGATGGAAACCTAGAAAACACAAATATACAACGAATCCAAATAATACATCTATGTGCACACCCCACCCCAGCCACAGGACTTTAGACGGAAACTATATAAGTATTTTTATTATTTTTGCATTATTCCATATACCCCCATACATCTCCTAAAAAACATTACTTCCTGCACTGACTTTGTCTTTCCCTTTCAATAGCACATAATCCAAAAAACACTCTCCAAATAAATTTAAATCTATTTTCTTTTACCTAACCTTTGTTAAACCTTATTTCATTTGTCAATTTGTCACGGATCACAGTATTCCAAATCTCTTTATACTATTCTTCATGTTGAAAATCAACATTAACTCTCCAATTATTAATTATAATTAACCTTGCTGCAACGACCAATATAACAATCATTTTTTTTTGCACTCCAGCTGGATTTTCCAAAACAAAATAATAATGCATCTCTTGGACACATGTTCAAATTAACAGATATTTCATTCATTTCTTCAAGTACCATTTCTCATAGTTTTATATTGTTGTACATTCCTATCATAAATGAAATTAAGTACCACCATACCCTTTACATCTCCAAAGATATTTTTTTAGTATTTTGAATTGTAACTCCTAAACTTTACTGTTTTAAGTACTATCACCATATTGTTTTATAACCATTCCCTTTGATCCTAACAGACATAGTCTTCATAATCCTTTTCTTCCAAATTTTATCCCATCCCTCCTGATCTATACTAATACCTAAATCTGTTTCCCAATTTGTTCTGCTTATACAATGAGGTGAATTACTTAACCAATTTATTGTTTAAGTAATTCACCTCATTTAAGTAATTCACCTTTAAGTAATTCACCAATTTATTGTTTAAGTATTTCACCTCATTGTATAAGGTAAAACAATTTGTTGTTTAAATAGTGTGACACCCCCCCCCCCGTCTGTTGGCTCTGCTAGAATTTTTGGCCCTTTTTACTGATGGGTGGGGAGGGAGGGTTGTTTTAAATTCAGGATCTTTGTATATAGTTTTTATTGTATTTTTATTGTCTGATTAAAAAATTTAAGGGGGTGTTTTATGGTATGTATGTGACTGTGCACCACCCTGAGTTGCCCTAGGGCAAGTGGGTGGGATATAAATTCAA
Organism: Bradypodion pumilum; assembly: GCA_035047305.1. Taxonomy (NCBI): domain Eukaryota; kingdom Metazoa; phylum Chordata; class Lepidosauria; order Squamata; family Chamaeleonidae; genus Bradypodion; species Bradypodion pumilum. The sequence continues at coordinate 162,419,000 of JAWDJD010000001.1, read as the reverse complement.
ATAATTCTGTTCTGTTCTGTGCTGTTCTGTTCCGTTTGGATTGGTTTAGATTGGCTTCTCTTCATCCAATCATTCATTCACTTCACTTTGCTATATTTAGCTTGTTCACTTATGTACAGACTTGAATTACTTGCACATGGCAACCAAATTGCTTCAGTTCTGTTTTGTTCAGTATGGTTTGCTGGTTCTTTTCATTGGTTGTTTAGTTCATTAATTTGTTGGGTCATTGGTTCATTCATTCATTCATCCGTTCAGTTTTGTCAGCACACTGAAAAAAGGAGGGGCATCACCTTATCTTTAGCTACAGTCAACAAAATGTTCTGAATGAGTCCTGCAAACTGCCCACTGTAACAATAGGTAGACATAAGGCTGGCCCTTCCATTAGGCAGAGTGAGGAAGTTTAGGCAATTTCTGGTTGCCTTCCAGACATCATAGCCTGCCTCTGTGGAGTGTTGATGAGGTGTTGAAGCACAAGAAAGTATGTGACAAATGGATCCACTGATAGATTGGATGGAGGGGAGAGTGATGTGGTTGCAACAAGCTGTGCAATTATGAAAGGGATCTGAGATGTACACCAAGAAAAGGGCATTGGAGAGGAGTATGTTCATTCATGATATTCAGGTACAGTGTTTTGCTTTTCCTGAACTTGCTGTCCTTTCTCTGTGTGTATTGCAAAAAGAAGAGAAGATGAAGGATCTGGAGTGTAAAATGCCTAGACATGGTATTATGGAGTATGTGGATGGCTGGTGTGTGGAAGAAGATGGGTAAAGAAGGAAGGAAGCTCTTGGAAGCCAAAGACACCAATGATTGAACAAACAGAGGTGGTAAGCTCTAATGAGATGTAGTGAAAAACAAAGTGATCAGAAAGGCTGCCAGGATTCCTTCAAAAAGGGAAAGACCAAACATATTAGGGAACAATTTTTTTAAACTCTTTGCTTAATCTGTTTGCTAATTGTAGCCAAGTCAGATAGAACTGAAGGCAGCCATATACATTATGTCTGTCTTTAGAAGATGAAATTTCAGCAAACGTAATTGGGATTAAAAACTGTACCTGTTGAAATTTCCTCTACAAAACTGATATTAACGGAAGCTGAGCCCTGCTTCCTTTTCTATCCAGTTGCTCTTCTTGCCCTCCAGATTAAAGGGGTGTTATTGTATGCACCATCAAGTTATTGTAGTGCTGATTTATGGAGACCACTTTCCAGTATTTTCTAGGTAGAGAATACACATAAGCAGTTTACCATTCCCTTCTTCTGGGGGTGCCATTAGACCAGTGGTGGGCTCCAGCAGGTTTGGACAGGTTTGGGAAAACCGGTAGTAAAACTGGCTTGTCCCACCCACTGCCCTGCCCTCCCCTGCCCCACCCATCTTTTCCTCTCACTCCCCTCCGGACGCGACTCCAACATCCTTGCTGCCGGGTCCGGGCACCCGGAGTGCAGTGAGGCACTCTGCTACAGTTACTCTTTAAAGGAAAATTAGAGTATCAAAAAGTGATTGCTAAGTAACAGTCTGACGAAGTGGACTCGATCCACAAAAGCCATACCTGTCAAGCGCAGCTCCGGAGAATAAGGGACCTGCGCAGTAGCCTTCTGCGTAGAACCCCTCTAAGCATGCGCAGAAGCCTTCTACGTATGTACAGAAGCCTTCTACGCATGCGTAGAAGGCTTCCATGCATGTGTAGAAGAGTTCTGCACAGAAGAGGATGTGCAGTAACTACTTTCTCCCACCGTCAAATTACGGGATGGTGGTGGATGGTGGCGGGAAAGTAGAGTTTGCAGCGCTGAATTACGGGAAATCCCGGCCAATCCAGGATACTTGATAGGTATGACAAAAGCTCACATTAAAATACAGCAGTTTAACCATGCCCACCCAGTCACCTGGCCATGCCCACAGAGTTGGCCACACCAACAGAGTTGGCCATGCCCACAGTGTGGTAGTAAATTTTTTTGAAGCCCACCACTGTCTTAGACTGTGCAGCTTGCCCATAGTTATACAGGCTGCTGCTTCTCCCAGAAGGACAAAGGTATTTATTTATTTATTTATTTATTTATTTATTTAATTTGTATAGCCAGCCCAATCGACATGCGACTCTGGGCGACGTACATAAAATCCCCAATGTTTAAACTATAGAAACCCTTAAAATTCCTAAAAACACTGAAAAACTACCTCCCACCTGCACCAATTAAAATCTAGTTAAAAACTTTTAAAAGCATGACTGATCCTGCTCTAAATGAGCCAGTGGATGGTTGCTCCCTCTCCACCTCCCCATGCCTGCCTTGCCAGCCAGGTTTTCAGCTCTTTCCTGAAGGGCAGCAGCTCTGTCTGGAGACGCAGTTCAACTGGCAGGAGGTTCCATAGGGCCGGAGCGGATACTGAAAAGGCTCTTCTTCTAGAACAGAGGCGAGCCTCTCTAGCAGTTGGTATTTTTAAAGAGCCCCTGCGGTCCGCTCTAGTGGGATGGGCAGATGTCCTTGGGGTGATGCAGTCTCTTAAGTATCCTGGCTCACTACCATGTAGGAAAAAAACTGGAAACCACTCAAAGGAAAAATTAAAGTCCAGAATTATATAAAAAATATTCAAGGCACAATAAAGTTGCATTCATTCAAAATGTGACAAAGAGGTCAAAATATCCGAAGGAGAGCAAAATAATATCTTCAATACTTCACAACGTAGCACAAGATAGTTGCAAAAATCAGTAGGTCAACTTATGTCCAAAGCATGTAAAGACTATTCCGGTAAACTTAGTCTTTCCCTTACAGCTTCATCAGGACATTGGTTCTAAACATAAAAATAAATAATAACAATAATAAATAACAATAATTCATATAGTAGAAGCATTATTGAATATAGATACAAGCTCTGGATAACAAGGAAAACATAGTGCAATCACCAATATTACCTGTATTGTGTGTCAAAAGAGCCTCTAACTGTTTATTCTTTTAGTGCTCAAGACATTAAGGAAATAAGAAAAGCACAGGTGATATATAGCACAGAAAATGGACAGGAACACTAAATGGAGAGCACCTGCAATAAGCCATGCTTGAAACCAGGAAACTCTTAAAGGACCCACAAGCATTTACAAAGAAGCAGGCAAGCTCAAGCTCTGAGTTCAAACTATGGGGTTCCAAACTATTAAACTTATGTATAAAAAATGCCTCGCGTTGGCAAAGACAATGCTCTAAATTCATCTTTTCATAACACAAAGGTTTAACCACCTCAAGAGCCAAAACCCGAATATGGTCTTCAGTGTGATTATGACTGACAAAATGAGATACTAAAGGAGCTGAAAGGTTCTGAGTTCGGATCCTGAAACGATGTTCATTGATCCTAGTTCTCAAAGGGTGAGTTGAAATCCCAATGTAGACTAAATCACAAGGACATTTTATCATGTACACAATATTTTTGGAATTACAATTAGTGAACCCTTTGAGGGTATGCGTAAATGTAAGGTCAGTGGAAGAAATAGATTGGGTTTCAATCGTAAATCTACATATGGAACAGCTCAAACATCAATGATGCCCAGTGACAAACTTGCACCCGGAGGGTAAGTAGGCAAAAAAGGTTTGGGGTTCCTTAACCTCTATGGCTCATACAGCAGAAGGACTTTTAGTGAGTGTAACTTATAATTAAAGTTACCATTGCTAAGATGTCCTTTTCTGCACAGTTATGTTAAAGCCCTGCTCTCTTCTCTGTCTGTTTTCCCTACCTGGCCCACCAATGACTATGACTCCATTTGGGAGTGCCCCCCCCCCAGACTAAAGGCACAGTTGTCAGCTCATTTAGAGTTTGGAAAAGTTCTTGTTGTATAACCTACATACAGCTACGGGATGCTGGGGGTGTAATTCAAAAAGGAACATTCTAAGCTTTGGCATCATCCTTTGCTGATGAAAGACATTCCTTGTCTCCACCATGAACAAAGTCAAGCAACCAGACAGCTGATCCTTGAAGGGGAGGGTGTGTGTGTAAAACTCTCTTCAGTGATAGCTTGATGCTCGAGTTTCACAGTCCTTAAAATCTCTGACTGATCTGGGTTAACATTCATTTAATTTTCTCTCATACATTTCAAAGCAGTAGCTATGCTTTATTTTAAGGGCATCCACAAGCTTTCTAGGATTTATAGGCAAAACAAGAGAGGAGTTACATATCTTCCTGTGTACTGGTGATAAAAGGACAACAGAAACCTCTAGATAACTTTGCTTGGTATCTTTATATAGGTAGTGTAAAGGTTTAGGACAGGGGTTGCCAATCTAGGTCCCGTGGTCTGGGTCTGGCACCTGGCACCATTTCATGTGTCCCCCCCACCCCACCAAGTGCATATGAGAAATAAAATGGTTGCCACTTTGAAGTTGTTTGGACAAAATGGCCACCCCCATTGTGCAGGCAGGGCAAAATTGCTGTCCGGCCCTTGAAGCTGACTGAGAGAACGTGACCCAACCCCTGGCTTGAAAAGGTTGGGAACCCCAGGTTTAAGAGATGAGATCGAGTCCTGAAGTGCCTCACAAATAAAAGGCCATGGAATTGAACAGAATTATCCCAGCTGCCTTCTGTAATTGTCCGTATAGACTGGAGTCACCATAAAGCTTGGTCTTCGAATCTTAGGTCAGATAACAGAGATAAACAGAAAAAGACTATGATCAGTGGTGTCAGAAGCCACTGAATTGACTCCTAGGACTGAGTTTATCTCAAAGGATTCAGATCTTCCAAGGAATGCTCCTTAGAGAGTAGAGGTTTGTTGTGTATTAAGGCACATTTGCAAGGAGCGCAAGGAGCGCTCTTGCAAGAGGAAAATGGTGGTTTCCCACCATTCTAATTAGAAGCCTAAAGTGGCATGAAACCCCTGCAAAAGGGTGTGCTTGTTATGCTAATCTAAGCCCTAGGATTGGTTACACTTTTGGGTCATGTTCTCCATTGGTTAATTACATATATTCCCTGTTATTATTGGTTAGTTACGTTTGTCTGGGCGGGTCGCTACCTTGTATCCAGGAGCCACAGCCAAAGAGACACTATATAAGCCCCACAGGTAAACAAGGGTGGGGTCAGACCGGATCTATACCTCCTACTCTCTACAGGTAGCCGGGTAGCGCTAAGCCTGGGTCCCTCCCTTACGCTACGCTTCTATGGTAGCTAGTTATTGCCCACTGCTGGGTAAGAGTCCGGAGGGACTGACTCCTCTAGGATTGTATAGCCATCTCGGAATCCGGAACACCTTGTAAACTCATCTCTAATAGACTGTTAAATAAAGACTGTTGCTGTTTGTTCATCGTTGTCTCGGACTGGTGCTTATAAGGGCCAGACATAACAAGGTTGAAGCCAAATCTTCCCTAATCCATCCCCTTTAGCCTACTTGTTTCCTGTGCTCAGAGTTGGCTGCGCTGGTGGGATGGGACAGGACAGGGTTACAAACCTTCAACTCCCACAGATAGCCTGAAGTTGAAAACATTGGCTGATTAATTTTCTGAGTGCATAAAATGGTTCAAGGGTACTTTAGTATATGAGAGTCAAGACACAAGGCACAGCCAAAGGCTGGGTTAACTCAGGTTTATTGCATGGTGGACAGAGGGAACATGAGGTAATGGCTCATATATATGGTAGTAACGTATTTGAATGTGGCTCCACGGTAGCCCGTTGGCTACTGGTCCGCGTGACGTCATGGCTGGTCACGCCCTTCTTGTCCAGGTGTAGGTAGCGGCGGGAAACTTCCCGCGCTGCGGTCTTTGCTGGGTTTGAACCAAGAGAGCTTGGACGCTCGCTGCTGCCAGCTGGTGGTCATTAGCTCGCGTCCTATTACAGGGTTTATGTGATACAGCTGAAGGTTACATTGTTACTCATAGGCAAGGTTACATTGGTTCAGATACATTGATATCACATGTGGGAGGTTACACTATTAGAACACAACACTCCTCCCCCCTAGGATGAGACGAAGTCTCTCAGCCAAGGTGGCTTATTTCGAACACGCTGGGGTCTCGGCGCGGGCTGCCCTGCCCTGGCTTCGCTCCCTCCTCCTTGCTCCCTGGCTGCCTGCCCTGTAACGGGAGAGGATGACTTGTTAGTGGTTTGCCGCGGTTCTGCGGCTTTGTTGGAAGGTGTGTGCTTTGTTTGGGAAGAACCGGGGGCACTAGGGGCTAACGAAAAACCCCTCTTCTCGCTTGGATGGGTGGGGGAACACTCCAAAAAACCCCCCCGGCTAGCAAAATCAAAATCAAAATCGGCTTCGGGGGAAGCGGCAGCGGCGGCCGCACACTCCTTTTCCCTCCCCCCGGGCTCGGATAGGACTGGGGTATCAAAAGGATATGAGTCGGGCTCACTGCTTTCCCTCCTGGCTTCGGACTGGTGTCCCTCTCTGTCTCCCCCTTGGGCTAAACGGGTGGGGGAGAACCCTATCGCTGAATCCTGTCGCTGAGCCCCACTGATCGGCCCCTCACTCACTCGGTGCCTCAGTTGGTCAGCGTGCCTCCTCCAGAGGAGGCCGGTGCTAGTTTCCACCCGATATGACACTGGCCCCGTCTGTTCTATTATCGTCCCTGGCACCCAGGCTGGGCCTGCGTTGGCATAGTTCCTGCAGTGTACAGGGTCGCCTACGCCGAAACCTTTCGAGACCGCTAAACCTATGTTCTTCCCTTTGTCCTCGACCCTCGACGGGTCCAACCGGGACAAAAGCGTCGTCAGTTTCCTCCGCATCAGCAGCTCAGCCGGCGAGTATCCAGACGCTAAGGGGGTCACTCTGTACGCTAATAGAAATTGACAAACTTGGTGATTTAGATCTCCCGAGCCCATGCGCCGCAGCGCATCCTTTGTGGTGCGCACCAACCGTTCCACTTGGCCATTCGTGGCCGGGTGAAACGGCGCGGATGTGACATGCCGAATTGCATTTGCCTCCATGAATGCTGCGAACTCAGCGGACGTGAAGCAACTGGCGTTATCGCTGACCAAAGTGTCGGGTAAACCGAACGTGGAAAAGACCCTCCTTAGCTGGCGAATGGTAGTGGCGGAGGATGTGCTCTTTACCGGAATGACCTCCAGCCACTTTGAATATGCATCCACCACCAGGAGAAACATGGTTCCTCAGAACGGGCCAGCAAAATCTACGTGCACCCTGGACCACGGTCCCCTTGCTGCGTCCCATTCCCTATGCGGGAGGCGGGCCACCTCCGGTCGGGAGCACTGACATGCCTCACAAGTGCCAACCATATGCTCTATGTCGGCGTCCAGCTGGGGCCACCAGAAGTAACTCCGGGCCAACGCCTTGGAACGGACGATTCCCGGGTGGCTGACGTGCAACAGCTTTAGCACCTTCGGCCGCAGGGACGTAGGAACCACCACCCGTTGGCCCCACAAAAGGCACCCCCTCTCTAAAGACAACTCTACTCGCTTTCGGAAAAATGGGTCGAATTCCGCGCCTGGGGATGACGCCGGCCACCCCTTCTGCACCCACGAGCATACTTTCTCTAGTGTTCTATCCTTTCCGGTCGCCCTGGCAACGTCGGCCGGTACTATCGGGGGTGACTCCAAGACCTCTATTAATAGTACCTGGCGGTCCCTTCTTACCCCTGCCTTCTGGTCGTCCGACAAGGGTAACGGCGACCGTGAGAGCGCGTCTGCATGGCTGATTTCCTTCCCTGGCCGGTATTCTAACTCATGTTGATATGCGTTAAGAAAAATAGCCCACCGCAGCATCCTCGGGGACAGGATCTGTGGCGTGGGCTTATTTGCAGTGAATATTCCTAACAGGGGCTTGTGATCAGTAACGACCTTGAACGGCCGACCATACAGAAAATCGTGAAATTTCTTGGTTCCCGCTACTATCGCTAGTGCCTCCCTATCGGTCTGTGCGTAATTCCGCTCTGCTTGGGACAGGGACCTTGAATAAAACGCTATCGGGGCCTCCCTTCCGTCGTTTAACACGTGGCAAAGCACCGCTCCCACCCCCACCGGGGATGCATCGCAGACTAAAACTATGGGCCGTTTGGGGTCGAAATGAGTCAGGATTGCCTCGGATGTGAGGAGTTGCTTTAACTCTGAGAACGCTCTTTCTTGCTCGTCACCCCACAGCCATTTTTCCTCTTTTTTAAGTAACCGATGGAGCGGCTCGGCAACAGACGCCTTCCGTGGAAGGAAGGTATGGTAGAAATTGAGAAGCCCCAGAAACGACTGTAGCTCGGTTTTGGAAGTTGGGCGAGGGGCTTTCTTAATGGCGGCTACCTTAGATTTGGACGGCCTAATTCCCTCGGGTGTGACACGGAACCCCAAAAACTCAACCTCTGTTTCGAAAAATACACATTTGTCTTTCCTCAGTCGCAGCCCCGCTTTTTCGAACACGGTCAGGACCTTATCCAATCTGTGAGCCAGCTCGGCCTTACTCCCCCCCGTTATCAACACGTCATCAAAATATGGCAACACCCCCTCCAGCCCCTTCAGGAGGCGTTCCACCAGCGACTGAAAAATGCCAGGTGCCGAGTTCACGCCGAACTGTAACCTCGACACCTGGAACGCCCCCTTATGTGTGACTATTGTTTGTGCCGCCGCTGTGGCGGGGGTTACCGGGAGTTGCTGGTAGGCCTGTGCTAAATCGAGTTTAGCGAAACACTTTCCCCCATTTAGCCTGGCCAGAAGGTGGCTGACCACTGGCACCGGGTATGCATTAGGGCGGATTGCCTTATTAATGGTACACTTATAATCAGCGCAAATGCGCACCTCCCCGTTAGCCTTCAGTGCTGTTACAATTGGAGTCTCCCACTCCGCGGAATCCACAGGAACAAGAATTCCTTGACCCACCAGTTTGTCCAGTTCCGCCTCTATTTTGTCCTTTAGCGCGAACGGTACCCTGCGCGGTTTAAGTCTTATCGGGCGGACCTCCGGGTCTAAGTCGAATGCTACAGGGGGTCCCTTGAATTTTCCCAGTCCACTTTTAAAAACGGCGGGGTGTGCGTCACACACCGCTTGTATTGGGTCCTCGCCTACGGCATGCACCCCCCCTATGAACAGACCTAAGGGCTGAAACCACTGTGTTCCGAGAAGGCTACAACTCCCCCCTTTTAGCACCACTAGGGGAAGTTCCGCAGAATGTCTCTTAAAACGAACCCTGAATGTCCCGACCCCCAACACTGGAATGCTGTTCCCCTGTACGTCCCGTAGTGTGGCCCTCAACGCTTTAAGTTTGGGCCGCACGTGGGGGTCGATTTTCAAGAACTCTCTCTGGGGAATTATAGAATAGGAGGACCCCGAGTCAACTTCCATCCTAATGGGGGTCCCTTGTACTAGTACCTCAACAAAGTAATGGGGCTGTCCCGCAGACACGCTGAACACAGGAGCGTCGCCCTCGCTGTCGTCCGAGATGCGGCCCACGCCGTCCTGCTTCCTCGTGGCCCGGGCGCCATCTTTGGACCTCGCTGGACGGTCCGGTCTGGCTGAACGGTCTTGCGACTGTCTCCGGCCCTCTTTCCATTTCCTGCACGCCTTGGCGATGTGCCCCCGACGTCCACAGTTGAAACACTCGGCTTTTCTGAATGGGCACTTCACGCGCTCATGGGCCGCTCCGCAACCATCGCAGCGGCGCCCGCCTCTCCGGACCTTCTGGACCTCCTCGCCATCGCTGCTTTCTGAAGACGATTTCTAGGTCGGTCGGGTTGCATGCACCGACTGACCGGACTTCCCGTGCAACGAGTTTTCCGCTTTGCCGGCCCTCGGACGCCACTCACGCCACTTGTGCATCTCATCTACTCCAGCATTCGTGGATTCCGCGGCTTCCGCGGCCTCTACAACCTCTTCCAGTGTGGGTGGTGGCTCCTTGTTCATCAGGCTGCGCTGTACTTCCTTGTCCTTCAGGCCACACAGCACTCCGTCCCTGAGGGCCATCTCTAGGAAGTGGTCCCATCTGCAGGGGGCGGCGGCTACCCTCATAGCCGTTACGAAGGCTTCTACCGACTCGTCCGGCGCTTGAACTCGCCTCCAAAACGCGCTCCGAGCGGGAAACATTGCCCTCGAGGGTCGGAAACGCTCACGCAGCAGTCTCATGATGTCACCGGCTTTGAAATCGCTCATCTTCTTCGGTGCAAGAATGCCCACCAGCGTCCGCTTGGTTTCCATCCCAAGCATGCGGGTGAGGATGGCCCTCTTCCTTTCCTCGTCGTCTTCTTTGACTTTGAGTTCCACCAGTGCCGCCTGGAAGTCCATCTCAAAAAGCTCCCAGTCTTGCGGTTTGGTGATGTTGAACCCGCTCTGTGTCCTGGCTCCATGGGGATCCATTATCCCACCTTCGTCGCCAATTTAGTATATGAGAGTCAAGACACAAGGCACAGCCAAAGGCTGGGTTAACTCAGGTTTATTGCATGGTGGACAGAGGGAACATGAGGTAATGGCGGACGAACAGCTCTATATATATGGTAGTAACGTATTTGAATGTGGCTCCACGGTAGCCCGTTGGCTACTGGTCCGCGTGACGTCATGGCTGGTCACGCCCTTCTTGTCCAGGTGTAGGTAGCGGCGGGAAACTTCCCGCGCTGCGGTCTTTGCTGGGTTTGAACCAAGAGAGCTTGGACGCTCGCTGCTGCCAGCTGGTGGTCATTAGCTCGCGTCCTATTACAGGGTTTATGTGATACAGCTGAAGGTTACATTGTTACTCATAGGCAAGGTTACATTGGTTCAGATACATTGATATCACATGTGGGAGGTTACACTATTAGAACACAACAGGTACAGTGGAGGAGAAGGAGAAAAAGGTTCAATAAAAGAGCAAGCCTAATAGGTTGTTGCGTGTGTAACTGAATGTAATGCTTTAACAGTTTGTATTAAATTGTTGGGATCAGGTGATCCTCCATTTTGTGTTCTTCTTAGAACAAAGCTCTTGTGGGACTTGGGCTCCTGCCCTTTGTAACAAGATGCACAAAGGCTCCATAGTCTTGGGTCACCCCACAATCACCCCACTGAACATGCTCTCCATGTTCAGTTCCTGAAATAAAGTTGTGTTTGACCCTGTTATGCTGGCTGCTGCGTATCAATTCCTGAACGTCAAATAAGTAATTCTAAAAAAGTATGAAGCAGAATGGCATATATTTTTTTTATCTGAATGTCTCTCTTTTTATTTTCCCAAGAGAAAAAAGTGGAGGTATTGGAAGTTATCCAAAATTGAGTGGAATCAAGGCAGGAAAAGAGTGTCTGGTGTTTGAACTGAAGCAGACAAAAAGCCAACTTACATTGGGATGTTGGAAAGACTTTTCCATGGATGCCATGAGTAGATAATAAAACACACTAAGTAGAGCTGACAACCATGGGAAAGTCAGATTAAAAACTATACATTTCTCATCCCCCAGACATAACCTTGCCTTGCCAGGCAACGGTACTGCAATTTATTTTTTTTAAATGCAGTTTTGTTGTAACATGAAGGCAAAATAATAAATCAGCTGAAGCCAAACATGAGAAATGTTTGTTTTCTTAAATTACAACTCCCAGAATCCCAGTGTGATTCTGGAAGGTATAGACCAAAAAAAAGCAAACATTTCCTATCTCTGGCTATGGCTCCTGTTTCACTATAGCAAAAGCAGAGTACAGTACATGTGCATGGCTGCTTGGATGTTGCTGGACTTGATGTCCCATCTGCCTACACCAGTTTAATCAATGGCGAAGGATGATGGGAGTTGCAACCCAGCAACATCTGTAGGACCATATTTTCCCAGTCCCTGATTTGTGGCTTTGCTCAATCATTTCTTCATGTTCAGCTTCACCTTAAAAGATAGTTACCAAAGGATGACAGTGTAAAAAGAAAGGATAAGTATTCAGATATGTTTCAAAAAAAGCATCATCCTCTCCATCCAATTTTCCCCAATAGATGAGAAAATTACTCAGAGACTTCCATATCAAATGAAAACAAGGATTCTTTTTGTTTTAGAAGTGCCATGATTTTTTTATTGATAGAGCTATTCATCTTCACTTATAGCTGATCTACTTTTAGAAAAGCAGCAACTTTATGTCTGGTGAAGTGGACTTGATCCACGAACATTAAAATACAGTCATTAGTCATTAAGGTGCCACAATGTTTTGTCTTTTTTTTTTTGTTTACTCTTTGATAAATGTTTAAAAAGAGGCCTTCAATCTTGCAAATGCTGTTTCTGACCCTGTTAAATAGACTGGCAGGGAACATTTCCACTTTTCTACTTTCTACTTAGCAACAAACAAAGTTGCTACAAAGTTGGTACACAGAAAGAGCCTCCTGGAAGATTGCGGTATTCTTTAAACACAATCGGCCATACAGTGGGCAACAGCAACCTCATTGTGCTGGCTAATCTTTCTCATACTGGTTCAGGTGAAGGGAACTGTGGGGTGAATTCATCAAAAGGTGGCTTCATTTCATAGTTTCACGTCTGCCCTAGACATGGAAGAACAAGAAGAACAAACCAAACCAAGCCAAGCCAATCTTTTTGGCAGAAGGAGACAATTACTTCAGACACCAGATGTTGGAAGGGGCACACATTGCCTGTCCTGTCCTTCCTCAACTCACCTGCAAGCCCACCTGCCACAATGGAATGAAGGACACTCTTTTTTCCCTTGTGTCATCCATCCTCAAAGTAAAACTCAGTTGGCAGTGCAGTAGGCCTCTATATGTGGGATGGTGACCGGGCTGCAAATAACACATCTGTCCCTCAGACCGCAAAACATTTTTGGCTAGCTCTAAAGGAAAAAAAGGTTGAAGACCAGAATCAAAAAAGAGGGGCCGAAGAGGAGATTGTATATGGAAAGTACTTCTTCAACTCTCAGCTGTACAGATTCTTAACAGGATTAACATTTTTTAAAAAGTAGATTAGCCAAAAGATGCAAGAGAAACACTACTGAGGCGCTGGTCTCAATGACTTCATGTAAGTGTCCCTATTCATTGTTGAGGCATAATACCTGACGTAGGCTCACATCACTATATGAAAGGAGGTTAAGTACTGGTTTGCCATCTCTTAAAGGTAAAAGTAAAGGTCACCCTTGCTCGAAAGCCAGTCGTATACGACTCTAGGGTTCAGTGCTCATCTTTGTTTCAAAGCCGAAGAGCCAGTACTGTCTGCTTCTGCAGATGTTCCTGTGGTCATGTGGCAGGCATGACTAGACACCGAAGCGCACAGAACACTGTTACCTTCCCACCGAAGTGGTCCCTATTTATCTTCTTGTAATTTCTTGCTTTCGAACTGCTAGGTTGGCAGGAGCTAGGACAAAGATGGGAGCTCATTTTGTCCTGCAGTACTCAGGAATTGAACTGCTGACCTTCTGCCTCCTAGTCAGCATCTTAGCCACTTGAGCCACTGCCATCTCTGCTCCAAACCATAAATACAAATATCCTCTATTAATATCTCTCCATTAATATTAGAAAGGAAAAGCCCAGGCTGAGCGTCTCCTGGTTCCTCAGTAATGTCTAGCTCCCTCCTCAGTCCCAAATCTGAAGAAGATAGTAAGAGGGTTATAATGTATGTTAGGGGCCCCCTCCGACTGTTCAGGGGATGGACTGGGAGTCCCGCCACCCCCACCTTTGACATTGGTGTTGGTGGGGAGAGTATTGGGGACTCAGAGTGGTCAGTGGTGGTGGCAGGGTGGTCCTGAGCCCCCACCACTCCACCCCCAGTGCCACTGCCATGGCCAGCGACCACCCTGAGCCACCCACCACTACCCCCCAAGCCACATACCAGCTTACCAGCATGGAGGAGCTGCATGGCACCAACTCATCTGGGCCTGCCCTCACTCCAACCGCTGCTGCTGCCGCCGCTGCCGCTGCCGCCTCAATCCTTGTCCCTTCCACTTGGCTTGGCATGTCCCTAATGACACTCCGTAGCAGGGTGGATGTTGTATGCCTTACAGCATCTGCCCTGCTACAGAGTGCCACCAGGGATACGCCAACCCAAGCGGAGGGGACAAGGATTGAGGTTGCAGTGGCGGCGGCAGTGGTAGTAATGGTAGCAGCAGCTGGAGCAAGGGTGTGGGTCGGATGAGTTGATGATGTGGCCCAGATTTGGCCCAAAGGCCATAGGTGAGAATCCCTGATGTATGTTCTCCTCTATTTAGAAATCAGTGCTGAATGGTGACCACAAGGAGATCCCCCTCCTCTATTCTATTCTCCTCTCCTCTCTGTGTTTGAATGAGTCTCGTGTATTACCACCACCACCACTACCACCCCATTCCTCCAGCTGCTTAGTTAAGAAGGGCAATTCTTTGGATGTCGTGGTGATTTCAATGCTGACGAAAAGATTTCTGCCTGAATTCTGAGTTATGATGCCATATCATAAACAAGAAAATCACAAATACAAGGTTCTGACTGTCTGTACAAATTTTTCCATAGGCTTGATTTGTTCATGTGGAAAACAACAGCAAAGAAAAGGAACAAATAAAGAAGAATTATTTGTCAGGGAAGCAAAGCTCAATGCTGAAAAAGTACTGGATTTTACATAGAATACTTCCAAGATCAAATTTTCCACTTCCTGTCTATGATCTTTGGTCTCCTTCTGGGCTTCTGTTAAAAAAGCCCCACTGGGACACAGCTGTGAATGTCATATCCGACCAATTAATTTGGAGTCAATCTCTTAAGTGATCTCAAACTGTTCCTTGGATTTCTAAAAGCACAATCTATTCCTACCTCATAGACCCATTTAAGGCCTGATACACAGATTTAGGTGAGGTGGGACCTGGAAATGTCCTCTACCATGGAATACTGGGGTCTGTTCACAGGATTGAGTTGCTCTCTTAAGCCACCAAGGTTTACTACTCTCTCTCTCTCTCTCTCTCTCTCTCTCTCTCTCTCTCTCTCTCTCTCTCTCTCTCTCTCTCTCTCTCTCTCTCTCTCTCTCTCTCTCTCTCTCTCTCTTGCAGTGCTCAAGGTCAGACAGAGTATCATCTCCAGTTCTTTCCAAGTGAACATAACTGAATTTGACCTGGCTTTCCAGCTTTCTGTCATGTGATAGGAGACCTATACATCAAGTGATAAGTACAACTGGTATGCACAATAGCAAGCAGACCTATAAAGCAAGCTGGTCCAGTTGAAGCCACTTGAATATCACCTGACTTACCTTTGGCCATTTCTTAGACTGGTTTTTTCCTCAGGGGGGAAACCCCCCACAATTTTAATGACACTTCAAGCAGCACTGAAAAGTCCAGGCTTCTGCACAGCAGACAGTACACTGACATGGATTCTTCTGTGAATAAAAGTATTAGATAGGAGGGTCTGCAATGGAATGGCAGATTTAGAGATGACCTTAACGTGGAGCTATGGAATGAGCCAGTGGTGGAATTTAAAAAAAATTACTACCTACTCTGTGTGTGTGGTATGGTGGGTGTAGCCAGTGGGAAAGACCTGCATTACACCCAAATTAGGACTACTTTATTTCAAAACTTGGATGGATGGGGCCAGCCGGAATTTCTGCTACCAGTTCTGGCAAACTGGGGTGAACCTGCTGAATCCCACCACTGAAATGGCCAATTGGTTGGAGGGTTGTCATTTTTCATCACCAAAGTCTTTCCTTTCATCCCACTCATATCATGTAACTTTTACCTGGCTTTTTGAACTGTCTTTAAAGGTAAAGGTTTCCCTTGCTCGAAAGCCAGTCGTATCCGACTCTAGAATTCAGTGCTCATCTCTGTTTCAAAGCCGAATAGCCAACGCTGTCTGCTTCTGCAGACGTTTCTGTGGTTCATGTGGCAGGCAAGACTAGACGCTGGAGTGCACAAAACGCTGCTTTCCATCAAAGTGTTCCCTATTTATCTACAGTAAAACCCCTACATATAAAAAAAAAGTTCATTCCATAGGCTTTTGCTTAAGTCGGTTTAAATTTAACTAAAACAATGTAGTCTGTAACTATAGCAATGTAGAGTCTTGATATAGTGGACTTTTCCTTCATACTAAGTTTTTACTTTTACTTTCATAACAAATGAAGTAGAACTGTGTTTTTTATTTTAAACTGATAATATGCATGATAATACTTTGTTTTGAACTTTAACAACATGTATGATGTGAGGATACTGGTGTAGAAACCGGCAAACCACGGCAGGAATTTTTGCAAAGAGAACCCTATGGACTAGAACAAAAGGCAAAACAAAAGAGGCAAGTTGGATGAAACAGGATGCTTAACACAGTTCAAAAGAAGGGGAGAGATGGGAGAGGGGGAGGAGAAATACAGTGTTGCAAAGAACAATACTGCATAGGAACATGGAATGTGAGGTCGATGAACCAAGGAAAACTGGAAGTGGTGAAAAATGAGATGGAAATAATAAACATTGACATCTTGGGAATCAGCAAGCTAAAATGGACAGGGATGGGTGAATTCAACTCGGGAAACCATCACATCTACTACTGTGGTCAAGAAAACTTCAGAAAAAACGGAGTAGCCATAATTGTCAACAAAACAGTGAGAAAAGCAGTAATGGGATACAATCTCAAAAATGATAGAATGATGTCAGTCAGAATACAAGGCAAACCTTTTAATATCACTGTAATCCAAATATATGCACCAACCACAGGCACAGATGAAGCCACAGTGGACCAGTTCTATGAGGACCTACAAGACCTCATAGAACAAACACCAAAAATGATGTCCACATTATCTTGGGAGATTGGAATGCCAAAGTAGGAAATCAAAAAGTAAATGGAATAACAGGCAAGTTTGGTCTTGGAACGCAAAATGAAGCAGGGCAAAGATTGATAGAGTTCTGTCAAGATAACACACTGGTCATAGCAAACACCCTCTTCCAGCAACACAAGAGGCGACTTTACACATAGACATCACCAGATGGCCAACATCAAAACCAGATTGATTACATACTCTGCAGCCAAAGATGGAGAACCTCCATACAGTCAGCAAAAACAAGACCTGGAGCAGACTGTGGCTCAGATCACAACCTACTAATAGCAAAATTCAGACTTAGACTAAAGAAAATAGGGAAAACAATCAGGCCAGACAGATATGACCTAGACAACATCCCTAAGGAATACACGGTGGAGGTGAGGAACAGATTTAATGGTTTGGAATTGATAGACAGAGTGCCAGAAGAATTATGGACAGATGTGTGGGACATCATGCAGGAGGCAGCAAGGAAAACCATACCAAAAGAAAAGAGGCATAAGAAAGCAAAGTCGTTGCCTGATGAGACTCTTAAAATAGCAGAGGAAAGAAGGAATGCAAAAGGCAAAGGAGAAAAGAAAAAATACAGTCACTTGAACACAGAATTTAAAATAAAAGCAAGGAGAGACAAGGAAATCTATTTAAATGAACAGTGCAAAGAAATAGAGGAAAACAACACAAGAGCCCGGACTAGAGATCTTTTCAAAAAAATTGGGGAAATCAAGGGAACATTCAAAGCAAAAATGACCATGATAAGGGACAAAGACGGCAAGTAGTTAGCTGATGCAGAATAGATTAAGAATAGATGGAAAGAATACACAGAGGAACTTTACAAAAGGGACATCAACACCACTGATAATCACAATGATGAGAACATTGAACTTGAGCCAGACATCCTAAAGAGTGAAGTCAGAAAGGCCCTTAAAAGCACTGCAAACAACAAAGCTAGTGGAGATGACGGTATCCCAGTTGAATTTTTCAAAGCTCTACAAGATGACAGAATCAAATTACTGCATTCGATATGCCAGCAGATCTGGAAATCAAAACAGCGGCCAAAGGATTGAAAAAGATCAATATACGTTCCAATCCCAAAGAAGGGTAGTGCCAAAGAGTGTTCAAATTATCGAACAATTTACGCTCATCCCACATGCTAGCAAGGTGATGCTCAAGATAATACAGGATAGACTTCAGCAGCACGTGGAGAGAGAATTGCCAGAGGTGCAGGCGGGTTTCAGAAGAGGCAGGGGGACTAGAGACCACATTGCTAATATATGGTGGATCATGGAGAAAACAAAGGAATATCAGAAACAAGTACCGTATTTTTCGCCCTATAAGACGCTCCGGCATATAAGACGCACCCAATTTTAAAGGAGGAAAATCTAGAAAAAAAAGATTCTGAACCAAATACTGTACTAAAAGGGAAGAAAAAAAAACATCTTTTCAGAAACCCCACATGTCCAGGTACAATAAAGCCACCACAAAAATACTCAAAGTCAAAAACTACGTACCTGCCCTAGTCAACCTCCAAGAGGAACAAAGGTCCAGGAGGGCATGATGCTTCGCAGCAGCGGCGTCTTCGGAGCCTCCCGGGCCATGGAAGGCTCCCTTTATCTCCCCGCCGATGGTGGGGGCGTCCCTCCCCGCCCCCTGCCACTGGGCGGGGAGGTTAAAAGGGCTCCCTGGCCGAGGGAGCCGCCGCCGCCGCCGCCGCCGCCACGCCGCGCCGCGCCGCGCGAAGCCGTCCCTCCCCGCCCCCTGCCACCGGGCGGGGAGGTTAAAATGGCTCCCTGGCCGAGGGAGCCGAAGCCGCCGCCGCCGCCGCCGCGCCGCGCCGCGCGAAGCCGTCCCTCCCCGCCCCCTGCCACCGGGCGGGGAGGTTAAAATGGCTCCCTGGCCGAGGGAGCCGAAGCTGCCGCCGCCGCCGCCGCCACCCGCCGCGCCGCGCGAAGCCGTCCCTCCCCGCCCCCTGCCACCGGGCGGGGAGGTTAAAATGGCTCCCTGGCCGAGGGAGCCGAAGCAGCCGCCGCTGCCGCCACGCCGCGCGAAGCCGTCCCTCCCCGCCCCCTGCCACCGGGCGGGGAGGTTAAAATGGCTCCCTGGCTGAGGGAGCCGCCGCCGCCGCCGCCGCCGCCGCCGCCGCCGCGCAGGGAGGGACGGCTTCGCGCGGCGCAGCAGCGGCGGCGGCGGCGGCTCCCTCGGCCAGGGAGCCCTTTTAACCTCCCCGCCCGGTGGCAGGGGGCGGGGAGGGACGGCTTCGCGCGGCATGGCGCGGCGCGGCGCGGCTCCCTTTATCTCCCCACCGATGGTGGGGGCGGGGAGAGTGCGGCTGCCGTATATTTGCCGTATAAGACGCACCAACTTCCCCCCCCCAGTTTTGGGGAAGAAAAAGTGTGTCTTATACGGCGAAAAATACGGTATACCTGTGCTTTATTGACTACACCAAGGCCTTTGACTGCGTGGACCACAATAAAATGTGGCAAATACTTAAAGAGATGGGAATACCAGAACACCGCAAATGCCTCATGAGAAATCTGTACAAGAGTCAAGAAGCAACAGTTAGGACAGAACACGGAATGACAGAATGGTTTGGAATAGGAAAAGGAGTAAGACAAGGCTGCATTTTATCACCCTACCTTTTCAACCTATACACAGAGCACATAATGCGCAATGCATGGATGGAGGAATCACAACATGGGATAAAAATTGTTGGGAGAAACATCAACAATTTGAGATATGCAGACGATACCACCCTAATGGCAGAAAGTGAGGAAGATTTAAAGAAGCTACTGATTAGGTTGAAAGAAGAGAGTGCAAAAGCTGGCCTGAGACTTAACATCAAGAAAACCAAGATAATGGCAACAGGCCCTATCAGCACCTGGAAAGTAGATGGGGAAGAAGTAGAAGCAGTGATGGATTTTACTTTCTTGGGATATAGGATCACTGCAGATGGTGACTGCAGCCATGAAATAAAGAGGCGACTGATTCTAGGGAGACAAGCCATGAGAAACCTGGGGAACATAGTGAAAAGTAGAGACATCACCTTGCAAACAAAAATCCGTATAGTCAAAGCAATGGTATTCCCGGTGGTAATGTATGGATGTGAGAGCTGGATAATTAGGAGGGCTGAGCGCAGAAGAATAGATGCCTTTGAGATGTGGTGTTGGAGGAGAGTTTTGAGAGTCCCCTGGTCAGCGAGGAGAACAAATAAGTCAATCTTGAAAGAAATCAGTTCTGACTGCTCCTTAGAAGGTCAAATAGTAAAGATGAAGCTGAAGTACTTTGGACACCAAATGAGAAGAGAGGATTTACTTGAGAAAGCCTTGATGCTGGGAAAGGTGGAGGGCAAAAGAAAAAGGGGACGGCCAAGGATGAGATAGCTGAATAGCATTGTGGATGCAGCGAGCACCGAGCTGAGCGGGCTGAGGAGGATGGTGGAGGTCAGGGGTGCCTGACAATCAATGGTCCATAGGGTCACAAAGGGTCGGAATCAACTGTGCGACTGAACAACAACAACAACAATTCGAAGCAAAACCATAGGAAAAATGAAAATTTTCTGTAAATCAAAGCAAACCCATAGGGAAATGAATTTTAATGTAACTCGAAGCAAACCAATAGGAAATCGTGTAAATCGGGACATGGTTTTAGCACAAAATCATTATGTAAGTTGAATGTTATATAACTCAAGGCATATGTAAGTCGGGTTTTTACTGTACTTGCAATTTCTTGCTTTCGAACTGCTAGGTTGGCAGGAGCTGAGACAAAGATGGGAGCTCATTCCATCCAGCAGTACTCGGGAATCGAACTGCTGACCTCCCCCCTTCCAGTCAGCATCTTAGCCACTATAGTGTTGTGCTTTTAAACATTTTAGCATAGTTCACTTGTTAATTTTATATTTTTACGAACCTACTGTTTATTTTGCTGTGGTTCCTACCTTGATGACTTTTAGCAGGAAGTTAGTTTGTTAGTTCGTTAGTTCGGTCAGTCAGTCAGTCATTTAAAGGAAATGAATACCATATTTGCCGGCATATATGACGCACTCCACCCCACCCCCCTTAAAATACACCAGAAAATGAAGTGTGCCTTATACACCAGTAACACACACACCCATTCAGTTTGGTGGCTAGAGAGGATCGGTAGCTAGAGACAGGGCTATTTTGAAAGTCGCACCCCTACACCCCTGCTCGTGCAGTTTGGTGGACGCTGCTGACCGCTAGGAGCCGGGCAAAGAGTGGCTTCCAAAGGTGCTCTCTTGCCCGGTGGATCTCAGCTGATCTTGCCCTCCCCACCTCCTGATGGTCAGCGGTAGTGGGATGGGGTGGGAACGGGCTAAAAGGATCCTTTCCTCCCTCTATCCCACTTTCCCTGGCTGGTGGTGGGATAGAAGGAGGGTGTTAAAGAGTCCTTCTTTCCTCCTCTTCCCCTTAGTCATTTCCAACACCCCCATCCCACCACCAGCCAGGGAGAGTGGGGTACTGGGGGGAGGAAAGACTCCATTGGGGTAGTGGGGGGAGGAAAGACCCCATCCCACTGGAGTTAATTTTGGAAATTCATGAAAAAATGTAGAAAATTATTATTTTTCCTTTAAAGTGTGCATAAAAATGGGGTCTTATACTCCGATGCATCTTATACGCCGGCAAATATGTTATATAAATAATTCTGGGTTCCAATCCCTCACTTTCTTGGTCACGAAGTTCACAGGGTATGCTTGAGTCAGCACAGCTTGCTTTCACGCATCTAAAATAGCAGGACAAGAGCCAGTTTGGTCATTTCTGCCAAACAGAACTCTAGTGTTGAGGGCTTGATTTCATCCAGCATAAATTTATTTGTCTTTGTAAAGTTCTCCTCCAACTCGAAATCTCAAATGCAGAGATTTTTTTCCTGTTCTTGTCAATTTTCTTTATTGTCTAGGCTTGCTCCTTTTTCAATACAACTCTCATAACACTTCGCAGAACCCTAAAGCCATGTTTTCTGGAACTGCATAATATTTTTCTGGTGCTTAATAAATATTCCTTCTTGCCAATTCTCACCATAATCTATTGCCTTCTTCAGATGCAATACCCACTTGAACTCAGCTCTTGATTTAAGCTGCCAAACCACCACCCTGGCCCTTCCCACCTTTTTGCACTCCTGGCTTTCATTAACAGAAGCTAGCATTCAAAGCCTTTTTTCTGGCATCACTGAAGCTGCAAATTGGAATGTCAGCAAAACTGAAGACTTATCGGGATGTAATTTTCCAGAAGGGGGGGAGAAGGAGGCATCTGTCTTCTATAAAACATGATTTCTTTCAGATCTTTCCAACAAACAAAAACTTTAACATTAAAACATGCATAAACCATTCATTAGCAAAATTGTAATACTATGAAGAAGCAACAGCCATCACAGAGCAACAGTGATCCAAGAGATGTTGTTAGAACACACCACAATACCCATGAGCTCAACGTGGCCAAGAAAGTGGGCATAGCAATTTAACAAAATCTAGGTAAAGTAGGGTTGCCATATGTCCCAGTTTTCCAGGATTTTCCCAGATTCAAGCTGTCCCGGCCAGTTCAAGAAAAAAACATGCAAAAGTCCCAGATTTTTAAATTTGAACAAAAGAAGCAAGATCACCCCTCACCAAGGGATTTTTGCAGAGTTATTTCACTGCCTCCCTGCCTTTCTTTCAATTATCCTGCTTGACAGTGGCGAAGGTAAAAGAGCACCCTGAAAAGCCCGCCGGGGAGGGGAGACACTTGCAAGCAAGATAATTGAAAGAAAGGCACGGAGGCAGTGAAATAACTATTTATTTATTTATTTATTTATTTATTTATTTATTTATTTATTTATTTATTTATTTATTTATTTATTTATTTATTTATTTATTTATTTATTTATTTATTTATTTATTTATTTATTTATTTATTTATTTATCACGCTTATATACCGCCCACTCAGGTACAACCCAACTCAGGGCGGTTTACATAGCGGACAGTAAATACATAAAAGACACATGATAAAACAAAGTTAAAAAACCCACCCCTAAAAGGTGCGCAAGAACTGAAGGGACCTTGGGTGAAGGCATACTTCTCTATACCAACCACCCAACGGTACCCCCATCCCCACTCGCACCCCAAAGTTGGCCCGCCAGCCAGGTCTTTAGATCCTTCCTAAAGGGCAACAACTCCTTCTGGAGACGCAGTTCCACAGGCAGGAGGTTCCAAAGGGCCGGTGCGGACACGAAGAAGGCCCTCCTCCTTGTGCCAGAGAGGTGAGCCCCCCTGGCTGATGGCACAATTAGAGAGCCCCTCCGGTCCGCTCTGGTTGGACGGACAGACGTCCTTAGGGCGATGCGGTCTCTAAGATACCCTGGCCCACTACCATGTAGGGCTTTAAAGGTCAAAACCAGCACCTTGAATTGCACCCGGAGACAAACTGGTAACCAGTGCAGCCCCCGAAGCAGTGGTGAGGAATGGGCATAACGTCCACACCCCATCACCACCCGGGCCGCAGCATTCTGGACCAGCAAAACTCCCGTGGCTCACCTTGAAGTTTGGGGGACAAGGAGGCATCCTCAGACCTTTTCCTCGAAAGCCAGGAGGGAGCAAGAAATACCCATATCTAAGAAGCCAAACCTCCACCATACACTGGGATGGAGGATTCCTTCCTCACGTGACCATAGAGGGTTAAACTGCATAGGGTCGGTATTCCTAGAGAGGAAGGGAACAGGGTGGACAGAAAGTGAAGGGTCCTCCATCACAAAGTCCTCCTCCAAAATAAATCCCTGTCGCCTGTTTTTCTCCTTCCGGGGAGAAACGGAGGCGCCATGGACTGCATTGCCGTTCCAGGCTCCTCTTTAGAACTTTCTTCCAAGGGATCCTTGTGTGGGATTGGAGGTTGAGTCTATTTCAGTGGGGTATGTGTGAAGGGGAGGTTGGGGTGACCTCAGGGGGAGGAAGGATGGTTTCAAGAGTGGCCCAAGAAATTTTATTCAAAAAAATAAAAATCAAAACAGAACCATCAAGAATAGTCTTTTGCAAGAAAAATCACATGGGGAAAACCTCTTGACTACAGTTTATCTTAAACTGACGAAGGCTGTCCACCCTGGATGGGGATTCCATGGGGTCTTAGAGCTGTGTTCTCCCTGACAGTCCCATCCGATGCATGCACAGTTTGAAGAATGCAATGATGTTACGTGGCTATCCCGGTTTGGTGGGAGGGAATTATGGCAACCCTAAGGTAAAGGTCACCCTTGCTCAAAAGCCAGTCATATCTGACTCTAGGGTTCAGTGCTTATCTCTGTTTATAGCCAAGGAGCCAGGACGGTCTGCGTCTGCAGACATTTCCATGGACATGTGGCAGGCATGCCTCAACACCAGAGTGCACAGAACGTTGTTTACCTTCCCAACAAAGTGGTCCCTATTTATCTACTTGCAATTTCTTACTTTCGAACTGCTAGGTAGGCAGGAGCTGGAATAGAGACGGGAGCTCACTCCATCATGCAGTACCTGGGAATGGAACTCTGACCTTCCAGTCACCAAGTTCAGCATCTTAACCACTTGAGCCACCACAGAGGGTCACAATTGTCCACTGTCTTACAGTAAGTATTCTCCCATCCTAATTGTAATACTGTAGGTAAAAGTCACAGACGTTTCTGTGCAGACATTTCTGTGGACATGTGGCAGGTATGACACATGGAACTCTGTTACCTTCCCACTGAAGCAGTACCTATTTATCTACATGCAATTTCTTGCTTTAAAACTAGGTTGGCAGGAGCTGGGACAGGGATGGGAGCTTACTCTGTCGTGCAGCACTTGGGTCTTGAACTGCTGACCTGCTGACCTTCCAGTTGTCATATTCAGTGTCTTAACCACTAAGCCAAGAAATGGAAACCACTATCCCACATGCAGAACATAGGGAGAAAGATATTTCCCATATTGCAACAAAACGTCATCTGCTTTTATAATAAGACATGACAAGATAAGCTTGTGAAGTTGTTCTATGGAACTGAGCTCTGGTCTGCAACTCAGCAATTTATTGCATGCCTTTGGCCTAAAATCTTAGCCCTTGGTATGTGACACCTCTCAGACTCTTCCCAAATTTGAATGCAGGCCCTGGGCATAGATAAGCATTATAATCCTGGCCTACACTGATCTTTCCAAACATTTAAGAAACCTTGCAAAATCACACCATGTATTGGGTTGTTGCTTATGGTTATTAAAGGAAAATGTGTCCAAAAAAAATGGACCACAGCAACCTGATGACTATCCCTTGTCACGGAAAGCATGAGGGATACAGCAATCAAGAAGTTAGACAAGAACTTTGCTGTATCTCTGTAAGAAAAATAGAAAGCTCTTAACCTTATCTGGTTACAAACAAGGCTTGTGTCACCTTATAATCAAACTATGTGATGACACCATCCACAAAAGAACACAGATCTCTTCTCATTAAATGGAGCTAACATGAGTAATTTTGTTTTTGTCTGGGACATTCTCTTCCTGTGATGATTGAAAGAAGAAGCAGCAAATGTAATTTTCCATTTATGTCCATTAAACATGAATTACCTGCATCCCCCCGCCCCACTTCCCCCGCTTCCTCTTGCTTTTCAACAGATATGAGTTCTTTGGCATCCAGCATTTCATCTGCATATGTGCTGTAACTCTGGAACATACCTGTCAAGTATCCCATATTGGCCAGGATTTCCTGTTTTTCCGCTCCCGCTCCTCCCCTTTCCAGCTGCCATCCCGTATTTTGAACGGTGGGGAAAGTAGCTACTGTGCATGTGCACCGCTGTCTCTGAAAGCCATGCATGTGCAGTAACCCATTTCCTGGCTGAAGGGGGTTTTGCGCATGTGCACAGAGGTTTCTGCGCATGCATGGGTGTCGGAAGTGGGGGGCAGGGAGAACCAACCACCCCGCCCCCCAGAAATTGCCATATAGCCATGGGCCCTTTTGGAGGAACTAGGAAGTCTCCTCCACTCACCATTCATCTCAGTCCGGGCTTTTTGGAATGCTCCGCCTCACCCCTCCTCCCCATCCAATCTCAGTCCGGGCCTTTTGGAAGGCTCCGCCTCACCCCTCCTCCCCATCCAATCACAGTCCAGGCCTTTTGGAAGGCTCCGCCTCACCCCTCCTCCCCATCTAATCTCAATCCGGGCCTTTTGGAAGGCTCTGCCTCACCCCTCCTCCCCATCTAATCTCAGTCCGGGCCTTTTGGAAGGCTCTGCCTCACCCCTCCTCCCCATCCAATCTCAGTCTGGGCCTTTTGGAAGGCTCTGCCTCTCCCTCCTCCCCACCCACCCCAGACCGGATATCGGGCCTTGCACCACGCCATGTGTGAAGCTGCAGCACTCCAGGCACAGGCAGCTAGCCCAGCCAGCACACGAGAAGGCTGCCTGTGCCCAGAAGCAGCAGAGAGAGGGGTGAGGCCGCCCGAGCAAAGGGATCCAGCCTTGCGTCTGCCCAGGGGACACGAACGCCGAGCAGGTAGGCCTTCTCTCATGGGCAGGCTGCCAGTGGGGAGGGTGGGGTGTGGGGAGGGGATACAGAGGACAGGCAAGAATGCATGGGGTGGGGTAAGGGGGTGAGAGAGGGGAGTCAGGTGAACCATGAGGGGGGGGGGAGCAGGCCTGCCACATGTTTACCTGAAGGATTTTTATTTTATTTTTTAAAAAGACATGCCTGCCACATGACCTGTTGGCTCTTTGGCTTTGAAACAGATTAGCACTGAATTGCAAGAGTCTGATATAAATGGCTTTGGTGCAAGGAAAATGTTTACCTGAAGGATTTTTATTTTTTAAAAAAAAAATATGCCTGCCACATGACCTGTTGGCTCTTTGGCTTTGAAACAGATGAGCACTGAATTGCAAGAGTCTGATATAAATGGCTTTGGTGCAAGGGAAATGTTTACCTGAAGGATTTTTAAAAAGACATGCCTACCACATGACCTGTTGGCT
This sequence comes from Bradypodion pumilum, assembly GCA_035047305.1. Taxonomy (NCBI): domain Eukaryota; kingdom Metazoa; phylum Chordata; class Lepidosauria; order Squamata; family Chamaeleonidae; genus Bradypodion; species Bradypodion pumilum. The sequence goes on along the minus strand of JAWDJD010000001.1, from coordinate 162,392,497 downwards.
CTTTGGCTTTGAAACAGATGAGCACTGAATTGCAAGAGTCTGATATAAATGACTTTGGTGTATTTAAGATTAATATGTTGTTTATTAATAATAGTTAGATTATTCATTGACATTTCAGTAGTGTATTTATTGTAATTGGTGGGTTATATGTTTTAATACAGTAAAAAAAATTAATTAAAAAAATTAGAAGGAATAAGTAGTCGTCGTTAATAGAAATTAAATTTTACTTGTTTCCAGCTTGGTTTGTCCCTTCTGACGCAATTCTCACACCTTCATATGCTCTTTTAGCAAAATTCTAGTCTCTACCCCCCCCCATCCGCAACCCCCCCAACCCGTAAAAAAATGCAGGCCCTTTTCTTAGGAGCAGGGCCCTTTTCAAGGTTGCCCCCACCCCAGCAAAAATAGTTCCTGCACCCCTGTGCGCATGCGTGCCGCTGCCTCTGACGGCCACGCATGCACAGTAACCCATTTCCTGCCCAGTGCCTGGAAACCTACTGCGCATGCATGCCCGGCTCCCGGATTTCCAAATGTAACTTGATGGGTATGCACTGGAACCATCGTTGCCTGATCCTTTTGGTGCTTTGGGAAGATTACAATAGGTCAACAAGCCAGGCAGGTAGCTCAGCGAGTTAGGTATCTGGCTACAGAGCCAGATGTTGGGAGTTTAATTCCATACTGAGCATCTCAGGGGATGAATTGACTGCTTAGGTCTGTGCAAATTGCAGAGCCCCAGGGAAGTTCCCCCAAATAACAGAATGGTAAATGACTTCTGTGGAGCCTCAGTGGCTTAGTGGGTAAGACGCTGAGCTTGATGACTGGCAGGTCAGCAGTTTGAGACCTGAGTTCTGCCAGCCTAGCAGTTCAAGAGCAAGAGATTGCAAGTAAGTAAATGGCTACCGCTATGGTGAGAAAAGTAACAGAATTCTGTGCAGTCCAGCATCTAGTTGTGCCTGCCGCATGACCACAGAAACATCTGCAGATGCAGACAGTGCTGGCTCTTTGGCTGTAAATGGAGATGAGGACTGCCCGGTATAATTGAACATGACTGGCTTTCAAGCAAAGGAGACCTTTACTTTTAAATGACTTCTCAGTAGCCTATAGATAGAAACTACTGAAAAGGTTCATCATGAGTTGGACTCAATTTGAGTCCAATTTCAGTTTTTATTATCAGAAAGGGTCATGCTAACTGAGAGCTGGAACAGGATATTGTAAATTGATCATTTCCACTGATCATCTGCAGATGGTTAGGGAAATGAAATAAAAATTTTTTTTATACAAATTGTTTTTTCACCAAAACTGCAGGAAGTTTCTTTTTTCTTTTTAAATAATTTTTATAAAAAATTTCAAACATATACAAAAATACAAAGCAATACATCATAAAACATATATATGTTTTATATGTTTTATGAGGCAGTTTCTTAATGGGATTCTCTCCTTTTGGCTGAAATGATGCAGTACAATGCTTAATGCATAGACAAATATTTCAACTTGTTACCTCTGACCATCCACAGATTATCAGGGGATATTATCATTTTATTATACCCTGTACTGGCTATCAGTCAGATGTTTACATCTGAAGCAGCAAAAAAAAAAAACTGCTTACTATGTGGAAGTTTAGGCAAGGGATTCTCAACCTGTGGCCCATGGGCCGGATGCAGCCTGCAGCATCATTTCATGTGGCCCACCACCACCTCCACCACACCAGGAAGTGCCATGTGGTGGAGGAAGGGCAAAATGGCCGTCCAGCTCCTGGAGCTGTCTGAGGGAGCGTGACCCGGCCCCCAGCTTTAAAATGTTGAGAACTCTTGGTTTAGACCATCTCAAGTGCACACATTGTCTTGGAACAAGCTTAAACTAGAATGCTCTAAAATAGTAGAACCCCCAAAGGGGGATTAAAAAATGCAGGTTGAGAGAAGTTATGTTATCCTAAATCAGTGGCTCTCACATGGGGAAAGCAATAATTAGAGTTGTACTAAACCACTGCTACAAAGATAGCCAAAAAAAGCAGGATACATGCAAGTGTAGACAGCCTCGGAGAGACAGGGAGAGAGGGAACAATCTTGCTTCTTCTGTGCCAGACATTTCATTGTAGACTAAAACTGACTGGCCATAAATTCATACCAAATTGAGATTTAAAATAAGCTGTTTTACATATAGTCAGAACAAACTAACTGAGCTGTGACCCAATGGAAGATGAGAGAAAGAGTCAGGAAAATATTTTCTCAGAATTTTTATGAAAAGAGATCTTACTTTTTTACTTCCCCCTCTTATGGCTGCCTTATAGGGATTCCCATGAGAACTACTGAAGACAGATCATAAATCCATCCACTTGTTTTCCATTTGGTTGCATGCCCAGAAAGAGCTTGATCCATAACTTGGAAAAATGACACATTTTTAAATTGCTGCTCACAGGATCCTCCAGTCAGTATTCCTGGTTTGCAAGAGGATTCTGGGAATTACTCGCTAAAACGAAACAAAAGTCACTATTCTGAAACTTAAAATAACCCACATAACCTGCAGCAGAGGCAATATGTCACTGGCTGAAATCCTTATGCTTACCATTAGTCACAACTAGAAAGGCCCTAATAAAACAAGGGAATACAGTATGTGGAAGAATTGACTTACCAAGTCCCCACTTGCGATCAGTAGTTCTACTCTAGTTTCAACTCACTAAACTAAGCAACATGATTTCAGCCAACAAATACCAGTTGTAGAGAAGTATCAGCTGGCATGACCTGTTGACTTCAGTTCATGTCCTTTTTATGGGCTTTTGTTGTGGTTCAGCATCTGCTTAGCCACTGTAGGAAACTGTATTGGACTAGATAGATAGGAAATAGGCAACATGCAGCCCATTGGCAATATACAACCCACTGAGAGCATTTTTGTGACACACACACACCAGGCTATACTAATATGGTGACCAGAACTGTACACAGTATTCCAGATGGGGCCTCACCATAGATTTATAAAGTGGCAAAATAACACTTGCTGACTTATTTTCTATACCCTATCTAATGATCCCTAGCATTGAGTTTGCTTTTTTCACTGCTGAGGCACACTGGATTGACACTTTCATTGAGCTGTCTACCAGGACACCAAGTTCCCTTTCCTGGTTTGTCGCAGAGAGTTCAGACCCCATCAGTTTATAAATGTAATTGAGGTTTTTTGCCCCAATGTGCATCACTCTGCACTTATTAATGTTGAAGCTCATTTGCCACTGTTTTGCCCACTCACCCAGTGTCAAGAGATCCCACTGGAGCTCCTCACAATCTCTCACAGTTTTCACTACCCTGTATAATTTAGTGTCGTCAGCAAATTTGGCTACCTTGCTATTTACTCCTACTTCTCGATCATTTATGAAGAGGTTGAAAAGCAGGGGTCCCAGTACTGAACCTTGGGGGACCCCACTCTTTACTTCCCTCCACTTGGAGAAGTATCCATTTAGTGCTACCATCTGTTTCCAGACCCTTAGCCAGTTGCTGATCCAGGACAAGAACTGTCTCTTTATTCCATGACTGGTAAGTTTATTCAAGAGCCTTTGGTGCGGGACCTTGTCAAAAGCCTTCTGAAAGTCCAAATAAACAATTTCAACTGGATCCCCCTTATCCACATGCTTGTTGACACTCTCAAAAATTCCAACAGATTAGTGAGGCATGATTTGCCCTTGCAAAAGCCATGTTGGCTCTCCTTTAGCAGCGCCTTCTCTTCTATGTACCTATTAATTCTATCTTTTAGGATGGTTTCCATCACTTTACCTGGGACGCATGTCAAACTGACCGGTTGGTAATTTCCTGGATCACCCCTGGATCCTTTTTTGAAAATTGGTGTTACATTCGCTACCTTCCAGTTATTAGGCCATCCACATTGTTGCTGTTGTTGTTGTTTTCTGTTTGTTCTTCTTGCAAATGGTGTACCCTTATTAAAAACTATGGGGCAAATGTCTGAGGTCTCCCTCAGCCGAATGAGTCAGGGAATCTCCAAATGCAGAAGAGTTGCCTTTACTATATTGCAGAGTAAGTGTGAAGGCACATTGTTAACTAATGTGGAGCCCAAGGTCTAGTTTATGCTGTTGCACCACTCCTAGCGAGGTTGAAGACTGGCATGCAAAGGTGCATATATGAGAACTGATTTTTTAACAATTAGAATTGCAGTAGCAATAGTGGAGAGCTGATGGTGTGTGTGTGTGTGTTTTGATGTAAGGACCAGTGACCATTCACTGACCCAAAAGTTTGTAATTTATTGCCCCAAGTTTATCCAAAGTGCTACATTTTTGACACAAACTAATTTGGGATGTGGTCACATAAGGGAATAGATTACAATTTGCACTATTTTTTGTGATCTTTTTCCTGATGATCATATACAAGTGATAGCATTACAGCCCAAGCCCGATCAGTGACCAAGCTGGAACCTTTTGTGGTCCAAGAGCTGGGCTACACCTTTTGGGGGCAGGGCTGGAGCCATTCCCTGGCAGATGAAAGAATTGCTTTAAAGGAGAGTGTTCCTGTTAAAGCAACACCTTCCAGTGTGATCAGACATGCAACTTTACAGCTGTCTGATTACACCCACAGAATTCTATTACTGCTACAAGACATATTGTAGCAATTCTGATGGCAGAAGTTGTAATGTAATCTAAATTTCAAGCAAGTTTCAGGACCAGCAGGCAATCAGTAATCTGTCTCCTTTGTTGTGTTTATCTGACTGAATTGATGTCAAATGGCATATAATTTGCCTCCATCTTAACTAGACCTTGAAGTCATTCAAGATGAGAACATATACCAGTTTGGACAGCAAGTAATTGTGTGTGGATGTACAGTATGTCTGACAAAACTGAGGATAGCACATACAGTAATACCTCATACAAAGTCTGCTTCGTACAACATCGAATTCATACAACATCGCCTAATTCCTTGAAAAAAGTTGCCTCATACAAAGTCCCTGCGACTGTGTATGAGGAATTGGGGTTTTCCCCAGGTTGCATTGTGCCTGGGCAGTATAAAAGGCAGGACACATGCGTGCATTGCTCTTGTGGGTTTTGCATGAGGTGAAGAGTGTTTAGGAGTAGTTTTGAGCACGATTTTGGATTTTATTTTATTTTTCATCAGAATTTTTAGAAGCATTCCTTGGATTTTTTGCAGCATTCTTCAGGTTCTTGGACAATCAGGGTTGTTTGACATGTTTTTGTAATGTATTTAGCCTTTAGACAATGATTTCTTAAAGTTCTGTCAGTTTCCTGTCTGTTTCCTTGACTTTGCCCTGAAGTCTGTGCTGTTACAGTACAATGTATCTCTATGGAAATGACGTTGTACGAGGCATCGCGGCAAGGAGTTGGACGTTGTGTGAGGCATCACAGCTAGGATTTTGCATGCCTCATACAAAGTCCAAATTCGTATAAAGTATCCTTCTGGAACGGCTCAAAGGATTGGGGATCGAGGGCACTGTGTTGTCCTGGTTTTCCTCTTTTCTGGAGGGCCGTACCCAGTCGGTGTGGTTAGAGAGTGAGAGGTCCAGCCCTAGGCTCCTCAAGTATGGGGTGCCTCAGGGCTCGGTGCTCTCTCCTCTCCTATTTAACATCTACATGAAGCCACTGAGTGAGATCATTCGTTCCCACGGGGTGCGGTACCATCAGTACGCGGATGACACTCAGTTGTACATCTCGGCCCGTGGGGACCCCAGTGATGCTGTTGAAATCCTATCCGGATGCCTGGAGGTCATTGGGGTCTGGATGGGGGCCAATGGGCTTCGGCTGAATCCCAGCAAGACAGAGTGGCTGTGGATAGGGGGCCCCGTGTTATCCAGGGAGTTACCATCTTTGGTACTGGATGGGGCTGTTTTGCCCCAGACAGACCCAGTGCGCAACTTGGGGGTCCTTCTGGACTCGCGGCTGCTGCTAGAAGAACAAGTAGCGGCTGTGGCCAGGAGGGCTTTTGCCCAACTTCGGGTGATTCGCCAGTTGCGCACGCTCCTGGACCGGGGCTCCTTGCTTATGGTCACCCATGCTCTGGTCACTTCCCGACTAGATTATTGTAATGCGCTCTACATGGGCTGCCCTTGACGACCATTCGGAGGCTGCAGCTGGTCCAGAATGCGGCAGCCCGGGTGGTGATGGGATGTGGGCGATATGCCCATGCCTCACCGCTACTTCGGGAGCTGCACTGGTTACCAGTTTGTCTCCGGGTGCAATTCAAGGTGCTGGTTTTGACCTTTAAAGCCCTATATGGCAGTGGGCCAGGATACCTTAGAGACCGCATCGTCCCAAGAGTGTCTGCCCGTCCAACCAGAGCGGACCGGAGGGGCTCTCTAATGGTGCCATCAGTTAGGGGTGCACATCTGTCCAGCACCCGAAGGAGGGCCTTCTCCGTGTCCGCACCGACTCTCTGGAACCTCCTGCCAACAGATCTAAGACTTCAAAGAGAATTGCTGCCCTTCAGGAAAGGATTGAAAGGATTGCTGGCAGGGCAGGTGTGGGGCCCGAATGGGAACACGGTCCCCGCCTGCTGGCTTACGTAAAGAATTAAGAACTCTCCCTGCTTCTTTTTATAGTGGGTGGGATGGGTGGGTGGGATATGGTTTTTTTTTAAAGTGGGTGGGATATGGGGCTTTTAAAGTGTTTTTATGTGTTTTTAGAACTTGTTGTAATGCCGCCCTGAGTCGGGTTCTGCCTGAGTGGGCGGCATATATAAATATGACTATAAATAAAAATAAATAAATAAATAAATAAATAAAGTCCAAACTTGTGGAACCAAGTTTGGACGTTGTATGAGGCATCACTGTACTGTACCATGGGGGCACTGAAGACTGCGAAGACTATGGCAGCTCTTAGGTTCAACTATTAGCTTTATAAGAATTTTGTCAATCAAAACTAGAACCCTGATTTCTGCTTATGTAAAAGCTGAGCTGCTTTGAAGCCATATTCTCCTATATAAGCCTGTCCAGACTCAGAGATCCTTCTTTGATTCTGCCACTGCCAGAGGCACATCTAATTAGTTCACACAAGAGTATTTTCTAGTAGCTGCTCTCAAACTATGCAACACCTTTCTGAGGGAGCCTAGACTGGCCCCCTCCCTCTGTCTTCAGGCAAAAATCTTCCTATTCAGATTGTGTTGTGTTGTGTTGTTCGACTTATATGCCGCCCCACTCGCAAAGTGACTCTGGGTGGCTTACAAAGAAACAATATACAGGTATCACAATTACAGAATATCACAAAATATCACAAAAACATTTCAATAAATCCCCAATCTCAATTTCAGAATATCGCATCACATTGCCTTCCAGCAAATGTTTGCCTGCTAAGGACAGGTGGTGGTAGTGGTGGTGGTGCTATATTTCTTTGTTTCTAGCTGTAATGATCATTTTAACTGAGATGTTGAATAATGTTTTAAAATTTGTAGCTTACTGTGTCTTTATTTGTACTTGTTTTTAATCAGTTCACAAGCTACCTTAGAGTCCAGCTCTGAGAGAAAGAAGGGATAAAAATCTATCCATTGATCAACCAAATAAAATTCAACGTACTTGTAGTTATTATATTACTTACTCTCATTGGCCAGTAGGAATATCTTAGCAGGCAACTATTGAGGTAATACACCAATGACTGGTATCCCTTTGTGTGCCTCCACCCGTGCAATGGAAGTGATGTCAATAGCAAAGTCTGCTAATTAAGGAGGATTTTGTGATGCACGAGACTAGTGTGTGTTGTACTACATTGTGTTCAAACTGAATTATATATTTTAAAAACTTTTTATTTAGCAACAATCTACTGGTTCTAATGATGTTACTCCTGTTACGTTAGTGGAGCTACACAACAGGATACTGGCCAATCTGTTATTTCCCCCCATCTCATGAACCTAAGTCAAGGGATACAGCCCTTGGGGTGGGGAAAGCAAATATTCTTGATAACCTCTGGATTTCAGCCAACTATAACCAGGGTCCAAACACAGATCTAATATTTATTCCCAGGTTCTTTTTCCATAACTATGTTTTGTACTTTGCCAGGAACTAATGTATTTCTGGAGATGAAATCTATTTTTCCCACACACTGGTTTATATTCTGAAGAGATTCAGAGCAGTTCATAATACAAAACCAATTGAAATCAATTGGATCAATTGAAAAAGAAAAACATCAGGATTAAGTTTTCCCCCGACATGGATAAAGACAATTTAAAAATTGAAGTGGTTAAGTGGTTACAAACCCTTGCTTTGGACTCTGGCCCAATTAAAGAAGAAGAGATTGAAGCAATTTTTAAGGTCGGTTTCAAGAGAGGTCAACACCCCAGAAATATGATAATTTCTTTTGTATCAGGTTATAAAAAAGATTAAGTAATGGACTATTTAAGGAAGCATGGTGACTCTGCATTAAAGATAGGAGATGTAAAAGTACAAGTATATCATGATTTAAGTAATGAGACTATTCAATGGAGAAGACAGATGAAACCAATAACTGAAATTTTGTTTAATTGCAATATAAGATATCAATGGGGTTTCCCTATCTTCTTAAAGATATTTCATGATGGGAAGGTGGTTAGAGCAGAGGACCCAAAGGGAGCAATGAGACAACTTGAATTACTAAAAATTATAGTGATGGGAGAGCCAAACTGGGAAAAACTGGGGGAAAATCTCTATGGAGAAGGTTCAGAAGGATCAAAGGGGGAAAAGGAGTATTAAGCAAAGGGGAGAGACCATTCAAGGGAGAAATAAAGGGAGAAACTTTTGGGTTATTGAAGTGGAGGGGAAATAATAGAAGAAAAGGATGCAGAATTGTCTGGTGCAAAGATAAAGCCAAAAGCCAAAAAGTAAAAATAATATATAAATATAAATAGGCACAGGTAAGAAAGTGTTAACAGTTTAGGAATATGAATAGAATAGGGACCAAAAGAATTAAAATAGAGGAAAAATAAGAGAAGGAGATGGGGAATAGTGAAAGAATGAATTTAGAATAGAAGGGATAGGCTCTCCCTCCTCCTCCCCCCCATTCCCTAAATGGGAGCAGCCAGGCAATAATTAACCTGCGGGGGGGGGGGGGGAATGAGATTTTTGAGTGTTGCATGTTGGTGGGTGGAGGGTTATATGTTACATGTTGCATGCTATATGTTATTAAAAAAAACAATGTGGTAAAAAAATACAAAACCCACACTAAAACAATAAAGAAAACATTCAAATCTTTGTTCCTGCATTTCACTATAGAATAAATTACGTTCTGCAACTGGCCACTAGTAAAGTAATCTCAAAAGGACAGAAAATGAGGATTTGCTTCAATGGGAGGTAGAAAATAGAGTTCATAGACAGTATGAAACTTCACATTACACAAGATAAATGCAGCCTCAGGAAAGCTGTGCTCTGCCACTCTGGCTCCCGGGAAAACCGTGCGCTGCTGCTTCCACTTCTGCTCCTCCTCCTCCTCAATCCTTGTCCCCTCCACTTGTCTTGGCATGTACCTAATGGTGCTCTGTAGCAGGGCAGATGTTGTAAGCCTTACAACATCTGCCCTGCTATGGTGTGCCATTAGGGAAATGTCAAGCCAAGCGGAGGGGACAAGGATTGAGGTGGTGGAAGTGGAAACGATGGATGGAGCAAGGGTGCAGGCTGGATGTTTTGATGCTGTGGGCTGCATCTGGCCTGTGGGCTGGAGTTTGAGGATCCCTGCCCTCTTCCCATATGAGTCTGCCCATTATTTAAGATGCTGACCAGAAGTCGTTTTGTATCTTAGTGCCAAGCAGTATGAAACTTCACATTACACAAGATAAATGCATGCAGCCATTTAAGACACTTTAAGGTACATTAGGTTCTATGAAATGGCATAAGCTTCCATCAGCAAAAGGCTTCTATCACCTTTAAAAAGGTCATTTCACCCTTGCACAAGCACCAAGCCCTGTACTTTGATTCTGCCTGCATAAGTCAGTTACACACACCATTTTGTTTCACAAGCCACATACAGACTGTTCCACAAGCTGTTTCATGACTCATGGCAAGGTGCGGCGTGTATCTGTTCTTTGGTGAGAGTGTGCTTCTCTCATTGTTTGCACTATGTACATGTAACAACAGTTAACACATTTCTTCAAAGTTACAAGAAGAAAAGTGAGCACTCAGAAATTTTTCTCTGGTTATGGATGATGTCAAGATTTTCTTCACCTATTTGCAAGCTTCTCAGTTCATATTTCCCCAAGTAGTTCCATGTAACTCCCACACACTTATCATATGTTGACCTTTTGCAGCCATTACACAGCAGTGTCTACACAAAGCTAAGCAGTCCAAAGGACATCCTCACAGTTACAAACCGAGATCTTTCCAATGCAAAATGCAATACATATTTTCAGATGTATTTCTTTAACATGCTGCAATATATCTGAACGAGTTGGGAACAGCTGTCTAAATACACTCAAAGCAACAAATACTTATTCTTTTTTATTTATTAATCCAAACAGTGTACATTAAAACCCAATAAAATAAAAGCAACATAAATATAAAACACACACAAAATCCCTTTCTTCAGAAACAAGCTCAGAATTTTAGAAGACAAAGGCCTTATGAAGCAAGGATGTATTTACCATCCATTAAATCTTGGGAGAGAGGAGGAGGGAGTTCCATAAATGAAGTGCTGCAACATAAAAAAAAAACCTGCCTGCTCTACCCAACAGCCTAGACTTGCTTGGCACTAAGACACAAAATGACTTCTGGTCAGCATCTCAAATAATGGGCAGACTCATATGGAAAGAGGGCAGGAATCCTCAAACTACAGCCCGCAGGCCGGATGCATCCCACAGCATCAAAACATCCAGCACGCACCCTTGCTCCATCCGTCACTTCTGCTTCCACTGCCTCAATCCTTGTCCCCTCTGCTTGACTTGGCATTTCCCTAATGGCACACCATAGCAGGGCAGATGTTCTAAGGTTTACAACATCTGCCCTGCTACAGAGCGCCATTAGGTACATGCCAAGACAAGTGGAGGGGGCAAGGATTGAGGAGGAGGAGAAGCAAAAGTGGAAGCAGCAGTGCACGGCTTTCCCAGGAGCCAGAGTGGCAGAGCACAGCTTTCCTGAGGTTGCGGGCCTTTAGTGTATGCAAACCAAGACACAGGACACAGCCTCGGGCTGGGTTAACTCAGGTTTATTGCATCGTGGACAGAGGGAACATGAGGTAATGGCGGATCGATAGCTCTTTATATACAGCAGTAACACATTTGAACGTGGTGCCATGGTAGCCCATTGGCTACTGTCTGCGTGACGTCATTGCAGGTCACGCCCTTCTTGTCCAGGTGTAGGTGGTGGCGGGAAAACTTCCCGCGCTGTTGCCTTTGATGAGTTTGGACCAAGAGAGCTTGGACACTCGCTGCTGCCAGCTGGTGGTCATTAGCTCGCGTCCTATTACAGGGTTTATATGATACAGCTGAAGGTTACATTGTTGCTATAGGCAAGGTTACATTGGCTCAGATACATTGTAATCCGTGTGTACAATAAAACCAACAGAACACAACACCCCTCCCCCCTAGGATGAGACAAAGTCTCGAGCCCACACTTAAACACACTCCCCCCCCCTTAGGAGACAAAGTCTCTCAGCCAAGATGGCTTATTTCGAACACGCTGGGGTCTCGATGCGGGCTGCCTCTCCCCGGGTTTGCTACCTTCTCTTTGTCCCCGGGTTTCCTGTCCTGTAACATGAGAGGGAGACTCGTTAGTGACTTTCCGCGGCTCCGCGGCGTTGTTGGGAGGTGTGCTCTTTCTTAGGGAGGAACCGGGGGCACTGGGGGCTAACGAAAAACCCCTCTTCTCGCTTGGATGGGTGGGGGAACACTCCTGAAAACCCCCCCGGCTCGCCAAATCAAACTCAAAATTACTATCGGGGGCAGCGGTCGCGAACTCCTCTCCCCCTTCCCCGGCCCCTGATAAAACTGGCGTATCAAAAGGATATGAGTCGGGGTCGCTGCTATCAAAATGATATGAGTCGGGGCCGCTGCTTCTGCTTCCTTCCCCCCTTGTTTGGGCCTGAGGTCCATTGCTGTCTCCCCCTTGGGTTAAGCGGGTGGGGGAGAACCCTAACGCTGAATCCTGTTGCTGAGCTCCACTGACTGGCCCACTCACTCGGTGCCTCAGTTGGTCTGCGTGCCTCCTCCAGAGGAGGCCGGTGTTAGTCTCGACCCGGTACGATACTGGCCCCGTCTGTTCTACAACCTTCCCTGGTACCCAGGCCGGCCCTGCGCTGGAATAGTTCCTGCAGTGAACAGGGTCCCCGGCGGCGAACCCTTTCGAGACTGCCAACCCTATGTTTTTTCCTTTATCCTCGACCCTCGTCGGGTCTAGCCTGGACAGGATCGTGGTCAATTTTCGCCGCATCAAGAGCTCCGCCGGCGAGTAGCCTGACGCTAAAGGGGTCACCCTATACGCTAAAAGGAACTGGCATACCTGGTGATTCAGGTCCCCCGGGCCCATGCGCCGCAGCGCGTCCTTTGTTGTACGCACTAGGCGTTCCACTTGGCCATTCGTGGCCGGGTGAAACGGTGCGGATGTGACATGCCGAATGGCGTTTGCCTCCATGAATGCTCCGAACTCAGCGGAGGTGAAACAACTAGCGTTATCGCTGACTAAAGTGTCGGGTAAACCGAACGTGGAAAAAACTCTCCTTAGCCGGCTAATTGTCGTGGCGGAGGACGTGCTCTTTACTGGGATAACCTCCAGCCACTTGGAGAACGCATCTACCACCAGGAGAAACATGGTTCCTCGGAACGGGCCAGCGAAATCCACGTGCACCCTGGACCACGGCCCCCTTGCCGTGTCCCACTCTCTATGCGGCAGCCGGGCCGCCTCAGGTCGGGATTCCTGGCAAGCCTCGCAAGTGCCGACCATGTGCTCAATGTCCGCGTCCAGCTGTGGCCACCAGAAGTAACTCCGGGCTAGCGCCTTTGAACGAACTATGCCCGGGTGGCTGACGTGCAGCAGTTCGAGCACCCTCGTCCGCAGGGGCGCAGGGACCACCACCCGTTGGCCCCACAGAAGGCACCCCCTCTCAAGGGACAACTCAAGCTTTTTCCTAAAAAATGGGTCGAACTCTGTACTCGGGGACGAAACCGGCCACCCCTTCTGCACCCATGAACTAACTTTCTCCAGCGTCCTGTCCTTGCCTGTCGCCCTAGCAATGTCGGCTGGTACTATTGGGGGTGCGTCTAAAACCTCAATTAGCAACACCTGGCGGTCTCTTTCTGCTCTCGCCTTTTGGTCCGCCGACAAGGGCAGAGGGGATCTCGAGAGCGCATCAGCATGGCTGATCTCCTTTCCGGGCCTGTACTCCAACTCATGTTGGTACGCGTTGAGAAAAATAGCCCATCGCAGCATCCTCGGGGACAGGATCTGTGGCGTGGGCTTGCTTGCCGTGAAAATCCCTAACAGCGGCTTGTGATCGGTCACGATTTTGAACGGGCGGCCATACAAAAAATCGTGAAATTTTTTGGTCCCCGCTACTATTGCTAACGCTTCTCTGTCGGTTTGTGCGTAATTTCGCTCCGCTTGGGACAGGGACCTTGAGTAAAACGCTACCGGGGCCTCCCTTCCGTCCTCCAACACGTGGCAAAGCACCGCCCCCACCCCCACCGGGGATGCATCACAGACTAGGACCACTGGCCGTTTGGGATCGAAGTGCGTCAGGATTGCCTCAGATGTTAGGAGTTGCTTTAGCTCCTTGAACGCCCTCTCGTGCTCGTCACCCCACATCCATGGTTCCTCCTTTTTAAGTAACCGATGGAGCGGTTCGGCCACGGACGCCTTCCGCGGGAGGAATGTATGGTAAAAATTGAGGAGCCCCAGGAAAGACTGCAGCTCGGTTTTGGATGTGGGGCGAGGGGCCTTTTTAATGGCTGCTACCTTGGATTTAGATGGCTTAATCCCCTCGGGTGTGATCCGGAACCCTAAAAACTCGACCTCGGTCTTGAAAAACACACATTTGTCCTTCCTCAATCTCAGCCCCGCTTTCTCGAACACGGTCAGTACTTTGTCCAACCGTTTCGCCAGTTCAGCCTCACTCCCCCCTGTTATCAACACGTCATCAAAATAAGGCAACACCCCCTCCAGACCCTTTAGGAGGCGTTCCACGAGCGATTGAAAAAGGCCGGGTGCCGAGTTCACGCCGAACTGTAACCGCGACACCTGGAACGCTCCCTTATGTGTAACTATCGTTTGTGCCGCGGCCGTGGCGGGGGTCACTGGAAGTTGCTGATAGGCTTGTGCCAAATCGAGTTTAGCGAAACACTTCCCCCCATTTAGTCTGGCCAAAAGGTGGCTGATCACTGGCACCGGGTATGCATTAGGGCGGATCGCCTTGTTAATTGTACACTTATAATCAGCGCAAATGCGCACCTCCCCGTTAGCCTTTAGAGCCGTTACAATTGGAGTTTCCCACTCCGCGGAATCAACAGGAATAAGAATCCCCTGGCCCACCAGTTTGTCCAGTTCCGCCTCTATCTTGTCCTTGAGTGCGAACGGCACCCTGCGTGGTTTGAGTCTTATCGGGCGGACCTCCGGGTCTATGTCGAAAGCTACAGGGGGTCCCTTGAACCTTCCGAGTCCTTTCTTAAAAACGTCGGGATGCGCATCGCAAACCGCTTGTATTGGGTCCCCCCCCACGGTATGCACTCCCCCTATGAACAAACCTAAGGGCTGAAACCACTGTGTCCCTAGGAGGCTACAGCTTCCCCCTTTGAGGACAACTAGGGGCAGTTCCGCAGAATGTCTCTTAAAATTGACCCGAAATTTCCCGACCCCCAACACCGGAATGCTGTTTCCCTGTACGTCCCGTAGTGTGGACCTCAACGCTTTAAGCTTGGGCCGCACGCGGGGGTCGATTTTCAGGAACTCTTTCTGGGGAATTATGGAATAGGAGGACCCCGAGTCAATTTCCATCTTAATAGGGGCCCCTTGTACTAATACCTCAACGAAGTAATGGGACTGTCCCGCGGACACGCTGAATACTGAGGCGTCGTCCTCGCTGCCGTCCGAGACGCGGCCCACGCCGTCCTGCTTCCTCGTGGTCTGGGCGCCATCTTTGGGCCTCGCTGGACGGTCCGGTCTGGCTGCGCGGTCTTGTGACTGCCTCCGGCCCTCCTTCCTCTTTCTGCACGCCTTGGCGATGTGCCCCCGACGGCCGCAGGTGTAACACTCGGCCTTCCTGAACGGGCATCTCGCGCGCTCGTGGGCCGCTCCGCAACCCTCGCAGCGTCGACCACCCTTCCGAACCTTCTGGACCTCCTCGCCGTCGCTGCCTTCCGTAGACGACTTTGAGGCCCGTCGAGTCGCGTGCACCGACTGTCCGGTCTTCCCGTGCACCGAATTTTCCGCCTTGCCGGCTCTAGGACGCCACTCACGCCACTGGTGCATCTCGTCCACTCCGGCATTCGTGGACTCTGCGGCTTCCGCGGCCTCTATGACCTCCGCCAGCGTGGGTGGCGGCTCCTTATTCATCAAGCTGCGCTGTACCTCCTTGTCTTTCAGGCCACACAACACGCCGTCCCTGAGGACCAACTCCAGGATGTCGCCCCATTTACAGGGGGCGGCGGCTACCCTCATGGCGGCCACGAATGCCTCAACCGACTCATCCGGCGCTTGGACTCGCCTCCAAAACGCGCTCCGAGCGGGAAACATTGCCCTCGAGGGGCAGAACCGCTCTCGCAGCAGTTTCATGATGTCGCTCGCCTTAAAGTCGCTCACCTTCTTCGGAGCGATTATGCCCACCAGCGTCCGCTTGGTTTCCATCCCGAGCATTCTGGTGAGGATGGCCCTCTTCCTCTCCTCGTCTTCTCCTTTGACTCTGAGTTCCACCAGGGCCGCCTGGAAATCCATCTCAAGCAGCTCCCAGTCTTGCGGTTTGGTGATGTTGAAACCGCTCTGTGCCCTGGCTGTTCCGTGGGGATCCATGATCCCACCTTCGTCGCCAATTTAGTGTATGCAAACCAAGACACAGGACACAGCCTCGGGCTGGGTTAACTCAGGTTTATTGCATCGTGGACAGAGGGAACATGAGGTAATGGCGGATCGATAGCTCTTTATATACAGCAGTAACACATTTGAACGTGGTGCCATGGTAGCCCATTGGCTACTGTCTGCGTGACGTCATTGCAGGTCACGCCCTTCTTGTCCAGGTGTAGGTGGTGGCGGGAAAACTTCCCGCGCTGTTGCCTTTGATGAGTTTGGACCAAGAGAGCTTGGACGCTCGCTGCTGCCAGCTGGTGGTCATTAGCTCGCGTCCTATTACAGGGTTTATATGATACAGCTGAAGGCTACATTGTTGCTATAGGCAAGGTTACATTGGCTCAGATACATTGTAATCCGTGTGTACAATAAAACCAACAGAACACAACAGGGCCCATCTCCAGGGCCCATGGGGTGCACTCCTGGTGGCCATGGGTGCCTCCCTGGTGACTACGGGCACATTGCCTTCACCCATGCCATGCAGCTCCTCCAGGCTGGTAAACAGGGAAGTGGGGGGGATTGGGGGGGGTGTGTAGGGATCTCAGGTGGTTGCCAGCGGTGTGTGTTTGGGAGTGAGGTGGGCTCGGGTTGGTCACCACCACCAAAGGTGGCAGTGGTGGTGGGGGGACCACCAGTCTGGCACCTCAACAGTCTGAGGAAGCATGAACTGGCCCCTGACATAAAAACTTTGGGGACCCCGAGGTAGACTTTCAAATGTCCAGGATCCAATTCCATAGGACAAGAGTTCTCAACCTTTTTAAGCCAGGGGCTGGGTCATGCTCCCTCAGACAGCTTTGGGAGCCGGATGGCCATTTTGCCCTTCCTCCACCACATGGCATTTCCTGATGTGGTAAGGGAGCCACATGAAATGGCACCATGGGCCACAGGTTGCAAATCCCTGCCATACGGCTTTATAAATCAAAACCTATGTCTTGAACTGGACTTGAATTGAAAGCTAGTGCTATTTGTTTCAAGACTAGTGTTTATATCTCTAAAGTTGACATTAGGCAGCAGTGTAGTGTCTTCATTCCTCCCATTTCTTATCGCCAAGTACCTTTCAAGGGCATACCTGTCAACCGCGGCTCCGGCGAATCCGGGACCTGCGCGGACTGGGTTTGCGCAGGTCGCGTTGTACGCATGCGTGTGGAGGGCTACGCCACTTGCATGGCCTTCTACGCACGCGGCATAGCCTTCTGCGCATGCATGGAAGGGAGCTACGGAAGTGTAGAGCCCTTCCAAGCATGTGTGCAACGCGACCTGCACAGATGGACTGTGCAGTGCCTCCTTTCCCCTGCTGCCGAAATCCGGGGGTTTGGCAGCGCGGAGCGGGAAAGGGCAAAAATCAACACCGAAAACCGGGAAATCCCAGCCAATCCGGGAAGGTTGACAGGTATGTTCAAGGGTAGCCCAGTACACACTACTTCACAATAGTCTAACTGATAAGACATGGGGCCATATAGCCAAATCTAATTGGAATATGAGGAAGCATAGCTGGTGCACTAGCCAAATCTGGAGAAAGCCACTCCAAGCCATACCAGCTTTCTGCTTCCCATTCTTTTTACTGTCAGGGATGGGAACAGATGCTTGATGGATTTCCTATTTTCTGAAGTAAAATACTTTATTTTTGTTCAGTCACACAGTTGAGTCTGACCCTTTGTGAACCCATGGACCACAGCATGCCAGGCTCCTCTGCCATCTGCTTTGGCAGTGTTTAAGTGATATATGCCTTTAACTTGATGAAAGCACAGTGGTACCTCGCTTAAAGAGCATAATGCGTTCCATGGGATTGCTCTTTAAGTGAGTTTGCTCTTTAAGCGAAACACCATTGTAAGTGACCAATTGTGACTTCTGGTAGGAGGGATTGCAAACCCCAATTTAGTTGTTAAGTGAGGCGACCATTCAGATAAAATTCTACTCTTTAAGCGAGTTAGTCTCTAAGTGAGGCACTCTTTATGCGAGGTTTTACTGTACTATTGTTTTGTCTCAGGTAATGCAATGTCTTGGGCAAGCCTTAATGTAGCCTGAAGGTCATAGGATGAAGTCAAATTAAGATATAATGATCTATAATGGAATAACTGGAGAATTTTGTTTCTTTCTCTTAGTTATCAAAGAATGAGGTAGAGAAAAAAACAGCATCAAAGAATTTAGTGTAAGGGACCAAAGACAGTGAAACAGCCGAAGGGTTGGCTTAACACAGGTTTATTGCATGATGATCCGGAGGAACATGTGGTAATGGCGGATGAGTAGCTCAATATATACAGCTGGCTATACATTTGAATGAAGGCTCGTCGACAGACTATTGGTTGCTGCCTGCGTGATGTCGTAGGAGGTCACGCCCTTCTTGACCAGGTGAGGAGGTCGCGGGGAATCTTCCCGCGCTGCTGAACCAGGTGACTATGATCCATGAGAGCTGGACGCTCGCTACTGCCCTCTGGTGGTCACTAGCTCGCGTCCCCTTATTAGGTTTACATTGATACAGCTGATGGTTATAATGTTGCACACAGAAAGGTTACATTGGTAACACATGGCAAAGGTACATTGTTAAAGGCACAGCTTTATAGAACACAACATCCCTCCCCCCTAGGATGAGACAAAGTCTCTCAGCCAAGATGGCTTGTTGCATGTGCGTTTGGGCCGTGAAGAGGGCTGCCCCCCCGGGGGCGTTATTGCTTCTTTGTTCCCTGGTCCCTTGTCCTGAAATGGGAGAGGGAGACTTGTTAGTGGCTTGCCGCTGTCTGGCGGCCTTAGGGGAAGGGAAAAACTCCATGGTGGGCAGACCGGGGGCCGTTGGGGCTAACGAAAAACCCCTCTTCTCGATTGGACGGGTGGGGGACCACTCCAACCCCCCCCCCCGGTTCTGGAAATCAAAATCTAAGTTGGTAGGGGTATCCGCATTTGTGGGGACTTTCCGCGAGATATGTATGGGGTCGGGTTCCTCCTCCTCGGAAAGATCCCCTAGGATATCTACGAGAACATCCTCCTCCCCCCTTGGTGGGGGCCCACGGTCCCCTTTTCCTCCCCCTTGGGCTGAACGGGTGGGGGAGAACCCTAACGCTGACTTATTTCCTGCTTGATCCGCGCCCTGCTCATCGGAGACCCTGCGTCGGAGCTGGTCCGCGTGCCGCCTCCATAGGAGCCCTGTGCTGGTTTCCACGCGGTACGACACGGGGCCGGTTTGCTCCACGACTACGCCCGGTACCCAGGCTGGGCCCGTGCTGGCGTAATTCCTGCAATGCACGGGGGCGCCTATACTGAAACTCTTCATAGCCTCTAGCCCGATGTTCCTTCCTTTGTCTTCTACCCTCGTGGGGTCCAGCCTAGTAAGGATGGTGGTCAGCTTCCTGCGCATTAAGAGCTCTGCGGGGGAGTATCCTGACGCCAATGGGGTCACCCTGTACCCTAGCAGAAACTGACACACTTGCAGGTTCAGATCCCCTGGGCCCATGCGCCGCAACGCGTCCTTCGTGGTGCGGACGAGGCGCTCTACTTGGCCGTTGGTGGCCGGGTGAAAAGGGGCGGAGGTGATATGCCGAACGGCGTTAATCTCCATGAATGCCCTAAACTCGGAGGACGTGAAACAACTAGCGTTGTCGCTAATTAACGTGTCGGGTATGCCGAACGTGGAAAAGAGCCTCCGCAAATGCCTAATGGTCTGGGCCGAGGAGGTGCTCGTGACTGGGATAACCTCCAACCATTTGGAGAAAGCGTCCACTACAAGGAGGAACAGGGTGCCTCTGAATGGGCCCGCGAAATCTACGTGCACCCGGGACCACGGCCCCTTAGCCGCGTCCCATTCCCTGTGGGGAAGGCGGGCCTCCTCTGGTCTGGAGCATTGGCAACTTTCACAAGTGCCGACCATGTGCTCGATGTCGGCGTCTAGCTGGGGCCACCAGAAGTAACTCCGGGCCAGCGCCTTGGATCGCACGATGCCGGGGTGGCTGACATGAAGCAGTTTGAGCACCCGCGGCTGAAGGGAAGTGGGAATCACCACCCGCTGCCCCCACAAGAGACACCCCCTCTCTAGGGACAGTTCTAGCTTTTTCCTGAAAAATGGAGCGAACTCCTCCGCTGGGGAGGACGCGGGCCAGCCTTTCTGCAGCCAGGAGCTTACTGCTGCTAACGTTTTGTCCTTCTCTGTCACTTTGGCAATGTCGGCGGGCAATACGGGGGGCGAATCCAGCACCTCTATCATGAGAACCTGATGGTCCCGCTCCCCCTTGCTCACCTGGCTGGGCGTTAGGGGAAGGGGAGACCTTGATAGGGCGTCCGCATGGCTGATCTCTTTCCCGGGCCGGTAGACCAACGCGTGCTGATATGCGTTGAGAAAAATGGCCCACCTGAGCATCCTCGGAGACAGGATCTGAGGGGTGGGCTTATCTGCGGTAAAGATGCCTAGCAGGGGCTTGTGGTCCGTTATGATTGTGAAGGGGCGGCCGTACAGAAAATCGTGAAATTTTTTCATCCCCGCAACTATTGCTAGTGCCTCCCTGTCCGTCTGTGCGTAGTTTCTCTCTGCTTGGGACAGGGACCTGGAGTAAAACGCTATCGGGGCCTCCCTTCCGTTTTCCAACACGTGGCACAGCACTGCCCCCACCCCCACTGGAGATGCATCACAGATCAGAACTACTGGGCGTTTGGGGTCGAAGTGGGTTAGAATGGCGTCGGACGCCAGGAGGCTTTTCAGCTCGCTAAATGCCCTTTCTTGGTCATTGCCCCACTTCCATGCCTGGTCTTTCTTTAGCAATTTGTGTAGCGGTTCAGCCACCGCAGCCTTTCGGGGGAGGAAGGAGTGGTAAAAGTTGAGCAGCCCTAGGAACGACTGCAACTCGGGCTTGGAGGTGGGGCGGGGGGCTTTCTTAATGGCTGCCACCTTGGACTTGGATGGTTTTATCCCCTCAGGAGTCACACAAAACCCTAGGAACTCAACCTCGGTTGCGAAGAAGACGCATTTGTCCTTTCGCAACCTCAGCCCCGCCTTTTCGAATATCGTCAGGACCTTCCCCCAACCTCTTGGCCAATTCAGCCCGACTCCACCCCGTTATTAACACGTCATCAAAATAAGGCAACACCCCCTCCAGTCCCTTCAGGAGGCGTTCCACGAGTGACAGGAAAATTCCTGGCGCCGAATTCACGCCGAATTGGAGGCGCGTCACCTGGAACGCCCCCTTATGGGTGACTATGGTCTGCGCAGCGGCTGCGGCAGGGGACACCGTGAGCTGCTGGTAGGCCTGTGCTAAGTCGAGCTTAGCGAAACACTATCCCCCGTGTAACCTGGCCAGCAGATGGCTGACTACCGGCACCGGATATGCATTCGGGCGGATCGCCTTGTTGATGGTGCACTTGTAGTCGGCGCATATGCGGACCTCCCCATTGGCCTTTAGTGCGGTTACAATTGGAGTTTCCCACTCCGCAGAATCTACAGGCACAAGGTTCCCCTGACCCACCAATTTGTCCAGTTCCGCCTCTATCTTGTCCTTGAGTGCGAACGGCACCCGGCGTGATTTTAGGCGAATTGGGCGGACCTCCGGGTCCAGGTCGAAAGTCACTGGGGGCCCCTTGAATTTCCCCAGTCCTTTTTTGAAGACTTCGGGGTGCGCCTCGCACACCTCCTGAATTGGATCAGTCCCAACGGCGTGCATCCCAACGGCGTGCACCCCCCCAATGAACAACCCCAGGGGCTGGAACCATTGAGTTCCAAGGAGGCTGCAATCTCCCCCTTTGAGCACGACTAGGGGAAGGGACGCAGCGTGCTCCTTGAATTTGACCTGAAATTCTCCAACCCCCAACACTGGAATACTGTTCCCTTGCACGTCCCGTAGTGTGGACCTCAATGCTTTGAGCTTGGGTCGCTTGTGGGGGGCAATCCCCAAAAACTCCCTCTGGGAAATGATTGAATATGAGGACCCTGAGTCAATTTCCATCCTAATGGGGACCCCTTGGACTAGTACCTCAACAAAGTAGCGGGGGTGTCTAGTAGACACGCTGAACACTGGGGCGTCGTCCTCGCTGCCGTCGGCGATGCGGCCCACGCCGTCCTGCTTCCGTGTGGCCTGGGCGCCGTCCTTGGGTCTCGTTGGGCGGTCTTGTCCGGCGGAACGGTCTGCGGAGCTCCTCCGGGTCTCGCGCTTCTTCCTGCACACCTTGGCGATGTGCCCGCGGCGGCCGCAGTTGTGGCACTTGGCCTTCCGGAAGGGGCATTTCACGCGGTCATGGGCCGCTCCACAGCCGTCGCATCGCCGGCTCTCCTTCCGGACCCTCTGGACGTCCTCGTTGTCGCTGCTCTCTGCGGACGACCTCGAAGTTCGGCGGGCCGCCTGTACCGGAGCCTCTGCCTTGCTCGACTTTGGCCGCCAGTCCTGAAGTTCTTGGACCCCGGCCTTCGTAGCTTCTGCGCCTGGGCCGCTCTGACGACCTCCTGCAACGTGGGAGGCGGCTCTTGGTTCATTAATGTGCGCTGGGTCTCGGCGTCGTTCAGGCCGCACAGCACACAGTCCCGGAGGGTGATTTCGGCATTCTCCCATTTGCACGGGCCGGACGCCAGCCACAGGGCCGCCACGAATGCGGCGACCGTCTCCCCGGGTGCTTGGACTCGCCTCCAAAACGCACTCCGAGCGGGAAACATCGCCGTGGCGGGCCGGACATGCTCACGCAGCATCTGCATGAGTTCCTTGGCCTTGAATTCGCTCACCCTCCTCGGTGCAATCAGGTCCACCAAGGTCCTTTTTGTTTCTTGTCCGAGCATTCTGGTGAAGATGGCTCTCTTCTTCGCCTCTTCCGTGACTTCGGACTCGATCAGTGCGGCCTGGAAGTCCATCTCGAAGATCTCCCAGTCGCCCGGTTTCCTGATTTCGAAACCGGCGCATGTCTTGGTCCCGTGGGCTGCCATATCCCACCTTCGTCGCCAATTTAGTGTAAGGGACCAAAGACAATGAAACAGCCGAAGGGTTGGCTTAACACAGGTTTATTGCATGATGATCCGGAGGAACATGTGGTAATGGCGGATGAGTAGCTCAATATATACAGCTGGCTATACATTTGAATGTGGCTCGTCGACAGACTATTGGTTGCTGTCTGCGTGACGTCGTAGGAGGTCACGCCCTTCTTGACCAGGTGAGGAGGTCGCGGGGAATCTTCCCGCGCTGCTGAACCAGGTGACTATGATCCATGAGAGCTGGACGCTCGCTACTGCCCTCTGGTGGTCACTAGCTCGCGTCCCCTTATTAGGTTTACGTTGATACAGCTGATGGTTATAATGTTGCACACAGAAAGGTTACATTGGTAACACATGGCAAAGGTACATTGTTAAAGGCACAGCTTTATAGAACACAACAAAGAATATATGGAGAGATCAGCCTGGTCTCATCATTGCCCCTCCTCTCCCCAAAAAAACTAGCACTGTGTGTGATAAAATCACTCGAGAGCACGGATGCTCTAACTATGGCCGAGAGGCTGGATCCGGTCCCCAATGCCAATTAATCTGGCCCATGAAGCCCCCATTTCTCCCGGGAGTGAGAAATGAGGGCTTCACGGGCTGGATGAATTGGCATCGGAGGCAGATCCAGTCCCCAATCCATAGTGACCAGCCTCCTGAACCACATGACCAGCCCGCAACCCAAGAAGTTTGGGCACCCCTGCTCTAGAAAATATTTGAGTTTAAAATGTATCATTACTTACAATTACCATTTGTAGTGTAAATAAGCCCTATGTTGCCTGAGGGGTTCTAGGAGTTGTAGTACAAATACAGTAGAATTCTATGCAACGATTTTAATCACTGAGCTGATTGCTATGCTATGCGGTTTTCGTTGTTGCACGATCTTCCCTATGGGAAAATCCGTACAATGATTTTCCCTATGGGAAAAACTGTACAACGATGTTTGGTGCTAAGCGGTTTTTCCCATTGGAAAATTGTACGAATTTTCCCATAGGAACGATCGCTATGCAGAACGGCTCCCCCCCCATCAAGCCTCATCATTATGCGATTTCATCACTGTATGGGGCGATCGCTATACAGAGTTCTACTGTATTGCTTTTCCAGGCTCTGTCAATAACCAGCCTTCCCCTCCACCTCTCATCCTCTACTCCTTTATGTTTATTCCCCACATTTCTTAAGAGGTTGAAGTGCAGATGGAGAATGAGAAAGTTTGCATCCCCAAGTGAAGAAGTGAAATGAGCCAATATTAAAATTCAGAGCTTGTGCAAAAATTCTCACTTGGGTGGGGAAGCAGGGAAACAATCTACATAAAAAAGGAGAAAATGCTTATTAAACCTGGGTTCTGGACAAGAAATAAGTAGTGATTTTTTAGAGCAGCTGAACTAGGAATGGGGTGAGCAAATTCCCATCAGCCGTAGACAGGAATACTGGTTCATCAGTATTTGGAAGGCTGAAGGTTTCCACACTGTGGGCGTGGTATGGTGGGCGTGGCCAGGGAAAAGCCCTGCATTGCACACAAATTAGGACTACTTTATTTCAAAACTTGGATGGGCAGGGCCAGCCAGAATTTCTGCTACTGGTTCTGGCAAACTGGTGTGAACCTGCTGATGCCTACCACTGTTTCCCCAATTCTGAAGGAGAAATTCTAAGTAGCTGTATAAGGTAGCATATGGCAGTTCCATACATACCTTTCTAATAAGCTTAGTGATACGCCTTATCTGGGATGGGTCCCCAGAGGCTTCCCTAGTTCTACAGTGCCCCCCTCCCATGTACACATTTGTTTCAAAAGGGAAAAGATGGTTCAAAGTGTACTTTCATGTTTTCTGGATCACATGGGAGCAACTTTGCCATGTTTTGCCTGAAGTTTAATTATTTTTTAAAGAGATGTCTTTGGCCACCAGAGGGAATAAACATGCTTCTCTAGTTTAAAAAATACAGAGAAATAAGTAGCAGATTTCAGGGTGATCAAAGT
This sequence comes from Bradypodion pumilum, assembly GCA_035047305.1. NCBI lineage: Eukaryota > Metazoa > Chordata > Lepidosauria > Squamata > Chamaeleonidae > Bradypodion > Bradypodion pumilum. Next base: position 162,367,652 of record JAWDJD010000001.1, on the reverse strand, counting down.
TGGCCCTCTAGGGTCCAAGTGTTGATATGTATGGATCCCTGTACTCTAGAGCAGGGGTCCCCAAGTTTTTTTGTACAACAGACCGGTTTCATGGTAAATGAGGGGCCCAGCCACCTGCTAGTCACACCATTTGATTTGGGTAGTGAGGTATCACACTGCACACCGGTGAGAGGCGGAGCCCCACCATAGTTAAACAACTTGGAGGAGGGACCCGACCACCTGCCTATCTGCTGTTTCTGAAGCCCATGCTTTCTCTTGGTTCACTGTGCGGAGCACATTGAGGGGAGAAGGCTGCCATCTGGACTCCCACTGCCACCCACCTCCACAGCCCAGTTCAGGACAGCCCATGGCCCAGTATCAGTCCACGGCCCAGTGGTTGGGGACCCATGCTCTAGAGGTTGCCACTCTAGAGAATGAAGATAGTCTCTTTTCCTTTTTCTCCTTCTCTTTGGGAATATAAGTCTTAAAGCACCTCTCAGAACATGAATTTTTTGGAATAGTAATTGTGTTAATAGTCATGATGACATAACATGGAAGATCAGCTGGGACCTAGCCTCATCCCCAGGCCTTCAAAAAGCTGGTGGTCTCTTCGGGATCTGAACCTATGAACTCCCTAGCTTCTCTAAAACAAAAACTAGGGCCTGCTTGAATGCTGTGATAAATATTATGAGGAAACATCCAGTTTCATTTTATTTTTAGAAATATATTTGGAAAGGTTGGGGAATCCATTGTATGACAGGAACAAAACAATCTTAGTAAAGGAAACTGAAATACTGCCATACATTGTTCATTTGCTAGGGCGACAGATGGTGGAAAGTTGTCCCAGTCATTCTGCTAAGAATTTTCCAGCTGAAAGTCAGGGTATGACTAAATGTTGCAGGATTTCATTTCCCATCATTCATAAGCACTGGCCATTATGGCTGGGGCTAATAGGATACAGAGTCTAGGAACATCATACAGTCCAGATTATATTCCATGCTCCTGTTATAGTATAGAGTATACATTCTGCCCATGCTTGAAAGATAATAATGATAGTACAGTATTTGAGTGCTGGTATTACTTAAGGGAAGGAAGATTGAACTTGAATTCTTAGGTAATCATTTCCCAGGTGGCACCTTTCAGGCGTGATGGACTACAACTTCATTGCATCCAGTTTGGGAAATATGGCAAATGTAATCCAATACAGCTAGGTAGAGAAGCTGATTGAAGGCAAATCAAACATTTACAGCTGCCTGAGTTAGGCAAAACGACCTCACATTTCTACAACATATGGCTGCCCTTGAAGTTAGTATGGAAATTGCAGCAGGTCCTAAATGCAGCTCCCAGAATAGTTACTTGGACTAGAACAGGGGTTCTCGACCTTTTCAAGTGAGGGGCCTGGTCATGCTCTCTCAAAACAGTTGAGGGGGCCAGACTGGTTGTCCCCCCGCCATTTACATCAGCTGTAAATGAGTCTGTGGCCAATTCCAGAAGCGGTGGCAGGAGTTAGGGTGGGGGCCATATTATTTGGTACTGTGGGCCGGTTTTGACCCATGGGCCATGGGTTGAGAACCCCTGAACTAGAAGATTCAATCATATCTCTCCATTTCTGGTAGGTCTGCACTTCCTGGGTCTGATGTTAACATTTAAAGCCGGGCGTGGCCAAGATGCCGGAGGGTTAACACACACTTCCTTAGCTCGCGCCATTAAAGAGATTTTAGAATGAGAATTTAAAGTAAAAAACTCTGGAAAAGACCAAATAGAAAGGCTGGAATGCATTCTGGAAACTGAGAAGCATCGGATGAGTCCTTTGTTGGAGGAAATTGTGTTGGGACTGTTCTGATCGGGAGGTCGAAGCCCGCGGAGGTGGCTGGTAAGGCAGACGGCGCAAGCTGCGGCCGGGCGAGCCACGGGCGGGCGGGACGCCCGAGAAGGCAAACGGGAGAGTAAAAAGAAACAAAGAGGACTCTAAACGGGGTGCAGCTCTTTACTGGTGGTATGGGAGACGTGTGGCAGGAGAATCGGACCTGTGAGGTTGGTGCCTTTCAGACCCGTGAGAAGGGAAGGCAAGTGTGGAAGTTGGGAGAACGGAAGAGCAGCGGTAATGGCGGCGGAGATCGAAACTTTAAAAAGTTGCTGGAAAAACCTGAGAAGCGACTGAGGAGGTTGATAATAGGAGTAAAAGACGGTAAAAGAAAGGGGCAATTATAGAAGAGAGAAAGAGGTTGAAAATTTAAAGTATAGAATTTGAAGCATTTTCAGAAGGTTTGTGAACGCTCGGGCCTCGAAAGAGGGGGAGGAGACAGACCCAGAGGGCAGTGGAAAGCTGCAACATTATAGCCATTCTTTGCAATTACTATGGACTTTTCCAGGTTATAAGAGTCTGTTCTTTTTCTTTTCTCCCCTCTTTTGGATATAAGTTAATCTTCCTGCTGTTCCTTCTTCTTTTTGAATTGGAAGTGTTATTTTTGTTGTTATATTTTTTACACTGCCACCGCAGATGGGATTATAAAGGAAAGGGGTTCCAGATTGCAGCTTGGCTTTGCCTCTGATCGTCACAGTTTTGTTTTTTGGCTTTGGATTTATTGGATCAATTTCTCCTTAACCTTGGAAATATCGGGGTATGAAGACCTTACCGGGATTTGTTGAATATTAATTGGCAATTGGAATTTATAAAAGAAGAAACCCTTAATTACAGTTTGGATTACAACTGAAGGGGTCTCTCTTTTGGATACTGCTTGGTTTGTTTTCTGCAATATTTCAACCATATTTGAGTATTGAAGGAAGCTGGAGTTTGGAGATAAAAAGATTGAGTTACTGAGAGCTTTTTTTGAAGATTTGATGGCAAGCATGGAGAAGAAAAAGGAGGAGGAGGTAGTCAAGCCTAAAAGATTGGAACAAAGAAAAGAAGAAAAGAAGGAAGAGAGGAAAGAGAAGGCCACAGTGGAGACATCAACAGTTGGAGGGACAGACCCGGACTCAGTGGATCCAGTGCAAATATTGGTGGAACTGGGGATATTGATGAAAAAGATTGATAAGATGGAGGAGCCAAATGCGAAGGGGTTTCGTGAAATCAGAGAAGTGAGGGGGAAAGATCAGGAAGAAATAATGGGATGTCATAAAAAGTTAGCTTCTCAATTAACTGATTTTACCATAAAGGTAGAAGCTAATTATCAGAGAATGGATAAAGCCTTGAATGTGGTTCAAAAGGATTTGAAAGTGGTACAGGAGGATATGAGAGGGTTACAAGAGGATGAAAGAGAAGTTAAAATAAAGATGCAATCACAGGCGAAGAGATTGGATCTAGTTGAAGAGGTTATGAGAAAACAGAACGTGGTCATTCGTAATTTGTTGGAAAAAACGCCAGATAGGCTGAAAGAAAGAATAGTTGATTGGCTGAACAATTTGAACATGGGGATAAATTTTGTAAGTGAAGATATTGTCAGCTGTTTCAGACTGGGTGCAAGAAAAGGGAAAAAAGCAAATAGAAATGTTTTAGTTAAATTTGCAAATTGGGCTGATAAATTAAAGGTGATGAGTTTTTTAAAACAAGCTGGATCCGGCGTTTTGAAAATTGAGGGATGCGATATAGAGGTTTATAATGACATATCTGTAGAATAACGGGTATGGAGGTTCAAGATGAAACCTGTGACAAAATTGCTCAAGGAACGATCGATTGATTATCACTGGAAATTCCCCAAACAGCTCAGATTTTTTTATGATAAAAAAATGCACACGTTGGATGAAGAAATGGATTGTTTGGAATATTTGTGTCAAATGGGTTTGGTTAAGGCATCATCCCATGAACGGAGAGGTTTAAGAAAAGCACTGGTGGAATCAGGGGGAATGTGAAGAGAACATGCAGGTGAGGCAGAGAGAGGGGCAACAGGAGGAAATGAGACAGAATTGGAAGTGCAGGTGGTGGCGGAAGAGGGTTGAATTGGAATGAATTTAAAAGGAGAGAGACGATGTATATAGAGGAGGGAAAAAGAGATGCTGAAATAATATTTCTTTCTTTTATCTTTTATTATTATTTTTTACTATTTTTACATTAGTGGATTGGTCTAGAGCCATAGGGACTTTGGTGGGTTTTTTTACACATCCCCCCCTCCCCTCTTTGGGTGACAAGGGCCGCTTTCTGGAAGGAAGAGTGGGGAGGGTAGTTTAAATTATGTACATGTTAATTGCTAATTGTAATGTAATTTTGTATTTGAATGTTAGTCAGTATAGGGTGAAGGAGAAGGCACAAGTAGGAGTCCAGGGAGGTCAGAAGGGAAGAATGTTAATTAAAGAATGAGGGAGTTTAAAATATTGATGTGGAATGTGAAAGGTACTGGCTGTCAAGTGAAGAAGAGGAGGATAGAATCTGCTTTGCGTAAGGATAAAGCTGATATAGTCTTTCTTCAGGAGACCCATCAAAAATCAGGGGATACTAATAAGCTATTTTTGGGATGGATGGAGTTATATGAAAAGTCATATGGTACTTCAAAAGCAAGGGGGGTGGCGGTCCTGATTTCAAAGAGACTTGGCTTTGAGATGTTAAAAAGTATTTCCGATCCAGAAGGTAGATACTTGATCATTATAGGGAAAATAGATGATGAAGAAATAACCTTAGTTAATATATATGCTCCAAATGATCATCAACAAGAATTTTTAAACAAGGTGTTGGAAATATTAGAAAAAGAGAGAACATTGAAAATGATTGTAGCAGGTGATTTTAATTTAATAAGGGCAAAGGTGGATAGTTCCAATGTATTAAGGTCTGGAAAGGGGGTTAATATGAAGATTTTGGATAAATGGATGAAGGCCCTAAGTTTGAAGGACACTTGGCGGGAGATTAAAGGAACAGAGAGAGCATATACCCATTTTTCACAGGTCCACAACACTTATTCCAGAATAGATTATATTTTCGTAACAGAAAATATGGTTAGAAATTTAGAAGACGCAGAGATTGGAATTTTTAAAGAATCAGATCGTGCGAAATTTTGTTTAGAAGTAAAAATCGAAGGTGCAAAGAGATATAGGAGAAATTGGAGATTTGACAACAAATTGTTTCATGATCAGAAAGGTAAAGAACAGATAATGGAAAAATGGAGTGAGTGTTGGGATTGGAATGATACGGGTGAGGTTAATTGCAACGTAGTGTGGTAGTGTGCCATGAAGTCGGTGTTTAGAGGGGAATGTATTAAGTTGGCTAGTGTTAAAAACAAACAATTTAGGGATAAACAGAATGAGTTTGAGAATGAGATTAAATGCTTGCAGGAAGAACATGTAAAGACAAAAAGTAAAGAGGTTTTTGAGAAAATGCAAAGGTTAAAAAAGGAATTGATAGGGAAAGATATACAAAAAGTTTTGAAAGATTTAGTGTGTTTACAGAGGGATTATTTTGAGTTTAATAATAGAAATTCGAAGTTCCTGGCAAGAGCAGCTAAAGAAAAAAGAATTAAAAGAGAGATTGGAATACTGGTGGATGAAACAGGTAGGACGTGTAATAAAATTAAGGAAAAGATTAAGATAGTGGAAATATTTTATCAGTAGCTATATTCTAAAAGAGAAGTGAATATAGAGAAATTGAGAGAAAAACTGGAAAAGCGAGTACAAAAAAAGATAAATTCAGAGCACAAAAATAGAATGGAAGAGAAAATAACGGAAAAGGAGGTAAGAGACACAATAGTCAGCTTGAAGACAGGAAAATCACCAGGTGATGATGGGTTAACAGCGGAATTTTATAAGGAATTTAAAGATTGTGTAGGTCCAAGATTGGTGAAGTTGTTTAATTATATAATGGATGGAGGGATGATACCGTCATCATGGTATAGGACTATAATTGTTTTGCTGCCGAAACCTGGAAAGGATTTAGAAAAAACAGAATCCTACAGGCCTATCTCTTTGATAAATCAGGACACCAAGATATTTACAGCAATAGTCGCAAACAGATTGAATGGAATTATGGTTAAATATATAAATGAGGACCAAGCTGGATTCTTGAAAGGAAGACATATGACAGATTTGACAAGGAGGGTCTTGGATTTATTAGATATTGCAGGTAATACAAAAGAAAAAGTTGGTTTATTATCATTGGATATTTTCAAGGCTTTTGATTCATTGCAGTGGGTGACAATTAAGGAAATTATTAGATTTTATGGGTTTGGAGATAAATTTTGTAGTATGATTGGACAATTGTATCAATTTGGACTAGCCAAGGTTAAGGTAAATGATGAGTTCACAGATGAAATAAGGTTGGAAGCTGGCACTAGGCAGGGTTGTCCACTGTCCCCAATATTCATAATGGCGATGGAATTGTTAGCTGAAGTTATTACAGGAGATAGTGGAATAGAAGGGGTCTCAGAAAATAAAATAAGTATTTATGCGGACAATACATTAGTAATTATGAAACATCCAAGAAAAGCCCTAGAAAAAATTCAAGGTTATTTAAAAGAATTTGAGGTGACTGGACTGAGAATAAATTGGGATAAATCTGAGATGATATTTTGCAATGTTGATAAAGAGGAACAAAAGAAAATTAGAGATAAATTTAAAATGCAAGTTAAAAATAATTTGAGATACTTAGGAGTTGAAATATGTCATAAATTTGAGGATCTCAAACGATTTAATTATGAAAAACAAAAAAAAGGAAATTAAAGATAAAATTGAGCAATTTAAAAAGATTAAATTATCCTGGTTTGGCAGGATAGCGTTGTGTAAAATGATGTTGCTACCAAAAATCAATTTCTTGTTTGATGCATTACCAATTTATCTAAATGATAAAGAAATTAAGGACTTTCAAAATATATTAAATAATTATTGTAATGGTGGAAGGAAACCCAGAATAGAGAAGATTTTTTTGGTATTTACCGCAGAAAGAGGGAGGATTGGGAATACCTAGTCTGAGAAATTATTATAGAGCTTTCCAAATTAAGAGCATTATGAAGATATTAGCAAGAGAAATAGTAATATGGGAAGAATTGGAAATGAAGGAGTTAGATCGAATGGGTAAAGGAATATTTTTGGATATTAATGATGGAAGAATTAAAGTTAAAAATAAGATGATGAAGACATTGTTGGGGGTATGGAGAAGGGTCAAAAAGAAATTAAGTCCGGACCTGTCACCTATTGTGGAGTTGGAAAACCTTGGAAGTTTTCCGATAAAAATTGATGAAAGGAGAAGGGAGGTATTAGAAAAGAATGATGTTTCTCTGCTGAAGGACTGGGTAAGAGTGTGTAAAGATAGTAGGAAAAAAGCGGAAATATGCGCACAGTTGAACTTAAATTGGCTACAGAGAGCGTCGATAGATAAATGGAATGGTCAATTTTTGGGACAAATAAGTTTAGAAAGAGATAAAACTGAATTTAAGGAATTAATATTGAAAATGAGAAAGGGAATTGTGGGAATAAAGGGAATAGTGAGTAGAGTATATAGAATATTAAATAAAGAAGGAAACCCACAAGAAACATTGAAATCATGTTGGGAGCAAGATTTGAACATAGCAATATCAGAAAGAAATTGGAAAAATAAGTGGAGAAAACGATTTATGAGAACCATGTCAGTTAGAATAAAGGAACATAATTTTAAGATCTTGTGGAAATGGTATTTGACTCCAGAGAGATTGTTTCAAATGGATAATACAAAAAGTAAAAAGTGTTGGAGATGTAAAAATTCTTTGGGAACTTATGAACACATGTGGTGGGAATGTACTGTGGTAAAAGAATTTTGGGGGGAAATTGAAAAAGAGGTAGGGGAGATATTAGGGATCGAATATGAACTAGATGCAGGTACAGTATTATTAACGGATGTTGAAAAATTAGAACTGAATGAGGATAAAAAGGAATTACTATCCTTAGTGGTGGTAATGGGTAGAATGTGTATTGCAAGGAATTGGAAATCGGAGGGGAGTTTGAAAATAGAAGAATGGTATAAGGAGATGTGGGATCTTGCATTGAACGACAAACTGACATGGGAAATAAATAAATATAAAGGCAAAATTAAAGAAAATAGATTTTGAAAAATTTGGCAGCCATTCGTTGACCATTTGATGAAAATGAACAGGAGGACAGCCGGGCACCGGATAAGGCATATTTTTGGAAATGGTGAGAAGAAATGTGAAATCCCGCAGACTCCTACAAGATGTAAATGCACAGGGTGTTTAAAGGGATTATATGTTAGTATATTATTATTTTTAAATTATTTTATTATATATGTGTTCTTAGAATATTATGGAATAAATGAGGATTGGGGATGCTGCCGTTAGAAGGGTATGCCACCCATGGATGGGTGGTGGAATTATTATAAGGTACTAAGAAAGTATTGGCAATATCTTTGATGGATGTTAACATTGGATAATGTTATTGTGTTATATTATATCATGTTTTATTTGTTTTGTATTGTAATAATTAAAATTAAATAAAAATTTAAAAATAAAAACATTTAAAGCCCTAAATGGTTTGGGATCTCAATACATCTCGGAGTACCTCTCCTGGAGAACATCTACCCATCCTATCCAGTCCTCACAAGCTTTGACATTGAGGACTGCCACCCACATAGAGCTTAAATAAGTATGTACCAACTTAGAATTGTGGTTTCTCGGTGATGGCTCTGCTATTATGTAACAAGTTAGATGTTGATATCCATCAGGCTTCTTCTCTCTGGGCCTTTAAGATAGGTTTATAAATGGAACTCTTTAAAGAGGCCTTTGGAAATTTGTTCCTTATCACTGGGACTGTACAGGCTAATCTTTCTCACACCAGGTCAGGCAAAAGGAACTACAGAATGAATTCACCAAAAGGTGGCTTCATTTTAGCAGATTCATGTCTGGCCTAAACATGGAAAGAAGAAAAGATCATAAGTTACCCAGGTCTGGAAATATTTCCAGAAAATACATACACACCATTATCACTATTTTATCCATTGACTTTGTAGATGTCTTTCTTGCTATTGTTTCTGGTTTTAACTCTGTGAGCCATTTTTGCCCTTTAAAAATGAAAGTGATGTAAAAATATCTTAGTTACAAGCAGTAAAAATAAAAACAAGTTGGTATCACAAGGCATGCAAGGCTGCTGCATTATGAAATATATGTGGAAAACACAGGCCCTTACAGGTCTTAAACATCAATTTGAGAAATCCTGCCTTCACATAATTGCATGACGACAAGTCAATTCTGACTTATGATAATCCTTTTGAGGGTTTCCTAGGTAGAGAATTCTCAGTAGTGGTTTGCAATAACTATTCCTAGATGTAAAGTGGCCATACTTGGATTGATCACCAAGACTCTCCTCTGGCTCATCAAGTACTGGTTCTGTACAGAGCTTGCAATACACAATGTTCATGTGAAGTGCATTCAAATGCACATTATAAACTGTGCAAGTCTCAGCCTGTCTCTGTAAATTTCCCTTATTGTTATGGGAAACTTATTGTCCTTCAAGTTGGAACTGGCTTACAGCGACCCTAATAGGGTTTTCAAGGTAAATATCTAAGGAACAGTTTTTCCAGTTCCTCCTTTCTTGCCCCCCACCCCACCCCAGTAAGTTTCCATGGCCACGTTACCAGAGTCCTAGCCCATTACTTTTTCCAGTAATAATGGTAAGCAAATGTTATGCTAGTTCTGTGAAGCAAATTCAGAGCTTGGCCATTCTATAGGGCAAAAACAAGTGTTTGAAACAGGGTACTGTACAGTAAAACCCCGACTTACATATGCCTCAAGTTACATAAAATTCAACTTACATAATAATTTTGTGCTAAAATCATGTCCCGATTTACACGATTTCCTATGGGTTTGCTTCAAGTTACATAAAAAACCGATTTAAGCGAAAGCCTACAGAACAGACTTTTTCATTAGTAGGGGTTTTACTGTATAAAAATCTGTTAGGAACCCCGGTGGCACAGTGGTTAAACTGCTGTACTGCTGCCAGAATGTTGAGAGTTCAGTCCTGACCAGGGCTCAAAGCTGACTCAGCCTTCCATCCTTCGGAGTTCAGTAAAATGAGTACCTAGCATGTTAAGGGGGAAATGCTAATTAACTTGTGCACTGAGCACTACGGGGTGATATATAAGTGTACTGTAATTGCTGTTGCTATTAGGGCTCAAGGCCACACTCAGGAAAGAGTTGTAATCTGCCACGGCCTTGTGCTGGTGGTGGGCAGTGCTGAAGCAAATGCAAGATGGAGGCAAAGCCCACAACAGACAAGTCTACCCTTCTTTTCCCACCCAACCACCCCTTCTGAATCACTTGCTTGCCTCTTCTCCTACAGTCATTGCTGGATAGGGACAGATAGTTCTTGTGGACTTGTGGACTTTTAAAGATCAAGCCAAAGACAGCAAATTGCCTACTCCTGGCAAAGATGGCTTCAGTAGCTCTTGTTGAAAACCTGGAGATTTTGCCATCACAACACTGCTAAACTTACAGCAGATCTTGCCCTAATAGCCAATGTGATATGACAGCTCGCTGTGTGCAACTGGGTTGATCAGAAATAATACATGTACTTGGATTTTATGCTGTTTACATCGAATCAAGTTCACAGGTCAAGCATGCCAGCTTTCCTGGTTTATGTGCTCAAACTAAGAGCAATGAAAAAAGAGGCCTTTCTGCAAAGTCGCATGGTCCACCAAAAAACACTTGAAACCAAATCATGAAGTTGGAGCTCTACATCTTCTTATCCACATTCATGCATGCCCAAGGTATTTAGCATGCAAAATGAATTTGACCTGAATAAGGCCTTACCAAATCACTGCCAGCGTGCTGTTCTTGGCAGCAAAACTGAATAGGGATCTGAATTCATGTAGGCTGTCAAGAGGCATCTAGGCTTGCACTGCAATGCCAGGTCTTTATCATACCATTTCTACAGTCCCTAATAAGACTATTTGTCTTCTCCCTTGTCTTCCAGGTAACAAACCTTCATCCCCTTAGCATAAATAGTCTCTATAAACTGTTTTAAGGCTAATCTCATTGTACAAATTTCATCCAACAGGAAGATTTCCAACTCCAGTTCAAACCAAGAATATATAGTTCTATGCCAACTCAATTTTTCCTCCTAAAAACATGAAGTTTCAGGAAGTCTTGATCTTATGAGACAATTCTGACACTGCAAGAGGCAATTGGCAGGCCACAAACACTGATGCAATGCAACCCAACACACTTAAAATGTGCATGTTTACAACACCCATCATCCCCAGTCAGCATTGACAATGGCTGGAGATAATGAAAAATTTAATTGGGGGGGGGGGGTTGTGATATAGTAGAAGCAAAACTACACTTTGGTTCTGGTGACTATTTTTAATTATGAGGAAAATTAATTCCAGGGTTCCTTTAACTAGAGTTCCACATATCCATATAATAAAGGGAGGGAATGTATCATTCAAGTTAACATTAAATAGCAAAGTGACCTAGAATTTCCAATTTTCTTCTTAATGGTTGAAGTCCCTTACTTAGTATAGTAAGTTACAATTAAAGGCCAACTGAATGGGAAGTGGAATTTGGTGACTTAACTCCTCCACATACTCCAATTGATTCAATTGGACTACTCTAGTTGGTACTCACATTAGGCAACAGATTTCAGCCAATGCAACATCCACAGTAAAATACTGTAATGATGAAGCTGAAACGCAGGCCCCTGAGAAAATATCAGAGTAGACTAGGGAATGCTTTCAGTTCTCGACAAAGCAGTCGTTTCCAAGAACACAAACCAAGAGTAAGAACAACTCGTGTAAGAAACGCACATCATTGCAAGGTAAGAACAGATATTTGTTTGTTGTTGGCATGAAGGTGGGGACACAAATATTCAGCATTTATCCCAGAAACGTGTGCTGCTCTTAAAGCAGATTATAGTTCACCACTTTGGCCACACAGAAATGGACAGGCATTAGGACCCAGAAAACACAGGGTAAGAAGCACTAACCTCACCCCAGCAGGACAAAGGCTTTTTAAAATGCTGCTCAGCTGTTTTGTTACTGAGCTAGAAATCAAGACATTTTTTAAATAAAATAAAAAACAGCTTTCCCTGCCCCCAACTTATTGAAGAAAAGTTATTTCCTTAGTGCTAGATATCCATAAGGATACATTGCAGCCTAGAGGACTGTAAAGCCTGCATACATTCAGGCTTCCATCAACACTGACTTTTCTACAATAAGCCCTTGTTACAGTAGATTTCTATTTTTGGAAATAAATTATTTGGTAGGGTAGGGTTCTAAATGGAATAACAGAGGTGTGAACCACTCACCCTTTTACAGACAGACGTTAAACCTAAATGTGCCAGATTTTGGTAATATTAGTTCAGCATTTGTTCATCACAAAGGAAACAAAGCAAAATAACCCTTTTGCACAGGTAATCATAGAATCTTTTAATACTTTACCAAAAAATCCTGCATACACAGCTTATATAACTTTATGTAAACTTCACATGTCTTATCTTTTGATCAGGTCAATTTTTAATTGGTTTTCTTTTGTTCTTAACAAATCCTTAGTACCACCGTTTAAAAAATGGCAAGGAGGAAGAATACTTCAGTTCTCTGAAACAGAGAAGCACAATTTATTGTCACACAGGTCTAGAATCTGACCTGTGAAAATAAAAATGTACAGCTGTTTTATACAAACCCAGAGACTACATTTTAGCACTTAAAAAAAAACACAAATAAGTGTCATAAAGAAAAACAGTGCTTCTGCTTGGTTTTTTTTAGGCAACAACAAAGACAACAATTACAGTGGTTTTGCTTTTTTAAAAATTGACCTGTTATAGAAAACCAAAGAGCACAACCCAGCCAAAGTTAAACATTTGCAAGGCCCACTGATGATCAACTAGTGAAAGGAAACACACATGCTCATATCTGTACATAAGTGGGACCTTTTAAAAGTGTTTCAATGGAAAGTGCTTAGCTGGATTTCGGCCAAAATGAGATTCCACCGGACGGAATCGTGGTTACAGAGTTTTACATGTACAGAATGGATTTTCCAAATAAAACCTCCTAGTTGTGCAAAGTAGGTTTCGTTCTTCCTGGGCAGTTTTTTTTGTTTCTTTGCAAAAGTAGATAATTTATGTATAAACTAAACCAAACCATTGGCAAAGAAGGACGGCAACAAGAAGGGGCATGGGAAGCATGAAAGATTGCCCACCCATTTCCCTTCCTCTTCCTCCCATCCCACTCTTCTCCTCTATCATTGAAGGAAGTTTTTGTTTCTTTGCAAAAGTAGATAATTTATGTATAAACTAAACCAAACCATTGGCAAAGAAGGACGGCAACAAGAAGGGGCATGGGAAGCATGAAAGATTGCCCAACCATTTCCCTTCCTCTTCCTCCCATCCCACTCTTCTCCTCTATCATTGAAGGAAGTTTTTGTTTCTTTGCAAAAGTAGATAATTTATGTATAAACTAAACCAAACCATTGGCAAAGAAGGACAGCAACAAGAAGGGGCATGGGAAGCATGAAAGATTGCCCACCCATTTCCCTTCCTCCCAATTCCACTCTTCTCCTCTATCATTGAAGGAAGTTTTTGTTTGTTTGCAAAAGTAGATAATTTATGTATAAACTAAACCAAACCATTGGCAAAGAAGGACGGCAACAAGAAGGGGCACGGGAGGCATGAAAGATTGCCCACCCATTTCCCTCCCATTCCACTCTTCTCCTCCTCCATCATTGAAGGAAGTTTTCAAGACTTCTTTTAAAAAACACCCATTCACAAGAACTCCCAAAATGGCCCCGTTTTCTTTTGTGTACAAACTGAAGTTAAAGTCTCCCAGAAAGGCTGGCTGGGGCCCAGTCCAGTGTTAAAGTAAGAAGCAACCGGTGTGTTTTCTGCATCCCAGGTCAAAAGGAAAAATTCTTTTGACAAGGATTCCCCCCCCCCGCCCCCCCAAACTAGCAAGCGTCTCCGCCCCATCCATGAGAAACATCCCCACACCCACCCTCCAAAGCAGTGTTTCTCAACCTTTGGTTTTTGGACTTCAATTCCCAGAAGCCTAAGTCGATTTCCCAAAGCCCTGATCAGCCGATGAACTAACTTAGGCTTCTGGGAATTGAAGTCCAAAAAAAAACAAAGGTTGAGAAACACTGCTCCAAAAAGCCTCGAGAGGAAAATTGTCAACTTCACCACCAGAGGAAGGGCAGCAACCAGGAGGAAAAGGAGAAGCTAAAAAACAACACCACCCTTTCCCCCTCCCCAGGGTCTCTTCGGGGCAGGAAGGCAAAGCTAGAACCCCCGCCTCGTCCATCCACCGTCCAGGCGGACAGAGAGGGAAGCGATTTCCTCTCTTTCGGCTTGTAGTCTCATTGTCTCAAAGCCGCCGGAGCAGAGCAGCAGTTCAGTGCTAGGCGGGGTAAGAGGGTTGGTGGGGGGGGGGGGTGGAAGCTGCCGTCGCGATCGTCCTTTCCGCCAACGGCGATCCATGCCTCCCACGGCCTCCGGGCACTCGAGGTGTCCCGTCCCCCCGTCCCCCCCCCCCCCGCAATAATTCTCAGTGCAACCCCTCGCCCATTAGAGGACTTTGCAACAGCTGATGCACCCGCTCTGGGTGCCGTAGCGCTTCTGCAGGGCGGCCCGCGTGGCCGTCTCGAAGACCTCCCGCACGCCTTCCTTGGTCTTGGCCGAGCACTCCAGGTAGTCGTAGGCCTGGATGCGGACGGCCATGGCCCGGCCGTCCTCGGTGCGCACGGGCTCCTGCTTCATGCGGGCCAGCTCGTTGCGGACGTGCTCGTCGTGGCGCAAGTCCTTCTTGTTGGCCACCAGGATGATGGGCACGTTGGGGCAGAAGTGCTTGACCTCGGGCACCCACTTCTCCGGGATGTTCTCCAAGGAGTCCGGGCTGTCCACGGAGAAGCACATGAGGATGACGTCCGTGTCCGGGTAGGAGAGGGGCCGCAGGCGGTCGTAGTCCTCCTGGCCGGCCGTGTCCCACAGGGCCAGCTCCACCTGCTTGCCGTCCACCTCGATGTCGGCCACGTAGTTCTCGAAGACGGTGGGCACGTAGACCTCCGGGAACTCGTCCTTGCTGAAGACGATCAGCAGGCACGTCTTGCCGCACGCCCCGTCGCCCACCACCACCAGCTTCTTGCGGATCGCCGCCATCGCCAGCTTCGCCGAGCCTGCCCGGCCAGGAGGATCCAGCAGGGAGAACGAGAAGCCCGGCTCCTCCTCCTCCTCCTCCTCCCACTCGGGGCGGGCGGCGGCTGGTCCCGATGCAGCAGCCTCCGCCGCCGCCTCCTCTCCTCCTCTTGGGCCGGGCACCGTGGAGCAACTAGACGAGCAAGACGGGAGGGAACCGGGCACGCCACCGGGTGGAGCCCCTTCTCCTTTGCTCCGGGGCTTTCGGTTCCCTTCTGCTGCTCAGCCTGCTCCCCCTGCCCTGCCTGCGGTGCACTGAGCCGCCTCTCCTCTCCTTCTACCGCCAAGCCGACTCGCGAGGAGACTCAAGGGAGTCACTCCGACGTCGGCTCTCCTTTGTACAGTATTTGCAGCAGAGAAAGGACCGCCTGGTCTGGGTGTGTTCGAACCGGTGGCTGCGCCTTTAAGACACTCCCCCTCCTCCTCTCGCTGCGCTGACGCCACCAACCCTCCCGGTCTCCCTTCCCAGTGGCTTCTCAGGCACCGCGGCAACCGGACGCTGCTATTTAAAGGGGCCGGCGACTTTCTTAATATAGCCGACCAATAGGAAAGGAGAGGGTGAGGTCATCCGCTCGGGATTGGCGGAGGGGGCTTTCAGACCCCGGGGCGTGGCCGTGAAGGGAGGAAGAAGGGAGGGGCGGGGCTGGCTGGCTCTGCAGTTCGTAAAGGGAGGGGGAGAGCGAGCAAGAAAAGAGGGATCTAGGCTTGGGCTGGATTGCAGGGTGGATGCATTCATTCATTCATTCGTTCATTCATCAGAGAAGCAGCGCCAACAGGGGGCTACAAAGAAGAAGCGATGGAGGGTTCCTCCGGTTTCACTTCTACACTAGTCCTAATTTCACGCTCTGGACTACAGTGTCAATGGGCCACCCCTGCTGTTCCTTGAGTAGGGGAACTCCCAATGTGTGCCTCCGTTCATCCGTTTGTTAAGATCGTTAAAACGTACAGTAATACCTCATACAAAGCCCGCTTCGTACAACATCGGATTAAATGTTGCAGGATTTCATTTCCCATCATTCATAAACACTGGCCATTATGGCTGGGGCTAATAGGATACAGAGTCTAGGAACATCATACAGTCCAGATTATATGCCATGCTCCTGTTATAGTATAGAGTATACATTCTGCCCATGCTTGAAGGATAATAATGATAGTACAGTAATACCTCATACAAAGTCCACTTCGTACAACATCGAATTCATACAACATCGCCTAATTAATTCCTTGAAAAAAGTTGCCTCATACAAAGTCGCGACTTTGTATGAGGCATTGGGGTTTCCCCCAGGTTGCATTGTGCCTGGGCAGTATAAAAGGCAGGATACATGCGTGCATTGCTCTTGTGGGTTTGGCACGAGGTGGAGAGTGTTTAGGAGTGGTTTTGAGCGCAATTTTGGATTTTTTCGGATTTTTTCGTCAGAATTTTTAGAAGCATTCCTGGGATTTTTGCAGCAATCTTCAGGTTCTTGGACAATCAGGGTTGTTTGACATTGTACAAGGCAAAACAGCAAGGATTTGGACGTTGTATGAGGCATCGCGGCTAGCATGCCTCATACAAAGTTCAAATCCGTATAAAGTCCAAACTTGTGGAACCAAGTTTGGGCATTGCATGAGGTATCACTGTATGCATGGACCAACTGGTTGCTAAACCCAGTGTCTTCGTTCCACCGAGACAGCTGTCTGCTTTACACTTGAGTAGTCCAGTTTGAGTAATCCTGACAATCTAGCAGTTCGAAAGCAAAAGAATTGCAAGTAGATAAATAGGGACCACTTCAGTGGGAAGGTAAACAGCATTCCGTGTGCTCCAGTGTCTAGTCATGCCTGCCACGTGACCACGGAAGCGTCTGCAGAAGCAGACAACGCTGGCTCTTCGGTTTTGAAACAGAGATGAGCACTGAACCCTAGAGTCGGATACAACTGGAAACCTTTACCTTTAGTCCAGTTTTATTCTTAATCTAACTAGCGCGATCATCTCTTCTAAATCCTTGCATTTTCCAAGCGGGTAGTTCTTTCTCTTGTGATGTGTGCATGTGTGTGTGTGTGTGTGTGTGAGAGAGAGAGACACTCTCCTGTGGAGTGACTATAATAATAATTTTGTGTCAAAAATTATTCTGGGTTGAAAGGATTTTTGCGGGAGAAATTCCGCTCAGGGAATGCCCAAATGAGGCTCCTTTTATGTCTCCAAGAGCTGGGACAGAGATGAGAGACGGGAGCTCAATCCGTCATGCAGTACCCTGGTCTCGAACTGCCGGCTTGCCAGCCTTCCAACTAACAAGGGGTGAGTGACTCATACACACACACGAGCGAGAGAGACCGGATCCGCCATCGCGGTGTTCTTAACAGAGGGGAATCTTTTCTCATGTAACATCCTGAAGTGGGGACTGCTTGGCAGACCACAACATGCGCTGTGAATGTGGAGAGATACAAAATCCGGCTCATTTACTAGCCTGTCAATTTGTGTCAGAAACATGCACAGATGAAGACTTAAATTCGCCCAACAACAAAGCCAAGAAAGTGGCTTCATTCGGGCAGTTGAGGGTTTGATCCAGACATGAAAGAAGAAGCGTCACAGCTGGTGGGAGGAGTGAAAACATTGTTCTTTTGTAGTTTTGTTTGGCTTTAGATGTGTGTAATTGGTTTGTTTATTTCTGGTTTTGTTTATTTTTGTGATTTCGTTGGTGTTTATTTGTGTAATTTGTGGTAGTTGTGTTGTTAGAGTTAGGTATTTTCGTGTTGTAGTTGGGTGTTTTTTCTGAGCTTTTCTGGTATTGTGGATGTTTTTGTTTATGGATTTTGTTGTTTACTTTTTATTAATGGGTTTTTAATTAGTTATATATTTGTGTTTTATTAATTTTTATTAATGTTGGCGTTTGTTGTTGGTGTGTACTTTTGCGTGAAGAATGGGCTGCCTGTCGGTTCCTCTTTTCCCCATTGCTGCTTCGAATTTTGGTTTGGATGCAGCAATAGGGAAAAGGAGGAGGCGGCAGTCAGCCCGTTATTCCCCTGGTAAGGTTCATTAGGTAGCTCGGGGGAGAAGGAGGCAGAGAACAGCTATCTGTCTGACGATGGTTCTCTCCTCTCTGTCTCCTTTCTCTCCTGGCTTACCTAACTGGAGATCGGCAGGCAGCAATCCAGAAGGGGTGGTGCTCTTCCTTGCGGATCGCTGGCTGCTGCTTTTGTATTACCTCCACTGCTGTTTCGTGTTAGTTCTCAAAACAGTGGTGTCGGAAGTACAAAGACAGCAGCCAGTCATTCGCCAGGGAGGGTACTTCCCCTGATGAACTGCTGCCTGCTGCTGTTTTTTTCCCCACCCTGGCTCAAGGTACCTTGAGGCTGGCAGTGGTCTCACCATGTCTTCGGCAGGGTAGTGTGGAGGAGAGGGAGTCCCTCTTCTCCCCGTTGCTTTGGGAAAGAAGACCGGCAGGTGTCTCGCTGTGTTTTTTTGTGGGTGTTTGTTTTGTGAGGTTCTGGGGTGCTGCGTCCGCCTGCGGCGGACTTGCACTCCCGTTGCATTTTTTATTTTTTTTCATGTGCCAGCTTTCTCAGCGTTCTGCACGCTCACGGCGCGTAGGACACTGGGACTTTGAGTTTTGCATTTTTTGTTTGCGTTTTTTCTGCGGCTCGATTTTAATTGGCCATGCTGCATTTCCCAATGTTCTTTTTGCTCACGCCTCTCAGCCTGATTGGCTGAGGCGCGGCGCGGCACAAAGGACATTGGGAATTGCTCCACCGGCGCCTTTGGCAACCCTGCAGTAACCTGCGGGCAGGGTTCGGGCGAGTGCAGGAGGCTCAGTACAAGCTAGGATGGATGGGTGCAGAAACATATAGCAAGTTCCAATGGTTAACCCTTGGATTTATAGGTATAGAAAAGAAAACAGGGTCCATTCAAAACAAGTCTGAGTTGGAGAAAACTGCTAGACAATGTTTAAATAAATGGAAAGCCTGCCTTGGAAATTTATTTTATTGGCTGATGGGAAACGTGTTGTCCCAATTTGGCCTCTGCAGGTGGTTCTCAAGGTGGTGAGTTTCATTTTGTCACATCTCTTCAATGATAATCTCTTCTGTCACTGGAATGGCTACCTGTGGTGATCCCACGGGAGAACCAAATAGCAGTGGGTTGTGAGGGTCGTTCGTACGTGCAAAAGCCTGGGGGGGGAGTGGGTGAATATTCAGTGTCATCCTGCCTTCCCAATGAAGAAGCTAGGCAAGTGACACACTGAGGAGCTTGGTCCAAAGCCTCGCTGGAGTGGAATATTTTTGCAGTAGGTGAACGTCTGTCTTAGGGCATAGAGGCAAATGCCGAGTAACAAACAGAAACACCTCCCAGCCCACCACCACAAAATCAAAACAAAGAAAAATCCCAGAATAAATAAAACCAAAGAACTCAACAGCACGTCTTCCCTCCACGAGACTGGAACAGAAATGAAGAAACAAAGACTACTTACCGGAAGATGCCCCACCTAGAGGCCAGGAGAGAAAAAACACATGAAACGAAAACAAAACCAATACTATTACTAACAGCCCCACCTGCAGGCTGGAATATTAAAAACAAGTCAAAAACAAAACAGCCACATCTAGAAGCCACAAGAGTAAAAACAAGTCAAAAAATAACAATAAACCAAAAGTTTAACAATAAACCAAATAACAAACATATGTTAAATAAATAAAATAAAAAGATTTATAGCATCCTCTGTTGATTTTTAACTTTAAAAAAAACCCCAAAAAGCAAGACACAATTTATAACAACCCGGCAACGCCGGGCAACCTATGCTAGTTATCTATAAAACTGCTGTTAGGAGGGTAGAGAGAAGAGGGCCATTTCCCCAAAGATCCTATTTTAAATAAAGCATCTCTCTTACTCTATAACTTAGAGTTGTTGTTTTTTTAAATTATTATTTCTAGCAAAGATTGCCCGGCAGTGCCGGGCTGTTTTAAATTGTGTTGTAAGGGATAATTTTTTTTGGTAATTTATGTAAAAAAGAGGTGTGTTGGTGGTTAGGGGTGGTTTTGGGTGAGCACAACCACCACCCCCCATACAATACCACTCCAACCACCAACACACACATTAAAAATTCCTGGCAAGGCAGGAGTGTCGTGTGTGTGTGTGTGTGTGTGTGTGTGTGTGTGTGTGTGTGTGTGTGTGTGTGTGTGTGTGTGTGTGTGTGGTGTCCCCCCAACCCTTCCAGAGCCAGGGAACCCTGCAGAGAGGGGATTCCCCCCCCCCCAGGACACCCCGTTATTAAAGAGAAGAAACCAAGCTGTTTCTTCTCTTTTAAAACGGAGTGTTTGGCAGGGGGGTGTATTCGAATCCCTCTCCCTGATCCCCTGGGTTTGGTAGGGTTGGGGGGAAAGGGGTCTGTCCCCCCAACCCTTCCACAGCCCGGGGACCCAGCAGAAAGGGGATCATTTCCCCCACCCCCCAAAAAAAACACACTCCATTTTTAAAGAGAAGAAACCAAGCTGTTTCTTCTCTTTTAAAATGAAGTGTTTGGGAGGGGGGTGTATTCAATCCCCTCTCCCTGATCCCCTGGGTTTGGTAGGGTTGGGGGGACAAAAGGGGTCTGTCCCCCCAACCCTTCCACAGCCAGGGGACCCAGCAGAGAGGGAATCATTTCCCCCCCCCCCCAAAAAAACCCCTCCGTTTTTAAAGAGAAGAAACCAAGCTGTTTCTTCTCTTTTAAAACGAAGTGTTTGGGAGGGGGGGTGTATTCGATCCCCTCTCCCTGATACCCTGGGTTTGGTAGGGTTGGGGGGGACAACCCCCAACCCTTCCACAGCCAGGGGACCCAGCAGAGAGGGGATCTCCCCCCCAAAAAAAACCCACTCCGTTTTTAATGAGAAGAAACCAAGCTGTTTCTTCTCTTTAAAAATGGAGTGTTTGGGGGGGGGGATTCGTTCCCCTCTCCCAGGTCTCCTGGGTCCAGAAGGTCCTGGGTCTGTCTCCTGGGGACAGACCCCTTTTGTCCCCCCCAACCCTTCTGGACCCAGCACCTTTCATTGCCTCCTTCACCCACCCCCTAACCCCCACCAACCGCACTTAGCATTTCCTGGTTCCCTCCAGCTGGGTCTTTCAAAGTCTTTCCCTCCGTCTCCCACCGTTTTTTTTAAGTCAGCGCGCGCGTTCCCAGCCTCCTCTGCGCTCTTATCCCTCAGCCTGATTGGCTGAGGGGTTGCACAGTGCAAAGGATGCTGGGAATTGAAGTTCCCTTTTTTTGTTTGCGTCCGGGGGGCTCCTGTCCCACTGGCACAAATTTCAACCCAACAGTTACCTACAAACCCCGATCGGGCGAGTGCATGGAGGCTCGGACAGGGCTAGTGGGGCGTGGCTAAACATCCTTTGTCACATTCCAACGGTTAACGGACCATTTTATAGGTATAGATTCCTTTTGGTAAACCACAGCCACCCAAGCTGTGATTTGCCCATTTTGGCAATAATCCCATGCATCTTCACCATCAGGTGGGGAGGAAATTGCTAAATTTTATCATCAGATGGATTTAAGACTACCAATTTATCTATGTATCCTGGGGGTGGAGTGGCCAGGTTTAAAATGCAGGAACTTATCAGGGCAGCTATATGCCCACTCCCACTCTCCCAAACGCACATAGCCATAACTTCCCAAGGAGATTCCAGGTTCATTAATATCCCAGCACCATCCTATGACCCATGACCTGTAATATGTTATAGAATACCCAATTAATTAGAATTAGCTGACAGCCACCAGACCGCTAAAGGTTTCCCTTGCTCGAAAGCCAGTCGTATCCGACTCTAGGGTGCAGTGCTCATCTCTGTTTCTAAGCCGAAGAGCCAGCGCTGTCTGCTTCTGCAGACGTTTCCGTGGTCATGTGGCAGGCATGACTAGACACCGGAGCGCACGGAACGCTGTTACCTTCCCACCGAAGTGGTCCCTATTTATCTACTTGCAATTTCTTGCTTTCGAACTGCTAGGTTGGCAGGAGCTAGGATGAAGACGGGAGCTCATTTCCCTCCTGCAGTACTCGGGAATCGAACTGCTGACCTTCCGCTTCCCAGTCAGCGTCTTAGCGACTTGAGCCACTGCAGTACCCAGTACCAGACCGCTAACTGGATGGTTTTGTTTTGTTTTAATAGGGGAAAATAGAGGAGAGAAGCAGTGGGGAAACAGTAGATTTTTTCCAAACTGAAGTTATTGTGGGTGGCGAGCAGAGGTTTGGATTCTTGTCAAATTCTTGAACGAAGCAGGATAAAAGCAGTGTCTGGAAGCATTGTGCCACTGTTCCTGTCAGCCAATGTCGGAGCTCAGCCTGTTCACAGGGTTGCTGTGGGAATAAAGTGGTTAATCCACTTGCCTGTGTGCTGCATCAACTCTGCAGGGGAAGATAGGATACTGGTATGAAGGCCATACTGTGCTCTGCCTGCCATTTTGCATGCTAGTGAGGCTGCTTCTTTGAAGAGGTAAAAGGGTAAAGGTCACCCTTGCTCAAAAGCTAGTTGTATCCAACTCTAGGGTTCGGTGCTAATCTCCGTTTGCATCCAGCAGACATAACTGAACACTGGAGTGCACAGAATGCTGTTACCTTCCCACCGAATTGGTATCTATTTATCTACTTGCAATTTCTTGCTTTCAGACGGCTAAGTTGGCTGAAGCTGGGAGAGAGATGGGAGCTCACTCTGTCATGCAGCACTCGGGTCTCAAACTACTGACCTGCCGACTTAGCAGTCATCAGGTTCAGTATCTTAACCACTAAGCCATCGCAGACCCCTTTTCATTCCTCTTTGAAGAGGAGTGGGTGTAAATGGCCTTAAGAAGACATCCTTAACAGAAATGTGGGAGGAAGATTTGCTGAGTCCCAGTTACAGGAGCCTTATAGTTCATTCTTCTGTTTGTGCTTTTTAAAACAGGGGTGCCCAAACGTTTCAGGCCAAGGGCCTGACCACACACCTCAGATAGCTGATCGCGCTGGTTACGTGGTTCCTCCCACTGGAAGTAAAACGCACCTACACATGCGCAGAACGCTGCCGTAAATGCAGCTTACGACAGCCATGGGTGCATTTATGGCAGCATTCTACACGTGCACGTGCACATATTACTTCCGCTTCCAGGTGTGGTGAGGGCGGCATGGGCTGGATGAATTGGCATTTGGGGCTGGATCTGGTCCACAGGCCGCAGTTTGGGCAACCTTGTCCTAAAAGTAACCTTCCAGGCGAAATTAGTTTTGAACTGTTGTAAGAAGTTGTATTCTACACTACCAAGTTACTGCAGTTTGATTCCACCTTAACTGTCAGGCCTTCATGGGGCTTGGGGTGTGGGAGGGTCTAGTTGCTAAACTACAGCAGAGACTTCTAAGAGTGTCACCAAACTGCTGTTGGATAAGTTGTGGCACAGATAATAGAATCCAACTACCATAGCTGAGTAGCGTAGATGCTCTCAAAAAGTATACCTGTGGCCGTGTTACATTCTAACTTCTTTTGTAAAAGCTTTTTTTGTGTCTTTCAAATTGGTACAATAAATGCTCTTACCAGGCAAATATGGTGACATCATTCTGGGAGAGGATGTCACTTTTCAGACAAAGACCAATCCCTAGACAGCTTTCTCCGTTTGTTACTGAACTTTCCCCAGAAGTAAATCTTTCAGTGTGTAAGTTAAGGATATCAGGCTAATGCGCTGTGCCTTCCTTACAACTAGGTAGCATTTTCTTTATTACTTTATTTTAATTGGGAATTGGGGTACATAGAAAGAGCCTCCTCAAAGATTGTGGTATTTTTGAACCACAATTGGGCATACCCTGGTAACAGCAACCTTGTTGTAGCAGCTAAACTTTCTCATACTAGGTCAGGTGAAAAGAACTGCAGAATTAACTCGCCTAAAAGTGCCTTTATTTTGGCAGTTTCACATTTGGCCTAGACATGGAAGAAGAAGAACAACAGGGAATTAAAGATACAAGAACCAGCTAGAGACAGAAGGTGTTTATCCTTAAGACAGTTAGGTACGCCTTTCCACAGCCTGAACCAGTGTGCAATTTTTTAAGATCACAAAAGGCAATAAGCAGCAAACCTAAACACTGATGTACGAGCCATGACTGCATATTAAAATTATTTATTCCATATGATGCATAAAGGAAAATACTGTGGTCATGTGAGTATCAAGTGTTTCACATATGAAGGAAGACACTTCTTTCTCCTCCCTGCAGCCACAACCATACCAACTCAGTGGACATGTATGTATATCTTGTATATAACAAAATGAACCATTGGGAGGAATTAGAAGAAGGCATTCAGTTACAAACATACCTGTCAAGTTTCGGGAAATTTCTGTCAACCCCCCATATTTTACACTCTTTCCTGCCATCATCCCGTATTAGTTGGACTGCAATTAGACTGGAGTTAGATTGGAGGCCAGCACAGGAAAGCATAGCTGTCCAGTTTCCTGTTTTGGCCGGGAAATTTCCCTTATTTGACAGAAATTTCCCGAAACTTGACAGGTATGGTTACAAATGTTATGTCAGCTCACACCATATGAACAGACAGTTACCACATATGAAATAGACATACCTATACATAAAGAACATAGCTGACAGAAAACCAGTTGAATGCAATCTATGCACATTTGATATTTTATCAATTGCAGGCTGCTCTGCCTGGGAAAACTAGGCTCTTCACTGCAGCAAGAATCAGCCGAAGAATCTACTTGTGTTGGGACAAAATAAACAGAAGCTTGGAGATTCCTTAGAAGGTAAAAAGAAATCGGGCAGGAGAGTACCCTTGGCACATTCTTTCTCAGAAGTAATTTATTACTTTTTTGACACTCTAACTGTATACAAGTAACTTTTTGAGAATTACTGTTGTTTAAATAAATTGATAACTGTTTCATTATTAATTTTTAAATAGATCCTCCCAAATACAGTTCTATGAGAGTAATGAGCAGACATTCCTTATTTAGAAAAAGTATTAATGTTAACAACAGAGCTTGTAAATGATTTTTTTTACTGTAACTTCCATAAATCTCAGACAGCAGTTAAGAACAGCAGGAAAAGAAGGATGAAAATCCAATCAGATGACACTAATCTTCTCAGATACCTTCCTTTGTTTAGACTCATTCACCCCTTCCTGACGGCAAATTAACCTGCTGCATATCCTACATTTCGTTCTTCCTCCTGCTCTTGTGGATTATTGAAGAGAAGAAAGGCATGGCTTGACATTTCACCCCCTTTTTTGGGTGTTTATATCCCGCCATTTTGTCTCCATGAAACTCATAGCCATCTGTGGAGTTTCTAAGACACACCTATATTGAGTCCTCTCATCTGAGAATGCATCATATTTCAGATCAACATAGATTCCCACAAGGCTCCTCCACCATCTGCCCTCAGGCCATTGCGAAAGGAAAGCTCACACTGAAAAAAGGGAGTGGATCAGGTTGTTAGGAATGCTTCAACAGGGCAGGTCTCATATACACTCCACAGCATACCTGTCAAGTATCCCGTATTGGCCGGGAAATCCCGTATTTCACCCCTCTTTCCCATTCCTTCCCACTGCCATCCCGTATTTGAATGGCTAGAAAAGGGGTTACTGCGCATGCGTACCTGTCAGAAGAAGTGGTGCGCCTGCACATACCTGTCAACTTTTGGATTTGAAAATAAGGGAAATTTTGGCCACACCGCTCTGTGGGTGTGGCCAAATCTGTGGACATGGCCAAATATAGCCATGTGACTTGCTGGGCTCTAGTCATGCCTGCCACATGGACATGAAAATGTCTGCAAACACAGACAGCACTGGCTCTTTGGCTGTAAATAGAGATGAGCACTGCACCCTAGAGTTGGATACGACTGGCAGATTTTACTTTCTAAGAATCAAAGATCGCTGCAGATGGTGATTGCAGCCATGAAATAAAAAGGCAACTGATGCTTGGGAAACAAGCTATGAGAAACCTGGGAAACATAGTTAAAAGTAGAGGCATCACCTTGCAAACAAAAAATTGCATAGTCAAAGCAATGGTATTCCTGGTGGTAATGTATGGGTGTGAGAGCTGGACCATTAGAAAAGCTGAGCGCAGAAAAATAGATGCCTTTGAAATGTGGTGTTAGAAATAGGTCAATCCTAGAAGAAATCAACCACAACTGCTCACTAAAGGTCAAATAGTAAAGATGACACTAAAGTACTTTGGACATCAAATGAGAAGAGAGGATTCACTTGAGAAAGCCTTGATGCTGGGAAAGGTGGAGGACAAAAGTAGGGGGTGGCCAAAAATAAGATGGCTAGATGGTATTGTAGATGCAATGGGCACAAAGCTGTGTGCGCCTAAGAACCCTTTCCCCATCTTCTTGGGGGACTTTTGTTTTGTTTTATTTCTTGTTTACTCAGTGGCTTAAGTGACTAAGATGCTGAGTGGGAGGCAGAAGGTCAGCAGTTCGATTCCCGAGTACTGCAGGACGGAATGAGCTCCCGTCTTTGTCCCAGCTCCTGCCATCCTAGCAGTTCGAAAGCAAGAAATTGCAAGTAGATAAATAGGGACCATTTTGGTGGGAAGGTAACAGCGTTCTGTGCGCTCTGGTGTCTAGTCATGCCTGCCACATGACCATGGAAATGTCTGCAGATGCAGACAACGCTGGCTCTTTGGCTTTGAAACAGAGATGAGCACTGAACCCTAGAGTCGGATACGACTGGCTTTCGAGCAAGGGAACCCCCCCCTCTCTCATATAGTGATCAGGCAACAAACCCCCCCCCCCAATTAGGGTGGAGGAGCAAGGGATTAATTCTCTCCCTCCCTCCCTCTCTCTCTCATATAGTGATCAAGCAACCCCCCCCTCCCAAGTTAACTCTAGAACTCTAGAAATGAAATCCTCCAGCCAGGAGGCAGGGCAGAAACAGCTCAATAAAGCATGAGGTTGCCCCTGCATATATGAAATATATCGCTCACCTAGAGTAGACTCCTGCTCCCAGCAGCCAAAACGAAGCCTTTAGGACCATGTGGCTGGCAGGAAAGGGAAAGAGAAAAGGAAAACTACAGAATGCCCCCCACCCCACCTTCTCTCTCTCTCCTTCCACAAGCGAAAAGCCTGCCACACAGCGACCTTTGGTGGCCAGAAAAAATAATGCAGCTTCACCTGTGAGGGCTCTGGTCAGGATATTTTTAAAAAAAAAAATAAGGGGAAATACGGGGAAATTAATAAAATGGGAGGGGGCGGGAAGAGGGGTAAAAATAAGGGGTTTTCCCGGGGCAAACGGGATAGTTGACAGGTATGCCTGCATAAAGGGGTTACTGCAGTGGTGCATATACACAAAGGGGTCACTGCACATGCACAATAACCCCTTCAGGCATGAGCACCACTGTAGTAACCCCTTTGCGCATGCACACCCATCAGACGCAGCGTGCTTCCCGTTTTTTCACCACCGCAACTTGATTGGTACTGTATGCTGCACAGCCACTGAGAGTAAGATGGGGAACCCTCTCCCCTCACCACCACCCCCATTCCTAGGCCTCTCAGGTCTGTGGCCTTCCAGATGTTTCTAGGCAACAGCTCCCATAATACCTTACTGCTAGCTATGCTAGCTAGAAGTTGTGAACTAAAAACACCCAGAAGTCCACAATGGCCCATCGTTGTTTTACCAATACACTTACACATCTCTATTAAGCATATAAAACCTTTCTTACCTCCATCTACACAGAAAGTTTCACCTGCTTCATCTTAGAGTATTAAACTGCACTGAACAGCACAGGAGTATGGATGAAGTACTGCCAAAAGTAGCTATAACAAACATAAGGTATTTTCCCAGGAAACTTACCAAATAAATCTACCAGACCATATGCATATCTTATTGCAAAGAAATGATGATGACAAGCACTTGTTTCCAACTATCTCTATGACTGGCTTGATTTAAACAATGATTTGTATGGTTCTTGTATCTTTAATGATTTACAAGAACATGCATTGCTTAATAAAGCAAAGATGGCTGTATTTGTTGTGATTTATTGCCATCTGGTGGCTATTTATGCGCATGCAAGCAATTTTTTTGGTGCTTCTGTACAAAAACAGCAGTGAGTTAGCTGATGCCAAAGGGATTAAGAAAAGATGGTAAGAGTACACAGAGGAACTCTACAAAAAGGACCTCAACACCCCTGATAATCACAGCGATGAGAACATTGAACTTGAGCTGGACATCCTGGAGAGTGAAGTCAGGAGGGCCCTAAAATCACTGCAAACAACAAAGCTAGTGGAGATGATGGTATCCTAGATGAATTATTCAAAGCCCTAAAAGATGATAGAATTAAAGTACTGTAATTTATTATATGCCAGCAGATTTAGAAAACACAGCAATGGCCACAGGATTGGAAAAGGTCATTATATGTTCCAATCCCCAAAAATGGCAATGAAAATGATTGCTCAAATTATCCAATTGCGCTCATCCCACATGCTAGCAAGGTCATGCTCAAGATAATACAGGATAGGCTTCAGCAGCACATGGAGAGAGAATTACCAGAAGTACAGGCAGGGTTCAGAAGAGGTAGGGGAACTAGACACCACATTGCCAACGCACGTTGGATTGTGGAGAAAACAAAGGAATACCAGAAACAAGTCTACTTCTGTTTCATTGACTACACCAAGGCATTTGACTGAGTGGACCACAACAAAAAGTGGCAAGTAATTAAAGAGATGGGAATACCAGAACACCTTAAATGTCTCATGAGAAATCTGTACATGAGTCAAGAAGCAACAGTTAGGACAGAACACGGAATGACGGGGTGGTTTGGAATAGGAAAAGAAGTAAGACAAGGCTGCATTTTGTCACCCTGCTTATTTAACTTATATACAGAGCACATAATGTGCAATGTAGGGCTGTATGAATCACAAGTTGGAATTAAATATTTAGGAGAAACATGAACAATTTGAGATATGCAGATGATACTCCCCTAATGCAGTGGTGTGCTGGCCCACAGGGATACAGGGACTCATCCCGGTGTGCCCCAGTGACTGGCACCCCCAGAGGCAGGCAGAGGTAATGGGAATGCATGGGATTTCTCCCGCACTAACCCCCAAAATAGGCACCCCCCCCCATCAATTCCAGTCCACCGCCCTCCCAAGGTGCCCAGCACACCCCTGCCCTAATGGCAGAAAGTGAAGAAGACCTAAAGAAGCTCTTCCTTAGGTTGAATGAAGGCCTTAGGTTAAAAGAAGACTCAACATCAAGAAAACCAAGATAATGCCCCTGCGCTCCTCTCATGGCCCGGCCAGTCATAGGGGAGTCAAAACACCTGGCTCTGCAGCTCCAGGGCTACAAAAGGCAGCAACCATCACTGCCATGAAGCCCACGCACTCGTCTCTTGGCCCGGCTGGTCAGAGAGGAGCCAAAACATTTGTTCTCACGGCTATCCACTTGGTCCAGTCGGCCATTTGAGGTGAAGGCATTTTTGGTGGTTGCTCCTGCGGCTAGGACTATAGGAAATGTTACCAATGCTGCTCCTCAACGTCCCGACTTTCGCAGCCATGTCGGGATGTAGAAGGCAGGTGGTTACAGCAGGACTCCTGTTGCCTTCTGACTGCCTTTATTTTTAGTGCCCTGAACCCCCACCCCCTCTTTCCACAGTTGGACTTAAGGACTGTGTTGGTGGTGGGAGGTTGTTTTTTTGCACCATCCCCCTCGTAGTCCCAGACTCCCAGTGATCAGTTAGGAAGGTTTGGGTAGCATAGTAACATAGTGACATGATATTGAAGCTGAGTGATATGATTGATATTTTTTTGAATTTATTAGTGCTTCTTATTATTACTGTATTGCTATTTCTTTTGTTTATATTTATGATTATTGTACTTTTGCTATTGTATTTTTTGATGTTTATTGTTTACCTGTATTTTTATGTACCCTGTTGTAAACCGCTTTGAGTTATCATATGATAAGGAAAGCGTTATATAAATGCAAAAGTAAAGTAAAGTAATAGCAACAGGCCCTATCACTCCCTGGAAAACAGATGGGGAAGAAGTAGAAACAGTGACAGACTTTACATTCTTAGGATCCAAGATCACTGCAGATGGAGATTGCAGCCATGAAATAAAAAGGCGACCAATTCTTGGGAGACAAGTCATGAGAAATCTGTTGAACATAGTTAAAAGTAGAGACATCACCTTGAAAACAAAAAAAGTCTGCATAGTCAAAGCAATAGTCTTTGGACTATAGATAGGTAATGTATGGCTGTGAGAGCTGGACCGTAAGGAAGGCTGAGCACAGAAAAATAGATGCCTTTGAACTGTGGTGCTGGAGGAAACTCTTGAGAGTCCCCTGGACTGCAAGGAGATCAAATTAGTCAATCCTGAAGGAAATCAACACTGACTGCTCCTTACATGGACAAATACTGAAGCTGAAGCTCAAATACTTTGACTACCAAACGAAAAGAAAGGACTCACTGGAGAAGGCCCTGATGCTGGGAAAGATTGAAGGCAAAAGGAGAAGTAGGTGGCAGGGAATGCGATGGTTAGACAGCACTAGCAGAGGACCTGGCATTACCCGGGGTTACCCTACCCGGGCCAAGGAGAGACCCGGTCCCCACCCCACCCCAGTTGCCTTACCTTTTTGTCTGCTGTCGTCGCGGCTGTTCTCTCAGCTCCACCGCGAAGTGCCATCTCAGCCTGACTCTGACCGCCACCAGCGGCCTCTCCAGCGACTACAGTCAGTGGGTAGCTATCGCAGCCCGGCCCCTCCATCCTCCTGTGGGTTCTGTCAGGCAGAAGGGAGGCTCCATTTGGGCGGGTGTGCAGAGGACCCATGGGGGGGGTGGAGGCCTGCGGAAGATGGTGGCCCAGCGCCATCCTCTGCCTCCCCCCCGGCTGTGGATTCTCCCTCTCCCCCCCCCCCGTGGCATGCCTCAGGAGTGCAGAGGAGCCATGCCGCAGTGGCCGCCTGCCAACAGTAGTCACTGGGGCAGGGGCAGCCATAATGGCCATAATTGCCACCATCCATACTGGCAGCTAGGCCATGCACCACCTGGAATGCCGGGCACACTTTGGCACATGCATGGAATTTCACGCATGCGCCACAGCTTAGAATGCCAGGCAAGGTTAGGTGCATGCGTGGAATCTCATGCACGTGCAGTCACCTCTCCGGGTCATTTCTGCTGGCTGGGGCGGGTGGGCATTGCAGCCCCTTTTGGGGGGCAAGGACCTCGAGGCGGGCTGCTGGTTACCCACGCTGGTCACCCCAGACTTTGAAGGTAAGCATGCACGCAGTTTCCAGCGCAATCAGTGCAGGGGTGTCACTTTGTATTAGGGAGCCCTGTGATATCATGGAACACCAGATCTGGTCAGCTGGAAATTGGTTGAGCTGTGGCGATGACATCACAATCCCCCTGGTTGGCTTTTTTCCCTTGCTTTTTCTCCTGTCGGTGGGGGTGTCCCCTTTGTGGATTGATTTAGGAGGCGTACCCCTCCCCATGGGGCATGACACCCCAGCAGTGACCATCTCTTTGGCCCAAGTTTTAGTGCGATCGGTGCAGGGGTGTGGATTTGTATAAGGAACATACAGCGCCGGACCTTGATTTTAGTTATATAGATTGTTGATTCAGTGGGAATATATCTCGGTGGACTACAGAGGATGGCAAATGACAGAGGAGCCTGTCCATGGGGTCGCAACGGGTCAAAATTAACAGTGCAACTGAATAACAACAAAACCTTTTTGAAGAAAATAAGCTTAAACATACTATAGTAACATACCATTTCCATATTTTTTTTAAAATAGCAATTCTCTTTGATTTTAACTGACATATTTTTCTGACATATTTTTCATAATTCTTTATTTCTTAGCCCATTCCTCCTCCACGTCTTCAACCTCTCCACACAACCAAGGAAGTGTTTAATTCACCAATGTTATGAAATGGCTTTCTTCTTCAGCCACTTCATAACAGTGGCAAATTGACAGAAGGCTGCTGTAGCCCAAACAGGAGTGCTTGAGATCCATATTCTGCTTGGATGCAAAGATTGCAACAAATGGCATACAGGGCCTCCTAGTGACCCTATTTAGCCTGTTCCAAACCACTTCAATTGCCATGTATAGACATGTCCATTTTGTACTCCATGCCAGAGATGGACCATTCTGTGGACCAGATCTGTGAAATACA
This sequence comes from Bradypodion pumilum, assembly GCA_035047305.1. NCBI lineage: Eukaryota > Metazoa > Chordata > Lepidosauria > Squamata > Chamaeleonidae > Bradypodion > Bradypodion pumilum. Next base: position 162,335,514 of record JAWDJD010000001.1, on the reverse strand, counting down.
TAGGTTATGATCAAATAGGGAGGAGCCGCCATGGCCTGAGGGGTGGCTGAGGACTTCGCCACTACCTCCGGGCCCCTACCAACAGCTGAGTGGAGGAGATACCATGGCCTGAGGGGTGGCTGAGGACTTCGCCGCCACCTCTGAGCCCCCACCAACAGCCGGAGGGAGGAGCTGCATGGCATGATGGGCAGCTGAAGACTTTGCCACCACCTCCAGGCCCCCACCAATGGCCGGAGGGAGGAGCTGCCATGGCCTGATGGGCAGCTGAGGACTTTGCCGCCACCTCCGGGCCCACACCAACGGCCGGAAGAAGGAGCCGCCATGTCATGATGGGCAGCTGAAGACTTTTCCACCACCTCCAGGCCCCCACCAACGGCCAGAGGGAGGAGCCGCCATGGCCTGATGTGCGGCTGAGGACTTCACCACCACCTCTGGGCCCCCACTAATGGCAGGAGGGGAGATAGTCTGTATTTTGTTTTGGATTGTAGTACTGTACAGTATTTTGTTTTGTGGGGTTGTATTTTACTGTTGCTATGATTGTTATTGTACTGTTGTTGTACTGATTGTAAGCCGCCCTGAGTTGCTACAGTGAGTGGGCAGCAATATAAATCTAAACAAACAAACAAACAAAATTTTGGTTTCTTGTTCTTCATTCCTGGCAATATCATTAATTGTAGTACTGCTAGGAATCACATCTACTAGCACCATACCCTGTGGTCCTAACAACAGCTTTCACATGTGCTGTTTTACCCCTGCATTACAAAACTACACAGTAGTTCATTCTGCTTCCACTTGCATAGAAGATTTATGCAAGCATCTCTACCCTCCCTACCCTTTTGTAGTCCAACATGACCAAAGCATACTGAGAAGAAAGTCCCACTGACTTTATTAGGACTATTTTGAAGCAAGTGTGGAGAGGATTGCCAGCTCTTGATCTTCCCACCACAATTTGGAGATAGCTCTGTGATGTTGGCACTTATCAAAAATGTAGAGTCTATGCTATTCTAGTTGGATCATCTGAAACTGACCCAGCCTGAAGAAATCCATGTGAGTATGAAGTGCATCACTAGGGAAGACTGCTCTCTAAATACTGTTAGACATCTTTGCATGCTTTCTATAGTTTAGTGTATGGGACCAAAGACAGCCGGACAACTGAAAGGTTGGTTTAACGCAGGTTTATTGCATGAGGTTCCAGTGAAGCATGAGGTAATGGCGGTGATACAACTCAATATATACAGTAGCTCTCTACATTTGAATCTTGTAGCACGGTAGCTCATTGGCTGCTACCGGCGTGGCCTCGCCCAGGCACGCCTCTTTCTTCAGCTGCTGAATGCGGGGAAGGTTTTCCCGCGGCTGTCCGTGATTGAGCAATGTGAACCATGTGAGGCTGAACGCTCGCAGCTGCCCTCTATGGGCTGTCTGCTCGCGTTCCTTTACAGCTGGTATTGTTTGTATCTGGAGTGGTTACATTCTTGCCTTTACAGTATAATGAACATGCATACATACATACATAACATCCCTCCCCCCTAGGAAGGGACGAAGTCCCGCAACCATTGTGGCTTGCCGCACGTGCGCTTGGGACGCGCTTGCGTCTGACCTAGTACTGGAGAGCCTGTGATCCCTGACTCCGCGGGTGCTTGTCCTGCAACGGGAAACGGGGATTCGTTAGTGGCTCCGTGGGGTGTCCGTGCCTGCCTCGCGCCCGGGGATGGGAAGGGAATGAATAGTTGGGAGGTGAACCCCTGCCTGTTGTTCTCTGACCCCGGGGATCCACCTATTGTGAACCGCGGAACCGATGAGGTCGCACTTGCGGTTCGGCTACCTTCTGATCCCTGCTCGGGGGACCCTGAGACTGTGGTGGGCGGACTCGCTGATGCCTCCCGTCTTGGGGGTGTCGGTCTCCGGGAAAGTGGCGCTATATCGCATTCTAACTCACAGGGGCTACTGGGACTGGAGGTACCAGGGGCTGAACTGAAACCCCTCTTTTCGCTAGGACGGGTGGGGGACCACTCCGCTAACTCCCCCTGGTACTGTAAATCAACGTCTAAACTTCTATGGGCATCTGTGTTTCGGGGAAACTCCCGCGGGGTATGTGTGTGGTCGGGGCTCTTCCATTTCTTCGGGGACTCCCGCACAAGATTTCTGTGGATCGATTCCCTTTCCTCCCCCCTTGGTGGGGACCCATGCTCCCCTTTTCCTCCCCCTTGGGTTAAGCGGGTGGGGGAGTACCCTAACGCTGATTCGATGCTATTCTCGTCTCCGTCCTGCTCTCCGGGGACCCTGCGCCTGAGTTGGTCCACGTGTCGCCTCCACAGGAAGCCTGTACTGGTTTCTACGCGGTATGAGACGGGGCCGGTTTGCTCTACTACGGTGCCCGGCACCCAGGCTGGCCCCGCGCTGGCGTAGTTCCTGCAATGCACCGGGGCGCCTATGCTGAAACTCTTTGTGGGTTCCACCCCTATGTTCCGCCCCTTGTCCTCTACTCTCGTGGGGTCTAGCTTGGAGATTCCCGTGGCCAGCTTCCTGCGCATCAACAGCTCTGCGGGGGAGTACCCTGACGCTAGTGGGGTGACCCTGTATCTTAGCAGGAATTGGCACAATTTCAGGTCGAGGTCTCCGGGGCCCATGCGCAGAAGCGCGTCTTTCGTGGTGCGCACGAGGCGCTCTACTTGGCCGTTGGTGGCCGGGTGAAAGGGGGCAGAGGTGACGTGCCGAATGGCGTTGCGCTCCATGAAAGCTCCGAACTCGGCGGACGTGAAACAGCTGGCGTTATCGCTGACGAGGGTGTCGGGTAAACCGAACGTGGAGAAGACCCTCCTTAACTGTTTGATTGTTGTGGCCGAGGAGGTGCTTGAGACTGGAATGACCTCCAACCACTTGGAGAACGCGTCCACCATGAGGAGGAAAAGCGTTCCCCTGAACGGGCCAGCAAAGTCTACATGTACCCGGGACCAGGGCCCCCTAGCCGTGTCCCACTCCCTAGGTGGCGAGCGAGCCTCTTCTGGCCTTGAGCTTTGGCACGCTTCGCAAGTGCCGACCATGTGTTCGATGTCGGCGTCTAGCTGGGGCCACCAAAAGTAACTGCGGGCCAGCGCCTTTGAGCGGACGATCCCCGGGTGGCTGACGTGCAGCAGTTTAAGCACCCTCGGCCGGAGAGGCGTGGGGATTACTACCCGCTGTCCCCACAAAAGGCAACCCCTCTCTAGGGACAACTCTAGTTTCTTTTTGAAAAATGTGTCGAATTCCGCTGCTGGGGAAGACACGGGCCACCCTTTCTGTACCCAGGAGCAGACTGTGGCCAGTGTTTTGTCCTTGCCTGTCGCTTTGGCGATGTCGGCCGGTACTACTGGAGGGGAGTCTAGAACCTCTATCATTAAGACCTGATGGTCCCTCTCTACTTTGTCCACGTGGCAGCAATCCCGGGAAATGGGGGACCTCGACAGGGCGTCGGCATGGCTGATCTCCCTCCCGGGCCGGTATACCAACGCGTGCTGATACGCGTTGAGAAAAATGGCCCACCTGAGCATTCTCGGGGACAGGATTTGGGGTGTGGGCTTATCTGCGGTGAAAATGCCTAACAAAGGCTTATGGTCAGTCACTATGGTGAAGGGGCGGCCGTACACAAAATCATGAAATTTCTTGGTCCCCGCAATTATTGCTAGTGCTTCTCTGTCTGTCTGAGCATAGTTCCTCTCTGCTTGGGACAAGGACCTAGAGTAGAACGCTATCGGGGCCTCCCTACCGTTCTCCAGCACGTGGCATAACACCGCCCCCTCCCCCACCGGGGATGCATCGCATATCAGGACCACTGGGCGTTTGGGATTGAAGTGGGTCAGTACAGCATCTGATGCCAGGAGTCGCTTCAGGTCATTGAAAGCCTTCTCCTGGTCGTCGCCCCACTTCCATGCCTCGTCCTTTTTTAACAATTTGTGTAGTGGTTCTGCCACGGCTGCCTTCCACGGGAGGAAGGAGTGGTAGAAGTTGAGCAGTCCGAGGAACGACTGCAACTCGGGCTTGGATGTGGGGCGAGGGGCCTTCTTGATGGCGGCTACCTTGGATTGGGCTGGTCTAATTCCCTCGGGAGTGACACGGAACCCTAGGAACTCAACCTCTGTGGCGAAGAAGACGCATTTGTCTTTCCGCAACCGCAACCCCGCCTTTTCGAATATTGTCAGGACCTTTCCCAACCTAGTTGCTAATTGCTAGTTGCTAATTCGGCCCGGCTCCCCCCTGTAATCAATACGTCATCAAAGTAGGGTAACACCCCCTCTAACCCCTTCAGGAGGCGTTCCACAAGTGACTGGAAGATCCCGGGCGCCGAATTCACGCCGAATTGTAGGCGCGATACCTGGAACGCCCCTTTGTGGGTGACTATGGTCTGCGCAGCAGCTGCGGCGGGGGTCACCGGAAGTTGCTGGTAGGCTTGGGCAAGGTCGAGTTTAGCGAAGCACCTCCCCCCGTGTAACCTGTCCAACAAGTGGCTGACTACCGGCACCGGATACGCATTAGGGCGGATCGCCTTATTGATGGTGCACTTGTAATCAGCGCATATGCGGACCTCCCCGTTGGCCTTGAGCGCTGTTACAATTGGAGTTTCCCACTCCGCAGAATCAACAGGAACAAGAATCCCCTGGCCCACTAATTTGTCCAACTCCGCCTCTATTTTGTCCTTTAGTGCGAAGGGCACTCTGCGCGGTTTAAGTCTGATTGGACGTACTCCAGGGTCCAGGTCGAAAGTCACTGGGGGGCCCTTGAATTTCCCGAGCCCCTTTTTAAAAACCTCGGGGTGCGCGTCGCACACGCTCTGTATTGGATCAGTCCCGGTGGCGCGTGCTTCCACGGCGTGTACCCCCCCAATGAACAACCCCAGGGGCTGGAACCATTGAGTCCCGAGGAGGCTGCATTTGCCTCCCTTGAGGACGACTAGGGGAAGCGTTGCGGTGTGCTTTTTAAACTGGACCCGGAACTTCCCAACCCCCAACACTGGGATGCGGTTCCCTTGCACGTCCTTCAGTGTGGCCCTCAACGCCTTGAGCTTGGGCCGCATGCGGGGGGCGATTTTCATGAACTCCCCCTGGGAAATAATGGAGTATGAAGAACCCGAGTCCACCTCCATTCTAACAGGGGCCCCTTGTATTACTACCTCAACGAAGTAACGGGGGTGCTCCGTGGAAACGCTGTAAACCGGCGCGTCGTCCTCGCTGTCGTCGGAGATGCGTCCTACTCCGTCCCGCGTCCTCGTGGTCCGGGTGCCGTCCTTTGGCCTCGTGGTGCGGTCCTGCCTCGTGGTGCGGTCCTGCCTCGCCGAGCGGTCTGGAGAACTCCTGGTGGCCTCGCGCCGTTTCCGGCAGACCTTGGCGATGTGCCCGCGCCGGCCGCAGTTGTGGCACTCGGCCTTGCGGAACGGGCATTTGGCGCGGGCGTGGGCGGCGCCGCAGCCGTCGCAGCGCCGGCCCTCTCTCTGGACCCTCCGGACGTCCTCGTCGTCGCCGCTCTCCGCAGACGAGTTCGAAACTCGCCGGGCCGCGCGCACCGAGCTCTCTGCCTTTGCGGGCTTCGGGCGCCAGTCCTGAAGCTCGTGCACCCCGGCAGTAGTGGCCTCCGCGGCCTGTGCCGTGTCGAGGACTTGTTGCCACGTGGGAGGCGGCTCCCTTTTCATCAGCGCACGCTGAGTCTCTGTGTCCCTCAGACCGCAGAGCAGGCAGTCCCGGAGGGTGATGTCGGGGAGCTCCCACTTGCATGGGCCGGCGGCCAGCCGCAGGGCCGCGGCGAACTCCTCGACCGATTCCCCGGGTGCCTGGACTCGCCTCCAGAACGCGCTCCGAGCGGGGAACATCGCTATGGCTGGCCGGAGATGGGCGCGCAACGCCGCCAGGAGCTCTGTAGCTTTGAGGTCGCCCACCTTCCTCGGCGCGATCAGGTCCACCAAGGTCCTCTTGGTCTCGTGTCCGAGCATGCGGACGAAAATGGCCCTCTTTTTGGCCTCCTCGGAGACTTCGAGCTCCACCAGCGCTGCGTTGAAGTCTATCTCAAACAGCTCCAAGTCTCCCGGCTTCTTGATCTCGTAGCCGGCGCATGTCTTGGTCCCGTGGGCAGCCATATCCCACCTTCGTCGCCAATTTAGTGTATGGGACCAAAGACAGCCGGACAACCGAAAGGTTGGTTTAACGCAGGTTTATTGCATGAGGTTCCAGTGAAGCATGAGGTAATGGCGGTGATACAACTCAATATATACAGTAGCTCTCTACATTTGAATCTTGTAGCACGGTAGCTCATTGGCTGCTACCGGCGTGGCCTCGCCCAGGCACGCCTCTTTCTTCAGCTGCTGAATGCGGGGAAGGTTTTCCCGCGGCTGTCCGTGATTGAGCAATGTGAACCATGTGAGGCTGAACGCTCGCAGCTGCCCTCTATGGGCTGTCTGCTCGCGTTCCTTTACAGCTGGTATCGTTTGTATCTGGAGTGGTTACATTCTTGCCTTTACAGTATAATGAACATGCATACATACATACATAACATATAGTTTTGTCAAAACACTGTGTTGCATACAAACACAGATTCAACATTCAGCTTCTTAGGCACAGCTGTCATAAACAAAGCAACAATATTCCCCTTGATGTTCTGCTCTGATCCCTTGCAGTTGCTACTAACCTCAAAGTTAACGTTCTTCTGAGGAACAACCTGTGGCAATGATTCAAGTGATAAAAGAGCTCTTACCATTAAAATTCAGCATTTCAAGAAATAATGCCTTCCAGATGATTAATGGAAGAGTTTTCATCTGCTGTTCCCAGCCCCCCCTCTATATCCATCAATATTTGCCAAAATGGAAACTAAGGATATAATCTCTAAAGAAGAATGTTGAACCCATCCATCTTTCTGAGCTCTAGTGGTCTTTCTCATTTTGTTATATTCACTGGGTAGTTATTTAATCAAGAGGGGAAAAGAGAAGTGGTATTTGTTTCCATAAGCTCCTTACAGCTTTAAGCTCCTTTTAAAAGCTTCTTTTAAAAGGAAATGTAGCATAGTAAACTGCCACAAATTTTATATAAGAAGTAGAGTGAGAAATACTGTCTGCAAATGGTATTTCTTTTTCTAGTTTCTTTTTAAAACATTCTGGAAATATATGAAATAGTGAAAGCTAAGTTACTTTTTTTAAAGACTAAAATGTAGAGTCAGTCTTTCATCAATGGCTAGGAATAAACTTCCTTTAGCTCAGGGGTGCTCAAACTATGGCCCAGGTGCCGGATCCAGCCCATGATGCCAATTCATCCAGCCCACGAAGCCCTCATTGTTCCTGGAAGCGGAAGTAAAACATTCCCATATGTGCCCTTCTTCATGGATCGGATGATAGTGACCGGCTCCCTGAACCACATGACTGGCCCATGCCCCAAAAAGTTTGGGCACCCCTGCTTTAACTCAACAGGATTGGCTAAGCCTAGTTTCAAGCAAATTTTCCCAAACCGCTGCCACCTGGCTGCTAGGTTGCATTCCAGCTTCCATCATCCCCAGCCAGTGTGGTTATCATTCCTGGGGCAGTTAATGGGACATGTAGCCAAACAATGTTAATATTTAGATGTTCTTTGATTGGCTCAGGTTGATTTGTCAGATCAAGAATCAATCTGGAATTGAAACAGCTATTTTGGGTCTTTACTGTAGTTTTTTCTTTAAGCATGATTTGTGATTTTAAGTTTTAAAAACTCAATAAGGAACCATGTAATGTGAGTTTTGAAAAAGAGGAAACGTGATATGAACAATTTAGCTGGGACTTTTTATCAGGTTATGCAACAAGGTATTTTAAAAAACTTTATAAGCTATGATGCTAACCCTAGTTGCCAGTTACTTAAAAAGGAAGAAAATTAGGTAATAAACTTTGAAATCACATAACCTCTTCCACTGTTCATCCCCTCTGTAAATGAACCATTTCCTAAATCTATATCTATAAAACGGAGGTGTGGTCTTGCATGTGCTCTATAAGAAACGACACCCCTGGACCAATCTCGCTGAAAATTGGCGCAACCTACCTTGGGCTTGCAAGATCACCACTGTGGGGGGGCTCGAAACCCATTTGGAGGTTTATGCCTCCCAAACTGGGATGCAAAGGGGGCATCCCCCAACAGGAGAAAAAGAGACAAAAAACCAGTACTGCGTGCACACACCACAGCCTCCATTACTGCGCAAGCGCAGCACAGCCTCCATTTCATGCTCCAGCAGTGGAGGATACAGCAACATAGGAGCACCACAGCCTCCCAACACAGCCAATGCGGCCGCAAGAACCACCCATTCCCTCTTGAGCTCCAGGACTTGGGGAGGAAGACGGTGGAGCAGCTCCGGGAAGAGGGATGTGGCAAAGGGAGGAGGGGGTGAGCTACCGCCACTTGCCTCTCCTGCCAGGCCTTGGCCCTGGTTGGGCCTTCCACGTAGGGAAGAAGGTCTGGAGCTTCATGGGCCCCCCCTCCCTGCTTTGTTTGAGGACCGGCCTAAGAGTGGGTCCTGAAGGAGCAGACAAGGTGATAGGAGACAGGCTCCTTGCCCCATTAAGTTCCCGGGTCTCTTTCCCTCCTGAGGGCAATGCGAGTCCCGGCCTCCATCCCAGGAGGAGAGGCCATGGCCTGCAGGCACCAGGAGGGGGGCAAGAGCGGGGCGCAGCTGAGGGGCAGTGAGGATTCGGAGTCAGGCCCCCACGGCCTTGGCTTGCTGGAGCTCCAGTGAATTCAGGTCCTGGCTCCAGGGGAAGCCTCCTATGTGGCCTTTCCATGGCTCCAGAGGCACCTCTGCCAGGCCATCCTTGCCCTGCTGAGCAGGGAAAGAGGCCTGGATCCAGAGGGGGAATCCTAAATGGATTCTTTATAATGCTGACTCTATTCTATTGGTGAGTGTCAGGCAACCCTAAGGACTAATGGCATGGATGCCAAAGTCCACAGGGAAGGATGATGGTCCCCAAATGAATTAAATCCCAATTGAATTCATCTTGATGGAGGGCAGCAGTAAGAAATCAAAACTATACTTCCTTTAAAGAAAAATAAAATCCGAGCAAAAATAAAATCCGGTACACCCCCACCGACTGGAGAAACAGCAAAGAAACAGCAGTACTGGCCATACGCAGCACAGCCAAGCTAGTGGCTTGAATTTTCTGCCGGGACACACCCCTGCTAAAGAAAGCTGTGGCTGTGATTAGCGGCCACAGCTTTCTTCAGTGGCGGGGTCTCCAGCCCATAAGCGTACAGTTCAGTCAAGCCGCACCCTCCTTTCACTGACCAAAGGAGGCCATGGCTTTACAGAACTTAACGTTTACAAGCCGGGGATGCTGCCGGGTGAAAAAGTAAAACTGCAGTCCAGCCACGTCATCCTTGCTTTAAAGGACAAAAACAACCCAGGCAAGGCCAGGTAATTAGCTGGTGTATTATAATACATTCAACCCTGAAAAAGTTCTCTGTTCCAGTGCATTCTTTCATTTGCTTATAACCCAAAAATTATATTGCAAAATGAGTCTTACACCTTGGTTCCTTCTTCATTTCCAACATACCACTCTTTAGATCAGGCATTTGTAACCTGTGGCCCGTGGACCGGATGCAGCCCACAGAGCCATTTCATGTGGCCCTCTGCCCTCATTCCCACCGCCACTGCAAGTGACGGAAGCACCAAAAATGCATAGAAAATGCAGCAAAAACTCACTGAAAATGCACAAGAACTCACACAGAACCATGTCACCGGTCCACTCAGCCGTATTTATTTGTTTTTTTATTAAACTTATATCCCACCCTTCTAGGAAAAACTTTCCTACTCAGGGCGGCTGATCCGGACCATGACCTGAAAATGTTGAGAAAGCCTGCTTTAGATTGATGTTTACTCTTTGTACCCCTTGTTTCATTTTGTTAATATTTAGATGTTCTTTGAACATCAAACAACTGATAACTTAGTCCACCTCCTTATCTGCCTACTTCCCCTTCTTTCTGATTGCTATCTTTGGGCATATGTTTCTCAAAGCAAAGTCCTTCTACAATTACATGAGCATAAGATAAAGCTTGTGTCATAATAGTTGACAGCAGTAAATGTACACTAAGAGGAACTTTAGAATAGTGGTTACTTTTGTGTACCCACTAATAGTAGCATACACTACTAAGAGAAACCAAACTGTCTTATATACTCTTGAGTACTATTATATCTTTACATAAAGCCTTGGTGAATCCATGAAAGGAGCTGGCCACTGCTTATCATGTCTGCATTATTAAGATGTAGAAATAGACATGTGTGTGGAGCTGGCTAAACAACTAATTCAATTTGGTTGTTGGAGGTAGCTGGAGCACCAACAGGTTTCTTTTTCGTGGCCTTTATGGTAGCGTCAGAGCGAGAAAATGGTGAGCTTGATTTAAAAGGTTGCACTCCGCTCCTGGCGATTAGCCGGTGGCGCGACTTCTGTGTTCAGTTCTAAACTGGTTCATTAAATGGTGACCCTGAGCTTAGCAGGTGTCGGGTAGCTGATGGCAAATCAGTTATTGTCCCAATCTGTGCCACCGCCTTGTCTAGATAAGGACTAGGAGATGGGTTGGCCAGAAGAGCTCCTAACGGAGTGGGCAGCTGTTTACCTTCGAAGACAAAACCGGACCCGGCTGGTCTTCTACCCTCTGGCTGGAGAAACAAAACTCCTTTACCTTGAAGGATTTATGCCCCCTTTCAGGCTCTGGTCTTGAGAGAATAGAGTCTCTTTCTTCTCACCCTTATCTCCTTCTATTGCTACCTTCCTCCATAATTTCTAAGAGAGACGATGTTTCCAATAATTCAATCTAGCAGCATAGTGTATTGTAGCAAATAAAAAGAATAACAAACAGAATATTTTTTCATAGAAAAATGCTAAACTAAACTTAATACATGAGTAACATATATGAAATAAAAGCCTAAATGGGCTGTCCACCTCCATAGATCTCTAAGCTGTGATCTAAGGCATTTCGAAGATGAAATGGGCAGAATTCCTCCTGGCATTGGAGAAGACTCTCCTCGGACCATGATTCGGGGTCTGTTATTTATACTATTTTGAACCCCTCTTCCTCCATTCCTTGGAATTACAAAATTGTCCCAAAAAAGCAATTAATTTGACATATGGTGCCAATGTGACACTTGTTAGATGCCTGCAGGTGTTTCTAATCTGATCTTTCCCATCTCTGCTATCTAGTGAGATGTCTGGAAGATGGCATTCTCATGAGATTTATGTCCAACTATTTCGACCTTGAACATTCAGCTGTTTCGTGCCGCTAATGAGCTTACTAATCATGTGGAATGTGAGTCACTGAAATACAAAATGGCTTCGCAACAGCTAACTTGCTACAAGTTAGATCACTCTAGCTACAGTGAATAAATGTAGACTACAATGTTACCTAATTGAATGCAAGTAACCTATATATATATATATATATATATATATATATATATATATATATATATATATATATATATATATATATATATATATATATATATATATATATATATATATATATATATATATATATATATATATATATATATATATATATATATATATATATATATATATATATATATATATATAAAGTAACATCCCATAGGATCCCCATGACAAAGGTCATGGGGCTTTGGAGTCAAAATTGACAATAATGATTTCCCAACTGTGCCTCCTTCAGCAAGATGCACAATCCCAGGGCACCCTTGACGAAGGGAATGGTAAACCACTTCTGAGTATTCTCTACCTAGAAAACCTTGGGAAAAGGTCAGTATAAGTTGTAATCTACTTGATGTCACATAATGATATAAGGTCTGTTGATGGTAATCCTCTGAGTCTATATGGAGGCTTCAGACCAAATAAGTAATGGATAGAGAAAGACAGTGAGGAGAAAGGGTGGGCCTCAAACTCTCCTGAAAGTCAAAAGGGATTTGTGATGGAGATGTTTGATATCTCCTAAGGCTGTGGCACTCCAGCTATTATTATTATTATTATTATTATTATTATTATTATTATTATTATTATTATTATTATTATTATTATTATTATTATTATTATTATTATTGTTGTTGTTGTTGTTGTTGTTGTTGTTGTTGTTGTTGTTGTTGTTGTTGTTGTTGTTGTTGTTGTTGTTGTTGTTGTTGTTGTTGTTGTTGTTGTTGTTGTTGGATTTGTATGCTGCCCACTCAATAACGCGACCCCAGGCAGCTCAAAACAATACCACGTCTAATACCACATCTAATTCTTGGACTTCAATTCCCAGAAGCCCAATTCAGCACAACTGTTGATCAGGCTTCTGGGAATTGAAGTCCAAGAACAGCTGGAGTGCCTAGGTTGGCCACCATGGTCCTAAGGGATTACATTACCAACCTGTAAATGCCCAGCTTTATCAGATTATGGAAATTAAGCAGGGTAAATTCTGTATTTGTACTTGGATAGGAGATCATCAGGCAATGCTGGGAAATCTCCAGGAAGAGCTGGGAAATAACCCTACCTCAATCTCTAGACAGCTATCATTGCCAATGCAATTGACAGTACTGTGTTAGATGAAGAAAAGCACCTTCTTACATTACTACAAATTCCATGGCACACCTCTTTGTTTGCTTTCTCTCTGAATATTACATTATATGAAGAGTTCCTAGGATAAACATCTACATTAGTGGCAGAGGAAAGTCTACTATAGCTGGGTGACTGTCATATGCATTGATTCAGAGCTTGGAGAAATGAGATTTTTGGACTATATATCCCAGAATCCCCCTGCTAGTATGGCTAGAGGATGGCTGGAGAATTCTCTTTTCCAAGTTCTGGTTATGTAGTTTCTTAAACTTCACTTCATCTGCATTTCTTGCCTGCTCATCTTTTGAAGAAGGAAAACATATGACTCCTGGTTCAAATTGACAATAGCCTAACATCATGATGCTTTCAGCTAGATGCAGAGGTTCCCAACCTAAGGCCCGTAGGCCGGATCCACCCCCCAGTGCCATTTCATGTTGCCCCCCCCAAGGGCATTTGAGAAACAAAATGGCCGCCCATTTGAAGTTGTTGGAACAAAAATGTCCACCCTCATTGTGCAGACAGGGCAAAATGGCCATCGAAGCTGCCTGAGATAGCTTGGCCCGGTCCCCAACTTGAAAAAGTTGGGAACCCCTGAACTAGAGTTTGCTGTCTCTATGTTCTCTTCTTCACTGAAGCAATGGTAATACCACTCTGACTTACAAACATGACCATATATTTTATTTTTTTATTTATGGGATCAATTTTTCAGATCATAATCTTTCCAAGTTGGCTTACCACATTTAGTGAATACATTAACAAAATTATTCTAAAAATAAACAAAATTTAAAGTAAAAAAATATAAATTAGATCTATTCTAGTGAAATTTCAAAATATCCATCAACAGTGAATGTTTTTAAAATGTTCAGTTAAAATCTTGGAGCCCTTTATGTGCTTCAGGGAGAATCAGTATTGTCATGCTTCAGTTCTATATATAGAAAGACTATTGTGGAAATATGAACCATGGGAAATTTATTTCAGAAGCTCCACTGATGCTATCCATATCCATCATCATGCAATTGGAGAATTACAATTCAGCCCTGTACTTTTCTACTTATAAGTCCCATTCTACTTATAAGTCTCATAGATGAGAGCCTTGTCGAGGCACAGGGGTTTGAGTGGTCTAACTAGGCAGTGCTGTCCATCTCTTGCCAATGATGTTAAGATGGGACTAAAACCCATCAAAGTGTCCTCCATTGGATCCCTTGGGCCAGGTGAAAGTAGAGGTGCATATCATGGTCTGCCTAGCCAGCAGGTGATGTGATATCCAAATGGGTAAAAAACTGCATGCAGATGGACTTGATTTCTCATGTCTGTTTGCATGTGTGGAATGTCATCACAGAGACGTCTACCAATGTGCAGACTCCTTGCTGAATAACGACTCGAAAGTACCCAAGGTAAGGTATGATTAATAAATAGATTTACTCCAAGAAAATGGGTGTATTGAACTACAGCCATAATATGTTATTTTTATGTAAGCTGGGCCAAGCAGTACGTGCAATATGAGTAGAATACATCCTAGTCAATCCCAGTACTCAGATCTAAATTTAATAAACAATGACCAAAAACTTACTGTTGTTTTATATTGTTTAGATGCAAATTTGGTATCTTATGGTGGGAAGGGGAATTACTTCAAGTAAAAGTTAGGGTAGATAATGTTTAGTATGTGTTGAACCATGCAACTCAGCACACAACAGATACATGTCTATGCTGATTTTGTTACTTTTGGCAATACATCTCCAATAGTTGCACTGTTTGCATTATGTTATTGGCAGAAATAACAGGATTTTTGCCACTTTCTTTTCTAAAAAACTGTTTTATGTAAATATTACTTTTAAGGTTTTGCTATGTATATATTCTCAAATGGATATGATATCTGTAGTAACATCTGACTCTTCCCTAGTGGAACAGTATAAAACCATTAAACATCCCCTTCAACACAGCTGTGGTTTTCGAAGTGGATCCAGTGGTGGGATTCAGCAGGTTCACCCCAGTATGCCAGAACCGGTAGCAGAAATTCCAGCTGGCCCCACTCATCCAAGTTTTAAAATAAAGTAATCCTAATTAGGGTGAAATGCAGGGCTTTCCCCTGGCCATGCCCACTATACCATGCCCACAGAGTAGGTAGTAAAAAAATTGAATCCCACCACTGAGTGGATACCATCTATGTGCTATTAATTTGATGGGGTGGGAATTGCTATAGTATATGGTCTAAAACAGGTAGGCTTCATAGATATGTAAGGCTGCTTCCATCAAATGTGAATTTATGATTTACTGATAATACTCCCCATAGATTTGGAACACTGGTGCCTTCAGAAATTCTGGATCTCAAGACTTATCATTCTTTTCCATTGGTGGAGCTAATGGGAGGCAAAGGATGTCCAACATGTCTGGAGGGCCAAAGGCTCCCATTTGCTTGTTCAGGTTAGATTTATGGAAGGCTAGAGGTGCTTCATGTGCCTTGTTCAGGTTAGATTTATTGAAGGCTAAAGGTGCTTCATGCGCCTTGTTCAGGTTAGATTTATGGAAGGCTAGAAGTGCTTCATGTGCCTCTTGTAGAAAAAATAATGTGAATATTGAATCAGTTTGCATTCTTTCCCGTTGGGGCTACTTCCATAAGCAGCTGAAGGTGCAGAGTGAGTTTTCGTAAGCACGCGGGGTGACACTTGTAATGAACAAAGGGGAAATAAAAGATGATACCGCTCAAAATGAATAGGATGACATAGAGGAACTCGATCTGTGGTTGGTCAATGATGGGTGCCAACACCAGATAGATAGATGCCAGCAGGAAAATTACAGGTATCAGGATGGGAACCTGTGGAAAGAGAAGAATAGTTTATGTAGCCCATATATTCAAGAATGACTCACAGGTAGCCAGTGGTAGCAGGAGAGAGATGTGTCTCCCAAAACATTTTCAGCTGCTTCATGTATCTGACCTGAAGAGTGGCAGATTAAATAAATATACCTTTCCAGCTGCTCTGTGGAGTGCTTCCATTCAGGATTTTAGCCAAACTCCATTCCCTTCTCCTTCACTTACTTTGCCATTCTTGTGTCCCAATATGGTGGCTTTGCAATAGCTGGGCATTGATTTATTGCAGGGGGAGGGGGTGAAATTTGGCATTAAATATTTTGGGACAATAGCAATCACACTTATATACTGCCCCATTGCGTTTAGTGCACTCTCTGGGCAGTTCACATGTTAATTAGCATTTTGTCCCAAACATGCTGGGTACTCATTTTACTGACCTCGGAAGGATGGAAGGCTGAGTCAGCCTTGAACTCTGGTCAGGATTGAACTCGCCACCTTTTGGTTGAAGTACAGCAGTTTAACCACTGCACCACCAGGGCTCTTTGTAGCCATGCCACATGCTCCACCATTACATCTGAACTCTTGCAAATCTTGGGGGTCTTCTAAAATGTACTTTCCCCTCTCTTAAATGTGGATGGTGCCATCTTGACTATTACACTTAGTAAGGTCACCTTTGCTCGAAAGCCAGTCCTATCCAACTCTAGGGTTCAGTGCTCATCTCTGTTTCAAAGCTGAAAAGCCAGCACTGTCTGCTTCTGCAGACGTTTCCGTGGTCATGTGGCAGGCACCGGCGTGCACAGAGGGCTGTTTATCTTCCCACTGAAGTAGTCCCTATTTATCTACTTGCAATTTCTTGCTTTCGAACTGCTAGGTTAGCAGGAGCTGGGACAAAGACGGGAGCTCATTCTATCCTGAAGTATTTGGGTATCGAACTGCTGACCTGCCACCTTCCAATCTGCATCATAACCACTTGAGCCACTGCAGTCAAGAGCCTGCATATTTGAAATAGAGGGGATAATTATCAAGCTGTCTCACTATAATTGGGTGGTTCATTGATGTTTCCAGCCTGTAGGTGGATTAAATTTTATTTTTATTTTTGATTTGTACTTTTTTTAAAAAAAGCTTTCCTTTCTTTTTCATCTTCCAAACCAGGACACAGTCTGAAGCAAGGTACCACTTAGATGGGAAGGTAACAGTGTTCTGTGCACTCTGTGCACATCGGCGAGATGTTGAGCAGGGAGACTACCTAGGTCACAATGTCCAATTATGTGTCTGGGGTCATCTTGGGACTTAGATGTGTGGAGAGACTGAGAAGAGGGCAGCCAGAGGCATAGAGGAGGAGGGCAAGTAGCTAAATTGGAGGAAGGTTTTAAACAGCCAATCTGCCCCCCACGAAGTAATGCCTGACGGCTGTTCCACATATTGGCGGGGCGTAATGGGAGGTGGTTTTAGTGGGTAAAAATCCCACATGCTATGAAGCTTCTTAGGGGTCCACAGTGTCTTTTGAAGATTTCCACCTGCCCTAAACACACACATACACACACACACACACACACACACACACACACACACACACACACACACACACACACACACACACACACACACACACACACACACACACACACACACACACACACACACACACACACACACACAGCATTGGAACTTTGCCCAGGTGGGTGGCAGGCTGTTACCTCAAAGGGGGGGGGGGGGGCTGATGCCTAATGTTGTCATTAACTGGAACTCTTACAAGCAATAGAGGCAAAAAAACCAAAAAAACAAAAACAGGTATGGGTGACGTAAGGTCCACAGAGAACATGCAACCCCAAACCCTCTTTTGTGGCCCTCAGTACCCCCAGAATTTCTTAATTCAAAAATATGAGTTGTTTCCTTCAGAAATTCAGCATCAAAATACTAAATGAGCTGCTTACTTCATTAAACCCATGTTGGCTGAAAGTGCTACCATTATCTATGGAAAAATTAACTCTCTAATTACCAGCCACTTTTCTCTTCCTTTCTTTTCAATCAACCAGCCAATCAATCTTTTCTTTGTTATTTAAACAGCCTTTGCCAGCATTTGTTATTTAGACAGCTCCTGCAGCTTCTTCTACAATCATAAGTGCATTTACACTTCATGATTCTCAAAGCTGATTTAAATTGATTCTATAGTGAATTAAATGTAATATTTAATTAGTGTCCATTAATCTTAAATTAAGTCCCAGTAACTTTGGGGGAAATGACTGGATAATCTTTAATGATTTAAGTTAATATTATTGTTTTGCTATAACAAGTGCTTTAATCTCAGTAGGCCCAATACTAAAACATGCTGTTCAAAATAAGAAAAGTTAACAAAATGCAAAATTTATATATACTGTACAGTAAAACCATGGTTTATTATTTTGGTCCATTCCAATAGTTTTGTCGGAAACAGGATCAATCGTAAACTGAAGCGCATTTTCCCATAGCAATGCATTGAAAACTGTTCCTGACCACCCAAAAAATCCAACACACACACACACCCAATAAAAAAAATGCCGGACACCCGGTAAAGGGGACTATAAATGAGGGAATGAAGCTCCCTACCTTTCGTACCTTGTCTGGGCTCCAGCACTTCTTCTTCAGGGTCAATAGCGGACAATGAACAGGAGCAGTTTGTCTGGCCGCTGGGGCCAGCCACATCCAGGGCTCCCCTGCTGAAGATACCACAGCTGGACACCATGAATGTGCAAGGCAAGGTCCCCCCACTGCGATTGATCACCTCCTCCTCCCCCCCTTTCTAGTACCGACCTGGGCGCAGAAGGGGAGGAGAGGCGATCAATCACCTCTCCCCACTTCTGTGCCCTGGTCAGTGATGCAAAGGGGGGGGAGAGGCAATCAATCGCAGTGGGGTGACCTTGCCTTGTGTGCGTTCACGGTGCCTCTTCCAGAGCCATCACTAAGGCACTATATGTGAAAGACAACCCGTGCTTTAGCGACAGCTCTGGAAGAGACACCGTGAACATGCAAAGCATGGTCAGCCCATTGTGATTGTGCTACCCATAGAGTCCAAAATGGTTGTGGTTGGTCTTATATACCCCCAGGTGCAATGCACTCTAGGGAATTCACACTTGCAATCCAAAAAAACGCAGTGAACCAGGAACCATTATTTCAAAGGGATTTGCCATCGTAAACTGTGGCAAATGTAAACCAGGACGTTCATTAGCCAAAGTTTTACTGTACAGAAAAATCCCACTTTACGGAATTAATTCATCCCACAGGGTTTTCCTTATTGCAAAATTCCTTATTGCGAAGCACCCATAAGAATGCATTGTGTGGTTTCCCAGAGGAATGCATTGAAAACAAAAATTCCTTATTGCAAAGTATGGCTTACCATAGGAATACATTGAAAACCAATTAATTAGTTCAAAAAAATCCATAAGCAGAGGCATTATTTTCAATGGATTTCTTTCCGTATGATGAGTTTTTGGTTGCGCAAGGCTTTCGTAAGGCAGGGTTTAACTGTATATACATATATACATATATACATATATACATATATACATATATATACATATATACATATATATACATATATACATATATACATATATACATATATACATATATATATATATATATATATATATATATATATATATATATATATATATATATATATATATATATATATATATATATATATATATATATATATATATATATATATATACACACACACACACACACACACATATGCATCCTCACATGTATGTGTGAGAAATCTATTACCATATATACTCGAGTATAAGCCGAGTTTTTAGCACCAAAAATGAGCCCTAAAAAGGGGACTCGGCCTATACTCAGATCAATGACCATGAGGGTCCAAAGACAGCGCTGGATTGTGATGTGCTAATTTTACCATATTTTATGTATTTTGATTATTAAAATTTACTAGCATTTCCTACCCTTGGATTGTACTCGGGTCAATCTATTTTCCTGGGTTTTCAGGTCAAAATTAGGTACCTCAGTTTATATTATGGTCAGCTTATATTCCAGTTTATATGGTATATGTTCCCTATTCTCCCTTAGACATGTTTACATGTTTCCTTTGATTTTGTAATTCACTAGCCTTTGAGTTACTAGCCCTGATAATGTTTTTTTCACCGGTCAAAAGAAATAACTGGTTACTCTGTTGCACTGAAAGGCTGAAATCTTGCACTAAAAATCCTGGATCAGTGGGAATTTGGTGAGTCAACTCCTCTGTAAATTCAATTGGTCCAGTGTTTCCCAACATAAGGCCCATGCCCCACAGAGAGACTTCAATTCCCAGAAGCCTGAGTTAGTACATTGGCTGATTAGTGCTTTGGGGAATTGATTTAGGATTCTGGAAATTGAAATCCAAAAACCAAAGGTTGGGAAACAGTGCATTGATCCATAGCAGTTCCATTGATTCAAATGGTCCTACTTTAGTTGTAGTAAATATCAACTAGAGTGGGCCAATTTGAATCAATGGAATTTATGGAAGAGTGGACTCACCAAATCTCCAATGACTTAGTGAACCTACTTCAGTACAGCTTTCAACACTAATCAAAAGATTTCAGCCAAAGTAACAGGAAAATGCATTACTCTGGGTCAGTCCTGTCTATAAAGTAACGCATAAGTTAAAGTTTATCTGGTTATAGATTTAAATACACGTATGTAGAAATAGCATTTATTCAATTATTTCTCTGTACAACTAAGAAATTGTATTGTTGATGAGGACTCACCTTATATGATCTTGGTAATTCTGGTTTTTTAATTTTTGAATACAGAAGACCAGAAACACTTATCCCATAAAACAGCCAAGCTGTAAAACTGTACAGAAACAACAATATAATAGAATGTCACTAGAAAAGGAATTCAACTACTAAACAGCAGTATTTAATACACATATTTTTGTCTACATTTGAGGCAGTACAATCCTAGGTGAGCCTAAATCTGTTGACTTAATCTGTTTAACTTTATGAACTGCACTGCAAAGTTCATGTATCTAACCAAGTGAATCCTTAGTTAGATCTTAATCTACCTGTAGTCCAGTTATATAAAGCACATACATTCTCAAGCAGAGATAAAGTGCATACATATGCTGGACATCCATCTCAA
Source organism: Bradypodion pumilum (assembly GCA_035047305.1). Classification (NCBI taxonomy): domain Eukaryota; kingdom Metazoa; phylum Chordata; class Lepidosauria; order Squamata; family Chamaeleonidae; genus Bradypodion; species Bradypodion pumilum. The sequence goes on along the minus strand of JAWDJD010000001.1, from coordinate 162,315,058 downwards.
AGGTTTGAATATTAGTCAAGGGTTTCTGGGACATTATCAAATTTGATACACCACAACTAACAGGTTGTTATATGCTGCTATATATGTTGTTGTTGTTGTATGTTGTCTGTCTGGCCGGGCATCAGGCTACAATAATGGAGTAGACCATGCAGCCAACAACTCAACATCGAGTGTTGGGTGGTAGTAAATAACCTGACTCCCTAAAGGGATCAACGGCTATGGGCGGATGACCCCCTTTAGTTAGTGATATGGTCCTCCTCAATGAAGGAAATGCCACTGGAAATCATCATATTGGGCCCAATGGTGAAATGAGCGGAGGAGGAACCACTTCACTGTTCTGATTCCCAATGTTCATGGAGGTGGAAGAGGCCGTGCCAGATGGACTGGCTGTGAAGGCGCATCTTGTCAATATCCTCAAGGCTGTGGCAGTCCATTGTAGTCCTGGTGTCATATCCTGCATGTCTCATTTCATACATGCCACAGGAGAAGGCATCATGATCATAGTGTGTGGGTCACTTCATGGCAAGCTGGGATCCACCTTAAATGTATTCACACCAATGGCATTTTTCCTGAAAACATTTTCAGAAAAATTTATACTTGGACATGAGTAGCAGCCGACGATGACAATGTTGTATGTTATATGTTGTTTTATTATGCTACTTTTATATAAATTACTTCAGTAGAATGGCTCAGTGATTAAGAAGCTCACCTTGTTAGCTGTAAGGCTAACAAGTCGGCAGTTTGAGACCTGGGTACTGCATGATGGATTGTGCTCCCGTCTCTGTCCCAGCTCTTGGGGACATGAAAGTAGACTCATTTGGGTGTTCTCTGAGTGGAGTTTCTTCCGCAAAAAACCTTTCAACCCAGAATAATTTCTGACACAAAATTATTATTATTAGTAGAATTCTCATCCATAGCCTCAGGCTGCCTCTCAGAACAAAGGAAGAACTTGGTTCTTCACCTAGGCCAATTCACACAATAGGTGCTAGGCATGAAGCACAAACTCATTAGAAAATGTGTAATGCCACAATGGCTGCCTTGCATTCATCAACTAACTATTTGCAATTCAACAGGGCAAAACTTCACAACTAATCCGAATAACAGGTATTATCAGTTGTAAAAAAAACCACATTGACTTGTATACTGATCTGTTATGCTAACCATTGTGTGTCTCTGTACCTGATGTGTATAAATTAATGCCATGAAGCCTCACTCTTATGTCTGACGAAATGAACTTGATCCACAAAAGCTAACATTAAAATACAGCAGTTAAGTCTTTAAAGTCCCACAATATGACACAAAATTATTATTAATGTGATATTCTAGAATTTTCCAAAGATAAGATTCAGAAGATAATTTTTACAATTTCCTACACAAACGGGACTGTGGTGGCTTAGTGGTTAAGATGCTGAGCTTTAAAACTGGATGGTCGGGGTTCGATACCCAAGTACTGCATGACAGAGTGAGCTCCCGTGTTTGTCTAAGTTCCTGCCAGTCTAGCAGTTCGAAAACAAGAAATTGCAAGTAGATAGATAGGTACCCCTTTGGTGGGAAGGTAAACAGCGTTCCGTGCACTCCAGTGTCTAGGCATGCCTTTCCTCATGTCCATGGAGATGTCTGCAAATGCAGACAGCACTGGCTCTTCTGCTATAAATGGAGGTGAGCACTGAAACCTAGAGCCAGATATGACTGGCTTTCGAGCAAGGTTGACCTTTATCTTTACCTTGCACAAATAGTGTCTTATCTCTTGTGCCATATTAGTGTCTCATGTAATGTTTTTGTTTACAATTTAATCTTTGTGCACTTATACTTTTCATAAAGTCGTCAGATTGAAAGCCATACTGAAGTTGGAATCTGTATAACCAGAGACGTGTTTGCACACTCTCCTAGACACAAAAGTTGTGTTTAGAGTGCAATTTATCTTCCTTTTGTCCCATGTTGGGGTGGTTACGCCCAATTTATTTTGCAATGACTACATAACATAAAATTTGGTCCTTTCCTATACTCATCAATGTTTTATTGATACTTTTTTTTTATTCTGTGATGAGGCTATTCTGATTTTGGAGCAATACGAATTGCATCACATGTGAATGGAAAGTTCAATCTAAATGACTCTGCACGCAGCAAAACACCCCCTTCTCAATGTGATCCAACAGGAATCTGCTTTGCCATTTAGCTGCACTCAGCCACAGAGATTGAGACAGATTCAATGGTTAAAGCCGACTTCATTAGTTATGTCTGCAAAAAGCAAACAATATAATTTACAGTTCCCTCTTACTGACAGTTGACTTCCTGTGGGGAGTTTTAGAGATGCATCAATCTACTGGGATGCTGGAGCCCTGGTGGTGCAATGGTTAAACTGATGTACTGCAAACAAAAGGTTGTGAGTTTGATCCTGACTAGGAATCAAGGTTGATTCAGCCTCTTTTGTCCTTCTGAAGTGGGTAAAATGAGTACCCAGCATGTTGGCAAAATGCTAATTAACTTGTGAACTGGCCAGAAAGTGCACTAAGTGCTATGTGGTGGTATATAAGTGTGATTGCTTTCCTTTGCTTGCTGCTCACCCAAAAATCCTAGTGGAGATTTATTAATTGCCAGAGAGAAGCCACTGCAAGTGACTGTTTGTCTTCTACATGCATAACTACGTAAAAGGATTTTTAGCCAATGGATTTCCTATTAGGTAATAATAATTTCATGTCAGAAATTATTCTGGGTTGAAAGGATTTTTTTGCTGGAGCCCGAATGAGGCTCCTTTCATCTTTTCCCCAATGTGGTCCCTATTTATCTACTTGCAATTTCTTGCTTTTGAAATGCTAGGTTGGCAGGAGCTGGGACAGAGATGGGAGCTCAAACCATGTCATGCAGCACCCAGGTCTTGAACTGCTGACCTGCTGGCCTTCCAGCTAACAAGGCGAGCTTCTGGACCACTGAGCCATCACAGTCCCTTCCTATTTGGTAAGCTCCAGAGTATCCGTTTCTAGACAGAGCACTCCCTAAAGTGGTGAAAAATATGTAGATTGAAAGAAGGACTCCTTGTCTCTGGGTGGGATTATTTCTGGAATACAGACAATAGTTTCATTTTCATGCCTAATTATGGAGGCACATATATGGCAACAGATCATGTTACTGGGGAGCAAAAAATTATAAGAGCAGGACAGATTAACTTCTCTGAATGTGTGTTTTGGCCCTTAAATTTCATAGCATGTTTGCCATTTTTGAATTTAAAGGGAGAAGGGAAGGTTATGAAAGAGAAAAGCTCTGTTCAGACATTCTTGGCACATTGGCCAGGATGAGCAGCAGAGTTCTGAGCCCTGATGCCAGAGTGTCAAAGGGTACCACTAGTGAGCCCAGCGATGTTGGAGACAAGGCACGTGCGTGCAGCTTTGCTTATTCTCTATGGGTTTTGCGTAGCAGCCTAAAGGATGATCCAAATGGGTTTGATGAACTGTTGAGGAATAAAAAGAACACGTAAGCATACAAACCTCACAAGGTTCACGATCTGACTGAAATTTCCAGATACAGCCATCAGTAAAGATACCACCGATGTAAATATGAGAGCAGGGGAAGGTGTGAGGCATCTTATATGAGCCATTGAGAGAATATCTGGCTGAAAATAAAGACCAAAAACAGGATACAGTCAACCCTCACATAACAACGGGTTCGGATAACATCATTTTCGCTTAACATTGCGTTGTTACACACCATGTGTTCCCCCGCATAACAACATTTTTAGTGTCGTTGTCTGGACAACAATGCTAAAATAACTGGACAACGATGCTAAAAATGTCGTTATGCGGGAAACTCCATAGAAACCTGCATAACAACAAAAATCGCTTAACAACGCTACTTGAGGAACCAAGTAACATCGTTATGCGAGAGTCTACTGTACAATAAGAAGAACTGATGCAGAAAGAGCTGATGTGTTCCTTCACTGCACAGAGTTCTCTTTAAAGTTCAGATTAGCAAAGAACCAGACGATTTTCCCAAGTTCCCTTGGCAGAGAAAGACGAGACAGAACACCATTCAACTGGTTAAGAGGTCATTAATTGATGGTACCTAATATTAAATAGGCTGTACACGAGAGCCAATTTCTAAGGCGAAAATAACCCCGAGCAGGGCAAGGCAAATACATTTTATACAGCTGGGATGTCACATGGGAATACAGGAAATAGGTCGCCCTTGCTCAAAAGCCAGTTGTAACCGGCTCTAGGGTTCAGTGCTCATCTCTGTTTACAGCTCTCTGTGTCTGCAGATGTTTCTGTGGACATGTGGCAAGGCATGACTAGACACCAGAGTGCACAGAATGCTGTTTACCTTCCCACTGAAGTGGTACCTATTTATCTACTTGCAATTTCTTGCTTTCAGACTAATAGGTTGGCAAGAGTTGGGACAGAAGTGGGAGCGGATTCCATCATGCAGTAGTCAGGAAATGAACTGCTGACCTGCCAGTCGTCAAGTTCAGCGTCTAAACCACTTGAGCCACCACAGGATATATAATGCAAGGAAGGACTGGTTTATCTTGCTCTTTTTACCCCTTATGAGCCATGTGCAAAAAGAGGCTTCCTGTGTTTTGGATGTTTTTTTTTTTAAAAAAACTTGTTATAAGGCATGTTACAGATTCTGAAAATTTATTGCAGCTGTCCAAGCCAGGTTCAAGCAGTCCCATTAATACACAAAAGGGTTAAACTCACATGTGGTAACATTAAAACTGATTTGACTTTGATAGGATGACTATGGATAGGAGAGAGTTAAGTAATTATTTTATGCATGGGTGTGCACATAGGCAGTGGATAAATATCAGTGGATTTGGAGCCCTCACCATATGGCCCTCTCTTGCAGCAACGTAGCATGCACGGCCTCCAGTAAAGTATGATCCATTTGCTGACCCAAATGAGGACATTGCAACAGACAAGGACATCAGCCATGCCCAACTGCCTAGGACTTTATTTCTGTGGAGAAAAAAAAATGAAAAGGGATCACATTAGTGTGGCCAATAAAGCAAAAACAACTCAGTTGTGCTAAGTCACACTCAAATATAACTAGAAAAGCACTTACAGTCTTATAACTAAGAGGTTTTGTCTTGCATTAAGTCCACTTGCCAAGGTGATGTGAAGACAGACTGTTGTGCCTTTTAATTTTTTTAACAACATTCACATATTTTGGACATAGGAGTGCATCTAATCCACCTAATGTGTGCCTTTTGGTCATCCATCTGGGGTTTCTTCTATTTCAGTGTACTTTTACAAGCCACTTCAGGATTTCAGAACTAGAAAACTTCCTCCATGGAGAGAATGGGAAAGTGAAATTATTTTTTCTTACTATTTGATCACTTTCTGTGTAGAGCCAATCAAGAAACTGCCCATAACTGAAGTTTCAATCAACGCTACAAAAAAAATTTTTAACTGTCACCTAAGTGATGCAATGCAACAGCAATCAAATAGCAAGAAAAATTTCAATTTCCCTACCCATTAGCAGAAGAGCAGGGAAAGTGTTCAATTGGGTTGCTTGTGCTGTTTGGATGGAGGAAATGGGCTAAATGTCACTAAGCTCTTCTTGTCCTCAAGCAAACCTACCCTGCACCACAAGGGAGAGTATGGAGAGGCCCTAAGAGTGTGATCAGGTAGGAATATAGCTTGCATTTTGGAAAAATTTGTGGCACAGTTCCAGTATGAGCTATTTTCCAATAATCACATAATATACAGGATACCATGAACCAGCCCAACCCTGATCCATGTCCAACCTGGAGCTTTTTGTTCCAGCTAAATGTTACTCTTTTGGGGGGCTGAGATTTTCTTCTTCTGTGTCTAGGCCAGATGTGAAACTGCCAAAATGTAAGCACCTTTTGATGAGTTCGTTTTGCAGTTCCTTTCACCTCAGCTAGTGAGAGAAAGATTACCATATTTTTTGGACAATAAGATGCACTACCCCCCAAAAAAGTGAGGGGGGGGAAATGAGGGTGTATCTTATAGTCCAAATGCTGTCCAGCAAGGCTGTTATAAAATGATATTTTTCAACAGCCGCAGCTGGCCGAAGACCTCCACCACCGCCGCCACAGCTGCTCTGGTGCAGTTCGGCTTCAGGAGAGGGGAAAGAAAAACATGTTCAGCGGGCCATTACCACAGGTGGCCACAAGAGGGTGCAAATTGCAATTTCCCATTTAAATGCATTAGAAATCAATTTCTTGTATTCTAAAGCTTTTGTTTGTATGTTCCCAATGCATTTAAGTGGGAAACCAAACCCTGCTCCTTTGTTCCTGCTCATTGTCGTCAAAATGGAGGGGGAAGCCATGCTTCCTGGTTGCAGGGAGAGCAAGAGGCTAGGCTAGAGCATCGCTTCCTGCCTCAGTGCAATTGGCCTGCCCACCCATTTCCCCTGCAGTGCCACAACTGGTTGGTGGTGTAAATACATACAGTACTATTTGGTTCAGAATTTTTTCTTGTTTTCCTGCTCTATAGCCTGTGTGCGTCATATGGTCAGGTGCATCTTATGGTCCAAAAATGCAGGTAGGTTGCTATTACCAAGGTACGCCTGATTGTGGTTCAAATATACCACAATCTTCAAGGAGGCTCTTTCTGTGTACCCCGTAGCTGAGCTGAAGTGATTCCTCCACAGACAAAAGGTTGCTTTAAGGAAGATCATTCCCAACATAACAACTCTTCCCAGCATGATAGACATGGTCCCTTTCCATTGTCTGATCATACCTTAAGATTCGGAACCCTGAGCAATGGTTGTATGTGCTCTGTTTTTGGACTACAATTCCCAGAATCCCCCATCTAGCATAACTGGCGGATTTGGGGAGGCATAGTCCCAAAAGGCAACATTTACAAGCTCACTGTTCTGCTTAAAGGGTTTCAACATCTCCCTTAAAAGTTTGGTGTTTTCCTTTCATTGAGGCTTTATGTTACTTTTTCTACCTAGCCAGTCCACTTCCACTATCAGAACATAAATAATACATCAACTGCCACTATTTTTCCTTGTACTGTAAGCAATTCAACAAAACCAATACTGCAAGTGGCAATTCAAAAGCAAATGAGGCACTTCCTTTGTCCACCACATTGCTGGTAATTTTTCCTGGCTGATATCTAGCTAAAATGTCCCACTTGTTATGCAAAAGGCTAAATCTTTGAACTGCAGAAATAGCATTCAAATTATATTTCAGTTTCTTGTATTATTGACATCCTAATTATCCTTTCAACATGAAGACTAGTGAGGCTAATGATTGTGGCTAATAAACTATTTCAAGAATAATGCAACAACAATCTAATAATAAAACAGATACAGCTAAACCAAAAATTATAGATTTTGTTTCTCTCTATGTTACCTTAAATTTAGGAGCTCTCAGGAAATATATCTGCAAGGATTAGTTAGCAGGGAATCCTAACCTTACTTGGCAGGGAAAATGTACCCAGGATGGCCATGTTTCCCAAGTGACCTGGGATATGCCTCTATTTGCAGACACCCTCTCTTTTTGCAGGGTAAGTCTAGTTTAAAGAATGAGAAACATAAGAGGAAAGAGCAAACTGGACCTTGAAGTTGCCTATCTACAGTCAATGGAAGGACTGAGCTAGCACAACCTGCCATGCCTTCTCACCAACTTCGCTTCACATTACCATGAAAGTTGTCTTTGGCAACTTTAAATTGACATCTTACACAAATCATATGGGGGCATATAAATACTACACAAATTTGGGAAGTTGATTGTGGTGTACAATTGGCTTTTTTGGGTACCATTATTTGAAACAAACAAAAACAGCCATGTGATTCATACATAAAACAAAACAATTGCAGAAGAAAGGTGATACTTTTTATTGGTCACTTAAAATCAAACATTGTGCACAATTAAAAATTAAATTAAATTTCGTGATTCAAGATCACTTCTTCAGGCATGCATCAATTTCTTGTGGATAGAGTTGGAAAATTATAAATGAAAGTCCCAAAAAAGTTCACGGCAAGGTGAAGTGATTTTGAATCACAAAAGCTCACTCAAAGTTTGATTTTTAAGTGATCCAATAAAAGGTATTGCCTTCCTCCTGCAATTGTTTCATTATTTTAAAACATTTCTAAGTTTGGGAGCCTGAATATGCTTTGTGGAATGAATGCAATGCCCCTACAAACAATGAACTTAGGAGTCATGTGTATGAAATAGTACGTATCTGAATCCTAGTCTTAGGGGATTTATTTTTACAAAAATCGTTTGTGCATGGCCAAAAGTAGATATTCAAGGTGGGAGGGGGGAAAGGTGGCAGGGAGAATATTTTGTCTTTTATCCCCCCACAACATTATCTTCATGTGCCTACAAAGATATTTTTGTCACACAAAGCAAGCACTCTCAATTGTCAACCAACCCCAACCTGCAATTTCGCAGCTGGCAGGGTTTTCCCCGGCATTCTGCACCATGATTAAAGTAAGTTCTTAATTTAATAAGTAAATAAATTACTGAAAAGAAAAATCAGTAGTGCTTATCCTGAGATAAGCAAGCATGATGTTATAGTTGCTAATGATGCCCTTTCCAATGCAACTCTAACCTCCCTCCCACTCCTCCATCTGCTCCGTGAGATAAGCAGGTCTCTTGAACATACCACTTGGTACCCGTTGTCCACCCTCACTCCACCCACCCCCATCTGCCTTTACCCAGGCCTAGTTCCCAGGAATGAATACGTCAGCCAGGCAGGAAAGAAAATGAGAGCAGAAGAATGGCAAATCACTGCTTTAACAGGAGGAAAACATGTAACAAAAGAGAAGTTTTAAGATATAATTGTGAGAACTTTAAACATAATTTTAACACATAATATTGTTGCCCTTTTTATCTATAGCCAATCATGTGAATATTTATTCATCAATAAATAATATATATGCAAAGTTATATTTATTCATGTCAGTAAATAACATGATTTGTATCTCATTTGGATTCTTGTAGTGATATACTATTCATTGCCAGCTTACTGACCTGCCACATTTTCACCATTTGGCCAGATTGTTTGAGAGTGACCCAGGATGGCCTTCATAGGCTGCTGTAGCACACCATATTTTGCCCATTCCTAGCATTATGGGCATTATGAGTTGCATATTTTATGAAACAGAAGAGTGCATTTCATTCTTCCCACTCCCTGCACTCATCTGCATTCAGACACTTTATGAAATAGATGGTCAAACACTCTATGGCATCTGATACACTTCTGATTGTGCATGGTTTGTATATCCCCATACCTCCCTTACAAAAACTTTTAAACTTTATACCAGGGGTGTCCAAACGTTTCAGACTTTGGGCCGGTCACGTGGTTCAGTGGGCCAGTCACGTGGTTCCTCCCATCAGAAGAGGAAGTAAAATGTGCCTTATAATCTGTTTTGCAACAGCTATGTTTTTCAACAGGATGTGATAGATTTTAGACTGCCATTTTCTCTGCTGTGCCCAAACTGCAGCCCATGGGCCAGCTCCACCCCTAACACCAATTCATCCAGCCCATGCCACCCTGTATGGGCACATTTTACTTCTGCTTCCAGGAGCGACGCAGGTGGTGTGAGCTGGATGAATTGGTATCGGGGGCAGATCTGGCCTGCAGGCCATAGTTGGGACACCCCTGGTTTATACAGTCTTGGGTGTTGTTTTTTAAAAAAAACAAATCTGAGTATTTCTGTTGTTTGGGGTCTTGAACATCCAAGAATTCCATAATCTAAAGATAATCTGGCAATACTCTTGCAGTCAGCATTTGTTGAAAATATTTCTTCATCATATCCAATCTCAGGGTAGAATATAATATGGAGTCTGCTCACATGAGACAAAAGTATTTTCAAATGCTTCCTCCAATTATTTTTTTGCATTTTTTCTTGCAATCCATACTAGGCAAAATATACTTGGGACAATTTGGGCAAAGGCATGTATGTAGTGGGACAATTATGTGTTGCCTGCTTGTTAACTGTGGAAACAGTTTGACCCCTTTCCCTTGACAAGACAAACTTGCAGTTAAGTGCACAATAGAGCTCGCATAACTATTTTAAATAGTTATTTGTGGTAGTCTATAGTGTGACCTGGAAAAAGCCATTTTATGAAAATGTAGAATTTAAAGATGTTGCATCAGCAAGCCAGTGAAAAGCTCCTGTGTCACTTATCTTTTTCTAACAGTTCATAAGATTGATTGTTAGCCTGCATGAATAAGCATTTTTTTTGAAGCATGCAATGCCAAGATAATGCTTAGAGTAGACACATATGACAGCTTAGACCCATCTTCATGGCAGTTTGAAACACAGAGCACATGCACACTTCACCAAGGTGAGACATGAACACCTCATGTATCATATGTAGTAACTTATCAAACAGTATAAAAGTGTGATTAAACTGTTGATCAGGGTCCCTAGGTCTGTTTTGACCTGGGTGCCACATATGGATATGTTCCTAATAAAATTCTTTTGTTAATAAATCTCTTTTTCTTTCAAAACCTCTGTGGCTATTTTATTTATTGATTAAGGAAACCTCCCTGTTTTGGAGGGTTACAGGTGTTGAGTCAGCTGTTGAGTCCGAAGGTAATTAGCAACGCGACAGCAAGTTCGGGGTTAACATTAGTGATTTATTGTCAGCTCATATACTGCTGCAGGGATAATCCGACTGGGGAAAAGGGGGACGAGGTAGCAACTTATATACAGACAGAACGGAAGTTACAGTGATACATTTGCCCGGGCTTTTGCTAACGCGGGAAACCTGTGTTAAACCAATCAGATTATATTGAACACATATGAACGTGGCGCCTTAAAAAAAGGGTGCGCTTTTACAGCAAAGACTTAATGGTGATTGCGAAAGCAATAAACGTTTGGACACAACATTCCTTCCCCCCACAGCAGCAAACCCACTCTCCATACCTTTGGGGTGGACCACGAATCTGAATAGGGCACCCAACACTGGTGGGACTTAAGGCAATGGGGACAGGAGGACCAGGGTCTATGGAAGTGCCGGTGGACTCACTGGTCGACCTAGGCAAACTAGGAGTTTTGTGTTGCTTACGTGAAGCAGGGTTTGTGGGGTGCTTAACAGTAGCAGGAATTGGGACCGATAGTCGAGGTGTAGACCCAGGTCTCAGACATGCCAGGGAGTCTGCAAACTCCGGGGAAGTTCCCGGCGAGAAGGGCATCCCCGGCGGATGACAAGAAGTCAGTGGAGGGTTGCACTGTGGCGTTACCCCATAACTGTGCCAAAACTGTACCCATAGAGCGAGGGTCATGTTCTACCACAGAATTGGTGGTGTTTGACTCTGGGGAGGTCGAAGAGCTTGACACAACACTTGAGCCTCGGGGGTCCTGAATAGCTCTTGAATCAGACAGAACCCTGAATACATGGGAAGCAAAACATATACTGGAATTTCTCCAGCCCCCCTGAAAAGAAAACCATGCTGTGGAGACTCCTAGACGTGGTGGACGTGGCGGCAGCTGGGGAAACTTTGTATGAGTTTCCCGGGTAGGGGCGATCACTGGTGACTGGCTCAGCGATATGAGGATTAGGCTTCCCCTGGAACAGAGTGCCTTGATGCGACCACATTTCAGCTGAGTCTGGAAGAACGCCTTGCCCTGCCACACGGAGATGTGACTTACCCTTCCGCTCTCCCCTCCGGGAACCTGCCACGTAAGGGCGACGCACCTTAGCGTCAAAATCTCAGTTGAGACTGGACCACCAAAAATGACTCCTGGCAACCGCTGTTTGGCGGGCGGTGCCAGTGCACTCAGACAAAAGTGTATGCAGACCCTTAGCCTGTAATGCTAAGACGGAATTACCAGTTTGTTTTCCCAGAACAAACATCCCCCCCCCAACACTGAAAGTTTATTACGTTCTCTATGGTATCCCCTGAGTACTTTTGAAACCGGTGGTGGCCACCCAACCTGAAACACTACCATTGACACAAGGGGGTCATTGCTTGATACAGACACAATATCACACTTGGCTAGCAATGTAGTACTCAGCAAGGACTTCCACAGCTCTACAAATTCTGGCTCCATGCTGGTCAGTGGGCAGAGTTTATCAAGTTCAGTCTTAGCAGTCTCTGCACGGCTCTTCCCATTAACCGTTTTGACTGTGGGATCGAACCAACATTCACAGGGGGCCCCCAATAACCCCCAACCTAACTGGGGTCACCCTGAACCCTACTGATGCCTGACAAGGCAATTCCTAGGGGCTATTTTTACCCACCTTGACCACAACAAGCGGGAGTTTTGCAGCAATGCCTTTGAACTGCACATCAAAGGAGCCCACGCTGAGCACAGGGGTGTGGCGTCCCTGCACATCTCTCAACTGGACCTGCAGAGCCCGCAACTTGGGGCAGAATCTGGAAAAACTCACGCTGGGCGAGGATCGAGTATGATGATCCCGAGTCGACCTCCATGTGGCAGCGATGACCCTGGAGACTGACATCAGCGAAGAACTAGCCCGTGACCACACAAACACTTGAGCTGGAACCTTTATCTTGACCGGCGTTGATCTTGGAGACCTGAAGCTTGGAAATTCGGGTGCACCTTCCCTTGACGATCCCTATCTTTGGAGAGCCTCTTGGCACGCTGACGGCCACTCTGGTTTCACAACTTCCAAGCAGTGCTGAGTGTGAAGAATCTTCTCCCTCAGCCCAGGCACGACACAATGGTGCCCCGGGGCAATACGGTGTGTCCCCCCTTGGACGTTGCTGGCATCGTCCACCTCCATGCTGCTGCTTAAAGTCGCACTGAAAAGACTGTGGTGATAGCTTGTTGACCCCCTCTGGATCGGTGCAGCGGATCTCGCCTGAAGCTGCTCTCCTCCGAGTATGCCAGGAGTCCACCTTGGACACGGCGGCACCCACAAATGGCATTGTGGCAGCAGGAAATCCCATCCTCATTGCCAATGTTGAGTCTGAAGGTAATTAGCAACGCTACAGCAAGTTTGGGGTTAACATTTGTGATTTATTGTCAGCTTATATACTGCTGCAGGGATAATTTGGACTGGGGGGAAAGGGGACGAGGCAGCAACTTATATACAGGCAGTATATAATGTTTTGTGTTATATCCGCTATGTTATGTGACTGGTGAAACATCAATTTCATGTATATCTTTATTGTAGTAATCCTGAAGAAGATTTGTCTGAATTGAAAAGTTGAAAGCAACCAGGACAGCTTTGATACTTGATTGTTTGATATACATAGACTATTTTGAAATATTGGTAGACATGGACAATTTTGAATAGGAAAGATAATATCTGATAGTATCCAGCCAGCTTAGTTTATATTATAGACTCTAAAAGATTAGCATTTTCACTATGCTTCATGAGAGCCTGTATCTCACCACTGAGTTAATCACATTATTTGCTTTGTACATTTATATGATGTTAAATATTTATTGAATTCTTGAATAATATTTTTTGAATATACAGTTTATATCTTGAGACTGTTATCAGTACTTTATTTGAATACATTAGACATTGATTTATTAGCTGCAAACATTATACAGTAGTTGCCTCGGATGGTTTTCCCCTCATTTCTCGTGCTTACTACCATCTGGCCAGATTGTTTCTGTTATAAACAGAGATGAGCACTGAACCCTAGAGTCAGATATGACTGGCTTTCGAGCAAGGGTGACTTTTACCTTTACTAGAGTACTATGCCCAATTCTTGGCACCACACTTTAAGAAAGATGCAAACATATTAGAGCAGATACAGAGAAAGGCAACAAGGATAATCAGAGGACTAGAAACCCAGCTATATGAGGAAAGACTGAAAGAACTGTGCATGTTTAGCCTTGAGAAAAGGATACTGAGAGGAGATATTATAGCACTCTTCAAATACCATATATACTCGAGTATAAGCCAACCCAAATATAAGCCAAGGTACCTAATTTTGACCTGAAAACCCAGAAAAATAGATTGACCCGAGTATAAGCCAAGGTTGGGAAATGCAGCAGCTCCTAGTTTCAATAGTCAAAATACATGAAAATGTGGTAAGATTAATTAAATTGTTGGCATATCTCAATCCGGTGTGGTCTTGGGACCCTCATGGTCATTAACCTGAGTATAAGCTGTGTCCCCTTTTGGGAGCTAAAAAACTCAGCTTATACTTGAGTATATTTGGTACCTGAAATATGGTCATAAAGAGGCTGGTCTGGATCTGTTCTCAGTTATTCTAGAGTAGAGGATACGTAACAACAGGCTCAAATTGAAGGAAGCTAGATATAGGCTGAATATGAGGAAAAATCTCTTAATGGTTAGAGGAGTACGACAATGGAACAAATTCTTCAAGAGTTGGTAAGTGCCCCAACATTGGAAGCATTCAAGAGAGAATTGGTCAACCATTTGTCAAATCTGCTTCAATTTGGTTTCCAGCATTGAGCAGGGGGTTGGACTCAATGGCCTAAAAAAACCCTTCCAACTCAGTGATTCTAGAATTTTATGAATTTAGATGTCAGCAGTAACATGAGGGAATGTTGAACTGCAACAAGCTACAGCAGATTGCTTCCTTTGCATATACTTCAATCGCACACCCTTCCCTACTGTAAATCATTCTACCATGTTGCCTGGAGATAATGGGAGTTCTCTTCCAACACATCTGCAGAGTACTGGATTGGGAGCAACTGCAATAGTGAAAATCAGATGATATGCAACTGTAATGGGAGAGAAAAACCAATTACATGGTAATGTTGATATGCAAAATTACAGAATGGACAAGATACAATTGTTTTTTGTAGATGTGCAGAAAAGACCTCAGTGCTTAAAAGTGTAACTCACCCCCAAGTAATCGCCACAGCACCTGAAGACAGGAGTTCAGCAGGGGTCATGGCAGCAAAATAGCTCACATTTACCAAGAGGTAGAAGCAGGTAACAAGAGGAATAGCAATTATCATTGCCCTTGGCAGGTTCACCTGAAAACAACAACAATGACTAATTATGAAACACAATACTGTGGGCCATTTAAATATTTTTCTGCATACTATTGATTATTTAAAATTCTGTATCTCAAATCTTTTTTTAAAAAAGAGAATGTGTCATCCAGAGCTCCAAACCCATTAAAAGGCACCAGAAACTTTAAATGTATATCAAAAGGATCCGGGAGTGTAGCAGGCATGCACTTCAAAAATTATTTTGTTTTAAAATCACATGAATTTATATCGATGTGTTGTTGTTGTTGTTGTTCACTCGCACAGTCGATTCTGACCCTTTATGACCCCATGGACCATTGCCCTCCAGGCACCTCTGTCCTCCGCCATCCTCCTCAACCTGCCCAGCTCTGTGCCCATTGCATCTTCAATACCATCTAGCCATCTCATTTTGGACTTCCCCTTTCTTCTTTTGCCCTCCACCTTGCCCAGCATCAAGGCTTTCTCAAGTGAATCTTCTCTTCTCATTTGATGTCCAAAGTACTTTAGCTTCATCTTTACTATTTGACCTTCTAAGGAGCAGTCAGGGTTGGTTTCTTCTAAGATTGACCTATTTGTTCTCCTCGCTGTCCAGGGGACTCTCAAAACTCTCCTCCAACACCACATTTCAAAGGCATCTATTCTTATGCGTTCAGCTTTCCTAATGGTCCAGCTCTCACAACCATACATTACCACTGGTATGACTATGCGAATTTTTGTTTGCAAGGTGATATCTCTACTTTTAACTATGTTCCCCAGGTTTCTCATCGCTTGTCTCCAAAGAATCAGTCGCCTTTTTATTTCATGGCTGCAATCTCCTCCTGCATTGATCTTGGATCCCAAGAAAGTAAAGTCTGTCACTGCTTCTACTTCTTCCCCATCTATTTTCCAGGGACTAATAGGGTCTGTTGCCAATATCTTGGTTTTCTTGATGTTGAATCTCAAGCTGGCTTTTGCACTCTCTACTTTCAACCTAAGCAGCGGCTTCTTTAGGTCTTCCTAACTTTCTGCCTTTAGGGTTGTATCATCTGTGTATCTCAGATTGTTGATGTTTCTCCCAGCAACTTTGATCCCAAATTGTGATTCCTCCATCCCTGCATTGCACATTATGTCCTCTGTGTATAAGTTGAATAAGCAGGGTGATAAAATGCAGCCTTGTCTTACTCCTTTTCTGTTGTGTATTGAGGCACATTTGCAAGTAGCGCGGGCAGCACCTTGCAAGAGGAAAATGGCAGTTTCCCGCCATCCACATTAGGAGCTTAAAGTGGCGCGGAAACCCCCTGCACAGGGCGCGCTGATTATGCTAATCCAAGCTCTGTGATTGGATACAGTTTTGGATCCAGTTCTCCATTGGTTAAGTACACATATTCCCTGTTATGATTGGTCAGTTATGGTTATCCGGCAGGTCGCTACTTTGTATCAAGGAGCCACCGCCGAGGAGACACTATATAAGCCCCATGAGTAAACAAGGGGTGGGCGGACCGGACTACACTTCTCACTCTGTACAGGTAGCCAGATACGTGCTAAGCCTGGGACTCCTCCATTATGCTACGCTTCTATGGAAGCTAGTATTTGCCCCGCTACAGCAAGAGTTTGGAGAGACTGATTCCTTTGGGATTGTGTAGCCATCTCTGTGTCCAGAAACATCTTGTAAGCTCATCTCTAAAAGACTGTAGAATAAAGACTTGTTGCTGTTTTGTTCATCGTTGTCTGGACTAGTGCTTATAAGGGCTGGACATAACATTTTCCTATTCCAAACCACTCTGTCATTCCGTATTCCGTCCTAACTGTTGCTTCTTGACTCATGTACAGATTTCTCATGAGGCATATAAGGTGCTCTGGTATTCCCATCTCTTTAATTACTTGCCACATTTTGTTGTGGTCCACACAGTCAAAGGCCTTGGTGTAGTCAATGAAACAGAAGTAGACTTGTTTCTGATATTCCTTTGTTTTCTCCATGATCCAACGTATGTTGGCAATGTGGTCTCTAGTTCCCCTGTTTCGTGTTCAAGGAATGAAGAAGCAGACGAATGAAGTAGTGAAATTCAGCTCTTTATTAGTGGGGTTTGAACACAGTTTGGATGGGGCAAAACTTGGACTTTTATACACTATAAACAGTAACAGTGACAATAATAAAACAAGCCCATTGGCTAA
The DNA here is from genome assembly GCA_035047305.1 of Bradypodion pumilum. Taxonomy (NCBI): domain Eukaryota; kingdom Metazoa; phylum Chordata; class Lepidosauria; order Squamata; family Chamaeleonidae; genus Bradypodion; species Bradypodion pumilum. The sequence continues at coordinate 162,298,051 of JAWDJD010000001.1, read as the reverse complement.
CAGAGTGTGCACATTTTTCAATCCACTTATTTGCATAAGAATAGATACATGAGAAAAGATACATTCCACTCCTGTCAGAAACACAGTTAACATACATAACATTCTTCCCCCCTAGGTAAAAACAAAATCCTTTAACCAGGATGGCGGTCTAGTTTCCCTTCTGGGTTGGACGCTTGGCTGAGGCGGCTCAGGGGCTCGTAGGATGGGTGACCCAACTGGAGTGAGGGATTGACTAGAGGGGGAGGATGGTAAACCCAAATTAAAGCCCCGTTTGTCAGATGGAGGAGCAGGGGATCGCTCAAAACCAAAATCTAATTCTGTGGATGAATAAGACAACTTAGTGTCCCTCCTGTGTGTACTAAGAGTGGATGGCGACTCTGAACAAAATTGGTCATCATCAATAAAGGAATCCAGAGTGCTAGGCTGGGCCAGTGTAGGAGTACACCGGGCCGGAGTAGGGGAGCATTCCACAAATTCCCCTTGAAGTCAGTCCCTAAAACGCACCTCTGTGTCAATGTTGGCTGGCTGCTGACTGTTACCTCTGCCCCCTGGGTTTAAACGAGTGGGGCCAACCCTAGTGTTGAGTGTCTGTATTCGTCTTGTGGGTCCAGTATTCTGGGTCTCAATTGATCCGCGTGCCTCCTCCAGATCAGACCAGTGGCTGTTTCGATTCTGTAAGAAGCAGAGAAGAGAGGGGACCAAACGGTGCATATAAGCAGCTCAGGAAATCCGCTTGGAAAGGCACACGATTACAAACATAACAACGGATTTATTGTCCAAAATCAAATAAGTAAATCTAAGAATATTCAAGTAAATTCGAATTCCATTCAATAATAGGTACCAACAACCAACAAAAAAATAGGGCACCCCTAAATGGACCTGCAAAATCTATGTGCGGGGGGCGTGTCAAGATGGAGGGCTGAGAGAGGCGAACTTTTTTCCGCTCGGAATGGAGAGAAACGAAAGTGACTTTTAAAAGTGTAAATAGTTCCTGAAATCGGCAAAAAAATGGATTAGAAAAAATAGAAGGAAAAATAGTTACGGAAAATACTTTGGAGGCTCCAAAGCAGCGCTAGAAAAAGGAGATAAAACAGAGTTTCGATCTTGGAGAGAGCGGGGGGATGGGCGATTTATAATGGCGACGAGTCCCCGGAGCTCTTAAAAGAAAAACGGACAGATTGGAAACGAGAGGAGATCGGCGTTCCGGTAAAATTGTTTAAAAGTGTTGGCAAAGCGGATAAGTGGACGACCGGATCGAAAAGGGAAATCTCGGCGGGGTGGTGAAAGAGGTAAGCTGAAGCGGACTCCGCTCCCCCCCCCCCGCCGTCCCCTCGATCGGAGACGGCCGGAGCTTTGCGGAGCTGGAAAAGTGCAAAGAGGAGAAGTGGAGAAAGCAAGACGGTGAGCAGTTATGTAAAGTTTTTGAAAGAGGGAAATATTAAGGGGAAGAAAAGAGACTGAGATTTTCCGTACTGTGTTATGCCGGCGGGAGCTGATAAATCAGCGGCTAAGTAAAGAGAACAATATAGTACTTCCTGCTTTTTTCTTTTCTTTTTTCTTATTCCTTTTTCCTTTTTGCTCCTCTCTCTTGGTCGTTATGTAAGCCGTGGACTTGGAGTATTGGCTTTTAAAGAAAAAGGAGTTGGTTTAAGTCTGCCCCTGCATATCCTTTTGGAGATATAAAGTGAAGCAAGACGGTGCTGTGGCCTAGTGCCTTGGGAAATAAACTGCTGTTAATCTGGAACTTTTGAGAGTAGGAGCCTGAATTCGCCAGTGTTTTTTACTTCTGTATTTATCCCATAACAGCAAGATAAAGTTGGCTCTCCATCCATTTTTTTTATTTATTTATTTTTTGAGCTAAAGTCTGAAGATACTTTTTTAACTGCTTTTGTTTTGACTCCCCTCTCTTTTGCTTTGTTGGAAAATTTTTATATATTTTTTACTATTATCTTTTTTTAAAAAAAATTTACAAATACGATTTTTCTTTTTTGGTTTTTTCTTTTGTTTTACCACCCTCTTTTTTTCTTATTTTTCTTATCCCTTTTTTTTGTTTTGTTTGTTTAAAATATTAAAATATTTAAAATTTAAGAGGGAAATTAATTAGGCTTGAATTGGGATACCGACTTTTTTCTCTTCATCACCCTCACATAGAGTGGAATTGGGGTGATTACCTGTGTATACATGTGTGTGTATAGGTGTGTGTAAATACACACACATATATATGACAGAGAGGGAGGGGAGGAGAGGATAAGGGCTAAGCATTGTATTTTGAAATAAATATATTGAAATTGGTTAGATTTAAAATACAGGGTGAATCTTGAATGATAAATTGTTTATGTAAATTGATAAAAGGGAAGCAGTTAGAAATACATTTGGATGAAACGGCAGGGGAGAGGGAAAGAGAAGGAGAAGAAATTGGCTTGGACAAGAGAGCAAAGACCAACATCCTCAGATAGGAGTTTCAGAAGGCTTACAAGGCTGGACGAGGAGGAAGAGGAGATGAAAAAAACAATGCAACAGGAGATAAAGGACTTGGAGGAACAGGAGACAGTGAAGAAGATGGCACAACAATTACAACAACAACAACAGCAACAGAAGACAATAATATCGCCAACTACCGTTGCTCCATCAGCGGTAAAATCAATTGTGATAACAACAGCAAAAGTTACGACAACAACAATTGCCACAACAACCGTAACAACTACAGCGGCAATAGCAGGGACAGCACCAACAATGATCGTAACCACAGCCACGGCAACAACACCAACAACATCGGCAATGGGGGAGGGGCAAGGATCCAAATCTGAATTTGAAAGTCTAAATGAGAAATTTGATAATCTGGGGGATAATATCGGAAATATGATTGCTCAACTTAAAATAGGTTGGAAACAAGACATGCAAGATATGGTAGTAAATATTATGAAGGGAATTGACGGCGTGAAGGAGGACATAAATAACCTCAAAAAAGAACAAGAAGTCATCAAAAAAGAACAGGCAACGACTAAAGCAGAGGTTATGGACTTGAGAAAGAGAGAAAAGGAGAGAGAAAATAAGGTTGGAGATCATGAAAAGAGATTAGAAAATGTGGAAGAACAATTAAGAAGAGCAAACGTCATAATTCGAAAATTCCCAGAGAATTCTCCAGAGAAATTAAAAGAAAGAATAGTGAAATGGCTTGATGAAATTATGGAAGATGGCTTCACGCCGCAGGAGGTTGTGAATGTATTTAGATTGGGGTCAAGAAGAGGCAAAACTGGGTCAAGGAATGTCATGTTAAAATTTGCTAATGTATCAGATAAATTACGTTTAATGGCGCTCATACGGGAAAAAGGAACAGAGGTTCTAAAAGTGGAAGGCCATGATATTGAAGTGTATAATGACATTCCAATAGAGGATCGTTTCTGGAGACAATCGATGAAGCCAATTACAAAACGATTTCAGGAAAAGGGAATAAGGTATAACTGGAAATTTCCAAAACAATTAAGTTTTTTTTACTTGGGAAGACGTTATTTAATTAGTGAGGGTTCTAATGTCTTGGATGTAATGACAGATGCTAAGTTGTTGGAAGCAGGAACAAAAGAGTGGTTTGATTTGAAGGAAGAACTGATTATATCTGGTGGTTATAGAAGACGGGATAGCAATGGAAATGAGAATATGCCTAAAGGGGCGGAAGGAGGAATGGATCCGGGTGGGGAGTAGTTTTTGATTTCTCCCAAGCTCCTATGATTGACCGCACCCCCCCCTCTCTGAAACTCAGAGGCCATTTGTAAAAAGAATATGGGGAGGGATAGTAGTGGATTGTTTAATGTAATTTTTTAGATGTTTTCTTTTTTTTCTTTTTTATTCATTTGTATAAGGTGAAGGAAATGTTATATGTTAATCACAGGTCCGTAGGAGGAAGTGGGAAGTGTAAAAAAAGGTGGTAGAAATACAATAAATGAGGAATGTAAAAGTAATGACATGGAATGTGAAAGGTACTGGTTGTCAAGTGAAGAGAAGGAGGTTGGAAGCGGCGCTTAGGAAAGACAGATCGGATATAATCTTTCTTCAGGAGACCCATCAGAATTCGGAAAAAACTAATAAGTTATTTTTAGGATGGACTCAAGTCTATGAAAAAGCATATGGTTCTTCAAAGGCCAGGGGGGTCGCAACTTTGATATCAAACAGATTGGGATTTGAGATGATAAAAAGTATATCAGACCCAGAAGGTAGATATTTGATAATAAAGGGAAAAATAGAAGAAGAAGAAATAACGTTGGTGAACTTGTATGTACCAAATGAACGTCAAAATAGTTTCCTAAATAAGGTATATCGAATATTAGAGAAGGAAAAAACAACAAAAATGATTGTAGCGGGAGATTTTAATTTAATAGGATCAAATATAGATAGTACAAATACAACGAGATGTGTGGGTGGAAATAAAATGCAGGTGTTAAATAATTGGTTGAAATCCTTGGGGTTGAAAGATACATGGACGGTGCTTAAAGGATCGGAAAGAGCCTATACATATTTTTCACAAGTGTATAATACATATTCCAGAATAGATTACATATTTGTCACGGATAACTTGATAAGTAACTTAGACGGTATAGAAATAGGAATTTTCAAAGAATCGGGCCATGCAAAAGTTTTGTTGGAAATGAAAATAGACGCTATAAAGAGTATGAAAAATTGGAGATATAATGTCAGATTGTTTAGAGATAAAAAATACAAAGATCAAATGGTAGAAAAATGGGAAGAAAATTGGAAATGGAATGACACAGGGGAAGTAGGAATAGGTATAGTATGGGATACAATGAAAGCAATATTTAGGGGTGAAAGTATCAAGATGGCAAGTATTAGAAATAAACAGTTAAAAACTAAACAAGAAGAAACTGAAAAGAGATTAAAAAGTTACAGGAGGAACATGCAAGAACTAAGGATAGAAAGGCTTACGAAAGGATGCAGGGATTAAGGAAGGAATTAATAGGAAATGATATGGAAAAGGTGAAAAGAGATTTAGTATACTTAAAAAGAGAATATTTTGAATATAGTAATAAAAACTCAAAATTGTTGTCAAGAGCGGCTAAAGAAAAAAGAAGTAGAAGGGAAATAGGGACTATGGTAGATAAGGAAGGTATAAGATATAATAAGACTAAAGATAAATGTAAAGTGATTAGAGAATTTTATCAAGATTTATATTCTAAAAAGAAGATAAATATAGATAAATTAAAGGATAGATTGGAAATGCAAATTAAAAATAAAATAAGTCAGGAGCATAAACAAAGAATGGAAGAATTAATAACTGAAAAAGAGATAAAAAAGGTAATAAATAAACTGAAATCAGATAAATCACCCGGAGAAGATGGACTACCCGCTGAATTTTACAAAGAGTTTAAGGATATAGTAATCCCAAAACTGTTAAAATTGTATAATGGTATTCTTATTGGGGAACAGTTACCTGTATCATGGTATAGAACAATAATTGTCTTATTACCAAAACCGGGAAAGGACCTAGAAAAAGTAGAATCATACAGACCTATCTCCCTGATAAACCAAGATGCTAAGATTTTTACGGCAATATTGGCAAATAGATTAAATAGTTTTATGGACAAATATATAAATAAAGACCAGGCCGGATTCGTGAAAGGGAGACATATGGCAGACTTAGTAAGGCGAGTATTAGATTTAATAGACGTGGCAAGACAGAATAAAGAGAAAGTAGGTTTATTATCGTTAGATATTTTTAAAGCATTTGATTCTTTACAATGGGTAACAATTAGCGAGATAATTAAGAGTTACGGATTTGGTAACAGGTTTGTAAAAACAATAGAACAATTATACCAACAAGGATATGCCAAAATTAGAGTCAATGATGGCCTCACAGAGGAATTGAGACTAGAGGCAGGAACAAGGCAAGGATGTCCTCTATCTCCAATACTATTTATTATGGCAATGGAAATATTAGCTAATATAATAAGGGAAGACAAAAATATAGAAGGAATAATGGAAAATAAAATTAGTTTATATGCAGATGATACTTTACTAATCATGAAACAGCCTAGAAGAACTATGGAAAGGATTCAAAAACATTTAAAGGATTTTGAACAAATCACAGGCCTGAAGGTAAATTGGGAAAAATCTGAACTGATTTTAAGTAATATTGAAAAGGAAGAACAAAAGAAAATTAGAGATGAATTTAAATTGCAGATCAAAGCGAACCTGAAATACTTAGGGATAATTATTTCCGATAAATTAGAGGATCTGAAAAGATTAAATTACGATAAACAAAAGAAGGAACTCAAGGCTAAAATTCTACAGTATCAAAAACTGAAGTTGTCTTGGTTTGGCAGAATAGCATTGACTAAAATGATGTTATTACCAAAACTAAACTTTTTATTCGATGCCTTACCAATTCAACTGACGGATAAAGATATTGAGGAATTTCAAAAATTATTTGATAATTACTGTAACGGAGGACGTAGAGCTAGAATTTTTTAAAAAATGTGGTATTTATCTCAAAAAGAAGGGGGCTTAGGAATACCTAACCTAAAGAATTATTACAAAGCATTCCAGATAAAGAACGTAGTTAAGATTTTGACGAAGGAGTCGGTTATTTGGGAAGAAATTGAAATGAAGGAAGTAAAGGAAGTGGGTAAGAGCCTCTTTTTAGACAAGGAATCAGGGAAAATATTGGTTAAAAATAGAATGATGAAATCAATGTTGGGAGTATGGAAGAAAATTAAAATGAAATTGGCCCCAAATATCTCACCGATAATTGAAATAGAAGATTTGAAAAAGTTCCCAATAAGAATGGATAATGAGATGAAAGAAATATTGTCGACAAATAAGGTTCTCCTGTTGAAAGATTGGATACGAGTCTGTAAAGATAATGGGATGAAAAGAGAGCTATATACCCGGATGAAGTTGAATTGGTTTCAGATAGCAATGTTGAACAAGTGGAATAATAAATATTGGAGGGAACGGAGTCTGGAAAGAGATAGGACGGAATTTGAGGAATTAGTATGGAAAATAAGGAAGGAGGAAATTGGAATTAAAGGGTTGGTTAGTAAAATTTATAAAATAATAAATACAGAAGGTAAACCACAAGAAATATTAAGAAATACATGGGAACAGGATCTGAATTTGAAGATAACGGAAAAGGAGTGGCAAAATAAATGGAGAAAAAGAATTATGAGATCCCTGTCTGTTAGAATAAAGGAACATAATTTTAAAATGTTATGGAGGTGGTATCTGACCCTTATGAAATTACATCAGATAGATAAGAAAAACAATAAAATGTGTTGGAGGTGTAAAAATACCTTGGGTACATATGTTCATATGTGGTATGAATGTAAAGTGGTAGAAAAAATTTGGATAAAAATTGAGACTGAGATTGGAAAAATCTTGGGATTGTGTTTTAAATTGGGGCCAGGCACCACTCTATTGACCGATGTTGATAATGTTAATATAGATAATGATAAGAAAGAGCTGTTGTCTATGATGCTTGTAATGGGAAGATTGTGTATTGCAAAAAACTGGAAAAGTGAAGTAACGTTAAAGGTGGAAGATTGGTATGGGCAGATGTGGGATCTCGCATTGAATGAAAAATTAACATGGGAGTTAAACGTTAAGAAAGGTATAGTAAAAGAAAATAGATTCTGGAATATATGGCGAAAATTTGTTGAATATTCATTGACGAGAGATGGAACATGTAAATTGACACCAGACCAAATGAAATTTTGGGAACAATAGAAACGAATGGGAGATCCCACAACCTCCTAGGACAATGTATATAGCACCGGGTGATAAAGTATGTAATTGTATGTAATATATAGTCTGTATTTTTTCTTTTTTATGAAGGCAATGTTGTTTTTCTTTTCTAGGTGAATGTATTTAATGTATACTCGCTTATTTGTTTTTTATTTTTTATTGCATTGCATTGTACTGTACTGTAATGTTATGAATGTTTAAGTTTTGTAATTTTGTTTAAAAATTAATAAAAAATAAATAAATAAATAAATAAACAAAATCTATGTGCAACCTGGACCACGGGCCCTGAGCAGAATCGCATTTCTGAGAGGGAAGGTGGGATTGCTCTGGGCGAGAGGATTGACAGCTGGCACAAGTGCCGACCATCTGCTCTATGTCTTGGTCCAGTTGAGGCCACCAAAAGTAACTACGGGCAAGGGCTTTGGAACGTACAATTCCCGGATGACTTGTGTGAAGTAAATGTAAAACCTTTTTCCTGAGAGTGACAGGAATGACCACCCGCTGGCCCCATAGGAGGCAACCTCATTCCACTGACAGTTCCAAACGCTTGCAGTGGAATGTTCTGAATTCCTCGGCTAGAGGAGAGACAGGCCAGCCTTTTTGTACCCAAGACATTACTTTAGTCAATGTTACATCCTTGGCCATAGCCTTGGCTATATCTGAGGGGATGACTGGGGGAGAACTGAATGCCTCAATCATGAGGACCTGGTGGTCACTTTCGATCTCGCAATCGGCTTCCCCGACCTCTGGCACTGGAGAACGTGACAGGGCATCAGTGTGGCTGATGTCCTTGCCAGTCCTGTGCACAAAAGTAAAATTGTATGCATTTAGAAAAATTGCCCAACGCAACATCCTTGGGGACAGAATTTGAGGCATGGGTTTCCCATTCACAAAGATTCCAAGGTAAAAGGCCTTCCACAAAGGTAATCGTGGAATTTCTTAGTGCCTGCCACGATTGCCAATGCCTCCCTGTCTGTCTGAGCATAATTTTTCTCAGGCTTTGATAGCGAACGGGAATGGAATGCTACGGGGGCTTCCCTCCCGTCACTTACTACATGGCATAACACAGCTCCCACCCCCACAGGGGAAGCATCACACACAAGTACAACTTCTTTGTTAGGATCAAAATGAGTTAATACAGCATCTGAAGATAGCAGCCTTTTGAGTTCTACGAACGCTTTCTCCTGGCAATGACCCCAGTGCCAAACAGTATCTTTCTTAAGAAGCTGATGTAATAGTTTGGCAACTGAGGCTTTGCAATGGAGAAAAGAGTGATAGAAGTTTAACAATCTTAGGAATGATTGCAATTCGGCTTTACATTTTGGCCTGGGTGCATTCCGCACGGCCATCACCTTGCAGTCAAAGGGCATAATACATTGGGGTGTAATGCAGTACCCCAGGAACTCCACTTCCCATGCCAAAAACACACATTTGTCTCTTCTGAGACGTAGACCGGCCCTCTCGAAACGTGACAGGACTCGATCGAGCCTGGCCGCTAGTTCGATGGTGTCCTTAGCGGCAATGAGGACATCGTCAAAATATGGCAGGACATCAGGCAACCCTTTCAAAATGCGTTCTACAAGAGATTGAAATATTACGGGGGCCGCATTCACCCCAAATTGTAGTCTAGTTACCTTAAATGCCCCCCCCTATGTGTTACTATGGTCTGGGCTATGGCGGCAGCAGGAGACACGGTTAATTGTTGGTAAGCCTGGGCAAGGTCAAGTTTTGCAAAGCAATTTCCTCCATGCAAGGAGGCAAGAAGGTGGCTTACCATGGGCACAGGATATGCGTTTGGGCGAATAGTTTTATTGATGGTACACTTGTAGTCAGCGCATATCCTGACCTCCCTGTTACTTTTCAAAGCAGTCACAATTGGTGTCTCCCACTCTGCGGAGTCCACCGGCACTAGGATGCCCTGCCTCACCAGTTTGCAGCTCGGCTTCTATCTTCTCCTTTAAAGCAAAGGGTACCCAGAGTGGCTTCATCTGGATGGGCCAGATGGTTGGGTCAAGCTCAAAGTCAACAGGGGGTCCTTTGTATAAACCTAAACCTTTTTTGAATACCTCAGGATGTGCATCACAAACATCCTGGATTGGGTCAACATCTATTGCATGGATGCCAGAAAGCCGGATTCCCAGGGGCCTAAACCATTGGGCCCCAATAAGACAGTTAGTGCTCTGCTTAACTACAACCAATGGCAAGGAGGTGCTAATGTTTTTGAATTTAACCAAGAAATTTCCCACCCCCAGGACCAAAATCTGGCAACCTTGCACATCCCAGAGGGAAGTTTTAAAGGATTTAAGCTTGGGCTGAGAGGCAGGGAGAATTCTCAAAAACTCCCGCTGTGGGATTATGGAAAAGGTAGTACCTGAATCCACCTCCATCTTGAAGAAGATGTCCTGCAGGCTCAGGTCTGTGAAGAAACACTCACTGACGATGCCCACTTGGCACAGCTCAGGCTCGGGTAACACTTTGGCGATGGACGTTTTGCGTCCTTCTTGGACTCAGGCACTGGAGTTCTTTGCTTTCGCTGTAGGCACTTTAGTAATGTGCCCTCTTCGCCCACAGTTGTGGCATCCTGCGGTGCGGAAGAGTCACTTCTTGCAGTCATGCCGGGCTCCGCAGCCATCACACTTGCAAAGGAATTTCTTCTCCCGATCGTCACGGTGCTCTCGGTGCTTTCGTCGGACTGCTTGGGCTTCTCCCACTGTGTCACTGGACTCTGGTGAAGAGGTGGAACTAGGCGATGCTGAGGAGGATGAAGATGAACTTTGCTGAGCTTGCGATGCCGGAAGAGCTTTATCCCGGACCGTGCGGCCTCAGATGCTACTGCCTCTTCTAGGACAGCCTTGAAGGTTAGCGTCTTTCTGATCATGAGGTGACATTGAGCATCTTCATCTCTCGTGCAGGCCAGCAGACAGTTCTGGAGTGCTTCCTCGATGTTGTCCCACTTGCACAGAGCAGCAGCAATGCGCAGCGCGACAACGTAGTCTGCAATGGATTCACCGGGTCGCTGCTCTCTTCTGTGGTAGGCTACCCTGGCCGGGAAGATTGAGACCTCTGGCTGCAGGTGCCTCCTCAGTGCGGACATGATCTCTGCGAGCGGCACCACATCCACGTCCTGCGGAAGAACGAGGTGGGTTGCCAGCTCAAGCATCTCAGCACCGCACTGAGCGAGGAAGCAGGAGCACTTCTGGTCTTCATCGGTGAGCTTCTGCGTGGCCATTGCGTGGCGGAACCGCCCTTCATATGTTGCCCATTTCTCTGGACGTGCTGTGTCCAATGGGCCGATGTTGCTGCCGTGTGGGGACGCCATCCCATCCTCGTTGCCAGTTTCATGTTCAAGAAATGAAGAAGCAGACAAATGAAGTAGTGAAATTCAGTTCTTTATTAGTGGGGTTTGAACACAGTTTTGATGGGGCAAAACTCAGACTTATATACACTATAAACAGTAAAGTAACAATAATACAACAAGCCCATTGGCTAACAGAGTGTGCACATTTTTCTATCCACTTATTTGCATAAGAATAGATACATGAGAAAAGATACATTCCGCTCCTGTCAGAAAACACACTTAACATACATAACACCCTGCCTCTGTGGAACCCAGCCTGCACTTCTGATAGTTCTCTCTCCACATGCTGCTGCAGTCTATCCTGCATTATCTTGAGCATAACCTTGCTAGCGTGTGGGATGAGCGCAATTGTTCGATAATTTGAACATTCTTTGGCATATAGAATGCAATAATTTGATTCCATCATCTTTTAGGGCTTTGAAAAATTCAACTGGGGTACCATCATCTCCACTAGCTTTGTTGTTTGCAGTGCTTTTTAGGGCCTTTCTGACTTCTCTCTAGGATGTCTGGCTCAAGTTCAATGTTCTCATCACTGTGATTAAAAAGGGGAGTTGACGTCATTTTTGTAGAGTTCCTCTGTGTACTCTTGCCATCTTTTCTTAATCTATTTCTTTGCACTGTTCATTTAGGTAGCTTTCCTTATCTCTCCTTGCTTTTCTTTGAAATTCTGTATTCAAGTGATTGTATTTTTTTTCCTTTCTCCTTTGCCTTTTGTGTTCCTTCTTTCCTCTGCTATTTTAAGGGCCTCATCAGACAACCACTTTGCTTTCTTATGCTTTCCCCCCTTTTGGTATGGTTTTCCTTGCTGCCTCCTGCATGATGTCCCACTTCTTTGTCCATAATTCTTCTGGCACTCTGTCCATCGAGTCTAAGCCATTAAATCTGTTCCACACTTCCACCATGTATTCCTTAGGGATGTTGTCTAGGTCATACCTGTCTGGCCTAATTGTTTTCCCTATTTTCTTTAGTCTAAGCCTGAATTTTGCAATGTTTATGTTTATGTTTATTGGATTTATACCCCGCTCCACTCAGCCCAAAAGGCCGACTCAGAGCAGCTTACAACACAATACTATAAGTACAATTACAACAAAAAATTAATAGTAGACTATGATCAGAGCCACAGTCTGCTCCAGGTCTCGTTTTTGCTGACTGTATGGAGGTTCCCCATCTTTGGCTGCAGAGTATGTAATCAATCTGGTTTTGATGCTGGCCATCTGGTGATATCCATGTGTAAAGTCGCCTCTTGTGTTGCTGGAAGAGCCTGCAATACTGCCTTCAATCTCTAGGTAGGGGAGCTTTACAGTTGATAATTTGAAGCCATGATAATGTAGATGAAAGATCAGTGCCATTGCTCTCTTTGCTTTGGAGCATCCAAAGCAAAGAACACTCAGCTCCCTCTCTCATGCCTTGGGGTGTCAGTGGTTATGGCTTCTCTCAAGCTAGCTTGCCTCACTCTGACAGCTGTGTAACGTTACTGCAAGATTTTAGTGTATAGTGTATATATCATAACTGATATATTTCTCAACTGTGTAGACTGGTAAGACCAATATCTATTTTTTTAAATATGTAGTTTAGCTGGCCCTGCTCTCTCCATGTTGAGCTGAAAATACAGTATTTCCTTATAACAGATGTTGTTCACACATGTGTAGAAAATGCATATGGAAAACTGACACAGATTGATTAAAATGGCACATGCTTAAACATCTATCACATTAGACTTTGCCTACCATTTAAGTTACAGGACACAAGAAGTATAAAAGTTCAGTCTGCATGCATCTGCATCAGTTATGCAGGTGCATAAACCACAATTTAAAAGGGGGGACTTTGACTACCACCTAAAACATGAATTGTTCAGAAATCTTATCTTGTAATTTGGCAATTTGCAATCTATATATTATCACCATGATTTCGTGTCTCCATGACACAAAATTATTATTATTACCAAGCCAGATAATCCATGATTCATGGTTTTTATATCAGAATACAGTGGTACTTCGCTTAAAGAGCATAATGCGTTCCACGGGATTGCTCTTTAAGCGAGTTTGCTCTTTAAGCGAAACGCCATCATAAGTGACCAATTGTGACTTCTGGCAGCAGCGGGAGGGATTGCGAACCCCGATTTAGTTGTTAAGCAAGTTTTTGGTTGGTTTTAGTTGTTAAGTGAGGCGACCATTTAGAGAAAATCCTGTTCTTTAAGCGAGTTAATCTCTAAGTGCGGCACTCTTTATGCGAGGTTTTACTGTATTGTACATTGCAGCTGATGTTGCTATCTCATATCAACAATGCAACATTTCAGAATGCCATAACCATTTTTTTTTAATTTAAAGAGGCTCCTGTAAATAAGCAAGGACACCAGAAGAAAATATTCATACTTGCTACCACTTTCAAATGAGAGCTTAACATCAAGAAGAAAGGAAGCTACAGTATAGTGAAATTTCTAGAATCAACATAATCTTTACCTATAAGGAGGGATGTTAACTGTTGGACTCCGGCATACACGCCCGCCGTACATAGTATCTCGTACTGAGCCGCCTGCACTCGCCTTTACCCAGCCCGCAGAGCACCGCAACGGTCCCGCAGTCGGCAGTGGGACAATAGCCCCGCGAACTCAAACAAAACAAAACAACTTCAATTCCCAACATCATCCATGCCGCTCCGCCCCTCAGCCAATCAGGCTCACAGGCGAGAGCAAGCAGAATGTTGGAAAAGGCAGCATGCCCAATAGAAACCGAGCCGCAGAAAAAAAAACTGCCGCACAAACACGAACAAAATAAACTAAACTTCAAGTCCCAGCGTCCTCCGCACCATGAGCACTTCAGCCAATCAGGCTGAAGGGCACGAGTGCGCAGAATGCTGAAAAAGCCAGCGCATGAAAAATAAAATAAAAAATGCCTCACGCAACGGGAGCGCAAGGCTGCCACAGGCGGACACAGTGCCTCATGGCCTCACAAACAAAAACCCACAAAAAACCATGACAAGACAAACGCTGGCCTTCTTTCCCAGAGCAATGGGGAGAAGAGGGACTCCCCCTCCTCCCCGCTACCCCGCCGAAGAGATGGCAAGACCTCCACCAGCCTCAAGGTAAGTTGAGCTGGGGTGGGGAAAAAAGAAGGAGGCAGCAATTCGTCAGGGGAAGCACCCTCCCTGGCGAATGACTGGAGGCTGCCTTTCTACTACCCACACCGCTATTTCGAGAACTAGCACGAAACAGTGGTGAAGGTAATTCGCAAGGAAGAGCACCACCCCTTACGGATCATTGCCTGCCGATCTACCGTTAGGAGAGCCAGGGGGAAAAGGAGGCCCAGAGAAGAGAACCATCGTGAAGAAGATAGCTCATCTCTGCCTCCTTTTCACCTGACCTACCTAACGAACATTACCAGACAAAGAGCGAGCTGACTGCCGGCTCTTCCTTTTCCCCATCGCTGCATCGAAACCTAATTTCGAAGCACCAATAGGGAAAAGAGGAAATGACAGACAGGCCGTTCTTCACACAACAAAACACACCAACACCAAAACCAAACAGTTAACCAAAATGCAAAGCACCAAAATTAATAAAACACAAATAAATAAACAAATAATTAAAATAAACCCATTAAACAACAAAACAATAAACAACAAAATCAACAAAAAACACCCGAAATACCAAAGGTTAATGAAAAACCATAAAAGCACACTAAAAACACCTATCTACAACATGAAAATACCAAAATCAACAAACCATAATATCACAAATTAAAGAAATAAATACAGGGGGAAAATAACAACCAGAAATAATTAAAACACTTAAACACATTGAAAACCCACAATACAAACATATAAGCCGAAACACTCTACTTAAACCCCCCAGCCCAACAGTTGCAGGGGATCCTGGATGAAGCGGATTATCTGGACCCCTATCAATCGGGTTTCAGGCCTGGATATGGTACTGAGACTCCATTGGTCGCACTGGTTGACGACCTCTTGCTGGAGTGGGACGGGGGTCATCCATCCATCCTGGCTCTTCTGGATCTCTCAGCGGCCTTCGCTACCTTCCGGAACAGCTCAAAGGTTTGGGGATCCAGGGCACTGTGCTGTCCTGGTTTTCCTCATTTCTGGAGGGTCGTACCCAGTTGGTGTGGTTGGAGAGTGAGAGGTCCAGCGCTAGGCCCCTACAGTATGGGGTGCCTCAGGGCTCGGTGTTCTCTCCTCTCCTATTTAACATATACATGAAGCGGTTGGGTGAGGTTATCCGTTCCCATGGGGTAAGGTATCATCAGTATGCTGATGATATCCAGTTATATATCTTGGCCCATGGGGACCCCAGTGATGCAGTCAATGTTCTATCCAGATGTCTGGAAGCGGTTGGGGTCTGGATGGGGGACAACGGGCTACAATTGAATCTCTCCAAGACTGAGTGGCTTTGGATAGGTGGTCCCGCATTATCCAGGGAGCTGCCAACTTTAGTCTTAGATGGGGCTGTTTTGCCCCAGACAGACCCGGTACGCAACTTAGGGGTCCTCCTGGATTCGGGGCTGCTACTAGCAAGTCAGGTGGTGGCTGTGGCCAGGAGGGCTTTCTCACAGCTTCGCGTCATCCATCAGTTGCGTTCACTCCTGGACCGGGACTCCCTGCTCAGGATCACACATGCTCTGGTCACCTCCAGGCTAGATTATTGCAATGCGCTCTACATGGGGCTGCCCTTGTTAACCATTCGGAGGCTGCAGTTGGTCCAGAATGTGGCTGCCCTGGTGGTGATGGGACATGGGTGTTATGCTCGTGCCTCACCATTACTTCAGGAGCTGCACTGGCTACCAGTTTGCCTCCGGGTGCAGTTCAAGGTGCTGGTTTTGACCTTTAAAGCCCTTCATGGTAGTGGGCCAGGATACCTTAGAGACTGCATCGTCCCAAGAGTGTCCGCCCATCCAACCAGAGCAGATTGGAAGGGCTCCCTAATTGCTCCATCTGCCAGAGGGGCCCGTCTCTCTGGTACATGAAGGAGGGCCTTTTCCGTGTCCGCACCGGCCTTGTGGAACCTCCTGCCTGTAGAGTTGTGGGAGCAGATGGAGCTGCTACCTTTCAGAAAATACCTAAAAACCTGGTTGGCGAGGCAGGTGTGGGGCCCAGATGGAAGAGTGGCCCCCACCTGTTGGCTTATAAATTAAGCCCCCATTTCTTTTAATTGTCAATGAAGGCAGTTTTTTAATGTGGGTTTTTAAGAGGAATGGGGTAGGTGGGTGGGTATGTTGGGTTTTAATTGGTTGTATTGTTTTATGTGTGTTTTAACTTGTTGTGAGCCGCCCAGAGTCGGGTTTACCTGATTGGGCGGCATATAAATTTGAGTATAAATAAATAAAAATAAAAAACCACAAAATCAAAACAAAATAAAAACAGAATAAACAATTAAGAAACACTTTTTTGGGGGGCGTTAAGTAGAAACTCTCTACTTAATCCCCCAACCCAACACCACAAAAAATAAAAAAAACCAGAATAAACAATCAAGAGCACTTACCAAACACGTCCTCCCTCCACGCGTCCAGAACTAAACTAAACAACAAAAAGGAAAATCGCAGTAATCTAAATAACAGCTCCACCTAGAGGCCGGAAGAGTAAATACAGCCCCCCTGTAAAATATATATATACATATAAATAAATAAAAGAATCCCCACCACTACCCCAATGCAAGGATTTAACGTGGCCTGGCCAGCACGGCAAGGTCACGTTAAACCCTCCCAACCACCCCACACACACACACACACACACAGAACCCATTCCCAGGTAAGCAAAGCCAGCAGACGGCACTCCGCCCGCTGACTTTACTTACCCCCAAAATAAAACACAAAAATCAGAATCAAAAACATTCAGAAATAATCAAAATCAAACCCAAAAATAAGAACAAGACAGAACACACAGAACACCCCCCAAAAAAAAAACAACAACAAACAAACAAACCCCCAGAGAAATTAAACCAGAGAACTCACCCCCACGTCCACCCTCCACAACGTCCGGCAATGAAATGAGGAAAGAAAGAGACTACTTACTGGAAGAAGTGACGAGAGGCCAGTAGAGAAAAACAGTCAAAACAAAAGAAAACCTGAACAGTACCACCCAGAGGCCACAGGAGAAAAAACAGTCAAAAATATTCACAGAAATGATTCACACATTTCTAAAATCCTGTATTCAGTTTTCACTCAAAAATAAAAACACAACATTTTAAAACATTTTAAAAATATTAAATTTGAAAAAACATATACTTACACATTTATAAAAAAAATTATCCAAAGTACAACTATTTAAAAAAGATTCACATAGTAAAACATTATTTGGTTTAAAAAATTGTAAAACATTATATCATCCTTTCCTCCTTTTTTTTAATCCAAAAAAAACCCCCAAAAAAGCTGATCACAGTTTATAATAGCCCGTGCATATAAATAAACATTTTAAAAATCACAAAACCTTTCAACACCATTTAAAACAACCCAGCACCATTTGTTCAAGAAGAAAATAACCAAACCCTTTACTATCCAACACAATTTTACGTCTTTTTATATAACAATACACATAAAAAAAGTTCCAAACAAATTGAAAACAGCCCGGCAACGCCGGGAAATCTCTGCTAGTTACCTATAAATCCAAGCGTTAACTGTTGGAACTTGACAAAGGATCCCACACTCGGCCATACTAACCCGTACCGAGCATTTGTGCACTTGCCCGAAATGGGTCCGGAGGTCAACAAATATTTTAGAAACACGCCAGTGGGGCAGGAGACCCACAAACTCGAACAAAGAAAAAGAACCTCAATTCCCAGCGTTCCTTGTGCCAATCAGGCTGAGAGGCACGAGCAAAAAGAATGTTGGGAAATGCACCATGGCCAATCAAAATCAAGCTGCAGGAAAAAATGCTGCACAAACGCAAACCACAAACACAAAACTACACATCCCGGCGTCCTGCGCACTGTGAGCGCACACAACCCTGGGAAAGCCGGCGTGAGAAATATAAACCTACAAAAAGCAATGGGAGCACAATTCCCCAGCAAGCAGACTCTGCGCCTCACAGCCACACAAAATAAAAGGCACAAAACGCCACCACGAGACACCCACCATCCTTCTCTCCCAGAGCAACAGGGGGAAGAGGGATTCCCTCTCCTCCACACTACCCCACCGAAATCACGGTTAGACCACCACCAGACTCAAGTAAAGTTGAGCTGGGGTGGGGAAAAACCCCAAAAACAGGCAGCAGTCCTTCAGGGGAAGCACCCTCCCTGGCGGATGACTAGCTGATGCCTTTGTATTTCAGAATACAAAAATAACAGCCAGCAATCCACAAGTAAGAGCCCCACCCCTTACGGATTGCTGCCTGCTGATTAGGTTAGGTAAGCCGGGAGAAAAAGGAGACAGAGAACAGAGAACCATCATTAGGCACAGAAAGCTCTTCTCTGCCTCCTCCCTCTCCCCCGACCTACCTAAGGAACCTTCCCGGGAGAAGAATGGCCTGACTGCCTCCAAAGAGAAACCCACAGGCAGCCCATTCTTCAACCTAAAGTAACCACCAAAAACAAACACCAAAATAATTTAAAAAATAATAAAACACAAATAAATCAATAATTAAAAAACCCATTAATAAACAAAAATAAATAAACCACAAAATACACAAACAAAAACTTCCACAATACCACAAAACCACAAACAAAATAACTAACTACAACACAAAAAACTACAAAGTATGCAAACAACAACTAATTACAAAAATAAACAACAACCAAATTAAACACAACCAGAAATAATCAAACCAATCAAACCAACCTAAAACTAAAGCAAAACAAAAAAGAACAAACAGAAACACCTCCCAGCCCACCACCACAAAAGCAAAACAAAGAAAAACCCCAGAAGAAAGAAAACCAGACAATTTACGAGCACATCCTGCCTCCACGAACAGAAATGAAGAAACAAAGAGACTGCTTACCGGAAGAAGCCCCACCCAGAGGCCAGGAGAGAAAAAACACGTGAAATGAAAGCAAAACCTCTAGCAGCCCCACCTGCGGGGCAGAATAGTAAAAACAACTCAAAAAGTCTCAACAGCCCCACCTAGAGGCCATAAGAGTAAAAACAAGTCAAAACATAACAATAAATCACAGTTTTACACAAATCACAAACATATGTCAAAAAAATAAAATAAAACGATTTCTAAAATCCTGTGCTGAGTTTAAACTCAAATAAAAACCCAAAACATCTAAACACAGTTTTAAAACATTGAATGTAAAAAACATGTACTTTCACATTTTTAAAATTATTACCTATGGTACAACTATTTAAAAAACACCCACAAACTAAAACATTATTTGGTTAAATAAAATAATTTGAAAAAATTATATCATCCTTTGTTCTTTTTTTAATCCACAAAAAAAATAGCTGATCACAGTTTATAACAACCCGGCAACACACACAAATTGTGCATAGATTAAAAAGTTTTTTTAAAAAATTACAGAATAACCTCTTTTTTACATACATTACAACAAAAAAAACACACACACACCTTACAATACAATTTAAAAGAACCCGGCAATGCCGGGCAACCTCTGCTAGTAAAATTATAATATATGTAAGGCCACCACAAATGGCCTAGATCCTTGACCTTTTTGTATCATAAGAGTAGCCAGTGATGAGGTGTCTGGATGGGTTGGAGAAATAAATAACTCTTCCATTTGCGAGGGCATTGTGCCTGCACAATTAAAGGAGACAATTGTCTGACCTGTCTTGAAGAAATCCAACCTAGCATTGGATGATTTTAACAACTATTGTGTTGACATCCTGTTTATGGGCAAAATGATGGAAAGAGTGGTGGCAGGTCAGCTGCAGATGTTCCTGGAGGCCACTGAATGATTTAATCCACAACAGTCTGGTTTCAGGCTGTGCCATGGCACTGAGATGGTATTGTTCGCCCTGCTGGATGACTTTCTGAGAGAAGCTGGCAGGGATAAATCCTTTCTGCTGGTATTCTTGGATCAATCAGTGGCCTTTGATACCATTGACCACAGGATCCTTCTGGACAGGCAGTCCTTGGAGAAGAGTTGGCCGACCCTGGGTGCACCAGTATGAGGTACCTAAAGGGTTGGCAATCTCCCCAATGCTGTTTAACATCTATATGAGGCCACTTGGAGAAGTCATCAAGAGATTTGGAGTCTGCTTTCATCAGTATGCTGATGATGCACAACTCTATCTCTCCTTCTTCACCTCAGCACTGGATGCTGTCTGGAGCCCAGAGGCAGTCATGATGTGGATAGGGGATGAAAGGCTGATACTGAATCCAGACAAGACAGAAGAGATGCAGGTAGAGGGTAACCAATCACAGGTAGAGAGGATTCCCATTAGCTTGGGGAGCATAATTCTCCCTTTGAAGGAGAGTGTGCATAATCTGAATGTTCAACTTGACAAGTCTTTAACTCTTGAAAGTCAGGTGTCATTGGGGGTCAGGTCTGCATTCTTCCGCCTGCGGTGCATAGACCAGCTCCACTCTTTCCTGGATAGGGAATCCCTGATAGCATTAACCTATGCACCATTAATCTCCAGAATCGACTACTGCAATGCCCTCTCACAGGGCTACCCCTGAGGCTGGTAGGGAGAGTTCAGTGAGTGCAAAATAAAGAGGCCAGACTGTTGTGGGTATTGGTCAGTTTGACCATATCACACCAGTTTCTGGCTAGTCTGCATTGGTTGCCTGTGGTAGTCAGTGCCAGATTCAAGGTGTTGGTGTTGACCTCTAAAGCCCTGAACAGTTTGGGACAAGGCTATATGAGGAAGTGCTTCTTCCTCAAAAGTTATAACTGAAGCACTCATGTATGTAAGCTCTGAGTGGGTACACCTAGAGAGGCAAAGAAAAATGCAATAACCACATTGAGCGCTTTCGCCACCATAACACCCACCCTCTGGAATGAACTGCCAGTGGAGATTAGAACTGCTCCTACATTATTAACAATTTTAAGTCACTAAAGACTTATCTGTGTCAGCAAGCCTTTCAAAGCCTATAAGATCATTATAACTGTGTAATGATCTGACTGACTTTCAGCCTCCCAGTCAGTGTCTTAGCCACTTGAGCCACTGCAGTCCCATGCTTTGCTATGCAGCTGCTACAAATAACTTGACAGGAAATTCATAGAGATGGTTTACTATTCCTTTCTTCTGGGGGCACTCGGGGTTGTGCAATTAACCTAAATCCACATAGGCTGACTCTTCTCTCAGGAAGCACAATGGACAATCAAATTCCTAAGCACTTACTGCGCAGTCAGAGTCCTAAACCACTGAGCTAATATTAATGCAGATACAGTATACTTTAGGCCAGGAGTTCCCAACCTACAGCCCACGGGCTGGCCCTGGACGCTGATGCCATTCAGCCCAGCCTGTCACCATCTCCCCTGCACCTGGAGGTAAAAGTGGGCGTGTTTACATCAGCCATAAAATGTGACTGCGCCTGTGCATGTGCAAACGCACCTATGGCTGACATAAATGTGGAGGTGGGTACATTTATGATAGCCATAAATGCACCCGCTTCCACTTCTGGGGGGCATGGTCTGGACCACTCAGCTGTTCCGGTAGCATTGTCAGGCCCATGGCACAAAAAGGTTGTCCACCCCTGCTTTAGGCCCAATGATTTAAATTAGTATGTGGCCCAATTTTCTGGAATTATAAATCCAGAATATATTATCTAGCATCTGTTTGATCAACATTTTTGTTGTTCGGTGCCAGCAAGTCATCACCTAACTTATGGTGACCCTAAAAATGAGAGATCTCTAAAATATTCTGCTCACCTCTTATAAACTCAAGCCTGTGTGGGTTTTTTTAGGGAGCCATTTCATCTCATACAGGTATTTGGTTTTCCTCTTTTTCTGCTGCCTTCAACTTTTCCTGGCATTATTGGCTTTTCCAGAGAATCTCACGATTCTATAGAAAAGACAATAATGCCAAAGTAGGACAGTCTCAATTTCATCATTCTTGTCTCCTGAGATAGTTCAGGCTTGATTTGCTCTAGGACTCACTTGTTCATTTTTCTTCCAGCCCAGTGTATTTACAAACACTCCTCCAGCAGAATATTTAAAATGAATCATTTCTTTTCCTGTCAGCCGTCTTAACAGTTCAGCTTTCACACTCATACATAGCGATTGGGAATATAATAGTGTGGATGATCTTGGTTTTCAGTGATACATCCTTAACTCTTGATCGTCTTTTCAAATTATTTCATTGCTAGCCTTCCAAGTCTCAGTCTTCTGCTGATTTCTTGGCTGTGGTTTCCTGGTCAGAGAATGTGTTTCCCTATTGGTCATTCAGCATTGCTAATCTAGGTGTAAATTTCCCCTTGATTTTTTGGATCTTCTGGAAGAGATTTCTTGATTTCTCCCCCTTTTGTTGTTAAATAAAAAAAACTCCAATAACCCAGAATACACTTGCCTTTTGCAGTACCATATCCAATCACTTTGTGATAAATGAGCACTTTCCCACTGTCAGTTGTTGTAACCAATGAGGAAAATATACCTACTTCATGTGAGAGAAGTGGATATATCATAGAGACAACGTATCCACAGAGTTCCAATTTACTTATCTAAAGACAGAATTTCTTGGGTTCTGTTAAATGGTCCCTATCCAATGGAAGTGAGAGCAGCGAGAATGCAAGCGCGGCGCCAAAATGGCCACCGCGCTCTTTGCGGGGCCCCCCCACAGGACGAAGGCATCCGGGTAGTTAGGGGCGTGGCCAGCTCCCTTATAAAAGGGGTGGCCACGAGGCAGCCGAGCTGCCATTTTGCGAAGCGACGGAGCGGAGAAGCTTTTCCTCTTACTCCGTCGCTTTTACCTTGATTGGGAAGCCTTTTGGCTGCTGACCTTCCTCTTTTCGGCTTCCCTTAGGTCCGACTGAGATGCCTTCGAAGAAGAAGGCGGCCGCGAGCGCGGCTCGGGTGGTTCGGAGGCGCAATCCGGGTCGGAGGGCCGCGGCTGCGCCTTCCCACCAGCCGCCTTTGCCGGCTCCCACCGGGACCGGTGGGATGGGGTCTATTACCCCCTGGCCGGAGGCTGGGGACCCGAGCAGGGGTCCAGCCTGGGCTGCAGCCCGTGGCCCGCAAGCGGCGGACGCCGCTCCTGGTGCTCATTCTACTGGGCCTCCCTCTATCGGGGCGCAGCTCACTCCAGGGCCTTCCAGCCTTGGGGGGTGGTGTGGTCCCCTCCCTTGGCAGGTGCCTACGCCGGCCCTGCCGGGCCTGGGTGTGGGGTCATGGCCATATTCGGGCCCCGGGGTGCAAGGACCTGTACCCACGCCCGTAATGGGCGGGCCGGCTGGCCCGTGGCCCCACGCCAGTGTGGAGGCCTTGCTGGCCCGCGTGGCGGCACTCGAGGCTTCCCTTGCTCGGGCCAGCCACGCTGGGGCTCCTTTTGGGGTGCACTTTGACGCGTCGTCTGCTGGGCAGCGGCAGGCGACGGGACGGGTCGAGCAGCTTGAGGCGCGTGGCGCGACTTCGGCCACTGCCTCGCAGCTCCCCAACCAACAGGCCAGCATGGGTCAGGCCCTGGCGGCAAGCTCTACGGCGGTCGTGAGCTCCGACGCCCCCAGTGGGCCAGAACCCCCGGTGGGGGCGGCCCGCGGGGGTGCAGCATGTGAGTATGCGGTACAAACTAGTGCACCTACACATGTGGCTACATGGGGGGGGCTTTCCAATGGCCTTGGCCTCGCATGGGTGGTGCGGCGGTACAGCCGCTGACGCACCACCAGGCGACGTCAACCACCACCCAGGGCCCCGGGGTGGGGAGCGTTTCCTACCCTGTGGGGAATGTTTTGGGGGTGGCTGGGCTAGTCCAAGCCCCTTTCCAGATGCCCGCAGTTTCTGCTGTGCCTGTCTCGGCCTTGCCGACAGCGGGCTATTCCTTGCCACTGGGTGACCACTTGGCACAGGCCACCAGAGAGAAAATATGGCGAGGGGAGTATGTTGATATCTTCTCACTCCTAAACAGGGAGCCCACCAAGGAAGAGAGGGAGGGGCAGGATGAGAAGGATAAGGAACAGGCACGTCGTCGCAAGCCACCACGAACGTGGGCCAACTGGCTGCCGGCTTACCTCATCTACATGGCGGTGTACCTGAGGGCCCGGCCGGATCTGGCAATTCCGATGGTCCAGTATTTGGACAATATCTATCGGGCGATGGTTGATTTTCCGGGCCCGTCATGGTTGGCTTATGACGAGGAATTCCGTATGCGAATTCCCCTGCACCCTGAGATGAGGTGGGATGAGCCATGCCAGAGGCTTTGGCTTCTGTACATGACGCCCACGCGCCCCGCGCCAGGGGAAAGATACCATTGTGGACATGCGGTCCAGCGAGTGGCTCCAGCACAGGTTCCCCGCCAAGTGGCGGGGCAGGGGGTTCCAGCCCGCCTGCTGTGCTGGACTTTCTCGTCTAATGGTTCATGCAATAAGAAGAATTGCAAGTACAGACATGAGTGTCCCACCTGTGCGGGCCCCCATGCAGCCTCTGCCTGTCCCAGGCCTGGAGGGACGCGGGGCAGAGGGAGGGGCAGACAGTGGGCTGGCAAGACTGCCGCAGATGGAGCTGGTTCACCGAAAGGCTCCCTCCCCAATTAATGTGGACATGTTGGAGCGTTGGCTCGCATTGTACCCGAAGGGGGAGGATGCAGATTATCTCCTTCAGGTCTTTAGACGGGGGTTCCGTATTCCTTTCATGGGTGATAGGTCCCCTCAGGATGCCCCCAACCTTTTGTCCCTTCGGGGGAGGGAGGAGGTGGCTGCCGCCAGCATCAATAAGGAGGTCAATGCGGGCAGGGTCGCTGGACCTTTCTCTGCACCCCCGTTCACTAACCTCAAGGTATCGCCCCTGGGCTTGGTTCCCAAGAAGTCACCAGGCGAGTTTCGCCTTATCCATCACTTGTCCTACCCAGCCGGCCGATCGGTCAACGATGCTATCCCTGACGACCTTTGCTCAGTCAGGTATACATCTTTTGACCACGCGCTGCGCATGGTGCGCTCATGTGGCCCGGGTGCGCTGCTGGCTAAGTGCGACATTAAGTCGGCTTTTCGCCTCTTGCCAGTGCACCCGGGCGACTTTGAATTGCTGGGTTTCAAATTTCGGGGCGAATATTATTTTGATAAGGCCATGCCTTTTGGCTGTTCCATATCATGCTCGGCTTTCGAGCGTTTCAGTACCTTCCTAGAGTGGGCTTTCGTCCGCAGGTCAGGGTCCCGGTCTGTAGCCCATTACCTGGATGACTTTTTATTCGGGGGTGAACGGGGCTGGGACACGTGTACACGTCTCCTCAACACATTTCAGACGCTAATGGAGGAACTCGGTGTCCCTTTAGCGCCCGAAAAGACCGAGGGCCCATCTACACAGCTAGTCTTCCTGGGGGTGGAGATTGACACGATAGCGCAGGCGTCTAGGTTACCGCGGGATAAGGTGTCAAGGATAGTGGCCCTTATCTCGGACTTGTTGGCCAAGCGCAAGGCATCACTGAGGGAACTGCAGGTGCTGCATGGTCACCTTAATTTCGCCTGCAGAGTGGTCGCACCGGGCAGGGCTTTTGCCCGGCGCTTGTGCGACGCTATGGCAGGATTATCCAGGCCTCACCATAGGGTTAGGCTTACCCGGGGTATCAGGGCAGACATGCTTGTCTGGTTACAGTTCCTGAGGGAGTTCAATGGGGTCTCATATTGGAGGCATGACCTCCTGGCTTCCCCTCAATTTCAGATTCAGTCTGATGCCTCGGGATCCCTCGGTTATGGGATGTACTTCAATGGGAAGTGGGCCTATGGTGGGTGGCCACCGGCCTGGGCAGGCACGGGTCGCCTGCGTGATCTCACATATCTGGAATTTTTCCCTATCCTGGGTGCTTTGATGCTATGGGGCCAGGAGTGGTCCAACTCGGTCGTGCATTCCTGGTGTGACAATGTGGCTGTGGTCCACATTGTAAATGCACAGACTTCCAAATCGCCCAGGGTTATGGATCTAGTGCGCCAATTTGTGTTGCGCAGCCTGCGCTTCAATGTACTGTTCAGGGCCAGGCATGTCCCAGGGGTTAATAATGATATTGCTGATGCTTTGTCCCGCCTACAGATCTCCCGGTTCCGTGCCTTGGCCCCGGATGCGGAGGAATTTCCCTCGCCACTCCCGGAGGAGATATGGACCATTGGCAAGGAGAGGTGAACCGGGCGATTGGCCTGTCGCTAGCGCCACGCACCCGTAAGGCGTATCACCACGCAATTAATTCTTTCAGGGCATTCTGTACTCAATTTCAACTGCGGTTCATGGTTTACCTGCATTCTCAGGGCCTTGCACCTCGCACCATAGCATCTAAGCTTTCAGCGTTGGCTTTTATGGCCAAGGTGGGGGGTCATGTGGACAGCACCTCTGACTTCCGTGTGAGAAATGTTTTGGAGGGGTGGGTGCGCGAGCGCAGGCGTTGCCCGGACGACCGCCACCCGATTTCCCCAGGGGTCCTTACCCAGTTGGCCCGGGGCTGGCCTTGCCTCTGTTTTGATGCATATGAGGCAGCCCTGTTCCATGCAGCCACAACGGTGGCATTTTTGGAGCGCTCCGCATCAGCGAGCTTGTCTAAGGCGGATGCAAGTCGTAGGGCACTGGAACTCGAGGATGTCTGTGTTGCCAAAGACTGGGCTCAGTTGAGGATACGTTCCTCTAAGACCGATCAGCATGGCGTCGGCAGTGGTGTGCGACTGCTACGGTGTTCTTTGGCAGACATCTGTCCGGTTGGTGCCCTACAGGAATTCCTGGCACTGCGTGGCACGCACCATGGCCCGTTTTTCTGTCACCAAGATGGGTCTCCCCTTACTAAATTTCAATTTTGGAAGGTGACGGGCAAAGCGCTGGCCAGTGTGGGCCTCCCAGGCGCCCGCTATGGCACTCATTCATTCCGTATAGGGGCGGCCTCAACCGCAGCTGCTTTTGGGTACTCAGGGGCTGACATACGTAGCATGGGACGGTGGGGTTCGCAATGTTTTCAGTTTTATGTGCGCCCACTCCCGCCGTGAGTACCAACCCAGTCACCTTACCTACTTTCCCTCATTTTTCCTTTACAGACCCGGGGTGTCGTATTACACCGGTGACAGTATGGCTGGTGGGCCATAGTTACGTGCACAGGGCAGCGCGTTATGCTGCAGCGACAGAGTGGGGACCCCGACTGGGACTGGGTGCATACGCAAGTCTCACATGGCATGGTAAGCCCGGGATGTTATGGCGGGAGCTGCTGCCTTTCCTTTTTTCAGGCCAGAATGCTGACCCGCCTGACATTCTGATCATACACCTGGGGGGCAATGATTTGGGCCAGGTCACCGGCTTGTCGCTGAAGCATGCGATTTGCGAGGACCTCGCCTACCTGCATTACGTCTGGCCCGCCACAACCCTTGTTTGGTCGGACATGGTCCCGCGCCATTCCTACAGAGGGGGTGTTGACCTTCTGGCCCTTGACCGTGCTAGACGCATGGTGAATAGGGCAGTGGCGCGTTTCCTTGTCGACAGGGCTTGGGGGAGGGTCAGTCGTCACCCCACTATTAGCCTCCGAAGTTATGACTTGTATGCAGGGGATGGGGTCCATCTGTCGCGAGGAGGTATGGACCTCCTGTTGGGTGATTGGCGAGCAGGTCTGTTGACCGAGCTGACGGTCTGGGGGGGGTGGCGTCGAGCCTTCTTTGAAGCCCCTCCGTGTGGCGGGTAGCACTGGTAAGGTAAACATTATGACCCACAGGTATCCGGCAAGTTCGCAATTGACTGGACAACACTAGACAGGCATAAGTTGGTTAAACGTTGTCCGGTCAACGACAAACTAGGCGACGGGGTGATGGCTATAGCTAGACAGCATGCATCACCCCGTGATTTTACAGATACGCGTCAGAGGGTGGGGTCATTAGTTAGATATTGACTACGGTCAACAATTTGTTTGTGGTCAACAAACAAATTGATACAAATGGATACATTGTAGCAATTGCCGTTGGCAATTTTGGGTGGTACCTTACCAGTGTTACTTCGGCCTGCTTGCCTTAAGAATTATGATTGGTCAATTACCAATAGAAATTTATAATTCGGACTAGGGCATGAATCAATAAATGTGGCCCAATGCCGTTATCCACTTTCATTGGTGTCTGAGTCCTTTATTGGGGGGTGCGCCTGCAATGCAAGCACGGCGCCAAAATGGCCGCCGCGCTCTTTGCGGGGGCCCCCCCACAGGACGAAGGCATCTGGGTAGTTAGGGGCGTGGCCAGCTCCCTTATAAAAGGGGTGGCCACGAGGCAGCCGAGCTGCCATTTTGCGAAGCGACGGAGCGGAGAAGTTTTTCCCTCCACCCCCTCCCTAGTTAACAGTGTGATATTTTGGTTGTTTCGGGGCCGGGTGGGAATTTTTGGCTGGGACCCATATTGGCTTCCGGGTCCTGGTTTTTTCGCCCATCCCACACTGTTGCTATGGTTTGACATAGGGTTTTTTTCTGTTGCTGCTGTTGACTTTGGTCACATGGGCGGGTAGCACTGGTAAGGTAAACATTATGACCCACAGGTATCCGGCAAGTTCGCAATTGACTGGACAACACTAGACAGGCATAAGTTGGTTAAACATTGTCCGGTCAACGACGAACTAGGCGACGGGGTGATGGCTATAGCTAGACAGCATGCATCACCCCGTGATTTTACGGATACGCGTCAGAGGGTGGGGTCATTAGTTAGATATTGACTACGGTCAACAATTTGTTTGTGGTCAACAAACAAATTGATACAAATGGATACATTGTAGCAATTGCCGTTGGCAATTTTGGGTGGTATCTTACCAGTGTTACTTCGGCCTGCTTGCCTTAAGAATTATGATTGGTCAATTACCAATAGAAATTTATAATTCGGACTAGGGCATGAATCAATAAATGTGGCCCAATGCCGTTATCCACTTTCATTGGTGTCTGAGTCCTTTATTGGGGGGTGCGCCTGCAAAGCAATGGAGAAACACAGGAATGGATTTAATGTAGCTATTACTAAGGGCCATGCTATCTTAACCTCCAAAGGTAACATCAAAAACAAAAGATCCTTTCTATTTCATTTTGGGTGAAAGATATAATACACTTTTATTTGATTATTCTTTAAATACTTAAAAATTGGTCTGCCAATACCTACAGCTTATTATCCCTATGGACCTAGGCCAAGACCATGGTTGACAGGCCATGGTGACTTATAGCAGACATGCAAAATGGTCCATTGTTAATGTTTTTTTGGGAGGAGGTCAAATTGAGGCCAGGCTGGATCTATACTTATATGAAGGTGGATGGGTGGTGAGTATCCGGCATTAGCGCCCACACCCGGCCCAACCATCCTGTACCAAGCCGCCAACACTTACCTTAAAACCGAACTCACAACACCTGCAAGGGTCCCAAAACAGAGAGTGGGGCAAACGCCCTACAAACACGAACAAAAAAACCCTACACGTCCCAGCGTCCTCTGCGCCGCGCCACCCCTCAGCCAATCAGGCTGAAGGACGTGAGCGCTGAGGAGGCCAGGAAAGCCAGTGCATGCAAAATAAAAACGCCTCACGCAGTGGAAGCGCAAGGACACCAAAGGTGGATGCAGCACTTTGCCGCCCTAGGGTAAGTTGAGGGGAAAAAACAAAGGCAGCGATTCATGAGGGGAGGCGCTCTCCCTGCTGGATCGCTGGCTGCCGCCTTTGTATTACCCCCACCACTTTTTCGAGAACTGACACAAAACAGCGGTGGGGGTAATACAAATGCGGCAGCCAGCGATCAGCCAGGGAGAGCGCCTCCCCTCATGAATCGCTGCCTGCTGCCTTTACATTTCCCCCTCAACTGTTTTGAAAGTTGACAAAAAAACACATCGAAACAGTTGAGGGGGAACAAAGGCCTCCCTCCCACCACAGCAGGGAAAGGGCAAATGGAAAACCTCCGCCTCCCACCCTTCCCTGCTTCTCCACCCCATCCCAGGCAGGGAAAGGGGGAAATAAACGATTCTGCCTCCCCCTTTCCCTCCCTACTCACCTGGGTGCAGCCTCCACACCTGCAGCCTCCTCTCTCTCCCCCCCTCTGTGTGCATGTATTGTGTGTGTGTGGTTGTGTTGTGTTGTATGTGTGGTTGTGTTGTGTATATGTGTGTGTGTGTGTGTGTGTTGTGTGTGTGTAGTTGTGCTGTGTGTGCTGTGTGTGTATTGTGTATTGTGTGGTGTGTGTGTTTGTGTTGCATGTGTGGTTGCGTTTTGTGTGTGTGTGTGTGTGTGTGTGTGTGTGTGTGTGTGTGTGTGTGTGTGTGTGTGTGTGTGCGTGCGTGCGTGTGTGTGTGTGTGTGTGTGTGCCTCCAAAACCACCCCAACCATCAACACACAAGTTATATCTGCCTGGCAAGGCTGGGCAAAAAATGCTAGTCTTTATCCAAAATTCTCCTATGAAACTCATTTGTACCAGTGTAAGTAAAGGGTTAAGGTACTCTAATGGAAGAATTGTTTAAATCAGTCAGATCTGTCATTCAAGCCAGTGAATTCTCTGTGTTATACTTGTTTTCCCAGAGCCACAGCATCCTTTTCAATTATATTACCTTGATGCTTATTTTTGAGGCACTGTTTTTGTATACTGGAGCTGGGTTTGTTCTGTGCATCTGCTATTGCCTAGATTAGAAGGAATTCAAATAATGAGTTGCCCATAATTAATTTCTTGTTAGAATAGGTAAGGCATAACTAGGTCACATTACATCACTCCTTTTACAATATAACTTTCATCCACACTGTGGAGTTTTCTCCAGTTTGTTCTGTTGCAGATGTACTGGGATACACTGGGTTCCCTGGTACCACCTGTCCATGCATACATCCAGAATTCTCCTCAAGTTCTCACTTACAACAGAGATATGTTTGTTTGTTTACATTTATACCCCACCCTTTTGATGCAAGCACCACTCAGGATGGTTTACAATATATAAAACATACAAGGCAATATTATAAAATATTGTATGTAGGGAAAAAACAAAATAATCATCATCCCAAAAAGAACCCAAAGAGACAAGACCAGAAAGCATCTGATATACAACCACAAGGTATTAATAGTAAACACTATCAGCAGCAGTAACAGAAACTAATAACAATTAAAAAATCCAGGGCGCTGGCTCTTCGGCTTTGAAACAGAGATGAGCACTGAACCCTAGAGTTGGATACGACTGGCTTTCGAGCAAGGGAAACTTTTACCTTTACATAGCAAAGCAGGGCAGGTTTTAGGCAATTTTAGTTTGAATGTAAGTCTCCCAGTTCTCACCCCTTTTAGCCCAGATAATAAACACACTTAGACTAGATACTTGAAAGAAAAATATCATTTTCTCACAAAATGGGGTCGGAAAATACATATGCTCAGGGGTCTTAGTAAAGTTGGAATCAAGCAAAAATATAGGTAAGAAATCCAGGTGAGTTAATTTCAAAGGTGACCCTTTTTTCATTGTGGCCTGGAAGCGGAAGGCACTCAAAAAACATTCTTCCTCTTCCAAAGGCAGAAAGCAAGAGAGAGAAGGCCTTAAGACATGCAAATAAGGTCAGGTGACCTCTGAGGCAGGAAATAACCTTTCTAATTGTAATTAGAGACAAACAATGCAAAACAGCTAGTATTTCCTGTCCTTCTGGTTAGTGTGTTATTACTCACTGCATACTTGGGGTTGCCCTAGAATACTCAAAATTTTCTACCTAGAAAACACTGAAAAGGGTCACCATAAGTTAGAATGTACTTGACAGCACACAATTATTTTATTAATATTAACAAAAAGAATAAATCAGACTTCAAAAGGCTATTATATGCTAGGTGCAATTACTTACTTCAGGCTTCTTAACTTCCTCAGTCACATAGTTCAGGTTGTTCCACCCATCAAAAGACCACAACCCTTGATAAAATGCAATTCCAATGTTCCCAGCCCCTGTGTTTGTATTTTGAAAAGCATTCTGGAAGTTCTGTGTTTGTCCTTGAGCAAGGATCACCACACCTCCCAAAACAATGATCAGTAGGGCCAGTAATTTGGCTGCGGTGAATAGGTTCATGATAGAGGTGGCCAGCCTGATGCTTAGACAATTGATCAGGGTCAAAAGCAGGATGCAGCAAAAGGCCATGCATTTAACAGCCACCTCAGGTGAAGAACAGCCTGGGTAAAAGGGAGCCACTGTATATTCAGCAAAGCTCAAAGAAATAGCTGCCATGTTAGCAGGCCTCACCACAATGATTGAGGTATATGCATACAGGAATGCAGGAAGAGAGCCAAAGTTCCTCAGGATATAAATATAATCCCCACCGGACTCTTTAATTAAGGTTCCCAGTTCTGCATAGCACAAGGCCCCAAAAGTAGCCAGTAATCCACAGGCTGTCCAGACAATTAGGCTACCTCCAGGGCTACCCATATTACGCAGCACCCACTCTGGGGTCATAAAAATACCCGAACCAATCATCGTTCCAGCAATTAAGGACACAGCGCTGACCAGTCCAATCTCTCGTTTCAACTTCAAGACCTCTGTCCCCTTGCTTGCTTCGGCAGATGAACCTGGCAGGTTCTTTCCCCTCTTTCCCATGGTGGAATTAGCAGAACTTGTTTCTTCAGTGAAGCTAGAAGCAGAACCAACAGAGATCGCCAGGACTAAAGACAGACTTACTTCTTAAAGTTAATGATTGCTGGCAATAAATTGCTTTTCTACCACTTAACAGATAGTGTGAGAGGGTGAGGAGGTGGCAAGGATTTTTTTTTCTCCCTGGTCCAGATCTTGCTACATGTCTTTCTCCTAATTTCCAGGATGCCAGATAAGCAGGGTGTTGTGCTCTGGCCTCAGAATGCTTAGTGGCCTTGTGCAGTCCATTTCAGATAAAGTAGAGGGTATATAAAGTTTCCTCCTTGGTGTACTTTATTCTTTGTGACTCATTAATTAAAGCAGCTACAACAGGTTTCTCAGCTGGTTTGCCACAACATTATTGCCTGACGTTAATGGCTCAACATTCTTAAAGGTCCACTGCCATAACATCTTCCTTTGTTTATTAGTTAATACGAATACAAAACAAAATCATACATGCGGAAGGTCAGCAGTTTGATTCCTGAGTACTGCACGACGGAATGAGCTCCTGTCTTTGTCCCAGCTCCTGCCAACCTAGCAGTTTGAAAGCAAGAAATTGCAAGTAGATAAATAAGGACCACTTTGGTGGGAAGGTAACAGCGTTCTGTGCGCTCCGGTGTCTAGTCATGCCTGCCACATGACCACGGAAACATTGCAGAAGCAGACAACGCTGGCTCTTCGGCTTTGAAACAGAGATGAGCACTGCACCCTAGAGTCAGATACGACTGGCTCTCAAGCAAGGAAAACCTTTACCTTAAATAAAGTAACTCTAAAGTATACACAGATCTTGCTATCTTGGAACTTGGCAGAGGCAGTCATGTGTATTGTAGAGGCATACATTTACTACTGTAGGTCAATAAATTGTAGTAATATAATTAACATACTGTTTTTTAAAAACTCATTAACAGGTTTAACAAATGAGCATGAAAGATTTAAATATAGCTTATCTCAATTAAAGTTTAAATTACCGGTACATCTAATGAAATGAACTCTAGTGGGAACAAGTTTTCTTGCTCTACAGCTTGAGACCACCTCCACTGAGATTTTTTTCCCTTGCTGAAAAATCAAACACCCCTCACCTATCTCAGTTCCTGGCAGAAACTTCTTGTCTTTTGCCTGAAGCATCATTTTGTCACTACTTGAAGTATATCATGTTGTTGCTAAAGCAAGAAAGGACAGGAATTGGAGAAATCTAGATCACCTTGACTGATTCAATTACTATACCTGTGTCAATTCTAACATCATCATATTTTTATCTTGAGTTGTGGGGAGTTATTGTGAGGCTACCACTACTTTGCATGGGAATATGCACATCCCAATACAGTGCCTAACGAAGACTTTGAATGACATGTGATCATCGCTACGCATGAGAATTTAATTAATATACAGTACTCCAAAACAGCAAAGGTGGGGCAGCTAATACTAATCCTTGAAAACGAAGATTGAGAAAATATGTAGAGATGCCAAGGCTGAATTACAGTGTAGCTAAAGTCTTCTGTGAAGTTATCATGTGTTGCCATCTACTGGTCTGAAAATGTTAAAACAATGTTTGACAGAATGAGAATATTTTGAAGAAATATATGTATGCCATATATGCCATAGAATTGGCAATGCTTGCCTTCGCCATACTTTCTGCTAGCGTGATGAAGAAAGAAAACTGAGATGGAATAACAGAGTGGAACAGTTAGGCAAGGGGAGCAGTGGCTGAAACTTTGAACAAGAGAATTCTGCACTGCAAAATTTTCTCGTATGTTGTATCTGAGTGTGCATATACAGAAGACAATTCTAGACAGATATTTGGCCATCTAGTCCACCATGACGTCTCTTATGTCCTTATATATATGAGCTCATCTTTTAGGAGTTGCACAGTGTTATCTTTTCCAGCTATTGTTTCTGCACAACTATGTCTTTTTCCCTTGTCTGTGTCTGTTCTGAGAAAGTGTTGTAATGTGTACAGACAGTAGAGAAGAGTTGTTTCTTTGAAAGTCTGTCCACCTGTGTTCTTCCTGAACTCTTTTAAAACCAGATAGGAACCCTTGTAGTTGTGATTTAAACTATTGAGTCATTACCCCATTAGGGGCTGCGGTGGATCAGTGGTTAAGAAGCTCACCTTGTTAGATGGAAGGCTTGCAAGTTGGCAATTCGAGACCCAGGTACTGCATGACAGATTGAGCACCCGTATCTGTCCCAGATCTTGGGGACATGAAAGGAGCCTCATTTGGGTGTTCTCTGAGTGGAGTTTCTTCTGCAAAAATCCTTTCAACCCAGAATAATTTCTGGCATGAAATAATAATAATAATAATAATAATAATAATAATAATAATAATAATAATTATTATTATTATTATTATTATTATTATTATTATTATTATTATTATTATTATTATTATTATTATTATTATTATTATTATTATTATTATTATTATTATTATTATTATTATTATTATTATTATTACTACTACTACTACTACTACTACTACCCCATTGGGAACTCTCTTTTGAAAGTTTATCCATCAACAACAAAACTGGGAGGTGTCCTAAGAAATGCTGAGTCACCATCTCACATACCATGATTAAAACAACAACAACCAATAGGCAAATTTAAATTTGCAACTTGTAGCCTCCAGTTAGGTTTTTGGGCTCTTATCTTTCATCATGTCTAATCAGAATTGCCAATAGTGAGGGCTGATAGTGATGGCAGTCCAGCCCCATCTAGAAACCCAAAAAGTCACAACTTTTGAGGAGCTGACAAATTTACTGAAGAATTGTTTTAACTCAATTGCTAGTGAAATAGCAGAGCACTTAAAATTTAATTCACAACCAAAGAGGCCCCAGGGGAAATAAAGCAGATCCAACCCACAATAGAAGAAACCACAGAAGTATAATTAGGATGTGATTCTAATAGACATATTAAGGGTTGTGGCTTTAATTATTTTTAAAAGTACATGACTACAGTGCATAATTACTCTTTCTAGAAGTTTCAGATATACAGCAACCATAATAGTAATTAAAAGCTTGTAATAATTTATCAAAAATGTGTTGCAGCTGAAATATTTCATTATGGAATAAAGATAAAGATTATAAATGCTAAAAGATGGGGAAGAAGTAGAAGCAGTGACAGATTTTACTTTCTTAGGATCAAAGGTCACTGCTCATGGTTATTGCAGCCATGAAATAAAAAGGTGCTTGGGAGACAAACTATGAGAAACCTGGGGAACGTAGTCAAAAGTAGAGACATCATCTTGCAAACAAAAGTCTGCATAGTCAAAGCAATGGTATTCCCGGTGGTAATGTATGGTTGTGAGAGCTGGACCATTAGGAAAGCTGAGCACAGAAGAATACAGTAATACCTCATACAAAGTCCACTTAGTACAACATCAAATTCATACAGCATCGCCTAATTCCTTGAAAAAAGTTGCCTCATACAAAGTCATTGTGTCTTTGTATGAGGCATTGAGATTTTTTCCAGGTTGCATTGTGCCTGGGCAGTATAAAAGGCAGGACGCATGCATGCATTGCTCTTGTGGGTTTTGCATGAGGCAAAGAGTGTTTAGGAGTGGTTTTGAGCACAATTTTGGATATTTTTTTTGAATTTTTTCGTCAGAATTTTTAGAAGCATTCCTGGGATTTTTGCAGCATTCTTCAGATTCTTGGACAATCAGGGTTGTTTGACATGTTTTTGTGAAGTATTTAGCCTTTAGACAATGATTTCTTAAAGTTCTGTCAGTTTCCTGTCTGTTTCCTTGACTTTGCCCTGAAGTCTGTGCTGTTACAGT
Organism: Bradypodion pumilum; assembly: GCA_035047305.1. Lineage (NCBI taxonomy): Eukaryota > Metazoa > Chordata > Lepidosauria > Squamata > Chamaeleonidae > Bradypodion > Bradypodion pumilum. The sequence goes on along the minus strand of JAWDJD010000001.1, from coordinate 162,261,582 downwards.
ACAATGTATCTCTATGGAAACGATGTTGTACGAGGCATCGTGGCAAGGATTTGGATGTTGTATGAGGCATCGCGGCTAGGGTTTTGCATGCCTCATACAAAGTCCAAATCTGTATAAAGTCCAAACTTGTGGAACAAAGTTTGGACGTTGTATGAGGTATCACTGTAGATTACTTTGAAATGTGGTATTGGACGGCGAGGAGAATAGGTCAATCCCAGAAGAAATCAACCCTGACTGTTCAAATAGTAAAAGTCAAATACCCTGTTTGACACTGTCTTATATTTTTTTAAACTCCAAAATTAGCAAAAGGTCTTATTTTCAGGGGATGTCTTATTTTTCCATGAAGAAGAATACCAGTCTCGATCGCGCTTCCCCACCCACAACCAAGGGACGCTTCCCTTGGTTCTGAGTGGGGAAGCGGGATCGAGACTGGCCTCAGCTGTGAGGCGGCCGGCGTGGCCCATAAGAAAGCCTGCCGCATCGGAGTCTCGATTGCCTCCCCGCTCACAACCAAGGGAAGTTTCCCCTGGCGAGAGCAGGATCGAGACTCCGACACGGCAGGCCTTCTTATGGGCCACGCCGGCCGCCTCACAGCTGAGACCAGTCTCGATCGGGCTTCCCCACTTGCAACCAAGGGACGCTTCCCTTGGTTGCGAGTGGGGAAGCACGATCGAGACTGCCCTCAGCTCAGCTGTGAGGAGGCGTCGGAGCCGGCCGCCTTACAGCCGAGACCAGTCTCGATCGGCTTCCTCACAGCTGAGCTGAAGGCAGTCTCGATCCCGCTCTCACCAGGGGAAACTTCCCTTGGTTGTGAGCGGGGAGGCAATCGAGACTCCGACGCGGCAGGCCTTCTTACACGCCGCGAGGAGGGGGCCGGTGGTGGAAGATGGCATACCGGTATTACAGTATCGTAACTGGCTCTGGCTCCGCTCGTCCTTCTCTTCTGTCCCGGACACCGGAAGCAGGGAGTGCATGCGATCGGATTGCCAGTAGGTAAGGGGGTCTAATTTTTGGGTGGGGCCTTATATTTCAAAGGCAGGGGGGGAAAAGGGGGGTGTCTTATTATGGGAGGAAGTCCTATAATCGGCGAAACACGGTAGTAAAGATGAAGGTCAAATAGTAAAGATGAAGCTAAAGTACTTTGGACATCAAATGAGAAGAGAGGATTCACTTGAGAAGGCCTTGGTGCATCCGCCATTTTGTTTTTTGTTTTTTTCAAAGATGACGGATGCAACTGTTTTTGCTTCTAGCATTGCTCTGGAAGGTTGTCTAATGCGGCCTTAACACTTTCTGGTTTCACCGTTGGAGAATATGTGTCCTCGTAGTCATCTGGGTATCGTTGAGTGAAACCTTGGGCCACTAGTCTGGCCTTGTACAGGATCTGTTCATCCTCTAGCTGTTTGACCTTGAATACCCACTTTGTTCCCACCGTCTTTTGTCCTTCAGGTACCCTTGCAGGTGTATATACGTCGAGGTCTTCGAGACTTTCCATTTCCTTCTCCATGGCCGCCCTCCATTTGTCCTGTTCTTCAGGTGGTAGCTCTGCTATGTCTTCGTAGCTTGCTGGTGTTTCGGGGTAGGTCTCCATGCTCAGAACATAATCCTCCAGTCTTCTCGGGGTTTGGTTCTTGGTCGACCTGGTTGACCTTCTAGGCGCTTCCTTTGTGGGACTTGGGGATTCGACGTCTCCTGCGTCTGTGGTGCTTGTGCGTGCTCCTTGTGTTTCAGACTTGCCACATATTGTATCTCCTGGTTGGTCAGGCCTTGCCACGGGCAGTGCTGCCTTGACCCCTTCATGCTCTGTGCCGCTCATCAATACTTCATTCGCGTGTATCTTGCCCCAGTTCGCGTGCTCGTGGAATGTGGCTGATCTTGAAACTACCAGCCTCTGGTTGTGGTCTATGAACCGGTACGCCTTCGAACCTGGCTCATAGCCTAGGAACCTTAGCCTTCTGGTTATCTTGTCCCCTTTCTTTCTAGGTTGCTTGGGTATGTGCACGTCTGCAGGTACGCCGAAGACGTGGAGGTGCGCCAGCTTGGGTTTTCGGTTGTACATTGCCTCGTAGGGTGTCTTACCGAGAACACTAGACCACAGCCTGTTTAACGTGTAGTTGGAGTACAGCAGCGCCTCTCCCCAATATGAGAAGCTTAGACCTGCGTCTTCTATTGCACATCTGATCATGGTTTGTAGTACCCCGTTTCTTCTCTCAGCCACCCCATTTTGGAAGGCTGAGAATGGTGCAGTCTTGAAGTGCAGCATCCCCTTCTCCTTTATCCATTCTTCAAACTCTTTTGACAGGAATTCCGAACCTCTGTCCGTCATCATTTGCTTCACGTTCACGTTGTGTTGAGTCCACACCCTTGTGTGGAATTCCTTAAACTTGCTGAACGCCTCATCCTTACTATTAAGCGTGTATACGTAACCGTACCTGCTGAAGTCGTCGACTATTGTTAGGAAAAATCTCTTCTGGCCTATTGATCTTCTAAGAGGTCCTACCAAGTCGAGGTGTACGAGCTGGAATGGGTGGTCTGACTTCCTTACGTGTTGTGGGTTCTGTGAAAACTACCCTTTTGTGTGGCCTGTTCTCCCTGCGTATGGCGGCCCTGTCTCTCCTGAGGTTGTCTTCGGCTATAAGTTTCCTGGTGACATAGTCCAGTGTGACATTGTCACCACTGGTGTTGTCTAATTGGGTCAGGAAGTCGTCCCAACTTGGGTCGAAAGAATTGTAGATGATGCTGATTAGGTGCTGTTCAGTAACGGTTTCACCCCTTCTTATGAGATCAGACCTCATGTTGCTTAATCTCATCAGATGCTCACCCATGCTATCTCCCTCTTTAATCTTGTATGCGTACAGCTCCCTCAGCAGTAAGCACGTTGTGCTCCTGTTCTTACAATAAAACATGTTATACAATTTCCCCCAAACATCATAGACAGTTGACTCACTTGGAATACACCCATACATAGTTGCATCTATGGTACCCAAAAGCAGGCAAAATGCCCTGTGATGCAGTCTGTCCACCTCCATGGACCATGGCTTCTCTGGTGGGTCTTGAATTAGGTGTAAAGCCCCCTCCCTCATTAACAGTACCTGAAATTGTTGGTTCCAGTCCATAAAGTTCTTCCCAGTCATGCCGAGGGTTGGGAAGTTATTTGGCAGTTGGCTCTGTTGGGCTTGGTTGCTTGAATAGTTCTGGTGTCCTGGGCTGCCTTTAAACTGGCAGAAGGGTATGGGGACGCATATTGTTGGTTTTGAAAGTCCCGCCTGTTCCCCTTTTGGTTGCCTGTAGGGGGAGCCCGTTCTCCTCTCGGTGCTTGGCTGGTCTGTTGGGGCTTGTACTTCTCCTTCTTCGCCAGTGGGGGAGCTCTGCTGCCTTATCTGCGTCTGCGCAGAGCTCATTCGTCGTTGGTCTTTGAGGTGGGTGGATCTCCGTTCAGGAGGTCCTGCTTGCCTTGATTGGAGCCTCACTGGGAGTGCAGTTCCGTCGCTGGGGCTGCTTTCCTGGTTGGGAGGCCAGGCGGAGTCGTAGGAGGGATGTCGCCTTCTTTGTTGGGCCGGGGGAGTTCCGTAGCGCCAGGACTCCGCCTCCTCAGATCGTGGCCTGGCGTGGGGGTCTGCATCATCCTTGGAGCCTCTCCCGCGGTCGGATCGGATGGGCAAAAGGTCTCGGTAGGTTTCTGCTTCTCTCGTTTCCCTTGCTTGTGTTCTCAGTTCCCCATGCCCCTCGCGTCCGCTTTGGCCTTTTGTCATGGGGGAGGCCTCTGCCCCCCCTTGAGACTCAGCCATGCTGCTGGTGGTGTCCCTTTTAGGCGCTTGTCTTCCTCTTGGAGTTTCCCACTCCCCTTCTATTGTCTGGGGACTGAGGATTGGCATAGCCCACGTTTCTGGGGTACGTACATCCAGGCTCCCGGGTCCCAGGGTCCCTTCCTTTTTATGCGTTGCCGGCCCGCTTGGGTTGTCCCTGGGTATCGTTGGCCCGATGGGGTTTCCCACCAGATGATTTGAATCTGAGGCCACCATCTGTAATTGGTTGGCCAGATTTGGGATCGGTGTTGTGTCTGGTGTTCCCGCCACAGAGGTCCCCGGGGTGGAGCTTACCGCGCTGTCGTTGGAATGTTCGCCTCCGTCGTTTATCAGGGCCAGTAGCTCTGCCATGGAGATTGTCTCTTTCCCGGCGATTATTTTCTGGAACTCGGCTACCTGGATCGTGTGCGGGTCATCTCCGGTTTTGGATCCATCTTTGAGCCCCTTGGGTTTGGCTTGCATCTTGGCCCCCCCCTTTGCTTGTCTGGGTCTTCCGTTTGGTCATTTTTGCTTTCTGGGGTTAATTATGGGCAAAACCAAAACCTCTGCTACCACTTGTTAGAGGGTTTCCGAAGGTTCGGCCCAAAGACCCCAGTACTCATTCATTGCCTTTATAGTTCTTTATTTCCACTGGCCGCATGGCGGTCAGTGAGGATCAGTGTTCGGGATAGGAAAGAGGGTCGTTGGGTAGGTGAGGGTCCTTTAATAGGGTTAGGTGAGGTCAGAGGAGGTCAGAGGGGGTAGGGTTACACGAGCGGTGCATTACGGTACATGTAGTTCATGGCAGTATGATATCATCCCTGACAAAATATATTTCTATATTATTTTTCTATAGCAGTTTTTGAGAAATATAGCAGCCTGAAGCATTAAATAAGAAAGTGACTTCACAGTGAACCTACAAGGATCAGCAGAGGTGGGACCATCTTCACACAGCACTGAGCATTTGCTTCATAGCAAAATACTTTCTCATACACATGTCTCCCCCACATACATCCGTCCCCCATTGCCTATGTTACTGCCATCACCATAAAAACAAACCTATTTATTTATTATTCGACTTGTATAGACATGACCTCCTCTTAACAAGAAGGAAACATGACTGACCACAAGGGGAAAAGTCACTTCAAAATGAAAAACAAAAACCAGAGCGCCCCCCCCCCCTGAATAAAAGACAGGCTGTGAGCCAAAAGTGGTACCTCGGATAAAGTCCGATTTGGATAAAGTCCGATTCAGATAAAGTCATGTTTTTCATGCACACGTGATGCATTGCATAAAGTCCAAAACTGCTAAAAAATGGACATCCATTTTTTGGACGTTATCCGATGCATCGCCCATTTGATTCGGATAAAGTCCAAAATCAGATAAAGTCCAAACTTCTGGAACGGTGTTTGGACTTTATCCGAGGTTCTACTGTAGTTTCAATTCAGCCTTTGGTTCATGTGGTCAGCAAAAAAAAAAAACTTCAGATTCAACCAGCAGGTTCGCTCCAGTTCGACAGAACCGGTAGCAGAAATTCTGGTTGGCCCCGCCCATCCAAGTTTTGAAATAAAGTACTGTAGTCCTAATTTGGGTGCAACGCAGGGCTTCCCCCTGGCCACACTCACCATACCATGCCCATAGAATAGGCAGTTTAAAAAAATTGAATCCCACCACTGGATTCACCTATTTGATAAGTGGGGCAAATTCCACAGTATGTGATCATGCAGTCACACTTTGTAATATTATACTATTTTAGGCCCACTGAATCAGTGGGAAATTTGGTGAGTCAACTGCTCTTTAATTTCCATTGATTAAAATGGGCCAACTTTAGTGAAATTTATTATGCTAAGCAACAGGAACTTCAGCCTATTAAAGTTATAAGAATCCTATGCTTTTTGTTATGGTCACCCTAATCTCAATTTGTGCTTGTATCTTCATTATTTGTGTAATGGCAGAGTTAGCAATTTGCTGACACTTCCTTGGTGTTAAAGTGTTTGTAATTTAGGGAGTGGTTCTGACACCTGTTGGTTGGTAACAAGACCAAGGACTAAGGTTATGTAGAAAGATTTTAATAGTCTTTATTATCAGAGGAGCTGGCTGAATAGCTTAGTCATTTAGGTAACGTGGAACCTCGGTTAACAAATGGCTCCGTTAACATAAAAATCGCATAACAAAAGGAAATCCATAGAAAATAGTGGCTCGGTTTACACATTTTTTTCCCGGAACGGATGAATTGGTTTTCAATGCATTCCTATGGGACATTGTGTTTTGGTTAACTTATTTTGGTTTTCAATGCATTCCTATGGGAAATTGCATTCAATGCATTTCTATGGGAAATTCGGTTTAAGTAATTTTCGCTTTAAGAAACATCCTGGGGAACATGTTAATTACTGTATCTGGCTGTAGAGTCAAAGATTGGGAGATCAATTCCCTGCACTGTACCAAGGCCACACAGTAGCCAGTCCTGGTCAAACACAAGAGATATAATGCACTAATTTTAGAAGTTTTCTTCTAAACTTCTGAGAAAGTATCAGTTGCTTAAATGGTTGAAAGACCTCGGAAATCTGGGAGGGGGTGGCTTCCGAGTCTTTAAAAGCAGCAGCCAAAAAGTGTAGGGAACTGTTCTTTTCATACAGCTTGCACACTTTCTTCTTCCCTTGTCCAAAGGGGGTTGAAATGGTGTCGGAACCGCTGACTGCATGAAGAAACAGGATGTATTTTGGGTCGATCTTGCATGAAGTGTCACTGTCCCTCAAGTTGAAATGAACATAACGAAAGGAACAAGCAGCTTCAACGATGGGACACAACTGAAAAACATAAAATGAAAATTAAGTCTTTAATGTATTTTTGAAACATGTAGGCAGGTACTGAATGAACAATTACTGAGGAAGGTGTGTTTGTGGGGGGCGGGGGTGTGTGTCAAAATTTCCAAACTGAAAGACAAACTCGGTTTTCATGCTCTTTGAACCTTAGATGTACACTGTAAGTATGAACATCCTACAGAGGAGGGGGTAGTGGGAGGGGGAAGAGGGAGGAGGGGGGATGTAGTTGAATGTTTGGAAATTGAAGTAGAATCTAAAAGTAGAGTCCAAATTATCACTGGTCAAACCTATTTCTAACCCCACAGGTACCGAGATAAGGGCTTTGAAAAAGTGCTAAATTTCTCAAATGTGTAAAAAAAAACTGCTTAAAAGGCTGGTTTTTGCTATGTATCTTCTATTTTGCAACATCCTTAATATTGATCAGCTTCTGGGAAGAGCCTTCTAGGAAGCCTGTCACTTGGACATGTGGACATCTTGGTACTCAACCTTGTGTTCCCAAGCAAGTGAAATGAAGAGACACCCTGCTACTGAGCCAGCTTGCGTAGTAGCCACAGATAGTCCTGCCTTTTATTCATTTAGTTGGTCTCCTTTTCAGCCCTTCACTACAACTTGTGGCAATGAATTGCAGTTTTAACTGTCCACTGGCCAGAATCCTACTGAGTTTGTGCCACGCAAACCCGCATTTGCATAGCCAGTGATAATTGAAGGAAATTTAATGCTCTACTACTTTTTAATTACATGTAGTACACAAAAAATGCATGGTTTAGAAGATATAATTGAAAAACTGACAAGAGTGCTAAAATTTTGCAGTTTTTGCCACCCCCCCCCCCCTCCAAGTTTCCACAAGGAAATTTTGTTGGATAAATTGAGTGTAGCTCCACTGGGTACCCATACACAACATCCCAAAGTTTCATTAACTTGGGAATTTTTGCAAGTTCTAAGGTACATCTCAACTGGGATTGCTGCTTGGTTGGAGGTCAGAGAAAGAAGGACTACAAAACAGCAACAACCGTAGAAACAAACAAAAGGGGTCTTGCCTCAAATACAAGAGGCAGGAAAAAGAATTCTGCCAATCAAGTTTTATTGGCAAAGGACAATCACATTAGGTCACAAAGTCCCTTCCCACTGATACCCAGTATTAGTGCATGTAAGATTGCTGTTATCCCAACAGTTTCTACCATTCTCACTAATTTATTTATTTATTTACAATATTTATATACTGCCTTCCTCACCCTAGGTGACCCAAAGCGGTTCACAACACAACTAAAACACAATTAAAACATCAGTTAAAACCTCCATCTAAAACCAATAAAAACCATTCAGAGAAAATTCTGCTCTTTACGCGAGTTAGTGTCTAAGCGAGGCACTCTTTATGCGAGGTTTTACTGTACTGTACTCTGATTTAGGGACTTCCAAATTTGAACAGTCTTGTCAAAAATTTGACAAGAGATTGGGATGCTCACCAGCCAAATATGAATTGAAATCTTGGGAAATATTTCTGTTATTAAAAACTTCATCCTGCCCCCATTTTTTCCTCATTCTGCATTCTGAATTGCTCTAGCTTTCCATCTCCAATTGAAATTTTTCCTTGGATTCTCTTTGGGCCATCGTTTCTTTCTCTCTGGTTCCTGTGTGCAATCTCTAATTTATAATTTCTACCTCTAACTCTTTTTCTATTTCTCTCATGTTCTAATATCCTTATCTTATTCATTCTCTTACAATTTCTGACTGAAAAGGTACCACAGAAGCCACGACAGACATTTAATCAAAACCTCCTAGGCTTCTCCCCAATATTTTGAATAAGCAATAACGAAAGTGTATGTCAAAATTCATTGCATTTGGATGTTTTTATTCTGTGTTGAATGTTTTATTGATAAAGCCACAGGCCTCTGCTTGCATAGGGGTCTTGCTGGGTGCCTTCCACTAGGTCCTACGACTCACTTTTGTTGTAACACTCTTCGTCTGGTCTCACTTTTAGACCGATTCACCGCAACTATTCTTGCCCCTCCCATGCAAAGATCCGATGGAACTCAATTTGAAAAACAGAAGTCTTCCTAGGGAAGCTGTTAAAGCCTCTATGGTTTATAAACATATCAGAGTAAACAAAACAAGACCAAAAATGTTTTGGCACCTTAAAGACTAACTCCTGTAGTTTGTTAGCTTTTAAAGTGAGCATTCGTGGATCAAATCCACTTCATTATACATAAGAGTGAGATTCACTCTTATATGTGACGAAGTGGACTTGATCCACAAAAGCTTAAAGGCTAACTGCTGTATTTTGTTAGCTTTTAATGTGAGCTTTTGTGGATCAAGCCACTTCGCCATACAGAAGATAAGAGTGAGATTTCACTCTTATGTCTGACGAAGTGGACTTGATCCACAAAAGCTTAAAGGCTAACTGCTGTATTTTGTTAGCTTTTAATGTGAGCTTTCGTGGATCAAGTCCACTTCGTCATACATAAGATAAGAGTGAGATTTCACTCTTATGTCTGATGAAGTGGACTTGATCCACAAAAGCTTAAAGGCTAACTGCTGTATTTTGTTAGCTTTTAATGTGAGCTTTCGTGGATCAAGTCCACTTCGTCATACATAAGAGTGAGATTTCACTCTTATGTCTGACGGAGTGGACTTGATCCACAAAAGTTTAAAGGCTAACTCGATGTGGACTTGATCCACAAAAGCTAACATTAAAATACAGTTGCAGGAGGAAAGTGGTATATTTTATTGGTTCACTTTAAAAAAAACAGGAATTTGTCTTTAAGGTGCCACGTTTTGGGTCTTTTTGTTTGTTTCCTCTCTGACACGCTTGAAACACAGACCAACACAGCTACCACTTGAAACATTTCTACTATGGTTTACAAAGCTTTGTTTTGGGTTGGGTCCCCCCACCCCCACCCGCTCTGTTTTGGGCTGGGTCCCCCTCCCACCTCCTTTGAGCCATTCCTTGTACGCAGGACGGCGCGTGAAAGCGGTTACTAGCGGCGGCGCTCGCGCCGCATTTTCAGAGAAGGGGGCGGCGCGCGCGCGCGCGCATGCGCAGGCAGAGGGACGCCGATTGGCTGCTCTTTCCCCTCTTGACAAGTCCACTCCCCCTCCCCACTTCTCGCCGATGGGTCCGCGGCGCGCATGCGTGCTCGTGGGTTGCCGCCGCCGCTGTTGCTGCTGGTCTGTATGTCCGTCCCTCTCTTTCTGCCTTTCTCTCGCCATGTTGTTGTGAGTCTTCCTCACGGCGGCGGCGGCGGAGGAGGAGGAGGAGGAGGAGGGGAAGGCGGCGGGAAGGCCGGGGGTTGGACCATTAACGGCGAGAGCGTTTCGAAAGGAGCCTGCCTCGTCACTCTGCCCGCGTCTGTTACGGGGAGCAGCAGCAGCAGCGCCCCCAGCCCAGCCCGTGTGAGTAAAGCTTTGAGGGGATGGAACGTTGCGGTGGAGGGGGCCGGAGGGGGGGGTCAGCAGGAGGAGGAGAGCGCGCGAGGCCAACGGTCATATTCTCTCCCCCTCACCCCACCCACCCCCACCCTTAGGAAACCCCCCACCCACCCCGCCCACCTTTCAGGCTTCTCCTCACGCGCACAGGCGCGCCCACACGTTCTATTGTCTCTGTCCCTGGAGCAGAAGAAGAAAGAAAGAAAAAGGGCGAGTCGTGTGTTTTTTTTCTCTGGGTCCTGGGCTCTTCGGCCCTCCCTTTGTGTGGGAGAGGACTGAGGCCTTGTTTGGCAGGGCCGTGCTCCTGTTAGGCGAAAGAGGAGGAAGAGCTGTACAAAGGAGGGGGGGCTGGGCTTTGCTGGGGGCCTGGGGGGGGAGGAAGGAGGAGGAGAGTGTCAGCTTGTCAGCGTGGGCGTGGTGGTCGGAGGGCGCCCCCCACAGGGGGCTGGGGGGGGGAAGGGGTTGAGACCGAAATAGTGGGTTCTTCGTTCTCCTTTCCTTGTGGCTATTATTGCCGCTGTGGTCACCACAGCCTGTTCCTTCCACTGTTACCCTTTTATCTTTGAGATACCAGAGAAAGGGCAAACAGTTCACCAGTACAATTTGATGAGGGTGGTTCTTATGACTGAATTTGGAAAATTGGGTAATAAATTGGAAAGGATGGAAGCATATATGCAAAAAATAAAATAAAAACGGTGTTGGGATGTTTTAATGAATTTGTTCAGAAAGCAAATACTAATTTTGATAATCTTGAAAAAGCTATTGTTATCCACTCAAGAAAATGTGAAATTGGTTCAAACAGGTAAAGGAAACTCAGAAAAAACAATATGAAGGAACCTGTGTGTGTGTGTGTTTCTTAAAGTGCAAGGAGCTGGACAGATGTGTGGCTGAGAGCAGACACACACATTTGTGGGCGAAAAGGAAGGGCAAAGTAGATTATTGTGGAAGTGGGTGTGAGGTGCTTTGTTGAGGAAGTAGCTTGAGCGGTGGTTTTTCACAGAGGGAGGAGGTGTTGTTTTCCTTGGGTAGTGCATTTCCTTTTGTATTGAAGATGCTGCTGGGGTAAAAGAGAGGCCTCTGTAGGCCTCCTTCGTGGGAGTGGAAATTGCTGCTAGATGGTCCTGGTCTTGCAGGGAAATTGGCCAAAGGACAGTTACCCTTTTTTCTTTCTTTGTTGTTTCGGTGGAATCTTGCCAATAGGAATCTGGCCCAGCTCCCACAACCTATATTAACATCTTAAGCTTTGGGCCTGCAGCAGCAGCAACAGTCTATAATCTGTAGGAGTTCTTTAGGGAAGGATGATGAGTGGGAGTTCATAGTAGCATTTAGTGGTAGTTACTCTTTGAAAGTAACATTTCATTTGAAATGTGGTGTTGGAGGAGAGTTTTGAGAGTCCCCTGGACAGCGAGGAGAACAAATAGGTCAATCTTAGAAGAAATCAACCCTGACTGCTCCTTAGAAGGTCAAATAGTAAAGATGAAGCTAAAGTACTTTGGACATCAAATGAGAAGAGAGGATTCACTTGAGAAGTCCTTCATGCTGGGAAAGGTGGAGGGCAAAAGAAAAAGAGGGCGACCAAAGATTAGATGGCTAGATGGCATCGTGGACGCAGTGGGCACAGAGCTGGGTGGTCTGAGGAGGATGGAGGAGGACAGAGGTGCCTGGAGGACGATGGTCTAGACTCTATAGGGTCGCAAAGGGTCAGAATCGTCTGTGTGACTGAACTCTTTTCACTAGACAGAATCACAGTTTATGTTTTTGGTTATCTGAGTAAGAGTCCATGTAACAAAACATGGTAGAGGAAAGAAGCTGAGGAAGCACAGCCAGAAGGCAGGAACATTCTTATGTCACACTGAAATTGGGTAGGGGGGAGATGTTTGACAAGGAAAGACATAGACTTACTTATTCAATTTCTCAAAGATGCATTGTTGCATTAAGCCTAATTTTCAAGGGGAGTGTTGTGCTATTGGTATGCTTCTGAAGGGGTAACTGTATTAGCTGCAGCAGAAATAATTGTCTGTTGCAGCAGAAACAGTAGAGAGTTTTGTGACACTTTAAATAGAGTCCTTTATTATAGCATAAACATTCATGAGCTATATAGGTTACTTCACCAGGTGCATGAAATAATATCCAAAATTTATGTGGGTGCAGCACATGCATGTGTCTTGTGTATTGTCAGTTTATGTCTTATCAGTTTGTATAGCTCTGAAACTGAAATATAATCATTGTTGAATCTATACCTATAAATCTGTGTGTTAACCGTTGGAATGTGACAAAGGATATTGCACCAGGCCCCACTAGCCCCGCCCGAGCCTCCCTGCACTCACCCGAACCGGGTTCGCAGGTAACTGTCAGGTTGAGAAATGTGGCAGTGGGGCAGGACCCCCCCCCCCCCCGAACGTGAATAAAGAAAAAGGACTTCAATTCCCAGCGTCCTTTGCACTGTGCAACCCCCTCAGCCAATCAGGCTGAGGGATACGAGCACAGAGGAGGCTGGGAACGCGTGCTGACTTTAAAAAAACAAAATGGTGGGAGCCAGAGGGAAAGACTTTGAAAGACGCAGCTGGAGGGAGCCAGGAAAAGATAAGGGTTAGGTAAGGGTTAGGGGGTGGGTGAGGGAGGCAATGAAAGGTGCTGGGTCCAGAAGGGTTGGGGGGACAGACCCCTTTTGTCCCCCCAACCCTACCAAACCCAGGGGACCAGGAAGAGGAGATCGAATACACCCCCCTCCCAAACACTCTGTTTTAAAAGAGAAGAAAGAGCTTGGTTTCTTCTCTTTAATAACGGGGTGTCCTGTGGGGGGAGGGAATCCCCTCTCTGCAGGGTCCCCTGGCTCTGGAAGGGATGGGGGACAACACACACACACTGCTTCTCTCTCTCTCTTTCTTTCTTTCTCTCTCTATCTCTCTCTCTCACACACACACACCACTCCTGCCTTGCCAGGAATTTTTAATGTGTGTGTTGGTGGTTGGAGTGGTATTGTATGGGTAGTGGTGGTTGTGCACACCCAAAACCACCCCTAACCACCAACACACCTCTTTTTTACATAAATTACCAAAAAGAATTATCCTTACAACACAATTTAAAACTGCCCGGCTCTTTACCAACATTAAGGAAAAAAACCTTCCAAAACCATTTAAAACAGCCCGGCACCGCCGGGCAAAATTTGCCAGTAGGAAATAAAACACACATATATAGGACGTGGGGAATTTTACACTTTCTGATCATGGTTTCACTTTTTCATTATCAAAAGTCTCATCTTTCCATCATATTTACTGTAACTGAAATTAATGCTTTGTGCATTTGATTAAATAGGTCATAGTTTACAAAAGCTTACAGTGTAATTATTTTGGTAGTCTTTTGGAGGAACAACAGGGCTCTGCTGCTATTGCACTGAGAGGATTCTATGAAACTTTTGAAACATCTGTTGTTGGAAGGTGTCTTGTACAATGAATTTAATGACTCTTGGATAGGGGAGACCAAACTGATAAGGATTTTCCACCCCAGAAGTTATTCAAGCTATTTTCCTTGAATTTCTCTGACTTCATATTTGTGTGTTATGTGCCTTCAAACCACATCCCACTTGGCTATGGTGAAGCTGTAGTACTGCAGTCAAAATTCTGCTCAGGATCTGAGTTTGATATCTATGGGCTGAAGGTTGACTCAGCCTTCCATTCTTCTGAGGTTGATAAAATGAGTACCCAGCTTGTTGTGGGCAAACTGTAGTTTGTTTATTTACTTTATCAACTACCCCGAGAGTGCTTTAAGTTGTATATACTATTGTATATTGGACTATTGTAATGCGCTCTACATGGGGATGCCCTTGATGACCACTGGTCCAGAATGCGGCTGCCCGGGTGGTGATGGGATGCGAACGTTATACTTGTGCCTCACCACTGCATCGGGAGCTGCACTGGTTACTGTTGTGCCTCCAGGTGCAATTCAGGGTGCTGGTAATGATCTTTAAAGTCCTACATGTTAGTGGGCCAGGATACTTAAGAGACCGCGTCACCCCGAGAACGTCTGTCCGTCCCACCAGAGCAGACTGGAGAGGTTCTCTTATTGCACCAGAAAGAGGGCCTTCTCTGTGTCTGCTTCGGCCCTATGGAACCTCCTGTCAATTGGGATACGACTCCTGACAGAGTTGCTGCCCTTCAGGAAAGAACTAAAAACCTGGCTGGCAAAGGAGGTGGGGGCACTGGGGATGCGGTGACCCCCACCTGCTGGCTGATATAGTAGTATCGCTCCAACACTCTTTTTAGTTATCGGGCTTTTTTTATTGTATTTTTAATTTGGGTTTTACTGGTTTAATGTTTTTTGTAGCTCTCTAGTGGGATTTATGTAGTTCATGATGTAATTGTTTGTTGTATGCTGCCCAGAGTTGCTTGCTGAATGGGCAGCAATACAGATATGACTAATAAATAAATAAATACATACATACATAAATATAGATGGAAGCAATACATAAATAATAAGGTCCTTAGTGGGGTTTTCATGGTAGGTGAGATATTTAAGGAGTGATTTTTATCAGCTGCTCCCCCAGCGAGTTTCACATGGGGATTTGAATCCAGGTCTCCTGCATCCTAATCCATCTCTCCATCATTCTGGTGTGTATTCCACAATTGTGTGTGGTCAAGTTGATTGCAACTAATGGCAACCCTTTTAAGGCTTTCCTAGGTATTGCATATTCAGAAGTGGTTTACCATTTTTGGAGGCTCACTGAGACTGCAGCATATCCAAGGCTTCACAGAATGGCTTTTCTCCTGGGAGGCACAGTGGGGATGAGAGTCTCAACCTCTGACTCCAAAACTAGATATTTAACTTACTGAGCAGTCCAGCCAGCCTATTTATTACAGTTTTTAAAACAACTTAATTGTTCTTGGTTGTTTGGGAATAATTTATGCAGAGATCTTATAGTGGTGCTTGGAGAGGATCTGGGAGAGAACAAAAAGAAATGCAATAAACTGCTGCAAGAGAGGTTAATGAACAGAAATAAGAAATATAGGTAACAAGATGCTGAAGAGAGGAAGGTTTGGAGCATGCTTTGAAATAGGGGAAAATAGAATATTTAAGTAAAGGTATTTTGGAGATATAAAATGATGAGCAGGTATATATGGTTTTCAAAAAATATTTCAGATATAAAATGCGATAAATGATATATTGTTTGGTAGGAGCTTAAAGTCTCGTACTATACTTACAATATATTGTTTATAAACTGCATTGTATTAATGAAGGAAATACTGTATTTATGAAATATGTTAGCATTTAGATAAAGGTTCCAGCAGGTATAATTACATGTATAGGCCAGAATCTTATTTTCAGTTTTTGTTTGTGTAAGGGAAGTTGTGTAAATTTTATCAGCAAACTGCTGCTCATTAATGAAGACTTGGACATGCACTATTTGTTCTCCAGCATGTTCCTGATTGCACAATAATCAGCATTGTATTGAGTTGCAATTTGGTGCAAAACTTACATTATTTCCCTCATACAAGTGTAAATTGGCAATAGGGTTCTATCCATAGCATCTCATCTTTTTAGTCTTCATTGCTATATAAGAGTAAGCTGAATTTTAATTTGATTAAATGTTGGCTATTTAATTGTAATGCTGGAAAATAGCTTTTTAAAGACTACTGATATATTTTATGGTAGTAGGGTGTAGCAGGTGTTTCTGGCTAGAAATAAATACTTTTTTGTTTTGCAGTATATTTTGTTTTACCAAAACAGTTTTTAATAAATAAATAAAAAGTACTGAAAGTCTTTTTTTTGCAGTGTATTTTGTGTTTTACTAAAATATGGTTTTTCAGTTCACTACAGTTTAGTAGGAATGAGGTTTTTTTTTTAAATCTTTTCTGATTCTGTAAACACCCTTAAACCTAGTTCAGAGATGTTCTGTGACTCAAACTGTATGGAGAGGTACAATCATAAACATTCTTTTTCACAAATTCAAGAGTTCATTGGAATTGCATAATATTTCAGAACATGCATCTCTGTAAATTGTAATTTACAGTAAATTTATTCTGCTAATCCCACATTGGTGGCAACACTTTTGAATCACTGTGCATTAAGGGAAGGATGAGACACAGAAAACAACACTTACATACATCTCTTTCCAGAAAACTGGAGAGTCACTCAGCCTTTTTCAAAATGAGGGGTTTTATGAAGCAGGCAAAGAACAGACCAGACAACAAGATATGCCACATAGCTGAGAGCACCAGGCTCCAGAAATTACAATGAAGTTGGAAAGTAAGAAATTTGAGTTTGATGCCCAAGAGGCAAGGGATACTGCTCAACTCTGATGTGCATGGCATGTGTAAGAAGACCCATATTAGAAGGAGTGGTAGAGAATTCTCACAGCTGAATAAATCAGAAGAAGTACTGCATGGTTTAGTAGCTCTTTTGGTACATTACCTGTGTGAGGGTATCATCAATCCTAACAAACCTTTCACCATGTGTCTCTCCCCCTTTTCTGCTAATATGCTTTGAATGGTACCTCAGCAGTAGAAGGAAATCCAACAGAAAGGCCATTGATGGTATCCGTATACCTGTTGCACTGTCCTGCATCTTGTTTTGAAGCTAGGTTGCCTACAATCAGGAAAAGACATCTTTGTCAATGAATTCTTAGCAGCACTCATCCCAAAGTGTTTATTGCATAGTGTTATGTGTGGATTGCAGAAATAAAAGCAAAAGAATTGTTAGTTTAAAGACTTGTTGATTTATTTCACTATGAAATGTTTTAAGGCTATAGTCCACTTCTTGAGACACAAACCAATTGTAATCCATGAATTGAAATTAGTTGGGTTTAAAGATGTCAAAACCCCTTTGGCTTTGTTTTGTTCTATTGTTTTTGTAAAGGATAAATCTCTGTTTCCTGAAAGGGCAAGACACTGTGGGGTTCTGGTCATCCCAGTAAGAACACTGTCTTAACAGGTAAGAGAGATATAGCCTCTGGCACCATGAAAATAATATTGCCACTTACTGCTGAACTTTCAATTATTTGCAGGATTGTGTCTGAAACAAGTAGATTAGCAGTTCCTTGGGAAAACTTCTGGAAGCCTCTTTGACAATTTTCTGAAAAGTCTTCCTTGTAGTCTACATGGAACTCTGGCTGAAATCCTGCTCTCATAGCCTATGCTGTGAAAGCCTGGTGATGACATCACTAGGAGTAGGGGGGTTTTTGGGGTGTGGGAGGTAAACATTTCCAACTTCTCTCTGTGTAGCCCTGACAAATCACAAATGCCCAAATGATTATTTTTTGTTTTGTAAAAAAATGCTTTTAGTGAGAGAGTTAAACAAGACACATGGAAATGCGTTTCCCACTCTTGCATTAATACTCTATGACAGTGGTGGCAAACCATTCTGGCATGTGTGCCAGAGGTGGCACTTGAAGCCCTCACTGTGTGTACCTGTGCAGTCATCCTAGCACAGAGTTTGCCCCACCCCTCTGCCCACCAGCTTAATGGGAGCGCTTTCTCCCTCCCCCCAGCTGAGACTGCCCAGCCCCTCTGCCCACCAGCCCAATGGGAGCGTTTCCTTTCCCCTGTTGCTGTGTTGGCACTTTGCGATAAATAAGTGGGTTTTTAGTTGCAGTTTGGGTACATGGTCTCTAAAATGTTTGCCATCACTGCTCTATGAGAAAAAGTATTGCTGGTGTGTTTGACAGAAAACAAGGCAAAAGTAAAAACAACAAAAAATTGAAGATGAAAATGTTGTGGCACCTTGAAGACTAAGGCCTACATTTTAATATGAGCTTCCGTAGATCAGGTCCACTTCCTCAAAACATAAGAATGGGACCAGCACAGACCAACATAGTTATCACTTTGAAAACAACAATTATGATATGTTTGTGTTCCCATGTGAGTTATGAGCCTCGATGTCTTTTCTGAAGCATCTTTGCTCCGTGGTTCAACACATCACACACTGCTCTGTTTGATTTCAGTGTGTCAATTATAAGTTTAGAAAGGTACAGTAATACCTCACACAAAGTCCGCTTCATACAACATCGGATTCATATAACATCGCCTAATTCCTTGAAAAAAGTTGCCTCATACAAAGTCGTGCAACTTTGTATGAGGCATTGGGGTTTTTCGCAGGTTGCATTGTGCCTGGGCAGTATAAAAGACAGGACACATGCGTGAATTGCTCTTGTGGGTTTTGCATGAGGCGAAGAGTGTTTTAGGAGTGGTTTTGAGCACGATTTTGGATTTTTTGAATTTTTTCGTCAGAATTTTTAGAAGCATTCCTGGGATTTTTGCAGCATTCTTTAGGTTCTTGGACAATCAGGGTTGTTTCACATGTTTTTGTAATGTTTTTAGCCTTTAGACTATGATTTCTTAAAGTTCTGTCAGTTTCCTGTCTGTTTCCTTGACTTTGCCCTGAAGTCTGTGCTGTTACAGTACATTGTATCTCTATGGAAACGATGTTGTATGAGGCATTGCGGCAAGGATTTGGATGTTGTATGATGCATCGTGGCTAGGATTTTGCATGCCTCATACAAAGTCCAAATCCGTATAAAGTCCAAACTTGTGGAACCAAGTTTGGATGTTGTATGAGGTATCACTGTATAACCATATGTCTCATCACACTTAGCAAACTTCATGTCTGTGGTTTATTTCTGTCTGCTGTTGTGCTTTGGTGACATGATGGACATAATTTGTTAGAGTTGTATTTTTATACCTTTCCTCTCCCTTGAAGTCAGTGGAGGAATGTCCATGCACCAGCCCCATTACTAAGACAAAAGGATGCCATTGGTGAGCATGGCTGTAGTCTGGATAAAAAAGGAAATCACATATGTGTGTTGCTTCCCTGTCCTGTTTTTGTCTCTGCCCAGATTTGGCTGTTCTGCTGGCACACCAGTTTCAGTGGTATATCTTGTCTTGGCTGGCTTGGCAGGTTTTAATGCCATATCATTTCCCCCTCCCCACATCTTTGAGGTAGGGATTCTTGATAACTTGTAGTTTAATTCTTTTAAGTGTGCTACATTATTCTAATTTTTAGAAGTCTCATTAAATTCATGCATTGTTTCTAAATATATTCTCTCAATAAATAAGTAAGTTCAAAGACTGTATGATTATACTGTAAATAGACAGAAATTATTATAGGGAATAAAATAGATACCAGAATAAATCATTTGGTTCATTTATAGCAGGAGTTCTCAACCTTTTTAAGCTGAGGGCTGGGTTGCACTCCCTCAGATAGCTTCAGGGGCCAGGTGGCCATTTTGCCCTTCCTCCGCCACATGACACTTCCTGGTGAGGTGGAAGTGGTTGGGGGGGCACATGAAATGGTGCCATGGGCTTTTGACATCAGTCGGGCAGGACTACAGCTATTACTAATCAACCTTGATTTGCCTACAATTGGTAGTACCTGGTGGATAAACTAAATGTTAATCTCAGTTGGATGGAGAGCTCAAAGTCCTTGTACAGTGGTATCTCAGTTAACTAAATCAATGCGTTCTCCGGAACGTTTTTTACAGTGAAAATTACTTTTACTGAAATGCGGTTTCTTATAGGAGTGCACTGGAAATCAATTAATCCATTCCGGAGCTCAGAAATAAGTAGGGAAAAACATCCTTTTTTTTTGTTTAAAACTCTTTGGAAAGCACTTCGGAATTTTTCGCCACTTTGTAAAGAGAGTTGAATGGATAAAATACTCCCCATCCCCCCACTTATTTCTGAGCTCCAGAATTAGTTTTCAGTGCATTTCAATGCATTTTCAGCACTTCTAACAGTTGCCTCTAGTGACTAGCTCTGGTAACTCATTACCAATGATCAGCTGTTAGATTCCCCCCCACACCAGAAATGCCGCTGCTTTTAAGCTGCTGAAACATGGCAAAGAAACAGCAAACAATTCCAGAAACGGAGTGAAAATGCTCTGAATACCCTCCTGCTCCTGTGGAAAGTGGCAGGGGTGCCCAAGCAGCTCAAAAAAACTTTTTTATCTTAACCTATAAGAATGGGGTGTGGTCGTGCATGTGCGGAATGCGTTTCTACACACATGCAGCCTATCCCGTAATGTGCCCCCCCACACACACAAAATATAATTCCTATTATTCAAAAAGTAAAATCCTATTCACATGGAGGAAGCCTAAAAGACCATTAACTGTTAAAGCAGTCTCAAATTGCCCCTCTTAAAAATCAAATTGCCCCTCCCTGTGGGAAGTGTGTTGGGAACCATGGATCTAAATGGAATTTGGAAGAGTTTTTTTCATAATTTTGGGGTTTTGCATCACTAGTATGCAGATGACAAGCCACTTTGTCTCTGTGTCCCATCTAAATTCAAGGAAGCTGTTTCAGTTTTAGATTAGTGCCTGAGGGTGAATAAACTAAAACTGAGCTTCCAGGGGGGGGGGGAGGGGGCACGTGCTCATGACGTTGCTGGAGGCATGCCGGTGATGTCACATGGGTGTGTGGGCATGTTCAGTGCCTGCCTGCGCACCTCCTCCTCCTTAGGCACCAGTCTCTAAAAGGTTCACCGCTACTGCTATAAGAGGTAGCTTCCCTTCAGCTCCAAGAAAACATACAATGGTCATTATTCATCTCATCTGTTTGTTTGTTTGTTTTTTGATTTGTAAAATTTTTACTCTTGAATTGCTCAGGCTGGACTTGCTAAAAGAGTGGCTTCAAACAACAGTAAATGATCTTTCTGCAAGGATGGAGAGGTTGCAAGAAGTTGGGTTTTTATGGTGATAATTGTTATTTCTAGCTAGGCCATCAAAAGTTTTAAAACCCTTGACACTTCTAGCTACTCTCATTACTATAGCTTGCCTGGGTTATTCTTTGGTGTATACATTTTTCCTTTACATTGCTGGGTGCTACGAATATTTAAGAATAAAATTAGTTAGGAAAAGTGAAATACTTTGTGGTTACTAGAGGTACCGAAAGTAGCTTCTTAATTACTGTGCTGGAGAAGAAGGAAAGGAAAATATTGATGGCTTGTTAAATTGAATTCCTTTCTGCACAGTGAAAGGAATCATTATACTCTCTCAAACCTTTTGTTATTTTTTTAAAATTCTGTATGAATCTTTTTTTTTGTTTCCTGGGTAATCTGAAATCTTTTGTTAAAAGATTAGATAGTCAAGTAAGTGTTGATTGTACAGTAAAACAAGTTATGGAATTAGTCCATTCCAGGACTTCTTCCGTAACTCAGCTTTTCTGTAAGTTGAAGCACGATTTCCCATAAGAATGCACTGAAAAATAAAAAACGGTCCTAACCGGACCAAAAATTATCAAGAAAATCCACACACAGCCAGTGCCACACACAATCCTCTTCCACACACACCCCCGATCAATCCCACCAGATGGTTAGGGGCTGGAGTGGAGAAAAGGGGGTGTTCTTAGACAATTACCCTTTATCCTGCACCTCGATCGATCAAACTCCACTGCTGGGGGTCGGCTGGGTTGGAGAAGAGAGGGGGGTCTTGAGGTGCGGGAAAGAAAGGGGAACCCCTAAGAACATCCCCTGTTTCCCCCACCACCACCACCAACCACCAGTGGTGGAGATTGATCGAGCTAGGTGCAGAGGAGTTGCGGGGGAGGGGAGAGAAAAAACCCCAGAGCAAACAGTAAAAGGGAAAATGAACGTCGAAGCGATTTCCCCACTTTTGCACACTGCTGCTTCTTCCTGAGCAGTTTGTCTGGGCATTTGGGGAGCCCACATGGTGGCAACGGTGGCAGCAGCGATGATTGTGGCATTCTGCTGCCTTTTTATTTTATTTTAGCGAGCTCTGGAGCTGATTCTTTGTATTTTCAATGAATATTTGTCACATTTTCAACATTGCCATCTATTGACCAGCCCTGGTAATTTCAGGAAAACTCCCCACCTCACAGCTGATCAGAGGCTTGGGGAAATTCCAGTACTTCCTGGTTTGCAGGGAGAGTTTCTGCCGGAGCCAAAAAGGGACTAAAATTTTCAAAAGCGGAGCAGAAATGCTCCAAGCACCATCCCGCCTCTGTGGAAAGTGTCGGAACACCCAAAAAGCTTTCCGTAACTTGAGTTTTTTCTGGAATTCAGGACACCATTTCCTCAGTTGAGTTTTCCATAAAACGAGGCGTCCGTAAGTCGGGGTTTTACTGTATTTAGATTCTATGTTAGGTTTACAGATTTATAAAGATGTAGTCAATGAAAGTTAGATATACTGTACTTAAATTTCATAAATAGATATTATTCTTGTGGATGCAAAAAGACTTGCTATATTTTTGTATGGATTTACTTAATACTTATCTTATTTTTCAACTGAGTTGTGTCCTTGCTCTACATTTTAATGTCTGCTTCTATATAGGTTAACTGTTTCCGTACAGTGGCTAAGAAGTGAATTACAATGTGCCATTGAGCCATTTTGTAACAAGAAAAATGTATGGAGGAAAACATATGACAGGCAAGGATTACTAAGTATATCTGGGTGATTATAGTGTGTAGTTGGGTTGAATTTGGTATGAGATGTTTGTGATTTTATTTTATCTGTGTGTTCACCACCCAGACAGTGACAGTTAAGTCAGATGTATGAAATTAAATTAACTATCTTAGTCTTTGGTAGTAGAAGCAACAAGCCCTACCATTGCCTTTCTGTCACAAGAGTTTGGGGTCCTCGGTCCTGATTTTGATTAGGTGGGTGGTGGTTGTTTTATTGTCTTAATGGTGTTTGTTTTGCTTTTTTAAATAGTGTAAGCCACCCAGAGTGGAAGTCCTTCCCAGATGGGCAGGGTATAAGTTCAAATTTTTAAAATACCTTAACAGTATCATTAGGAGTAGTAAGTATCATTGAATATCTGTAGAGATGTATAGAAATTCAGAATTTCATGATTTTCCCTGGTGTTTAAACTTATTGAAACTCAGGGGACTTGTACAGATGCAAATATAGTTTCTTTGTGAGTGAACATGTTTGAATGTGATGTAGCAGGAGAAAAGAAGACTTGCACCTAGTGAGTGCTTTACATTTCACTAGAATCTTGAGGTTCACCTACAAAATACAGTAGTGTCTGAGCTAAATGTCATACATTTGTAGCACATAGCTCCATAGCTCAAGTTGTTTAGCTATTTTGTTTGGAGCCAACAGCTGGGAATTGAATTCCCTACTGTGCCTCTTTGACAAGGGCAGACCGGAGAGGCTCAATGGTGGTCCCTCCCCCAAGAGAAGCACACATGACTGGGACCAGGAGAAGAGCCTTTTCTGTGTCTGCCCCGGCCCTGTGGAACCTCTTACCACCTGAATTGTGCCTTCAGACAGAGCTACTCCCTTTTAGGAAGGCGCTTAAGACTTGGCTGTGCCAGCAGGTGTGGGGCCCGACAGCTGTGATAGCCCAGGCCTGCTGGCTAATATAATTTGGCCTGTCCTTAACATACCTGTCTGTTTTTATCTCTCCTCCCCCCTTTTCTATCTTTTATCTTTTTAATTCTTTCTTATTTTAATCCTTTTAAAAGAGTTTTTAAACTGTGTTGTATATTTTTTTTCTTAAGGGGTTAGGAGGTTTTTTTGGGTTTTTTTTAGCTGTTCTTAATCTATGTATGTTTTTAAACTATTATGCTAGCCGCTTTGGGTCATCCATGGATGAGGAAGGCGGGGTAGAAATCATGTAAATAAATAAATAAAAATCCAAGTTTGTTGTTAGTATTATTTGAAAATAAAATCAAAGTAAGAGCACTTCAGACTTTGAATCAATCCATGCCTAGAAATTTGTACAGTAAAACCCCTACTTACGGGGGGAAAGTCCGTTCCGTAGGCTTTTGTTTAAATTGAATTTTTTTGTAACTTGAAACAAACCCATAGGAAAATAATTTTTACGTAACTCGAAGCAAACCCATAGGAAAAATGAAATTTTTATGTAAAATTAAGCAAACCCATAGGGAAATGAATGTTTTACCTAACTCAAAGCAAACCCATAGGAAAAAGAATCTTTATGTAACTTGAAGCAAACCCATAGGAAATTGTGTAAATCAGGACATGGTTTTAGCATAAAATAATTATGTAAATTGAATTTTATGTAACTCGAGGCATTTGTAAGTCGGGGTTTTACTGTATTCAAACTGAGTCTGTAGTCCTTAGTGTTATTGAAGCTTTAGTTCAGCAGCCTGTTTTGGAGGGTGGTGTACATAGGCATCTTTGAATTGTTACTACAGCAGTATTTCCAGGGATTCAGTAGTACATCCCAATCTACCTTCAACTCAGCCTCGATAACTTGTCTATATGTTTTGTATGCATACTTGTTCAGACAACTCAGGAAGCAATTGTAGATATTTAAATTAACTTCTTCTTTAGATCATTTAGTCTTATTATAGCTGTGTAAAAATAAGATCATAGTGCTCATTGTTCCCTCTGTTACCAGTATTTTTCTTATGCCCAACATGGCTCCTGTACTTCTCCATTTTGATTGTTCAACTTGTGAATGTTTTTGCTTTATATCCAAAATAGCCCTGCTCATTCATAGAAGGAAGGTTACCAGTAGGCTTGAGGAAGCCTAGAATCTGCAAATGTAGAAAAATTGTGTGGTGGGAAAAATATTAATGACAGGATATCTGATACAGCCTGGTGAGGAAGGACCATGTCCAGTGGCCATAGAATGCTAATTGGATAGGTACAGACAGGAAGGGAGAAATGAATGGAGTAACTAAAGTGCTAAGTAGTAGTATTACAAGTTGACATTTTGTTGCAAGTATCTTTTGTATAGTACAGTGATGGCAAACCTATGGCATGTGTGTCAGAGGTGGCACTCGGAGCCCTCTGTGTGGGCACCCGTGCAGTCACCGCAGCACAGAGTTCACCCCACCCCTCTGCCCAGCAGCCCAACGGGAGCATTTACTTCCTCCCCTGCTGTGGTGTTGGCACTTTGCAATAAATAAGTGGTTTTTGGGTTGCAGTTTGGGCACTCAGTCTCTAAAAGGTTCACCATCACTGGTACTGTATAGTGTAATACAATTGCATGATTACTGTAACCACAGTACACTGAGTGAGCTATCTGTAAGTGTTTGGAAACTTCATCTGGTTCAAAATACTGTAGCCAGACTGCTGTCAAGGTCTGGTTACAGGGATCACTGTAACTCATATGTTACAGCTGCTTCGCTGGCTGCAAATCCATTTCTAGATTCAATTCAAAGTTACGTACAGTAGCTGCAACCTAAGTCCAGGCTGTCTGAAGAACTGCATCTTCTCAATCAAGCTTTCACTAGATTTTTAAGATTTTTGAGGGAGTGGGGTCAGGGGAATCTTCTTTCAACCTCTCCACTTTTCCTCTTTGATTTAATTTTTTTAGCTCATTTACTGTGCATTTATTCTATTAAAGTGGAGGTTTGGAGAACTGTTTTGTTTGCTTCTGTGGAGTAGGTGCGGATTGACCTAGGAAGGTGGACTTTGGCAAAGTTATAATGTACCATTGGGCTGTGAATGTGGTACTGTAATTAAGTTCTTGCAGAGGTCTGATGCTGATTTTTCTTTTGTACTGTTGCCTGATTTTGGAAGAGATTGATCTTTGTCTTCTTTTTTTAGCATATCAGAGAGTAAACAAAACAAAAACCAAAAACTTGGTCGCACTTTAGTAGTTGTTTAGGGTTCTGTAGGCTTAATTTGGACAAGTGGCAGATACAAATGGGAAACTCAAAATGAAATAACTCCAAGGCTTTCTCTGTCATGTTGAATGAAAGAATTCGGGGTTGTTGTTTTTTTTTGGGGGGGGGGATGAATGAGTTTAAATCCCTCCCCATCTGAAACAAATGAAATATGGATTTTTCGCCATTTGAAACCACAGGAGAAACAATGTTCAGGAGTCACTCGGAAACTTTTAGTTTACATTTTCCTCTCTCTCATTAACAGGAAGCAGACACTTACCCAAAATAACTTATCTTTTAGCCACTCTGTTTTACATAACAGTTACATTTCTTAGAAATAAGTATTTTTCTTCAGTGTAAGTGTGTTGATGAAACTTAGTTAATAGAAGTAAAAGAGCAGATTGTGTATGGTGTCTACTATTGAATTATTTTAAACAAACTATAGTCTGTCATCTAAGATTACCTTATTTTGCTACCTGCATGGAGTATCTGAACATGGATGTTTTTTAGTAATTAAAAGCACAAATAAAGCAAAGAGTTATCCTTGTTCCAATATTTCTGGACCTGACTATATGTCTTCTTTGGAACAAGCACTTGGATTTTAAAGGTAAAATATTTCAAAGTATAAGTTATAAGCCAAATGTTAGAAAGCCTACTGGGAGATACAAAAAAACCCACCCTGAAATTTAACCCAGTTTAATATTTATTGATTGTTTGCATTAAGTTTTCAAAAAAAAAGTCTCTTGCTTTTTTATATTTTACATAATATACTACAACTGAAAAAAATATTAATAACTTATTTAAAAAGAAACTAAATGATGGTTTACTAAATATTTCAGTGACTGAACAAATATGTAAGAGGACTAGCTGTTCTCTTTCAATAAGGGTTGTTCAGTTAATAAAATATAGGGAAAATTTGTTAAAATAAGTAGCAAGCATTTAATAACACCAATAATTCTATTTTTTAAAAAAGGTTACGCCCAATGGTTGTATGAATGCAAGACAGGAGCAGTGAATCTTTCCCATTGCCTTTGTAATCTATAGCCTCCATATGTCCATACAGTTTGGATCATGAAAAATTATAGTATTATAGGAATTGCCTGAAATTTAACTGATACAGGGTTGCATTACCCAATTTTTTATAAGTTTGTTGTAATTCTGTGTACTATAGGCCATGCCATTTAAAAGGGCTCCCATAGTTTTTGGAGAAGAGTGTGAGAGGGATGTGAGATACTGATTAGATAAGTTGCCTTCAATGTTTACCATTTATTGAATAAGTCCCTCACATGTATTGCTTGCAATTTAATATGAAATGGCTGTTCAGTATTCTAATCACTTTTTTCCTGCTTTGTAGACTTGCTCTGTGGATGAAATGAATCATGAGTTTCAGGCTCTTGCACTAGAATCTCGGGGAATGGGAGAGGTAAATACTTGAAATCTTATGGAACAAAGTTTTACTAACTGTGTTACTTTAGCCTGAATCTTATTGGATAATTACATTGGAATACGTATAGTTCTGTACATTGTAGCTAATTTAATGAGTTACTTGCATTGCTGGTAATGCACCAAGTTTGCATGCTTCCTATAATTTGTACCTGTTAGGAAGTAAGTTATAGCATTTTGTGTTGGTTGCAAAACTGTACATAGAACACAGCCTCAAGGTCTCTATAAATCACACCAGTGGATTTCTTCAGTGCCTGCATGAAAATTTCAAAACTTTCCAGAGTCTGAAAAATCAGTTAATGTCTGCTCTTTCTAATATGCGTGCTCCCCACTTCACCACTTATCTTCAGTTCCCTTTTCAGCTGCTTCTGAGGCACCTTCAGAGTGTCTAGATGAGCCTTTTCTTTAAGTACAGTATATGCTTATTATTTGTTAGTAACCTTCCTCATTTTCCATTTGTTCATCTTAGACCTTGTTTGTCATTTGTTCTCCATAAAACAAACCAAAAAGAAAGTACTGTAGTTATTTTTGTTTGTCAGTCAAGGCCTACCTTGTTCATAATGTTAACATAATTACACCTCCATGTAAATGGGAAAAGTCCTGACTGGGGTTAAAAAGGTAAAATCCATCTTAGCACTTATTTGGAAGGTTAGAGAACAATCCTTCATAGTGTTTTCCCCATCATTAATTTTTAATTAAGACATTTCCTTGGCAATATTTTTACAGTAAGTTTACTGTTAATCATTCTTGAATTGAAAATGAAAATTTCAGAAGAGGTTCAGTGAGTTCATGCAGTAGAGAAGGGTACATTTAAAAAAAAACTTGATAAAAGTCTGCTTCTTAACTTTGAAGTAGCATGGCAAAGCAGTTTCGTTTTTTGTGGTCTGTAGGTCTTGCATCTACATTAAGATGTGAAGGCCCAGGAAAAGTTCAGGAAAGAAATGTTTTTTCAACTTGCCCCCTGAAGTCTCTTTTTTCTTTCTGAAAAATTGAAAAAAGGAACTAAATAGATTATGGAATGTCTTATTTTAATATGATGAATACATTTTAAAATGTTGCAGAATATAGAACACCATCAGGGATTTGATCCAGGAATGCAGTCTGGGAGTCTGTCAAAACATATTCCTCCTGCAAATAATTTTCTTTTTTTTTACTAATGTTGATGTTTTTTTCTTCTGTTGTTGTTGGGTTTTTTTTTGCCTGCTCCATGTAAGCAAGTAAAACCAAAGAGGTTCTATCCATACAGTTCAAGAGATTGTTGCTCTATTTGTTACAATTAGAAATATCTTTTTTAAAAAAGTAAATTCCATTTGTATTTGTTGGTTGAATACACTGTAGTTTAATATACAAATTGTGGCAATTTTATGCCAAATCCCATTGTCATATTTTATTCTCCTAAAGGAACAGAGTGACTTTCAATCTGTAAAAATAGTGCTAATGTTGCACTTTTTAAATTTTCTGAAAAATTCAGTTTTTTTCTTGACGCACACACACCTTCCCCCCCCCCCCAAAAAAAACAAACACATTCTCCCCATGGCTTCAGAATTTCTGGAAATTTTATATTTCTACATAGAATACATTGAGAACCATTTAAAGGTAACCTGTAAAAAATTTCTGTGAGTGCTACCCTCTGTACTGTGCAAAACTCTCAGTTTTATTTATTTATTTTATTATTTAGACTTATATCGACATCCGCTCGCCATGGCGACTCGGTGGCTTACAGTCAACAAAAACTACAATCACAGTACAAAATCAAGTCGCAACATTATATCAGTACACTTTAAATCAGTACACTTAGTTTCCTAGAGTTTTCCTCTGTTCTCCTTCATATAGTTTGTGAATTTACACTTGTGGGTTCTGCGCCTGTGCGGAGCCGTTATCGGAACTTCAAAGCTAATTGATTAAATGTTTTAATATTAGGAACACCCACCTTACCGCCCACCCTTTGGCACCATTTCGTGCTCTTTCCTTAGTTCTCTTCTTCCCGCTGTAGCAGCAGGAGTCCGTTTAGAGCTCTTCAATTTTTTGTTATTTCTGAGGAAAAGACTTTCTCTAAAGCAATTTTTTGTGGGTGATCTTTTCCTTTGGGCCGGATTACCCACCCCTAATCTGTTCTCCCTTGCGGGGGAGCAGTTTCAGCATTCGGAAATGAAATTTCCGCCTCACCGCCGTTTCTCCCTTGCGGGGGAAGCGGCCATCATCTTCCATTTTTCGTGTCACCTTTCCCTTGCAGGTTGATTGGCAAACTCACAATTTTCCCATCAGCTTGCCCTTTCCCTAGAAAGGGCCGGCATAACACCATTTGCCTGCCTTGCGGTAGGCATTTGGGGTATTTTTTTCTTCTTTTCCTCATCGTTTTCCGCTGCAGTTGGATGGCATCTGCAGCCTTTAAGCACTGCCAGGACTCTAGATTTTCCATGTTTGGGGGTCTTCCTTCTTCTTCCGAATCCCTTTCCAAGACTCCAAGTGAAACCCGTTCCATGTCTCCGCCAAGGGGAACCCATTCCATGTCTCCACCCCTGCCTCCTGTACCTCTCAGGCATTCACCTTCTCCACTGCCTCCTCCACCTTGAGGGAGGTCTCTGTTTTGCAGTGCTTCAATTTTGCCGCCAGTTTCTAAGACTTTGCCAGCGCAGGTCAGTCCTACCGTTTCGAGTCAGGATGTCCAGCTCGATTTCATCGGGCCACTTGTGCCATCACTGCCCTGTGATTTCTGTGATCTATTTCTTCTCCCCTCTGCACCTCATCATCATAACCCACTCCATCCCAAAGGCTCCTCTAGTTGTCAGAGAAGTGTTTCAGGAGGACTCTGGTGCCTGTTAGGGAGGATATGCACAAGAAAGATTCCATAGGCAGATTTGTGAACTAAACTGACCTAAAGTAATAAGAAAATCATGAGTATTGCATTCACTGGCTGAAATCCAGTAATCAGTTGCAGCTAGGATTGGCCTATTGAGTTTTGTGGGGATTGGGTGATTGATCAGTAGGCGTAGTCTGGTTTCAACTTACTACTAGATTTCAGTCCATTTTGTGGAAATCACCTTTTAAAACTGATAGTAACATGATTTTATTGTGTCACTTGAGAAGAAGACTTAACAGTGAAATAAACGTCTAAATAGAAAGCATTCTAGAAGGTTTCTTTGGCTCAAGCTCAAAGGACAAATGCCTCTTGTCCTTCTTTGAATTTTGTTTCATGGATTTACGCTATCAGGTCCCAGACTAGTTATTATCAGTCTAGTTTTGATGCACGAAGCATATTATTCCTGGCCCTGCTTGCCACACTTCATTAATGGTGTTACCAGTCTGTGTAGGTAAGGGCTGATTGGATGTTGTGGTCCTGCATGCATTTGTCTGTATTTAGTCCCTTTAAAATAAAATATGTTTAAATTCAGCCAACTGCCGATATATGTAATCATCAGTGTATTAACAGTATGATAATTAATCAGTGTTTAATGTGACATCTGCTTTCTAAACAGCTGCTACCTGCCAAAAAATTTTGGGAACCAGATGATCCAGCAAAGGATGGACAAAAAGGCATATTTCTTGGTGATGAGTGGCGAGAAACTACCTGGGGAACACCTCGTAAGTTACAGTGAATTTCAAGAAGCTGTGGCCTAAAAAAATGTAGTTAACCTCTGTTGGTGTAATTTACATCTTACTGATTTTAGTTTCTTTTTTTGTTTAACAGATCACTCTATGTCCCAGCCTATTATGGTTCAGAGAAAGCCAGGACATGTTTTTCATGGAAACAGTGAAGTAAATGCTGTCTTATCTCCTCGATCAGAGAGTGGTGGCCTCGGTGTGAGCATGGTAGAATATGTGTTAAGTTCCTCTCCAGCAGATAAATTGGACTCACGGTTTAGAAAAGGAGCTTTTGTAAGTAACTTTAATATGTCAAAAAAGTTATTATAAGCAATACTAAAATATCACCTCTCATGTTTCACTGGTTCTCTGTTGTATTTTAGCAATAGGATGGACTAACAATTTGGACTTCCATTTTGAGAAGCAGCATTGCTTGAAGGCATGTATACCTATAGCATAGCATGTAGACAGTGTACCTGTGCATTATAGGATTTTGGCACTTGTTCTTTATGGTTCATTTAAAAAATAATAGCTTTGATCTAAAGCATGGGTTCCCAACCTATGGCCTGTGGGCCTAATATGGCTCATGGAGCTCATTAATATAGTCTGTGGTTGCCAGCCCCGGCACCTCCAGAAGCTCCCCACCACCACTGGAAGTCCCAATACACCACTTACTGTGGTGGCGGTAATTATGCCATTTTTTGTGGCATCTTGCATAGCTTCTGTCGCTTCCCAGTGTGGAGGGAGGCTTTTCAGAGCATTTTTGCTGGGATTATTTTTGCCGCTTCTCTGCTGCTTTTCGGCAGCTAAACTGCAGCGGTTGGGGACTTCAGTTGCTGGGCGGAGCTTACATCAGTTCCTGGGTTCACACCACGAAATCAGGAAGTGTCCAACCGCTGCGGTTTAGCTGCCATAACACAGCGGAGAAGTGGCGGAAAAAAAATTCCCGAAATGGAGCGAAAATGCTCTGAAAGCCTCCTGCTTCCCTGGGAAGCGGTGGAGGCTCTGCAAGAAGCCGCAAAAATGGTGCGATTACCGCTGCTGCTGCAAATGTAAGCGGTAGGAGCAACCACGCCTCCGGCCCCCACAGCTGAGTGTCAGGGCAGGTCTGGCCTGTGGTGGGAAAACAGTGGGAACCTCTGATCCAAAGTGATGCAAACAGAACTTCTCTATGTCCTCACAAACTTCTGTGGAGGTCTCTTGTTCCTGAAAAGTTTCCAGCATAAGAAAGAATGGAAAATCTGACAAGTTGTGGTACACACATGGAAGAGTTTTAGCAAATGTGCATGGTACTTGATTATTTATTGATATTAAAACTGCTATTAAAACTATTATGTTGGTATTTGTGTTATTAAGAGTGTTTTGACCTTTAAAAAAATTTAAACTCTTCTTTGCTTCCTCTAGCTAAAAAGTACCGAGGCATAAATAATTATTTAGTGGTTTTAAAAAATTGAACAGAATATGTAAATGTATTTAAAGTATAGAGAGAATAGTTAATACTGGAAAAGTAGTTTAGGTAAAGGTAAAGATTTCCCTTGCTTGAAAGCCAGTCGTATCCAACTCTAGGATTCAGTGCTCATCTCTGTTTCAAAGCCGAAGAGCCAGCACTGTCTGCTTCTGCAGACGTTTCCGTGGTCATGTGGCAGGCATAACTAGACACCGGAGCGCACAGAACGCTGTTTACCTTCCCACTGAAGTGGTCCCTATTTATCTACTTGAAATTTCTTGCTTTCGACCTGCCAGGTTGGCAGGAGCTGGGACAAAGACGGGAGCTCATCCCGTCGTGCAGTATTCGGGAATCAAACTGCAGATCTGCTGCCTTCCAGTCAGCATCTTGGCCACTTGAGCCACTGCTGTCCCATCTCTCCTACCACTGAGAGATTTAAGGGAGATCCTTTAGAACAGTATGAGGGAAGGTACTGTTGCTACCATTGAGAAGGTGGGTGAATTTTCTATTTTAAAAATCACATTCTACTTCATCTATGAATAGGAGATTCCACTAGATTCTCAGCTCTTCTCTAAGTAGGAAGAGAATTTGGCTGAAATACTGTTGAGTGACTATATTTGCACAATTTGATGTTACACAATAGTTGTAATTGTGCCAAGGCAGAAGTGCTATTGATGAAGCACTTCTTCAGGAGCGTTACACAATATTGAAGTGTAAGTTTTGGCAAAGTTGTGATGTGTGACTTTTCATCGTGCAGCACCAAATAGGATTATGGCTGCACTAGTTCCAAGTCGATGATTTAGCTGAAGCTGTTTTTCTACTTATCTCAATTGCTTGTTTTCAAGTATTAATTTGTTTTGCCTATCATGGAAATCTTACAGTTAAGATATCTTGTCAACTGCAAATGGATTTGATGTTATTGATGTGCAATATGATATATAACTGGATTACAGTCAAACAATATTTTTTCTTTAGGGTACTAGAGAAGCTGAAACAGATGGACCTGAGAAAGGAGACCAGAAAAGCAAGGCTTCTCCATTTGAGGAGGACAAAAACAGAGATTTTAAACAAGGAGATGATGAAGATGTTACTAAAATAAATGGCAGAGGCTTGCCAAATGGAATGGATGCTGATTGCAAAGATTTTAAGTAAGCTTTATTTTTTTCTGAACATTACAGGACTATTTTAAAGAAATAAGCTATTGATTTTATTGTTCATGATGATGATGATGATGATGATGATGATGATGATGATGATAATAAAAATAAAAATAAAAATAAAAATAATAATAATAATAATAATAATAATAATAATAATAATAATAATAATAATAATAATAATAATAATAATTATTATTATTATTATTATTATTATTATTATTATTATTATTATTATTATTATTATTATTATTATTATTATTATTATTATTATTAACGACAACGATAGCAATATTATGCTCTCAAATCAATTCAGACTTATGGTGACCCTTTTTAGGTTTTTTTAGGTGGAAAATATTCAGAAGTGTTTTCCCATTCCCTTCTTCTGGGGGCATCCTGGGGTGGGCAATTTGCCCAAGGCCACACACTAGAGGCACATAGGAGAATTGAACTCCCAACCTCTGGCTTTGCAGCCAGATATTTGTCTTGCTGGATGATCCTGCCAGCCATTGATTGATTTATCAGGGTTATTTATTTATTGGATTTTTTTTTTACCCCGCTCTACTCAAGCCAAAGGCCGACTCAGAGCGGCTACAACAATTCAATATACACACTATTACAATCCATAAATACAATACAAATACAAAGCATAAGAGCAAAAATACATAGTCTCCAAAAGCATTACAATTACAAATCGCATAATAAAAGAATAATACAATGCAATACAATAACAATAATAAATAATAGACACTAATCACCCCACCGACAAAACCCCCCCCCCCACAGATGACACCCAGCACTCACCCCAATCACCCCAAAAAACGAAGATAAAGGATAACGGAAGCAATAGACCCCTGCCACCAAGTTCCAAGTCCAAAGATTCATACCAATGGAATGGAGGAGGGGGGAGTCACAAGCGCCCGTGAAGGTGGACTTCAGTGGCTCCTACCTGCCTTGACTCCCTAGGACTGATGGCATGGGTCCTGGGGCGAGGCAGGGAACATTTGCAGCGGTAGCGGCGTCTTCAGGGCTCACCTGGCCTCGGGAGCCCCCTTTAACCTCCCTGCCAGGTGGAAGGAGGCAGGGAGAGACAGCCTTGCAGTGGCGGCGGAACAGCGTCTTCGGGGCTCACCTGGCCTCAGGAGCTCCCTTTATCCTCCCCACCAGGTGGAAGGAGGCGGAGAGAGACAGCCTCGTGGCGGCAGAACAGTGTCTTATTTATCAAGATGCAAATGATTAATTCAAAGTAAGCATATGTTTATAAATCAGTCTAAACATGAAAAATATTTAAATGTTTATATATCAACTCAAATATTTTTTTCACTTTCAGATTGACTTCTAAAATTATGCCTTCTTTTGAATTAATACTTGACATCTTGATAAGTGTTTTGTCTTGTGGAATAAATTCCTAGTTAGACTGTGATATTTTGTGTACAAGGCTGGATGACCTGAAGCCCTCTTTGTGTTGGATGCTGCCTAATTGTTGACTATATTGGCTGGGGCTGGTCGGGAATATAGTCCAGCTACATATAAAAGGTGGGAGATGGCTCACCCCTTTTAAACTTACCACATAATTGAATCTTTCTAAATTTCCAACCACCTCAGAGGCCCCAGAATCGGTCCTAAAGGACATATCATTTCTTTTCTGATCAGTTCATCAGTGTCTCTCCTAATAGGTACTTGGGGAGCTGTAGTTCCCAGACTTAAGTCTCCAAATTTGGAGTGTTTCCAGAGGCCCTAGCCTCATAGTCAGTGGTTCTGCAAGTTATATTCCAAGAACTTTTTGGGACCCAAATTTTGGAACAACTGATAAAAAGTATTGTGTATCTCACTAAAATGGATCAGGGGCTTAGAGTAGATTCAGTGTTAAGGAATAACAAATGAAGCACATTGCTTATTTGTCCCATCCCCACCAATGGATTCTATCATGTATTACATAAGAACAGCCTTGCTGGAACAGGCCACAGCACATCCAGTCCATCATTCTGTCTCACACAGTGGCTCACCATTTCCTTCAGGGTATTATTCCCAAGGAGATGCCTTAACCTGCTTAGGATTCCCTGGAAATGGCATTGAGAGATATCCTGCCTATCTCTCCAACCCCGAGGTTGTCCTTAAGTATCCATAATTATAGCCATTGATAGCCTTGTCCTCAATGAAATTGTCTAATCCTTTCTTAAAGCTGTCAAGACTGACAGCTGTCACCACTTCTTCTGGCAGGGAGTTCCATAGACCAGTGATCCTCTGGGTGAAAAAGTACTTTCTCTTATTTGTTTGAGAACTAGTACCCAAAGGTTTCATGGAATGCCCCCTAGTTCTAGTGTTATGTGATAGGGAAAACAGTTTTTCCTTATCTATTTTGTCCACACCGTGCATGATTTTATAAACTTCAATCAGGTCACCTCTTAGACGCCGCCGTTCAAGAGTGAAGAGGCCCAACCGTTGCAGCCTCAGATGGTAAGAAAGGTGTTCCAGTCTCCTAATCATTTTGGTTGCCCTCCTCTGCACTTTTTCCAGCTCCATAATATCCTTCTGGAGGTATGGCGACCAGAACTGTACACAGTATTCCAGATGGGGCCTCACCTTAGATTTATAAAGTGGCAAAATGACACTTGCTGACTTATTTTCTATATCCTTCCTAATGATCCCTAACATTGAGTTTGCTTTTTTCACTGCTGAGGCACACTGGGTTGACACCTTCATTGAATTGTCCACCAGGACACCAAGGTCCCTTTCCTGGTTTGTCGCAGAGAGTTCAGACCCCATCAGTTCATAAATGTAATTGGGATTTTTTGTCCCAACATGCATCACTCTGCACTTACTAATGTTGAAGCTCATTTGCCACTGTTTTGCCCACTCCCCCAGTGTCAAGATATTCATATTCTGGCTCTAAAACAACCTTGCTCAAATACCGTATTTGCTGGTATTTGCTCTCCCCCTTAAAATACACTGGAAAAATGGAGTGTGTCTTGTACTGTATATAGTGGCTTTTAGTGGGCTATTTTGGTAATAACGGTGTGCATCTTATACTGGCAAATTCGGTACTATTGGGCAAACAATAGTAGTGGTTTAGAAACTTTCTCTCAGTATGCATTTTTAGTTGTTGACAAGTAGGGCTCCAGTATAACCTTTTCCCCTCAGGCCAGAACTTGCTTAATTTATTCAAAATCGTCAGGTGTCATCTTGTCTACAAATGAAGCTACTTATCCATGACATTTTATGGACACAGTTTTTCCAGTGTTTGTTTGATCACTAATGGAGAAATGCTTTGTGATAATATGGATGACGTAGAAGGAGTAGAAAGAGGAGTTGTGGAACATGAAAACTGGGGAAAAGATATTTGTACTTTCATCATTATGGTTTCCTAACTTAAATTTTAATGTGTACAGGACATGATAGAATATGGTTTAACTTTCTAATACCATTTGAATCCACATTTTTCATTTAATAGTGATTATAAATCAGTTTTCCCCCCTCAGAATTGCAGTATGGAGATGTCTGCATATGCCATTTTGATTAGACGAAAAGAAAAAATATTTAGTGGCTTGTTTCTTGATAAACATCACTGTGGGACTGCAACAGAACAACCGAATAGCAGGGAATTCAATTGTGTTACACATCATAGTTATGAATGTAAATTAATGCTGTTAAAATCTGGTTCAGTTTTCAGAATTCACATAAAATCACATTTTTACCTCTCAAGTAAACTTTCAGCTCTTTTGCAGAGGGTGCTCTATCCCTGTTTTTTCTAATTTTTACCCAAACAAAACAAAAGGCTTTGGGGGTAAAGGTTTGGGAATGATTTTTTTCCCTGGAAAACATCCCCCCCCCCCCAAGTCTTTAAATCTCTATTTACTTCTAAATGGTCCCAGACATAGTCAATGGCCAAGCTGAGAAAAGCTGTTAATGCATAGGTGACATTTAGCATTCTGCGGCTTCAAAGGAACAATAAGAATGCCCAGGGCTTGCTGTTTTTACACTTGGTCATCAGCTTGTTTGGAGAATGATAAATACATTTCCTTTTTTAAAAAAACTGCATTTTATACTGTTTGGACAAGTGCCATTTAGAACGGCTATAAGGCTGTTTTATCAGCTCCCACGGTGGCATAGTGTTTAAGACGCTGAGCTGGAGACTGGAAGGTCGGGTTCCGATACTCGAAAGCTGCATTTGGGGACATGAAAGGAGCCTCATTCGGGCGTCCCCTAAGTGGAGTTTCTCCAGCAAAAATTCTTTTAACCCAAAATGATCTCTGACATGAAATTGTTATTATCATAGATTGAGCAAAACTAATTCTAATTTTAAATATTCTCATTCTTTTTAAAAACTGACAAACTTAGAATCTATACAAAAACTGACATATATTTTCCCTTTCTTTTCTAAGCAGTCGTACTCCTGGAAGCCGGCAACCCTCCCCAACTGAAGTAACTGAACGCCTGGGGCCTAACCCAGGCATTGCTGAAGGACTAACTTCCCTACCTAACCCTCCTACCCACAAACCACTGGTGGAAGAATTTTCAAACTCTGAATCTCAAAATTTGGATGCTATGGAACAAGTGGGTCTTGATTCTCTGCAGTTTGATTATCCTGGAAATCAGGTACAAATGGATTCTTCAGGAGCTACTGTGGGACTCTTTGATTACAATTCACAGCAGCAGGTTAGTGTTTTTACATAGGCATTTGGGAGTGGAAATGCAGGTTATGGCAATCATAGGCTGCTGCAAAATAATGCCAGCAACATAAAGTTTTCCTCTGTCTTAATGGTCTGGAATCATCATTATGTCTATTTCTCCACATCTGTTTCACATCACTGGATGCCAGAGCAGAAAATACTGAGGTAACCTCAGGTCAATGGTATATTTTACTATATGTTAATGATACATGAGCAGAAATGTACAACTTAAGCCTGCCATGTTTATTGTATAATTCTACAGTAGTGCCTTATTAAGAAGAAAGTTTGCCTGAATTTAAAATTTGCATGTAGTGTTGGATAGACCTGTAAATAGAGCTCCAAGGCACTGGTTGTTGGACATTGCTGTGAACAGACACTATCTAATTATTTTAAAGTTTAGAATGTGAGCGTCCTTCTAAAAGAAAAGTGTTTAAATTGTTGCTTTTTCTTAGCTTTTCCAGAGAACTAATCCTCTTACTGTCCAGCAATTAACAGCAGCCCAACAACAACAGTATGCATTGGCAGCAGCACAGCAACCACATATAGGTGAGACTTTTTAAGATATGTATGTTTATTGGATTTATACCCCGCCCTACTTAGCGCAGGCCAACTCGGGGCGACATTACAACATAATTAAATACAAATACAGTGTAACTAGTACAAAAATAAATAGGAAAAAACAATATCAGGATACAATATCACAAATGCAACAAAATGTACAACTATGGTTACAGTAACAATTTACAAATCAAAGAAGGAAAAAATACAATAATCCAAAATGGGGTGGGGTGGGGTTTCGGAGCCCAAGGCTCAACCTTAAACAAACGTTAACTAGGGCCAGGCTCAACCTTAACCTTAACTAGGGCCAGGCTCAACGACCACGTCGGAGCCCAGGTCCATGTTCTCAGCGGCATCGACAGGGCGAAGCAGCAAGGCGGTGCTGCAAGTCCGAGTCGGGCCACAAATGAAAAAAAGAAACCCCCACAGCCCATGCCAGACGGGGAGAGGGCTCAGGCGAGGAGGCATCAGTGTCCGACTTTTGAGTCTTTGCCGTGCCGGGAGCCCAGGTATTCTTGCTCCCCTGCAGTCAAGTTGTCAAACAGAACAAAGAAATAAAAGTGTGAGTCACACTTTTTTGTTAATGGAAGGCTTGTTACCTTAGGTTGGGATAAGTAATATGCAATTATTTTAGCATCCTGATATAAAACTATATATACAGACTTGGATGAAATTCTTTTAGGAAAATCTTGATGACTGCATTAGTAAAAAGCAACTTTGCATGACATATCCTCCCCACCCTTTGGCCTTTACCATTTTGAGAAACTCAAAAAACCTGTCTAGAGAAGGACCTATTGAAGATTACAAACTGAGTTCTATGGTACTGCAAGTGGGAGCACGGCATCGCTTGAAATTAGTAATCTTATATGTACAAAAAGAGATTTCTCTGCTAATATTTGAAAGAGTGTGAGGAGAGAAGAAAAGGAATGAACCTTTTGCTCATGAGACATCAGATACCATGGTTAGATTTTGTTTTTAATAAATGTGTGTGATGGAGACATAGGAGATAAGATTGCGCTGCAGTAATAGGCTGTCAGAGAATTGCCATATATACTTGAGTATATGCTGAGTTTTTTAGCCCCAAAATGAGGTCCAAAAAGGGGCTCTGCTTATACACGGGTCAACAACCACGAGGGTCTTAAAATATGGGATTTTAAAAGTTATTCGACATTTTAAAAGTAAGTTTCGGGACTTCTGCAGCAAAAGAATCTGAGTCGCAGTTACACAACTGGCCATAAGAGGGCGCAAATTGCGATTTTCCATTAAAATACATTGAAAAGTAATTTCTCCTATTCTGAAGTTTGTTTTCAATTTATTCATATGGAAAACCGCAGATGGAGAAAAAAGCTCTACAGTGAAATTGTGTCCTCCTTCCAAACTGATGTGGAAAAAGAAAGGATTTCACTTACCTTGTGTCTTTGACTCTGCTCTGGCCATGACGGAGGGGAAAGTCATGCTTTCAGGGGGAGCAAGAGGCTAGGCTAGGCTGGAGCAACACTTCTTGCCTCAGTGTAATTGACCTGCTCACTCACTTCACCTGTAGCGCCACCACTGGTGGGTGGTGCAAATACATTTTTAAAAATCACTAAATAATTAATTTTACTGTATTTTCATGTATTTTAATTACTGAAACTCACTAGCTGCAGCTGCATTTCATACTCTCAGCTTATACTCGGGTCACTCAAAATTAGGTACTTCTGCTTACATTCGGGTCGGCTTATATTCGAGCGTATACAGTAGTTGGTGATAAGAACAATATTCTTTTCCTAGTTCACTCAGCAACACTGTAGTAGATAAGTAGCAAGGCTTTCCTGAAGCTTGTGTAATGTATCCATTTTTCCTTGTGCAAGATAAACCTAGCTGAAAAGAATGGGGACAATCTGCAGCTTGCCCAGGGCAGTATTGGCGAAACTATGGCATGTGTGCTAAAGGTGGCACACAGAGCCCTTTCTGTCAGCACGTGCGCTGTTGCGGGCAAGCCCCCGTCCTGCACCGCTGGCGCCAATGGCAGCTTCGCTTCCCCACCCACCCCTCTCCCTCCACCAATGGGTGGGTGCGCACGCTCACAATTTTGCTGGCGTACTTCGAGGAAAGCACATGCGCATGCACTCCAACCATGTGACATCACCGGAGGCGCGCAGGTGAGATTAAATAGATGTGTGCACATGTGCAGTGCCTATCCGTGCGCACGCGTGGTGCCTGCCCACATTCCTCCTCCTTGGGCACTCGTTCTCTAAAAGGTTTGCCATCACTGCGATGAAGTATATTTTACCCTCCAGTGAGTAGGATACTAGCTTCTGTGTTAATGGCCTGAAACCAAGAGCTAGACCAGCTCCATCCCAGCTCCTGCCAACCTAGCAGTTAGAAAGCAAGAAATTGCAAGTAGATAAATAGGCACCACTTTCGTGGAGAGGTAAACAGCATTCCATGCACTCTGGTGTCTAGTCATGCCTGTCACATGTTCACGGAAATGCCTGCAAACGCAGGCCATTAGCTCTTTGGCTATAAACAGAAATGAGCACTGAACCATAGAGTCGGATATGACTGGCTTTTGAGCAAGAGCGACCTTTAGTAAGCTGTTCACCTGGTGTGGTGAAGTGATCAGGAAGAAGTTAGTTCTAATTTGCTGGCACAAAACATAACAGTTACTGTTAGGACTCCTTGTGGTCTGCAGACCCTGAATAAAAAGGTTTAGCTTCTCCGGTCTGAAAAGGCAGAGCCCAGGTATTTTTCTACTTCATCCTCCACTTAACCCTTTTGTGTCAGGTCTAGTCTTCCACCAATTCAGACTGCGAATGCTTCCAGCAGTAGAGCTTGAAGCTATTAGTTAAAAATGATTGAGTGAGAAATATTTCAGTTTAAACTCTTTCTCATGAAGAAGAGTAACATATACTTGTAATGCTAAAGTGTCATATTTTGTCTGATGCAACAATGTGTGTGATGTCTGTTCTTGGTGAAAATGAACCTTTTGTTACTGTAACAGGTGTATTTTCAGCAGGCTTGGCTCCAGCTGCTTTTATGCCAAACCCATACATTATCAGTGCTGCTCCACCAGGTGCTGACCCATACACAGCAGCAGGTTTAGCTGCAGCTGCTACACTGGCAGGTAAGAAAATGCAGTCTGAAAACTTTCACATACAGTATACTACATACTACAGTATGTCACTGAGACTGTATTGGGAAGAGAAGAATGTAGACTTCCAGATATTCTTGGAGTTCACCTCCAATTAGTCTTGCTCAGGATACCCAATGAGTAGTGCCAAGATGTTGTCTGTTGTCTGCATTATAAGCCTTGGTATACAGTAATACCTTGCATAACGAAAAAATTGCATAACGAAGTGTTTGTTATGCAAGGGCGATACCCCGCATAACAAAAAAAATAGTTGTATGTGGGGGGGGGGTTGATAACCGGGGTATACCCGGTCAATGGGAACCCTGGATAACAAACATTTTTTGTTTGTTATCCAGGGCATCTCCCATTCGCTTTGCATAACGCTAAAAACCGCATAGTGAAGAGTTCCATGGAATGGAGTTTTTCCGTTATGTGAGATATTACTGTATTTGTTTTTCTAAGTACACTGGTACCCCGTACAATGATTTTAATTCATTCCCTGTTGCAAGTCGCTGTGCGATTTAATCATTGTACGGAACCACTGACCAGCCCCTTCGCAAGACAGCCACTTACCCATCCAGGTGGCTGCCTCGCAAAAGGGCTGGGGCTGTTCCCATCCCTTTTGTGAGACAGCTGCCTGGATCAGGAAGTGCTTACCCATCCAGGCGGCTGCCTCGTGAAAGGGCTAGGGCTGTTCCCAACCCCTTCGCAAGACAAATGCCTGGATTGGGAAGCGCTTACCCATCCAGGTGGCTGCCTCGTGAAGGGGCTCGGAGAAGTGCTTCCCATCCAGGCAGCTGGCTTGCGAAGGGGCTGGGAAGAGCCCACTCTACTCTGCAAGGCAGCCGGTCTGGATCGGTAAGTGCTTGGTGCTTTGAATGATCAGCTTATTGCGCCTGGGGAAATGTGATGCATTGTACAACAACTAAAATCGTTGTATGATGCAACTTATGTAATGATTTTGGCACTAAACCCATGTCCCTATTTACGTAAATGTCCTGATTTATGTAACACAATTTCCTATGGGTTTGCTTCAAGTTAAGTAAGAACCGAGTTACGTAAAAGCCTACAGAACAGATCTTTTTTTTAACGTAAGTAGGGGTTTTACTATAGTTCTTTCTGTCTTTCATATTTAAAAAATAGCATGGATATAAACTCAGAGGACTTCTCTTATATCTAAAACTTTAATTTCATTCTGTGTATCATCTCATGGTCCAAGGATTAAGCTTAGTTCACCCTATAGGTTATCAGCCGTGGCTTTGAATTCAATTTTATTCAGTTATTTTC
Organism: Bradypodion pumilum; assembly: GCA_035047305.1. Classification (NCBI taxonomy): domain Eukaryota; kingdom Metazoa; phylum Chordata; class Lepidosauria; order Squamata; family Chamaeleonidae; genus Bradypodion; species Bradypodion pumilum. Next base: position 162,218,765 of record JAWDJD010000001.1, on the reverse strand, counting down.
AAGGAAGTTGCTGTGCTTCATGCAGTTCTAATATTGAACATAGTCTTATGTCTGTCTCCACTTGCTTTGTAGCCACTCTAGGCTGACTGGTGTAGGAGATGCACAAGGCAGTATTCAGAAAAGGACAAAGAACTTAAGACTCCATATGCCAAAAACAGAAGTCCACTTGGAGTATGGAGTCTTCGGTTCCTTGTCCTTTTCTCTTTTAGACGTTGATATTTTTTTTAGTATGTTTAGAGGAAGCAGATACCAGTGATACTACCAGTTTGCATGCTGGATGACTTCACTTGGTTTCAGCAGCCAAGAGTCCTATACAACAGCTAGACCTTATCTGCCTTGAGTCAGAATCAGATCATGATCCAGCCAATAGTACCATACAGTTCAACATTTTGGTTCACTGACTCAATTGGCTGCATGAACTGCTGCAAGATTTCAAACATTTTTCTCTGGAGCGTCTTCCCTTCAGAAATCAGGCCTGCTTCACCCGTTCTTCTCAGACACCTCAACTCCAAGTTCTGACTCCCAGGTTAGCTAGAAAGTCCGCTACCCATTGTAGGGCTTTCTCCGTGGCAGCTCCAATTCTATGGAACACACTGCCGGGGGAGCTGCGTTTGATTGACTCCTTAGGGTCATTTAAGAAACAACTGAAAACCTTCCTGTTTGAGGAAGCCTTTAGCAGTTTGTTGAAGATCAAATAGGACACCTTCCCATTGCCTTTCTGTTACAAGAGTTTGGGGTCCTCAGTTCTGATTTTGATTAGGTGGGTAGGGCTTGTTTTATTGTCTTAATGGTGGTTGTTTCATTTTTTTATTGTGTGTGTAAGCCGCCCAAAGTGGGAGTCCATTCCAGATGGGTTAGGTATAAGCTCAATAAACAAACAAATAATATGGTTTGTGACCAATCATCATGTCAGGCTAAGACTTCCTGGGACTCATTCCATTGTTATCAACCATCTATGTGCAGGCTTTGCTTCAACAAGTGCAATCAGAGTCTCTATAGCCGCCTTGCCACCTTATAGTAATATCGCTCCCTTGCTCTTTTAGCTCTTGGGGTAATTTCTTACTGTATTTTTAATTGGGGTTTTTACTGGTTTTATGTTTGTAGATTGTACTATTGATTTTAATGTTGTGAACTGCCCAGAGGTGTTCCAAGTTGGGTGGCTATACAAATTGGAAATTAAATTAAAATTAAATTGCCTTCCAGAAGAGATGCCTTTGGACGACAAGTGAGATATTTCCCATCTCTTTATGACTGTGCTGAATTTCCAACCTATGTCATTTGGAGCCCACCCTGGCACAGATATCTACGTACTCTGTTTATCTTGCCCCCTGGGCAGAAAAACATATGCCACTCGAGCAGTGGATGGCTCCTTTCCCCCTGTGTCAATACACCTACATGAAGGCTTGAATGTCTCCCTCCCCTATCAATATCAGGGACATATGAAGTTATTTGGACAACAGACTGTGCACTCTGATGTTGCTCAGAAACATGGCGCTATAAAACTATTGTGAATTGTTTTGAGTTGAGTTCGAAGCCAACAACAACAAAAAAGGAAACCCCAACTGAAATTGGGTGGGGATTTGAACATTGCCCTCTAGCTTCAAACCTAGTGACAGCTATCCCCCACTCCAAGAGAACTAAGAAGCAATGATTCTGAAGCATGTGGATTTGACACAAGCCCTTAAAGCTGACTCTCAACTTTAAAAAGTACAAAATTGCTCTTGTGATCTGGCAGAGAGGCTTCCAATACCAAAATGAGCTAAACATGCTAAACTGGTCATCCAAACCTATGAAGACTACTTGTTTTCTATCTCCCACAAGGATTCTGAAAACATGGCTGTCAATTCTGAGTTGGATTGAGAGACAAACCAATTGTATGTTCCAAACAGGTTCACCACTTCGAAACTGTCATTGACTCAGCACACTTCTAGAAAGATAGAAAACCTACAGAAACTTTGATGATGAGACCGCTTTTTTACTAAAGCACCTGACTGAAAATTTTATTATTCTAGAGGCATCTGAGTTAAGCTTGGGGGGATCATATACAGCTGCACCAATAAATAAGGGTAACCTGTAAAATAGACCTTATATGCAGCAGATATTTGGGTAACGAAATACTAGGGCACCATGAAAATGTATCAGTGCTACCTGTGGCCTTAGATTTCAACACTCTTTGATAGTCTCCCTGAAGATGCCAAGGCAGAAACAGAATCTATACATCACGAAGCAGTGAGGTTTGCAGCCCAGCAAATGAGGCCAACCTTCCATTCCACAGATATAGCCACCAAAGGCCTCACTGTTGCCGCCACTATCAGATGGTTTGCCTCACTATGGTTGGCTGGTCTTGCTTGAGAACACAATGTCTAGAACGAGGTGCCCAAACTTTTCGGGCTGCAGGCAGGTCACTTGGTTCCTCCCACCATGTTTATGACAGCTGTGGGTGCATTTATGGCAGCATTTTGCGTGTGCATAGGTGCATTTAGTTTCCAGGGGTGGTGCGGGCTGGATCCAGACTGCGGGCCGTAGTTTGGGCACTCCTGATCTGGAATTTAGAACTTTCCATTTGATGTGGAGTGCCTTTTCAATGCCCAAAGAGATGAAATAATGGATAACTTATAACATGCAGTAATAATAATAACACAGGTGAAATTCCTTAAGTCACATTTTTAAGAAATAGAATGAAATCAAAATGTTTACCAACCTTGCATGTTTCCTTTGTTGTCTTCATCATTGCAGTTCTCATTTGGATCACTGGGCCTTGCATGTACACAGATTTGCAAAAGAATAATAGAATTAAGGTCTTTTTTCAACTCTGTATGTTTATTTTATAGCATTTTTGCTGTGAAGAAGAAGCATGAGGTCTCTGCAGACACATGTTGCAGAGACACAAAGTTTTGAGAACTAAAGCCAAGCATATTTACCAAAAATGTAAACATTGCATGAATATATAGCCTCATGTTGCATAATTAAAAACTAATCTTTTAGGTGTTTTTACTCAAAAAGTTTTGAAAATCCAATTTAAATTTTAAAAAATTGGATTTAAATGGAAAAATGAGTTTTTAATTTAAAAATATTGATTTTTATCCTAGTTTAGAACTTTAAGCTACCTCTGCCCAGCCATGTGGTAGAAGTGGAAACAGACAATACCACTACTATGTACCATATAGGGTGGGACATGTACACCGATGCTCCTCTTACTTGCAGCCTACTTTTGGGAATGGTGCCTCAATTGGCACATATACCCCAGAGCCATCCATCTCTCTGGAGCATTAAACTATCAAGCCAACATGCCAAGCAGAACCACCACTCCTAACCATTAGGGGGAACTGGCAAACAGTGTTTTCCATGCTCTGTGTACATGCTAGGGGCCTTAGATGTATTTGTGACAAAATGCAATATGTAGTGTGAATGCTTTACCTCAAGAGGGTCATGGAGCAGAGTCTCTAGGGCGGTGTTTCCCAACCTTTGGTTTTTGGGCTTCAGATCCCGAAAACCTAAGTCAATTCCCTAAAGCACTCAGGCTTCTGGAAATTGAAGTCCCCCTGTGGGGCATGTGCCCCACTTTGGGAACTACTGTTCTGGGGGGGGAATGCTTTTCTCCTGTGGACAAATGAACTAAACCACATTTTTGCACCATTCCCACTCATACACAGAATGGTGATAAGGCTGGTCCAGGAAAAAAGTGTATGTGATACTCCTCACACATTGGAGACCTAGACAACCACAGTTCTCCACCCTCAGGCATAAGCTACCATGTTTACCAGTTGAATTGACAAGGGACTAAGAAAAAATCAATTCATTACTCATACACAGCAAGGTTGTCCCTCCTGATGTGGAGGATTCACCCAAGCTGAAAAGTATCTTGGGAGAGGCAAGTCCTTTTATCCAGAAAAAATACTGATGCAAATGGAAGAAGTTTATTCTCATTCACTAAACATGTCTTATACCCTCCTTCTCTACATACTGTGCTCCATTTCCTTTTCCATTTTAAGGAAGCTTAATTATTCTTATCCATCAAGGTCTACCTGGTGGGTGTTGTTGCAGAAAAATCCAATGGAACTGCAATATCCCAGTTTTTCCATCATCCACTGACAAAGGGACTCAGATGCATTTCAGACAGTAGGCCTCCACTTCTACAATGGTCTCTTATCAGTGGTCCTTCAAACACCTCATGAAACTGCTCCTTGAAACAGTGTCCACAGCATTGTTAAGACTAGTGTCTTATAGAACACTTTTCCTTGTGGCAATTAAATATGTATGCAGGGCGAGAAAACTAGCCACTTTCTGTTATGACCACCTACCCAGTACCATTTTATAAAAATTAAGTGATCTCTCTCCTGATTAAATTATTCTACTAAGGTAGTTTCTGTCTTTCATTTAACCCAAACTGTATCACTACCAGCATTATTTCAAAGCCCAGACATATCTAGACAATGTCAACTAAGTGCTTTTATACTTCCAGAATTGGTCCTCACAGGCAAATGTATAAGCTGCTCATCATACACTTTCCTGACTGACTGGAGTCAGTGGTCACCTCTCAGACACTCTCCAAATGGTTAGTTAAGACAAGAAAACATTGATATTAGATTTATTTATTACATTTTTATTATGCCCATTTGGGAAAATTTCCCACTCTTAGCAGTGTACATAGAAATATCAAATCATACAACAAATCAAAAACAGACCAAACAAACAAATACACCCCAAAATAAAATATAACCAGCATCTGAGGGCACAGAGGATCAATTGACTGCCTAATTTATAGCTGAGGGACAACATCCTGAAAGGATACTAGAGTCTATACATGCTCTCTCTGCAAGAGCACTGTCAACACTGACTATCTTTATGCTCCATGACACTTGCAAGGCATTTACCTGGGTAGAGCAGATGACGTTTGTTAACTATTACCATCTAGATAGCCATCAAAAGCCATTGACAGTCTTTAGGAAGGCAGTAATCTCTGCAGTTTTTCTGTGACATCCCACTGACTGATAAGCCAGCTTTTGAGTTGATCTAATACGTGGTTCAGAGACCCAAAGAAGGAGGACAGGTTACTTACTGTAACTAGTTCTTTAAGTGGGCATTATGAATTCACACAGCTCTCCCATTCTCTGCATTATTACAGATATTTTAGATCCACAGCAGCAGTGGATGGTGAGGGGACTGAGGGAAATGTTGCTAGGCTTGTGTACATGCACAGTGGGAGGAAGGCTCCCTGGTGGCCTAACAGCTCTAGTTTATTATTAGGCATTTGTTTTAATAATAGGCCACCTTTCTCCCCATAGGGGACTCAGGGTGGCTTACAATTTTTAGAAACACTTTACTAGCTCTGGGACCTTCTGAACCTCCAGCATAAGTGCAGGATCTACTTAAAGTGTGAATTCGCAGCTGACTACTCAAAGAACTGTTTCAGTAACTAGCCTGTCCTCCAATTGGCCATCCTTGAACTTGTGTAACTTACCCTACTTCTCTCTCAAATGTACTGTTTATTCCAGGAGTTCTCAACCTTTTAAAGCCGGGGGCTGGGTCATGCTTCCTCACACAGCTTCGGGGGGGGGGGGGCGGACAGCCATTTTGCCCTTCCTCTACCACATGGCACTTCTCGGTGTGGTGGAGGCGGTGGGGGGAAATGGCACATGAAATGGCACCACAGGCCGCAGGTTGAGAATCCCTGTTTTATTGTCTTGCTCTACCTATCCACACTACAGTGGACTAGGAGTTGAGAGTAGGGATTGCAGGAGGACAGTCCCATTGGGGAATCGACAGACCTTACACCAAAATATCTCACTAAGCTGTGCAAGAGTCCCATATAACTCTCTGCAGCTGCAGATTAATCCATGTGTTTATCCTTCATATCCACACAAAGAACCACTATTAAAGGGAAGCAACCTGTTCTTTTTGTGTATCTAACATATTCCGTTGGGTACCTAATGTAGTAGGAATCCTACAGCTGTCATTTGAGTGAAAGGGCTGCAGACTTTGCAAGAATGGTGAAAGAGAGCTAGTCAAATCTGTGTTTGCTTTAGTGCTTTGGTGCACTGTTTATGCAAGTATTTTGAAGATGTGGGAAATGTAGCTTAGTTGGATTCCTTTGGAATCCCCCTACATGGATGGTACATCTTTGCAGAAAAGGATCATTCCCTTTGTGTTTGTTCATCTAAATGTTTTAGACTAAAAAATAAAAGTAGCAAATAGCTCCTGCTCTTCTGCTGTTGCTATTTGCCAGAACTTGTTTACAATTTTTATTTCCTAGTCTAAAAACATTCAGCTCTTCAGCTGTTTTTTTCCCTTTTCTATCTTTGCCTTTTGTGAGTTACTTTCCTGTGACAGGATAATTCTTCCCCTGAGTCTTCTGACCAATGTTTGTGGGAGCTGTTCTCTCATAATATTATGACTAGGGGATGGGGGGATTAAAAGAGGTTTTTGTTTAATAGATTGTCTTGGATTCTGGGATGTGGAGAAATTAACTCTCTGCTTCAAGACTATAGGTATTAATGAGTAGATTCTCTATATGAATGTACATAGCTTACATTAACAAAATGCTATCAAAGCTATTGTCAGAGCCTTTAAACAGTACAATTATCTACACAGAATTCTTGTGGGTTAAACAATCGTTTTCTTTTTGGTTAGGACCAGCAGTAGTTCCTCCTCAGTATTACGGAGTTCCTTGGGGCGTGTATCCAGCCAATTTGTTTCAGCAGCAAGCAGCAGCAGCTGCAGCAAACAACACAGCCACTCAACAGGCTGCATCACAGGCCCAACAAGGGCAGCAGCAGGTAAATTGGAGAGAAACACACAAACTCAGTTGAAGACTTAGACATTTCTACCTCTTTGTAATATTTATTGTGAAGCATTGTACTTTGGGATACCCAGTGTAATGTAGTGGATGGATTGATGTTTTGGGACACTGGAAATCAGGGTTCAAATCCTTGATTAGTCATGGAAACTCACGGGGGACGTAGTACTTTAAATATCTTACATAGCTTGAAGGTCCTATTAGGGCAATGGTTCTCAACGGGGGCGGGGGGAGGATGCTGAGGGGCGGTGAACTTGTTTTGGGTGGTAGGGGGGCGGTGGACATGTTTTGGGCGGTAGGGGGGCAATGAGCATGTTTTGGCATTTGAAACTTAATTTTAAAACTAACTTGCGTTACGGCTCCCCACATGCACTTCTAAGAATGGGGACTTGTGCCTTCATCTCTAACAATATTGAACCGAGCGTTCAGAAACTGGCTCTGAACCATCAAGCACAACCATCCCACTGATATAATCAAGTATGTTTCATTGATATTACTCTTAGTGTAATAAAGAAAATAAAGAATAAAAATAAAGAATTTTTAAACATAAAAAAGCATTTGCAATAAAATAAAAAGAGCATTAAAAATAAATAAACGTATTTACAGCATTTTGAAATAAACGTATTTACATAAAAGCATTTAAGCAAAAAAATTGCATTAGTCATTTTAATTTTAATAAAAGTAATGTAATTACAGGATATTCACAAATGGGGGTGTTGAAAAATTTTCTGCTCCTTAGGGGGAGCGGCAGCTTTTAAAAGGTTGAGAATCACTGTATTAGGGTCTCTGTAAGTAGGTTCAAACTTGGCGACACATAATAAGAAATTGTGCATTCTTCTTCTGTGTCTAGGCCAGATATGAACTGCCAAAATGAAGCCACCTTTGGGTGATTTTATTCTGCAGTTCCTTTTGCCTGACCTAGTGTGAGAAAGATTAACCGGCACAAGATGTCCGTGGTCCTGAATATGCTTGAATGTGGTTCAAAAATACCACAATCTTTGAGGAGGCTCTTTCTGTGTACTCAAAATTGTGCACTTTCAAATTCAATTAATAAAGCTTTAATTTCTGCACCATACTTCATTTTGAAATGGCTCATAAACTTTCTGCTTCCCACAAAGGGCAGCTAACTTGGTAGGAGGAGCCCTTTCTCAGTTTTTAGAAACTACTACCTGAACCATAAAAACAGTTGAACTAGAAGACAGACCTTCCCATTTTCTCTCATATGAAAGACCATGCTTTCGCTGAACTCTGCAGGCCAGCCAGAAATCCAAAAAGCAAGAGGCCAGGGAGAATGAAGACATAGGGAAAATGGATGGGATCAGTCTGCATTAACCATTATCCTGAACAAACTTCACTTCTACCATAGAACCAACGGGGATCCTGTTTATCACCACCACATGGTCTTTGTCATTTGAAAAACATGAAGCAAGTGCTTAAACATCTCACCCAGAACAGCTGAGCATCATTAGTATTTTCCCATGTCCTTAATGGGTCCCAAATTGTATGTGCTTTCTTACTATAGTCCTCTCCATCCATTATGAACTGATAAGAGTTGTTATTTTCAGAAGAGTTCAAGAATGTGAAATCAGTTTTTCTTGGGCAGGCATCCCATGTAGCAATCAGACAAGATCCTGATAGCAGAGTGCATGTTCCTTTAGAGAAGCTCATTCTGAGGCCAAGATGCTGATTGTTACTTGTTTCCTGTAAATAGTTAAAATAACATATTTTCACAAATACAGTGGAATAACAGCAACTGTTGTACAGTTGGTTATGATAATGTTGGTATTATATGGATGTGTTCAACTGTCTTCTTGCTTGTAAGAGGGGGATCTGAAATTTACAAATTAATCTAGGATTTTTCTTTAAAAAAGCAATAATTCTATCAAATTGGTCTACATATTTCTTTGTTTATACATATCTCAAGGGCTATTTTTCAATCATCTCTGGTACTGATATGTTACTGGTTGTAATGTAACAGTGTTAAATAAGTCAGTAATACATAACATGAGATAGGTTTTGCCTTTAAGATTGTGGATTGAGTCCAGTTATAGATTTGCATTAGTGGAGGTGCTTTGGTTGAGCAAGGTCATACTAGATTTTTTTTTTAGTCACTTCTATCTCTGGCAGTCATTTGCTGCATGTAGCTCCACAGGGTTGCCTCAACTGCAGGGGTAGCTTTCTGAAAGGAACAGAGGGCTACCTAGGAATGGAGTTTCTGAAACCCATATGTTTCATCCTATGCAAGCAGAGATGTTATCTGTTAGTGCAGAAAAATTTAGTAATGTAATGATTACATTACATAACTACATTACTTGGGGGTCCTGCTGGGTTCACAACTGCTGCTAGAAGAGCAGGTGGCCAGGAGGGCCTTTGCACAACTCCGTGTGATACGCCAGTTGCGCCTGCTCCACGATAGGGACTCCTTGCTTACAGTCACATATGCTCTGGTCACCTCCAGACTTGACTATTGCAATGCGCTCTACATGGGGCTGCCCTTAACAACCATTTGGAGGCTGCAGCTGGTCCAGAATACAGTGGCCCGGGTAGTGATGGGGCGTGGGCGTTATGCCCATGCCTCGCCCCTGCTCCGGGAGCTGCACTGGTTACCTGTTTGCCTCCAAGTGCAATTCAAGATGCTGGTTATGACCTTTAAAGCCCTATATGGTAGTGGGCCAGGATACCTAAGAGACCACATCGCCCTAAGGACATCTGTCCGTCCAACCAGAGCGGACTGGAGGGGCTCCCTAATTGTTCCATCAGCTAGGGGGGCTCACCTCTCTGGAACAAGAAAAAGGGCCTTTTCTGTGTCCGCACCGGCCCTTTGGAACCTCCTGCCAGTAGAGCTATGGCTGCAGATGGAGCTGCTGCCATTCAGGAAAGGACTTAAGACCTGACTGGCGGGGCAGGTGTGGGGCTCTGAGGGCAATGTTCCTCCTGCCCGTTGGCTTTTTCCATAAGAGGCACCTCTTCTCTCCTGCAAGGGGTGGGTGGGATTTTAATGGGAGGTGGGGATTTTAACTGTTTTTATTATGTGGGGTTTTAAATTATGTAAGCTGCCCTGAGTCGGGCTTGCCAGAGTGGGTGGCGAACAAGCTGAAAAATTAAATTTAAATTAAATGATATCTAGTAGTGTATATGAATTACACAAAGTAATTACATCATTACAAGTTATTTTCTTATGAGATTCATTGTTCCTTACAGTTTCCTGTTATTTGAATTTCTATGTGTTGTTATAAATATATTAGTACATCTTAAGCCTGATATAGATGAAACATTTTCAAGTTCCTAGTTACGGTTAGAACATAAGAACAGCCTTGCTGGAACAGGCCGCAGCCCATCCCCTCCAGCATTCTGTCTCACACAGTGGCTCACCATTTGCTTCAGGGTATTCCCAAGCAGATGCCTTCACCTGTTTAGGATTCCCTGGAAATGGCATTGAGATATATCCTGCCTATCTCTCCAACCCGGAGGACATCCTTAGGTATCCATAATTATAGCCATTGATACCCTTGTCCTCCATGAAATTGTCTAATCCTTTCTTAAAGCTGTCAAGACTGACAGCTGTCACCACTTCTTCTGGCAGGGAGTTCCATAGACCAGTGATCCTCTGGGTGAAAAAGTACTTTCTCTTATTTGTTTGAGAACTAGCACCCAAAAGTTTCATGGAGTGCCCCCTAGTTCTAGTGTTATGCGATAGGGAAAACAATTTTTCCTTATCTACTTTGTCCACACCGTGCATGATTTTATAAACTTCAATCAGGTCACCTCTTAGACGCCGTCATTCAAGAGTGAAGAGGCCCAACAGTTGCAATTTCAGATGGTAAGGAAGGTGTTCCAGTCCCCTAATAATTTTGGTTGCCCTCTTCTGCACTTTTTCCAGCTCCATAATATCCTGGATGTATGGCGACCAGAACTGTACACAGTATTCCAGATTGGGCATCACCATAGATTTATAAAGAGGCAAAATGACACTTGCTGACTTATTATCTATACCCTTCTTAATGTTCTCTAGCATTGAGTTTGCTTTTTTCACTGCTGAGGCGCACTGGGTTGACACCTTTATTGAGCTGTCCACCAGGACACCAAGGTCCCTTTCCTGGTTTGTCGCAGAGAGTTCAGAACCCATCAATTCATAAATGTAATTTGTTTTTTTTGCCCCAACGTGCATCACTCTGCACTTACTAATGTTGAAGCTCATTTGCCACTGTTTTGCCCACTCCCTCAGTGTCAAGAGATCCCTCTGGAGCTCCTCACAATCTCTCACAGTTTTCACTACCCTGTATAATTTAGTGTTGTCAGCAAATTTGGCTACCTTGCTATTTACTCCTACTTCTAGATTATTTATGAAGAGGTTGAAAAGCAGGGTTCCCAGTACTGAACCTTGGGGGACCCCACTCTTTACTTCCCTCCATTTGGAGATGTGTCCATTTAGTGCTACCCTCTGTTTCCTGTCCCTTAGCCAGTTGCTGATCCAGGACAAGACCTGTCCCTTTATTCCATGACTGGCAAGTTTATTCAAGAGCCTTTGGTGCGGGACCTTGTCAAAAGCCTTCTGAAAGTCCAGATAAACAATGTCAACTGGATCCCCCTAACCAAGATTCCCCTGGTTAGGATCTCTTACCATCTGACTCCTTTCCCCAGAGTTAGTCTGGGTATAATGATATGTCTATACAGTAACAGTAGTAATGATTTGTTCAAATCATTGGCAGAAGCTATTTAGAAATTCTGATTATCTAGTAATGATTAATATTTACATGTGAAGGAGGAAATTCTTATTTAACTGTTGCTTGAGCAAGATTAGGAAAATATTGTTCATCAGCAGTGAGCTTTAGAGCAAGATTTCATTAATGACCTTTCTTAAAATGATTGCCTATTACAATAAGATACCTTAAAAGTGTTAAAATGTTTGTGTTTCACATGAGAATAAGCAGTCTACAGTAATTGGATGGGTAAGCCGAATGCATGAGCATACATTGCTAGATTAATGTTTTATACTGGGGATATAAATAAAATAATAATTATTATTATTAATAATAAAAATTAATAATAATAATAATAATTTGAAGTTCTCAACCTTTTTAATCTGCAGGCTGAACCACGCCCCCCTCAGACAGCTGAACGGGTCAGACTGGAGGTTCCCTCCACTATAAACACTGCCGTAAAACGTGTCCGCGGCTGTCATAAACACGTTTATGACAGCCACAGGCACATTTATGGCTGTCATAAATGTGCCCACTTGCGATGGTGGCAATGGCGACACAGGCCACATGAAATGGTGCCACGGGCCAGGTGCTGCCTTCAGGCTATAGATTGAGAACCCCTGCCCTAAATAGAAGATCTAAAATGGAAGAAACAAAATTAATATTTTAGTAAGTGAGTAAGTGAAGGGAACTTGAAAGATAAAATGAAAAGCAGTCTTGGAAAGGAAAGATAATAACTTTTTAAAATGATTGTACAAATGTGAATGAACAACAAAAGAAGCTAGTGAAGTAACATCATTTTGCCAAAAGTAATTAAATGGTCAGAGGGTGAGTGAGTGAGTATATTTATATGCTGCCCATCTGATAAAATTGCGATTCTGGGAAGGCTTACAATAGTTCAGATTAAATATAAACATTTACAAAACTGCAAATAATAAATAATAAGCATAAAAATGGGTTTTGAGATCATATATTTATGTGTGACTTTTCTTCACCTTCTTTGCTACTACTAAACAATTAAGGTGTAAATGTAATAAAATTATATTATCCATCATTATTGGAGAACACTATTCTGATTTTGAAATTTCTGCTGCAATAACTCCATTCAAATCTAGGTTAGGGGCACATCCTTGTTTGTATTGACTATGGTTGACATTAGTGAGGCAGTAATCTGAACAGTAGCTAATGGTGGCAAGAATGCTGCGCTGTAGTCAAGGGTGGTAAGAATTTGTGTGTAAGGATGGTGCTAGGGAAGGGAACACCATTTTACAACCTGCTAACAATCCCTATAATATGTTTTAAGGGCCAACAAGCATTACATCTACATTGGTCCAGGTTTGTAAATGTCTTAATTAACTGCATAACACAATCTATACCTATAAATTAGTGTGTTAACCGTTGGAATGTGACAAAGGATGTTGCACCAGGCCCCACTAGCCCCATCCGAGTCTCCGTGCACTCGCCCAAACGGGGTTCGCAGGTAACTGTCGGGTTGAAATTTTTGGCCAGGGGGCAGGAGCCTCCCGGACGCAAACAAAAAAGGGGAACTTCAATTCCCAACGTTCCTTGCGCTGCGCCATACCAGAGCCAATCAGGCTGAGCGGCGCGGCAAAAGGAATGTTCGGAAATGCGCCACGGCCAATAAAAAAGCCGCAGGAAAAAACCCGCTGCAGTAACCAAACACGCGCAGGCAAAACTACAAGCCCCAGCGTCCTGCGCACCATTAGCGCGCAGAACGCTGAGGCAGCCGGTGCGCGGAAAATAAAATTTAAAAACCCACCGCTGCTGCCCTTACTTTCAACGGGCCAGGGATCGAGCCTGGCCCGAGAAAAAAAAGAGAACCCCCCCCCTACGCCCTTTCCTTTGCACGGGCCAGGGATCGAGCCTGGCCTGTGAAAAAAAGAGACCCCCCATGCCCTTTCCTTTGCACGGGCCCCCTCCAAAAAAAAATGCACACAAAAACATTCAAAAACAGTCAAAACGAAACACAAAAACATCCAAAAAAATTACCACAAAAACATCACAAAGACACCCCCCCCAAAAAAAACCCAACACAACCCCCCCCCAACAAAAAAACAAAAACAGGGAGCTTACCAAAAGACGTCTTCACTCCATGACGACCGGAACTCAACTGAGAAAATGAAGAAAATACTTACCGGAAGCAACACCCAGAGGACAGAAGAGAAAAATTGTAGAGAGGAATAAAAGCTCATCACCCCCACCCAGAGGCCACAAGAGAAAAAACATTCAAAAATATTGAAACTAACAAGATTAATTCCCAAATTAATCCAAAAAGTTATCAGAACATTCAAAAATATTCACACTAATCTCAAAAAATACCAAAAAAACCCAAAATCACTTTTCACTCAAAAAAACCCAAAAACCCAAATTAAAAAATGCATAAAAATAAAGATTTAAAAAACCAAAATTAAATTTTAAATTAAAAAAAATAATTTACATTAAATAAATTAAATTAAAATTTGCATAAACATAAAACAAAAACCTTCCAAAACCAATTTAAAGAGTCTGGCACTGAGGAAGCCGGCGTGCAAAAAATAAAAATAAAACACACACTGGGAGTGCAAGTCCACCGCAGGCGGACGCAGCGCCTCGAAGCCACAAAATCACAAAACCTTTCAACGCCTTTTAAAACATCCCAGCACCAATCGGTTCAAGGAAAAAAAAAGAAACCCTTTACTATCCAACACAATTTTACAAAGCCCGGCACCGCCGGGCAAAATATGGTAGTAATTTTTAAAATGTTCAGCAGTAAAAGTTTAAAGTCTGAGAGTGGACATAAAGACTGATGTTGAACAACAATTTGCTTGTCTGTTTTGCTTGTAAATATGTTGACACTTGGGTTACTGGTGCACTAACTTGTGTAACGTATGCAGTGGTGGGCTCCAAAAAATTGAACTACCACACTGTGGGTGTGGCCTACTCTGTGGGTGGGGCCTACTCTGTGGGCAGGGCCATGTGATTGGGTGGTTGATCTACACATGCCTGCCACATGACTATGAAAACGTCTGTAAACACTGTTTAAAGCCAAAGAGCCAGTGCTGTTTTCTGTGTTGGGCGGGGAATTGGCAGGGAGGTGGGCTGAGCCAGCCAGTTTTACTACCGATTCTCCTGAACCTGTCTGAACCAGCTGGTGCCCACCACTGAACTTATGCCATAATTCTTCTATAAATTAGTCTTCATGTGCTACATTTTTCTTTGTTTATATGTGCAGTATCTTAAAATTACAATCAAGAAATACACACAACAGCAGCATTTATTTGAGCTTTTTAATAATATCGTATGATTTTCATACCTCGCATTTTAAACGAAGAGTGTTGCCCTTGGTCTCTTGTAGGTTCTTCGTACTGGAGGAAGCCAACGCCCTCTTACTCCCAATCAGGGTCAGCAAGGGCAGCAGGCAGAATCACTTGCAGCAGCTGCGGCAGCAAATCCAGCTTTGGCTTTTGGTCAGGGTCTTGCCACAGGCATGCCAGGTATATGATGACGACGAGTTAAGGCAATTTAAGAGGAAATTCATATTCAGTCTTCTAAACTCCTGATGTGATTGCAGCAGATTGTTTAGTCACGATTTCCTTATAACTGTTATTTAGCTTGGGGAGAATTTTGAAATGTGACTTTCCGTGATCAAGGGCAGCAGTAGTTTGTACGCATGGCCAAGGGAATGTGTGAATGGTGCAGTCTGCTCCTGCTCCTAATATAAGGTGTTAATGTTCATACTACTTCTGAGAACATTAAATCAGCTTCCCATTACAACTCGCCTATTAAATGTCCTTTTTAAAAGAACAGAATAAAAAATATATAAAAGAAATCTAGCCAGTATTCATTGGCATTTCCCTTTCCTTTTCCTGGTATAACTTCTTTAAATATGTAAAGATCAGCTCCAGTATCAAGAAATCTTTTGGAAAGCATCTGTGGTGGGTGCATCATCACAGGGGGAACCAGAAATCAAAGACAAATCCCCTTGGGCAAGTGGAAGAAGAACCTTCTACTTTTGCAGTTTAAACCCAACCATTAAACACTTTTTTTCATAAACAGTATAGTATTTAGTTTGTGGTAACACTCTGCTTAGTATTCTGTTGGCATCTTTTAAAATACTGTTTCTGATCAATTTGAATTATGGTACAACCAATTTTAAATGACATTGCTTATATTGGTGCACAGTGCGCATTCAGTAAAACGTGATTTCAGCGGAGATTTGTCTTAGGCTAATTGATACATCCTAAATTTGTGCCACAAACATTTTTACTATTAGAAGTTGGACTTGTATGTGTGAAACCTGAGGTTTCAGCTGCTTACAGTACTGTACTTTTATCGAAGTTGTAACTGGCCATAATGCAATTCAAAATGTCCATTTATACACAGTGGCTAATAGGATGGCAGTTAACATTGGCTGGATGATTTCCAGCATGTATTGAGGTATTCCACCTTTGCTGTTTGGTTTAACCATGTATCAAAATGCATAGTTTTTCTTCAGAACATTTTTACTCCCCAATGCATGGGTCATATATTTTGGCCAGCAGGAGATCCTGTAGCTTCCTATATCAGGAAAGGCCTACCTCATTATGGGTATAATACTATGTAAAGTTACAGCCTTTACTTATGGTAATTGAGGTAGGTGGTCCTTTTTCCCTAGAGGCAAAGGAAGAAAATTGGCCGCTGAAAGGATTGTTGATACATGAGACATAGGCTTCTCTTCTACCATAGTTTGACTGTAAAGCACTTTGACTTAGAGCCATTTAATAATAATAACACAGCCTTTGCATTTATTATTTCCCCTGAAGTATTTTCTGGAATCCTTTGTAAATTTTGTGTGAGTACCTAGGGACTTAATGTAAGAATCTTTTAAGATTCGATGATGGGAGCTTTCTCAAGAAATCAGATTATTCATTTGTGTTAAGGCCAAATTGTTGGCTTCACCCTGTAATTATTGAGACCTAGCCTTATCTATATCAGATCTCCTTTGATTTACATTTCCCAGTATATATTAAAAGCTACAATCCTAAGCATATACAGTTAGGAAGGAAATCGTGTTGGGTAGAGTGGGTGGTATTAGTAAAATGACATTGAGCAGCATAGTCCTTTGGAAGCTTACTTGGAAACTTATTCCACTTTGCTCATTGGGGCTTTTTCCTGTATCCAGGATTGCTGCCTTCATCACCTGCTGTCTTTAGTTAGAGAAGAGTGAGAGGGAGCTGCTTCTTCAAGTTTGATTTGTTCTGTTTGTGTAAGATTTCACATGTGCTATGTGGAGGACAAATGCTCAAAGATTAAATTGTAACATGTTTTGATTTTGGGCATAAAACCTTTGTGCAAATTTTTTTTAGTTACCCAGAATAAGTGGTGTACAAGTGAAAAACACTGGAAAGAATGAAACAATTTTGATTTTTCCTAGTAATAGAAAGCATTAACAGTGCCAGCTAATTGTAGAGAGACGTGAAGGATAAATGATTTGAACTTCTAATTTCTAATATAATCTTCAACTAAATAGATTGTAAGGCCAGTTGCAGTTGTGTATAATTTTGGGTGAAATGGTTATTGAAGCAGTTCATGGAAAATCAGGCAGCTTACATTTAACTAGAAAAATTTCTGGACATTTTAAAGCTCGGGGGGAAACCCCCGATTTTTTTCAGGGGGAAACGGAACTTTTCGGAAAAATTGAAAAAAATGCTAGATTAGCACTTCTTTTTTCTTTTCCAGATTGAAATTCATTCTGCATTGGAGAGTTCAGTTTGTAACCTAGAACTTGCTCATCACAGAAATTAGAATAATCTGATACCATACATATTTTTTTAGAAATGATTTATAAAATATTTGAACCCGGCCCTATCTTAAAATATTTTATTCATTGTGTTAAAATAAAACATTCCATAATATATATTTTATTTTTTCTATTTTTGAAAA
This sequence comes from Bradypodion pumilum, assembly GCA_035047305.1. Lineage (NCBI taxonomy): Eukaryota > Metazoa > Chordata > Lepidosauria > Squamata > Chamaeleonidae > Bradypodion > Bradypodion pumilum. The sequence continues at coordinate 162,201,347 of JAWDJD010000001.1, read as the reverse complement.
ACAAAACAAAAAAGGCTTCAGGAAAAAAATGGGAAAAAATCTGTTTTCCCCTGAATTTTTCTGGGCCTTCACATCTCTACATTTAACATTATGAAAGAAGAGTACAATACCAGCAATGTGGTAGGAAAAGTTCATAGACTACCTTAGTTTGATTGATTAACTATGTTGCATCTTATTTGGAGTACTAAAGTTAAGGCGAATAGAGATGAACAGTGGCATATACAGCATTGTAAACAAAAGAACAGTTATGGATAATACCAGATTATTAAAGATAAATGTAAAGAGCACACTGTAAGTTTGCATTTTGTTTTGGAAGGACAGAGTATCAATCTTCTGCTTCAAACAGGTGCAACAGTATTTTTAGGTTTTTTTTATTTAATATAAAGAATAGATCAATTTTTTATCTTATCAAATTAGAGATAACAGATAAGATCATGGTAGGTTTGGCGAAAAGAATAGCATTTTTACACTGGAGTTTATTCAGTGCTGTCTATTATGCATTATGTTTTAAAACAAAATAACAGTGCACTAATGTTCCTTTGAACTTACTGTTATTTGCTGTAGCAATGGCAGGCAATATTTTGAACGCTTTAGAGAATTAATTGCTTAGCATTTTTTTCAGTGGACTGGAAAGCCAGTCAGTTGATTATTAAAATGGTGTCAATTACTCTATGAAAAGAAATTATTTTGTGAAATTTCATTTAGTATGATTGATAGTGGGAGGAATCAGGATTCCAGGATTGCAATTAGAGCAGTATTTCCCAACCTTTGGTTTTTGGACTTCAATTCCCAGAAGCCTAAGTCAGTTCCCCAAAGCACTGATCAGCCAGTGTATTGACTTTGGCTTCTGGGAATTGAAGTCCAAAAAACAAAGGTTGGGAAACATTGATCTAGAGGCAGCTTTCCTAGAATCCTTTCTACAGAGTCTTTTCCAACATGGCATAACTTCCATTACTGGTCGTATTGCTGCTAAGGAATAAACCAGATGTCTAGAAAGTTCTGCTCGTTGTTCATGAGGAGTGTGCCATCGCATGCTGTTACATCACTACTTAATTCTACTACGTTCCCTAAAATAATTTTAATTTTTGACTCGTCTAGGTGAAACATGCCAGTAATCAATTTTAGATATAATATTAAAGTTTGTTCCAGCTGAATTCCTGATTGTTGTATTCATTGCTGTTGATGAGAGGTAACTGGGCAGTGTGCATGATGCCCCAAGGTAATCTGGGATTCTAGCTTACTGTTTTGTATGAATTTAACCAGTTTGTTTCTTTATTTAGGATCACAGTTCAAATATGGGGGCACAAGCATGAGTGGACTATTAGGGCAATTGTTAATTATAACACTGCATCAAAAAAAAAATTTGTCCGCTACTTGGTCTAATCCATGTGTCCTATACTAAATCAAGTGCGCTGAATCCAAATCTGAAGTCCAATTCTGCCTAGGATGTCAGGATTTTAAGTAAGCAAATCTCACCCTCTTGGTTACGTTTTTGCATTGATCACGTGGGGTGTATTTGCCACAAATGTAGCAAGAATTGTCCAGTTTATTAACACAGCTGTGCCTACTAATCTTTAGCTCAAAACAGACTTACCATGGCCTAGCTGTACTATCCAATAAGATGGTTTCGCACTGGAGACATGCCCTTGGTCCATCTCGCCTTATATACAGTGGTGGGCATCAGCAGATTCACACCAGTTCACCAGAACCGGTAACAGAAATCCTGGCTGGCCCCACCCATCCAAGTTTTGAAATAAAGTAGTTCTAATTCAGGTGCAACACAGGGTTTTCCCCCTGGCCACACCCACCATACCACGACCACATTGTGGTAGTAATATTTTTTGGAGCCCATCACTGCTTATATACTTATTTCTGATGTCAGCTCACTGACTTGCCCAGACATGCCCGGACGCTGCTGGAACATGCATGCCACCAGGTGATGTGATTCACCTGAGGCGGCTGCAGGCATAATGGTAGCTGCAACTGTTATAATATTCTGATGTAAAAATACATTACTCAATACCATTTGAACAGCTATAGCACACCTATAACATAAAATCTGTACGTGATAGGCAAATTCTGAGTTCAGATTTGGAATCAGCACACTCGATATCATGTAAATCACATGTGTTATTCCCAGTAGCAAAATCGTTGTTGTGCAGTGTAATTGTTTGTGGTGCAAATTCAATCCACAAATACATTTGTTGGTTATATTGCCTGTAACAAATTATTTTCTAACAGTCTATTCTACATTCTTTACAGAGAAGCAGTAAGCAGAGTGCAGTCAAGCCTGAGCATTTGCTAGCATGTGAAAATGGTAGTGAAGGTAGTAGAACAGAGCAGTACAGTTTAGTTTGGTGTATCCCTTTTCAATATGGGACTGTGTAATTCTACTTTTCAGAAGTCTTTTTTATTTCTATGATTTCATATTATTACTCACTGCTTTCAAATACTGTAGGTTGAAAAGCCTACAATATGCAGATAATCTCTTCTATCTTTTTGTTTTTCTTTTCTGATATGTTTACTGATTTTATGCTATATACAGTGGAACCCCGACATACGAACGGTTCAACTTACAAAAAAATCGACATACAACTAGAAATCCTGGCTTTAAAAAATCCGACATGCAAATATTTAATAGGAAAAATTCGACATGCCAAAAAAAAAATCCAGTGACATCTAGTGGTCTCTTCTGGTAATCCAATGTATTTTCGACATACAAATAACCTTGTGGAATGGAAAAAAATCATATGTAGAGGTTTTACTGTACAAAGCTTACAATCTCTGTGCACACAGATTTCGTGTGGGAGGAGACTCCTAAACTTAGTTAACATTTTCCCCTTCTCTCTGCTAGCTTTTGGCTTGAATAAACAATACCAAGTAAATATTAGTGGCTTAAATCCAGTGGTTAATACCAACAGAAGTAGATCTATATATCAGTAGGACTTAACATGAGTCTGTTTTGGTTTGGATTAACAGTTGGATTTGGGTCACTGTATCATCTTTTTACCTCAAATTTAGAACTATACCTATTGATTCCCCCCTGTGCCTCCAGGAAGAAGAGCCAGCCTATGTAGTCATGGGCAAGCTGTATAGTCCCAGGGCACACCCAGAAAAAGGGAATGGTAAATCATTTCTGTTTATTCTCTACCTAGAAACCCCTAGAAAGGGTTGTCATAAGTTAGAATTGACATGGCAGCATGCAATTATTGTTATTATAGGTGAACTGCTGTCACTGTTTCTCAGTGCATAAGTACCTAGTGCTTTGGAGGTATGGGCCATTGTATATGAAATGTAAATCAATCTTTTGTTTAAATTAGTTCTGCATCACTTTGATTCTGTGTTCTTCCTGTGAAAATGCATGTAGAATAGGGCTATTTTCAAAGAAGACATGGGATACAACTCCAGTATTGCTGCTTGAAATGGAAATAATAAAGCATTTCCCCACTTGTAAAGGCATCAAAACAAAAGACACTACCTAACATTTGGGCCCATTAAAAAAGCTCTAAGCAAAAAAAAAGTTATTTACATCAAAATAGTTGGTTCTTAAGAAGGCTTGGTAAACATGCTAATGACATTTGCCAGAACCAATAAGTACAATATGTTCTTGAGTGTTGGTGGATAGTATCTGAATGTGATTTTTTACAAAGCAGAATAGTGGTATTCTTAGGAACACTTGAAAAAATAAAGAAAAAAAATTAGGTTTGCCTTTGGGAGATTATCGCCTACCTTACTTGATGGCCTAGGCCAGGGGTCAGCAAATTTGGCTTTCCAAATCTTCTTGGACTTCAATTCCCAGAAGCCTAAGTCAATTTCCCAAAGCACTGATCAGCCAATGCACTGTGCCCACTGACCTAGGACCATGATGATGAACCTTGGCACTCCAGGTGTTCTTGGACCTCAATTACCAGAAGCCCAAGTCAGTACTCCTGCTGATCAGGGCTTCTGGGAATTGAAATTCAAGAACACCTGGAGTGCCAAGGTTTGCCCTCACAGGCCTAGACCAACCTTCCCAAACCAGATGCCTTCAAGGTGTTCTTGGCTATATTACTGACCATTGACTGCTGGAGTTGAAATCTGAAATACATGAATGGCAGCAGATTGAGGAAAGATGGTCTAGAATCGGTTAACATGAATAAGGTCTTTGCTAAGGCTGAACCTAATATTAGGCCCTGAAGCAAAGAACAAAGATGTTAATGTTTTCTGATACTCATGAGTTGAAGCAAATTTATTGCTCTGTGATAACGTTTGCCCACCTGTGCACACTTCCCCACCAGAGTTACTGGTCTGAAAAGCATTCTTGAAAGAGATATCTGCTGATGTATTGCCTTTTGCGGTGGGGGGAGGTTGAGAGCAGATGGGAAGGAGAGAGCCCTATAAGGTTGTGGCAAATGCGTCGACATGAGGGTGGGAATCAAAGAAAGGTGCACTCCCTTGTTTGCTCAATTAGAAACAATTTCTGTTTAGCCCTAGACAAGCAGGTGAGTTCTATAGCTCTGAGTTCAGGTTTTAATGGGAACAAAATGTGGCCTTGAACAGGTTCTTTATTTCTTTTTCTTTTTTTAAAAAACATAACTTTGTATAGATGCAGCTTAAAGCATTTGTCCCCAACGTTTACTAGACTCTGGTGTTTTGTTTTTTGTTGGTTAGGCTATCAAGTGCTAGCTCCCACTGCCTATTATGATCAGACAGGTGCCTTGGTAGTAGGTCCTGGGGCCAGAGCAGGACTTGGAGCCCCTGTCAGGTTGGTGGCTTCAGCACCTGTTATCATCAGCCCTGCAGCTGCACAAGCAGGTAAGTAGATCTTTCACAGTTGGATGACAAAAATAAGTTATCAGGGTTAGTTTTAATTTTGCATTATTTTAAATAGCATTATTCTGAGAGCTGTTAACTCTATGATAAGAGTCTTTCAGAAATCCTAGGTGCCACCCATGGCAACAAGATAGAACTAGGAATAAAGGTTGAGAGAGCCCTGTCTGTCACTGTAATTATTACTGAGCTCAAATGGAAAAGGAAAAGAACGGTGCTCTTCAGAACAAGACCTATCTGGTCTTGCCCATATGGACAAGCCCATAAGCAGGACATCAGAGAAATAAAACCCTCTCACTTGTGTCCAAGGCAGATATTATGCAGAGACATATTGCTCTTGATATTGGAAGTAACATACAGCCATTGTGACTAATAACCATACCTGTCAAGTATCCCATATTGGCCGGGACGGGAAATACCGTTTTTTGCCCCTCTTTCCCGCCTTCATCACATATTGGAGCGGCTGGAAAAGGGGTTGCTGCGCATGCACGCCGGGGTTGTGTGCATGCGTGAAGGGGTTGTGTGCATGCGCAAAGGGGTTGTGCACATGTGCGAAGTGGTTGCTGCGCATGTGCACCTGTGCCCAGAGAATTTCCCGTATTTTCAAAGGCATCACTTGACAGATGCTAATAACCATGAAGAGCCTTAGCCTGCTAGAATCTAATTCCTTTTTAAAGTTGTTAGCATTAAGTGGCATTGCTCCAACTTGTAGCACCAAATTCCAGTCTGTCTGTGTGAACAAAGGTTTCAATTTACTTTTATTCACTGTTTCACTTTCTGTGGATTACCTTGGGTTCTAATATATGTGTGAGAGAAGTAGTACAGTGGTACCTTGCATAACGAACACATCGTATAGCGAAAAATTCGCACAACGAAGTGTTCATTATGCAATGGTGATACCCTGCATAAATAATTTTTTCCGTTATGCAGGGTTTTAGGTAACTGGGGTATACCTGCTTAATTGGAACCCCAGTTAACAAACATTTATTTCCATTATGTGGGGCATCTCCCAAAGGGAACCACATAACAAAAAAAAAAAAAAACCCTGCATAGCGAAGAGCTCCATGGAGCTCTCGTTATGTGGGGTTCTGCTGTATCTTTCTTTATGAATAGCTTCTGTTTTTTAAATACAATGTCATCCCCCAAATATATATATATATATATATATATATATATATATATATATATATATATATATATATATATATATATATATATATATATATATATATATATATATATATATATATATATATATATATATATATATATATATATATATATATATATATATATATAAATGCAGACAGTGTACCAACTGACAAGAAAATAAAACAGGATTAGGCCTATTGAATCAATGGAAATATGGCAAGTCACCTCTCTGGAAGTTCCATTAGTTCAAATGGGCCTAGTCTAACTGACATATGCTAAAGTAAGTCACAGAGTAGGCCTATTTGAATTAGTGGAACTTGCATAAGAGGTGATTGTCCAAATCCCCATTATTCAATAGTCGTGCTATTGTGTGATTTACTGTGCCAAGCAACAGAATTTGGATTCTGTATTAGTTTGAAGCATAACACAGGAATAGTGTTCACAATTGCAAACATGCTCTTTAGTGCCACCAAACTTATAGGTAAATTGCTTCAGCCCTTCAATATTTTTATTCTCTTTAGACCAGTGTTTCCCAACCTTTGGTTTTTTGGATGTCAATTACCAGACGCCTAAGTCAATTCCCCAAAGCACTGATCAGCCAATATACTGACCTAGGTTTCTGGGAATTGAAGTCCCCATGTGAAGCATATGCCCCACATTGGGAACCACTGCTCTAGACTATATTATCATTTGCTGATTTATTTCAGCACCCATTACATAAATTTTCCCAAATAATTTTTCCTTTTGAATGCCTATGAGGTTAAATATGACAGTCTAATGGCCCATACTCTCTGATATTTCCATATTTACCATTGTGTTGCCATCAGAGAAATGCTGTCAGACATGGCTAGTTATAGGTATGCCCAGCCTAATTCACTCTGGTGTTTCACTCTATTATGCCAGTCTCAGGAAACAATTTTCGAGAGGGTGTGAGGATACACTGTGACATACAGCATGTGCATGAGATACTCCTCTTGACAGTTTACTGATATGCTTCATGGAAGTATTGAGTGGATGATAAGAAGTGAAGTAAAATGAGTGGCCTCTGATTTGGTATTTATTAATGTTCAGTTCATGTGTTAACTTTTGAAAGCATCCCCAAAAATGTCAATTCCAGCATGGATTGAATAATGTTTTTTCATACTTGAATATTGGCATTTATTCTTAACTGTATGGGGATGGACATTGCTAACTTTGAAGGAAGTTGAAACTCCTGTAATCTCTCTTTGTGTTGGATGTTCCCATCCAGCCAACAAAGATGGGACATACAACAGATGGTAATAATGATGGTGTTTCCTCCCAACCTTGAGCATAAAAGATGAGTGACAGCATCCCATGTTCCCTCTTGTATTGAAAGGGGAAGCAGTAAGTAACTTGGTGCAAAAGAATAAAACCCCACCTTACATAAATTCTAGAAGACTTGTGGACAGGCATACCTTTTCTACTGCCTTTCTTCTAATGTCTGCATAATGTGTAGAACACTTAAAGGTAAAGGTTTCCCTTGCTCGAAAGCCAGTCGTATCCGACTGACCACGTTTCCGTGGTCATGTGGCAGGCATGACTAGACACCAGACCACACGGAACGCTGTTACCTTCCCACCGAAGTGGTCCCTATTTATCTACTTGCAATATCTTGCTTTCGAACTGCTAGGTTGGCAGGAGCTGGGACAAAGACGGGAGCTCATTCCATCCTGCAGTCCTCGGGAATCGAACTGCTGACCTTCCACCTCCCAGTCGGCGTCTTGGTCACTTGAGTCACTGCAGAGCACTTAGGGACGGCTTTTATCTTGGGCATCTAAGCCAAGATTACTCTTCAGAATGAGACAGGCTGTTGAACTTGTGTTACACCTGGTCCATCACAAAACAAATATATCTTATGGCAGCTATAAAGAATCTTTCCATGCCCAATAGAATCCTTTGTTTACATGAAAGTTTGTGTTGGTGATCATTTTTCTCTCACATTTTTTACACCAATGTGAGAAATATGCGGTCCTCCTTATAGGGTTAGACTGTAGTGCACCCAGCATAGTCAGTGTTGAGGTATGATGTGATCTGCAGTCCAAAAATATGTCTAAGCCCACTGTTTTCTCAGCCCTCTTGAATACAATAAGAACTTGTCTTTGCTGTAGAGCAGGGGTTCCCAACTTTTTCAAGCCAGGAGCCAGGTCACGCTCTCAGTCAGCTTTGAGGGCCTTACGGCCATTTTGCCCTGCTTGCACGATGGGGGTGGCCATTTTGTCCCAACTGCTTCAAAGGGGTGGCCATTTTGTTTCTCAAATGCCCTTGGAGGGGGGGGCACATGAAATGGTGCCACAGGCTGGATCTGGCCCGTGGGCCATAGGTTGGGAACCCCTACTATAAAGATTAAAGAAAACAGTCTGTTTCTAAAGCTGATAGTTCTAGAAGGTAATTGAACAGGGGTTCCCAACCTTTTCAAAATGTGGGCCAGACTGATAGTTCCCCCTGCCATAAACACTACTGTAAAACGCATCCGCGGCTGTTGTAAACACATCAGAAGTTGTGGTCAAACGATGTGAAAACACGAAAAAAGAAAAACCATTTGAGGCTGAATCCTTGCAAACCCGTAACTTAGAATCTTCAAGAAAATTCCTCAATTTTGTTTGAAAATTAGAAATAGTCTTAGTATTGTTGATAAAAACAACAAAATTTCTCTCAGGTCATTTATTATTTCGTGCAGTTTTAATCTTAGCAGATTCGTGCGTGTACAATTAATCAATCGAACCAAATAGTATAGGAGTCAGCTGTTTCAATCAATTGATATCATTCCATTTCAAAGCACATGACGTAATTGAGCACAAGAAGAGGTTATTCACAGAGAGGCTTTCTGACGCGAGAGAAATAAGGATAAAGAAAACATTTGTGAAATCCTGAAGCAGGAACTGAATTTTGAAAAGCTACATTACCGGATTAATTGTACATGCACGAATCTGCTAAGATTAAAACTGCATGAAATAATAAATCACTTGAGAGAAATTTTGTTTTTAGCAACAATACTAAGAATATTTCTAATCTTTACCTATAAAATCATGTGTTAACCGTTGGTGTCCGGCATACATGCCCGCACCCATCCCTACTATCCCATACCGAGCCGCCTACGCTTTCCTTTATTGCCGCAAGAGTCCGGCAGCCACCCCATGAACACAGACAGAAAAAACCAACTACAAGTTCCAGAGTCCTCCACACCGTGACCAATCAGGCTGAAGGGCGCGAGCGTGTAGAACGTTGGAAAAGCCGGCACGCAAAAATAAAATAAAATAACGCCTCACGCAACGGGAACACAAGGCTGCCGAAGGCGGATGCAGCGCCTCACACAACGGGAGCATAAGGCCACCGAAGGCGGGTGCAGCGACTCATGCCCTCGCTACCCCAAAGCCATGGCGAGGCCACCGCCGGCCTTCCCCGGAGCAACAGGGAGAAGAAGGACTCCCCCCTCCTCCCCGCTACCCTGACGAAGACACGGCAAGACCACTGCCGGCCTCAAGGTAAGTTGAGGTGGACGGGGGGAAAAACCAGCAGCAGGCAGCACTTCATCAGGGGAGGCACACTCCCTGGCGAATGACTGACTGCTGCCTTTGTACTACCAACACCACTGTTTCAAGAACTAGCACGAAACAGCGGTGGAGATAATAGAAAAGCAGCAGCCAGCAATCCGCAAGGAAGAGCACCACCCTTTATGGATTGTTGCCTGCCGCACTATAATTTTACAAAAAAAAAAACCAACAGCTTCACAGCCACAAACACAGATCTCCCGTTAGGTAAGCCAGGAGAAAAGGAGGCCGAGAGGAGAGAACCATCGTAAAGCAGATAGCTCTTCTCTGCCTCCTTCTCTCCCGACCGACCTAACGAACGTTGCCGGACGAAGAGCGAGCTGACTGCCGGCTCTTCATTTTCTCCATCGCTTCATCGAAAGCTAATGTCGAAACAGCAATGGGGGAAAGAGGCTACGACAGACAGGCCGTTCTTCGCCCCGGAAAACACAACCACAACAAAACAAATCAGTTTAAAAAAACAACCAACCATCAAAAATACAAACACAAATAAATAAACAAAAAAATTCAAGTAAACCCAGTAAACAACAAAACAATAAACAACAAACTCAACACATCCAAAATACAAAAGGCTAACGAAAAACCATGACAACTCACTAAAAACACCTATCTACAGCATAACAACAACATGAAAATACCTTACTCAAAACAATAACAACACAAAGTACAAAAATAAATATGGAAAAAATCAAAAAAAGAAATAGCAACCAAAAACATTCAACACAATAAAATGCATAAAAAATAAAAAAAATAAAAAACAACAAGCAAAAACACTTAATTAAATACAGAAACACTCTACTTAAAAACCCCAGCCAAGCACCCCAGAACCCAACAAAAGAGGAAAAAAATAATAACACAAGAGAACTTACAAAACATGTCCTCCCTCCATGCCTCCACAGCAGAACTGAAGAAACAAAGAAAATCAAACTCTTAATCACAACCCCACCTAGTGGCCGGAAGAGTATCTTACAGGCAAATAAATATTTTAAAAATCCAAATAAAATATAACCAAATTAATAAAATTCAAATAAATTAAAAAACTCACAAAATCCCAAACCAGAAAAACTAATTTATTTTAGAGAAAAAATCTCCCCACAAACAAAAAAATAACAAAAAAACTAAAAACAAACCATTCTTCCAAATTTAGTCACCACCATCCAAACCACCCCTAACCACCAACACACACAGTAAACATGCCCGGCTTGCCGGGCAAAATATGCTAATTTTCAAATAAATTGAGGACTTTTCTTGAAGATTCTAAGTTACGGGTTTGCAAGTAAAGACATTTATGACAGCTGTGGGCACATTTATGGCTGTCATAAACGCTTCTGGCACTGGCGGCCCGGGCCACATGAAATGGTGCCGTGGGCCGGGCCCAACCCATGGGCTGTCAGTTGAGAACCCCTGTAATTGATGATGGTTGAAAACCATGTGTTTTACAGCTGCTGCAGCTTCAGCTGGTGGAACAACAAACAGTCTCACTGGAGCAACAAATGGGATCTTTCGGGCCCTTGGTGGCCAGCCTCAACAGCAGCAGCAACAGCAAGCAAACAACACTCTTCAGTCTAATTCATTTTATGGCAACAATACTTTGAGCAATAATTCCCAAAGCAGTTCCCTCTTTTCACATGGTCCCGGCCAGCCAGGAAACACATCCCTTGGCTTTGGAAGCAGCAACTCCTTGGGAGCTGCTATTGGATCTGCACTTGGTGGATTTGGCTCATCTGGTAAGTTGTTATTTCTCTAAAGCAGCACAGCGAAGTAGTTGGGTTTATTGCTTGTGGCTTTAAAAAACATTTTTCTCCAGTTATTCAGATTTTTAAAAAATGTTATATTTGAAGTTGACAGGAAGGCAGCTTGTATAAGGGATAGCATTAAGTGTATAAGGGAGCAAAGCAGGTGGCTCACATTTGGGAACTTTTAAAATATTTGGTTCTTCTGATTACTTGGCCTTTAATTGTAATCTGGGCAGTGTTTGTCTGAGCACCAATTAACCCTTTCTTCCATTACCTTTAGCAGCTGCAGTTATGAGTGTTGTTGTTCTTGGATGTGAGAAGCTGGGTTTCCTTTGTCAGTGTTGTAGGTGCATGTGCCTGAACTTTTTGATGAGTGAGGGGAGCAATCTTTAGGACACCTTGTAAGGTGTGTGTGTGTGTGTGTGTGTGAGAGAGAGAGAGAGAGAGAGTGAGTGAGTGAGTGAGTGAGTTAGGGAGAATGGGAGAGAATGGGAACATACCTTCCATTCTTTATTGCTCTTTAACATGTTGTTTCTGTGCAGAGGCAAGGGCACTTTCTTTCGTCTGAGAATATAGTCTTGGTCTTTCAAACATCTTGCAATAGCTAGGCTTTACTTTGTTTCTTTTAACTGCTTCAGTTCAGAAGTGCTTAAGTATTGTCATTTTCTTTTCTTTTTTAATCATGCAATGAACTTTATTGCTTTAATTGCACTGTAATAACATAAGTACCTAAACCCCTTTCTAGAATGCATAAGCTTAGATTGTGGAAATGGCTTATTGAAGAAAACTTTACTTCATGGAGAGACACATATGAATAGTTGTTAATTGTTTATATTACATAGGAGAAGGCATGAGTGAAGCCCACACAATTTTGTGCACTTAACAAAAAGAGTGGAAGTAAGCTTGCACACCTTGACTTTGGAAAATGTCCCATGTGAAACAATTTAAAAAAACATTTAGAAAATATTAGAACTTTGCAGCTTGACTGTTAACAGGCAGGCTTCCCATTGCAGGTTTTGAGGATATTTCAGATGTCGTTTTAAAATGAGCAGAGAAATAGTGTTTACTGTAAGAATTATTCCAATATTCAGAATAAAAATATTCATTTGAAAGTTATTAATGGCCAAACAGATTATGTTCCTGTTTTTGTACAGGGGGAAAATTAGTCTTATGACACTTTTTTGTCATGGATTTCTGATTTTTTTAAGGGGGGGAGGGGGCTTGGTCTTGAATTTTTAATATGAATCCAAGATATCCACATATAAAAATTATCCTTATTTGTAGCCCTGCATATTTCCTGGGCATTAATTGTGTGAGCCTTATGCCATTTCAAAGTTAATTTTGTTTAAACAAATTCTGGCTAGTTATATAAAAATGTATCTCCATTCTGGTTCTCAATTTTTTTGTGTGTATATTGTAAATGACATTAATACATTGCCACCAAATACAAATTATTATCATATGGTAGGACGAACATTTAATACAATATAGGGAATTTTTTTTAGCAGAGGAGTTAATTGGTACCAGTAGGACAATTGCATTTTTTGTTTTATATCATCTTCCAAACCCTCTTGGAATCTTAGAGCACTGTTCCAATCTATTCTTCTCCAGTTGGATGTCCTACGGGTGTGCTGAACTATAGTCCCTGTTATTTCCACCTACTAGCTACAGTGTCTGTGGTAGCTGGGGATTGTGGGAGTTGTAGTCCAGCATTTCCAAAGGCAGCCAGTGTGGAAGGATGTTCCCCTATCACAGCAACCTTCTGAAGTAGTTAAAAGTGAGAGGAATGGCTTATTTAAGGCTGTCCAGTAAGCTTTCTAGCTGATCTGGGATTTTAAACTCAGTTACCCACATTTAAATCCTACTTTATTAATCAATGAACCACATGTCATAAAACAAGTGGGTGTAATACTGTTCACATAGATACAGCACCTAGGTCTCATGATACTGTCAGCAGCAGTGATTTTCCCCCCCTGAAATAAATATTTCTGACCCCACCTCTCTCCCAAGGTCCCAAGACACTCTTAGCATCCCTATTGAGGGTAGTGAGATTGCGGGGGTGGGGTCTTTAATTTGCAAAAATCACTTCAGTGGGCAAAGTCATCCTGCCAATGGCAGTTTACAAAAATTAAAAGATTTCCCCTCCCCATTCTATAGCCCCTGCAACAGACCATTCAGGCCTGGGGGTAAATTTAAAAAAAACTATTTCAGAAAAAACGTTGCAGCTGCTGATGTCATCAGCCTTATGCGGCTTAGCTGCCTGAACAGCATTTCAGCCATGATGGGAATCGTTTTAGTTTAGAAAAGTGGCATATTGTGCCATTTTAATTTCTCCATTCATCAGAACACGCCCTCTTTTTCTGAAACTACGTAGTCCTCTTTGTGACCTCATTTGAGTGTACCAAAATCAGTTTCCAAATTAAAAGGAGATTGGTGGTAACAATTTGTTCACATTACCTCCAAGAGTAGAATCTCCTCTCAGATGAATATACATTTCTTGAAGCCTGTATGGCTGGACGTAATCCTAATTCTGTAACTGTTTTGACATAACAAAGAGCACTTAATATGGACACATGGTGCAATTTTAAATAGCAATTATACTTATATAATTGCACTCTCTGGGTGGTTCACAAGGTAATTAGCATTCAAAAGACAAATCAAAAGACAAAGGTGAATTTGCCCAATTTAAATAGCAAGAGACAGGTTTCTACGCAAGTTTCATGTTTCTTGCTCACAGGTACAGTATTAAACAAAAGTAAGATTTTATTTTCAAATATATCTAGGTAATCGAGCCTTTTCAGTGTCTTGCTGTTGCATAACGTTTCACAATAATTCATCTAAAATTGATAAAAACCACTTGTATGAGGCATACCATTGTACTATTGGGCGGTATACAAGTCTATTACTAAACTGCTTTTCACATAAGCTTCTAGTCCATACCTTTGTGCACTTCCCAGTTCCTTGTTTAACCTTCCTCTGCAACTACAAATCTTTTTTGACCTGCCTCTAAACACCACTGGACATTTTTCTTTTTCTTTGTTTCTCGCTTTCTCTCTCTCTTGTGTTTTTTTTTTAAATAATAAAAATTGCTTAGCAGGATCAGTTTGTATGGTTCTGAGAAGTGCAGAAGCTGGGGATAATTTTACTGGCAGTAATGGAATAGTGTGAAACCAACTTTGTCACTTAGAGGTCTGTTATGTAGAACAAATCAAGCAGCATGTTCCAACTAGTTTGATGAGAGTTTTCCTGGTCAAAAAATAATATTTTGGCTGGGGGGGAAAACCCCAAGAGGAACTATTTGCAGCAACGATTGATTTCAAGTTTTGATATTCACTTTCAATAATGAAATTTAGCACAGTACGACATACCTGACTATTGGTCTCAAAGTCTGACTCCAGTGTATCAAATATTATTAAAATGTTACTAAGTCTTGAATTATCAAGGCTTGGAGACTGCTTAAACTACTTCCGTGTTTGAGGAATGCTTGTAACTCATTTTGTGATTTATTAAATCATGTGTGATTATCACAGTAATTGTCTTTAGAATAATTTGATTGTTAAAATTATTGTGATCACATCTGTTATTGCCCAGCTGTAGGTTGGGGTTAGGTTTTCTTTGGTTGACACTGTATGTAATAGGGTCTTTTTATTTCTTCTTCAGTTGGCAGTTCTGCAAGTAGTAGTGCCACAAGGAGAGAGTCTCTGTCTACTAGTTCTGAAATGTACAAAAGATCTAGTAGCAGCCTAGCACCCATAGGGCAGCCATTTTACAATAGTCTGGGATTTTCCTCCTCTCCAAGCCCAATAGGCATGCCTCTGCCAAGCCAAACTCCAGGACATTCACTAACGCCACCGCCATCACTTTCATCACATGGATCCTCATCCAGTTTGCATTTAGGTAAAAAATCCAAAGCCCTTTTTTGTTGTATATGTATGTGTGTATATGTATTTTTATGTGTATCTAAATATTTTATGTTGGTTAAAAGATGTCTGCTTGCCTCTTCACTAAACACACTATTATATAGTGGGCCTATTTGCTCAGTGTGGTTAATATTTTGCTTTTGCAAGTGATCTGTTTATGGGACTAACAAATTTTCCCATACTGCCTTCAACAGATTTGCCACATGAAAATGAAAGCCTGGTGGTAACATAGGACAAAACTATGATTGGGTTGTTGCTGTTGTTGTGTCGTTGTTTTTGTATGACAGGCCAAGGTATATTTTCTCTGTATCTGTGTTAAACATACAGTACTTCTGTTTTTAATGGAGTCAGCTTTAGGCTAATGTTTGGTGCGTGGTAATGATACAGATTTCTCATTTATTTTTTGTTAAAAGCTCAGTCAAAGTTTGTCGTATTAAAAACTGCTTTCTGAACTAACAGATTCATGGATTCACAATAAGTTAAATGTGCTTACCTTCAAAACAGGTGAAGATAATCATTCATATGTGTAAGGGAAATAGCAGTAGTATTTATTATTTATAATGCATCTTTTCCATTACGCTTGCTGCATCAGTAATATCTTATTTGAACTAGTTAGGTGGTATGCTGATATTCAATTTAGTGTTAAAAGATGTACTTCTCTAATTAAATTTTATTATTGGTGTATATATATATATATATATATATATATATATATATATATATATATATATATATATATATATATATATATATATATATATATATATATATATATATATATATATATATATATATATATATATGCAATTTGTAGCTTCATATTTCCTTTTACCACCCCTCTACTTAGTGTAAGTTATATACAACTTTCTTGTATAATTTACGTTTATAAACTGTACAGTCATTGGACACATAACTGGAGAAGAGTTTATCTGCCCTATAAGAGATCCATAACTTGATTACTACAAATGCCACTAAAATTTAACTCCCATAAAATCCATCATCTATGTTATGGCACCTCCCCCCCCCCAAAAAAAAAGTCTTTACTTCTTCTAAATGGCATGTGAAAATAGGGATCTACTTTTGAGGTATGCATTTATTGGCCCTCTATATTTCACATAATGAAGTTGCTTGGTTCCCCAAGTAGCATCGCTATAGGGGAAACGTCGTTGTGCAGGTTTCAATGGCAGCTGCGCCATCTAGCAGCACAAAACTGTCATTATCTGCACAATGACGTTAAAAACGTTAATCCTCACAACAACGGTTTTTCGATGTGCTGATAGTCATGTGGCGAGTGGCGACGCATCGGTAAGCGGAAATGACGCTATTCGAATGCGTCATTAATCGAGGGTCCACTGTATTGAGGAGGTAAGATACAAATAAGGCCTTATAGATTTTTGCCAACATAACATTCAATGTTTGCTGATTAAAATTATAGTTATAGTGCTCCAGTATTCAGCGTCCAAATTTATTTTTCGTGGCTTGATTTCTCCCAGAATCAGACAGTTGACAAAGGTGCCAATAGATTCTTCACTATACACAGATTGACTCTATTGGACTACAGTGACACAAAATCTCTATCTGTACCAGAAACTTTGACAATTTTCTTTTGCAGTATGAATAAGAATTGTGCTTTAGTACAAACGCTGTGACTGATATTCAGGTATTTCTGCATTTCAAACAAACCATTCCAGCCTTCCTTTAGCAATATCAATTACACTTATATACTGCCTCATAGCACTTAGTGCACTTTCTGGGAGGTTTACGAGTAATTAGCATTCTCCCCCCCCCCCCCCCCCAATGCTGGCTACTCATTTTATCAACCTCGAAAGGATGGTAGGCTGAGTCAGCCTTATGCCCCGTCAGAATCAAACTCAAAAATCTTTGGCTGCAGTACAGTAGTTTAACTTCCGGGCTACCAGGGCTCCTTTCCCACTGTAACTGTTGGCAGCCCCCAGTAATGCTGTTGCTAAAGTTGAGCGGGGGGGGGGCTCAGTTAACGGAGTGAGTTGCACATTGAAGATAAAATCAGTACTTTCTGATGCTGATGCTGCTAAAGAGGAAGCGTTCCAATATTTGTGTAAGTGTCTTGGGGTTCCAGCCTGGATAAGACATTGTTTCTTCTTTTAATTTAGGTGTATAAATTATCAGATACTCTGAAATAATTCCTCTATAGCTGACTTTGATGAGGGTAAAGTGTACTCTAGGCTGAAAACCTGAATCACTCTGGCAACATCTGCATGATGGAACTTGCTTTTATAATATACTGTGGAGGTCTCACTGGCTGAAGCTCCTGGTCCCCTCTCAGCTGAAATGCAAAATTAAAACTGTCATGTAGTGGGAGCAGCATAGGATATGTGCTCAGGCCAAGATAGGATTACAGTGTTGAATTGATTGTATATCAGTTACTGTATATCTGCTTAAAATTTTGTTAACCATTGTCGTATGGAAGAAGAATATCAGGAAGATAACAACTGTCATTTATTACCAGCATTACTAGAAGAAGAAGAAGTATTTTTAAGGCTTTTGTTTCTGCCTTTTTCATTCTGCCAAAGAGAACCAAAAAGGTCTAGGCCAGGGGTTCACAACCTACAGCCCGTGGGTTGGCCCCGGGCCCCGATGCCATTCCATCCGGCCTGCGGCAATTACCCCGGAAGCAGAGACAGTTATGACCGCCGTAAACTTGCCCGCACATGTGCAAATGCACCCAATCATGGTTTGCAGCAGGGGGAAACCACGGGTCTGGGCTGCGGCATGGTCTGAGGGGGAGTTGTCTGGCCTGCGGTAAGGTTGAGAACCTCTGGCCTAAGCCATTGTTTCAAGATCCAGATTACATCCTCCTTTGTCCATCTAACCTTTATTTGCCCCTTTTTTACTAGTTGCTCATCCTGACGGTTTTGGTTAGTCCTGCCATTTTGTCTTCCCTGACCCTCTTCACCTTGAGAGATGGGCTAACTTTCATAGAGTTATGCCTACCATTATTTTCCCTCTGCATTTCCTGTCTCATACTGAAACAACTTAAAACATCGCTCTCAATAGAAATCAATACCCTAATATTGGCATGTGCTCTAGCACGTTTAGTTTTTTGTGTATGTGTGGAGATGGTGGTAAAAACTCACATTTTAAGAAAAGACTCGGGCAGGATTTTGCAAGACTATCTCCATTTAATATTTGTGAATAGCTGCCATTGTTTAAAAGAAAACAAATTGTTTCCAGGGACAATTTTCCATAATTTTATCTTAAGACCAGTAAGACATATTCGTACTCTTTAAGAAATACAATTTATATGTAGATCTAAATGTTGTGGGATTGCACAACATTTACATTTAGTAAATCAAAACTGATGGAAAATTTTGCAGTGACTTTGGTCTAAAAAACAAACTGTGTGCAAGATATTCCTAATTTGTCTATTATGCCCTGATTGTGTGTGCTAATTACACCATAAAGTTGTAATTGGATCGCTATCAGTATTGAAGCTGAAAATAAGATTTTTTGTGTATGAAGGTTAATAACATAAACTTTAGATTTTGTGCACTTGAAATACAGGAGATGCTACTAAGGGTTTCTTCTAATTATGAAATAACCTTTGCTGCCACCTTGTGCCATCCAGAATGTTACTTTACTTAAACTAGTGCCAGATTTCATTCAGTCTTTAGTTTTTTGGATCTCTGTAGTAAGATGTACTAGATTTCATCTGAATTCAGACTGAATCCAGAACAAAAGCTGATTCTTTTTAAGCCTCTGCCTGTGAGAGACAAGGGCAGAAGATCTAGTCTCATAAACAGGAATGCTTCACTGTTCTGCCCCTTCCTTTTCTATCAAGATGTAAGCAAAGGGGGGGGATGTGTGTTTTTACCGTGTTACACGTGTATCACCGTTTCTTTAAAACCGAGGCATTTTTACAGAATCTGTAACAGTAATGGCTCCTGGATTTGGAAGGTTTGGATAATTTTTAAAAAGTAATGTCTGGAGGATGGTTATGTTGCTCATAGAATCCGAGTTCCCCATCATGCCCTTCCTGCAACAGCACCAGGGCCTTCCAAAGAGCTGTTCCAAGGGAATGGCAGGCTCTGCTGGGGCACTGGAGGTATCAAGCAAGGAAGACGATCAGCGGAAATGTGATGTCTCAGCTTTATACTAACAGAAAAGTCCTTTCTGTTCACACGGCAGGTTTCTTGGATCCCCCTCTTTCTAGAAGCAGCAAACCCTTTATGGTATTAGCTACTGTATGCCTTGCTTTCCATTTTATTGGCTTCTCCTGAAGCTTGTCTTAAGATTTAGCAAGAATACATATCTATCTTATATTACAATGGGATAAACATTACAGCGGAACTCCGGATAACGACGGTACCGGATAACGCCAAATCCGGATAACAACAGCAATTTTTGAGAAAAGATTTACACCGGATAATACCATTTTAGTGTTATCCGGTGTATCATGTTTGATCTCCTACCTTTTCACGCTGTTTGGGGCCTGAAAAAATTGCCAATTCAGGTGCATTTTGTCGGCTCTCAGCCTCCCCAGTAGCCTCTGGGAGGGTGGGAGGACCTTTTCCATCCTATTCCCGCCTTCCTAGGACGTCCCTGAGCTGCACAACAGCTAAAAATAATTGCAGCCGAGGAAGGAGTTTTGCCTTGCAGCAACGCTTGGGAAGGTCGCGGGACATTGGAAACAGCGCAGATCAGGTCCCCCGACCCTATCAGAGGCAGCCAGCTTTTTTTTAAGCGTAATCCAATGCATGCATCAGATAACACTAAAAACCGGATAACGACATGACTTGTGGAACCAAGTTTTGTTGTTATCTGGAGTATTACTGTAGTTCCTGATTCATTATGAACAGCTTTCCCAAATCTAATGAGCAGTTTGATACGTCACACTGAGGTATAGCAGCCTTGTGAAATCTAGACATAAAGATAAAGGTCACCCTTGCTCAAAAGCCAGTCAGATCCAACTCTAGGGTTCGGTGCTCATCTCCATTTACAGCCAAAGAGCCAGCACTGTCTGTCTGTAGACGTTTCCATGGACATGTGACAGGCATGACTAAACACCAGAGTGCACAGACTCTGTTTACCTTTCCCACCAAAGTGGTACCTGTTTATCTACTTGCAATTTCTTTCGAACTGCTAGGGGCAGGAGCTGGGGAAGAGACAGGAGCTCACTCCATCGTGCAGCACTCGGGTCTTCCAGTCGTCAAGTTCAGCGTCTTAACCACTAAACCACCACAGTCCCTATATATTGACAGACATTTAATTGACGTACTAGAAACTGACTTCCCTGTCTCCTTTTCTCTGCCACCCACCTCAATTTTGCAAAATGTAGCTTCTCCTGGGGTCGGAGAGCCTTACTGAGCACAATAACTTTGTGCAAGCAAAACTGAACTCATGCTCCTCCGGCTGACCAGGCTCTGTAACTCATTTCCCAGCTGCAGTTGACAGTCTAGTTTAGGGGCATACCCTTAAGAAAGTAGCTTCTCAGGATGTACAGGAGAAATGGGGAACTTAACCTTTGGATGCAACCTTTAGTTACATTAGAAATATTTTACCACCCCTTTATGAACCATCAGTTGAATTAATCCATGTTAGCTAGCATTGTGTGTTGAATGTCATTAGCTGATTTAGTTTAGATCAGGGGTTCGCAACCTACGGCCTGCAGGCTGGACCCACCCTCCAACACCATTTCATCTGGCCCACGGCGACAACCTTGGAAGCGGAAGCAGCCACGTTTATGACAGCTGTAAATGCACATGTGCAAATGTACCCGCCACAATTTATGGCAGCGTTTACGACAGGGGAACCACGTCTCTGGCCCGCTCAGCTGACTAAGGACGAGTAGTTGGGCCTGTGGTGTGAAAACTTTGAGAACCTCTGGCTTAGATAGTCATTTTTAACCTATGTAAAAGCTTGCCTTTTTCATGTTTATAGCAAAAAGGAGTTACATGAGCATATTTAGATATAAAACTACATGTGCTGCCAGAGGCTAGATCAGGGGTCCTCCAACTTTTTAAACCGGGGTCCTGTTCATGGTCACTCAGACTGTTGAGGGGCCAGACTGGTGGTCCCGCCGGTGGTGACCATCCTGATACCCCTCCCCTGCTGCTTCCCTGCTTACCGGCTTGGAAACGCTGCATGGCATGGGTGAAGGAGGGAGACAAGGATTGAGGCGGTACCACCCACGGCCGCAGCAAGGGTGTGGGCCGGATGATATGATGCAATGGGCCAGATCTGCCCAGCGGGCCATAGTTTGAGGATTCCTGGGCTAGATAGTAAGCTTTGGGATACCCTGATCTGGAGGTTGGTCAAATTGGTAGATGTTTGCCACAAGCTTTTCTTCAGTTGTTTATACATATTTAAATGATGTGCATCAAATTCGTATATATCAAGTAATAAAAGTATTGGAGAATACCATGTTAGTGTTTCTAGTGATCTCTAGGAGAAGGGGGAGGATGCTTCTAGTTTAGAAATGTTCATAGAGGGAGGAGGAAAGTGGTAAAGTAGGACAAATTTGGCAGCAGATTAGGATACTGCATACTGAATTGTTAGTTTCTTTTCATAAAAGAGGTAGGGAAAAATACTTATTTTTAACATTCTGTTAGTATGTCATAATGTGAGAAAGAGTGCCAAAGATAGAGTATTTGTTTTGATTCATTTTTATCTAAGTTTCTATTTGGGGGAAAGGGCATTGATATCCAGACTCTTGTTTAATGTCGGAGCTGTCTTGATTAGTTTTACGCTTTCTGGTACACAACTAGGGTGGGAAAGACTTGTTTCATTCTCTCATAATAAACTGACTAGAAGATAACAAAGAGGAGTAATGTGAAAAGATGCTCATTCTAGTCTTCCTGATTTGTTGTATAATTTAACTGTAGACTATTGAAGACTTATTTCTAACAGATCTGCTTCATTGTAGGAGGACTGACCAATGGTAGTGGTCGCTATATATCTGCAGCTCCAGGAGCAGAAGCGAAATATCGCAATGCAGCAAGCACCTCCAGCCTTTTTAGTTCCAGCAGCCAGTTGTTTCCTCCCTCACGTCTTCGTTATAGTAGATCTGATATTATGCCTTCTGGACGAAGTAGGTTACTGGAGGATTTCAGAAACAATCGCTTCCCTAATCTTCAGTTGAGAGACCTTGTTGGACATATAGTTGAGTTTTCTCGAGACCAGCATGGCTCAAGGTAAGCAGTTGGAACATCGCTGAATAGTTAGAAGAATATTTGGAGTAATAAGTGTTCCTATGAGTCTTTGAAGAAAAACACATTAAATTCTCTTCACTTTAACAATTAACACAATTATCAGGCAGATTCTTTTTTCTAATTTTATTCAAATGATACCTCACTCTTAAGTTCCCAATAAAAAAATGGATATGACATTCTGCTTGTATGTTCCTTTATTAAGAACGCCAGTGTGAGATGAAACATCACACATTAGTGGCCAAAAATCCAACGCGTTGCATGTTAAGTCATACAACAAGCATCAGATAACTATAGATTTTTTTTACCTTGTGCCAGTTCATCTCCAGCAATTGTGCTATTTGTATTACTTCAGCATATCTAAACAAGAGAATTTTGACAATGAGTAAGAGGCCCGTCCCACTGATTCTGTCCCACTGAAGACTATGAAATGTTATCGTTTTAATTTAGTGCTTTGATATGACTAATAATTCATATTATAATAGGTGAGTGTTTTGTTTATAGTAGTGTGTAAATTTCTGATGCTTGGCAGGTTTATTCAGCAGAAACTAGAAAGAGCTACACCAGCTGAACGTCAAATGGTATTTACTGAGATTTTGCAAGCAGCATATCAGCTAATGACAGATGTCTTTGGAAACTATGTAATACAGAAGTTTTTTGAGGTAAGAATGTGAAGGAAGCTATCACTCAAGATTTTGATCACTTTGTCCAGGTGGAGGAAGGTTTAAACTTTTTCCAGTTCCCAAGTTTGTAATGTTTGAAGGCTAAAGACCCCCACTCCCCCGGCATCTATATCTGGCATGTTTCAGGAAGAATATTTTGTTGTAATATTTTGTCAGATTTCAGTAAACCCTAATATTGGCAAACATCTACCAATTTGACCAACCTATTAGGGTAAACCTATTAGGGTTTACTGAATATTGGTGACATCTAGCTGGTGCCAGTGAAATTTTCCTCAGAACAAAAAGAGACAATCTCCCTTACAGCTCTATCCCAACCTCCAAAACACTTCAAGTAAGATGAGAGTAATTCCGGGTATTGTCTCAAGCACTCCGAAAATGCAAAACTACTGTGACAAGAGACTGTTCCATGTTATAACAGATATATACATCTAAGCTGCAGTAGTGATGCCAAAACTAAATTATCCATGTTGCTCAGAAAACATACATAACTTATAAGATCAGAAGTTTGTAATTTCATTTTGTGGGCCAAAGATGAAATGGCTAGATGGTATTGTAGACGCAATGGGCACAGAGCTGGGCAGGCTGAGGAGGATGGTGGACAACAGGGGTGCCTGGAGGTCAATGGTACATAGGGTCGCAAAGGGTCGGAATCGACTGCAACTGAACAACAACAAAAAAAAAGACTTGGTGAAAAAGGGTAAAATTTCAATAAAGAACTGTGTTTTCTTGGCCTACATCCCTGAAGAAGTTCAGTATATACATTTCATAAAAGTAATGAGCTGAAATCAAATTTACCTGTGTGAAACTTTCCATTTAGAATGCCTTTGTTTGGAAAGTTTGTGGTCATAATCTTACTAGTTATTCCTGCATGTGTAACTTCATTGGTAAAAGCGTCAGCTATGGCTCGCCACCACTTAAGTCAATGTAGGCATTTGCTGTTCACATCAGTTGCCTGATTTAGTGCGCAAGAACAAATGGTTTCAGCTGAAATTTGTGGTGATGGGGTTCTACCAGCATAGCTTTTCCAGTGGGATTCTGACTTAAAATTTGTTTGTAAGACACAGTCCCAGAGTATGAGCAGTGAAAGAGATTCTAGCTTTCAGTAACATTTTTTAACTAGCAAGTGATAAAATATGCTAATAAAAAACCTAGAACTTTTTGCTTTCTTTAGACAATGTTATTATTGTGGTTCTTTTTTCCAGAATAACATGTAGTGGTGTGTTTAGTTTTGCTAATAGTCTGGTGCTTTTCCCCCCCATCCTTCCCCGCCTCCCAAAGTTTGGAAGCATTGACCAGAAGTTAGCACTTGCAACGCGCATCCGTGGTCATGTTCTCCCATTAGCTTTGCAGATGTATGGTTGCCGCGTTATTCAGAAAGCACTTGAGTCTATCTCACCTGATCAGCAGGTAATTGTAAGTTAGAACATCATTTTTGTACTCTATATAAAGATGTAATTTTAAAATACTTTTTTTTTGTTCTGAAATACTTGCTTTAAAATTCAAGTCATTTTTGTGAGGTGCTATTTATATTAAGTCAAAAATTAAGAATATTTGTGGGGAAGGATTCAAATAGGAATATATATAATTTGGTAACTTTGGGTTATTTATTTGTAGAATGAAATGGTGAAAGAGCTAGATGGTCATGTCCTGAAATGTGTGAAGGATCAAAATGGAAACCATGTGGTACAAAAGTGTATTGAATGTGTCCAGCCACAGTCACTTCAGTTCATAATTGATGCTTTCAAAGGACAGGTACTGAGTTTTTCATTTCCTTTCTTTGATTAAATGAATGTTTTCCACCATTGTAATTTTTTACTTCATCTAGTCTTCAGCTTTACTCAGGTACTAGGTCTGAAGGTAGTCTCAACTGAACCTGCTTACTGACTGCTGTGACTGAAAGTCCTGCTTTATCTAATCGACTTGTAGGGGTGGGGTGATTTTAGGATTGCAACCCTTACTATATATTTAGCACTCCATAAACTCTGAAACATATCTGAATGGTGCTTATTTGTCAAACACTAAAAACAGAAAGTGATGGTCAACATTTAATATCATACGTTCCCGTAATCTGGTGCAATAAAAGAGATAAATTTCTTGTTTTGAAAACTTGAAGCATCAAAGAACCTGTTTTGGAATAGAACATATTTAAAGAAGCATGTGTTCTTAACTCTAATCCTTTATTTTAAGGTGTTTGTGCTGTCTACTCATCCTTATGGCTGCAGAGTAATTCAGCGTATTTTGGAGCACTGCACTGCAGAACAGACTTTGCCCATTTTAGAAGAGCTACATCAACACACAGAACAACTTGTGCAGGTTTGTGTTGTATAGGTATATTTTGGAAAATGCAAAATAATGGAAAGCACAACTTTGTGATTTAGTAAACATTACTAGAGAATTTGGCCACGGGAAAAAGATTGTGTCTATGTTTTCATTTATCAGTTTGTAGCTTAATATTTATTTTGGATATGGTCGTATTATTCTTATAATTTAAACATTACAATCCTAGAGCATAAATATGCAAATTCCACTTCAGGATTGGCACTTGGGTGCTTTATTGTTTTTTAAAAAATATTCTAACACAAATCACCTTAAGGCAAACTTTCCTTTTAGGACCAGTATGGAAACTATGTTATCCAACATGTATTAGAACATGGCCGTCCTGAAGACAAGAGTAAAATAGTTACTGAAATTAGAGGAAAAGTTCTAACTCTGAGTCAACACAAGTTTGCCAGGTATGGCTAAGGACAAATTCAGAATTGCTCTCTTTGTTTACTGTTAGGTATTGGATGATAGTTATTTGCTTTAAACTTTCCAAAACGGAACTACATGTACACATTAACATTAAAGGTTGTGTGGGGAGGGTCTTCTGTTTATACAGTGAGACTTTCACGTTCAGTAGAGAAGTAAAAATTACACAACTCCGTGTTCTGATGATATCGTCGTTCTATTGGTGATTGTTTTTTTTTTTAAAATTAAGCTGTCATGATGGCCAATGAATATTTAGATTTTAAAGCCAAAATAAAAGCAATTTGTTATTGTGGAAAACATTGAGATACTTTGTAGCAGATCTCTGAGGTAAAAAATAATAATAAATACCCCTACACACACACACACCCAAAAAGGATTAACACTTGGAGAAACATCCTTTCAAGCAGTATTCAAGTGAAAATCCTAGCTCCAGCTGTGCCCTAACTGCAGTTTAGGGTTAAATGAGATATGGTGGCAGCAAGAAGATGACAGCAACACGTCATTGTTTCTGAATGGTGGTCTGTTCCAGTCACACAGAGACCACATAATAAGAGCTAACCTTAAGTAGGTTTCTCCATGTACTTTTCTCATTTGAGGGAGGGGGGTGCTCATGAAGCCACTGCCAGGCCCTTTTGTTTAGATTCTGTTAAAATCAGCTCCCTGGTACCATATTTTATGTTTTTGGAAGGTCCGTTCTTAAATTTGAACCTGGCATGATTGTGTACAATTTTACTAAAAGATACCATGTTTTGAGAGGGTCCATTACCATTTTTTATGTGACAAACCATAATACTGTGTAATTCAAGAGACTTTAAGCCACGGGATCCCAAACCTTTTGGGCCGTGGGCCGGTCACGTGGTCCAGCGGGCCAGTCACGTAATTCCTCCTATCCGAAGCGGAAGTAAAACATGCCTTGCAATCTGTTTTGCAGCAGGATGAGATAGATTTTAAGATGCCGTTTTCTCTGCTTAAGCCGGGGTGACCAAACTATGGCCCACAGGCCAGATCTGGCCCTCAACGCCAATTCATCCGACTTGTTGCTCCCAGAAGTGACGAGGGTGGCATGGACCGGATGAATTGGTGTTGGGGGCCAGATTGGCTCATGGCCCGTAATTTGGAAACCCCTAATTTGAGTAATGTGAAAGGAATCCAAAGAAGAACTTGGAGAAACATGCTTCCAAGCAGTATTCAAGTGAAAGGCCTAGATCCAATTTAACAACGTGCAAACCAGCTTTGCTTTTCCAAGAAACTGGAGTAATATTTCCCCGGGTGGTGCTACTAGATGTGCTGTTACATATCCCAGTGTGTGTCATGTTATTTTTGTGATGGGCAAAGGGGCCACATTACAGCAGGTCCTGTCTCACAAAGTTTAACATGGGAGGAAATCACAAGAGGTGAGATTAGCATTCTGTACTAGTTTCTTCTTGGCATTCAGTTTAAATGACTTGTGTGTGTTTCTTATCAGCTTTGAGTAAGTGTGTCTTTCTAAAATACGTGACTCTTTTTCTGTACTGATGAATCTGATCTCTTGTAGCAATGTGGTAGAAAAATGTGTAACTCACGCATCTCGAGCTGAAAGAGCTTTACTTATTGACGAAGTGTGTTGCCAGAATGATGGTCCCCACAGTGCCTTATACACCATGATGAAGGATCAATATGCAAACTATGTTGTTCAAAAGATGATTGACATGGCTGAACCTGCCCAGCGTAAGATTATAATGCATAAGGTAATTGTCCCCCTTCGTTTCAGGGCTTGGAAAAACTTTATTAAAATTCATCATTTCCTGACCTTTGCGAGTGTTGGATGACTCATGATGCCATAGTATTTAACTGTCATCCCTCTTCCCATAACCCCCATTTTTATTTCTTCTTTATGTTTTTCCCAACATTGCATTACAAGTAAGATTAAAGATCTGCAGAGGTTTTCTTGCTGTTCATGTAATTATGGATGGTGAAAATAATGTACTCCACAATCCGCTAGATTGTAGGTACAATGACATAGAAAGAAAATGATTATATGCATGATAGGGGATCGACATATGTTGTGAATGACAATTCCTACTCCAGTAATTTATGAATAAAGCCCAATACTGTGTAAAATCTTTAACCCAACAAATTATATATTATCATGTTTGGTACATATATTTGTGCAATCAGAAGCCATTTCTACTTGCACACACAAAATTTCAGGTTTTCATCAATTCCTGTCTTTGTTGAAGAGTCCTTAGTGCCTTTTAAAATGTTTTTATTTAAAGCAGTTTTATTTTTTAAAAAATAATTATGCTGTGTAATTAATTATACAGGTGACACTCGGAAAATTAGAATATCGTGCAAATGTTCATTCATTTCATTTAAAAGGGCACCTCACTTGCCTTTTTCTGTTTTAGAGATGCTATCATCTGATTTTTGTTCAAACCACCTGTTGCATAAAAAGGGAAATACAGATTACTCTGATTTAGGTAGGGGATTACTCAGCTCCATAAAACCTCTTTCTGTGTGGAATGATTTCCTTGCCAAACAATAACAGCCATTATACATTTTGTTAGTCACCCTCCAGTACCATCAAAAGAAGAAGCCACTATTTTAAATGACATTTTAATCTAACCACAAGAATGAAGACATTTATTTGTGTGCATGCTCACAAAGTCCTAGTAGTGTAGTCTGCAAAAATCTTATTTTACAAATGGAGAAAAGGGAAAGCTGAAGTAATGTGCTACACCAGTGGAAGTACTTCACTTTATATACACCTCATGCAGCCTTATGACTTCACACTAGAGACCTTTCCCAGTGCCTTAATTGTTTGGAATGTGCAGGAGAGAGATCTTTAGCTTCATTAGGGGATGAACCCATCTGCTTTATTTCTCTTTCTGTACTTTTAATCACAACACATATTTTTTAAAAACATTAATATTTTTAATCAACAAAGTGCAAGAATTAATACTAAAAGCTTAGTACCCCGTAGGGTTGTGCCCTGTGAGTGATATGCTTGGGCTCTTTGCTCTGCCCATTGGAAACATGAAGTATCCCATATCAGAGAGTAAACAAAGAAAAAAAGCTGTGGCACCTTACAGACTAACTCCTATATTTTAATGTTAGTCTTTAAAGTGCCACAGCTTTTTTTTTACTCTCTGATATGCTTGCACAGACTAACATGGCTACCACTTCAAACATTTCTATGAAATATCCCAGATTTGGTTTGTGTTTTGGCATTTAGCCACATACAGTAATTGCTACTGATGGGATTAATGGACAACTACAAAATGCTTCCATGTAATATATGTATTTTGGAGACTTTTCAATATGCCTTTGTATATACATGCAGATGAGTTAGGACTTCTTCATTGTTAGTCTGCTCCTATATATAAGTGTGCTTTGGAGCTTTTGATTGCAGGATTGCATATTAATTAATTTCTTCCACGAGGAAGCATATCTTTGTAAGTCACATGCGATGCACCCTGCATTTGTCTATGTTTTGTTGGGATGCTTCCATTGTAGGAAGTTCCTGTTGGGCTGTTCCTAAAAGTCAGTGAAGTTTGAGGCATCTACTTGTCCTTCATTGTTTCTGTTTTTATATAAAGGAAGGAGCTATATAAAACATTGTTGCCTTAACAGCTTAATTACTGTCCTATCCTTGATAGTGATTGGTCTCCAAGTAATCTCTGGCAGTTGTACAATTTGGAAATTCTGATTAAAGCAGCAAGGCTGCTGCTTGCTTGAGAGGTAGTAAATATCCCTTTATTCAAATATCTGGGGGAAACAACCAAAGACTGTTGCTTGGTAAAAACAAAGGATTTTTCTGCCTGTAAAATAGTCCTTATTAGAAGTCCTTCACTTTGCTTGAGTGTAGCCTTTAATGAGGTCACCTTGAGTATTTTTTCTCTCCCCTCAGATATTGAAAATTCTAAATTGGGAGATTTATTTATTTATTTCGACTTATATGCCGCCCCACTCGCGAAGTGCGACTCTGGGTGGCTCACAGACACATCAGTTCACACCAACGAGACAACATACTCAATAAAACACAGACCAACACTAAAATATCAGTATCAATAAGAAACGTAAAATAAATCACATAGTCCTTGCCGCTCAACATCCCCAATGGAGCCCGGGGCTCAACATCAACCCTCCAGCCAGGCGGGGCCAGGAGGGTAGCGATGGTGGCTGCAGCTGTCTCCCATCCCGGGCTAATGGTGTGGGCCATGGGAGAGATTCAGAAATGTTGAAGATAAAATAACAAAAATACTTAGAATAGTCTATTATAAGCTGGCTTTCTCTCCACTCACCTTCCCACGTTCTCTAAACATAACTAGTTTTCATGATCGGGATATGTTGATGATGCTAAACTTTCTAATTGCAGATTCGGCCCCATATTACAACTCTACGTAAATATACCTATGGCAAACATATTCTTGCAAAACTGGAAAAATACTATTTGAAGAACAGTGCTGATCTGGGGCCAGTTGGAGGGCCACCAAATGGAATGCTTTAAGGAAACATTCAAGCAACTGTCTGGAAGATGACTTTTATTGTGAATTATCAAAAACACACAACTTAACTTAAAATGTTGTGTTTTTTTAAAAAGAAATATTTATTGACTTTATCCATTTGTAAAATTTTTATTCATGTGTATATTTTGGGGGAATGATTTGCAACATATTGCCATTTCTTATCAGAGGCCTATCAGATTGCGCACCTCACAAAGCACAGAATAACTGTAAATGATGTAACTATCTAATCTCGCTCATATTTTGTAAATTTTTACCTTGTAAAGTCACTGAATAAAATAGTTTTTAAAGGGAAAAAGTACAGTATTCTTTTAATATACTGGTGTACAATCTGATAGGTCTGCCCATCACCATAGCACAACATGTTTATATAATTGTATATAGGATTAGTTTTCATTTCCCCCCTTTGTGCAGGATCTTTTTTATAACAGTTCAACAATAGAGCAATTGCATGATAATTATTGAACATATTACAGAAAGTTAAGTTCTGTATTTTGGTGGTTCACAATTTTATGATTCAAGAATTAATCAGTGCACTGCAAACACCAGTCAAAGAAAGATAAAATGTGAAATTGAGGAGTACCTTCTACCTTTCAGTGCAGAAATTTTAAAAGTAAAGTGTCTTTTCTCTAGAAGTGTATAAAAGCCTTGTATATATTTAAATATTTAATTGATAGAAAAATTGATTTAGAGAACTAAAGCCAAGGTGGTACTTCAGTTCATCAGGAATTGGTGGGGAAAAGAGTAAATGAGTAGACAGACAGTTGCCGTAATATGTGTGTTTTGCTTCGCATATACAGTTGTAAGAGAAGAATTGATACTGTTGAGCATATGCTTTGTGTTTTCACAATAGAAAAAACCGTAGGCAGTTAATAAAAGAGAAGAGGACCTACTTAAACTTGATACTCAACATAAAGCATGATTAAATATTAAAATAGCTTTTCGCTTCCTTATAAATATAAACATTGTATAAGTATAGTTAATAGATGTAAGTTTACCATTTGTAAACAAGCTTCTAATTTTCAATGTTTTACAAGCCTTGCTAATTGAGTAGTGATGCTTTCCTTTGTTGTACAGATGTACATTTGTAAACCTTCATGCTGTAAATGTAATTTGTTTTACCCCTTTTGGGAAGAAAATTTGCATTTTAGTGTATATTCATATCCCTGTCCCTTTTTGCTCTGACATAGTGTTGTATAATGTAAATTTATTTCAGCAAATCAAGACTGATTTTTTTTAAAAAAATCTATCTTTATATCGTTTCAGAAATATGAACCAGCTTTCTTTTATCTATTATGAGGATATTTTGTTCATAACTTAGCTATTCTGTTAATATGAACATTGGGAATCTTAATCAATGTAAACATTATTGAGAATAGAGACAAATTTATAGATTGAAATATTGATTACATAAACCAGTGCTTCTTCCATCATAAATTTGGCACAATTTGTTTTTGTACAGAAGAGAACTGTATTTTTGAACAGTCTGTTTCATCCTAAAGCAAATATGTATGATACTGTCAATTTTTCTCAGAACATGACACTGTAACAGTAAGATAAAGGTGTACATTTACAAGCGGCCTTATGTACATTTTCCAGCTTCCTTTTTAAGGCAGAATTGTGACCATATGTGTATAATTAAAATCCTTTTTAATCCTTTGCTTGTGAAAATATTTTGGAAAGAAGCTTATTCTGTATATTCAGTTTTTGAGAGATAAAGTACTTTGTATTCTATTCAAGTCAGTATTTTGTGTAAACACTTCATTTTGAAGGAATAACATAGGCGCTTTAGTCTCAGATGTGTTGGAGATAGTGACTTTGACTATACATCCCAGAAAAGTTTTTTTTTTTTTTGAGGAAATCTTGTGAGAAAGTAGAAGAATGATGCAGCCCATTTATGCCATGCCATTACCCTTCTTCATTAGAATATGCTGAAGTTTGCTTGCTGAAAAATTGGATTATGTGATAATATTGTCACACTTAAAATGTCAAGTATATTATAATTAGGCATTTATAGTAGTTTTCCCTTTGAATAAATGCAGTAATGTTGTAAGTACCTATATAAATGCCAAATTAATATTTTTATAAGGTTTTCCAGTAGAGATAAAAAAAATTCCTCAGAATTTTTTCCTTGGAATTCTGCCTTATCATCCAGAATTTGTAACTTTTTCACAACTTGGCTGGAAAAATGTGGGAGGAGCATAATGACAAAACTAAGGGCGGGGAGAGAAAAAGAAGGAGGTCTATAAAACTCCAATATCTTCTGTCTTGGAAAAACTCCCAAAAAAAACCTAAACCAACCTGTAAACAATAATTTAGCATTTTTGGGAGCATTTCAAACCTATTGGCAGGCTTAAATGGGATATTTGACAGATAAATATGTCATCATCTGACCAACACTTTCCTCATTCATTTTTGTCAAATAAATTTGCACAGGAAAAATGTGGAAAAGCAAGAATACCTCTTCTCACTTTATCTGTAGGAGTTATTTTTTGTTAAATATTCACTATAGTTTCCCCCATTCCTTGAGTACCTCCTCTGATGTAGATTTGATGGAACATATTATGAGACCTTTTGCCTAGTCTGTTTAGGTTTGTTCTGCCTCGAGGCCGCTTTTCGTTCATATTGAATAATGTAATATTCACTTGTAATATGCTGTAAAAAAACACAACAGAATGAAAATGTGTGAAAAACTTTATGCAATATGTTTGGTCTTATGTTTTGGTTATTAACAAAAAGTAGTGTTAACCAGTTGGAAACTACGACTATTCGGTTACCACTCGAAATCTTCACTACGCTACCAGAAATTTAAGGTGCAATCGAAATCCATGAATTTTCTTTCCGGGTTTAATTAGCTGGTACCAGAGCATTTTAAAATTGTATCTGCAAGTTCGCAGTTAGAAGGCCACTTACAAATTATTTTGGATGTTGATCTCAACCAAAATTAGTAAAATAATTTGAGCACATCTTCATATACGTCACAGTAAAATTTTGCCTCCATTTGTTCCATAGTGAATTTTATCTGTAAGCTTTACATTTAAAATAAATTTAAATTGGGGCGAATAACATATGACACCCCAAATGTGTATTATTTGTGCACTCAGTCTCACATATATAACACTACTTTTTTGTGTTTTTTTATATAATTCACACAAGCATACACAGAAAAAGAATTACTGTGAACAACTCCCTGAAGAATTATTTCTGTACCAAAATACAGGACATTGCTATGTTCAAAATGTAGAAAGTAAGAAAATAAGTTTATTGTAATTACAATTCATAAGTGTTTGAAGGAAAAAAACAATTGTGATTCTTTGGCTGGAATAATACGTCATAAATATTACATTTAAAGAAGCCCACAGCAGAGACCCTTGCTGGTCTGCCCTCGCCCTAGTGCTGTTCAGTCAGTAACCAAAGAAGCCATCTATCAATATCTACCCATAGGAATTTCCCCCACTGTCCAGACCTGTTAATGGAGTCAAAACTCATGAGAGGTCAATAAAAGTAAAATAGAGATGTTTGCTATAGTAATTAGAATAATTCTGCAGCAGAACTTTTGGAGCTGTTCATAGATCTGATATGCTGCAACTCTAACTTGCTCTGGGTAAAAAAGTTATGTTGCCTCTGTCCAGTCCTCCAATTTGTTTAAGAAATAGCATGCAATTTGGAGAATATTTCCAGAAGCTAACTGTTAAATGAATTTTAAAAATGGAATAAATAGTAGCCGTGTTAGTCTGTGTTTCAGGCATATCAGAAAGTTAAAAATACAAAACACTGCAGCACTTTAAAGACCAACTGTTATATGTTTAACTAGCTTGGTACCTGGCTTCGCCCAGGGTGGTCCCCCCCCCCCCCGCGTGCTCTCGCCACTGGCCCCATCCACCCCGGTGCGCAGTGGCCAAGGTGAGCGTATATGCGTCCGCTGCATTTCGGAGACTGAGATGGGCCCCTCGCCTCACCTTCCCCGGGTGGCAGTGGCGGGCGGGCGCATCCGCATGCCGACTGTCTGTTGGAGGAGGCACGTCGGACAACCCTGCCAGCCATCTCTGCAGCACACCGGCCAAAGGGGCACTGTTATCAGCCGCGGCGTCCCTTACACGGCACGGTGGAGGCCCGTTTACCTGGTCCACATACCTGAGCACAGTGGGTTAGGCTGTGCCGCCGACTCAGCACCTTGGTCTCCCGGCGAGGCCTCCTGGGCGCGGACCGTGGCCCCGGCCTCGCCTCTCTGCCCATCTGTGGCAGGAGACGTCCCGGTCTTGCCCGGTCGGCCATCTGCGCTGGTGTTGCGGAGGGCCCGCGCGGCGTGGGGCCTGGCCCGGCGCGGCCTCAGGCTGTTCTCGCGGGGGGATGGCTGGCACTGCCTGCGCTGCCCGTTCTTGCGGCGAGGCCTCCGCTGCCTCTGCCGCCCCCACCTTGCCCGCTGCCACCTTCTCTTGCAGCCCCTCCACCGCCAGCTCCCTGGCTCTGCGGCTGCCACAGCCTCGTCCACCACCATCCAGAACGTTTTCGCCGTCCTGTTGTTGGTGCAAGCCGCCGCCCAACGGCTATGCATGTGGCCAGGCGTTGGCACTGGGAGTGACCCACCGCTGAAGGGCTATGCGCCCGCCCAGTCTCTCCTGAGACCCACGCGCATGCACAGTCAGTTTTGTCCATATTTGTGGGGCTTGCGCCCCACAGCTGGGCCCCAACGGGTACACAACCGCACACCCAAGGTAGGCATGTGCCAAATTTCAGGGGGGTCGGTCCAGGGGTGTGGGACAAATGAACAGACACCTCTCTTTTACACACACACACACACACACACACACACACACACACACACACACACACGAGAGAGAGAGAGAGAGTGTGTGTGTGAGAGCTTTCATGGAGCAAGTCCACGTCATCAGATGTCTGATGAAGTGGACTTGCTCCACGAAAGCTCACATGAAAAATATAGCAGTTAGTCTTTAAATTTCTGCATTGTTTTTGTTTTTACTTTCTGATATGTTAAAAGATAGAAGGCTTTTGTTTGGTGTTTTTTCTTTTTCTTTTGTAAACTGGCTAAGTAGTATTTGGAAGAACAACAGAAATTTTACCAGTTTCAGAGAAAAGCCTACTAAAATTGGGAACTATCAGGAGGCATTCAGTTTAGAGACCTCAAGAGACACCATGCCTTCTTTAGGAGATTTCTACAAGGTCAGTTAACTGCACTCTCAGTCTGTAAGAGATGCCACATGGGAGTGATGCTACATCAAGGAATTAATATTCATGTATCATTTCACTCTCAGTGTTGTAATAAATAATTGAGAAATATTGGGAACACATCTCAGCTGAAATGTGTGTGTGTGTGAGATACAATCACAAACCTTTTTTGTGTCAGGAACAATAAAACTCCCAGAACTTTCTCTTTCTCTCTCTCTCTTTTTTTTTTTTTTTGTATTCCTACAAATATCCAGTTTGGTTTGCATTATAATTTTTAAAGTTTCAAAACTGCTTATATTGGAATGAAACTAAAGTTGAATCAGATTCAATCCCCCTGACATTCTGTAGTTTTCACAAAGTTTATTGCTCAAGTCTGTATTCTTGGGCAAATTAACACTTTCTCACATGATCTATCTGGGTTTGGCCAACTAATAAGATTAATTCAAAATATGTTTTTGGAGGCATTGTCGTAAATAGTGCATTTGGAGATCTTGCATAATGTTTCTGATTTTGCATCTGCTGCAAGATCTAGACAAGGACCAGTACTCCATTTAAGATACTGTTTAAAATATATAAAACTCAAGTGAATTGTCACAATTGATAGCATTGAAATGCAGCAAAGCATGGGGAAATGCAGCAAAGCATGGGGAAATGCAGCAAAGCATGGGGAAATGCAGCAAAGCATGTTCAGTTAACATTTGGCACTAGCTTGCACATGTAAAAATAGAATTTACTTAAGAAGCATTTGTAGCCTTCCCTTATATTGGAATGTAGTGTGTAAACAACTTTTTCTAAACCAGTTGAGGGCTACTTCTTAGCCTGTTGATTGATACTGTCCAAATGTGTGTGTGTTGAGTCTTAAGTATAGGCAACTGATGCCCATCAAAATGTTAGGATGGAGACCACAGCTGCTAGAACAAATCAGAACACCAAAAAGCAAGCCTTTGTCTGCAGTGACCTGCTCTTCAAGCAAATTTACACAACATTCAAAACCAGGCAGCTCCGCATGACAATCCCTTGCCTCCACATCTGCTCAGAAGGCACACTAAGAAGCAACACTGTAGAAAAAGATGGAGTTTATACACATCCCATCTGGTTGGCTAGCTCAGTGCTTGGTTGCAGAGTCTGAGGTTAATTCAGTTCCTACTGTGCCTCTAGGTCTAGGGAGAAGAGCCAACCTGAGTGGCTTTGGGTAAGCTGCATCGGCCCAGGGAACGTGCAGCAGAAGGGAATGGTAAACCACTTCTGTGTATTTACCTAGAAAGCCCCAGAAAGGGTCACTATAAGTCAAGATTGACTTGATGGTACATGATTATTATACCTGTCTACTTACAAATGAGAACTACATTTCTCCAAGACTAAGTTCGAGTTGTGAGTAGTAAGTCACAAGTCAATGTTTTAGTGGATTATATTTCACACCAATAAGTAGGGACAAAGTTACTTGTGTGTGACAGCCATGACTATAGTTTACTACATCTTATTTCACTGAGGATGGAGTTAACTGTTTATTACTCATTGATAAGTATGTGCTTGGCCTGAACAGTAAGTGGGATAAAGAGAAAATACCATAGCCATGGCTCATGTTGTGCTGCTGACTTGCCTTTCTCTCTTCATAGATGTGCAGCAGGTGAGAATCAGGCAAGGGCAAGAAAATTGGGAGAGTGAGTGGTTGGTCAAAACTGGGTCTATAAGGTGAAGAGGAACAGAAGAATGATTTGATCTATGAAGAAACAAGAGAGATGTGTCTGGAAATTCTATGTTAGCATGCTTAGGGTCTGCCATACAGGTAGCCACTGCACCAGATCACGGCTTCTTTCATGTCTTGTTCAAATTTTAAACTGCTAAAACCAAGCTACCTGTTGGTGAATCCATTCCATAGTTCCTTTCACCTGACTAGTATGAGAAAAATTAGCTGACACAAGATTGCCGTTACCAGGGTACACCCGATTGTGGTTCAAAAGTACCACAATCTTGGAGGACACTCTTTCTGTGTACCCCGCCAGATTGCCAATGCATGTGCAAGTAAGGTGAGATGGTTCAAATGAGTTGCCTGGAGAGAGAAATTCCATGTGTTAAGTCCAATGCGAGCTCCTCAAATAAAAGACCAAGTCATCTATATAGTATACATGGCATGATTAGAGCTTATAAAAGCATATTCCTTCTCAATCCCCAGTGGATATGACTGGCAAATGGTTGCTTAGTAGGAGAATTCATAAAACACCAACATTGGTTGTTCAGAGGCAGAGACTGCTTTGAAGGATTTAGGAGGCTTGCCATCTAACTTGGCACAAAACTCACCATGGAATGGAAGTACAGTAATCTGCCGTTCCTGATACTCATCCTTTTGCCTATACTCAGGAAAATGACAGATAGAATTCTATAGAGACACATTTTGTGTATGACAGTTTAGTTTGTTCACTGGATTAATGCATAGGGATTACCTGTCTGCAGAATTCCAACCAACCTGGCATTTTCTTGATGGGTTGGATTGTATATTCCATTCCATTCCCAATTAGGTGGTGGTGGTAAGCTTTGTACTTCAGGGTATCTAGAAGATGATGTCAAGGGAAGCTTTTCTTTTGTAAGGTGTTTACTTCTGGTGGCTTAGTGGTTAAGATGCTGAGCTTGGAGACTGGACAGTTGGGGTTTGATACCCGAGTGCTGCACGACAGATCTTGGGGACATGAAAGGAGCCTCATTTGGGTGTCCCCTGAGTGGAGTTTCTCCAGCAAAAATCCTTTCATCCGTAACAGCGTTCCGTGCGCTCCGGTGTCTAGTCATGCCTGCCACATGACCACGGAAACGTCTGCAGAAGCAGACAGCGCTGGCTCTTCGGCTTAGAAACAGAGATGAGCACTGCACCCTAGAGTCGGATACGACTGGCTTTCGACCAAGGGAAACCTTTACCTTTTACCCAGAGTAATTCCTGATACGAAATTCATTTTACAGCAGGATTTCCAGTGTGCAATAAACAGAATTGGCCACTTGGGGGAACTAAGCACTTGCTACCCCCACTCCATGACTATACAGTACCAGCAACATCAAGAACTTAAGAAAGTGCAACTGAATAAGTAATTTTTACTGTGACTGTAATTATAACAATCTGCTGATCCAAACTTGTGAATAACAGAAAAGGTCTATTTTAAAAAGTCATGTTCCTCATTCCTGACTGTTCAAATGCATCTCATAAGAATATAAGAACAGCCTTGCTGGAACAGGCCACAGCCCATCCAGTCCAGCATTCTGTCTCACACAGTGGCTTACCATTTCCATCAGGGTATTCCCAAGGAGATGCCTTCACCTGTTTAGGATTCCCTGGAAATGGCATTGAGAGATATCCTGCCTATGTCTCCAACCCGGAGTTTGTTCTTAATGTATCCATAATTATAGCCATTGATACCCTTGTCCTCCATGAAATTGTCTAATCCTTTCTTAAAGCTGTCAAGACTGACAGCTGTCACCACTTCTTCTGGCAGGGAGTTCCATAGACCAGTAATCCTCTGGGTGAAAAAGTACTTTCTCTTGTTTGTTTGAGAACTAGTACCCAAAAGTTTCATCGAGTGTCCCCTAGTTCTAGTGTTGTGCGATAGGGAAAACAGTTTTTCCTTATCTACTTTGTCCACACCGTGCATGATTTTATAAATTTCAATCAGGTCACCTCTTAGACGCCGTCGCTCAAGAGTGAAAAGGCCCAACTGTTGCAGCCTCAGATCTCATTCCGTGCAGTTATCCCATTAGTCATGATGATGACAACCACCAGCTTCACTGACCCACAAAGGCAATCCTTTGGAGCCACCTTTCTTTATTTCAGCCACAAAGCATATTGCTCAAGTGTCTTCAAGTTCATATGCAGGAACAGTGGCACTACCTTGCTGCGTTCAGCTCGGTTGTTAGATATGAACCGGATGGCCATAAAATGCAAATGTGTAGTTCTGGTCCCAGTCTAACGTGGGCTCGCGCTGATCTCAGTCCTGCTTCTTTTAGTAGCAACTTCCTCCTAAAATTACATCCTCAAAGACAAATAATTCACAGGAAGATAGCAGAAGCTGGGCTTGGCTTCCGTATGTCAACAGCATTTCGTCCCACTGCCTGACTCGTAAGTGGCATTACAATATTGAAATAAATAAAACTGTTTAATTAGTTACCCAACTCCCATATTGTAGGGGGACTTTTTTCTCAGAGCAGGAGGGAGAAAGAGAAGTAAATAAGAGGGCTGCCTCAGGCTCATTTCTGGGGGCCTTAGCTGCCTCCCCCACACACACACACACACACAAAACCCACAACCAACCCAGCCCTCTCAAGTGTTTGATGATGTAACTTACAGCAGCAACATAAATGGGGGGAGAAATCCCTTTCCATTTCTGAGGTCCAGTAAAGAAGGAACTGATGGGGTGGTGATGTTAAGCTCCATTGTACTGCAAAGCATTCAGGTGCTCTAATGCCTGTAGGAATCCGATCCATGTAAAGATAATCAGCCTCATTTAACGGAGCAGTTTATAGCCCCAGATAAACACAGAGTTAAAAAGGTCTGATGAAGTCCAGCTTCATTAGGCAGAGTAAGGAATAAACAGAGATAGAGAAGTAGAGAGAAAATATATACACGACTGCAGTTCTTGGCTGAACAAAGGAATAATAATGGCGTCTCTTTATTCAAACTGAGTATATCAGAAACAAAAAAGGCATATACAACTAATTAGAAAAGTCCGAACCAAATAAGGAGAATGCTTCTCACTTTTCTACGCATGCCCACAATCAAGCGTTGTCTCTCATGTATACAAAGAGGCCTTTGTTTACAAAATGTGTAGCAGACAGGAAGACAGAAACCAGATACATTCCTACATGTCCTCCTTTTTCATTTAAATTTGAGAGAGGGACGGCTAATCATACCCCTGCATGTCATCATACTCCATAACTACTCCTCCATATACATCATCACTGTCCTCCTGGACATCGTACCCCTCCTGACTCCTGGTACCTTGTTCCAGAGGATGATACCTCATTGAGTACAATTGCTGTCGTGCAAAACCCGATGTCTCCCTTCTACGCAGTGGACATGTGTTACACATAGAAATAAGATTAGGAATACAATTAATGCAAAAACACAAAGATATAAGGCAAATAATAATAATGAACCCATAAAAGAAAACTTGTCTAAGGACAGACAAATCAGGCAACCAAGAAGTCATCCAATCAAAGAGATTAACATCAGTGCGTACATTGTTAATAATGCTCTCCTGTAAATTCTGAAGTTCTTTCTCAATAGTATTATTCAGATCCTGGAATTTTACCCGACATCCCTGGTTCCCGACCAGCCTACAAAATCCTCCGGATTTTGCTAACAGGTAATCTATGGCCAGTCTGTCCTGCATTTGGTCTTGATGGAGCTCAGTGATTTCCATTTGAAGATCCCGTATGACCCTCCCTGTGGCATTGATTGATTTCTCCAGCCTACAGGTGAGTCCCAAAATGGACCTTCTATTCTCCTGGGAAATGACACCTGGGTATGATCCCAAGGTGAGTGCTCCAGTGATAACACTCCCTATAGCTCTCCCCCAGGAGCTCCCATCAGAAAGCTGAACATCGATTATCACTTCATCATTGCAACCAGAACCCATCGGGCCAGCAGCAGCTCTCCGGCGCCGTGCATCTGCCTGAAGCGGCATTTGCACTTGTACGGGTAAGGTAAAATAACCCAATGCTGCACATTGATATTGTCCTGGATGGAAATTCGTGGCAACTCCATTAAAAAAGAACCACATGTTGGGATCCTTGATTTGCCATCCATTGCAAATTGAACCACTATCTATATCAGAATAATCAGGAGTAAACATAGGAAACACATCATATATATCTTCAATAGTAGTGTTAAACAAGGTATAATTAAGCTTATAAGAACTGTTATAACTACCCCATAACCAAAAATAATCATCACAACCCGTATAATTGCCTACATTCCGCAAAACCCGTTTTGCTTGAGTCCAGTGCTTCCATTTACTATTCCAGACTCCAGAACTATGACAGCAGAAACAAAGCCCTTTAGTGTATTTCTTGAATGTCATACTTCGCCAGCGGGTGTTGTTCATGACGAAGCCAAAAGTTGGGGTTGCCCCCATGAGTCATTGTTTTTACAGCTGGAAGCACAGTAAGAAAGAAAAGAACAAATGTCAGCAAACTTAGTTTACTGGTGAACCACCGTCCTGGAGCTGAGTAACCTTCTTCTCTCTCCATGGGCGGATCGCTCGGGCAGGGACCCTTCCACTCAGGATCCCCTTGTTGCCAATAAACGACCAATGGCTTAGGAAGACACTCCCCTAAGAAATAGGAACATGGCCTGTCTGATGACCAGTGCCATGTTATTACTAGCACCATGTAACTAGATATGAAACATGAGTGACATATAACACAAATGCAATATCACAAACCCATTTACATGTGTAGGGTACTGAAAACTCTTCCATGTACTTCTGGAGGTACCTTGAGATATGCAGTTTCATAAGGCAAAACATAACATAAGCAAAGACAGGTCTTTCCCCTGTAAGAGAATAAGCAAAACATTTAAGCATGAACAAAACATGAACATTTCTCTTCTTCCTTACATGAAGGAGGTCTCTGTAGCATTCTAGCAAGCATTTCTCACTCCCCAATTACATGAGTAAGGCATTGCATTTCTTCTTCTCTCACTGGTGTAAATGAAAGAGGCATTCAATAACTTAAAACCAGCATAGCATGGTAAATCAAATACAGTACAAATATCATTAGAGCATTTCACACTCATAGCATGAGCAGGTAGACAATTTTTAAAAAGCTTTCAGGTTTTATAATGCAAACAAAGCCAATTCACTTTAGAGTCCAACACAAACTTTTTAGTCCAATTAAAATGTCCAAATTAAAAGTCCAAATGTTGATTGAAGCTTTCTTCTTCTCTCCAGCACAGTTCTTGGCATGGCAAGGTTGAAATTAGGCCATAAATTCTCACTGAATTCACAAGACAACTAGACAACCCCCCCTTTTCAGCTTTTCGGGCAAACACACATTCCTTCATGCTCCAGCCACACCCATCTGTATTAAGGCAGGCAGATGAGGTATGAGAACAAAGAACTTCTCCAGAAGTTGCAAGTAACTTTCACACAGAAGAACAGTACAGGGAATTCCCATTTGCTTTCCCTGCAATCCTGATGCTTGAAACTTGGAACAGCCCACTCTGGATCTCTTTGTTTGAGGGTTGGACAATTCACAATCAGCCATAAACTGGACTATTTCTTCTCCCTCCTTGTATTTTTTCAAAAGCCTGCTGTCCATAGAGGAAGGATCCACACCCCTTTTCCTCTGGACTTCTTTCATTTGCAGCATCTGAATCTCAACTTTATGACAAACTGCATCTGTTAGTTTGTACATGCAATAAGACCTTTTTCTGGGCTTGGGTTTTCTGCATTCCTCCTCTGGGCCATCCTTCCACTTCCTGCCCACACGTGAGGAATCAAGTTTACCACTCAGCTTCTCCTGCTTTTGTGATGAGGGTTGCTTCAGGGGCGAGCTGAGGTCTCCTGTGCTGCTCTTGGAATCACACTCCTTGCTTCCTGCCACTTTGCATGCATTACTAACTTCAATCTGTGATGAGGTTCCCACCATTTGTTCCCAATCAGCTGGCACTAGTGTTTTTTTAGACTTGGCAGGCAGTATTGCAGCAGTCCCAGTTGCCAGAGCCTCTCTGTTCACTGGATATACAGCAACAGTTTCCATATCCAGCACAGCTGCAGTTAAAGCTGCAGATAACAGGTCTTTTGTAGGGCTAAAAGTGCTTGATTGCTGCAAGGCAGGATATAATGTCCCATCTCCTTTTCCACCCCCATCTCCATCAGGGGGCTCATGCTGTTGTTTCTCATATGATGGAGGGGCTGTCGCCAGAGTCCCTCCCTTGGCTGGGGGCAAAAGCTGTGGAAGGGGACCATCAAGCCTCTGGGACACCAACATATTTCTTGGAGTAAGTCTTTGAAGACAGTTTCTGACTTCACTCCACATATATTGCACTGATACAGAAACCCCTTCATGCTTCTGCAATTCATTCCCAATTTTATTCCAATCTTTTAAGTCCAGACAATCATATTTATACCACGGACTGATTTTTCCTATAACTTGGACCAGCTGTTGTACTTCCTTCTTATCAGCCCGTTTCCCATTTTTATGCAGAAGATATGAGATATCTTTACAAAACTCCTGCTCAGGCGAAGCTAGCACGCACCCCATGATAAATTTTTCACTCACCCTGTGGGATCCAATTTGGATGAATTTCGCAAGCGCTTGACTGACCTTTCCTCTGGTCGTGGGTGAATGACAATAGACCTTGTCCCTGGTCGCAATGGGGTGCTAATTAGGTGCTAATCGCTGAAGCATTTTTTCAAAGCGTTCTTTGAAGTTCATTCAAACGCCTCACACGGGGCACCACTTGTAGGAATCCGATCCATGTAAAGATAATCAGCCTCATTTAACGGAGCAGTTTATAGCCCCAGATAAACACAGGAAGAGTTAAAAAGGTCTGATGAAGTCCAGCTTCATTAGGCAGAGTAAGGAATAAACAGAGATAGAGAAATAGAGAGAAAATATATACACGACTGCAGTTCTTGGCTGAACAAAGGAATAATAATGGTGTCTCTTTATTCAAA
The DNA here is from genome assembly GCA_035047305.1 of Bradypodion pumilum. Taxonomy (NCBI): domain Eukaryota; kingdom Metazoa; phylum Chordata; class Lepidosauria; order Squamata; family Chamaeleonidae; genus Bradypodion; species Bradypodion pumilum. The sequence continues at coordinate 162,157,191 of JAWDJD010000001.1, read as the reverse complement.
CCGAGTATATCAGAAACAAAAAAGGCACATACAACCAATTAGAAAAGTCCGAACCAAATAATGAGAATGCTTCTCACTTTTCTACGCATGCCCACAATCAAGCGTTGTCTCTCATGTATACAAAGAGGCCTTTGTTTACAAAATGTGTAGCAGACAGGAAGACAGAAACCAGATACATTCCTACAAATGCCTCTGCCATTATAACTACAGGGTGTCCCAAAAGCCACAATACATAGCAAGAACATTGAATGCAGCCCAGAAGTACAGAATTTATCACTAGCATAAGTTGATTGTGCCAATTCAGGCCTACAAACAGTAGTTGCCCTCCAGGCATGGGAACATGTAGCTAAATGTACCTTTCTTGACCAAATATTCATTATAAAATGTTTACAAAATATTATCTATGTGTTGGCCACCTCTTTCTACATACACACAAGGTCTTCTCCCCCACTCACAGAGAACACGCTCCAAGATAGCTGTTTTTATGTATGGCAACTGGGGACAGTGTGTACAATTCCCATAGCCTAATGCTTTGCAGTGTGGTCAAACTCAGTCTTGCCTAGCCAATCCTCCTTTGTACCTCAGAAATGGAAGGATTTTGGCCTCACCTATGCTGCCACTGTAAGTTACATACAACACCTGAGAGGACTTTTTTGGCAGCGGGAAAGCTAAAGCTCTCAATGTGTACTGAAGCTATTCCAGTAGCCTTTTGGATGCTGTAGTGAAAGAAAAGGAAGGAAGATCTTACCCTTAATTCTGACCACTTCTGTATTTGTGAGTGTGTTCAGGTGTGTGTGTGTGCACCCTTCATCATCAGTTTCCTATTGTTGGTCCTGTTGTGGCCAAGCCTTTTGATGCTGTTTTTATGAAACAGATAAACTCTCCTTCACCACTGATGGACCTCACAGACCGGTTAAGCTCTAGCAACTTCAGTAAGCCTTTCAAACCTGAAACTTTGCCTTCTGGTTTTTATCTCAGGACCTTGGTATGGACATACATCAAAAACTCAGCTAACAATAAATAAGGAGCACTGCTGAACATCTCTGGCCTTTCTCTCAATGAAAGAATTTCATGCTCTTCTTGGAAAACATCTTTTTTGATTAGTGTCTTTGCACCTGGACTATTGTTGTGAAGCCTGTGTGGAACTGCCTCTACAAATGACACTTCGCAGAGAATGCCTGGAGGGCAACTACTGTTCTTAGGTCTGAATTGGCACAATCGAGTTATACTAGTGATTAATTCTGTATTTCTGGGCTGCATTCAATGTTCTTGGCATTGACCTAGGTCCTGTATATGTCTGTTCCCCAAATAACGTTCCATTAATTTGTCATCAGCTGGTTGCCCCTTTATTATTTCATGATATGTTTCAGAGAGAAACAAGGGGTATCACATTTTTAAAATAATGCATAGAGGAGGAAGAACTCTTAGATTTACCCAAGAGAGTGAAAGTGAGGGAAACAATAGTAGTATCTCACTGATAGGTTTCCCTAATATAATTATCCTGGTAGCTCCTCTGGTGGCTTAGTGGTTAAATGCTGAGCTGGAGACTGGAAGGTCAGGGTTCAATACCAGACAACTGCACTTAGGGACACGAAAGGAACCTCATTTGGGCATCTCTTAAAAATCCTTTCAACCCAGAGTAATCTTTGACACCTAATTATTATTATATCCTGGTGAAAATGGAAGAAGCTGCTTCTGAGCATCTGCAAAGTATATACAGTACTGTATTCTCTCTGAACTCAGTCCTCTTGGGTACATCTTAAAGATTTTGAAGCCCCAGGATCATTTGTAGCTGACTCCTTCCATTTTGTTTCCATTGCTACTCCAAAAACCAAGATCTTCGTGGTCCGTGAGCATCCATACTGATGGGTTTGCTCATGCGCATTTGCGATAACCGGTTCTTCCAAACTTAGCTTTTCTATTCTAGAAAAGCCTCAATCCCAGCATGCCTAGCGCCAAGGTCCCATCCATCTTCCTCAGTTCCATTTTTCCCGCCACATCACTCAGTCATGTTCTTCCAGGCTCTTGCATACCGTAACTATTGGAATTGTTTTTTGGTTCTTGTTCGTTATAATTGTTCTTACGTTTATTAAGAAACTGTTTTGGGTGAAAAAAGAAAAATATTTATTGCTTAACACGCCAGTTAGAGTCCGTTCAGGACTGTGCTATTGCACCTGATGGATTCAATTGAGGGATTGGACTTATCTGGCTTTACTATTAACTTTATAGACGATTCGCCACATTGGTGGCAGGGACTTGTATGTCTAAACCATGTAAGCGCTGCTCTGCTTGTAACAGCAAATTACCTACTGTTGATGGACATGATCTTTGCCTTTTCTATTTAGGGGAACACCATTTACCAAGTGCTTGTGTTCACTGTAGAAAGTTTAATAAATCTACTCTTAAAAAATGGGCAGCTAGGCTGACTGATTTTTTGTGGTGTAGTTCGCTTTTACCGCCAGAAAAAAGGGTGCCAAAATGCAGTTGGCCATTTTGTCAGTACCTGCTCCTAAGCAAAAGAAAGTGGAGGGTGCTAAACAGTCCAAAAAGTCTAAACAATCCAAGGAGCTTAAGGACAAGTCTTCCAATGTTTCCCCTACTTCATCTGCTGCTCCTATAAAAGAACCCTCTGTTTTGGAACAGTTATATGTTTTTTCTACCCCACAATGACCTGTGGGATCACCGCAACCTGTGACCATCGACCTCTTCCATGCACCCAGCCACAACCTGTGGAATTACCCACTTTGTCAGTACAAAGATCTCATGATTGTTCACTACAGGCTAGGGATTAGGGGTCATTTTCTTCTTCTGCTTCTCCCCCTACATTGCAGGTTCTCAAGCAGCATGATGTCAAGGCAAAGCCTCACCATTCGCACAATAAGCCTACCTCAGGATCTCCAGTGCACTATTATGGCCAGGATGGCCAAGGCAGTTTGCCCTTCCATTATGGAGCATATCAGGATCGTGGTGCATGTGCTGCAAGGGAACCTCACCTGCCAGCGTATGGTTGGGACAGATCCCACGCCCCTCAACCATCGAGACCTTTGGCTCCAACGCACAGCGTTTTGGCTAATTCGGGATTTCCCCGCATGTTGGATGGAAATTATGAGCCTGTCTCAGAGCGCCAGTGCACTTGCTGCACTAATGTTGATTCTCTGGCTCAGCCTGTCCCTCGTCATAGTTTTTGATGCCATGAGCAGGAGGTAACTTCTCTGGTTAAGCCCGCTTGACGCCATGAGCAATGGCTTTGGGTTGACCACCCCTTGTTGTGTGTTGAATTCAATGACCACTGAACCATCCATGCCTAGCTGTGCCTCAGACTTGCCTCCAAGTCGTTACGACTCCCTACATGTTGGCACTGCAATGGCAACTGCTCTCAGTCAGCCACCAGCATCCAGTCATTATGCCTTTAACAGTTGTATGCAAGTTTCTGCCATGGGCTATTATCAGGCCATTCCACTGACCTGTCCCCAGTCTCAGGCTCTGGTGTGTTGTGATTATTGTTGTTCTGCATGGCTCCAGCTCAGCGCCGAACACATTGCACAAGATGTAAGGAGACCCCATTCTCGCTCCCCTCAGTCAGAGTCTAGTAATGTGGTTACTGTCGACTCCCTGCGGCAAGGTTTTAATCTCATGCCTCTTCTGCCTGTTCCTGCCAAGCACAGACATGCTTGGAGTCCAGTTAACCAGTAATGGCAACCCATCCCTGAGGATTTGGAGTCCATTGCCTCTTCTGCCCATGCTTCTGAGAGTGGGCCTTTGCAAGCTCTAATGTCCCAAACTGCGGCTATGGAGCATGCTATGTATTTTGAGATGATCCAAGGGATAACTACTACCCTTGATTTAGAAGTTGCAAAGCCTGAGGCTCAGAACCTGGATAAATGGCTATGGGAGATAATGCTGATCGTTTCCTTCAGCTCACTATGATTCCCACTATGCTGCAAAAGGTGCAGACTGTTTGGGAACAACTGACTGCTAATCAAGCTGTCCTGAGAAAGAAATACTCTCGTTATCTTGCCATTTCCAAAAAAGACAGAGGCCTCTGTCCTATCATGGACTGGCAGAATCTAAATTATTTCATCATTGTTCAAAAGTTTCAAATGGTTACTCTGCAGTCCATTCTACCCTTTCTGTTTCCAGGTGCGTGGTTTACAACCATCGACCTGATGGATGTGTACTTCCATGTGGCGATCAGAAAGGACCACAGGAAGTACCTCAGATTCATCCTGTCTGGCCAGATGTATAAATACAACAGACTCTCTTTCGGACTTTTGTCAGCTCTGATGATGTTCACAAAAACTGTGGCGATGGGCCTCGATGTTTACCCGTACCTAGATGATTGGCTCATACTGTCCAGGTCCAGGGTGACAGCACAGAATGGGCTCAAGGTGAACAAGAAGAAATCCTGTCTTACTCCAAGTCAATCTGTCCACTTCATAGGGATAATTTTAGACTCCCAGGCTGCAAAGGTCTTCCTTCCATCCAAGCAAAAGAAAGACATTCGCCAGGCAACCAAAATGGTGATTTCCACCCCCAGACTTACGGCCCTCCGTGTCCAAACCCACTTTGGCTTGATGGCCTCCACCATTAAATTAAGAAGTTTCTTAAAGGCTTGGGAAACTCCTACCCAGATGTGTGGAGACCATACCCTCAGTGGTCCCTCCCACTTGTCTTGGACCAGTTGACTAAGAAATCGTTTGAGCCTGTGGCTACCTCGGCCTTGCATCTCCTGACGTATAAAACTGCCTTCTTATTGGCTATAACATCAGGCCAGAGAGTCAGTGAGATCTCTGCTCTTAGAGCTGACCAACCTTACACAAAGTTATTTGCTGACAAAGTGGAACTCCACTAGGATGTGTCTTTTTTTGCCAAAAGTTGTTTTGGCCTTTCACCTGCAGCAGCCTATTGTCCTGCCCACTTTCTTTCCTTCCCCATCATCGGATTTGGAAATGACACTACCTGTACACACACTGGATGTGAAAAGGGCATTGGCCTTTTATTTGGACAGGACTAAGAGATTTCAAAAGACTCAGCGCCTTCTAGTCTGCCATGCTGGACAAGAGAAAGGCTTGCTGTTGTTGTCCCAATGCCTCTCCAAATGGATCACTGAGACCATCACCCTTGCTTACAGACTGGCACATCAGGATCCATCTTCGGCTCGAAATACCCATTCTACGAGAGCCATCTCGACATCCTTTGCATTGTCCAGAGGTGTCACCCTCCATGACATCTGCCAGGATGTGACATGGGCTCAACCCTCCACTTTCGTGAGGCACTACCGGTTGGACGTGAGGCAATCCCGGCATGCGACCTTCGGTCAGAGGGTCCTGGCTGCAGTTCTACAATAACAAGCCCTCCGTCCTGGTAAGTTAAGCTTGGGAATCACCCATCAGTATGGATGCTCATGGACTGTGAAGAAGAAGGGTAAATTGCCTACCGTAAACATAGTTCTTTGAGTGGTCCTGTGATCATTCATACATCCCACCCTATCTCCCCTCTTATGTCAATGTAGAGCTGCCCTTACTTCGTGGTGATGCAAATGGAACTGAGGTAGACCCTGGCGCTAAGCATGCTGGAACTGAGCCTTTTCTAGAATAGAAAAGCTAAGCTTGGAAGAACTGGCTATTGCACATGTGCACAAGCAAACCCATCAGTATGAATGCTCACATGACCACTCAAGGAACTACGTTTACAGTAGGTAACCTAACAATTTTCCTTACAATTTGCTCAAACAGTTTTGAGAATGTGAAAAATGACCACCCACTCATTCCCCCAAGACACACACATAACCTGTACATTTTTGCAATTTCGAGAATATGCTGAGAAAGTGAGAATATGCTTTTTGATCAGCCTTGCAATTTTATTGTGCTTACCTTACCTTACTGGGAAAACACCTACACTTTTCCTTGCCTCCATCCAGGCCAATAAAAGACTTGCTTGTGTTTTGCTGCAGGGCTTCCCAGCCTTTCTTGACTGGAATGCTGAGTCATAGGTTAAACCTCCAGGGTCCATGGCTTTCTTATTTCCTCTAATACCTCTGCAGTGACTACTTATTAAAACAGGTGGTTTTTTGTTTTTGCTTCAGGTGGACAGTCCTTTAATGTAAAAAAAACCCTGTTGTATATCTAAAAAACAAGAAAAAAAACAACAACAAATAAATTTTCTGACACCTTAACCCTCGTTTGGGGAGACTTAAATCAATCAAGCAGTTAGTCAATCTTATATATACATGAAGCAGAAGTGTGGGTATGCGTGTGCTCTATAGGAGCCCACACCTCTGGATGTATCCAGTTGCAACTTGGCACGCACGTACCTTGCATGTGCGAGAACAGCACCGTAAGGGTCTGGACAAGAATGGGGGGCCGTGCGCCCCACAAATTAGGCAAAACACAAAAAAACTACACATTTCAGTGTGCAACATGGCACACTGTGCCCAATTAGAGAACATCGAATTAGTGCAGGAGGGGAGGGGCAATGGCCGCACGGCCGCCACACCAACTGCCACTGCACATGCACACCGTTGCCCTCTGGAACTCCAGTGGCTGGCCCGGACATGCTGCCATGCAAACGGGTGCAAGGAATGCCACCAGGGCACAGAACACCACTGTGTCCAGGGAGTCGACGCTGCCCATAGCCTTCAGAGGTCAGGATGGAGAAAACCCCATGGCAATGCACCCGGCAGAGAGGATGCTGGCCACAAACACAGCAGCAGCAGCAGAGGCAGCGGAGGCAATTCACGGCCCGGGTGAAGGCCGCGAGGGCCCATGAGCTGGGGCCAATGCACTAGCCCATGCACCGGCAGGGATGGTGCTGCCAAGGTGACGTGGCTGCCCAAGGAGGCGACAGACAGGGCCGCTACAACCGCCACTGCACTCTGGAGGCGGCAGGCCCGGCAGCGACGGAGATGGCAACAAAGCAAGGGGCAAGGTGGTGTCCCGGGAGGTGGAGGGTCTGCCTGCTGAGGGGCCGCCACCAGGGAGCAGTGTGAGGACCACACCAGCGCCGCTACCCCAGGAGACCACACCACCCTGGGAGGTGAGCCACTGCCACCCAAAAAAAACAATCCCCGGGCAAAGCCGGGCACCCCTGCTAGTCAAATAATAAAACTGGTGGAACAGTGGTTAAACTGTTGTATTGCAACCAAAAGGTTGTGAGTTTGATCCTGACCATGGTGCAAGATTAACTCAGCCTTCCATCCTTCTGAGGTCAGTAAAATGAGTACCCATCATGTTGGGGGCAAAATGGTAATTCACTTGTGAACTGCCCAAAGAGTGCACTAAGCGCTATGTGGCGGTATGTAAGTGTGATTGATTTAATTTGCTTTAAATTGGATTACTTCTGGGCTATTTTCTGACCTAACAACAATTCTAATGCATGGAGAATTAGGCAAAGGAATTGGTAGGGTTCTATCCATTCTGCACTGCCCAGTTCTTAGATCAACAGCCAGTTTAAATGCTGTAATAGTCTGCAGCACACAAGCTAAACAGCACATAAGCCTTTCTCCACTCTTTTTTGAAAGGAGAATGGAAAGGAAACCTCTTTCACACACAAAAGTCTCACTCAAAAGTGTAGGTTGTGTCTACAAAAATTAAACACTGAGTAGCCTTTGCAGTTCATATTCTGATACAGTAGCTGTGCAGTTCAACTATTGTAATGAAATGATGAGATATCCTACATGGATGGCTGTTGTAACAAAATCTGAAATAAAAAGCATTGAGCAAAACTTGTAAGGGGACAGAACAGAATGCAAGGAAAACTCTGTATCTCAACACAAGACTGCTAAGAGCTTGAAAAAAGTGACTAGGGGGGCAGAACACTCAGCCAAAAAGATGAATTGTGAAATTGTCATTTTAAGATCACAGGGAGTTACTATAACTCAGATCAATAGTCCATCTCCTCTAGTACTATCTACTCCAGTGGTCCCCAACCTTGCACCACCACTTCCCCAGGTAATGTTGGCCTACAGTTCACTTGATTCTTTGTCAATGTGCCCTATTAACAGGGATGTTTTAAACCAAAAATATCTAGGGACCCAAGTCTATGAACCCATGATTTTGACAAGCTGCAGTTCTTTCTGTTGGATTTTCAGGCTGGACTTATTCCAAGGCCAACCTGGAGATGCTAAAATCTTCTTTCAAGTAGTGTATGTGCTTCTAAAATCTCATGCCAAAGCTGTGGTTACACAAACAGATTCCTTCCCTTTCTTCTTCAATTTTCCTATGGACTATAAATCTTAACAAAATGGGGCAAGCCATGTTTTGAGGTGTCTCATGTAGCCTGAAGGCAGGGCTGCAGATTCTTGGGTGAGCAGAACTAGCCGAACTGCTTGCTTGTTTGTTTGTTTGAATACTATTTTGCACCATGATGCATATTTTCCAGAAAGATTACATATGGCTAGGTAATTAATGCTGAAGGTTGGTGATACCCCTGAGACAGATACTGATCATGGGATCCATTGTGTCCTGTAAGCAAGTAAGAAAAAATGGTCTTAAATTTTGGATGCAGAATCTGCAAACTTAATCAGCCTCCACAAAACTGGCTGTGCTGACTGATGCAAAATACTGAGGAACCTTTGCGCAACAAGATCCAAAAGCTAAATTCCATATAAGGATAATATCTTTGTTTATTAGCTGAAAAAGCATAACACCTCTGGCATCCCTTCACACCATGGAAGATATTGCAAAAGATGGAGGCAGGGTGGAAATAATGGGGGGGGGGGGTGTTAAAGAAAAATTATGTCCCTGTTCTGTCCTAGTTGGGGTAGTGCAAAAGAATCACCAGATATTTAAATTTGGACTCACTGGGTATCTTGCTAGTGTTAGATTGCTGCTAGATGTAGCCAGTGGGTTGGCTCGTTTATTGTTGAGTCCGGCGCTTAAGAAGTATTCTGACCAGCAGGATCAGGTCAAACAGTGATTTATTATTCAGCTCATGGATACCGGACTGGGGAACATGTACAAGGTGGCCAGCTTATATACAGTGGGAATGGCAGTTACACAGGTTAATACATTTCGACGGGCTTCCAGAGAAGCGGGAAAGTTTGTACTGACGAATCAGCTATTTTGACAGACATTTGAAAATGGCGCCTTTGCAAAAGGTGCACAATTCTGCTGTAGACTTTACGGCGCTCATAACGGTTATAACAAATAACGCTTGGACACAACAGTTACAGCCCTCTGTTACTTTTGTAATATGGGGGGGGGGACTACCCTAGGTTGCTTGCAGCCTTGCAAGAATTGTGAGCTGTTGTGAAGGTTGCGCTTGCTGGATGATTGCTGTGACTTGATGCATTCATTATCCGAGGTATTACTGTACTTCCCAAATAGACAATTTTATCCACTCTTTCGATTTCTTGTGTTCCTATTTTATTTTATTTTACATTTTGAAAAAAGAGGCACCATATTCTTGCACACACAATATCAGAAAGATCAAGGGATGTACAGTATGTGTCCGTGCAAGAAATCATCCCTGAGCAAAGTTGGGGATGCCTTGAAAGTGTAGAGAAGATGGTGAGTCACTGCGTGGAACTTAGGTTTCCAAAGCAGCTGCCCCTAGCTACAATACTGTTCAATTCCGTCTGTGGATACTTGCAAGGGTGCACAATTCTGTTCTGATTCATAGTTTGTATTCAACATTTCATCACTGAGTGACTCATGGCTGGGTGCATGAGCAATCTCTCCAGGTGACAGAGAAACGCCATCTGTGTGGGTGGATCTTCAGTCAGCCCATGTTTGAACTTGACGATGGGATCACATACACACACCCATTTGTGTATCACTTAAAGCAAGGGTTCCCAACTGAAAATCAGTGAGCTGTATCTGGCCCGCAGCACCTTTTCATGTGTCCCCACCCCGACCCCTTTGAGGGCATTTGAGAAATAAAATGGCCACCCATTTGAAGCTGTTGGGACAAAATGGCCACCCCCATCATGCAGGCAGTGCAAAATGGCCATCCGGCCATTGAAGCTGATTGAGAGAGTGTGACCTGGCCCCCAACTTGAATAGGTTGGAACCCCAGTGTTGTGTATGAAAGTCTATGCCTTTAAGAGAAATTGTAACAGGAAGAATGAAAGAATGTAACCTCAGTGAATACAATGTAACTCAATGTAAATCAGCTGGATGGAATGTGATTCACCTGCCACTAGATGGCAGTACTTACCACCACATGATAGTAATCAACCAATCACAGTCTACCGCGGGAAACATTCCCGCCACAGGTAAACCAGGTAAAGAATGTGGGGCGTCACCATGATGTCACAAATACAGGAACCAATGGGGAACCATGTGGCTAGATTCAAATGTACCACTCTGTATAAAAGGAGCTGCGCCTCTGCCATTACTTCATGTTCAGATTGCATACCTTGCAATAAAGATGTGTTTGGCCCCATAACTGCTGCCTACTGCATATCAATCTGCAAACATCAAATTGGCGATGAAGGTGGGATAATGGCTTCCCAGATCACCCTTGCCCCGTTCGACATCTTGAAGCCGGAGACATGGGACCTCTACGAAGAGCAGTTCCTGTATGCCATGGATGCCGAGGGCGTCGATAATGAAGCAAAGCAACGAGCCTGCCTACTGGCTCAGTGCGGACTGCTGACCCTGGAGCTGGCAAAGAACCTCCTGATGCCAGGCCACTCTGATCGGTACCTCTCACAGAAATCCTTGCAGCATTGAGGGCACATTTCCGCCCAAAGGTGTCGGTGTTTCCAGCAAGGCTGGCGTTCCCCCGGCGCGACCAGCGAGCTGGAGAGTCCATGGCTGAGTTTGTTGCTGCCCTGAGGGTGGCTGCCGTCCCATTCTGGTGGGGTGTGTCCCTAAGTGAGGCCTTGCGGGACCGACTGTTGCTCAGGCTGCAAGATGAGGAGGCCCAGAGAAGACTCCTGGCCTGAGACAAGGACATTACCTTTGAGCAGGTACTGAGGGCCGCTCAGTTGGTCAAAGACGGGGTGCAGTCATGCAGGGCCAAGACCCCCACTCCGGGGAACTCAACGCCCAGGGCTCCGGTTCACAGCTGCTCATCGCACAAAGGGTGGGAATCGGGAGCTGCGGCAGCCGCCGCCACGTCCTCATCGGACTGCAGTGAAAGTGATGGGGAGCTAGACGTCCAAAAGGTCCGGAGACGGCAGGCCGGCAAGCGAGACACAGCTGACAGGAACCGACGGTGCGACGGGTGCGGGGGCACCCACGACAGGAAGAGGTGCCCGTTCCGGAAGGCCGAGTGCCACCACTGCAGATGGCGGGGCCATATCACCAGGGTCTGCAGGCGGCAAAAGGACCAGGAGCCAACCGAGCAACCGCGTTAAAACGGAGACATCGGATGAATCAGTGAGAACGAGGCCATTGTGGGCTGCGTGTCAACTCACCAACGTTTCTTTGTGGAGGTACTGTTACAGGGGGTCCCTGTTCGGATGGAGGTGGACTCAGGGTCATTGTACTCCATCATTTCCCATAAAGAATTTTTGCACATTCCCCCAAATGAGCGCCTGAAGCTTAAGACTTTAAAAACAACCCTACGGGACGTACAGGTGAACCAAATCCCGGTTTTGGGGGTGGGGGATTGTCAGGTGAGGTTCAAGGGTTTTAGGGAGAAGCTGCCCCTCTTGGTCCTTAAACAAGGGATGAGTTGCCTCCTGGGGAGTCAGTGGTTTGCTCCCTTAGGCATCGGACTGTCCGGCATTCATGCCATAGAATCTGACCCAGTGCGAGATGTGTGCGATGCGCATCCTGTGGTTTTTGAGAAAGGGCTCAGGAGGTATAGGGGGCCCCTAGTCTCATTCGATCTGGACCCCGAGGTTCGACCCATCCGGCTCAAGCCGCGCCGAGTACTGTTCGCCCTCAAAGACAAGATTGAGGCAGAATTTGACAAACTGGTGGGTCAGGGGATATTGGTTCCAGTGGACTCTGCAGAATGGGAAACGCCAATTGTTACGGCGTTAAAGGCAAATGGGGAGGTCAGGATTTGTGCGGACTACAAATGCACCATTAACAAGGCCATTCGCCCTAACAGGCACAAAGAACATGGACAGAAGGGATAAAGTGCATTGAAAGATATGAATAAGTTTGCACCTCACATTTCTTAAAAGCTATTTGGTTTGCATTAATATTCTGATCCAAAAAAAATCTTCCCTGCGGTGAGTTCTACTTATTATTTTAGCGGTATACACTTGCACATAAACATGCTTACTGCTGCAGCCCTTTATTTAATTTCCATTTAATTATGAAAATCATAATACATTGGAGTAGTAATTTGCACAATGGTCTAAAAATGGACAGTGGGGGATAGGATGCTCGCTGGGAAGATTGCATATCCCTTCCCCTGCCTAGATAGTTTGAATACACAAGGATTTATGTACACCCAAGGCATGCTATAGACATCTACTGAAGTGCCCCCTATTTATCTACTTGCAATTTCTTGCTTTCGAACTGCTAGGTTGGCAGGAGCTGAGACAAAGACAGGAGCTCATTCCGTCCTGCACCACCTCTGGCCCCTCATATCTAAATGTCTGATCTGTCCAGCTCAGTGAGTTTACTGCCAGGAAAATCCTCACACGTTTCAAATGAGGCAATATTAATTAGCACACTGGCTAAAATCATTGCTTTAAATGGGGGTGTTGCAGTAACCATGAAAAGATTTGCACAGGGCCAGCATTTTGTCTGGTTTTGCATAACCTGCTAACATTAGCACAACCATCAGAAATAGCAATTACACTTATATGCCACCCCATAACACTTAGTGGATTCTCTGGGCAGTTCACAAGTTAATTAGCATTCCCCACACACACATGCTGGGTGCTCATTTTATCAGGCTTAGAAGGATGGGAGGCTGAGTCGACCTTGATCTCCATCAGGATAGAAACCACAATATTAGTGCAACAATCTAACCACTGTGCCACCAGGGCAGTGATGGCGAACCTTGACACTCCAGGTGTTCTTGGACTTTAATTACCAGAAGCCCAAGTCAGCACTCCTGCTGATCAGGGCTTCTGGGAATTAAAGTACAGTAAAACCCCATTTTACAGAAAAGTCAGTTCCATAGCTTTTTCCTTAACTTGATTTTTTCTGTAAAAGGAGGCATTCCCGTAAGAATGCAATGGGGAAAAAAGTTCCCGACTCCCCCAAAAATAATAAAAATAAAAATAAGAAAATACTCTAACTCCCCTCTATACCACTCTACTGCCACCCACAGAGTGCAGAATGACTGTGGGTGGTCTTTTATAGCACACCAGGCGCAATGCACTCTGGGAAATTGCATTCTGTAAAATGTTTTGGTTTGTTGTTTTATGTTTTGTAAATCAGGACACATTTTCAGCAAAAAAAACTTCTGTAAAAAGGGGTTTTTGTAAAATGAGGCTTCTGTAAAACAGGGTTTTGCTGTACAAGAACACCTGGAGTGCCAAGGTTCACCTTTACTGATTTGGGGAATGTAAAGTGTTCTGTGAACATCTTAGCAATGGTCTTGCCAAAACTGTACCCAGGTTGTGAGGCCCAGATGAGAGATGAACTGGGGGATTATCCACCTCATACTCTTAATTACTGCACAACAGTAATTCTTATATTCTCTGGTGGCTGAATATTTCCCCTTCAATACACTGCTCCCCCTCTCTCCATAGTGCCAGCCTTTGTCAAATGACTCCTTTACTTAAACTCACTTGCTATCTCTACAATGTGACTTTGATTTTGACTTGTGTTGTCGTGACAAGGTGGGTAGAAGCAGTCTTGGCCATCTTTCTTCTCTGCTGCTGAAAAAAAACATAAGCAGAATAAGGATTGCAAGAATAATGGCAGCAAAGCATGCACAGCAGAAAAAAAACACCTAAAATAGATCCATATTTTTTTTAATTTTATTTATTTATTTGATAGATTTATATACTGCCCTAATCCAGTGTTCCCTGGGCGGTGTACATAGGCCTCACTGACCATACAATAAAACAAGTTAAAACCAATATATGTCGATTGGAGCGGCTATACAAATCGAATAAATAAATAAATAAATATAAAAACAATTAAAACCCCTTAAGAACATTTGGCAATATTGCACAACAAATATACAATCTAAAAACAAATATAAAATCCGCATAACATTATAACATTAAAATTGGCTACAGGAGGGAGGGGGAGGCTTCAGACGAGCCAGAAAGGGGAGCTTGTTGACAATAATAAAATCATGGCCACAGATATGCAGCTGCAAATTAACAATTACACTTACAGCATATGTGCACTCTTTGGGCGGTTCACAATATGCTGGGCCCTCATTTTACCGACCTTGGAATGATGGAAGGCTGAGTCAACCTTGAATGATGGTAAGGATCGAACTCACAACCTTTAGGCTACGCTACAGTAGTTTAACTACTGCACCACCAGGGTTCCATTTTAACAGGGGGGGAAGCTAATTAAAACTGCTAATATCAGAAGGAGATTGGCCTTTTCGCCAGAAGAGTGCAAATAATCATTTTAAAAAGAGAACAAAGGAAAGAGTAAGAAGGCAAACACGTAACTTTGTCTGACCATATCCTGAACACATATAAAAAAAGGAACAGCAAAAAGGGCTTGGTCAATCCCTTTTTGCTTCTGCACTGTCACTCTGTGTGCTCAAGTGTTCACACATGTAGGACTTGTTCTGTAAGATGGCCATCATGGATTGTATGGGGCCCTTATAGCACCAGCAGGGCTTCTGCCCACCTGCACTTTTAAACACTTTAAACATTGCCAATATGTGTCGAATCTGGCAGCATTTTGTAGCTCTCTCCTTCTGTATATTCAACATCAGCCAAGAGGCCAGGGACTTTGAAGCTACTTTCTGGAGAGAGCTAACACTAAAGCAACTGCTTGCCTCCTTCGCTGTTTTCCTCACTCCCTCTTAGACCAGGTGTGATACGGGTGGTAGGGTACACTAATGCCTATTTGCCAAGGGGAAACATTTCTCCCCACCAAGTGCAGGCAAGAGATGGGCAGCTTTCTAGGTCTAGAGGCCACAACACCTTCAAAACTTTCCAGGGCTGGACCCCCACTGCTCCCACAATACAACCCCCACCACCACCACTCAATTTTTAACAAAAAATGCTCCCTTGTACCCAACAGTAAAGGTAAAAATAAAGGTAAAGTTTTCCCTTTCTCGAAAACCAGTCGTATCCGACTCTATCGTTCAGTGCTCATCTCTGTTTCAAAGCTGAAGAGCCAGCACTGTCTGCCTCCGCAGACGTTTCCGTGGTCATGTGGCAGGCATGACTAGACACCGGGATGCACGGAATGCTGTTTCCTTCCCACCAAAGTGGTCCCTATTTATCTACTTGCAATTTCTTGCTTTCAAACAGCTAGGTTGGCAGGAGCTGGGACAAAGACGAGAGCTCATTCTGTCCTGCAGTACTCGGGAATCGAACTGCTGACCTTCAGCCTCCCAGTCAGCATCTTAGCAACTTGAGCCACTGCAGCCCTGTACCCAACAGTACTATTCATTATTTTTAAATGATTTTAAAATGATTTTTAATGAATTAATGAATTTTAATGAATTAATTTTTAATTATTTTTAATTATTTTTTTATTTTTATTACTTTTTTATGGAGGAAAAAAGGTGTCAGGGAAGGCTAAAATATAGTACAAGTGCTCCATCATCCTAAAAAGGGTACAATGGAGTTTTCCCATTATATAAAAATTGGGTGGTAGGGCGGCAGTGCAGAGGTGCTGGGAGTGCCCCTGGCCCCCGGGAATTTACCTGTATCCAGTGAACCCTATTTGGGCCACCCTATAGCTCAGTGGAAAACTGTGGTGGCTTAGTGGTTAAGACACAGAACTTGACGACTGGAAAGTTGGCAGGTCAGCAGTTCAAGACCTGAGTGCTGCATGATAGAGTGAGCGCTCGTCTCTGTCCCAGTTCCTGCCAACATAGCAGGTCGAAAGCAAGAAATTTCAAGTAAATAGGAAAGGTAACAGCATTCCATGTACTTTGGCATCTAGTCATGCCTGCTACATGACATGATCACAGACATTTCTGCAGAAGCAGATAGCATTGGCTCTTTGGCTGTAAAGACAGATGAGCACTATGTCCTAGAGCAGGGGTGCCCAAACTACAGCCCATGGGCTAGATTCGGCCCCAATGCCAATTCATCCGGCCTGCAAAGCCCTTGTCGCTCCCGGAAGCAGAAGTAAAATGTGCCCATACTATGATGTCAATTGTGCCCAACATCTGTCAAAGACTGTTGGGTTGGGATGACAAGTTGTGTTTTCACACATCTGGAGGCACCCAGTTTGGGGAAGGGTAGTGTACGGGAAATCTGTGCTCCATACACAGCAATGAAATACTACAATCTTTAAATAAAAAGTATGAAACATGTTAGCAAGAGGGGACATTATAATAGCTTTGAAAAACAGATGTGTGAAAACACAACTTCTGTCATCCCAACCCAACAGTCTTTGACAGATGTTGGGCACAATTGACATCTTAACATAACACATCAAAATAGTGTCAGCTTAGAAGAGGTGAGGATATTGTATTATCTTCTGACTGTAAGACAAGCTCAGTCTTTCAACATTAGTGAGAATAATAATTTGTCGCTCTCCTGGATCAGCCCTGAATTTTATATAAGCAGTGAACCACTAATCAAAGCATCCCCTTGCTGGCTTCGTTCTTATTTCCCTTTTCCACTGGGGCTAAGAAGGGTGGGAAGACCAAGGTCTTTGCTTGCAACAGGTGATTTCTTGTTGCCAGTCAAGGCTTATTTTTGCCTACTCAATTGTGCAAGAAGAAGCACGGAGGGAGAGGCAGGCCGAGACAAGCACCAGGCTGTACCTGCAACAGCCTCTCATGCTCATTTCCGGTTGCTTGAATCAGCTGTTCTTTGGGAAGACTAAGGCACTCCAGTAAAGGGCAGGTCACTCCAGCATACTCAAAGTTCAATGCTATGTGCTTGGGGCGGTTATGAGCTGTTCCCCTTTGGATGTCTTAAATTAACAAGGAGCACGCTAGAGAAAAGAAGTACGTAAGAGGACAGAACAAGGCCCACAAATCCCATTGTTCTAATAGAGGAACTGTTCTTGTGCCTAAATGTGGCCCAGCTGTCTTTACTTAGGCCGGTGTTTCCCAAACTTTGTTTTTTTGACTTCAATTTCCAGAAGCCTAAGTCTATTCTTCAAAGCACTGATCAGCCAATGTACTGACTTAGGCTTCTGGGAATTGAAGTTTACAAACCAAAGGTTGGGAAACACTGACCTAAGACATCTAGATGCTGTTGTGGGTTACATTGTGTGAAGAGATTCAGGGTGCCTGATTTATTAAGACCGTGAATTAAGAGTGCCTGACTTTGACAGAGAGGAGATGGACAGTAAACAATTTTCTTTTCACACTTCAGTTTAATATCCTAGTTTGAAGATCGCCTCACTCCCAAGCTTCAAAATGAAAGGATACCGAGGAAGAGAAGGCACATTTCCAAAGCAGCCATTTGGGAATTTACAGATTATTTGGAAAGTTTCACATCTAAAGCAAAAAAATAAATAAAACTGGTTTCTGTCTCTATGCTCTGTAAGATATGAATCAAAGTGAGAAGACTTTTTGTCCTCAGGAATTTCAAGAGATTAAGAGTCACTGAAGACTGAATTTATGGTTCATTGAAAGAGTTATAAAGCCTAGGCAATGAATTAGCAAGCAGAATAAATTCTATCTTTCCTTAGGAAAAGATGGTATATTCCACTGACTGTCCATTTACAACCAGTTTTGTTAGCTTGTAATTAATGGACTTAGCATAGGAGAATTGTAATTTTAAGAATAAATTCTGCATAAACCAGCTGCACACTTATCTATCTAGCTATTCATTCTCTCTCTCTCTATCTCTCTCTCTCTCTCTCTCTCTCTCTCTCTCTATATATATATATATATATATATATATATATATATATATATATATATATATATATATATATATATATATATATATATATATATATACATACACACACACATATACATATACATATATATACACACACACACACACATATATATATATATATATATATATATATATATATATATATATATATATATATATATATATATATATATATATATATATATATATATATATATATATATATATATATATATATATATATAACACGATACCTATCTATCTCTATCTATCTCTATAGATAGATAGATAGATAGATATTCTATTTTCTACTTCTTTCTATTCTATTTCTTTTCTATTTATATATATCTAAAACCAAAGTGTCATGGCATTTGTTAGTGAAACGCCACAACACCTTGGCCCCCACTGCCCCAGAAACCCACACCCCACCTGCCTGGTGCACCTGGCCAGGCCGGCGCAGGGAAGCAGCAGCCCATTTCGTGGTTTGTTACCCCGAAAACAGGCCGCAAAGCCGCCCCCTGCCAGAAACCAAACAGCAATGGCAGAGTGGCCCCACTACATCCTGCGGATCATAGTTCTTTGGGTGGCCAGCCCCCATTGAGAGGAATGGAGAGCAGGACTACAGCTCCCAGCTACCTTTGCGCTTGGGGACAATGCGACCATCCCAGGAGGCGGTTTGACAATAGAGTTTAAGGAGAGACCGCTGGGAGCTGTAGTCCTGCTCCCCATTCTTCTCAATGGGGGCCCCCAACCAAAGAACTACACCTCCCGGGATTCAACGGGGCCGCATTTCATCCCACCACAGAAATACAAACTCCCAGGAGTGGGAGCCTTCGTAAGGCCAGCTAGGACTCAGCTGCTGGGTTGGGGGTGGTGGGGAGATGAAGGTGGAGATGCCCTTTGGGGTCCCCCTCATTGGAGGAGGAGGAAGAAGTGGAGTAGGTGCGGGAACTGGGGAAATCCTTCCGGAGAGGGCAGACCACACCCCTGGCCAGCGGGAGAAGCGGGGGGGCTGTTGGAGGACTCCACATGCCCCCTCCCTTAGGGCAGCTGGCCTCCTCTGCCCTCCTGAGGTGTACAGGAGGCTCTTTGGGGGGGCATGGCTGCGAGGCCTGCGGACCATGGCAGCAGCTTCCCCCCATGCAGGTCCCCCCCAAGGCGCCACTCATAAGGGCCAATGAGGCAGGCTGTGATGGAGGTTCCCTCAACATGGACCCCGGCCCACGCCCATCTTAACTCCACAGGGAGGGTGTCCCTCGCATGCCACATGGGACATGGCGGCTGGTGTGGCCATAAGCTACCTCCTGTTGCTTCCTTCGCCAGGCTCCAAACACCCCCACCCCCTTAACAACTCCGGTTTTAGGGACTGCGCAGGGGGCTCAGTGTAGTTAAGAAGCTCGCCTGGCTTGTCAGCTGGAAGGCCGGCAAGTCGGCAGTTTGAGACCCGGGTACTGCATGACAGCGTGAGCGCCTGTCTCTGTCCCAGCTCCTGCCAACCTAGCAGACCGAAAGCAAGAGATTGCAAGGAGATAAACAGGGACCACTTCGATGGGTAGAGATCTAGTGAGCATGAAAGGAGCCTCATTCGGAGTTTCTCCAGGAAAAAAAAATCCTTTCAACCCAGAATAATGTCTGACAGAAAATCCTTAACTCCGGCTTTGTCTCGCCTCCTCCCCTGCTGGCCCAAAGACCCCCTCTGAGGCCCTGAAGCCCGGGAGGTTCTTTTGCACCCCAGTGGACCTCCTCCTCGTGGCTGGGGGCTGCCTTCGCCTTCCCGCCGTGCCTCTTCCTCGGGTTTCCCCATACAAGGCAACACAGCGGAGGCAGGACTGCAGCTGCCCAACTTCTCCCGCCCCCCTTGCTTCCCAACCAAGTTTCCCGCATTTTACACTCTTTCCCGCCGTCATCCCGTATAAGTTGGACTGCAATTAGACTGGAGGCCAGCACAGGTTAAGCATAGCTGTCCAGTTTCCCATTTTGGCCGGGAAATTTCCCTTATTTGACAGAAATTTCCCAAAACTTGACAGGTATGTTCCCAACCTGCTGGCCATCTGGGGGGTGGGCATGGTCCGAGGTGGGGTGGGGGTCGCGCCTCCAAAGGTAGGACGAAGGCGAGGGAGGGAAGGAAGCAACTCCGCCACACAAGGGATCAGAGGCCAGACAAGCCCCACTAAGCGTGCGCGTGTGCAAAGTAACATATACCACCACCACCACCCCCACGAAGGGTGTGTGTGCGCGCGCGCGCCAGAAGCCCGCGTGGTGCTGGAGGCTCATGGCCCGGGCTCTGAGAGGCGGCGGCGGCGGCTGTGGCTGAGAGGAAGCGCGCCTCTTATGGTGGGAGGAGGCGTGGCGGCGTGGGCTGGGCGGGGCCCCCCGCGGTAGGTGAAGGGCTTGGGCGGCGGGCCGGCGCGGCCCCTTTTCTCCTCCCGGCTCCCGCAGAAGAAGTCGGCTGGCCGCTGTGAAGGGAGCAGCGGGACGGAGAGCGCGGCGCTTGCTTGGAGAGGAGGAGGAGGCAGCGGCGCCTCCGGAACCCCGGGCAGGATGGTCGCTCCCGCGGCAGCCCTGTGCCTCTGGCTCTTCTTGGGCGCCCAGGCGCTCTTGGCGGTAAGGGACGCACACACACGCGCGCGCCAGCCAGTCCCCGGGGGGGGGGGGTTGGAGGGGGGGCTAAAGGGGAAGGGGGTCGAGTTAGCTTGCCGGCGAGTGAGGGGCGGCTTGGCACGTCGCCTGCGCGCTCGGGCTGGGCCCGCCGCCGCACGTGGTTGGAGAGGTCGAGCCAGGGAGCAAAGCGAAGGGAAGGGGGAAAGCCCTTGGGGGGGGGGGCTCGAGGGAGTCTTTGGGTTTCCCCCGTGGCGACACGCGTCCGACGGTAGCTTGGCTTCCCACGAGCCGCCCTCGCCTTTCACACGGTGGCTGTGCCCTCCTCGGGGCAGGAGCGCGCCCCCGACCGACCGACCGTCCAGCCAACACTCTCTTTTTAGTTTCTTGTCCCTTGGCGTGTGTGTGTGTGTAACACACACACACACACACACACAGTAGCCAGAGAGGGTGGGGGGGGGGCGAAAACCCTCCTGAGCTAACACCCGCCCCCCACCCCAGGCTGCCAATGTTTGTGTGTGTGTGTCATTGTTGCCCCTCCTGACATATTTTTTCGCCCCCCAACCCCCCCCTCGAATCCTGGCCCCGGCCCTGTCACTCCCCCCCCCGGTGGGTGTAGTGGCTTCCACAAGTTCTGGAGGCGAAGAGCGGCGAGTTTCAAGGCTTGCAGGGAGCCGGACGGGGCTGGGGGGGGGGGATCCTGCCGCGGCTGCCCCCGACGGCTTAATTCAGACCAGACCCCGGAGCCTCATAAGCTGGCTGGGATTTTCCTCTTTCGAGTCGAGAAGCCTCAAAGGTCTGACTCCCTCCCGCGCCCCACGCCACACCTCTCCTTCCCCCCTGGCACGGAGCCACCCGGCCGGCCCGGCCCCTCCCTCGTGGCACGGCGAAGGCTGCTCCCCCCACTGCCCCCCCCTTCCCGCTCTCTGGGTTTTAATTCTCCGCCGCCGGTCTGCCACTCCTTGGCTACATACTGTAGGACTCCAGGCCGCCTTGTTCTGATTCGTGCCCCCCCCCTTTGTGCTACACACACACACACACACACACACACACACACACACACACACACACACACACACACACACACACACACACACACACACACACACACACACACACGAGGATGGTTTCACATGTTGCAGAATGCAAGGGCTGGGGCATATAGTTCAGGGAAACCGCTCAGACAGAGGTGGTGAGCGCAATGTGTGTTGAATCCCAGGCCTGCTTGAATAATCTCGTGATTTTACTGGAAACAATTCCAATAAGGTTTGACTCCTTTGTGTCTTCGTTTATGCTCTCATGGTTGAAACTTGCCCCGGTGCTATTCGGTGGGGAAAGGGAAATGACAATAGTCGCATGCCTTACTACAGATTTCTGCTGCTGCTTTTCTGCTCAGACGCAGATTGGCAACACACATGTGATCACTTGAACTGAACAACCACTGGTGCAAGTCCATAGAGATGTCCTGATCTTGCAGTGCTAAACAGCCGGGGTTCACATGGTCAGAGGAGAAAATGGTATTTTGACTGATACTCTGGTAGACAGACAGCTTTTCTGGAGCTTGCAACATGTATTCATTCTTAAGGAGAGATTTCTCTGCTTTCTTGCTAATATATAAGAGGAATAATTTTCCTCCACTTCTTTAACTAAAGAGTTCAGATAGCAGCTACCAGAACCAGTACTGAAAAGCAGCATCAAGCCTTGGTGATTTTCAAGAGTGCACTCTGTCCAGTTAAACATAATGAAGAACTTGGTCCCACACTATGTCAGAGCTTACGTGTGTTAGTACATATCAGTGTGTAAAATATTGTCTCCTTTAAACAACTCTTTGTCGGGGTTTTTCCTGTCACTTGGGATCCTAACTTGGATCTGGATATCAGTTCTCAGACCGGTTGCTACTATGGTCTTCATCATACCTGATGCTGGCTGTTCACAATTCTTTTAGCAAGGAACTGTTGATGAAGTTGTGTGCTTAGTTTATATTTTCATTTGATGCAGAATTGCCCCTCTAAAAAACTGGAAATGTGGGTAGGCATCAAATGAGAATATAAACTGAGCACACACCTTAACACAGTTCCTTGCTCAAAGAGTTGTGAATCACGGCTAGAATGCTGTGATAGCTAAACTCTGTAATCCTGGATTTTTTCCCTGTTAGATACTTGTACTTACTTGGTGAAACTCATTTTTGCATCTTTGTTAAAGGCGTGGTCTGGTGTGTCTGCACTTGCAACCTTACAGATAGTAAATTAGCCCAGTCAAAAGCCTATACTGTACTAGATCTTTAATAAGTTCTGTTTGCCTGTAGAGCAACCAGCAGGTGTCACCAGTGAATAAACAGACTTTATCTCCTACCTCCCTGCCACTCCCAGGGTCTGTTAATTGGGTAAACTGTGTAGGAATCACTTCACTTAAATAAAAATCACATAACATCAGTCAGGTGGAGTAACTACCACAACTGCATGTGTTTTTCTCCCATGCAAAGGATCTCTTTGATTCATAAACTTCTCAACATTGTTGACATGTAGAAGGACTCTGATGTCTGGTTTTGTGTGTGTATGTGTATGTGTGTGTGTGGTGTTATTGTGAACATATTTAACAAGATCACATGCACAAATTGCTCTCTTTTTGAGACCCTTTAAGCACCCATTTCCCCCCCAGAGATATGTGCACCCCATCTGAAAGGGATGATATACTGTACAGTATTTCTATCCTCTACTGGAGAAGGAATTATACAAAAGAATATCCATCCAGTGTCTCCTCAAACTGTTGATCCCATAACTCTGATTGATTGATGTTTGAAAGCTAGCAGGGGGATTGTGAGAATCATCTCATTTGTTTAAAGCAGAAGTGTTTGGTCATCTCAATTTCTGAGATTTGATAATGGTGCAGAAGGCATCACATGGTGTACACGCAGTTATTGACAGGCCCTCGAGTCTCCTGATGTTGGTAGTGTTTACTTCAAATTAAAGATTACAAGTTCATCATGTGGTGTGTCTGAATTAAGGAACTGTTGGATTGTGTAGATGCACATCTGGAGCAAGGTGTTACAGAGAGGTTTTGCATGCCTATCACATGCAGAGTTGATCATTATCTTGCCAAGGTCACAACTAGACCTGACTGACATAAATCATTACCACAGTAAACTCTAGTTTCATTTCTAGTTAATTTCTAAGTGCTTTTTCAAAAAGCTGTGTATATATTTTGTTAAAAGCAGTGGATGTTTCTGAATATAATGCTTTTCTTACAAAAAGATTTATGTCCAAGATTTGTGTCTGTACAAAGTTTTGCTCCAAGTAATTGTCTTGATGAACTGAGTACTGCAGAACTTGCAAAAGTTCTTCTGAGCCTGAAACCTTAGGGAAGTCTCCAGTGATTTTCTGGTGTGAAGTTTCATGTTTGAATTGATGCTGTTCAGGGCCTGGGTGTGTACAATAAAGCTCTCTGAATTTGTGGAATAAAATGTTGGAGGAAGCTATGCCTCAGATCTTATTTTACCAGAAGTGCTAGAGATAGGTAACATTTTAATAACCAAGGTTTCTCGGATGAAAAGATGAAGTTTTCTTATTGATGCTATTGCTTAGGATTTGAATGGAGAGGACCTCTTAGACTTCCATCAGTGTTTGCACCTCTGAAAAACTTTCATTTTGCTTTCAGACAATATAGCTGTGTTAATCTGTTTCAGCAGCATGACAAAATGAAACGTACAGTATTGTGGCAGCATAAAGACTAACTGGGTTCGTCTCATTGTGAGCTTTGTTGTGGATCATAATTCACAGAAAAACATTCTAAAGTAAATATTCTAGTCTAGGGTTCCTCAGTCTTGGCTCTCCAGGTGTTCTTGGACTTCAGTTATAAGAAGCCCAAGCCAGCACACCTGCTGATCAGGGCGTTTGGGAATTGAAGTCCAAAAACATCTGGAGAGTCAAGTTTGAGGAACCCTGTTCTAGTCTCTAAGGATTTGAAACCTTTGTTTCCCATCTATACCTATAAAAAGAGGGTTGGGCTGTGCATGTGCGGAATGCGTGTCTGCACACGTCCAGCCTATCCTGTAATGCGCCGTGCACACCTACCTTATGTCCCAGACACTATCGCCACACAGGTCCAGACGCTGAGAGTGGGGCCAATGCCCCACGATTGCGAAAAAAAGAAAAACCACCAGTCCCAGCCTCCTCCGCGCCGCAACATGCCTCAGCCAATCAGAGCGCGGGGAGGTGGGACAGCCAGCGGGTGCGAAGAAAAAAATGGCCGCTGCACCACTGCACCATTCAGCTCTTGCCAAACGCCTTCCCTGCCAGGCGAGGACCCGATCCGGCACTTCATTCGGCCCATGCCTGACGGGGAAAGCAAGCACCTATCCCACCAGGCAAGGCCACGATCTGGCGCTCCATTTGGCCCTTGCCTGATGGGGAAATCAAGCACCTTCCCTGCCAAGTGAGGCCACGATCCAGCGCTCTGTTTGGTGCTTGCCTGACGGGGAAAGCAAGCATCTTCCCCGCCAGGCGAGGCCACGATCCGGCGCTCCGTTTGGTCCTTGCGTGACGGGGAAAGCAAGCACCTTGCCTGCCAGGCGAGGGCACGATCCAGCGCTCTGTTCTGCCCTTGCCTGATGGGGAAAGCAAGCATCTTGCCCGCCAGGCGAGGCCACGATTTGGTACTCCGTTCAGCCATTGCCTGATGGGAAAAGCAAGCACCTTCCCTGCCAGGCGAGGGCACGATCCGGCACTCCATTCGGCCCTTGCCTGGTGGAGAAAGCACACACCTTCCCCGCCAGGTGACGGCCAAAGCTGGTGCCCCGTTCAGACATTGCCTGACAGGAAGGGAGCCCCCTTCCCCACCAGGCGAGGACCGTACACCGGCCACCTTTACCATTACCCTGCAGACCGTGTGTGTGTGTGTGTGTGTGTGTGTGTGTGTGTGTGTGTGTGTTAACCCTCCCTCCCCCCCCCCCGCCGCAAGGCTGAGCAATCAGCTAGCCTAGTTTTGTATAAAACAGGAGTTCTCAACCTTTTTAAGTGGGGGGCTGGGTCACGCTCCCTCAGATAGCTTCAGGGGCTGGACGGCCATTTTGCTCTTCCTCCACCACATGGCACTTCCTGGTGTGGTGGAGGTGGTGGGGGGCACATGAAACGGTGCTGCAGGCCGCATCCAGCCCATGGGCCACAGGTTGAGAATCCCTGATATAATCATGATTTAATCTGGCAGTGGTGAGTGTAAGTTTGGAAGGTTAGGATAGTTCACTGCTGAACTGTACAGTATATCTAAAATTGCCTGATTCCAGAGAATGCTGAAATCTATTGAAAGAGCCAATGTTGCTTTATTATCGACAGAAGATGAAACTAGCATTGGAAGTTGTTCCATAGAAGAACTGAAAGAGATACCTCAGTGTTCTGGCTAGTCTTAACCTTCAGTAGGTAAATTGTGCTTTATTTTTGAAGTAACCGGAATGGTGTTGGGTTCCCAAATAAAAACATTCCAGAAGGTAAGCCAGAAATTTGTGTGACCTGATTTGCTGTCGAGTTGTAGAAAATGTCCTGTATAGTATCCCTTCATCCTGAAGAAGAGTCTCAAATCTCATTCATGTCAAGTGTTAAGTATTCCCCAAATTACTTTTTTTCCAATTAAGCTAAGCATGCCCTAATTAACTGTTGACAACGTCAGCCTCCATTTGTAACCCTTGGGAAATTAAAGATTTGAGCATATTTTACGTTTCAAGGAAGAAACACAAAATGAAGCTATGTTTCTTCTCAATCTGCAGTTAAACTTGAAGAAGGCTGTAGCAACAACCACTAAAACTTAAGGTTTTACACAGTTTTGTATCCATTAATATTACACTGTTGCAAACGAAGCAACATTATTGGGCCTTTGAGGTGTACTTGTTGAGAAATATTAATCAATCTTTGCAATTTTCAAGAGTGCAGGTGAGAGGCAAGTTTAAGATGCTATGAGGAGGGGACCATGGGTGACAATTATACTAAATGATAAATCCCTGTATTCAACTACCAAGCTCTTTCTTAAAAAGGAAGAAAAGTTACTTAGATTATTTTTAGGAGGGCCTGGTCTAGAACAGATTCCTCAAACTTAGCTCTCCAGATCATCTTGGACTTCAATTCCCAGAAACCCTGATCAGCAGGTGTGTTGACTTGGGCTTCTGGTAATTGAAGTCCAAGAACACCTAGAGAGTCAAGTTTGAGGAACCCTGATCTAGAAAACTGTAAGAAAGATATGGGGCTAAGTGTAGTGGTTAGACCTGACTATACTTTGTATATCTGTAGAACTTTGGTAATT
Organism: Bradypodion pumilum; assembly: GCA_035047305.1. NCBI lineage: Eukaryota > Metazoa > Chordata > Lepidosauria > Squamata > Chamaeleonidae > Bradypodion > Bradypodion pumilum. The sequence continues at coordinate 162,130,448 of JAWDJD010000001.1, read as the reverse complement.
CAAGACTTGCATGACTTCCATTGATTTAATGAGTCTGTTGTAGTTGAGGGTAATAACACAATTTTGCTTTTGATTGTTAGGATTCTGCTAAAACTGTTGGATGATTAAAGCTCATTTTCTATTGTACTGTTATAATCACATGGGTTTTCAGAGATTTATATACTGCCCAGATAGTTCCCCTAAATAGAAAAAACAACAAGTGGCTTAAAGTTCCCAAATACACCCATAGATTGCACTCAGATGCAGAATAATATCAGGAAACCAGTACATTTATTTGCTAACTTTGGAAAAGGTAAGGATACAAATATTAGACCCAGATGTATAGCTTTGAGAGTGGATCTATCAGGAAAGGTTCAAACACAAATCAGTTTGGTGTTTTCTATGTAGAATCATACAATATTGCAGACAGAACTTTCCCTGTCCATATGTAAGGCTAGTGAGGAAGGAGGAATTTTGAATAAAAATACTGTACCAAGTTGTAATGTGATGAAATTCTTGCAAATTCAATTGTACAATTGTGCTAGCATTTTAATGCCAATCTGGAGAGAGAAGTGGTGGCAGCATAGCATTGCTGTGTTAATTTTGAGTTGTTTTTCGTTAGCATTACGTTTGTTGAATGTACTGTTTGCCATCACTGTTGACTCTGACCTGCTGAGGGTGTAACATAAGTTACTGGCAATAATTCTAAGTAAATGAAGTTACTTGTTGGAAGAAAAGGTTATTATGGAGCTTTCTGATGTAAAGAGTTACCTCTATGCTTCCAAGTTAATGCAGAGTTTCCTAGCACTACTAAATGCTTATAAAATAGATTTCTGGTTGGTCTTTCCTGGGAAAGTATATAGAAATGTTATTACTCACAATTGTTTGTCGTATTTTTCTTTTGCCTAATGTTGTTTGGCAGAGACACACTTGAATTTAGAAAAGTCCTATCCCTGTTTCTACCTATATTCCAGACTCAACAATATACTCCAGGCTGTAATGTGGTGTTGTAGATAGAGTAATGGACTTGAACTCTGGAAACTTGGGTTTGGTTCCCTGACTCTGCCATAGAAATTCACTAGAGGTGTGGAACTGGTAAAATCACTCTTTAAAATCACTCTTATTACATTGAAAGCCCTAATAGGGTTGCTAGAAGTAACTTCTAACTTGGCAGTACATCACAAGACAGACATTGCTAGGCTTTATGAGGGCTCAGCTACACTAGCTTGGCGTGACCTAAGCCTAGGGAAGTGCTGGAATGGATGATCTAGGCATTCGCTAGCAAGCAGTTCCTGTTTTTCTGCTGCCTTCTGTACATATCTAGGAACCCTTTGGCTACTGCGGCATAGAAGCTGGCAACATGCTTGAGAGGAAAAGTTCAGCAGAAAGTATACACTGTATTTGCTACTGCGCAGGACTGTCATTGCAGTCCTCTGTCTCAGATGTTCACATGCGCTCTGCAGTTTACATCTGTCTTTCATCTGGGGCTGCTGGCAGTTTCTGTATTAATAAATGTGTCTTTGGTATAGTTCTGGTAATTCTTTGGCTTCGCAGCTGAATTTGACAAAAATTGATTCCCCTTAATAGAGGTAGACTTAATGATGAATCGCTAAATTGTTTCCTTGTTGCTTGATGGAAAGTTACTTAGTTGGAATAGTGACCTCAGTTTATTCAGGTAGCACAAAGGATCGATCTCCCCATTCATTTCCGAGCATTTCTGAACTTGACAGTTGAAGGATCAGATATTAATCAGTCTGACTTGCTTTTGCTATTTAAATAACTGGGTTTTGCCTGTATGCTGGCATGTTTCTTATCTGATAAATTCAATTAATTAGCCTGTGCAGGGACCTGGGGCTGATTTTCTTCCCTATTGAGTGTCTTCAGTAGAGGAGGAAGAATTATACCAAGGACTACTTGACATGAAGGTTGATGTTGTTTTACATCATTGGAAATCTGAGCCAATCATAAATTCCTTGTAGAGAAAAGGAATATGCTGCCTTCCTAAAAAGAGTAAGAAGCCCTTCAGAGTAACAATTGTCCTTCCCTCCCCCATCTCACCCCACTTTTAAAATGCAGATCTTTGATTTAAGTAATAATGCATTTGTGAAGTATAAAACTTATGAAATATGAATAGTAAAGGTTTCTTTTGCTCAAAAGCCAGTCATATCCGACTCTAGGGTTCAGTGCTCATCTCTGTTTCAAAGCTGAAGCCAGCGCTGTCTGCTTCTGCAGACGTTTCTGTGGTCATGTGGCAGGCATGACTAGACACCGGAGCGCACGGAATGCTGTTTACATTCCCACTGAAGGTGGTCTCTATGAATACAGGCTATCTAATTTGGGGGAAACACAAACAGTTGCTGGAGAATTATCACATCGTGTTATGGCTGTTAGCTGTGCAGTTTTATAATGGCAGCCTTAAAGTTGCTTTAAGAGGAAGACCATTGGATCACAGGAGTGATAGGTCGGTAGTTAGATAAGATGGGTGATAGTCAGAATAAAAGAGTTCCAGACTTCTTAAGCAAGCTACAAAATGGTAGGATGGCTAATATGGTGTTCATGTGTAATTAAGGCCACTAAGAGTTATTGACTCCCAGAGCAGGTTTGTCAAGGCTTGCATTATGTTATGAAGACAAAATACAACTATTGTAATGGCTCAGAAGGTAGTGCTGTGTTGTTGCTGCTTCCTGGAGCTCTGCTATTTGGATTGCATTTGACATGGGGAAAAATAGGGACAAGACAATACTAAGCTATTCTCAGAGAGGGAAGCAGGTGAAGGTATCTGCCTCTATTTTCAGGGAATCTTCCAACTGGAAACTTGGTCATAAAAAGTGTATAATAGGCAGAGAATATGAAAGATCCTTCATTTGGGTCAAATTAATAAGATAATGAATCAGAAATTTTGATCTCTGTTCCATCAAGATCCCCTTGTAGCACTGGTTGGTCCATGTGTCCGTAAAGATATCTCTGAACAGTTTGTTTAAGATTTTACAATGTAGGTCCCATAACTTCATATCGACTAATAGCGATACTTGGTATGAAGTCAGATATAGTGCCGCTGTGGTCAAATAACTCACAAAAAGCTAGTGGGAATTAGAGACTTCATTGAAAATCAAGAGTGTGGCGCACAAACTGTTGACAGAAAGGTCTCTCCCTGGTCTGCTGCCAAGGCAAAAACCTCACTAGACTGTTCAGTGGCTGGCAGCGGATGTCACTCTGCTCAGATCAGTAGCCTCAGTGGAGAGCCTTCAGAGTTCAGCACACTGCAAGGCTGAAAGGTAGTCTACTGTTCTGTGTTATACACCTTGGTATCTCTTCTCGCTGTGAGAGGGCTGATGAAAATGACATCTGATCTGGGATAGGAGGATAGCTGCTGCATCAGCTTAGCTGTCAATGTGATTTACAAACTCTTGAGAGAAAATGGATGCGCTGCATAGGCATAATGCTTAGCTATTCCTTTCCAAGCCTTGAAGTGGAAAGATAAGTCCTTGGTTCATATTTTGGCTGCTGTGTGATTGTCTTCTCGTTGCACCCAACTGCTTTGTCTTTCTACATCAGACTCTACAACAGAAGAGTAATATTTGGCTCTGTCCCATAGTGGTAAATAGGACTTCTTAGATAAAATAAGTAAAGAGTGTTGAGCATCCACAGTGCACTTTCTCTAATATTGACAAGCTGAGCCCTGGTGTCCTATCCTGTCATCCTATTACTGTAATTGGGTTTGTGTTAACCATCTGTTTCTGTCGTCAGGACATTGAGGATAATTACCGCATTTGCCGGCTTATAAAACGCACTGGATTATAAGGCACACCCCATTTTCTAGTCACATTTTATAGGAAAAACAACCAATCTTCTACATTTTAACTCCAGGAGGTGGGATGGGCAGGATTCGCATCGAGAGCACGCCTTTGGAAACCTCTTGCCCAGCCGATCTCAGCTGATCTCACTGCTGGCTGTTAGGAGGCAGGAAAGTTCGCTCCTTTGTGAGTGAACTTGCCCAGGCGAGCCACCACCCCCTTGCCTCCTCAAGGAGCCCTCTCACCCGGCCTGACCCCAATGCCGCTGCCTGTTGGGCGGCGGTGAGAGCAAGGACTCTCACATGCCAAGACCCTGCCCAGTGTGCATGCACTTGTTAGGGATCGGGCTATGAGAGAAGCTCTCTCACATGCCACAACCCCTGCAGGGATTGGGGCATGTGAGAGAGCCAGGCCTGGCCATGCGCCTCTCCTTAGAACTAATAACTTACCAGTAAAGGGCCACGCCACCTCAGCAGTTTCCGACCTTTGTCTGAGCTCCTTGAGCAGTGCTACAGCATGCGCCTGGGGGAGGCGCGTGTTCCCGGCTGTAGTGCTGCCCAGGGAGCTTGGATGAAGGTCAGAACCGAGCAGATAAGGTCCCCAGACTCTCCTGGTGCTTGTAAAGGCAGCGGACAGTGCAGAAATGGCAACAAAATACCAACATCGCCAGCACCTACGCAGCAGTAAGCACTGAATTGTGACTTTCGGTGGAGGGGGTGGGCACTATTGTAAACTCTAAAATGGCGCTGGCTGCCATTTTAGGAAAAACCCGTAAACTGGGGCATTAATAAAATTTGCCATCGTAAACCGTGGCAAACATAACCCAGGGCAATTGTAACCCGAGGTTTTACTGTAGTTGACACACAAAGAAGAATACACTAAATTATTATTGGGTAGGATAGTTCTACAGGAATTATATACTCTCCCCTACTTTTGACACTAAATAGGATTGATAGTGACTGTATGTGGCTGTTGAAAGTCTTTTAACCTTTTAAACTTTGTGAAACAGTCGTATGTCTTTTATGGTACCTGATATAATACTTATTGCTTTATGTGACTGATAAACTTTCTTAAATTTCCAAGAAAAAATTCTTTTACAACTGCATGTCAATAAAATCTGGTTGATGGACACTTGGCACAAATGTAAACACTTGTTGAGAGTCTGAAATGTTAAAATTGGGGAACCTGGAAGTATTAGTGGCACCACAAATGGGGTACAGTACATGTTCTTATGAACAAGCCTGTGTTTGCTATTATCTCCCCATGTGGCTTCTCCTATATGTTCTAGCATGACTGTTCAGTGTAGGGGACCTAACAGGGTTATTGCGCAATTTGTGAATCTCAAGCAGTCAGTAGACCCAATTCTGTGTCCCTTTCCTTATATCAGTGATGGTGAACTTTTTTGGAAACTGAGTGCCCAAACTGCAACCCAAAACCCACTTATTTATTGCAAAGTGCCAGCATAGCAACAGGGGAGGAAGGAAATACTCCCATTGGGCCACTGATGTGCTCTCATTGGGCTGCTGGGCAAAGGGGCAGGTGAACTCTGTGCTGGGAGGAGGGAGGGAGCACTCCCATTGGGCTACTGGGTAGAGGGGCGGGGTGAACTCTGTGCTGGGTTGACTGCATGGGTGCCCACAGAGAGGGCTCCAAGTACCACCTCTGGCACGCAAGCCATAGGTTCGCCATCACTGCCTTATATAATCAGCCTTGTCATCAGCCATGTGCATTGATGCGAATATGTTATATTGCACACCCACTGGCTTCCCTTGAGAAGAAAGGGTGTTTTAAGGCAAAATGTTGCAGGTCTTATAATGCTCTCCTGTTCCTCAGCCTGGGGGAGACGCGTGTTCCTGGCTGTAGTGCTGCCCTACAGTTGCCCTGCCAAAACATGGTGCAGTTTGCCTCTCCTTGTACTATTTCTTCCTTTTGCAGTATTATAGATGCACCTGGTGACGTGATTGCTTAGTCCTTAGCAGTCTTTTCCGGTGAATCCATCAAAGCTGTTGTATGATGGACTTGTTTAGAATAATATTGGATGCTCTGGGATAATCCTTTCTAAAAATATAATTTCCATATTTCTTGCAGTGGAAGACCTTGTGGGGACTTAATATTTGATCATGCAAGTAGTGTTGTCTGTCTGTTAGCACTGGCTAATCTATGGCCTTAAGATATCAGAACATAACTAAAAAGACTTAAAATCGTGGCAGAGCCCTGACAGTGAGAGGTAGGTGTTGTCTGGACAAGATAATCTGTCTGAACATAAAAGCCCCATTTTCAAACAGGCACTGAGCTTCTGACTGCTGATGCTTGATTTATGTGTTTGCCAGGTGTAGCAGCAATGAATTAATATGCAAATGTTACCTTGTGTCTCCTTTCCAAGGCTGACCTACTGCTGTCTGGTACCACATATGACAAACTGTGGGAGGGCAGTTAGAGCATTTGCATCTGAGGAAAGATGGTACAATGGCAATCTAAAAATATTCTGATTAAAATGCATTGAAGGTAATAAACTGGGCAGTTCTCTAGAATACAGTAGATACTTCTGGACTGTAACTCCCATCAGCTCATAGTCAATCATGGACAATGATGTGATCCACAGCTCAGGAACAATTCCAGGGGGCTAACATTCTCCATTCCAGTACTTGTACGTGTTATAAATGGCACATTCAAACACTATATTCTTACGAGTCTGCCTCACTGAGTTTATGCTATTCTTCTCTGATCATTTGAACTTGTTCTGATAATAAGTGAAGAAAGAGTTTCAGTATGTTTGATCTTCACTCGGACTGATTGTCCAAGTTGCATTATTTAATATTGCAATTGTGCCTAATAATGTACCATCTTATTAAACATACTGTAGTTGCATACATGATGGACTGTATTAATTCATTGCAGAGCAGGTGAAGTATCTGTGGCTGTGAGGACTCCTCTTTATCAACAGATTAAATAAAACTAGTTTCAGCAGAGTTGCGTTGTGCAAGATGATGTTACTTCCAAAGTTGAACTTCCTATTTGATACTTTGCCGATTCAATTAAAAGAAAAAGAAATTAAAGAATCCCAAAATATGTTTGTTTATTGTAATGGTGGAATCAGAGCCAGAATCAATAAAAGTTTGTGGTATTCATCTCAAAAAGAAGGTGGGTTGGGTATACCAAATCTCAAGAACTACTATAGATCATTCCAGATTTAAAAACATAGTTAAGATTTTGAGGAAGGAAAAATTAATATGGGAGGATCTTGAGATGAAGGAATTAAATCATATAGGTAAGGTGGCTTTTTTGGGCAGAGAAGGGACTAAATTAGATGTTAAAAACAAAATGGTGAAGGTAATATTGGGCATATGGAAAAAGGTTAAAAAAGACTTGGTCCCCGATATTTCTCCGATTGTAGAATTAGAGGATTTTGGAAAATTTCCGATAAAAATAGACAGCAAAGTGAAGGAAATTCTAGATAAAAATATTATCCTACTGAAGGACTGGTTAAACGTCTGTAAGCACAATCAGAAAAAAAATGATATCTTCTCACAGCTGAAATTGAATTGGTTTCAAATAATATTACTAAATAAGTGGAATAGTAACTACCTGGGAAGTGTAAGCATGGAAAGAGATAAGACAGATTTTGAGGTAATATTACTTAGAATTAGAAAAGGAGAAATTGATATTAAGGGATTGGTAAGTAAAATTTATAAAATTTTAAATAAAGAGACTAATTCACAAGAAACTTTGAGGAAAATATGGGAGCAAGACCTTAATGTCAGTATCACAGAATCGGATTGGAAAAATAAAGGGGGGGGGAGGATTATGAGAACAATGTCAGTCAGAGTAAAAGAACATAATTTTAAAATGCTTTGGAGATGGTATCTGACCCCAGTTCGATTACATCAGATAGATAAAAACAAAAGCCCAATGTGTTGGAGGTGCCAAAATAATTTGGGAATATATGAACATATGTGGTGGAGTTGCAAGGTTGTAAATGAATTTTGGGCAAAAATAGAAAATGAGATTTCTAGAATTTTTGGGGAAAATATACCGTATTTATTTGAGTATAACGCGCAAAATTTTATACCCAAAAAAGGACTCAAAGTTTGGGTGCGCGTTATACACGAGGACTGGGTGCGCGCCTCTTTTAAACGAGCCTCAAGGGTAGGCACGGAGCACGCCGCGGCCCTCCTCCCAGGCGGCGGCAGGCGCCCAGGTCCCGCTGCCGCCGCCGCTCACCTGCACGCACCCGCCGGAACGGTAAGGGGGAGGCGCTAACGCCAGCCACCCGCGCTCCCGGGCCGCGCGACTGAAGCCGGCACCGGGTAGGCACGGAGCACGCCGCGGCCCTCCTCCCAGGCGGCGGCAGGCGCCCAGGTCCCGCTGCCGCCGCCGCTCACCTGCACGCACCCGCCGGAACGGTAAGGGGGAGGCGCTAACGCCAGCCACCCGCGCTCCCGGGCCGCGCGACTGAAGCCGGCACCGGGTAGGCACGGAGCACGCCGCGGCCCTCCTCCCAGGCGGCGGCAGGCGCCCAGGTCCCGCTGCCGCTGCCGCTCACCTGCACGCACCCGCCGGAACGGTAAGGGGGAGGCGCTAACGCCAGCCACCCGCGCTCCCGGGCCGCGTGACTGAAGCCGGCACCGGGTAGGCACGGAGCACGCCGCGGCCCTCCTCCCAGGCGGCGGCAGGCGCCCAGGTCCCGCTGCCGCCGCCGCTCACCTGCACGCACCCGCCGGAACGGTAAGGGGGAGGCGCTAACGCCAGCCACCCGCGCTCCCGGGCCGCGCGACTGAAGCCGGCACCGGGTAGGCACGGAGCACGCCGCGGCCCTCCTCCCAGGCGGCGGCAGGCGCCCAGGTCCCGCTGCCGCCGCCGCTCACCTGCACGCACCCGCCGGAACGGTAAGGGGAGGCGCTAACGCCAGCCACCCGCGCTCCCGGGCCGCGCGACTGAAGCCGGCACCGGGTAGGCACGGAGCACGCCGCGGCCCTCCTCCCAGGCGGCGGCAGGCGCCCAGGTCCCGCTGCCGCCGCCGCTCACCTGCACGCACCCGCCGGAACGGTAAGGGGGAGGCGCTAACGCCAGCCACCCGCGCTCCCGGGCCGCGCGACTGAAGCCGGCACCGGGTAGGCACGGAGCACGCTGCGGCCCTCCTCCCCAATTGTCGTCTAGCGCCCAGGAGCTCCACCCGCCGCTGCCCCACTGGAACGGTACGGGAACCCTCTGGGGGGAGGCGCTACCGCCAGCCACCCGCGCTCCCGCGCCGCGCGACTCAAGAGCCGGCAAGGGTAGGCACATTTCTTATGTCAATTTCAATGCGTGGTGTGAAAAATATTTTATACCGAGATTTCATGGAAAATTAGGGGTGCGCGTTATACACGAGTGCGCGTTATACTCGAATAAATACGGTAAAACTGGGGCCAGCTATAGCTTTGCTGACTGACACAGAACATATGAGTCTAGGAAAGGATAAAAAAGAATTGCTTTCAATATGTTTGACAACAGCAAGACAATGTATAGTGAGAAAGTGGAAGAGTGATCAGACATTAAGAATAGAAGATTGGTACAGGGAATGTGGGAGTTAGCTTTGAACGACAAACTAACATGGGAGCTGAACATTAAAAAGGGTATAGTAAAAGAGAATAGATTTTGGCAAATTTGGCATTTATTTGTGGAGTTGGCTGGTCGGGGGTGACCGAAGCAAGCCAGTACAGGAACATCATAGTTTTGGGAAATAGTGATGAATAAAGGACACCACATTCTCTAGGGCAATGTATAGTCACATATGGTGTATTGGTAATTTCTGTTTTGAATATTTTGAGATGGTCTAGAAAGGAGAGTTAATATAAAGATAAATAAGATAAGGTAGATTGAAATTAGTTGGTTTATTCAAACTCATTATTCTATTGATAATTATTATTGGGCTAAGGACATGAATTGTGGAATATGGTAATTTAAAGCTTTCTACCTTTATCCTTATACTTTCAGTATATATAGCTACCCCTATATTCATATTTTTCTATGCTCTTGTTTCATTTTCGTATTGTATGTGAATTTTTTTTCTTTTATAAGCATTTTGCATTTTGTATTTTTTTTTTTTTAAAAAGTAGAAAATCAAATACTGTGGATAGGAGTTGTAATCTTGCTGCTTCCTAGAGTGGAGGCGTCTGTAGGTCATACAATACTGTGCATGATTTGAATTGGTTATTTGAACATTGCAGATAGCATTAAATAGATTGCTCCTTAAAAGAAAGAATTTCTCATCAGAGCAACTAAAGTGGATTAGAACTGTTCTTGTTATATGCTGTCTAGTTGCATCTGATTTATAACAACCATATTTAAGGAGTTGTTTAACCATTGCCACTCCTTAAAGAGTTTCTTTGGCAAGTGAGAATTTGAATCCCAAATCTTCTAAGGACTGTCTGTTCACTGCATTACAATGGCTTTGTAGAGAATCCACTGACAATAGATTCTGCCCACTTTTATTAAAGGTTAGATAGTTGGAATATGCACAAAAGTTTCTATGTTCTTCAACTTCAGAATATAAACAAATACATTTGTAGCTCAAAATCAGCAGATTCTGGTTTTTGACTCTTATAATAGGGTTTTTGATACTTATAATAGGGTGCAGTGGCTAAGACGCTGACTGGGAGGCGGAAGGTCACAGCTGAATCCTAGCAAGACTGAGTGGCTGTGGGTTCGGGGTCCCGTACTATCCCGGGAGCTGCCATCCTTGGTCTTGGATGGGGTTACCTTGCCCCATACAGACCCAGTGCATAACTTGGGGGTCCTCCTGGACGCGCGTCTGCTGCTAGAAGAGCATAAGAACATAAGAACATAAGAACAGCCTTGCTGGAACAGGCCACAGCCCATCCAGTCCAGCATTCTGTCTCACACAGTGGCTCACCATTTCCTTCAGGGTATTCGCAAGCAGATGCCTTCACCTGCTTAGGATTCCCTGGAAATGATATTGAGAGATATCCTGCCTATCTCTCCAACCCGGAGGTTGTCCTTAAGTATCCATAATTATAGCCATTGATACTCTTGTCCTCCATGAACTTGTCTAATCCTTTCTTAAAGCTGTCAAGACTGACAGCTGTCACCACTTCTTCTGGCAGGGAGTTCCATAGACCAGTAATCCTCTGGGTGAAAAAATACTTTCTCTTATTTGTTTGAGAACTAGTACCCAAAAGTATCATCGAGTGTCCCCTAGTTCTAGTGTTATGCGATAGGGAAAACAGTTTTTCCTTATCTACTTTGTCCACACCGTGCATGATTTTATAAACTTCAATCAGGTCACCTCTTAGACGTCGTCGTTCAAGAGTGAAGAGGCCCAACCGTTGCAGCCTCAGATGGTAAGGAAGGTGTTCCAGTCCCCTAATCATTCTGGTTGCCCTCCTCTGCACTTTTTCCAGCTCCATAATATCCTTCTGGAGGTATGGCGACCAGAACTGTACACAGTATTCCAGATGGGGCCTCACCATAGATTTATAAAGAGGCAAAATGACACTTGCTGACTTATTTTCTATACCCTTCCTAATGATCCCTAGCATTGAGTTTGCTTTTTTCACTGCTGAGGCACACTGGGTTGACACCTTCATTGAGTTGTCCACCAGGACACCAAGGTCCCTTTCCTGGTTTGTCGCAGAGAGTTCAGACCCCATCAGTTTATAAATGTAATTGGGGTTCTTTGCCCCAACATGCATCACTCTGCACTTACTAATGTTGAAACTCATTTGCCACTGTTTTGCCCACTCCCCCAGTGTCGAGAGATCCCTCTGAAGCTCCTCACAATCTCTCACAGTTTTCACTACCCTGTATAATTTAGTGTCGTCAGCAAATTTGGCTACCTTGCTTTTTACTCCTACCTCTAGATCATTTATGAAGAGGTTGAGAAGCAGGGGTCCCAGTACTGAACCTTGGGGGACCCCACTCTTTACCTCCCTCCACTTGGAGAAGTGTCCATTTAGTGCTACCCTCTGTTTCCTGTCCCTTAGCCAGTTGCTGATCCAGGACAAGACCTGTCCCTTTATTCCATGACTGGTAAGTTTATTCAAGAGCCTTTGGTGTGGGACCTTGTCAAAAGCCTTCTGAAAGTCCAGATAAACAATGTCAACTGGATCCCCCTTATCCACATGCTTGTTGACACTCTCAAAAAATTCCAACAGATTAGTGAGGCATGATTTGCCCTTGCAAAAACCATGTTGGCTCTCCTTTAGCAGCGCCTTCTCTTCTATGTGCCTATTAATTCTATCTTTTAGGATGGTTTCCATCACTTTACCTGGGACACATGTCAAACTGACAGGTCGGTAATTTCCTGGGTCACCCCTGGATCCTTTTTTGAAAATTGGTGTTACATTCGCTACCTTCCAGTCATCAGGCACAAAGCCTGATTTGAGGGAAAGATTATATATTTTGGCTAGGAGATCAGCAATTTCATCTTTAAGTTCCCTGAGAACTCGTGGATGGATGCCATCTGGTCCTGGTGATTTGTTAGTGTTTAGCTTAACAAGACATGCAAGGACCTCCTCCCTGGTTATTTCTATCTGGCTTAATTCTTCGGTTTCCCTCCCTACGAAGATAGGCTCTGTTTTGGGCATGTGGCCTCTGTCTTCTTCAGTGAATACTGAAGCAAAGAATTCATTGAGTCTCTCTGCAATCTCTGTTTCCTCTTTAATAATCCCTTGCCTTCCATTGTCATCTAATGGTCCAATGGCCTTCCTAGTTGGGTTCTTACTTCTAATGTACTTAAAGAAGTCTTTGTTATTTCTCTGAGTATTTTTAGCTATACGCTCCTCAAAGTCTTGCTTTGCTTTCCTGATTGTTGCCTTGCATTTGTTCTGCCAGAATTTATGTTTCTGCCTGCTGTCCTCATTCGGACAAGCCTTCCATCTTCTAAATGAGCTTTTCTTGCTCTTGATCACTTCCCGAACAGCTCCTGTAAGCCACATTGGAGTCCTCTTGGACCTGGCAGTGGCCTTTTTCCTTTTGGGTATGCATTCCAATTGAGCCTCTGTTATTGTTTTTGTAAACAGCCTCCATGCCTCTTGGAGTGTTTGGACTCTCTCAATTTTCCCTTTCAGCTTCTTTTTTACTAGTTTCCTCAACTTTGGGAAATTTCCTTTTTGAAAATTTAAGGTCTCTGTGTTAGATTTTATCAGTGACTTGCGGTCTATGTTCAAGTTAAACATAATTGAGTTGTGGTCACTGTTCCCTATTGGATCAGTCACATTAACATCTTGCACCAGATCCTGAGTATTACTCAGGATCAAGTCAAGGATTCTTGTACCTCTAGTTGGGTCTTCAACCATCTGTCCCAGGGAACAATCATTTAGCATATCTAGGAACTTTATCTCTTTATCATGTGCTGAACAACAGTTCACCCAGTCTATGTGAGGGTAATTGAAGTCCCCCATTATAACCAGGCTTCCCTTCTTGGATGCCTCCTTTACAACATTCTCCAACTGCCAGTCTCCCTCAAGAGTTTGGGTCAGAGGCCGATAGTATATGCCTACTGTTAGACCATCCTTGTGGCCTGGTACTCTTACCCACAGAGCTTCTAATGGTGACTCCAAATCACCTAGATATTCCAATTCATACGATTTTATCACTTCTTTGACATACAAGGCCACACCACCTCCCACTTGCCCCTTCCTATCCTTCCTGTACAGTTTGTAGCCTGGGATAACTGTATCCCATTGGTTATCATCCGTCCACCAGGTTTCAGTGATACCAATAATATCAATATTCTTATTTATTGCTAAGTAGGCCATGACCAGGAGGGCCTTTGCACAACTTTGTGTAATTCAGCATTTGTGCCTGCTCCTGGATAGGGATTCCTTGCTCATGGTCACACATGCTCTGGTCACCTCCAGACTTGATTATTGTAATGCGCTCTACATGGGGCTGCCCTTGTCGACTATTCGGAGGCTGCAGCTGGTCCAGAACGCGGCGGCTCGGGTAGTGATGGGGTGCGGGCATTATGCTCGTGCCTCACCGCTGCTCCGGGAGCTACACTGGTTACCAGTTTGCCTCCGGGTGCAATTCAAGGTGCTGGTTTTGACCTTTAAAGCCCTACATGGTAGTGGGCCAGGTTACCTAAGAGACCACATCGCCCTAAGGACATCTGTCCGTCCAACCAGAGCAGACCAGAGGGGCTCTCTCATTGTATCATCAGCCAGGGGGGCTCACCTCTCTGGCACAAGGAGGAGGGCCTTCTCTGTGTCCGCACCGGCTCCCTGGAACCTCTTACCAACAGAGTTACGTCTCCAGACGGAATTGCTGCCCTTCAGGAAAGAACTTAAAACCTGGCTGGCAGGCCAAGTATGGGGTGCAGGTGGAGGGGTGACTTCCGCGAGGTGGATGCTATAGCGAATCCCAGCATCCTCGGCCCCTGCACACTTTTTTAGTGAGTGGGTGGGTAGTTTTTAAAGCAGTTTTAACTAGGTTTTTAATTGTGTTTTTATTATGCTGTGAACCGCCCTGAGTTGGCCTTGGCCAAGAGGGCGGTATAGAAACTGAAATAAATAATTAAATCAAATCTCTAGTCTAGTTGTGTGTTCACTTTCATCTTAGTCCTTGGCTTAATGACTTGCTCAAGATGATTTAGCAGGTAAATAGAGTGGTACCTCATACAATGATTTTAATCCGTTCCACGGGGCTCGTTCTTGTACGAAACAATTGGTATACCATACATGCATCGTATAGTGATTTTCCCTATGGAATGCATTTTACAATGATTCTTTTTGCTAAGTGGTTTTCCCCATTGAAAAATTGTTGTACGATTTTTTCCATAGGGAAAATTGTTATGCGGGACACCAATTCCCCCCCCCCCCAAAAAAACCTAATTGTTATGCGATTTCATTGCTATACGGGGCAATTCTTGCATGAGGTTCCACTGTAGTGTAGTTTGTAATACTGATGATTTCGTTTGTTGCCTATAAAGCACTGCTGTAGCTATCACAAGCAAGTTGCAAGAAGGGAGGTCACCTCATGTAGGTCACCTTCTGTAAGTATAATCTGAGTAGGGTCTGTGATGGCTCAGTAGTTAAGAAGCTTGCCTTGTTAGCTGGGAGACTGGCAAGTTGGCAGTTCGAGACCCGGGTACTGTATGACGGGTTGAGTGCCTGTTTCTGTCCCAGCTCTTGGGGACATAAAAGGAGCCTCATTTGGGCTTTCCCTGAGCGGAGTTTCTTCTGCAAAAATCCTTTCAACCCAGAATAATTTCTGACATGAAATTATTATTACAGTATTAGTATAATCTGAAATTAGACATAAAATGCTGCTATTTTTACACTTGGCGAACAGTATAGGTAAAACTGCTTACTAAATATCACACATGCGTTGGAAAACACTATTAGAGTTTCCATAACTTGGGATCATCTTGATGGTTCAGAACAATAGTGTTTATACTGTACTGAGAGGATAGATAGGTATTCTTTCCTTCCCACTGGAATTGAACATGAGGGGGCAACTTCATGAGTTCTTTCTATTTTATTACTAGCAGGGGTGCCTGGCTTCGCCCGGGTGCTCCCAATCCGGCTAGCTGAGTGCCAGTGTTGCCCAGGAAACCCACTGGCCAGGGGTGGGCCTGTGATGTGAGCTCAGTGATTACATCACAATCCCCCCCAGTTGGCCTAGCACTGGGGCAGACACAAACCCTCCTGTCGAATATACCCACCCCATTGCAGATCAATTTAGGGGGCAACCCCCCCATGGGCTTCGGGACCCTGACATTGACCTGCTCACGTGTGCAAGGTACGTGTGTGCCGAATCTCATGGGGTTTGGTCAAGGGGTGTGGCAGCCCATTCCAGACACGGAACCCACACCTTTGCTTTAAAATAGATATATAATAAAGATTGCATTTATATTCTTCCTTCTGGTGCACATGGCTTTCCTCCTGAACATTGCTCTTGCACCACTTTGGGAATTTTCCCAGTGCTTTCATGAGCGCACTACATGGTGCCACCTTTGAAAAATGATTTGGCAACAACATATAGTCCTTTCATGTGGTGGCCAGATTGATGGTCTGGCTTGCTGTTAGAGTTTATGGTTACAGCTCTATTTGAAGTGTACTGGTATGATAAAACGCTGTCCCAGTTGATAATGAAACCAAAAAGATTCCTTGTCACCAACCCCTCATGAAGCAGAACAGAGTCTGGTTCCCGGTTCATTTTCAGAACTTCTGCCAGTATATAAGCACAATTTACTAATGTTATCGAGGAGGAGCAAAATAGAGCAAAACAAGAAAAACCAAGCTAAAGCAATTGTGAATCTCATTCTGCATGAATTTACGAGTTGTACCCAGATATGAGGAAGACAGGAGCAGCCTGGGATTTCCACATGTTATAGGCAGATAAAGAGTCATCTCCATTTTTAGGACGATGACTAAAATCCTGTTACATTTTTGTGCCATTATATGACAATTGGTTTAATTCTTGTTGGTAAATGCAATGAAGTCAGCATTGATATTGTATTGTGTAGCCTGATGTATACTAAGCTGCCATGGTGCTACTTGGGTGTTGTGGGTCTTCCTGGGAGTTTTAGTTTTTTGGGTGCTGCCCTGTTAGCAGTGAGACTACAGTTCCCAGCATCCAGCCCTGCTTGGTGTTCATGTAATGGCTGACCAACCAGTAAGAGGCAGGCCCTCTTGGGTGCAGAGAATGCTAAGTATTATTATTATTATTATTATTATTATTATTATTATTATTATTATTATTATTATTATTATTATTATTATTATTATTATTATTATTATTATTATTATTATTATTATTATTATTATTACGTTTAATTTCTATCCCGCTTTCCTGACACAAGTGCCACTCAAAGCGGCTTACAACATGTAAAAGTATACTTCCCAGAATTTTTCCTTGGAAATTTCTGGAGAAGTCTAGGGGGTGCAGTGCAAAAATATGAAGCAGCAGATTCCTGTGAGTATTTTGGTGATTAACTTCTAAAGAGGGTCATCTTTAGTGACTATAATGTCATCCCATTACCTATCCAAATCCTGTTAATTATGTGAGCATTTGAATGACTAGCATATACAAGTACCCAGCTCCTTATCTGCTCAAGCATGAAATAACTTCAAGGCCTTTTAGAATCTAGGGATCGTATCAGTTGCTCCTCTCATTTCCCCAAATCATTGGTTTGAACTGGTTTAGTGCAACAGGACTTTAAAGCACACTTCTTCATTTACAAAATGATAGGCTAAAGAGTTTTATTACTATTAGGAACTATCATCAGAGTTGCCCTTTGAACAGGCAGACTGGCTCTCACTTATTCTGGCATGAATATAGTCCGGTGACCACAGTCTATTATAGCACCATAAATGATCAGACTTGCACAAGCAAATCAGGTCTCATAGCCAAACAGGTACTAGTTAAGACATTAGAATTCTAACAGTGCTGTTTAAAGACTATAAAACAGCTTGTTTTAACTAACTGGCATGGATCCCCCACCAGCTTAATTCAAAACAAAGCTTCAGTTTGACTTGCTAAGTCAGTGCATTGAAATTGAAATACTGTACAGTACCTGGCAATTGAAAGAACAAGCCAACTGGTGCATCAGAAGAATAATGTTTCTACAGCAGTGTTTCTCATGCGGAAACATTTTCTTAGGGTTTAATGCCTTCCTCCTGTTTAATGAGGAACTAATGATCTAAAACATTATTTCCAAGCTCTGATTCAGGGTGCTAATTTTGATTTACAAAGACCTAAATGACTTGAGGACAGGCTATCTGAAATACACCTTCTGTTGTGAATATCTGCCTAGAATTTTAAAATGAAAAAGATTTTTCCCCAGAAAAGAGGTCACCTGACAAAGCAGTCACAAGGGTATTTTAGTTTCTGTTTTGCACACTTTCTTTTTGAACCTTTTTTTTTTTTGCATGACTTTTAACTTTTCCCTATATTGGGGATATCTTAGGACTGTCAGCCGTGGCTGTTGGCAGCCGAAGCATAAGAATGTGATCCTGCATGCTGGGCAGTGCTGTAATTTTTTTTCTTTCCTGTGTTGCTATTTTCAATTTCATTCCACCTTGGCCCTGCCTGACTTTCAAATATAATAACAATCAAAATTGTGCTATAAGATTCAAATAAGATTTGAGGAGTTGTTGTTGTTAATAATAATATTTATATTAATATTACTTTGGACTTATATGTCGCCTACTCGCAGATGCGACTCAGGGCAGCTAACAACAATATTGCATCCAATACAATATAAAACAAGATACAATTAGCATACACTAGAGAACAAGATACAATTAGCAGAATACAATTAGCATACAATAATAAAAGTCACTTTAATTGCTGGATTAACCAAATCAGTTGGTTTTCTTCAGGATAAGGCAAAATGTGCTAAGTGGAGTGTAAATATTCATATTTGAGAAATTATATTCTTTTTAACTCTGTGTTATTGGTAGAGTCATTGGTTCCTCATAGAGATTAACTTGAAATTAAATTTCCTTCTTCATGTTTCTTTTCTACTGGACATTGGACCACATGGCTGAACCTCTTGACTTTAGATGCAGCAACTCTACAAGCAGTGATGTTCTGTTACATCCAAATCAATTTGCTTTCTAAATGATCAGCAACATCTCTATTTTCATGTTCACTTTTCTACATTCTATGCCTTTTATGATTTTTTTTTTGTCTTTATTAATTTGCTTCAGTATTACCTCATTTGACACTTTCTTGATTCAGGAAATTCTTAGCAGCATACAATAAATCTGCATTTCAAGTCCCTGAATCTTCTTTATAGTTGCCCATGACTCCATTTCTTGGGTTGCCTCCTTTCTTACTGATGAATTTGAGTTTTTAGTAGGCATTTTTAGACTGTTTATTTTATGAGCCACCTTTGCAGGCCATCCATCTAATATGTCAGTTCTATGTACATTATTACCATTATCTTCCTTAATTTTGCTTGACATGTTCTTATGCAATTATTTGTATTTGATTTGTTTTTCCATTTCATCTCCTTTCTTTTAAGCCTAACCCTCCATGCATTACCCACTTCTTTTTTCATTCATATTTCTACTTTTGAATTTAATCTGCATTCCTCTGTCAATTTAGGGCACTTGTATCTGACCTGTCTGAGCATATTGATGCTTTCATGAAACTCTTCCTTAATAACAGTGGAATTGCCTTCTTTTCTCCCTGCATTTACTTTACTCTGTTTTCTTTAATTTGAGGTAATGACAGGATTATGATCTGAATTTACAAGAGTTTTGTGATGTTTTCTTTTCACAAACCTAACATTGGTTCGATACTTCTTATCAACTAGGATATAATTGACTTAATTATTTACGTTTGATATTAGTGCTGTGTTGCAAGGATTTCTATGTACAGTGGTACTTCATACAACGATTTTAATCCATTCCATGGGGCTCGTTGTACCAAAAAATTGCTATACAATGCATGCATCATAGAGTGATTTTCCCTATGGGATGTGTCGTACAGCGATTTTTTTCGCTAAGTGGTTTTTTTCCATTGAAAAGTTGTTGTACATTTTTTTTCCATAGGGAAAATTGTTATGCGGGACGCCATTTCTCCCCAAAACCTGATTGTTATACGATTTCGTCACTATACAGGGCAATTGTTGTATGAGGTTCCACTGTATATTGTTTCAGGGATGGCAATTTAAATTGCGGTTAGTGACTACAGTGGCTGCGGCGGCTCAGTGATTAAGAAGCTCACCTTATTAGCTGGAAGACTGGCAAGTCAGATGTTTGAGACCTGGGTACTGCATGATGGATTGAGCACTTGTCTGTCCCAGCTCATGGGGACATGAAAAGAGCCTCATTTAGGCTTTCCCTGAGTGGAGTTTCTTCTGCAAAAATTCTTTCAACCCAGAATAATTTCTGACATGAAATTATTATAGTGACTACAAGTTCTTCATAAAATTGTATCATTCATTTTCCCTCTTTATTCGCTGTGTTTAGCCTGTATTTTCCAGCAGAATCTACACAAATGTCGCCATTTTTGCCAGGGAGTCATTGGGAGTTGCTAGGGCCACTGCTCCACAAGTGTCTGGTTGTGAGGCCCTGCTTCTACGGTTGGGCCCTAAGGGTCAGTTGGGGATCTTACTCCTGTACCTGCCCCCTTGCAGGGTAAGGGATGCCCTGCCTGAGCTTCTCGAGGCCACCTCGATGTTGGCATTGGAGTTCCCGGGGCTCATGGTTCTGGGGGACTTCAGTTTGCCATCATTGGGGATGGCTTCTGAGGTGGCAAGGGAGTTCATGGCTTCCATGACAGCCATGGGCCTGACTGAGGTAGTTCGGGGTCCGACCAGGGGCAGTGGCCACACGCCAGACAGTTTTCCTATCGGAGCAGTGGCAGAGTGATCTGAGATTACAGGATTTAGTCATCTTACCTGTGCCATGGTCAGATCACTATCTGGTGACTCTTAACTTTTTGGGGGCGACGCTTCATCATAGGGAGGCAGGGCCTATTAAAATGGCCCGCCCTTGGTGACTAATAGATCTAGATGGATTCTAGAGGGAACTGGGGGATGTTGTTCCTCTGGATTGGCTACACGATTCACCTGAGGCGCTTGTCAACCTGTGGAACAGGACAGCAACAGCAGCCTTGGATGAAATCGCGCCACTGCGGCCTCTCCGAGCTCGTGGGGCTAGGTCATCCCTGTGGTTCACGGATGAACCGCGGGAGCTCAAACAGGCAAATAGACGCCTAGAGCGCCGCTGGGTGAAGACCTGGTATGACTCCGATTGGACACTAGCTAGAGCTACTATTAGGGCCTACCTAGTGGTGATGGGGGTGGTGAGGCGGCAATACTTCGCCACTCTTATTGCCTTTGCTGATAATCGCCCAGCCGCCCTGTTCCGGGTAACCAGGTCCCTCCTTGGTAAGGGGGATTGGTGCCCGGTTGGCAAGGTTCGGCTGAGGACTTTGCTGACCATCTGGTGGAGAAAATCGATCGGATTCATTCAGGGCTGAATCCTGGCATGGATGGGGAGGGTCATAGGGGGGACCGAAGCACAGTCTTGCTGTACGATCTGGGATCGGTTTGATCCTGTTGTCCCTGATGAAGTGGACAGGCTCCTTGCAGCTGTGTGTGCCACTACATGTCCCTTGGACCCCTGTCCCACCTGGTTGGTGAAAGCCTCCAAGGTGGTGATAGGTGGCTGGGTCGGGGTGATAATAAATGCATCATTACGGAAGGGGGTATTTCCACAGGTCAACAAGCCCCTCAGGTGAATCGTGTAGCTAAAACATGCTTTGGTGCACCCCCTCCTGAAGAAAATATCCCTTGACCCAGCTGTCCTTAACAACTATAGGCTGGTTTCCAACCTTCCCTTTCTGGGTAAGGTATTGGAGAAGGCGGTGGCGCGCCAGCTGCAGAGTGTCCTGCTGGAGGAAGTTGCTTATCTAGACCCCTTTCAATCAGGATTCAGGCCCGGGTATGATACGGAGACAGCATTGGTCGCACTAATCAATGATCTCTGGCGGGAGCGGGATGGGGGATACCCATCCGTCCTTGCTCTTCTTGACTTCTCAGCGTCTTTCGATACCGTCGACCACGGTATCCTTCTGGAACGGCTCAAAGGACTGGGGATCCAGGGCACTGTGTTGTCCTGGTTTTCCTCTTTTCTGGAGGACTGTACCCAGTTGGTGTGGTTGGAGAGTGAGAGGTCCAGCCCTAGGCTTCTCAAATATGGGGTGCCTCAGGGTTCAGTGCTCTCTCCTCTCCTATTCAACATCTACATGAAGCCACTGGGTGAGATCATTCGTTCCCACGGGGTGCGGTTCCAATCATTACGCGGATGACACTCAGTTGTACATCTCAGCCTGTGGGGACCCTAGTGATGCCGTTGACATCCTATCTGGTTGCCTGGAGGCCGTTGGGGTCTGGATGGGGGCCAATGGGCTTCGGCTGAATCCCAGCAAGACAGATTGGCTATGGATAAGGGGCCCCTTGTTATCCAGGGAGCTACCATCTTTGGTACTGGATAGGGCTGTTTTGTCCCAGACAGACCCGGTGCGCAACTTGAGGGTCCTTTTGGACTCGCTGCTGCTGCTAGAAGAACAGGTAGTGGCTGTGTCCGGAAGAGCTTTTGCCCAACTTCGGGTGATTGGCCAGTTGCGCACGCTCCTGGACCGGGACTCCTTGCTTATGGTCACTCACGCTCTGGTCACTTCCTGACTAGATTACTGTAACACGCTCTACATGGGGCTGCCCTTGACGACCATTCGGAGGCTGCAGCTGGTCCAGAATGTGGTGGCCAGGGTGGTGATGGGGTGCGGACGATATGCCCGTGCCTCACCGCTACTTTGGGAGCTGCACTGGTTACCAGTTTGTCTCCGGGTGTAATTCAAGGTGCTGGTTTTGATCTTTAAAGCCCTATATGGCAGTGGGCCAGGATACCTTAGAGACCGCATCGTCCCAAGAGTGTCTGCCCGTCCAACAAGAGTGGACCAGAGGGGCTCACTAATAGTGTCATCAACTAGGGGTGCACATTTATCCAGCACCTGAAGGAGGGCCTTCTCCGTGTCCGCACCAACCCTCTGGAATCTCCTGCCAACAGATCTAAGACTTCAAAGAGAATTGCTGCCCTTCAGGAAAAGATTGAAGACCTGGCTGACAGGGCAGGTGTGGGGCCCGAATGGGAACACGGTCCCTGCCTGCTGGCTTATGTAAACAATTAAGAATTCTCTCTTCTTTTTTATAGTGGGTGGGATGGGTGGGTGGGATATAGGTTTTTTTGAAGCGGGTGGGATATGGGCTTTTAAAGTGTTTTTATGTGTTTTTAGAACTTGTTGTAATCCCACCCTGAGTCGGGTTCTACCTGAGTGGGAGGCATATATAAATATGACTATTAAATTAAATTAAAATTAAATTTATTTGCCTATCTTAGCATTAAACCTTTCTGTTATGAAATTTAGTTGTTCTTTCATTTGACTTTAACTGTCCTCTTAGATATACTGTACATTACAAGTTTCTAATCTGAGTTTCGGCCTGAACTTTTTTGGCAGCCTCTCTGCTGGGAACTAAGAACCTCTTTAGATTTTTATCTAACCATCACAAGTGTGCGTCGAAGTTGCTGTGTGTAATACTTCTTTTGCTCTCCAAATCTCTGCTACGGCCAAACACAATGGGTACCATCAAGCCTGTAGCTTTCTATTCCGATGACTAATCAGCACTGTTTGTCCTTGGCCACTGGTGGATACTGAGATTGCAGCTACTCCAGGTCGACTAAATTTAGAATTATTTGGTTCCTCAGGACTCCACAGGACTTATGCTCAGGGTTCCTCTGTCTGAAGGCCATTGACTTTTCCAAAGCTTGGTTTAATTAACTGCTACCTGATACTACCTGAGTAGTAAGATTACTCACCAAGGTTGATCCAGAGGCTGAATGGTCTGCTTGTAACTTCAGGCTAATATGCTTGTATTAAGATCATTACTATCTACCAAGTTTTAAAGAAAAATCCCTGGCAATACTGACTCAAATGCGTGTGTTAAAGTCATATGTTTTGACCTTCCTTGCCAATAGTGTAGCTTGTTGTATCCTTATGAGCATTACCTAAGCTACTGTGGTATATGTGTGGGATTCAGAATGTGTGTGAAGAAAAATAAATATAGGACTGTAAAAGCCAAGATTTCCAAGTGGGAGAATCTCACTGGTTGAGGTTCTCCATCGACCGCATATAATATATAATGTTGGAACTCACCATGCTGTCTTTTAAGGTATGTTTGTGCAGTCAGATTGCCCGGAGTTAGATAGTAACAAGTTCTTCTGGTTAGCTCACAAGAGGTCTGAGCCATCTATCCAAAGATCTTCCCAGGAGCTATCTAGCTCCTGTTCACCCCCCTCCCTTTAAACTAACACCAGCATAGAACAAGAACCTACAAGAGATCTCCAGATAGAGTTCGCAGTGGCTGGTTATTATACCTAAAGTCATCTGGTGCTTAAAACTCTGCTTCCCTGTTAACCATAAGGCTACGAAAGAGGATCACTTAGTCTGCAAGACATAAGATGACTTGCAGCACAGCTTCTGCTCGGAGTCGGTTTTAGATATCTGTGTTCTGAAGGTTCTGTTGAAAAGTCCTGATTATTTTGCCTAAAGAAGCCAACTCAAGCTGCTTTGATTTATTTATTTTTCAAATTTCTACCACCGTCCAACTCGACAACGACTCTGGGCTAACAGCATGGCACGTGCAGAATTGTTTGTATGTACACATGAACATTGCCTTAAACCTAGGGTTAACAAACTATGGCCCACGGCACCTAATCCGGCCCTTGCCAATCCTGGAAGCGGAAGTTAAACGTCCATGTGCATTCACAAAACACTGCCATAAATGCACCCACGGCTGTTGTAAACATGTTTACGACAGCCACAGGTGCATTTACAACAGTGTTTTGTGCATGCGCGGGTGCATTTAGCTTCCGTTGGGAGGGACCATGTGACCAGCCCATGGCCCAAAACGTTTGGCCAACCCTGCCTTAAACGTTTGGCAAGGTGTTGTTAAACCCAGTTCAGAAGATTGCCTTGCAAATTCTGCAGGGTAAGCTTCCACTCGGCATCTGATGCTTCCTACTGTATGATTGAGGATTTGGCTTTGCTGCTCTGCTACCATTATAAGAGTGAGTTTTATTTAATAGTGTTTTTTAAAGGGAAGTTAGTGTTAGGCTTAGGTTCTTGATATTTTCAGAACATTTCTCCCCCAAAACAGCTTCCTGTCACATGCTCCTCCAAACCTATGGTACTAAAGGTGGCTATGCTGAGAAAACCTGGGAAATGGGTGGGATTTTTTTAGCCACCCACTCTGAGGAATAAACTGCCAATCAAGATACACCAGACTCCATCCCTCCTGATGTTGAAGAAATTATTCAAGACATTCTGTAATGCAGCCTTTAAATACATATCCTCAAAAAACTGTTAATTTGAAGGTTTTTCTATACAACTGCACTTGAGTCAATTATAGAACTACAGTAATACCTGGCAGAATGATCCATTTGGAGAACATCAAAACCTCATAACGACGCATTGTTTTTAAAAATGTCATGCACCAGATAACGACATTGCATCGTTATCCGATGCATTGTGTTTGATCACCTACCTGTTCACACTGGTTGGAGATGAAAACAAAATCGCCATTTGTAGGTCCCTGTTTCCGGCTCTCCAGCTCCCAAGCAAGGTGTGGGAGGCTGGGAGAAGCTATTCTGCGCTATTTCTGGCTTCCTAGGACCTTCCTATGCTGCGCAACAGCTGATAATAGTTGCAGCCACCATTTTGATTTCTTTGTTTTGGACTACAATTCCCAGAAGCCCAAGCAAATCAAAATGGTGGCTGCAACTATTATCAGCTGTTGTGCAGCACAGGAAGGTCCTAGGAAGCCAGAAATAGTGCGTAATAGCTCTTCCCAGCCTCCCACACCTTGCTGGCGAGCCGGAGAGCCGGAAACCAAAAATGGGGATTTTTTTCCCCCATCTTCAACCAGCTTGAACAGGTAGGAGATCACGTCGCCTTTTTTGTATGGGTGGGCAGAGGCTCCCCCGACCCTCACTGAAACAGCTGGGCTTTATTTAAGCATTAGCTAATGAATGCCCCGGACAACGACACGACTTGTGGAACCAAGTTTTGTTGTTATCTGGGGTTCCACTGTACATTATAGTGTCATGAGAATGTGGGGGTTTGTGGGGTTGCTGTTTTATCTTGTAACCATACCCTGAGTAGTGTATATTCGCTAATTGGACAGTATACATATTAAATAAGTGAATTAGGCCCTCAATGCTGCAAATAACTAAATTGCCCAGATAATAAATAATAGTAACTATCTCTTAAGGACCCCACTTGGAGTACTGTGCCTGGTACTGGCAACTGCAGTTTAAAAAAAGGTTTAGTTGTTGTAGACAATAAGACCTAACTTGGTTGGTAACTATCTATTGATCGATTGGCCAACCAACCGTATTTCCCCAAAAATAAGACCGGGTCTCATACTAACTTTTGTTCCAAAAGATGTATTAGGGTTTATGTTTTGGTTTTGGTTTTTTTGTCCATTACCACACAGGGTGGGGCTCCCTTGGCTGGCCTGCCTATCCACTGCTTTCACTTTCAAGCCTCTGGCTGCTGCTGCTGCTGCTCTGGTGCGCCAGGGTGTGTGTGTCCAAAAATGGGCTGTGCTTTGCCGGGGGCCACCACCTCTTCTGGTTGGAGGAGTTTTTCCTCCCCATCTCAACCTGCTTCTGCTTTTTTACCTGCTGGCGCAGGCTGGAAAAGAGATGGGTGGGGAGGGAAGACCAACCTATCCACCCACCCCTCTCTGGCGCTCTGGCTTATATTACAAACATCCTGAAAAATCATGCTAGGTCTTATTTAGGAGGATGGTTGAATTTATATCCCGCTCCAATTAATGCAAACACGTTATTCTAGGTGGCTTACAACTTTACGTGAACCAACTAATAATATACAGAATCGTAATAACAGTTCGACACGTTCTCTTCTACTGCCCATTTTACAAGGACATCCGTTTCTAATACCTAGACCCCATTTTGATCAAATCTAGTGGATTCTCAGATTCCTCTAGATTGCTGTTTCTCTCAAACAATGGCTCCACTGATTACATGGATCGAGTGGCTGCCTTTCTGTCAGGTGCCATCAGATCACATCCATTCAATGGGAGTTGATGATCCTTGATTTTACATGTTTTGGTCATGCTTCTATTTGTTGTTTTAAATCACTTTTCATGCAATTTGTGCTTGTAACCCTTCTTTTAAACAATGATTTTACTGTTAATAATGAATTACAGATATTAGTTCACCAGAATTACTCAATATGTTCTATAATATACATATGACACAAGTCAACAATTGTTTGTGCACATTTTATTCCCTCAAATTCTGTACTGCTGAATGTTCATAAGTTGCTCAGTTTCTAGATAAAGTAGTTAACAGACATGGAAGCTGTAATTCTTAATATTGTGTTGTGTAAGCGATGGTCAGGTATGGTTGTGTAGGTTACGGTCAGCTATGTGAACATTTTGTTAATTCTTTGTCTCCATTTTTAATGCCAATAAAGGTTTAATAATTAGAAATAATAAAAATTTAAAAATAAAATTTAAAAATAATAACAAAAGATTCGTAATAACCATTAATTCAAACAAATAAAAACATAACCAATACAACAATTTAACAGAAAATTAAAAATACAGAAAGAAGAATAAGGGTGGACTCTTTTGTGGGAAAAGTTTTAAGTACAAGCTGGATGACCTGCCCGAATGCTGGGGGTGGGAGCAGGTTCTGTCTGAGGTGTATTTGTGTAGACTTGCACAAATTGACTGTGCACAGAAGGCAATTTGGGAAAGGTTTCATAATGTTTTTGCATGACCAAGTGAGTGTATCCTAAAGTTCTGACAACCCTCCCCCCCCAATTATATCTAAAGGAGCCAGCTGATGTCAGTCTCCCTCCTGAAGACATGGATTCCTCTGGCGATGATGATGACACTTTTTCTGGCTCTGGTGCAGGTACATTTTGCCGTTTGTTTTGTTGTGAATAAAATCTTTGTTGGCGGAGCAGAAATCAAACCATTCTAAATTGTGCAGACTAGGATCAAATACACTTTGGTGTGTGTGTGTGTGTGTGTGTGTGTGTGAGTGAGTGCGGGGGGGGGGGAATGAGAATACTGTATACATGGTGATCAGAGGCCGTACAGTTCTAGTTCTTTTCGTGTGCAAAGCATTTGATACAACTTAACTTCTTGTTACTTTGATATCTGCACAGCATATACAGGTGAAACTCGGAAATTAGAATATCGTGCAAATTAGAATATCGTTCATTCAGTTCAGTAATGCAACTTAAAAAGTGAAACAAATATATGAGAGACTCATTACATGCAAAGCGTTACTTTGTTATAATATTGATGCTTATGGCTTACAGCATATGAAAACTCCAACCCCCCAATCTTATGTACCCCATAATCATCATTTAATCTCATGTTCTCCTTCGTATAGTTTGTGAATCCACACTCATGGGGTTATGCGCCTGCGCAGAACAGCCGATCGGAGGCTTGAAAAGCTATTGGTCAAAAGTTTTGGCGGTAAGACCGCCCACCGTACCGCCCACCCTGAGGCGCCCGCGCGCCATTTTACCTCAGTTCTCTTCTTTCCGCCGTAGCAGCAGGACGATCGTTGAGAGCTTCCTCAATTTTTTCGCCCTTCTGAGGGAAAGTCTTTTTGGCAAATCTCAATTTTTTCTCGGTGATCTTGTCCTCCGGGCAGGATCGCCACCCCGGCTCTGTCTCTTCTCTTGAGTGGATTCAGTAGCCAATTTTTCGCATCGATCACCGTCTCCCCCCTCAAGGGGGTGGCGGCTGGTCGGCCCTTCGGGGTACTCGTCTCCAGAAACTTCCACTGGAAGAATTTTTTCCGCGGTTGATGGCTGCAGCGTTTAAACAGTGCACGGCTTGCCTTAAGAAGTTTCCGGCTTCCGACGGACACAGCCTGTGCCTCTTTTGTTTGGGAGAGTCGCATCAGAGCCAGTCTTGCCCGCATTGCAAAAAGTTCACGCGCCTCGCGGTGCAGAACCGAAGCAATCGCCTCAAGGCTCACCTGATGGAGCTCGCTCTGGCTCCCGCCGCGTCCGCCTCCACGGCCGCCGCTGCCGCTCAACCACCGCCGGCCTCTTCCTCCGTGCTTCCGATGAGGAAGAAGAAGAAGAAGGACAAGAACGGTGAGAAGAAGCGCAAGCGTGGGTCGGAGAAGAGACGGTCGCTTCCCCCCACTCCGCGCACACCCGCCTCTCCCGGGCCTTCTCCGCCGTTCTCGACTGCCCGATGTCCTTCTCCGGGATCCTCCATCTGGGGAGGACGGTCGTCTTCCGGGTCACCTGAGAAAGGACGCAGGGCTGGGGCTCCAGCTCGCCCACCTCAGGTGCTCTCCTCTCCTCCTCGGGGCAGAAACTCCTCGCCGAGGCAGGCCTCCGTCTCTCCACGGCCCAGAACACCGACGGACGAGGCGGTCGTCACCGTTTCGACGACCGTTTCGCCGACACCGACGCCGGCCACCGTTTCGGCTCCCACCGTTTCGTGGGCCACCATCCCGCCGGCCACCGGAGCTCCACCGCCAGCGGACTCGGACGCGTCTCAGATGGCCCTCGTCCGAGAGATGTTTCAGGTCATGGCGTCGTTTGCGACCAGGTTCCAGACCTCCACGCCTGCGGCCTCTGCGGCTCCGGTTCCGACCACCGCAAGCCCCGGGCATCCCGGCTCTGCCGCGGCCCCACCGACCTCCCGTGGGTCGAGTACCCGCTCCGCCGGCCCACCCAACCCGTCATGGTGTGGTCCGGACGTTGATGCGGTGGACGCCCATCCCGCCGGCCCGCCCAGGCCGTACTGGCACGGTCCGGACGTGGACGAAAGACTGCCTCCCTCGTCCTCCGATGAGTCCAGCTCGTCGTCGGAGGAGGACGAGGGAGACGTCGACGCCGAGCGCACGCCGGAACAGGCCATCGGCTCGGTGGACCCACCGCGTGGTGAGGACCAGCGCTCACTGACCGCCATGCTCACGAGGCTCGGCACCGCCCTCAACCTGAAGGTCGACCAGCCGCCGCTGGAGGGTGAGGATCAGATGACCGCGAAGCTCGACAGGCGTGCCGTGCGACCGGTCCACATAACCATGCTCCCCTCCATGATGACCACGGCGAGGGCGACGTGGAAGAAACCTTTGGCGGCACACTCCGTTTCGTCCAGGCTCGACAGCATGTACCGGGTCCTGGACGAGAACGTCGAGTTCTTGCAGGCGCACCCCCTGCCGAATTCCCTGGTGGTCAAGGCCTTCCAGCATAGGACGGCCACCAGCGGATTCCCGGTCCCGTCGACGCCGGAGGGAAAGAAGTTGGACGCGGTGGGGCGTAAGTTTTACGCCACCGGTTCCCTATTCTTTCGGGCCGCAAACTATTCGGCCGCCATGGGCCTGTACCAATCTCACCTCTGGGAGCAGGTGAAGGTTGAGACGGCTAAACTGCCCGCAGATGCCCAGAAGAGGATTGACGCGCTGGCCGCCGAGGGGGACTTCGTCGCCGAGCAGCTGATGCGCACTGCCCGGCATATCAACGATTATGCGGCAAAAGACATGGCCTCCGCAATCTACCTCCGTCGCCATGCTTGGCTCAGGGACACCTCCCTCGATGACGCTATGAAAAAGCTCATCGAGGAGTTTCCCTTCGACGGGCAGGGCCTCTTCGGTCAGGACACCGATAAGGTCCTGAATGAGATGCGCCAGACCAGTTCCACGGCGAAGTTCCTGGGGCTCACCACGCCGGCAACTTCCACCAGGCCGAGGTTCCAGCCCTTCACACGGCGGTTCCAGGGCAACCCACAGCAGCAGGGACCGGCGGAGCAGCCTAGATCCAGCTCCTATAAACAGCGGCGACAACACAAACCCCGCTACCGGCCCTACGGACAGGACAAGCGTTCGACCGCGAGGCCCAAGCCCCGCGTTTGAAGCTGCGACGGCCGAGTCTCTCTCGCTCCACATCCCGTACCTCCCCCTCCGGAACTTCCTCCAGGCATGGTCGGGCATCACGGACGACCAGTGGGTCTTAAAGATCTTGTCCTCTGGCTACGCCATCGAGTTCGTGCGGGTGCCTCGAGTAGGAAGACATCGTCTCACCACCTCGTCCCCCCATTTGGAGGAAGAAATAGCAACCCTTCTCTCCAAGGGAGCCATCGAGCGGGTAGCACCGTCCGACTGGGACAACGGTTTCTACTCGAGGTACTTCGTGGTCCAGAAGAAGGACGGAGGCCTTCGCCCTATCCTGGACCTACGCCGCCTGAACAAATGCATCCACACCAGGAAGTTCCGGATGGTGACCCTACAGACCGTCCTCCCCCTCATCAACAAAGGGGACTGGTTCACAGTCATAGACCTCAAGGATGCCTACTTCCACGTTTCCATCCTCGAGGAACACAGACGGTTTCTCCGCTTCCGTATCGACCATTCCGTGTACCAGTACCGATGCCTACCGTTCGGTCTGGCCACGGCACCGCGGGTCTTCACCAAATGCATGGCTCCGGTGGCTGCATTCCTCCGCCAACGGGGCATCAGGGTCTTCCCATACATCGACGATTGGTTGATCGTCTCCCCCACCAAATCGTCGGCCGTTCGGGACACACAATACACGGTTCACCTCATGGAGAGTCTCGGCCTCAGGATCAACTTCACCAAGTCGAAGTTGACTCCCGCCCAGCGCATCGAGTACATTGGAGCGGTACTCGACTCGCTCACTACGAGAGCCTACGCCCCCCAGAAACGCTTACGGGACATTGCGCAGGGGGTGAACGAACTGCGCACGAAACCGTGCATCCGGGCGAAGAAGGCTCAGAGACTTCTAGGCCTGATGGCCTCAACGACGGCAGTGATCCCCCATGCCAAATTGAAATTCAGGTCCCTGCAATCGTGGCTCCTTCACGAGTTCGACGCACTTCGGGAGAGCCAATCCAAACGGTTGACCCCATCTCCAGAACTGAGGGACCAACTGCTGTGGTGGTCTACACCACTCAACGTGGCCACGGGGAAGAGTTTCTACCCCCCGCAACCTTCGCTGCAGATACTGACCGACGCGAGCAACCTCGGCTGGGGCGCTGCTTGCGGGACTCTCACGGTCAACGACACCTGGACACCGCACGAAACGGTGCACCACATAAATTACTTGGAGCTGCTGGCCATTTGGAAGGCCCTGCGCTCCTTCGAGACTCTGCTCACCGGCAAGGCGGTTCAAGTGGCCTCGGACAATACCACGGCGGTGGCGTACCTCAACAAGCAGGGAGGAACACGGTCCACCACCCTCCTGTACCTTGCAGTGCAGTTGTGGGAGTGGTGCCTGGAGAGGCACATTTTCCCAATTGGAGTGCACATTCAGGGCACACTGAACGTCTTGGCAGACCACCTGAGCCGTCTCACCTCGACGACCCACGAATGGGAGCTGGACGACGGAGTGTTCCAGTCTCTGTGCCAGGTCTGGGGGACGCCGAGCATCGACCTCTTTGCATCGGAGTCCAACAAGAAACTCAGCAGGTACTGCTCCAGAGCAGGCATCGGACTGAACTCCGAGGGCGATGCCTTCATGAAACGGTGGGATCAGGACTATCTCTATGCCTTTCCTCCGTTTCCTCTGGTCCAGAAGGTGCTCACCAGGATGCACCAACACAGAGCCAATGCAATTCTGGTGGCACCGGCGTGGCCGCGCCAACCCTGGTTTCCGCTACTGTTGCGCATGTCGTCACAGTATCGCACACTGCCGGAATCACCGACACTCCTCCAAATGGAGCAGGGCCAGCTGCACCATTCGGACCTGCCCAGCCTCCACCTCACCGCGTGGAGGATAACCCCAGACTGGCCAGGATCCTTGAACTAGCGCGGCGCCCTTCCACAAGGAAGTCCTACGCTTCCAAATACAGGCGTTTTTGTGCTTTCCTGGCCGCCCGGCAAACGCCCCCCACCCAGGTGGGACTGCAGGACATTTTAACCTACCTCCTCCAGCTGGCGGAGTCTGGCCTCAGCATCACCTCCATCCGAGTGCATCTCGCAGCAGTGGTAGCGCACTCTCCTGCTGGCTCGCCCGCTTCCGGGGCCTTCCGCGACCAAACGGTAAAGCGCTTCCTCAAGGGACTAAAGAACGCTTTTCCGCCGGCCCGGACACCGACGGCTCAATGGTCACTGTCCACCGTTCTCAACGCGCTCACCAGGACCCCCTTCGAGCCCTTGGCTACCGCCGATGTTCGTCTCCTCACATGGAAGACAGCATTCCTGGTGGCCATCACGTCTGCACGACGAGCTGGTGAGCTGGTTGCCCTGCGAGCAGACGCACCTTTTCTCCAGTTCTTCAACGACCGCGTCGTCCTCCAAGCGGACATCACCTTTCTACCCAAGGTGGTCTCCAAGTTTCACATGGCACAAACTATCTCCTTGCCAACCTTCTTCCAGAACCCCACTAACGCCCAAGAAAGGACTTGGCACACGCTGGATGTGAAACGAGCTTTATTGTTTTACACCAGCAGGACTAGAGAGTTCAGGAAGTCACAACGCCTCTTTGTGGCTTATGGGGGAAAGTCCAAGGGTGAACCCATCTCTGCTCAAAGGTTCTCCAAATGGATCACCTCTACCATCTACCTGGCCTACGAGTCAGCTTCACTGCCACCTCCACCGCATGTCAGGGCGCATTCCACCAGGGCGGTTGCCACATCCACTGCCTTTCTGGAGGGCACACCGCTTGAGGACATATGTAAGGCTGCCACCTGGTCCAGACCTTCCACATTTGTCCAGCACTACAGGGTGGACACCAGAGCCACTGCGGACGCCAGGCTTGGCCGTGTCGTCCTCACCAGAGGGCTCCGGACTCAACGCCCCTGACGGGTCCACCTACGGGTTCTTCAGCTCATCGTGGGATCATCTCATCCGACTGCCCACCGACCAAGTAAGTGTGAGCTTGCTAATCTCCCATGAGTGTGGATTCACAAACTATACGAAGGAGAAAGTTCGGTTTCACTTACCAGTGATAACTTTCGTTCTTCGAGTATATAGTTTGTGAATACACACTACCCACCCTACCTCCCCTCTTGAGCTGCACGGATGAGATCAGTTGGTTTATCCTGTGCTTGGCTTAAGTATGGAACTGAGGTAAAATGGCGCGCGGGCGCCTCAGGGTGGGCGGTACGGTGGGCGGTCTTACCGCCAAAACTTTTGACCAATAGCTTTTCAAGCCTCCGATCGGCTGTTCTGCGCAGGCGCATAACCCCATGAGTGTGTATTCACAAACTATATACTCGAAGAACGAAAGTTATCACTGGTAAGTGAAACCGAACTTACGCTGTACACCATAATCATTACAGTTATAACGAATTAAGGCATGACATATCTTGCGTTGCATGTAGTGTGTCTATCTCATATATTTGTTTCATCTTTTAAGTGAAATGAATGAACATTTGTATGATATTCTACTTTTCTGAGTTTCACCCGTAGTTGTCCCCTCATCCTGTGAGGTAGATTAGTTTGATGGGTGAAAATTGGTAGTAAGCCAACATGTGTTTTGTTGCTGAGTGTGATATTTAACCTCTCTCCCTCCTACCTAGTTCTAATCCAGTGTTGTTAGAAACATATCCCTTTCCTCCTCAATCCTTACAATGACTCTGTAGTTGGTAGCTCTACATGGCCTGTTACGGGGCAGAGTGGCATGATCAAATCTATGTTAGACCTTATAATATTAAGTGTGTGTGTGTGTGTATGTGTATATATATGTATACTGTCCAGGATCTTCAGCTTTTGTAGTTCTTAGATTGCTGTGTGAAGAGTGAATGTGCATTGATCCTCTCAGCACTGGAAGAGAATATCAGGATGGGTGTAGAGTGCAGCTGAGCTGTGGAGGAAACCAGAGTTCCTTGACGGAGAGTTCTGTTATATAAAAGTGTCATAGAAGATCTCTGAAGGTTAACTAAAACAAAGTTTTTATGTTCAGGTTCTTTGCCAGACCATCCTGTGGTTGTCTGGAATGTTCCGCTGCAAGAGGACACAAATGCGTCTGTGATACGGGAATTGTCCACTGCCTTGGGTGATAATCAGCCCAAAGTTCAGGAAACAGAAGAGCCAAGGGATGACTACACAACAGTACCAGTATTCACAACAGTGCCAGTATTCACAACAATCCCACCTGTGTCCTACGCTATTGATCCGGTACCTGGCAAGCCAGAAGGAGCTGTTGAAGACAATGTCCTGGACTCACTTTCTGAGCAAGGAACAACAAGGTCCACAGTTGTAACGACAGGATTCCCAGCCACTCATCATCATGTTGCTACTGTCAGAATTGCAACAACCTCACAAGCTTCTAGCACATTAAAAGTTGCTAGGCCTGAAGTCTACCACAATACTCATCATATATTAACCACTGAGAGAAAAATACCTGCTTCTGAGGCTGTGCCAACTAGTGAGAGAAGTCCAGCTGTTATCAGTTCCACCACAGTGTCCTCTGTTGTCCAGACGGATATCTCTTTTCTGCCC
Source organism: Bradypodion pumilum (assembly GCA_035047305.1). NCBI lineage: Eukaryota > Metazoa > Chordata > Lepidosauria > Squamata > Chamaeleonidae > Bradypodion > Bradypodion pumilum. The sequence continues at coordinate 162,095,683 of JAWDJD010000001.1, read as the reverse complement.
GAAGGAGAAGTTATACAGACTGAAGAGGGTTCTGCTGACCAGGTAAGGTCAGATCCTTATGTTTTAGTCAGGGGTTGTCAACCTTTCGAAGTCGGGGGCTGGGTCACGCTCAGTGATGCACCTTAAAAATATTTACTACCATGCTGTGGGCGTGGCCTCGTTTCCCCCCCTCCAAGAAAAAAAGAGAAAAGAAACCAGTCAGGTATTTACCTTGCTCTTGGAGCGTCGCTCCCAGCAGAGGCAGGAGATCCCAGCGCAGCTGCCTCAGCCTCCTGATGCAGCCCGCCTGGCCAGATGAGGATCAGGCATTGGTTGCGGTTGCGCCTAGGCCTCGACCACCGCCGCTTCGCCCGTTGTACCAGAGACAAGGAGGAGGAGTCCCAGAGCAGCCAGGTGCTGCTGGCGGGTCAGCCCCTCACCGTCCAGGTGGACTTTCACCTCCGCACTTCCCATGTGCCTTCGACCCTGGGTGAGGTGCATGCAAAGCGTTGCCGGCACTGCTGGGAGGTGGGCGGGCTGGGCCGAAGGTGCGCGGGATGTGCAGAGGTGAAAGTGCGCCTTCGGCCCTGGCTGGGTAAGTCGCATGGGAAACTTTGCCGGCGCTGCTGGGAAGGGGAGACCGCACAGCCCACCGCCCTGCCCACCTTCCAGCAGCACCAGCAGCTCTTCCTCCTATTCCTGGCTCCTGGTCGCGTCCAGAGTGCGGGGAGAGGAGGAGAAGGAGGTGGTCGTAGTGTGGAAGGGAGGTGGACATGGCCAGCCAGTTCTGCTACCAGTACGGTTGGACAGGACAGGACTGGCTTCATTGCATCACTGGTCACGCTCCCTCAGACAGTTCGTGGGCCGGACTGGTGGTCCAGCCACCACCGGAATCGGCCACAAACTCATTTTGTGGCAGTTGTAAATTAGTTTTACATCATCTGTAAATGAGTTTGTGGCTGTCATAAACGTGTTTACAACAGCCGTAAAATGAGTCCACGGCTGATTCCAGCAGTGGCTGGAGCGAGGGCATTGGCTGGTTGATTTGGCACCACAGTCCAGATCTGGCCTGCAAGCTGTAGGTTGCTTACCCCTGCTTTTAGCTTAAATTTTAAAATGCTTTAATTGCAGATTATGTGCTGCTGCTGTGCTTTGTAAACAAATGTGGGCTGTCTTCAGAATCCCTAACTATATGGAAACATGCATGTGCTGAAGTAAAGTAGGTGAAACGTGCAAATTATATTTTGCTTCATACAGGGAGATTTTGTGTTCCTTCCGCATGATGAAAACCAGTCCGTTGCAGTAGAATCTGAACCAGATAAAACAGCAGTGGATATAGGACCAAAGGATGAGAAGTCTGCAGGAGCCCCACAGGGAATAATGGACAGGAAAGAAGTCCTTGGAGGTATGTAAAAGGAAAGATTATATATTCTCCCATTCTGGTGTCTACCAGATAGATCCTTTACAGGTCATAATGTCTGAGACCAGAAGTTGGTACATCATAGCAATGTGGCAAATCACAGTGTCTGAGCATAGGGCTTGTAAGAAAGGCAAGTGTGGGCTTTAGAGGAATGCAAGTTCTTTGTATAGCATTTGAATGTAGTTGCCCCTCTTTCTTGCTAGAAAAAGGAATCCACTAATTCATTCCCTTCTGTCAGTCACTCACATGGAACAATACTAGGGTCTCCTTTGTGACACTGACTTGGTTCATCTCCCTATTGAAATTCCCTGAAGCTTTGCTTGAGGATGGTGGTCTGGCTTGTAGACCCAACACATTTTGTGGTAGGGCTTGGAAATGGCTTCAGCAGCATTGTTTGTTGGAGGCTGGTGACGAGGCTATCCTGATTGTCTCTAGGTAGCAATCAGCCAAAATGTCCAGGATTCTGTTGCACACCACTTTCTCTCCTGGTCATGAGTTGTGTACAGGACAATCCCTGCTGTTATTTGTGATTAGTGAGAACAGAGGCGCATTTTACTTCCGCTTCCGGGAGCGACGAGGGCAACATGGGGTGGATGAATCGCAGTAAACCCATTTGCGTGGATTCACAGGGTGCTTGGGCTTCTGGGAATTGGAGTCCAAGAACATCTGGAGTGCCAAGGTTCACCATCACAGTCTTAGACCAAGAATGGGGAATGTGCGCTCTTCCTGATGTCATTGGACACCAGTTTCTATTAACCCCAGCCAACATGATCGGGGATCATAAGGCTTGTAGTCCAATATCTTGAGGGCCACAGGCTCCTGATCTCGACTTCTTCCAGATAAACAACTTTGTTGTCAAAGCTCTTCTTGTGTTGATAAAGCAACAGCATCTCGTTTAGAAGGAAGAGAAGAATGTCTGATGACTCTGTTTCTAATTTGAAAACATTAAACTAACCCATACCTTTTCCACAGGGGTCATTGCTGGTGGACTAGTAGGCTTGCTGTTTGCTGGATTCCTAGTTGGGTTCATGCTGTACAGAATGAAGAAAAAAGATGAAGGAAGCTATTCACTGGATGAGCCAAAACAGTCAAATGGAGGCTATCAAAAACCACACAAACAAGAAGAATTCTATGCATGAAGCAGCTGAACTTAAATACAGTTTTCTTTCTCTGGACATCCTGAGTTCTCGCTGCATTTTAAAGAGGGGGAAAAACTAAAAGCCATAAGACTGAGTTTAAGCCTTGTGCCTCCTTGCCATTGGGAACTACTACTACAATATTTTTCCAAATTCATTCTGGATTAATAAAACCTTTACCTGCCTTCTTGCACAAAGATTACCTGTCATTATGGGACCTATGTCTTGTCTAAGGACTTCTGGGGGAAGATAAGGAACTGATTGTATATAGCCTTGACGTCTTATGAAAGCGCCAAGAAATTAATGAGGTACAATACGTGTATGTATTTGACAATTCCCCCTCCCCTTGCCCAACATTTACTAGCCACATGTAAAATGTTCTTTTTAACAAGGGTATCAATGTGTGACATTCAACAGTTCCTTTCTCCAGTGATAACACTGTCATGGTTTTGCAGTTGAAATGAGGGGAGTGGTGTTAAGAAGGGTCTCCTGAAGCTTAAAGGTTTGTCTAAAGTGGTGAACTTCTAAAACCATGGCTTTAATCAGATTAGGGATATTTCCTCTAGAATTCAATAGGATTTTTACAAATACACAGCACTTCAAAAGCTGGAGCAACACAAGAGACAACACCTGGTGTTTTGAGATGAGGACACTTCACTAGTTCTTCTGGTCTTATGGCTGAATGTGGTGTTAACTCCTGTTCATTCAGTGGGCAAAAAAAGCCCACGTAGTTCTCTAAGGGCCACTACTTGTTTTCTACCTCTTCTGCGTTTCCTAGTAGCAGCAACTTCACTGGATCTTCAAACCCTCTTTTTACTGCCAGGTACTTAGGATGATGGGTGTGTCCTCTGCTGAGTACAGGACTGAGCATGCTTTGGGTAACAAGAATACCTGTTGCTGCCAAGTCCCAGGGACTAGAGTCATATTAGATAGGCATTTGTAGTAGGAATTTCAGGGAGCATTGGCTCAGCCTGCAAAGCCTTGGGGGTGGGGAGGGGGTTTGAGCGTCTCTTACGTACGTGGCTGGCTTTTATCTTGGTCCAACTTAAGTTTGAGTGTTAACAAGATTAGAAGATCAAATGTCTTCAGAAGCTATTCCATGTAGAAGAGGGAGTTAATGACAGATTGTGTGCCTTCATTGCTTTTGTGTGTCCAAATTGTAATGTTCGGGGTCTTGTTGGGTTTGTGTATCAATGGGACCAAATCGGCGGATGTCAGCACTTCAGAAGCAGTATTTAAATATGTTTTAATTACACTGTGTGTGGAGCGGCAGAGAGCTGTCCTGAAAAACTAGTTGCTGATGTAGAATAATTAGTGCGGATGTATGATTTCTGTTATATACAGGATGACATGCATGTTGAATATACTAAACAAGTGTTGTGTAAAGGCTTCTTTTTGTTTTGTTTTGTAAAGAGCAACATCCATCCACCTTTTAGGCTTTTCTTCATTTCACCATTTACGCTTGCTGGCTTGTAAGATGTTCTCTGTTTCTAGTGAAAGAGTAGGCAAAAAGTTGAGTTGACTGCAGGGGACTGTATGTAAGTGTACAGTCCTAGACTTATGAGGAGGGGAGAGAAATCTTTCACATAAAGTGAGTTACCAACCAACACAGTTGGTGACTTACCTATTTCTCCGGATTGAAAAGGCTCTTGATGGTTACATTAAGGGGTTAAACACATTTTCAGATTGTGAAGCCTGACTGTCCTCTCTTGACCTACATTCAATGCATAGTGACTATATATAACTGCTTTTTTACAGTGAGGTTTTAAGTGGCGGTATGTCCTTTTTATGTATGAAAAGATAGTCATGTGACCTCAGATACACACTTCTGTTGGGCAGGTTTAATGATAAGATTGCATTTGGGGTGTTTTTTTTTTAATGGTCAAGCAGAAACTGGAACCCTGTAACCTTGAATAGTGCAAACTGAACTTCTGATTTCAGAATGCAAGTACTTCAGTTGAGATTTTTGTATTTCACACACCATACACCTGCAATAAAAAGGCAATCTGCCAAAATGAACTGTCTCATGTCATTACCTTGGACTCCTACCAAACTGTTATTTTCCATATACTTTAGTTCAAAACGATCTTATATACAATTGCCCACCCCACCAAACAGCGCCCCCCAAAAAAGACCAACATAGGAAAAATTATGGAACATGTAATCTATTTTTAAAAACCACAGCAGCAAACACCAAACAATTGCCCACCCCAACAAAAAATTGCCCTCCCCCATCCACCTCCCCACCCCAAGCCAATTGGAAACAGAAAACCTCATTTATCTACCTTTCCACTGTGCCAAAGAATGGTCCAAGAAACTGAAGAAAACTGCAAAAATCCCAGGAATGCTTCCAAAAATTCTGACGAAAAAAATTCAAAAAATCTAAAACCACGTTCAAAACCACTCCTAACCACTCTTCGCCTCGTGCAAAACCCACAAGAGCAATGCACGTGCACGTATGCGTTCTGCCTTTTATACTGCCCAGGCACAATGCAACCTGGGAAAACCCAATGCCTCATACAAAGTCGCAGCGACTTTGTATGAGGCAACATTTTTCAAGGAATTAGGCGATGTTGTATGAATTCAATGTTGTACGAAGCGGACTTTGTATGAGGTATTATTGTACAACACAATAGTACATTTTTAAAAGTCCTGTTCTTCCACCTGGAAGAACTCTTAGCAATACAAGATCCCACTGCTGTATGCTTCTGTATAAATTTTCTTCTGCTAGGGCTTTAAGACAAACTACAGCATAACAATTATTCAAAACGCATGCTTTTTCTCTGTGAGGGTGCTTAAGCCTTAGAATTTCAGGTTTCCTTGGAATACTAACTATGAAGTGAATCTCAAGTATTTTCATTAGAACTAGTGAACACAAACTGTTCTGGAGCACCGATATCAAAACAGAAGATCTTCTGTTCATAATGTGTTTGTCCAACCCAAGATCTTCCCTAAGGTTTATTGCTTTACAGAAATTCTATTTTAATGCCACCCTGGAGTGCTGCCTGTGTGTTTACAAATGGATTTGCGTAGGAGTCTGCCACCATTATTGTGTATGTTGCAGTGCTTTGAAAGAACTTGACTGTGTGGGTAGTCTAGGGTTCCTTCTGTTTTTGAAATGATAACTGATGAAAACATGCACTTAAGTACCACGTTGTACACACAATGGTCACCAAAGCACAACCGTGTGGGCACTTTCCCACCATAGATTTCGTCTGTATATATATATATGCTTGCATAACAGTACATGAGAGAGTTAAAGGTAAGTAATGGAGAATACCAACAAATATGTACATCTCCATCTGTGCATACAGTGAATGCTTAGTGATACAACTTTCAGTTTTCAAAGATTCTTGGGTATACTGTATACTGTAAATCCACAAATATTAGAGATGGTGCTTCAGGAGTCAGCTTTGATTCTGCCTGAAACCTTGCTGGTACAGTATTTCATATACAATACCTACATGCAGATTTCCTGCTCCCTACCTCAACCATAACTGATGTGATAAACTGCAGTGCTGCAGAGGTAGTATAGTAAAACAAAAAGCAAAGCAATCACCCTTATATACCACCCCACAGCGCTTAGTGCACTCTCTGGGCAGTTCACAAGTTAATTAGCACTTTGCCCCCAACATACTGGGTACTCATTTTACCGACCTCCAAAGGATGGAAGGCTGAGTCAACCTTGATCCCTGGTCAGGATCAAACTCACATCCATTCGGTTGCCATACAGCAGCTTTTCCAGGACATAGTGGTTGTAGTGTGAAGTGTGTTCCAGCTTTTTCCTCCTCACATTAAAAAATAGCAAGATTATTTGGTTTGGGTGGTCTATTTGCAATCCTGGTAAGCTTGAATTTTTAGTCCTTATTTGAAAGAACGGCAACTAAAGAAGCAAGCCTGCTTTATTACTTGATGTTAATATATGATGGCATTCCACTTCTCTTTGCTGTATTGACATGTTTTTTGTCATAAAGCTACCAGAGCCAGACATAACAGCTCATAGTAAAACATGCACAGTTAAAGCCAGTTAGAAAAATATTAACGGAGAAGCATAAATCTTGCATATCCAGAAGTTGCCAATTTGGTGCCTGTTTCCCCTCCCTTGCACTGACAAAGTTGTACAGTTTCTTAAGGAGTGGCTCTATGGATTACTCCATAATAAGCATTAGTCACACATTAACCACAGCTGTAAAAACATATCTATGGGAAACTTGCACTCCAGCTGTAATATTGAAGCTCATTACCTTAAGAAGCAGTTTTCTGGATCTGTCTCAAAAATAAAATATAATTGTGCAACTTTTCTTCTTTTTTTAATGCCTTGCCTATTTGCTGTGGCAAGTATTCCCAAGCCTCGAATTTGTGTCTGAATCTCAGTGAGGTCTTCATTAAGGCCATACATCCATGCAAATGAGTCACCAGCGTGCCATGTTGCCACAATTTTTCACAGCCAGCTATGTGATACTGGACTCAAAATTTAGGAACCTTATAATCATGGCAAAATCCAACCAGCAACTTTGCTATGTAGGAGATGTCAACTTACAAAAGCAGTGGCCTGTACAGGGCTGATCTACTCTGCTAGAAACAACATTTGTTGCATTAAAAACCTCAGACCACTTCTGGTGGCGAGTATGTGTAAAGATTCATGAGGTCTGAGGAATCAAGTGCTCTGCTCCCTTACAAACAATCCAATCCAATCCAATTTCCAATATCGATTTGTTGTCGCTTATCTATTTAAGTGCAAATTAACCAAACTTCAAAATGTTCTATCCTTTGTCTTCTGTTTCCATCTCTGGCCGAACAGCTTTACCATCGGCTCATCCCATCATTTTCGGGGTCTGCCTAGTGGTCTTTTGTGGTCCCTTTGTATCCATCTGTTATCCTTTAGGCAGGTACTATGGCCTGCCCATCTTCTTTTTGACACATATAGTTCATCAACCACATCACACAGTCCGGTTCTTGGGTGTAATTCCTTGTTGCTAACCTTATTCCTGGTTGTTACTCCGCACATCTGTCTAAATAACTAAATTGCTAAAATAACAATACAAAATTTGAACATAAAACTGCTTGTAGAAGGAAATCTATATATATAAAATCAAGGTGTAACGTTTGTGGGTCTCATATAGAAATCCACACCCCTGGACCAACCGCGCTGAAACTTCGCACACACCAACCTCAGGTGTGTGGGCCCCGGACTGTCAGGGTCTGGACCACCATGGGGGCCCCTGTGCCCCACAAAAAACTACATGTCCCAGCATCCATTGCAGTACGCCTCAGCTAATCGCCGAGGCCGGCGTGAGCATGGGAGCAAACTACCTGGCAAGGTAAGGTAGGCAGCGAACAGGGACTGCAGCTGGGGCCCCCGGCCCATGCAGCCTCAACAGGCCGCATAGGGGCCAGGCGCGCCCCCATCCTAAGGGAGTCCATGCCCTGGCCCACACTGGGAAAACACTCTGGTGGGTGAGGCAGAGCCCCCAAAAAATCACCTGGGTGAAGCCGGGCACCCAGGCTAGTTCATAATAATGCTTGAGTAGAGATGATCTGTTCCTGTCCTGCATTCTCCTTTCGTTGTCCTGATATGCAGGGAGGATGAAGGTGTTTAATGCTTTCATTGTAGTCTAGCTGTTCACAATTCCATGCCCAAAATTTTGTAGTGCAAATTACAGTAAATCCCCTACTTACAAAAAAAGTCCGTTCCGTAGGCTTTTGCTTAAATCGGTTTTTATGTAACTCGAAGCAAACCCATAGGAAAAAATATTTTTTACATAACTCAAAGCAAACCCATAGGAAAAATGAAATTTTTATGTAACTCGAAGCAAACCCATAGAAAAAATATTTTTTTACGTAACTCAAAACAAACCCATAGGAAAAAGAACCTTTATGTAACTCAAAGCAAACCCATAGGAAATTGTGTATATCGGGACATGGCTTTAGCACAAAATCATTATGTAAGTAGAATTTTATGTAACTCGAGGTATATGTAAGTCGGGGTTTTACTGTACTGCAGTAAGCAGCAGGATTTTGGCTACAGGGTTTTCAGTAGCCTTGGTCAACATTCCTCTCACCCCAAATAGGTGGTAATTATGGAACGGCAAATGTGCTTTGGGGATGGTGAAGAATGGATGTCTCCAGTTCATAAGCCAGCAGACCTCAAAGTTTATCATACTTTAAGCTGAACTCATTCCATTTGAAGTGTAGGCCATGATAATATGGCATCATTAAAAATGATACTGAACCATTTAGCTCTAAAGAATGAAGATGGAGCCTCATGCAGCCATTCAGGCTTACTTGCGGTTCAGTGAAAACGTTCCTGATTGCTCAATATAGGTGTCACATGTGGTAGCTTCCATGTTACTGGTGGCAAGCAAAAAGTCTCATCTTTGTAAGCACACTGTTGTTTTTAAAATCTTTTCAGTAACTCATGCTTGGGGAACATGTGCCCAGGTTGAACTGCAGTGTTATGAGTCTGCAACTCTCATCAAACCTACCTTGCATAGCCAAAAGTGAAGGATGATGACTGTTGACAATCTGCTGACTCATAAGCAATGAAAAGGCTTGTGCTAGAAGATTGACAAAGGTCAACATTTGCATCCAGCCTCATAACTTATGACAGTGTGTCAGTGTGTATAAATACACAGTATTGCTTTATTTTCTGAGAAATATTGGGGCACTGAATTGGGCACATTTTTGTTTTAGATTACAGCCTGGGGATGATTTATAGACCTCCAATTAGTCTACAACTTCCACCAGCCACACCCAGCTTGATCAATGGTAGGGGACTGTGCGACTTGTAATATGGACCATCCAGAGGACCAAAGAATTTGCACTCTGTTTAAGGAAGAGAATGGGTTGCATTATTTCATCTTATTCTGTAATGAAGCTCATGGTTTTTCTTACATGTTTCTCTTCCCACCCCAGCCCTTTATCCTCACAAAAGGTTGGTGATGTTACTTGGAATAGGAGAGAGATGAGTTGGGATGGGGACCCGTATGCCTCCAATTTGCGCCTTAAACCTCTAACCAACCACTATGCCCACTGTTTTCCCACTGATATAAAGAGGAAGGCTGAGGTAAAGCAGGGGTGGCCAAACTTTTTGTGTCACGGGCCAGTCACGTGGTTCCATCAGAAGCGAAAATAAAATGCACAATGCATGTGCAAAATACTGGCATAAATGCAGGTGGATTTACACCAGCATTTTGCACATGCGTGCATGCATTTTACTGGCACTTCTGGGAGCGACGTGAGTGGTGCTGGCTGGATTATTAGGTGCAGTGGGCTGGATCCAGCCTGTGGGCCATAGTTTGGGCACCCCTGAGGTAAAGTAACCTCATATTGTTACAAGCTCCCCTAAACCTATATGACATATATTGTTACGCAATTTTGTAAAATTAATGGGTTCTTATGAAGTTACTCTTTCCCTGGAATGCATCAAAGTGAAGACTCTCCTGGGCCCCCACCATTGGTCCAGGATGGGAATCAGCTGCGGCCTCCGGCCCCGCCTCCCTCCAGCCCTGCCTTGACCGGAGGGATAAGAAGACACCAGAGCTGCCACCGACAAGCCTTGCTGCGACTTTCCCAGGCCCCCACCATCAGCCCAGGATGGGAGTCAGCTGCGGACACCAGCCCTGCCTTGACCGGAGGGATAAGAAGATGCCAGAGCCGCAGCCGCTTCTCTGCCTTTCGAGCCCCAGAGGGTTCAAAAGGAGGGCTCAAAAGGATGCTGCCACCGCGCCACCCAAGGACTTGCCTGCCTCTCCCTGGGATTTGCTCCATCTGGTCCCGGGGATGGGAGGCCAGGGGCCACCGCTGCATCTCCGCCTTCCGAGTCCTGGAGGGCTCAAAGGGACGCCATTGCCCAAGTACTCAGCCCTCTTCCCCAGCCCGGCATTGGCCATGGGGAGGAGTGAACACCTGGGCTTGTTTCGCCGTGGCAGAGCCTTACAAACGCCGAGTGCCCATTGTTAACCACTTTGAGTCTCCTTCGGGCTGAGATAAAGCAGTATATAAATAAAACATTATTATTATTATTATTATTATTATTATTATTATTATTATTATTATTATTATTATTATTATTATTATTATTATTATTATTATTATTATTATTATTATAGAAAATAAAAACTATAAAAGAAGTCAAGAGAAATTGGAAAAAGAAATAAAATATTTAGAGAAAGAACATACAAGAACAGGGAGGGAAGATACACTGTAGACACTACAATCCCTAAGAAAATAAATATTAGGTCAAGAGATAGAAAAAGTAAGAAGTGTTCTGATATATTTGAAAAGAGACAATTTTGAATTCAATAACAAAAACACGAAGAGATCGGCAAAGGCAGCAAGAAAAAAATTTTAAAAGAGAGATTGAAGTCCTGATTGATAAAAAGGGTAAACGCTGTAATAAAATGCTGGGAAAACTGCAAATTGTTGAGGAATTTTTCACAAAACTGTATGACGTGAGAGAGGTCGTTTCAGTTCTTTTAAAGTCATATCTAGACAAAAGCCTAATAATGAAAATAAAATATTCATAAAGAACAATTGGATGAGAAGGTTAGTGAAAAAGAAATAGAAGAAATGATTGAAAAATTTAAATTTGACAAAGCTCCAGGGGAAGACGGTTTCCCTTCTGAATTCTATAAAGAATTTCAAGATCTAATAATTCCTCGATTAAAAATTTTATACAACTATATTTTAAAAGGGGGTAATATGCCAGATTCCTGGAATCATTTGATTACTGTTTTAATACCAAAACCAGATAAAGACAAAGAAAAAGTTGAATCATACAGGCCGATTTCACTCCTTAACCAGGATGCAAAGATATTTACCGCCATTATGGCACACAGATTGAATAAATTTATGGATTTGTACGAACACGAGGGCCAAGCAGGATTCCTAAAGGGAAGGCCAATGGAGAGTTTGATAACTAGATTGATTAATATAATAGACTATGCAAAAAAGAAAACTGTGTATCTTGGCTTTAGATATTTACAAAGCATTTGACTCAATTCAATGGAAAACTAAAAAGGAGATAATAAATTCGAATTTGGAAAGAAATTTAGACATGTAATTGAACAGTTATACAAATAAAGTCAAACTAGGATAAAAATTAATGAGTCATATAGTAAATGTGTAAATTTAAACACAGGTACAAGGCAGGGGTGCCCTCTGTTGCCTATCCTATTCATAACAGCTATGGAAGTTCTAGACACCCCAATTCAAAGTGATGATGAAATAAAAGGAATTGGTAAAAAGAAAATCAGTATGTTTGTGAATAATACCTTGTTGGTAATAAAGGATCCACAGAATAAAATAAGAAAAATTCAACACAATCTGAGAAAATCTGAACAAACTACAGGATTAAAAATGAACTGGGATAGAACAGAGGCATCATACAACATCCAAACTTGGTTCCACAAGTTTGGACTTTACACGGATTTGGACTTTGTATGAGGCATGCAAAATCCTATCCGCGATGCCTCGTACAACGTCCAAATCCTTGCTGCGATGCCTTGTACAACGTCGTTTTCATAGAGATACATTGTACTGTAACAGCACAGACTTCAGGGCAAAGTCAAGGAATCAGACAGGAAACTGACAGAACGTTAAGAAATCATTGTCTAAAGGCTAAATACTTTGCAAAAACATGTCAAACAACCCTGATTGTCCAAGAACCTGAAGAATGCTGCAAAAATCCCAGGAATGCTTCTAAACATTCTGATGATTTTTTTTTAAAAATCCAAAGTTGCACTCAAAACCACTCCTAAACACTCTTCACCTCATGCAAAACCCACAAGAGCAATGCACGCATGCGTCTTGCCTTTTATACTGCCCAGGCACAATGCAACCAGGGAAAACTCCCAATGCCTCATACAAAGTCGCAGGGACTTTGTATGAGGCAACTTTTTTCAAGGAATTAGGCGATGTTGTATGAATTCAATGTTGTACAAAGAGGACTTTGTATGAGGTATTACTGTAATTGTACCAAATTAGAAAGAGAGGAATTAATGGAAACCTATAAATTCAAAATCAAAAGTAAGATTAAATATTTGGAAAATAAAAAAGGAAATAAAAAATACAATAACACAGTTTAAAGACGTTGAAACTATCTTGGTTCAGGAAAGTAAACTTATGTAAAATGAAAATAACTCTGAAAATAAATTTTGTATTGGAGAACCTCCCTATAAAAATAAAAGAATCGGACTTAAAGGAATGGCAGAAAATATTGAATGAGTATTGCAATAATGGGAAAAGTCCAAGAGTAGCTAAATCATTATGGTACTTGAAACAGAAAGAAGGTGGAATAGGTATCTCAAATGTAAGAAACTATTATAATGCATTCCACTTGAAGAGAGTAATAAAAAAGTTAACGCAAGATAATTTAGAAAGTGAAGAGCCAGATTGGCTTGAGTATAAAGAATTAAAAGGAGAGTTATTCTGGGGGTAAACGATCATTAAAACAAAAGATTAACAGTTTCTCATTAAAGATAATATATAACTTGTGGAAAGCGTTAAAGGAAAGAGCAGCTCCAAATAGATAACCAATTTTAGAACTCTTAGATCTAAAAGATTGTCCATTGAAACCTTCAAAAGAAATAAGGTATACCCTATTACAAAATAAAATATTATTAGTACAGGGATGGATAGGAAAATGTTGGAATCGACAAGAAAGGTATGAAATTTATAACGTTAGGGTTAAACTGGTTTCAAGTGATTCAAATGGACAAGTGGGATAAAAAGATTAGAGAAAATGAAATAGAAAAAAGACCACCAACACTGTTTGAAAAGATAAAGTATGAGATTAGAAGTGGATTGAAAACAATCCAGGGAACAGTAAGTAAATTGTACCAGGAATTGAACTCTGAAAAAAGAGCACAACTATTGAGACAAGTGTTGGAGAATGACTTAGGCATTGTCATCAAAGAAAACATGTGGAATAGCAAATGGGCCCAAAGAATCATGAAGTTTTTGTCCATTAGAGAAAAGGAAAATAATAATAATAATAATAATAATAATAATAATAATAATAATAATAATAATAATAATAATAATAATAATAATAATAATAATAATAATAATAATAATAATAATAATAATAATTTTTAATTTATATCCCGCACTTTCTCAGCTGAAGCTGACTCAAGGCAGCAAATTACATGTGCAACAGCATACAATACAATAATACAACCATAGAAAGACACAAAAATATATTAATCACAATGGAAAATATTACATTAAATAAAGTTACATAACCCAGTATAAACAAGAGACCAGAGTCCAGCTCACGCTCCCCAAAAAGTCCAGAGCCTAGTGCCACAAACGGAACCAAAGGTCAATGTCTAGGTGGCTAAATATCCCCGGAAGGCAAAACACAGTCCTTTCCAGGGTCCTCCGAATGGGCACCTGCCTCTCATTCCTGGGCCGAGTGGAGGGCCCCCGGGAAGAGGCAGTGCGGCGGCAGCAAGGCTCCAGTGGTCTCCTTTTTGAGCCCTCCTATGGAGGTGCGATCTGACACCGATTAGAGCCCACCAAATGAATAAGAACCAGTCTAAACAATGCTGGAGATGTAAGACAGGAAAAGGAACATATTTACATGTGTGGTGGGAGTGACGATACACAATTTTTTTTGGAAACTAATAGAAAAGGAATTGGAAAATATTATGAATACTACAATTAAATTAAATCCAAAAATTGCATTATTGGGAGAGATAGAAGAACTTAAAATGGACAAAAATTAAAAAAAGATTTATTACACACCTTGTTATCAGTTGATAGACAGTTAATAGCTAAAGAGGGGAAAAAAGAATTTGTGATAAGTACAACTAGGTGGCATAGAGAAGTTTGGCAACAAGCACTAAACGAAGTTACTCTTTCCCTAACTCATGCAGATAGACTGGGCAATAACTAGCATATTAAAATATGAAAATTAACAATGACTGAAATCCTGTTCATGGCATAAGCCAATTCATAACATTTGGCCTGATTCTCCCTAGTAAACAAAGCTTTCTTGCTGCGATTCTTGGGTGGGTATGCCAGACTGAAAGTTATGACTTGTCTCTTAAACAGAAACCAACATATGTAGAATTAAAGCAATCTGTTCTATCCTAAAATTCTGAACTAAAAGGAGTTGTATGCAGAACTGGTCTTCCACGCTACAAAAAAAGTGTTTACTACTGCTGTTCAACAAGGATTCTCAGCCTGCGGCCTGTGGGCCGAATATGGCCCACAGCACCATTTCATGTGGCCCCCACCACCTCCACCACACCAGGAAGTGCCATGTGGTGGAAGAAGGGCAAAATGGCCATTCAGCCCCCGAAGCTATCTGAGGGAGCGTGACCCGGCCCCTGGCTTTAAAAGGTTGAGAAGTCCTGCTGTACAAGATCCTTATTCCCCACTCCCCACCACATGGAGAAATCTTCATACCCTTTCCTCTAAATCCTGGATTGTTTTTTCTATTAAAAATAATGCCTTCAATAGCTGAGTTCGCTCAACAATATAGTTTCCCCAACAACTGTCAAAAGCAAAACAAGTAGACATGACAATGTTGCTGGGTGAAAATGCAAAGCAAATGTTTAGCGAGTTGCATGGATCTGAAAACTCATCCTTCCACATACAATAAAGCTGTTGCCGCAAATGCCAGTGTCTCCGGCAAAAGGCTCTTTCTCCAAAGCCAGGCCAAAGGAGAATCCAGGGAACAGTTGCTGATAAACATCATTAGGTTTACCAAACACAGCTCCGAAAGGCAAAAAACAGACTTTATGTAGGGACGCTGTCCGATGTCAGAAACTGGGGCTCAGAATCTGAGTGGAAATAGATTTGTACAGGATAGCCAGTGCAAAATATGTATTTTGTGTGTGGGGGTGGGGGTGGAGGTGCAGGCTCTGTGGTAATGCTCTTCCACTTTGCTTCTCCTGAAACTGCTTATTACTATTCAGTCTCAGTTTGTCATAAACAGGCAGGCACTTGCCTTTAATCTGCCATGTATTTTTCTTTCTTTGATACTCCTTTCAAAAGGAAGGAGCAGCATGCCTCAGCTGGATTGCTTTATGAAAAGAAGGCTTTGTTTCCCTTGTCAGGATGTATATTAGCACGTTGTTGAGGGTGGGTGTTTGCGGTTTTTTTGGACATGCAACTCCAACTCATTAATTGGAAAGGTTGGTGGGCCAGAAAATAAAATATGTCCCTGCATCTCTGTGCTTCTAATACAGGGGTGCCCAAACTTTTCAGCCTGTGGGCCAGTCATGTGGTTCAGCGGGCTGGTCATGTGATTCCTCCCACCAGAAGCAGAAGTAAAATGTGCCTTGCAATCTGTTTTGCAACAGGATGAGATAGATTTTAAGCTGCCATTTTGTCTGCTTAAACCAGGGGTGCACAAAATACGGCCAATGGGCCGTATCCGGCCCCAATGCCAATTCATCTGGACCACACCGCCCTCGTCACTCCCAGAAGTGGAAGTAAAATGCACCTGTACAGGCGCGTTTTACTTCCACTTCCTGGAGTGACAAGGGCGGTGTGGGCTGGATGAATTGGCATCGGGGCCGTATCCGACCTGTGGGCTGTAGTTTGGCCACCTCTGGTTTCATACATACATAAATTAGAATCCTCTCGGTTATCTGGTAATAATTTGGTTTGCTTTTGAAACACCTCCGCAAGGGTGAAAATCTAGCATATTAAAAACCCGTCAGTCCTAGAAGCAGACTTGACAGTGAGTGCCTGGAATCTGGCTGCACTGACTTTTCCATTTATGGAGCCAGCAGTCTCCCATCTAAAATAAGTGAAGATGATGCATCAAGGGTGGCAGTGAATGGTTAGGGGGCAATTAATGATCTCATTTCAAAAGATTAAACTCGCCTTTGCTTTTGGCTCTGCTGAAGACTCAGCCATCGCAATGAACAGGGGCCAACCTTTCCAGATCATGAGGTGGGACATGCCCAGGCAACAAAGTTGTTTGGAGGGGGAGGGAGAAGACACGTGGCTGTGGTGCATCTGCCTTCTCCATATTTGCATGTGGGCATTGCAAGTGAAAGGGGACAGTAAGTGAGACACACAAACAACTGCACTTCACAGTTATTTTGGAAACTAGCGAGCTTTCCCTTTGTTATATGCATTGAGGTCCACAGTTGTCTTTATTCTCCTAAGTCACAATATAGGAGCACTAAAGCAACACTGAAGAGCGTCTAAAAAACAGTCAATGCACACGGATCACCCAGCAAAGATTATTTTACAGGAGATTCAGGCATGCAATTGAGCCACTTGCTTCACTGGCTCTACTTAACCTATGTTCCATACAATTCATATGTCCTACAGTAAGGGTCCCCAACCTTTTGTGCACCACGGACTGGTTTCATGCTAAACAATTTTTCCACAGACCAGTAAGTGGGGTTGATGCGATTGGACAGTACAAGTGCATAATAAAACACTGCACACAGGCGGGGTGGGAGCCCTGCTGTAGTTAAGCAACGTGGACAAGGGGGCCAGCCACCTGCCTATCTGCTGTGTCTGAAACCCATGCTCTGACTCCGTTTGCTGGGCAGACCTGGCGGAGCACATTGAGGCCAGAAGGCTGCCATCGGAGCTTCCAGCACTACCCGTCCCTGCGGCTCAGTTTGGGACAGCCTGTGGCCCAGTACCGGTCCGTGGCCCTGTGGTTGTGGAACCCATCCTACAAGAGCTCATAGTTTAGATGTTATCAGGGTGGCTGGGGCAAACTAGCAACTGTATCCTACAAGCAAATTTAGTTTTATACTGTACAGTATTTAGCTTTTTCTAAAAGTAAGAGTAGCTGATATCAGGAACGTTCTAGGTCAGGCAATTTCTCTATTGAATCACTAAAATATATACATATATTTAATTGAAATTACATTCCTGGTGAATGTAAAAGTTCACATAAGGAACAGATTTGTATTACTAAATTCAATTGATCATGAGCTAGAAGAACTGTGGAGTGAGATAGTAACATGAAATAATGCAAAAAGACAATTCCAGTTGTCTACAGAAAAGAAAAGCCGAGACAGATGATGGAAGAGACTTTAAAAAGACAGTTTAGAAGTAAAAGGTCACAGAAATGGGGTCAGAACTCTGACTGCAGTTTTTCTGCGACTGTCATGTAGAGACAAAGCAAAATACTGTATTCCAATAGAGGAGAACAACAACAACAACAAGGGGGGGAGAAATATCTTCCAGGAAATCAAGAGGAAACATGGTGAATGACCAACAGGAAAGATATCAGACCATTTGAAAAAGGATTCTATGATGAAAAACCTGCAGTTTAGAAAGTGAAGTGAAAGCTCCTCTAAAAGCATTAGAAAAAAGCAAAAGAAATAAAACAGCAGGAATTGATGGAATACCAATAGAATTGTTTTAAGTCACAAAGGAGGAATCTGTTAAAATCCTAATATGTATAGCCCAACAAATCAGTGGTGCACAGACTGGCAATGCTCAATATACCATCCAGTCTCCAAGAGACAAGATGCTAAGAAGTACAGTAAATATAAGACTATTGCTTTAACTTCCCATTCAAGTAAGATGATACTCAAGTTTCTTATCTGGAACAAGAAATGCTTGATATCCAAGCTGGATTCCAAAAAGAAAGAGGTACTTGAAGATCACAAGGCAAATATCAATTGGACACTGGAGTGCACTAAAGAATTTCAAAAAAGTCAATCTATGTTTTATAGACTACAGCAAAGCCTTTGACTGTGTGGATCATGAGAATCTATGGGTTATTCTGAAAGAAATTGGGGGGGTGGGGGTGTAATTTCAGCTCTTGATCATCCTGGTGCACAACCTGTATTGTGGACAAGAAGCTTCAGTTAGGATAGAATATGGAGAGACAGAATGGTTTCCTATAGGCAAAGGTGTTAGACAAGGGTGCATTTAATCCCCTTATCTGTTCAATCATACACAGAACATACCAGTCAGAAAGCCAGACTGGATTCAGAGTGAAAATTGGGGTGGAAGAAACATCAGCAATTTAAGATTTGCAGATCATCTCATTTTATTGGCAGAAAACAAGAATGACTTCAAACAATTTTTAATGAAAGTGAAAGAAGAAAGTAACAAACCAGGATTGTGAGTGAACACTGAAGAATTGCACAACTTTAACATTGACAATGAAAAAAGAGAAACAATGAAAAGTTTTGTATATCTTGGTTCAATCATTAATCCAAATGGAGACTCAGCCAAGAAATCAGAAAAAGACTAAAACTCAGAAGAGCAGCAATGAAGGAATTACAAAAGATCATTAAGTGTAAGGATGTGTCACTGGAGACCCAGAACAAAACCATCCACACGCTCTTGTATTCCAGATCACTATGCATGATGTAAAAAGTTGAACAGTAAAGAAAGCTAATAGGAAAATAATTGATTTTTTTTAAAAAAAATTGGTGCTGAAGGAGAGCTTTGAGAATATTCTGGCCTGCCAGAAAGTTGAACAAGGGGGTCTCAGAGCAAATCAAGCCTGAATTGTCTCTGGAGGCAAAAATGAATGAAGCTGAGGCTGTCCTACTTTGGGAACATCGTGAGAAGGCAAGATTCTTTGGAGAAGACAATAATTCTGGGAAAGGTTGAAGGCAGCAGGGAAAGAAGTGTTTTAACGTTTTTATAATGGCTTTATATCTGTTTTATGTTTTATCTGTTATACTGTTGCTTTATGCTGTGATTATTGTAAGCCGCCCGGAGTCAGCGTAAGCTGAGTGTGCGGCATATAAATTGAATAAATTGAATTGAATTGAACTGATTCTTTCTTTACTGCTCAGTTTTTGCATTCATATACTGTACAGATCAAGCCTGACTCCCTAAAGAGGCCAATGGCTACCAGCGGATGGACTCCTTTAGGAGGGGTGATGGCCCCTCAGTGGTGGAAATGCCATTGGAAACCATCATATTGGGCCCAACAGCAAAATGAGTGGAGGAGGAAGTCTGATTCCCAAAGGTCATGGAGGCGGAAGAGGCCATGCCAGATAGATTGGCTGTGAAGGCGCACCTTGATAATATCCTCAAGACTGTGGCAGTCCATTGCAGTCCCAGTGTTAAATCCTGTCTTTCATATGTGCTGCAGAAGATGACTCCGAGATCATAGTGTGTGGGTCACTTCATGACAAGCTGGGAGCCACCTTAAATAAATTCATGCCAGTGGCATTTTTCTTGTTTCGGGGGAAATGCATTCTCCGATGCGAATTGCAGCCGATGACAATGTAGTGATCTGAAGTGTGTTTTCTTATGACTGAGGCCACATTGTGACTTTTTTTTGCACCGGAACTTTCCAAAAGGAGAGTTTTTAACACCCTTACCAAATTACAGTTCCAAAAAATTATTTGGAAGAAGCTCAAAACAATTAGACCAATATAACATTAATCCAATCAAACCTACTAAGACTATAGTGCTGCCCAGCCCCATCTTTCACAAGAAGTACTTCTGGCTCATTGTGTGTGTGTGTGTGTGTGTGTGTGTGTGTGTGTGTGTGTGTGTGTGTGTGTGTGTGTGTGTGTGTGTGTGTGTGTGTGTGTGTGTGTGTGTGTGTGTGTGTGTGTGTGTGTGTAATCCACAGTAGTCTTCCCCTGCTACCATCATGTTCTCAGAATAGCACACGCCAAGGCTGGGTGAACCTCTAACTTTAGGTTCTAATTTGGAAGCCCTCTCCACATTTAGTTCAATTGTAATGTCCAATGGAAACCCAGTCTGATATAGTGAATAGAGTGATGGGCTGTATTACCATGAAAGGAAATAGAGTCAGGAAGCCGGGGTTTAGATCACCAGTCAGCCATGGAAACTCACTGGGGATATGGAACTGGACGAATCTTCTCTTTAAATATCTCACTTATTACCTCAAAAGCCCTGTTGGGGCTGCTTTAAATTGGTTCCAAATTGATAACACACAACAATAAAATAGTACTGCCGTATAGGGCCCAGAGCTGACAGGGGCCCTGCTGCCGCCGGCCATAACTGTGACATTATAGAGAAAAGTGTGTGTGTGTGTGTGTGTGTGTGTGTTGGGGGGGGGGCAATAGGATTGCTCAGTATGGGGCCCAGAAACTTTTGATGGCTGCCCTGGATCTAGGGATGATGAAGGGTAATCCCAGACCTCCTAGATTTCAGACATACACTTTCAAGCATTTACTCTCAAGGGGCTCAACAACGTTAATGGCAAAAAATTCAGGAGAAACAGTCAGAGAAGTTGAACACCTCAAGGGACTAATTATCTCAATGCTACAGATAAGGAAGTCCATGGTTATTTAATAAAGCCAAGTCTGGAGTTAATTTGATGTAGAAGAAAGAGATAAACGCGAATATTAATCAGTATTTCAGAAATGCTCTCAGGTGCCCCAAGGCAAAGGGTTTGTATTTCATGTTCATAACAGACCTTTTATTGGAGCCTCTCAGGGGGAAAAGCAGCCATGGCTCAAGGTGAAAGGGATGGTGGAGTCAATGCAGACCATGCATCCAGTATGATTGACTAGATAATATGGGGGTTCCCCCTCCTCCAGGTTCTGCCACCCACCACTCCTACTAGAGCTATGAAGTAATAACTCAGCAAATATGTCTTCCCTTTTAATCTATATAACTAAAATCAAGGTCCGGTGCTGTAAGTTGCTTATACAAATCCACACCCCTGCATCGATTGTGTTGAAACTCGGCACATACGAACCTTGGGCCGAAGATATGGTCACTGCGGGGGTGTCAAGCCCCATGGGTAGGAGTATGCCCCTAAATCAATCCGCAAAGGGGATGCCCCCACCGACAGGAGAAAAAGCAAGGGGAAAAAGCCAACCAGGGGGGTTGTGATGTCATCGCCACAGCTAAACCAATTCCCAGCTGACCAGATCTAAGGCTCCATGGCATCACAGGGTTCCCTCATACAAAGCGACACCCCTGCACCGATTGCACTGGAAACTGCGTGCATGCCTACCTTCAATGTCTGGGGTGGCCGGTGTGGGTAACTCGCAGCCCGCCTTGAGGTCATTGCCCCTGAAAAGGGGCTCCAATGCCCCACCCCCCGCTGGCAGAAATGACCAGGGGAGGTGACTGTGCATGCGCGACAATCCACGTGTGCGCCTAACCCTGCCTGGCATTCCATGCATGTGCCAAAGTCTGCCTGGTGTTCCAGGTGGCGCACAACCTAGCCACCAGTATGGAAGTTGGATTACAGCCACCCCCGCCCCAGCCACTGCTGTCGGCAGGCAGCCACCGTGACATAGCTCCTCTGAATTCCTGAGGCATGCTTTGGGGGAAGGGAGAACCCACAGCTGGGGGGCAGGTGGAGGACGGGACCAGCCTGCCACCTTCCGCAGGCCTCTGCCCCCCCCAGTGGGTCCTCTAGCCACCCGCCCAAATGGAGCCTCCCTTCCACCTGACACAACCCACGGGAGGATGGAGGGGCTGGGCTGTGATGGCTACCTACTGACTGTAGTCGCTGGGGAGGCTGGTGGCGGCAGCCAGAGTCAGGTTGAGAATGCGCCTCGTGGCGGGGCTGAGAGAGAGGCTGTGATGACAGCAGACAAAAAGGTAATGCAGCTAGGGTGGGGGGCGGGGTCTGGGGTGGGGGGCCCAGGTCTCTCCTTGGCCCGGGTAGGGTACCCCTGGGCAACGCCGGGTCCTCTGCTAGTAGAGGCTACAGGACACTTTTAAACCTCATAACCCAGACCCTTTGAGGTGGCTAGAGTTCAGGATTAGGATTAAGATAACCAAGAACCTTGGCACTCCAGATGTTCTTGGACTTCAATTCCCAGAAGCCCAAGCACCCCATAATGGCACGTTTTACTTCCGCTTCTGGGAACGACGAGGGCAGCGCAGGCCGGATGAATCGCAAGTAAACCAATTCGTGTGAATTCACAGGGGGCTTGGGCTTCTGGAAATTGAATTCTAAGAACATCTGGAGTGCTAAGGTTCACCATTATGGACCTAGAGACTGTGGTGGCTCAAGTGGTTAAGATGCTAAACTTGATGACTGGAAAGTCGATTCCTGAGTACTGCACGACAGAGTGAGCTCCTGTCTCTGTCCCAGTAACTGGCAACCTAGCAGTTCAAAAGCAAGACATTGCAAGTAGATAAATAGGGACCACTTTGGTGGGAAGGTAAATAGTGTTCCATGTACTCAGGTGTCGAGGCATGCCTGTCACATGCCCACAAGAACTCAACACACACACACTACACATCAATACAGAAGGTCAGTTGTAGTTTGCAAACCTTGTGCGTAGCTAAAAATGGAGTCGGGGTTCGTGCAATACAGGGAATGTGCATGAGCTGCTCTTTGCAATGAATTTTGCTAAAACTAATAGGGTGCAACCATGAAACAATATTGAGAAGGGGAGACAGCACAAAAAGCAAGACCCCTCCATACAGATTACCATTCTAATGCCTCATCCCATACAAATCCTCAGGCATGAACTTCAGTTTGTCCTCATTTGTTTTTCCCTTTCATGGTAAAGGGGATGCAACCTGGGCAGGGTCAGGCTACAATTAACATTTGTCTTCTTTCTTCCATGTTTGTGTGTTACTGGGCAGGTGAGGTAACAAGCTGTAAAGAGTACTAGCTCATCTATTAGGGTCCATGGGGTGCTGCCCCATCTATCCACTCCTCCTTGCGTCCTGTTTTGAGGCAGACAGGCTTCCATCTGTGTGCATGTCTAAATGTTTTCCTGTTATTCAGGGAGAGCTAGAGGTAGGTCCTTTGTACTGGGTTGGCCATGCCCACCAACAACTAGAATGGGCTAGGCAAAGGATGCTACAAGCCTCTTACTCAAGAGAGGAGGGAGAGAAGGGAACTGCAGAAGTAGCATCCATGTGTTGATGTCTTGTGTCTACCTTCTGATAAGCATTGTTCTTAATTGTGACACCCAACCTCCTCAAGACTGCCTGTGAATTAGCCTTAACTTTCTATTGTTTGGGGAGGGGGAAAGTTGATTCTTTGGGAAATGGGGTGGTGGGATTAACTTCCACCCATCTTCTGCTGCTAGACAACTGGCTGTGTTTGGTTGACTACAAATAAAAAGAAGACCAAAAGGGATGGAGATAAAAAAGGTCCTGAAGGATGCCAGGATAGTGCACTGAAGGCATCCCTACTTTACTAAAGGAGGGCTTGTCTACATGTGGCATTAAGAGTGGGTTGGAGCAAGCTAAATAATACTGCTATTCTTGCATCCAATGGCATATGGACCTCAAGTGATTCAACTTGAACTACAACAGTTTGCTGTCAATATACTTATATTGTGAAGTAGCTTTAGAAAGAGAGACACTTCACATTATTGGCAAATTAATCCCTTTCTCAGCTTTGTGGAAAGTCTGAGGAAGTGCAAAAAATGAAATGTACTGTATATCAAGGCAGTGAATAGGCACTGCGAAACTTTGCAAACCTCAAAGGCTAATGGAAAGCCAATGGGTATTAAGGTCACACAGCACAACCTGCTGTCAATTTGCTTGCTGTCAAAATACTGTAAAACCCCTTCTTACGCAAAAAGTCCGTTCCGTAGGCTTTGCCGTACCCACTCCCCAATAAAGAGACAGACAACTGTGCTTGATTTTAAAACTGGGCCACTTTATTAAATCAAAATTCAATAATGCAAGCGGGCCGAAATAGCACTGGTAAGGATTAATGGTTATTTACCAATATTGATTCGATACAATGTATCCAATTGATTCGATACAATGTATCCAATTTAATTAAGCAATTATAATTAACCACAAACAGAAGCACAAATGGTTAACATCTATGTCCGGTGAACTGTAAGGTTTTGCAAGCTGTGTCTAGCATAGCATCGCCTTGTCCCTGGTCCGCACCTGATTGGCCACCCTGAGTTTCCGTCTATCTTATGCTTCCTGATGCCAACCAAGTGCATATCTGCCGGACTCGTAGGGGCCATCCAGTACCTCCTTACCAGTGCTAGCCGCCACACGGGGAGGAGTCTACCATGACTCACCGCCCCCCCTGACCGCCAACTCGGTCACCAGGCCCGCTTGCGAAGAGGCCAAAAACCTGTCCATGCCTCTAGCAGATAGGTGTACCCCATCCCTGCGATACAAGCCCGCATCCTGTATGCGTATCGAGGAATGTTCCACCACGGTACCCAAACCATGTTCTGCAAACATACGAGCAATGGCTCGATTAACTGATCGCCGGGCCCGGTCAATGCGGCATGGGTCACCCCCACCCACCCCGAAAAAAGGAGCATGGGATGATGTAGGACCACACCAATCTAACCCGTGGCCATCTGCGTCGCACCAGCTCAAGGTCCCTGGGTATGGCAATGATCAAGCCCAGACCGGTGATCTAACATAAGAACATAAGAACATAAAAACAGCCTTGCTGGAACAGGCCACAGCACATCCAGTCCAGCATTCTGTCTCACACAGTGGCTCACCATTTCCTTCAGGGTATTCCCATGTAGATGCCTTCACCTGCTTAAGATTCCCTGGAAATGGCATTGAGAGATATCCTGCCTATCTCTCCAACCCCGAGGTTGTCCTTAAGTATCCATAATTATAGCCATTAATACCCTTGTCCTCCATGAACTTGTCTAATCCTTTCTTAAAGCTGTCAAGACTGACAGCTGTCACCACTTCTTCTGGCAGGGAGTTCCATAGACCAGTAATCCTCTGGGTGAAAAAAGTACTTTCTCTTGTTTGTTTGAGAACTAGTACCCAAAAGTTTCATCGAGTGTCCCCTAGTTCTAGTGTTGTGCGATAAGGAAAACAGTTTTTCCTTATCTACTTTGTCCACACCGTGCATGATTTTATAAACTTCAATCAGGTCACCTCTTAGACGCCGTCGTTCAAGAGTGAAAAGGCCCAACCATTGCAGCCTCAGATGGTAAGGAAGGTGTTCCAGTCCCCTAATCATTCTGGTTGCCCTCCTCTGCACTTTCTCCAACTCCATAATATCCTTCTGGAGGTATGGTGACCAGAACTGTACACAGTATTCCAGATGGGGCCTCACCATAGATTTATAAAGAAGCAAAATGACACTTGCTGACTTATTTTCTATACCCTTCCTAATGATCCCCTGACGCAAATCATTGCCACCCAGATGAAGGAGCAAAATGTCAGGAGGGGAAAGGTCCCCCAAAGATAAAAGAAATGGGAAAAGCTGGTGCCACCGCATCCCCCGCACGCCGTGCCAAGAAAGGTGTGCCCCATTCTGCAGTCCCAGATGCTGGCCCCACCGGGATGCCGCCGTGCGGCGAGCCACAAAAAACGTAACTGTGGCCCACCAGCCAAACATGGACCGCACGGCGACCATGCACAGGATCTGAAAGAAAAGAAAAGAAAAACATGCGCCAGCAATGTGTTCAAGGCAACATAGGGTGAACTTATAGCCTGTAACGAGTAGAACCCCACCTACCCATCCACTGGATATCGCTATCAGAATAACCATAAAGGGCAGCCATGGACGCTGCCTCAATGCGGAAGGAGTGTGTCCCATACCTAGCCTCAGGGAGGCCCAAGTCAGCCAGAGCCACCCCAGTCATCCTGCAGAACTCATATTTAGTAAGTGGCTGTCCATCTTGAAGACAGAAAAGCAGGCCAGGGGCCAAACCCCACACATGTAAAAATGACATCAGGGCGGCCACCAGGCAGATAGCCGGGATATTACAGCTAAGCAGAGTAACTGCACAACCCCTGCCCTGCTGGTCCGACTTGGAGAAACGAATACGAAGCTGGGCCGCACCTTGTGAAAAAGTAACGTCTGCCATTTCCAAGCACCAACGTGACCGGTCATTCTTTGAAAGGGGGACCAGCTCACTGACCCGCAAGGCACCAAAGAAAGCCACTGTAGTAGCCTCATGAAAAAGCAGTACCTCATATTGGTCCCGACAAAGAGAGGATCAGGCGCGTGCAAGACTGGACAGAAGGGCTGGGGAAACCAGTTGACGAGTGTCAGGGTGCGGGCCCCGCTCCCTGGTGCAGCCCTCAATTACCCTGCACACCCTAAAATCCCCTGTAGAATCAGGGTAACCCCCTGTCCTGGCCACGAAGGCCAAGGCAGACAAGCGTCCAGCTATGGTGTGAGGAGCCAACCTATTATCATGCAGGTGAACCATGTTCTGCAATACATGGTCCACCAGCAAAGGCCATGCATCAGGAAGGAACACCATCCTGCAAAAGGCCATAAAGTACTGGTAAGCAGCAAAATAAGCCCGACGGGTACGACCCGCAAGGGACAAGCCTATCGCCCGGCAAACTTCATCTCACCATGCGTCCAGATCTCACCGGGGAGCGGCGAGGGAAAATCGTCGACCTCTGGCGCTAAAGCCTGAAACCGGGTTATATGTAAGCGGGACAAAGCATCAGCAATGGAATTGTCTATACCAGGGACATGCCTGGCCCTGAAAACAATATTGTTGCGCAAGGAGCATAGAACAAACTGGCGCACCAGAGACATGACCCTAGGTGAGTGGGACATCTGCGCATTAACGATGTATACAACTGCTGCGTTGTCACACCAGAAATGCACCACAGAATCCCTCCACTCATGCCCCCAGAGCAGCAGAGCGCCCAAAATAGGGATGAACTCCAGGAACGTGAGATCCCGGAACAGTTCCGTGCCCCGCCAAGCCTGAGGCCAATGGCCGCAGCACCAATGGCCATGCCAATAGATGGCGTAGCCAAATGCCCTGGAAGCATCAGATTGCGCCTGGAATCTGGGAGCAGCTGCGAGCTGCGCGCACCAAAAGGATACCCCATTGAACTCAGTCAAAAAGGCAAGCCACACTAGCAAATCAGCCCTGAGTCTGCTGGTTATCCAGACTCTGTAATGCTTCCTGGATAGACCAAGCATGGCGTCACATAGACGCCTGGCGAACGCCCTGCTGGGTGCCACCACCCTGCAGGTGAAGTTCAGGTACCCGTGAAGGACCTGCAGGTCATGGAGGGTAACCTTGCGTTTAGCCTACATGGCCGTAATCGCATCAGAAATGCGAACTACCTTATCCCTGGGGAGAATGGATGTCTGCTTGACCGTATCAATTTCGATACCCCACAAAGTCAGAACCATGGCTGGGCCCTCTGTCTTTTCTGGGGCTAAAGGCACCCCCAACTCAGACATGAGCCCCTTAAACATAAAAGGCATTTGCTTGCACGTCCCAGACAGCTGTGCTCCCCTGAACAAGAAATCATCCAGGTAGTGGGCTACCGAGTCGAAACCGGACCTGCGAACAAATGCCTAATGTAAAAAGGAGCTGAAATGCTTGAAGGCCACACACGAGATAGAACAGCCAAAGGGCATGGCCTTATCTACAAAGTATTGGCCCTCGAACCTGAAACCCAGTAACTCAAAATCGTCCAGATGTACCGGGAGCAACTGAAACGCAGATTTAATGTCGCATTTCGCAATCAGTGCTCCTGGGCCACAGGAACGTGCCATGCGAACCGCCTGGTCGAAAGACGTATACCGCACTAAACAAACCTCGCCCGGTATAGCGTCGTTGATTGAGTAGCCTGCCGGGTATGACAAATGGTGTATCAGGCGGAACTCGCCTGAACCCTTCTTGGGGACAAATCCCAGTGGGGATATTTTCAGATTTGGGTACGGCGGCTCATCAAAAGGGCCTGCCACACGCCCCTCACGAACCTCCTTTTCTCTAGCTAAGCCTTCCTTTCCCCATAATGACATTAGGTTAAGCGCCTCCTGAGGTGCGCGCACACCCACAAAAGGGATACAAAACCCCTCCGTAAACCCAGCTAAAAGGTAATCAGCGTCCGCTCGCCTGGGATAAACCCTAAGCCAACGCTCAAGCACCTGAAGCCTAATTGGGGAGGGGCCCTTTAGAAGCTGAAGGTTGATCACTGGGGGCCTGGCCTGGGCCCTGCTGCCCATGGCCCTGACCCCGTGATCCATTTGTCCTCGTGCAAGCAGATGCGGGGTGAGGTCCACCGCATGCAGAGCACTCGTGTCTGTACTTGCACAGCTTCCTAGTACAACCCCCTGGTGATGAGAAACTCCAACACAGCAGGCGGGCTAGAACCCCCTGCCCCGCCATCTGGCAGGGAGACTGCGTTGTGTCAGGATGTTGTACCGCATGACCGCAGTGATAGCAGTCAGCAGAAACCGGGAGGGATGGCGTCATGTGCAGCAGCCACAACAACTGGTCCGGCTGATCCCACGGCATCTCTAGATGTAGCGCTGCGCGCATACGGAACTCCTCATCATAGGCCAACCAAGAGTTGGCCGGGAAATCCACATACGCATGGTAGATCAAATCAAGATATTGGAACAAAGGAATGGCCAGATCCGGGCGAGCCCTGATCGAGACCACTGCATATATAAAATATGCAGGGAGCCAGTTGGCCCACATTCTAGGGGGCTTACGACGCCGGGCCAATTCCTTGTCCTGGTCATCCTCCCTTTCCTTCTCGTCCTTAGTGGCCTCACGATTAAGAAGGCTAAATATATCCACATACTCCCTCCTCCAAATTTTGTCCCTAGTGGCCGGCAAGAGATGGTCCCCTAAAGGCAAGGACCTGCCGGCCGTTGGCAACACCGACAATGGGGCAGTATGGTAAGCGGTGTTCACGGGCAGACCGTATGGCCATATTGGGTATGGCACATTCAGGCCCACCAGTGGAATACCCTGTGGTACAGGAGGGTAAGGTGTGCGCCATGCAGTATACTGAGGCAGCACATTAGCTGGCGTGGCTCCCGCACCCTGTGCAATAGAGTGTTGGGCCGACCCAGCAACACTATACAGTTGGGGCCAAGGCCATTGACCAGCCAAAACATAAGGAAAGGGCCCAGTAAGTTGTGCATTAACTTGACCTGGATACTCACCAGGTGCACCCGCGGCTGCCGCCCCCACCGGGGGTTCCGGCTGCCGGTGAGCGTCAGGGCTCTCGATCGAAGCAGAGCCCAGGGCGTCCCTTGAAGACCGCTCCACCACCTGTTCAACCGTTCATACCACGTTTGAGGCGACGGCCTCCTCAAGCTTCTCAACCCTCCCTTCCAGGAGGGCCAGAAGCTGAGGTCCATCAGCCTCCACCCGGGCATGGCAACCTCCAGTGCGCTGCCCGCCCCGCCCAAGGACAGGTAGCGAAGGCCCCAAGCCTGCAGCCCTCTCGAGGGCCTCAATGCGGGCAATTAAGGCCGCATCTCCCTCCTGACCTGCCCGTGCCGAAAGCCGGCCTGAAGGCCGACATGGCCCAGGCTGAGCCCGCACAGGGCTACCCCGGCCCAGCCCCATGGAGGCTCGGGCAATGGCCCTCGTGCAAGGCCTTCACGCCGGAGGCGGGCCTGGGAGAGGGGCTGATACCCCGCATCCTGGTGAAGCCCCGGCTCCCCGCGTGGGAACAGGGGGCGCTGGGGGGGAACCCCGTGGCTGAGCCCATTGCCCTCCGAGGGGCCTGGGCGCCCTCCTCTTGGGGGCCATGGTGCTGCACCCAAAAGCCGCCCAAGCGCCAACTGCCATGGGTGGAAGCCGGGAGCTCGGAGCAGAAATGCGCCCAAGCGCCGCGAAGAAAGCCACGTGGCCAAGGAAGCCTGAGGCTGCGTGGAAAAAGCTCGGCTGGAGCAGGCGGACCAAACGTTCGCCTGGCCCAGTCGAGCAACTGCCAATGGGGGCGGTCCGAGCCTCCCCTATTAAAGGAGGGCTCAGCCCCCGCCCCTTGTGCCAACCCCGTGCCATCTCCCATGGGGGCAGGGCCAGCAAAGCACGCGGCAGCCTATTTGCCACCGCGCGTCCCTTTACTTAAATCGGCTTTTTTATGTAACTCGAAGCAAACCCATAGGAAAAAATATTTTTGTATGTAACTCGGAGCAAACCCATGGGAAAAATGAAATTTTTATGTAAATTGAAGCAAACCTATAGGAAAATGTGTAACATAAATTGATGTAAATTGGGACATTTATGTAAATCAGGACATGGTTTTAGCACAAAATCATTATGTAAGTCGAATTGTATGTAACTTGGGGCATTTGTAAGTCAGGGTTTTACTGTACACATTTGCTTTCCATTAGTTTTATAAGTCTTGAAATTGAATATCTGTTGCTCCAATAGGTAAAGGTAAGGTAAAGGTTGCCCTTGCTCAAAAGTCAGTTGTATCCAACTCTGGGGTTCAGTGCTCATCTCTATTTATAGCCAAAGAGGCAGCGCTGTCTGCATCTGCAGTTGTTTCTGTGGACATGTGGCAAGCGTGACATGTGGCAGGCATGACTAAACATAGAATGTTGTTTACCTTCCCACTGAAGCAGTACTTATTTATCTATTTGCAATGTCTTGCTTTTGAATAGCTAGGTTGGTAGGAGCTGGGACAGAGATGGGAGCTCACTCCATCTTGCAGCACTCGGGTCTTGAACTTCTGACTTGCCAGCCTTCCGGTCATGAAGTTCAGCGTCTTAACCACTAAGCCAACGCAGCCCCTTCATTGCTCCAATGCATACTGTTAAAAAACACCACTTCCTCATCCCCTTTGCCAAGATGAGGAAGTACTATAATTGATTTGCCAATATCATGAAGTGGATCTCTTCTTAAGCCACTTCACAATATTGGCAAATTATAAGGCTTGGTTTTGGTCTGTTTCCCATGATCCCATGAACCAGACTCCGATCTGAACCTGAAGGATCTGACTTGCACAGAAAAAGTAGAAACTTCTAACAGAGAACAGGAAAGTATCTGTTGGAATGATCTATGGATTATTTGGTTCATTTTTGCCAAAAGAATCAAAGCAACTTATCCCAAACAGCAACCCAAATGTCCATCTGAAAGAGAAAGAGA
This sequence comes from Bradypodion pumilum, assembly GCA_035047305.1. Classification (NCBI taxonomy): domain Eukaryota; kingdom Metazoa; phylum Chordata; class Lepidosauria; order Squamata; family Chamaeleonidae; genus Bradypodion; species Bradypodion pumilum. The sequence goes on along the minus strand of JAWDJD010000001.1, from coordinate 162,064,454 downwards.
GGGAGGGAGTGGCATGAAATAATTTCTTATTAGGTATATTGATTCGATTAAATATATGTGAGAAGTCCCTAGGCCTTTGGTGTCGGTAACTTAATATCTTATAATTTATAATATTCCTAAATATGAGATCATAACCGTTCAACCTATATTTTAAGGCTAGTGGAAATTTGAGATCCACCATATCTATAGTGAAGTCAACAGAGAAAGAGCTTTCAGAGAGTCATGTGTCTCCATTTCTCTCTCTCTTTCTCTCTCTCTCTGGCAAATCAGAAATCCACCTGTTATCCTTTCCACCCCAATCTAACGTTTGCACTTTAAAGAACTTCCTTCACACTTTTGTAATCCTAGGAATTATAGTATAACTTTCACCACCTCTCTATGTCTTCTATACATAATCCTCAATATTTACTGTATCCTTGTATTTCAAAGCTTTGCAATCAAGCTTAACTTTGCTCAAGATAATGTAACTGTCAAGAAAGTGTTAATCAGGAAGTTTCAGTTTTGACCAGTTCAATCCTATTATTTTTGTCTCTTTGTTTTTACTTGAATCCATGACACCTGAGTAAACTGATTGCCTATTTAATTTCAAGAACATGCTCAGGCAAAAGTTGTAGTGGGCAGGGCAGAGGTTTAGAGTAATAGTATGAGATTTTTCTTTTCTTTTCATAGTCTTGATTTTCCAGAATTTTTGCAGATCTTCATCAAATCACCTTTCATGTCCACAAGAACATTTTCTTCTAGAACCAAATTTCCCTTCAGATGTATCAGAAAAAGTTTAATATACTAAAATACATTTTTGTTGTTCTTGTTCTGCTGTATCCAAATCTGAATATTGGCGATCCTCATGACGATCAGCCATGAAGATTATCCTGGGAGCAATATGTGGCTTTCCATTTGCCTTCTGCATTGCAGCATGACACCCATGCCACTGATCCAGTTCTGCGAGTTACTTTCTGTTCCTGAGCCCTTTTGGCACACAAAGTCCTCATTGGCCCCAGGCCAGTATTGATGAAGCTGCTGCCCTCCATCAAGATGGATTCAAGTGGGATTCAATCCACTTGGGGGCCATCACCCTTCCCTGTGAACTTCAGCACCCAAACTGTTAGTCCTCAGGGTTGTCAGGTTAGTTAACCACATTGAGTCACTGGCAGTATGGTCTACTCTAATACTATAGCAGGATAATAGACCTTCTTAATGTAAAGGAAATGCACAAAGAATTTATTTTAAAGAAAGTAGAATGTCTCTTGGTGACAATGGCTCTAAGCTAATGACAGGACTTTGCAGTAATTTATTCATAGATTTGCCGGAACTTGGAAGAAACTTGATGGTATATAATTAAAACAATGGTTATAATCATAAATATAACAGTCTTTCCTAGGGGGCTGTCAATGGGCAATCTTGGTTTGAAACCCATTCTCTGTTTGAACGGCCCCCTTTTCAAGCCTGGGTTTTAGTGTTAAATAACCATAAGGAAGTAGATCAAGCAGGGGTCTTGAACTCAGTTTAGTATCTAGACTGCAGGCTGAGGTATACAGGTCATTTATCACATTTTTATGTAAATTATAGTAATCATCCATGAATTCACATCTACTGTATATGTACTGTATACATCAGCATATGCAAATGTTGCTTTCAATAATACATTCTCAAGGTTGCCACTTTGACTGGATCCAATATGATGCTAACAGGAAATAAAAAGTAGAAGACAAGAACTTTGTTCGAGACTAAGTTGTATGTTCTACTAGTGATTGGCACAAAAGCTAACAGACAAAAGAATCTGATGACTATATGAATTAATGGCTGCCCCAAAACCCTATTGCTCAGGTCTTGCAGACTAGAAGTTGTAGTTTCCATTATTGAATCAATCCATCACATATTCAGCCTTCCTCTTTTCTTACTAGCTTTACCTTCTCCCAGTATTACTGTCTTTTCTAGTGAATTTTGTATTCTCATGATATGCTTAGAGTACAATAGCATTTGTTTAGTGAGTTTTGCTCTGAGTAAAAATTCAGACTTCATTTGATCTAGAAACCATGCAATTCCTATAGTTCTCCTTCGTATAGTTTGTGAATCCACACTCATGGGTTATGCGCCTGCGCAGAACGGCCGATCGGAGGCTTGAAAAGCTATTGGTCAAAAGTTTTGGCGGTAAGACCGCCCACCGTACCGCCCACCCTGAGGCGCCCGCGCGCCATTTTACCTCAGTTCTCTTCTTTCCGCCGTAGCAGCAGGACGATCGTTGAGAGCTTCCTCAATTTTTTCGCCCTTCTGAGGGAAAGTCTTTTGGCAAATTTCTACAATTTTTCTCGGTGATCTTGTCCTCCGGGCAGGATCGCCACCCCGGCTCTGTCTCTTCTCTCGAGTGGATTCAGTAGCCAATTTTTTCGCATCGATCACCGTCTCCCCCCTCAAGGGGGTGGCGGCTGGTCCGCCCTTCGGGGTACTTACCTCCAGAAACTTCCACTGGAAGAATTTTTTTTGCGGTTGATGGCTGCAGCGTTTAAACAGTGCACGGCTTGCCTTAAGAAGTTCCCGGCTTCCGACGGACACAGCCTGTGCCTTTTTTGTTTGGGAGAGTCGCATCAGAGCCAGTCTTGCCCGCATTGCAAAAAGTTTACGCGCCTCGCGGTGCAGAACCGAAGCAATCGCCTCAAGGCTCATCTGATGGAGCTCGCTCTGGCTCCCGCCGCGTCCGCTTCCACATCCGCCGCTGCCGCCCAGCCGCCGCTGGCCTCTTCCTCCATGCTTCCGATGAGGAAGAAGAAAAAGAAGGACAGGAACGGTGAGAAGAAGCGCAAGCATGGGTCGGAGAAGAGACGGTCGCTTCCTCCCACCCCACGCACACCCGCCTCTCCCGGGCCCTCGCCGCCGTTCTCGACTGCCCGATGTCCTTCTCCGGGATCCTCCATCTGGGGAGGACGGTCGTCTTCCGGGTCATCTGATAAAGGACGCAGGGCTGGGGCTCCAGCTCGCCCACTTCAGGTGCTTCCCTCTCCTCCTCGGGGAAGAAACTCCTCGCCGAGGCAGGCCTCCGTCTCCCCAAGGCCCAGGACGCCGACAGACGACGCGGTCGTCAACGTTCCGACGACCGTTTCGCCGACGCCGACACCGGCCACCGTTTCGACGCCCACCGTTTCGTGGGCCACCATCCCGCCGGCTGCCGGGGCTCCACCATCAGCGGACTCGGACGGATCTCAGATGGCCCTCGTCCGAGAAATGTTCCAGGTCATGGCGTCGTTTGCGACCAAGTTCCAGGCCTCCATGCCTGCGGCCTCTGCGGCTCCGGTCCTGACCACCGCAAGCCCCGGGCATCCCGGCCCTGCCGTGGCCCCACCGACCTCCCGTGGGTCGAGTGCCCGCTCCGCCGGCCCACCCAACCCGTCATGGTGTGGTCCGGACGTCGATGCGGTGGACTCCCATCCCGCGGGCCCGCCCAGGCCGTACTGGCGCGGTCCCGACGTGGATGAAAGGCTGCCTCCCTCGTCCTCCGATGAGTCCAGCTCGTCGTCGGAGGAGGACGAGGGAGACGTCGACGCCGAGTGCACGCCGGAGCAGGCTATCGCCTCAGTGGACCCACTGCGTGGTGAGGACCAGCGCTCACTGACCGCCATGCTCACAAGGCTGGGCACCGCACTCAACCTGAAGGTCGATCAGCCGCCGTTGGAGGGTGAGGATCAGATGACCGCGAAGCTCGACAGACGTGCTGTGCGGCCGGTCCACATAACCATGCTCCCCTCCATGATGACTTCGGCGAGGGCGACGTGGAGGAAACCTTTGGCGGCGCACTCCGTTTCGTCCAGGCTCGACAACATGTACCGGGTCCTGGACGAGAACGTCGAGTTCTTGCAGGCTCACCCCCTGCCGAATTCCCTGGTGGTCAAGGCCTTCCAGCACAGGACGGCCACCAGCGGGTTCCCGGTCCCGTCGACGCCGGAGGGAAAGAAACTGGACGCGGTGGGGCGTAAGTTCTACGCCACCGGCTCCCTATTCTTCCGTGCCGCCAACTACTCGGCCACCATGGGCCTGTATCAATCTCACCTCTGGGAGCAGGTGAAGGTTGAGATAGCGAAACTGCCCTCCGACGCCCAAAAGCGCATTGACGCTCTGGCCACCGAGGGGGACTTCGTCGCCGAGCAGCTGATGCGCACTGCCCGGCATATCAACGACTATGCGGCGAAGGACATGGCCTCCGCAATCTACCTCCGTCGCCACGTTTGGCTCAGGGACACCTCCCTCGATGACGCTATGAAGAAGCTCATTGAGGAGTTTCCCTTCGATGGGCAGGGCCTCTTCGGTCAGGACACCGACAAGGTCCTGAATGAGATGCGCCAGACCAATTCCACGGCAAAGTTCCTGGGGCTCACCACGCCGGCTCCGCCCGCCAGGCCGAGGTTCCAGCCCTTCACACGGCGGTTCCAGGGCAACCCACAGCAGCAGGGACCGACGGAGCAGCCTAGATCCAGCTCCTACAAACAGCGGCGGCAGCACAAGCCCCGCTACCGGCCCTACGGACAGGACAAACGTTCGGGCGCGAGGCCCAAGCCCCGCGTTTGAAGCTGCGACGGCCGAGTCTCTCTCGCTCCACATCCCGTACCTCCCCCTCCGGAACTTCCTCCAGGTATGGTCGGGCATCACGGACGACCAGTGGGTCTTAAAGATCTTGTCCTCTGGCTACGCCATCGAGTTCGTGCGGGTGCCTCGGGTAGGAAGACATCGTCTCACCACCTCGTCCCCCCATTTGGAGGAAGAGATATCAACCCTTCTCTCCAAGGGAGCCATCGAGCGGGTAACACCGTCCGACTGGGACAACGGCTTCTACTCGAGGTACTTCGTGGTCCAGAAGAAGGACGGAGGCCTTCGCCCTATCCTGGACCTGCGCCGCCTGAACAAATGCATCCACACCAGGAAGTTCTGGATGGTGACCCTACAGACCGTCCTCCCCCTCATCAACAAAGGGGACTGGTTCACAGTCATAGACCTCAAGGATGCCTACTTCCACATCTCCATCCTCGAGGAACACAGACGGTTTCTCCGCTTCCGCATCGGCAATTCCGTGTACCAGTACCGATGCCTACCGTTCGGTCTGGCCACGGCACCGCGGGTCTTCACCAAATGCATGGCGCCGGTGGCCGCGTTCCTCCGCCAACGGAGCATCAGGGTCTTCCCGTACATCGACGACTGGTTGATCGTCTCCCCCACCAAATCGTCGGCCGTTCGGGACACACAATACACAGTCCACCTCATGGAGAGTCTCGGCCTCAGGATCAACTTCACCAAATCGAAGTTGATCCCCTCCCAACGCGTCGAGTACATCGGAGCGGTACTCGACTCGCTTGCTACGAGAGCCTACGCCCCCCAGAAATGCTTACAGGACATTGCGCAGGGGGTGAGCGAACTGCGCACCAAACCGTGCGTCCGGGCGAAGAAGGCTCAGAGACTTCTAGGCCTGATGGCCTCAACGACGGCAGTGATTCCCCATGCCAAGTTGAAATTCAGGTCCCTGCAATCGTGGCTCCTTCACGAGTTCGACGCACTTCGGGAGAGCCAGTCCAAACGGTTGACCCCATCTCCAGAACTGAGGGACCAACTGCTGTGGTGGTCTACACCACTCAATGTGGCCACGGGGAAGAGTTTCTACCCCCCGCAGCCCTCGTTGCAGATACTGACCGACGTGAGCAACCTCGGCTGGGGCGCTGCTTGCAGGACTCTCACGGTCAACGACACCTGGACACCGCACGAAACGGTGCACCACATAAATTACTTGGAGCTGCTGGCCATTTGGAAGGCCCTGTGTTCCTTCGAGACTCTGCTCACCGGCAAGGCGGTTCAAGTGGCCTCGGACAATACCACGGCGGTGGCGTACCTCAACAAGCAGGGAGGAACACGGTCCACCACCCTCCTGTACCTGGCAGTGCAGTTGTGGGAATGGTGCCTGGAGAGGCACATTTTCCCAATTGGAGTGCACATTCAGGGCACACTGAATGTCCCGGCAGACCACCTGAGCCGTCTCACTTCGACGACCCACGAATGGGAGCTGGACGACGGAGTGTTCCAGTCGCTTTGCGAGGCCTGGGGGACGCCGAGCATCGACCTCTTTGCATCGGAGTCCAACAGGAAGCTCAGCAGGTACTGCTCCAGAGCAGGCATCGGACTGAACTCCGAAGGCGATGCCTTCATGAAACGGTGGGATCAGGATTATCTCTATGCCTTTCCTCCGTTTCCTCTGGTCCAGAAGGTACTCACCAGGATGTACCAACACAGAACCAATGCAATTCTGGTGGCGCCAGCATGGCCGCGCCAACCCTGGTTTCCGCTACTGTTGCGCATGTCGTCGCAGTATCACACACTGCCGGAGTCACCGACGCTCCTCCAAATGGAGCACGGTCAGCTACACCATTCGGACCTGCCCAGCCTCCACCTCACCGCGTGGAGGATAACCCCAGACTGTCCAGGATCCTTGAATTAGCGCGGCGCCCTTCCACAAGGAAGTCCTACGCTTCCAAATACAGGCGTTTTTGTGCTTTCCTGGCCTCCCGGCAAACGCTCCCCCCGCAGGTGGGACTGCAGGACATTTTAACCTACCTCCTCCAGCTGGCGGAGTCTGGCCTTAGCATCACCTCCATCCGAGTGCATCTCGCAGCAGTAGTAGCGCACTCTCCTGCTGGCTCGCCCGCTTCTGGGGCCTTCCGCGACCAAACGGTAAAGCGCTTCCTCAAGGGGTTAAGGAATGCTTTTCCGCCGGCCCGGACACCGACGGCTCAATGGTCACTGTCCACCGTTCTCAACGCGCTCACTAGGACCCCCTTCGAGCCCATGGCTACCGCCGATGTTCGTCTCCTCACATGGAAGACGGCATTCCTGGTGGCTATCACGTCTGCACGTCGAGCTGGTGAACTGGTTGCCCTGCGAGCAGACGCACCGTTTCTCCAGTTCTTCAACGACCGCGTCGTCCTCCAAGCGGACATCACCTTCCTACCCAAGGTGGTCTCCAAGTTTCACATGGCACAAACTATCTCCTTGCCAACCTTCTTCCAGAACCCCACTAACGCCCAAGAAAGGACTTGGCACACACTGGATGTGAAACGAGCTTTATTGTTTTACACCAGCAGGACTAGAGAGTTCAGGAAGTCACAACGCCTCTTTGTGGCTTATGGGGGAAAGTCCAAGGGTGAACCCATCTCTGCTCAAAGGTTCTCCAAATGGATCACCTCTACCATCTACCTGGCCTACGAGTCAGCCTCACTGCCACCTCCACCGCATGTCAGGGCGCATTCCACCAGGGCGGTTGCCACATCCACTGCCTTTCTGGAGGGCACACCGCTTGAGGACATATGTAAGGCTGCCACCTGGTCCAGACCTTCCACATTTGTCCAGCACTACAGGGTGGACACCAGAGCCACTGCGGACGCCAGGCTTGGCCGTGTCGTCCTCACCAGAGGGCTCCGGACTCAACGCCCCTGACGGGTCCACCTAGAGGATCTTCAGCTCATCGTGGGATCATCTCATCCGACTGCCCACCGACCAAGTAAGTGTGAGCTTGCTAATCTCCCATGAGTGTGGATTCACAAACTATACGAAGGAGAAAGTTCGGTTTCACTTACCAGTGATAACTTTCGTTCTTCGAGTATATAGTTTGTGAATACACACTACCCACCCTGCCTCCCCTCTTGAGCTGCACGGATGAGATCAGTTGGTTTATCCTGTGCTTGGCTTAAGTATGGAACTGAGGTAAAATGGCGCGCGGGCGCCTCAGGGTGGGCGGTACGGTGGGCGGTCTTACCGCCAAAACTTTTGACCAATAGCTTTTCAAGCCTCCGATCGGCCGTTCTGCGCAGGCGCATAACCCATGAGTGTGTATTCACAAACTATATACTCGAAGAACGAAAGTTATCACTGGTAAGTGAAACCGAACTTTCTCTCTAGCACCACATTCTGAATGAAGACATTTTCTTCTTGTCCATTTTTCTATTGTTCATTTGTGACATCTGCACAAAGCAATCAGAAATATCATAGTATGGATGATCTTAGCCTTGGTCTCCAGTGACTCCCCTTTACTTTTAGGGTTAGTAATTCCAGCTTTTAGCAGCAACCTGAATTCCATATTATTATGTCATCTCTGCAACAGATGGTACTGTTGAGTTATGCAGCTCTATCCCTTTGTTTGCAAAGTTCTTCCTCTCCAGCCAAACTCCAGTTCTTCTCTACAGAATGCTCAAGTGTCACATTTCATCATTAAAAAAGAAAGAAAAGAAAGGTAAATAAATAAATTCCAAGCCTAACTTTAAATTATCTGGTGGTCTACCTCTGACAAAAGGTGTTTATAAAATTTATAGCCATGTCCTATCTCTTAGGCCATGTAATAACAACTCACAAAACAATTAGAGATTGCAAGAAGTTCAATTAGACTGTACTTACTCCTAGCAATGAGATGCTTGTCTGACTGAAAAAGTAGGCAGTTGTGTTGGCAGGGTGATTATGTGTTCCCTCCATTTAGAGCCTTGACTAAGCTGGATTTCTGTTGCAATGAGTATACAGGTGTGTTGCGATGGCTCCCAGGTGTGGGAGTGGCTGGCCACAAGGAAGACATATGAGACAATCGTGTGGTGAAGTCCAGCTCCGATCTTGGTCGGATGGTACGTATTTATTACCCTGCCTTGGGGTGATGCACGCGTAGGATGTGAGTGACCCCCTAATACAGAAGGCTTGCATACGTGGTGTTTTCCGGTGGTCCAGCTACAATGCCAGCTCTTGGAAGTTACCTTGTGGTTAATGGACAACTCGCACTTAATTGCCTTGGGTTGGTGAAACCCATTGTTCCTGCCCTAATCTATGTGTATTGACTCCGGGTACCTACTTGTTCTGCTGTCTGGCGCGGCTTATTTGCCCAACTTAATCTGCAGCCAGAAGCGGAGGATTGTGTATTTCCATTAGAGTCATCATCTTTGTTTTTTGCCCTGTTTCTATCGTAGAAGGAATCAGGGGAGAGTGGAAAAAACACTGGGAAGAAGACAATAATTCCGCTCAAGTATGGCAAAGAATGCAACCCGTGTGCAAAAATAGTCTGTGGCAATTGAAATGCAATAAAGAAATAAATGAGTTCAAGGCTTGAGTAGTATGTTGCAGAAAGTATTTTTATATACAAATTCTGAATATAAGATCCAAAGCTTTTTCCGAATTTAAGACAAAGCTTTTCTGGGTGTTAACCCTTTCATCAGGGATCTACAATCAGTAATCATAGAAGGAGCCTGCGTTAGAACCCATGTGAAAATATGATACAAAGTTTATGCAAACAAGGTGCTAAGACAACAACAGTGGTATATACAAAACATTATAATATACAATACACAATATATACAGTATACACAATAAATGCAATAACTTATGCTACATATGTCTATATTTGACATTCATGAACATACTATCTATAACAAGGAAAAAAGACTTTTTAAATTTATTGAAAAAGTTTTTTCCCTTTAAAACGAGTGTAGTCCGGTGATGAATTATTTTATAAAAAAAATTAAAAACTTATGAAGATATTAAAGTTTTTAAGAACTGGTATTTAAATCCACATTTAAAATGTATAGAGGTGATGGGGTTTATTTCATTTTAAAAGATATTTAAGATTTTCAGAAAATAGGAATAAAGTGGTATTAAAACTATTTTAAAGCATTATAAATATGCATATAGATATATATTTAGAATCGCATCTTAGGAGAAGGCTTACCTCAGAACTAATAGTCAGGAAATAACAACAGTAACTATAGTCTCTATTCAAACACAAACTGCTGGCGTCCTTGCCTCTTAGCGAGATCTGCTTCGTGCCGGTGGACGTTAGAGACAATGGAATGTTCGCAAGAATAAGTAGAGCTCCTAATTGTTAACAGGTGAGTGTTGCTATGACAATTAGCCATTGACCTTTAGACAGTGACCCATATACTCCTAAGTAACATAATTGCAAGATTACAAGAAAGGTGACATATCCAGTTCTTGGTTTAACCCTTTTGGTGTAACCGTATCGAAAAGGTATATGAAGAAAGCCTCTCTGCGCAAAAGCTCCTTGTTGAGATCGATCCTCTCATAGGGCTTAGGACTTACTTGTTCCAGTACTGTGAACTTGAAGTCATCCTCCATATGCCCATTTGTACAAAATGTGCCACCAGGGGAGCATGAAGGTCCTGCGTTCGAATCCTAGATTTATGTTCACATATTCGATTTTTTAGTGGTCTGACCGATTTTCCAATATACAACTTATGAGGCTCCTTTCATGTCCCAAAGAGCTGGGACAGAGATGGGTGCAGTACCTGGGTCTCAAACTGCTGACTTTCCAGCCTTCCAGCTAACAAGGTGAACTTCTTAACTCTGAGCCACCACAGCCCCTGCGGTGAGCACTGAGTAGACTAAAGAGAAATGTGACAGTCTTCATATCAGCAAAGACAAAGATTAATTTTAGGTGATGCATAGGGGTTAGAACGGGGCATCCAAAGATGAGGTGGCTAGATGGTATTGTGGATGCAATGAGCACAGAGCTGGGCAGGCTGAGGAGGATGGTGGAGGACAGAGGCATACCTGTCAAGTATCCCGTACTGGCCGGGATTTCCTGTAATTTTGAACCACTTTTCCTTCTTTCCCACCTGGAGCCACCGCCATCCCATAAATTGGCAGTGGGGGGAAAGTAGTCACTGCGCATCCCCTTCTGCGCAGGTCCCTTCTACGCATGCATAGAAGGCTTCTACGTATGCATAGAAGCCTTTTACGCATGCATAGAAGGGTTCTGAGCAGAAGGGGATGCATAGAAGGCTTCTACGCATGCGTAGAAGGGACCTGCACAGAACGGTTCTGCGCAGGTCCCATATTGTCTGGAGCCGCACTTGACAGGTATGGACAGAGATGCCTGGAGGAAAATGGTCCATGGGGTCTCAAAGGGTCAGAATTGACTGTGCGACTGAACAACAACAAGGGTTAAGAAATTAACTGACACCAAATTCTAAACAAAGTAGAATCCTAGAGCACATTATGGCAGCTAGAGTAGACCTAGTGAATCAATGGGGATCTGGTGCGTTAACTCCTTTCCAAGTCCTATTTATTTAATGGGCTTACTCTAGCTGCACTTTGCTATTGGATTTCAGCCAGATGCAACTCTGAATAGTAAATTATTATTATTCATTATTTATTAGATTTATACCCCGCTCTACTCGGCACAGGCCGACTCAGAGAGGCAAACAACAAATTAATATAGATACAATATAACAATATAGTGATACAAATAATCAATGATACAAAATAAATAGGCAATACACATATAATAAATTCAACAGTAATACAATGTATCAGCACAACATCAAAATATCATCAATCAATGTATCAACAATTACAATTAGAATTACAAGGTATGTAAACATCAAAATGCACAATATCAATGATATTACAGGAACAGAAGGGAAAACCTCATTTATGAAGCCCCACAAAGTCCAACAGCAACAGAACCGTGACAAGCACGAAGTAAAGGTAAAGTTCTCCCTTGCTCAAAAGCCAGTCATATCAGATTCTAGGGTTCAGTGCTCATCTGTTCCAAAGCCAAAGAGCCAGCGCTGTCTGCTTCAGCAGACGTTTCCATGGTCATGTGGCAGGAATGACTAGACACCGGAGTGCATGGAACGCTGTTTACCTTCCCACCGAAGTGGTCCCTATTTATCTACTTGCAATTTCTTGCTTTCGAACTGCTAGGTTGGCAGGAGCTGGGACAAAGATGGGAGCTCATTCTGTCCTGCAGTACTTGGGAATCAAACTGCTGACCTTCCGCCTCCCAGTCAGCATCTTAGCTATTTGAGCCACTGCAGTCCCTGAATAGTTCTGAATAACTAAATATATTTTCCAAAACACAATATAGTTATAGTATTCCAAGAGACAAATAAATCCAAAATCAACAGCCAGAGAATGTCTTCAGTAGGACCAGACAATACAGTAAAACCCCTACTTACGAAAAAAAAGTCCGTTCCGTAGGCTTTTGCTTAGATCTGTTTTTTATGTAACTTGAAGCAAACCCATAGGAAAAATGAAATTTTATGTGAATCGGAGCAAACCCATAGGGAAATGCATTTTTATATAACTCAAATCAAACCCATAGGAAAATGAATCTTTATGTAACTCGAAGGGGTCCCCCAAGGTTCAGGGGTCCCCCAAGGTTCAGTACTGGGACCCCTGCTTTTCAACCTCTTCATAAATGATCTAGAGGTAGGAGTAAAAAGCAAGGTAGCCAAATTTGCTGATGACACTAAATTATACAGGGTAGTGAAAACTGTGAGAGATTGTGAGGAGCTCCAGAGGGATCTCTTGACACTGGGGGAGTGGGCAAAACAGTGGCAAATGAGCTTCAACATTAGTAAGTGCAGAGTGATGCATGTTGGAGCAAAGAACCCCAATTACATTTATAAACTGATGGGTTCTGAACTCTCTGCGACAAACCAGGAAAGGGACCTTGGTGTCCTGGTGGACAGCTCAATGAAGGTGTCAACCCAGTGTGCCTCAGCAGTGAAAAAAGCAAACTCAATGTTAGGGATCATTAGGAAGGGTATAGAAAATAAGTCAGCAAGTGTCATTTTGCCTCTTTATAAATCTATGGTGAGGCCCCATCTGGAATACTGTGTACAGTTCGGGTCGCCATACCTCCAGAAAGATATTATGGAGTTAGAGAAAGTGCAGAGGAGGGCAACCAGAATGATTAGGGGACTGGAACACCTTCCTTACCATCTGAGGCTGCAATGGTTGGGCCTCTTCACTCTTGAACGACGACGTCTAAGAGGTGACCTGATTGAAGTTTATAAAATCATGCACGGTGTGGACAAAGTAGAGAAGGAAAAACTGTTTTCCCTATCGCATAACACTAGAACTAGGGGACACTCCATGAAACTTTTGGGTACTAGTTCTCAAACAAATAAGAGAAAGTACTTTTTCACTCAGAGGATTACTGGTCTATGGAACTCCCTGCCAGAAGATGTGGTGACAGCTGTCAGTCTTGACAGCTTTAAGAAAGGATTAGACAAGTTCATGGAGGACAAGGGTATCAATGGCTATAATTATGGATACTTAAGGACAACCTCGGGGTTGGAGAGATAGGCAGGATATCTCTCAATGCCATTTCCAGGAAATCCTAAGCAGGTGAAGGCATCTGCTTGGGAATACCCTGAAGGAAATGGTGAGCCACTGTGTGAGACAGAATGCTGGACTGGATAGGCTGTGGCCTGTTCCAGCAAGGCTGTTCTTATGTTCTTATGTTCGTATGAAGCAAACCCATAGGAAATTGTGTAAATCGGGACATGGTTTTAGCACAAAACCATTATGTAAGTCGAATTTTATGAAACTCGAGGCATATGAAAGTCAGGGTTTTACTGTACACCACAATATTTTGTGGGTTCTTGACTTGCCATGACAAATACAGAAACAATAATTACACTGATATACAGTGGTGGGAACAAAAAAAAATTACTACCACACCGTGGGCGGAGCTAACTTAGTGGGCAGAGCTAACTCAGTGGGTGGGGTCATGCGACTGGGAGGGCATCTCCTAATTGATGTTTTAAGTATAAAAATATATATATATATAAAGGTAGTTAACTTTATGTATTTAATACTTAATACTTTAACAATAACAATAACAAGAGGTACACAAAACTAGATTTTGTTACAAGAGTTTTACAATATGGATGAAAAACTATAGAACTGCTGCATACAGAATTACACAAGAATTGGACAATATGAATTAAAAATCTGACCAAAAATAAAACTTATTTTAGGTAATCCCAAATTGCTGCTTGATTGGCATTCTCCTCACTTTCACTTTTATTCTGTCTAAATCGACCATCATCAGCTGTGTGATGTTTTCGCAACCATTTTGTAACTGTAGGAATAGGGTCCCAGTCTTTTACAGGTACGCCATTCATACTAATTGTCATAATGTTTGTCATATTAGAAATAGTAAGGCGATTCCTCTTCTCAGAACAAATGAAGTTAATTTTTGAAAAAACCCTTTCTGCTTCTGTTGAACTTACAGCAATTGTTTTGACAATATTTTGAGCTTTTTTTAATACTGTCAGGAGTTGCATAATTATTTTTATCTTTTAAAACATTTTCAACAAAATCCTGGTAATCTTTAATATTAATGTCATAATTAAAAATGTCACTAAATTCAAGCTTCTTTCCATGGAACTAATACATCTACAATGTCCTAGTGTTGTGGATCCAAATATTTGAGAAGATCTAGCTTGTTCCTGTCTTCCAATTTGCTTCCTGTTTTTAAATGTTCACAGTCCATTAGTCTCTTCTTCAAATTAGTTATGATGCTTTCTAAAAGTCTTTTGCGAGGAAGTCCAACAAATGGTTGATTTTTTTTACAAATGTTATATTTTTGAAAGTTTCTCAGGTAATCAATCCATCTACTTTTTTTGTATGCACCCTTGTCCTTTCTAAGCATTTCAAATGATGTAATTGATCTTCCCACACGTTTTTCAGCCTTTAGGATGTCTACATCTCTTGCTTGCAATGCTTCAGAACCCAGAGAGAAAATGCTTGCTACAAGGACACTGTGAAATGCAGTGTTTGGAAACAAAAGATGTTGGTGGTAAATATTGTAAAAAATTGCACTCCAGTTAAAAAAAAAGCACTACTTTCTCCCATCCCACACAGCAAAACCAGTGAAAAGAATGCACACCTAATATATGCCAATAGCACACAATCAGTGTCGGGCATCAGCCGGTCCGCCCCGGTCCAAGCGGACTGGTAGGAAACCTGGCTGACCACGCCCCCTCCCCTCCCCACCCCACCCACCTCTTCCCGGGAGTACGGGCGACCCGACTGCTTTGGTGCTTCATTCTCCTCCGGAGCGGCTGCAGGTGCTGCTCGGGTGGTGGTGGAGGTGGTGGCGAGTGTGCGCCTGGGCCTGGGGGAAGAGGAGGGGGAGCTGACGTCACGCGCCACCCAGGAGAGCTCACCTCCGTGCCCCGGTGCCCCCGGCGCCACTCTTTGCTGCCTCCTTCTAGCAGCAGCAGCAACTTTCGCAATGCCTGGACCTATTCCTGCAGGAAGAGAACTTCCTGCAGGATGTCTGTCTGACTCTGGGCATTGCGAGAGTTGCCCTGCCTGGACACCTCTCGCAATACCCAGAAAAACCCACTCAGAAGCCACAGTAAAAAGAATGCACACCTGACATGCCAATAGCACACGACCCACTCAGAAGCCACAGTAAAAAGAATGCAAACCTGATATGCCAATAGCACATGACACGCTCAGAAGCCACAGTAAAAAGAATGTACACCTGATATGCCAATAGCACATGACCCACTCAGAAGCCACAGTAAAAAGAATGCACACCTGATGTGGGAGTCACAGCTGTAAAATGTTAGCCTTCGTGGATCAAGTCCAATTCCTCAAACCATTTTAGGCCCTCCACACAATCCTGCTTCAGCAAGGTCTAATTTCTAAATCAAACCAAGGTGGGAGCCACAAACCTAAGAAGGCACACACTAAAACACAGTTAGCTAGAAATACAGTCATTTAAGAGCAAGACTCTTTTGCAAAAAAAAAAAAAAACCCCTTAGTGACTCCATTTTAGTGTGGGCCTTCTTTGGTTTGTGGCTCCTACCTTGGTTTGATTTAGAAATTGGACTTTGTTTTTTCAGGATCTACAAAATGGCCCTCCACACAATCCTGCTTCAGCAAGGTCTAATTTCCAAATCAAACCAAGGTGGGAGCCACAAACCTAAGAAGGCACACACTAAAATGCAGTCACTAAGGTGGTTTTTTGCAACAGTAAAAAAAAAAATACAACATAAGACAATTTTAAGAAGAAACTAAAAACCCGTGAGGGTACCTACCTTGCTCTTCTCCAGACCGAATCCCAGCAGGGACGGAAGGTCCCGGTGTGGCCGCCCCAGTCGCCCTCGCTGACCGGATGGTATGAGGAGGGTGTGGGGCGGTTTGAAATGGCACTGCGCCTGGGGGCCTCTGCTGCCGCTCCGCTCCAGTTTTCCTCGCCGCCTTCACCTTCGCCTCCTCCTCCTCTTCCTCCTCCTCCTCTGCCACCGTCTCCTCCTCCTCCTCCTCTGCCGCCTCTGCCTTCTCCACCTTCGCCTTCTCCACCGCGCCTTCGCCTCCTCCTCCACTGCCTCCTCCTCCTCCTCCTCTTCTGCCTCCTCCTCCTCCTCTGCCTTCACCGCCGCCGCCTCCTTCGCCTTCGCTGCCGCCGCCTCCTTCGCCTCCATCTCCATTGCCTTCACCTCGTTCGTTGCAGCTGCCTCCTTCACTGACACTTCCACCACCACTGCCTCCTCTGGGTCCCTTGCCACTGATGCTTCCGCCACCTCCGCCTCCTCTGGGTCCCGTCGGGGGGTCCCCTCTGCTCTGCCTCAGCTCAGGCCACCACCGCCACTCTGCTGCCACTGCTACACTTGCCAGCCCACCTCTACAACTCCGACCAAGCAGAAAATGGCTGCTTGGTCTGGCGCGCATGCATTTAAGCCAAAATTGGTGCATGCGTGCTGAGTCCTGGAGGCGCGCATGAGCAAGTGGGGAAGTGGGAAATTTTTACCACCACCCCTTGCAGACCGATGTAGCTGCCCACCACTGCTGATATACCACCCTGTAGTGCTAAGAGGACTCTTTGGGCAGTTCACAAGGTAACTAGCATTTTTCCTCCAACAAGCTTGATCCTCATTTTACCAACTTTGGAAGGATAGAAGGCAGGTCTACCTTGAGGCTGTTGGGATTGAATCATACTTAGAAAACTGGCTGGTTCAAACTGGGGGTGCACACTCACAAACAATAAGAACACCAGATTTGTCCCTGTATTGCTCCACAGCAGAATATGCTAGTGCTTATGGTATAAATAAGCACATGCCAAACAAGTGGATGTAGCTCTTAATGAATCATACAGGATACTGGCTGCCCCCATTGATAGTCTATTATTTCTCTGGCATTGCTCTTTAGAAGTACATCGAGAAGTGCTAGCAAACAACACATGAAATAAAGTAATACAGTGTAGATCACCTTATCCAGTTCATTGATACTGTTGTGATTCCATCTGGGAAGACTTTGTATTTTATGTTTATTACATTATATTCATATAGGTTGTTAAGTAAGGATTTTATATCTGCTTTATTTCATTTCTACAGTAGTCTGCTTAGCCTAAGTGGAGCCATTTTAAGTTGGCACCTGCCATTCAATGGCATCATCCCTTTCTCTTGGGACAGTACATTTTGATTCTTCTTCCCAAGGTCTCTGTCTGGGAAGATGTTCCATCTCATGGGTTGAGATGAAACAGTAATAGGATAGCCACCAGGTATCCTTTGATCTAAGCACGTAAACTGTCACTTTGGGATGTCAATAAGCACCTCTCAAGGACACTTTCCCAGGAAAAATTGTATAAAAGTCAGTGGTTTGCTCTGTTCAAAAAGGCTCTTTTGAGTCTCTTTTGGATTGCTGCCGGAGGCTCTATCTCTCCTTACATCTGAGGTAGACCTCCCTTTCGGACCATTTCATATGGGGCGGCAGGGCACTCCGCTCTTAGCTAAAATTCCAAACTGTTCGGACTTACACTGCAGAGACATCGACAAGGGGATTTTGGCTACTTTAATTTTAACTGCGACACCAGTCAAAGATCTCCTCAGCCCACCAAGCTCTGTGCCCATGGTGTCCACAATACCATCTATCCATCTCATCCTTGGACACCCCCTTCTTCTCTTGCCCTCCACCTTTCCCAGCATCAAGGCCTTCTCAAGTGAGTCCTCCCTTCTCATTTGATGTCCAAAGTACTTTAGCTTCATCTTCACTATTTGTCCCTCCAATGAACAGTCAGGATTGATTTCTTCCAGTATTGACCTATTTGTTCTCTTTGCTGTCCAAGGGACTCTCAGGACTCTCCTCCAACACCACATCTCAAAGGCATCTATTCTTCTGCGCTCAGCCTTCCTAATGGTCCAGCTCTCACACCCATACATTACCACTGGGAATACCATTGCTTTGACTATGCGAATTTTTGTTTTCAAGGTGATGTCTCTGCTTTTTACTATATTCCCCAGGTTTCTCATAGCTTGTCTCCTCATAATCAGTCATCTTTTTATTTCATGGCACAGTCGCCATCTGCAGTGATCTTAGATCCCAGGAAAGTAAAATCTGTCACTGCTTCTACTTCTTCCCCATCCATTTTCCAGGGACTGATCGGACCTGTTGCCATTATCTTGGTTTTCTTGATATTAAGTCTCAAGCCAGCTTTTGCACTCTCCTCCTTCACTCCAATCAAGAGGTTCTTTAGGTCTTCCTCCCTTTCTGCCATTAGGGTGGTATCGTCTGCATATCTCAAATTATTGATGTTTCTCCTAGCAATTTTGATCCCATATTGTGATTTCTCCATCCCTGCATTGCGCATTATGTGTTCTGTGTATTGATTGAATAAGCAGGGTGATAAAATGCAACCTTGTCTTACTCCTTTTCCTATTTCAAACAACTCTGTAATTCCGTGTTCTGTCCTAACTGTTGCTTCTTGGTTCGTGTACAGATTTCTCAGGAGGCATATGAGGTGCTCTGGTATTCCCATCTCTTTAATTACTTGTCACATTTTGTTGTGGTCCACACAGTCAAAAGCCTTGGTGTAGTCAATAAAACAAAAGTAGACTTGTTTCTGGTATTCTTTTGTTTTCTCCATGATCCAATATATGTTGGCAATGTGGTCTCTAGTCCCCCTGCCTCTTCTGAACCTGGCCTGCACCTCTGGTAGTTCTCTCTCCACATGTTGTTGAAGTCTATCCAGTATTATCTTCAGCATCACCTTGCTGGCATGTAGGATGAGCGTAATTGTTTGGTAATTTGAGCATTCTTTGGCATTGCCTTTTTTTTGGGATTGGAACGTACACTGATCTTTTCCAATCACGTGGCCACTGTTTTGTTTTCCAAATTTGCTGGCATATTGAATGCAGTAGTTTGATTCCATCATCTTTTAGGGCTTTGAAAAATTCAACTGGGATACCATCATTTGCGGATTCCGCTAGCATAATTGGCATAATACGGCCCTTGCAGAGGCCACTTCAGTCGAGAAAGCTCCTGGCCCGTGGGCTCTGCGGGCACAGAAATTGGGGGGGGGGGGCAGATTAATAATCATAGGGTTGATTCACCCACATTTGACCTGACTAGCGATTCCGCTGAGAGAAGCAAATCGCTAAACCTCCGTTACGCATTAGGCAAATACTGACTCACAGAAGAGCCTAAGCTCTAGTGCAAATAGTGGCCATATTTACCTTGGTGTAAACCCCGAACAATGGATTTCCCCTGTCAGTGTTTGCCCCAGTTAATTAACTTCCCCAAGAGAGATTTCCCATTAACCCGGGTAAATGGGTGATATGATTTTCTGTCAGATGACGATTCTATCACACGCTGCCTTGAATTCCTATAAATGATGATGTCTTTTCCTCAATAAACCACTGGTCTTCGCTCCATCTTGTCTCGTGTCGTTCCTTTGACCAGTCTCCTCCGGGATCCTAAGGGCCTCCTCACAGCCCCAATCCAACAATCATTTCCACTAGCTTTATTGTTTGCAGTGCTTTTTATTGTTTGCAGTGCTTTTTAGGGCCTTTCTGACTTCACTCTCCAGAATGTCTGGTTCAAATTCAAATTTCTTAGGTAACTGACTTACCAAACCTAGATGATGGCTAAAATGGAAGAAATGTTTACTGCATAACTCTTAA
Organism: Bradypodion pumilum; assembly: GCA_035047305.1. Lineage (NCBI taxonomy): Eukaryota > Metazoa > Chordata > Lepidosauria > Squamata > Chamaeleonidae > Bradypodion > Bradypodion pumilum. Next base: position 162,044,727 of record JAWDJD010000001.1, on the reverse strand, counting down.
GCCAGGAGTTCTCAACCTTTTAAAGCCGGGGGCCAGGTCACACTCCCTCAGACAGCTTCGGGGACCGGATGGCCATTTTGCCCTTCCTCCAACACATGGCAATTCCTGGTGTGGTGGAGGCAATGGGGGGCACATGAAATGGTGTTGTGAGCCACATCCGGCCTCTGGACCACAGGTTGAGAATCCCTATCTTAAGCTATAAATATTAAACAGAATAGGCTAAGCTAAACCTATGGAGAGCAAAAGGTACATACTTTGCCAAATGGATAAATGCTGAAAAATGTCTCCTACAAGGAAAAGATTAAGACTGGGCCATCTGGAAGCCACTTAACAGACTTTAAAAGGAAGTAAGAATACCAAAGAATAATCAAATAACATGGGGCGAGTTGGATACAAGGCAATTTTTTTGTGAATGTAGAAAAATTCAATCAACGCAGCATTTATGTACATGCAATTTATGCCCCACCATGTGTACAAAAGATGATGCGGCAAATAGTTGAAATACAGCAATGCTATTGAAGTACAGTAACTTGCTTCTGGTAAAAAATAGTCTAATCATTTTAATATTTTAATTTGTTTTAAATTTTGCTTACATTTCATATATATCTGAATAAAGAAAAATAAAAAAAACTATTGGTGGATAGTTTTATGTATTCTTTACAATGGGGTTCCCAAACTTTTCATGCTGTAGGCCGGTCACATGGTTCCTCCCACCATAAAACACGTCTGCAGTTGTCGTAAAAGGCATTTATGACAACCGCAGGTGCATTTTCAGCAGTGTTTGCACATGCGTGGGTGCATTTTACTTCTGCTTCTGGTAGCGTTTGTGCATGCGCGGTTGTATTTTACTTCTGCTTCCAGTAGCAGTGAGGGTGGCGTGGGCTGGATGATTAGTCACTGTGGGTTGGACTCGGACCATGGGCCATAGTTTGGCCACCCCTGCTTTACACTAACATTAAATTGGCCTTTACACACAAATAACAGTGATGTTTCACTGAACAGTTTCCCTCTCTCTGTGTCTAAAATGCTTCCTACAGGAAAGTCCACCAATATTTTATCTTGAGTACATATCACCATTCTGCTGCACAGTGTCATACAATTCTCTGGTTGTCCCTTTATGTATTTTGCAAAATCATGTTTTGTTTTGGGTTGTATCATTACCGAAAGCATCACTCTTCATATTAATTAGCCAAGCCTTAAAGAAGGAACTCACAGCACTGCCATTCTAGCTACTGTCTGCTAATGAGGATGTAGTTAAATCAAAACTTCCAGCCTAAATATTTTAGCTGTGTACAAGTCTGGGGCTGAGAGGACAAGGAAAAATACTAGGTAAATTACACTTGTTTCTTTATGAAGTTTTTATTATGAATCTGTTGCTTGAAATTTTACCAGTAAACCAAATTTATTATTCTACTAGCTTGGTACCCGGCTTTGCCCGGGGGCATAATCCTGTACCTACCTGGCCAGGCGGGGTCCAGCCCACCCGTCCCTTCCTCCCTGCATTTATCAAGGTGTTCCAGGCCCGGCCTGTGCCCTGGTGCGATGCGCCCGCAGCATCTGGGATGGGTGGCCATTGCCCCGGCCACAGGAGTTCCCCGGTAGTCACGTTCCGTGCATGCAGTGACCGTTGGGCTGCCAGCTGCACAGCCTTTGCCTCGCCTCTCCCGCGCTTGGCTTGGCCTCCCTGATTGGCCAAGTCGTGCCGCAGTGGGTGCTGGGGGATGTAGTTTATTTGTTTTTCCACATTTTGGGGGCACAACAGGACATCAGCTATCACAGGGGTTCGCAACCTGCAGGCCTGCCACGCCCCCCATTGCCATTCCATCTGGCCCATGGCGGTGACCCCAAAGGCGGAAGCGGATGCGTTTATGACAGCTGTAAATGTGACCCCACATGCATAAACACCCCCCCACACACATTTTACAGCAGTGTTTTTGGCAGGGGAAAACCATGTGGTCTGAGGGGAAGTGGTCTGGCCTGTGGCACGGTAAGGTTGAGAACTCCTGAGCTATCACATACCCTTTTAATATTGTACAATTCCATAGTATAAAAGAACTTCAACTGCTAAATCAACATTTTTGCAAAGAGAGATGGTCTAGACCAGTGGTTCCCAATGTGGGGCACAGGCTTCACAGGGGGACTTCAATTCCCAGAATCCTAAGTCAGTATATTGCCTGATCAATGTTTTGGGAATTGAGGTCCAAAAAACAAATGTGAAACACTGGTCTAGACGATAGAGTAGGGGTGCCCAAACTATGGCCCACGGCCTGGATCTGGCCCCTGATGCCAATTCAACTGGCCCATGAAGACCTTGTTACTCCCAGAAGCGGAAATAAAATGTGTACGGGTGCATCTTACTTCGGCTTCTGGGAGCAACGAGGGCTTTGCAGGACCAATGAATTGGCATCAGGATCTGGATCCAGCCTGTTAGCTAGAGAGAGAGAGAGGTCCATTCTAATTATTTCCTAACGATGTTCTAGCCCTGAGCCTTGTTTCTCACACATTTCCAGATCCTTTAGATTCCATTCTAACAGAAATTGACTTTCAACAGCACACTAAGCAAACGCTTTTAAATAAGTGATTTCAGAAATGTTTTATTTCATGGGCCATTCTTCTCTTTTATGGGCTGAACCTGATTTCTGAAATGTTAATTCCAAATAACACAAGAGCCATCCTTGTTTCTGAGGGCAGCTATGCAGAAGAGCCAGGATGATACCGTAAATCTACAGGTATCTTATGATTTGCACTGATCAGAATAAGAACCATTTTGAGTAATCACCCTGTGCTTGATCTGTGGGAGGGCATCATCTGCATCCTTTTGCTATGCTTTTCAACTTATACAGAAGGGAAGGGAAATTTGTGGACCTTGATATATCTGTATACTATAGTTCCCATCTGTTGTGTTCTGTTGGTTTTATTGTACACACGGATTACAATGTATCTGAGCCAATGTAACCTTGCCTATAGCAACAATGTAACCTTCAGCTGTATCATATAAACCCTGTAATAGGACGCGAGCTAATGACCACCAGCTGGCAGCAGCGAGCGTCCAAAGCTCTCTTGGTCCAAACTCATCAAAGGCAACAGCGCGGGAAGTTTTCCCGCCACCACCTACACCTGGACAAGAAGGGCGTGACCTACAATGACGTCACGCAGACAGTAGCCAATGGGCTACCATGGCACCACGTTCAAATGTGTTACTGCTGTATATAAAGAGCTATCGATCCGCCATTACCTCATGTTCCCTCTGTCCACGATGCAATAAACCTGAGTTAACCCAGCCCGAGGCTGTGTCCTGTGTCTTGGTTTGCATACACCAAATTGGCGACGAAGGTGGGATCATGGATCCCCACGGAACAGCCAGGGCACAGAGCGGTTTCAACATCACCAAACCGCAAGACTGGGAGCTGCTTGAGATGGATTTCCAGGCGGCCCTGGTGGAACTCAGAGTCAAAGGAGAAGACGAGGAGAGAAAGAGGGCCATCCTCACCAGAATGCTCGGGATGGAAACCAAGCGGACGCTGGTGGGCATAATCGCTCCGAAGAAGGTGAGCGACTTTAAGGCGAGCGACATCATGAAACTGCTGCGAGAGCGGTTCTGCCCCTCGAGGGCAATGTTTCCCGCTCGGAGCGCGTTTTGGAGGCGAGTCCAAGCGCCGGATGAGTCGGTTGAGGCATTCGTGGCCGCCATGAGGATAGCCGCCGCCCCCTGTAAATGGGGCGATATCCTGGAGTTGGTCCTCAGGGACGGCGTGTTGTGTGGCCTGAAAGACAAGGAGGTACAGCGCAGCTTGATGAATAAGGAGCCGCCACCCACGCTGGCAGAGGTCATAGAGGCTGCGGAAGCCGCAGAGTCCATGAATGCCGGAGTGGACGAGATGCACCAGTGGCGTGAGTGGCGTCCTAGAGCCGGCAAGGCGGAAAATTCGGTGCACGGGAAGACCGGACAGTCAGTGCACGCGACTCGACGGGCCTCAAAGTCGTCTACGGAAGGCAGCGACGGCGAGGAGGTCCAGAAGGTCCGGAAGGGTGGTCGACGCTGCGAGGGTTGCGGAGCGGCCCACGAGCGCGCGAGATGCCCGTTCAGGAAGGCCGAGTGTTACACCTGCGGCCGTCGGGGGCACATCGCCAAGGCGTGCAGAAAGCGGAAAGAGGGCCGGAGGCAGTCACAAGACCGCGCGGCCAGACCGGACCGTCCAGCGAGGCCCAAAGATGGCGCCCAGACCACGAGGAAGCAGGACGGCGTGGGCCGCGTCTCGGACGGCAGCGAGGACGACGCCTCAGTGTTCAGCGTGTCCGCGGGACAGTCCCATTACTTCGTTGAGGTATTAGTACAAGGGGCCCCTATTAAGATGGAAATTGACTCGGGGTCCTCCTATTCCATAATTCCCCAGAAAGAGTTCCTGAAAATCGACCCCCACGTGCGGCCCAAGCTTAAAGCGTTGAGGTCCACACTACGGGACGTACAGGGAAACAGCATTCCGGTGTTGGGGGTCGGGAAATTTCGGGTCAAGTTTAAGAGACATTCTGCGGAACTGCCCCTAGTTGTCCTCAAAGGGGGAAGCTGTAGCCTCCTAGGGACACAGTGGTTTCAGCCCTTAGGTTTGTTCATAGGGGGGGTGCATACCGTGGGGGGGGGGACCCAATACAAGCGGTTTGCGATGCGCATCCCGCCGTTTTTAAGAAAGGACTCGGAAAGTTCAAGGGACCCCCTGTAGCTTTCGACATAGACCCGGAGGTCCGCCCGATAAGACTCAAACCACGCAGGGTGCCGTTCGCACTCAAGGACAAGATAGAGGCGGAACTGGACAAACTGGTGGGCCAGGGGATTCTTATTCCTGTTGATTCCGCGGAGTGGGAAACTCCAATTGTAACGGCTCTAAAGGCTAACGGGGAGGTGCGCATTTGCGCTGATTATAAGTGTACAATTAACAAGGCGATCCGCCCTAATGCATACCCGGTGCCAGTGATCAGCCACCTTTTGGCCAGGCTAAATGGGGGAAAGTGTTTCGCTAAACTCGATTTGGCACAAGCCTATCAGCAACTTCCAGTGACCCCCGCCACGGCCGCGGCACAAACGATAGTTACACATAAGGGAGCGTTCCAGGTGTCGCGGTTACAGTTCGGCGTGAACTCGGCACCCGGCCTTTTTCAATCGCTCGTGGAACGCCTCCTAAAGGGCCTGGAGGGGGTGTTGCCTTATTTTGATGACGTGTTGATTACAGGGGGGAGTGAGGCTGAACTGGCGAAAAGGTTGGACAAAGTACTGACCGTGTTCGAGAAAGCGGGGCTGAGATTGAGGAAGGACAAATGTGTTTTTTTCGAAACCGAGGTCGAGTTTTTAGGGTTCCGGATCACACCCGAGGGGATTAAGCCGTCTAAATCCAAAGTAGCAGCCATTAAAAAGGCCCCTCGCCCCACATCCAAAACCGAGCTACAGTCTTTCCTGGGGCTCCTCAATTTTTACCATACATTCCTCCCGCGGAAGGCGTCCGTGGCCGAACCGCTCCATCGGTTACTTAAAAAGGAGGAGCCATGGTTGTGGGGTGACGAGCACGAGAGGGCGTTCAAGGAGCTAAAGCAACTCCTAACATCTGAGGCAATCCTGACGCACTTCGACCCCAAACGGCCAGTGGTCCTAGTCTGTGATGCATCCCCGGTGGGGGTGGGGGCGGTGCTTTGCCACGTGTTGGAGGACGGAAGGGAGGCCCCGGTGGCGTTTTACTCAAGGTCCCTGTCCCAAGCGGAGCGAAATTACGCACAAACCGACAGGGAAGCGTTAGCAATAGTAGCGGGGACCAAAAAATTTCACGATTTTTTGTATGGCCGCCCGTTCAAAATCGTGACCGATCACAAGCCGCTGTTAGGGATTTTCACGGCAAGCAAGCCCACGCCACAGATCCTGTCCCCGAGAATGCTGCGATGGGCTATTTTCCTCAACGCGTACCAACATGAGTTGGAGTACAGGCCCGGAAAGGAGATCAGCCATGCTGATGCGCTTTCGAGATCCCCTCTGCCCTTGTCGGCGGACCAAAAGGCGAGAGCAGAAAGAGACCGCCAGGTGTTGCTAATTGAGGTTTTAGACACACCCCCACTAGTACCAGCCGACATTGCTAGGGCGACAGGCAAGGACAGGACGCTGGAGAAAGTTAGTTCATGGGTGCAGAAGGGGTGGCCGGCTTCGTCCCCGAGTACAGAGTTCGACCCATTTTTTAGGAAAAAGCTAGAGTTGTCCCTAGAGAGGGGGTGCCTTCTGTGGGGCCAACGGGTGGTGGTCCCTGCGCCCCTGCGGACGAGGGTGCTCGAACTGCTGCACGTCAGCCACCCGGGCATAGTTCGTTCAAAGGCGCTAGCCCGGAGTTACTTCTGGTGGCCACAGCTGGACGCGGACATTGAGCACATGGTCGGCACTTGCGAGGCTTGCCAGGGATCCCGACCTGAGGCGGCCCGTCTTCCGCATAGGGAGTGGGACACAGCAAGGGGGCCGTGGTCCAGAGTGCACGTGGATTTCGCTGGCCCGTTCCGAGGAACCATGTTTCTCCTGGTGGTAGATGCGTTCTCCAAGTGGCTGGAGGTTATCCCAGTAAAGAGCACGTCCTCCGCCACGACAATTAGCCGGCTAAGGAGAGTCTTTTCCACGTTCGGTTTACCCGACACTTTAGTAAGCGATAACGCTAGTTGTTTCACCTCCGCTGAGTTCGGAGCCTTCATGGAGGCAAACGCCATTCGGCATGTCACAGCCGCACCGTTTCACCCGGCCACGAATGGCCAAGTGGAACGACTAGTGCGTACGACAAAGGACGCGCTACGGCGCATGGGCCCGGGGGACCTGAATCACCAAGTATGCCAGTTCCTCTTAGCGTATAGGGTAACTCCCTTAGCGTCAGGCCACTCGCCGGCAGAGCTCTTGATGCGGCGAAAACTGACCACGCTCCTGTCCAGGCTAGACCCGACGAGAGTCGAGGATAAAGGGAAAAACGTAGGGTTGGCAGTCTCGAAAGGTTTCGCCGCTGGTGACCCTGTTCACTGCAGGAACTACTCCAGCGCAGGGCCGGCCTGGGTGCCAGGGACGGTTGTAGAACAGACGGGGCCAGTGTCGTACCGGGTCGAGACGACCACCGGCCTCCTCTGGAGGAGGCACGCTGACCAACTGAGGCACCGGGTGAGTGGGCCAGTCAGTGGAGCTCAGCAACAGGATTCAGCGTTAGGGTTCTCCCCCACCCGCTTAGCCCAAGGGGGAGACAGCAGTGGACGACAGTCCCAAGCAAGGGGGGAAGGAAGCAGTAGCAGCGGCCCCGACTCATATCCTTTTGATACGCCAGTTTTATCAGGGGCCGGGGAAGGGGGAGAGGAGTTCGCGACCGCTGCCCCCGATTGTGATTTTGATTTTGAGTTTGCGAGCCGGGGGGGTTTTCAGGAGTGTTCCCCCACCCATCCAAGCGAGAAGAGGGGTTTTTCGTTAGCCCCCAGTGCCCCCGGTTCCTCCCTAAGAAAGAGCACGCCTCCCAACAACGCCGCGGAGCCGCGGCAAATCACTAACGAGTCTCCCTCTCATATTACAGGACAGGAAACCAGGGGACAAAGAGAAGGTAGCAAACCCGGGGAGAGGCAGCCCGCATCGAGACCCCAGCGTGTTCGAAATAAGCCATCTTGGCTGAGAGACTTTGTCTCCTAAGGGGGGGGAGTGTGTTTAAGTGTGGGCTCGAGACCTTGTCTCGTCCTAGGGGGGAGGGGTGTTGTGTTCTGTTGGTTTTATTGTACACACGGATTACAATGTATCTGAGCCAATGTAACCTTGCCTATAGCAACAATGTAACCTTCAGCTGTATCATATAAACCCTGTAATAGGACGCGAGCTAATGACCACCAGCTGGCAGCAGCGAGCGTCCAAAGCTCTCTTGGTCCAAACTCATCAAAGGCAACAGCGCGGGAAGTTTTCCCGCCACCACCTACACCTGGACAAGAAGGGCGTGACCTACAATGACGTCACGCAGACAGTAGCCAATGGGCTACCATGGCACCACGTTCAAATGTGTTACTGCTGTATATAAAGAGCTATCGATCCGCCATTACCTCATGTTCCCTCTGTCCACGATGCAATAAACCTGAGTTAACCCAGCCCGAGGCTGTGTCCTGTGTCTTGGTTTGCATACACCAAACCATCATCCTGCATTATTAATCAGGCTGGCAGAGGCTGATGGGTGTGTTAAAAACAGAGAATAGTAAAGTAGAGGCAGATGGAGAAGCATCAATGAATGTGTGAAAGAGAAGGGAAGATATGCTCAAAGTGTCTTTCTCAAGGTATAGCTCAGCCTGAGGAAGACTTGTGTGAGGTTGAAACCTGTGTTTGAATTTTTAATAGTCTAACAAAGGTATAATCCACCCTACCTTCAAATTGTGTAAAACAATCCTACATCCATCCATCCATCCATCCATCCATCCATCCATCCATCCATCCATCCATCTATCTATCTATGTATCTATCTATCTATCTATCTATCTATCTATCTATCTATCTATCTATCTATCTATCTATGGAGGTGCTAATAGCAACATCCAATATTTATAGTCTAGGCCAGTGGTCCCCAACGTGGGGCACACGCCCCGCAGGGTGACTTCAATCTCCAGAAGCCTAAATCAGTACATTGGCTGATCAGTGGTTTGGGAATATGGCTTAGGTTTCTGGGAATTGAAGTCCAAAAACCAAAGGTTGGGAAACATTAGTCTAGAGCAGTGGTGGCAAACCTATGGCACATGTGCCAGACATGGCACTCCCTGCCCTTCCTGTTGTCATGCATGCCATTGCTGCCTCCTTCCCCCAGCACAGTTTGCCATGCCCTTCTGCCCAGCAGCCCAATGAGAGTAGTTCTTCCCTCCCCCCAGCACAGAGATTGTTCTCCCCCTCTACCCAGCAGCCCAATAGGAGTGCTTCCTCCCTCCCTCAGCAAGAGTTCACCCCACTCCTCTGCCCAGCAGCACAATGGGAGTGCTTCCTCCTCTCTCAGCACAATTTGCCCTGCCCCTCTGCCCAGCAGCCCAATGGGAATGCTTCCTCCTCCCTCAGCACAATTTGCCCCACCCCTCTGCCCAGCAGCCCAATGGGAATGCTTCCTCCCTCCTCCAGCACAGAGTTCACCCCGCCCGTCCTCCCAGCAGCCCAATAGGATCTCTTCCTCCTCCCCCAGGAGAGAGTTAACCCTGCCTCTCTGCCCAGCAGCCCAATGGGAGCGCTTCCTCCTTCACCCCAGCACAGAGTTTGCCCCACCCCTCTGCTTGGGGACTCAGTCTCTAAAAGGTTCGCCATCACTGGTCTAGGGCGGCAGACATATCACTTAGTGGGGATTTGTGGCTCATTTTAAAGTGCAGTACTGTATAGATCTTTGAGCTCTGAGAAGTGTTAAGTTGTGCAGGTTCTTCCACTTCTCCTAACAACAGGAATAGTACATCAACAATGTGAGGGAAGCAGTGCCTTTCCTCAGGGGAACATGACTCATGTGTGATTACACCTAAATTGGATGTCTGTACCACTGTAATTTCATCATGTTAATTCTGAAGGCCTTTTCAAGTCTAAATGGCGTGGAGAAGCTTCCAAAGAGCACCTCCTGCCTCCTTTTGCTTTAGCAACAGCAAATGTGGAAAGGGTAATGGAAAAATAAACTAAATCACAATCAGACTGAGAGAAAGGTGCATGTCAGAAAGGATCATTTTGCAGGAAACAATCTCCCTTAAGGTGACCCTCCCTTCTGTTGGCGAATTCCTCCAGCACAGTCCCAAAAAAGCAATTCTGCTACTGTTAGATCAAAAAGGTCCAGTTTAGACACAGATCAGGATCAGTCTGGACTGCTAGTCCTTGTACATCATGAGATCACCAGGAAATAGCTTGCAGTCGGCCATGCCACATGTGGTTCAAATATGAACAACATGATAGTATGATCACATCCTAAGCCTCCCTGTATTTATTGTTGTTTTACAACAATAGGCAAATTATCCCTCTCCAGCTCACTTGTTTAAGTAGACCTTCCCAACTTTACTTCACCACTTGGGAATGGCAGGGCTATCTATTAAGAGAGTGATGGCGAACCTTGGCACTCCAGGTGTTCTTAGACTTTAATTCCTAGAAGCCCAAGTCAGCACTCCTGCTGATCAGGACTTCTGGGAATTAAAGTTCAAGAACATCTGAAGTGCCAAGGTTTGCCATCACTGTACTAAGATTTTTATTTGGCTAAGATGGATGACTCCATGTGAACTGAAACCATAGAGGGGCCAAGGTGGCAAATTTTAGTAATTCTGGTATATAATTCCCAGAATCCCGTAGCTAGTGTAGTTAGCTGTGGAATTCTGGGAGTTGTAGACCAACTCCCCTCCCACATGTTTTCCATCTTTGAGCAGGAGTGCATATGATGCAGAGAGAGTGGGGAGAGGGGGGGGGGGGGGAGAGAGAGAGAACATCACTAGTACAGAACCAACCAGAGAGTGCTCAAGTGCTAAGGGGTGGTATGTAATTGCTGTTGCTATTTATGCTCCCACTTTTTGACCAGTTTCATACAGATCACTCTTTCCCTTTTAGTAGCCATGTCACCAGTATCCCATTCCCTAAGATTTTAGAGTCAACATGTGAGAACAGGGAGTGTTTCTTTGTAATATCATGGAAGTGGGGCAAGCAAGATTTGGGAGAGCAGGAGGTCCCACACCCTCACCCAGGCATCACACAGTTGCTGCCAGAACTTAGGCAATGAGAAGACTCGTGACTTGCATCACTGCTGCTCCATTCCACTCACTAAGCCCAATGTTATTGTGCCAGAAAGCCAGGGAGGAGGAAGATTAAGGACAGAATTAAAAGTCCTTCATGCTGTGAAGAGCAACACTCACAAGTTCTTTCATCCTGAGCCAGTGAACCTTGGGGCCAGATGGGAATGGTTAGTGGTGGACATCCAGGCTTCTTCTTGTTATGTATGTTAACTGTGTTTTCTGACAGGAGCAGAATGTATCTTTTCTCATGTATCTATTCTTATGCAAGTAAGTGGATCGAAAATGTGCACACTCTGTTAGCCAATGGGCTTGTTGTATTATTGTTACTGTTTATAGTGTATATAAGTCAGAGCTTTGCCCCATCCAAACTGTGTTCAAACCCCACTATTAAAGAGCTGAATTTCACTACTTCACTCGTCTGCTTCTTCATTGCCTGAACACGAAACTGGCGACGAAGGTGGGATGGCATCCCCACATGGCAGCAACATCGGCCCATTTGACGCAGCGCATCCAGAGAAATGGGCAACATACGAACACTGATTCCGCCATGCAATGGCCTCGCAGAAGATCACCGACGAAGACCAGAAGCGCTCCTGTTTCCTCACTCAGTGTGGTTCTGAGACGCTTGAGCTGGCAACCGACCTCATTCTCCCAAGGGACATGGATGTGGTGCCACTCGCAGAAATCATGTCTGCACTGAGGAAACACCTGCAGCCAGAGGTCTCAATCTTCTCGACTAGGTTGGCCTTCCACAGAAGGGAGCAACGACCTGGGGAGTCCAATGCAGACTACGCTGCCTCTCTGCGCATTGCTGCCACCCCATGCAAGTGGGACAACATCAAAGAAGCACTCCGGTCTGCTGGCCGGCATGAGGGATGAAGATGCTCAATGTCACCTCATGATCAGAAAGATGCTAACTTTCAAGGCTGTCCTAGAATAGGTGGTAGCGTCTGAGGCCGCACGGTCCGGCATCAAGCTTTTCCGGCATCACCACTCCACCACCAGTGCCACCGACTCAGCTGTGCAAGCTCAGCAAAATTCATCTTCATCCTCCTCAGCGTTGCCTGGTTTCACTTCTTCATCAGAGTCCAGCGACACTGAGGGAGAAGTCCAAGCGGTCTGACGAAAGCACTGAGAGCACCGTGACGATCGGGAGAAGAAATTCCTTTGCAAGTGTGATGGCTGCGGAGTCCGGCATGACCACAGGAAGTGCCCCTTCCGCACCACAGAATGCCACAACTGCGGGCGACGAGGGCAGATTGCTAAAGTATGCCGACAACGAAAGCAAAGAACTCCAGTACCTGAGTCCAAGAAGAGTCATCACCACAAAACGTCCACCGCCAAAGTATCACCAGAGCCTGAGCTGTGCCAAGTGGCCATTGTCAACAAGCATTTCTTCTCAAACCTGAGCCTGCAGGACGTCCCCTTCAAGATGGAGGTGGATCCAGGTACTGCATTTTCCATAATCCCACAGTGGGAGTTTTTAAGAATTCCCGCTGCCTCTCGGCCCAAGGTCAAATCTTTTAAAACTTCCCTCCGGGATTTGCAAGGTTGCCAGATTCCAGTCCTGGGGGTGGGAAATTTCTTGGTCAAATTCAAAAACATTCACACCTCCTTGCCATTGGTTGTAGTTAAGCAGGGCACTAACTGTCTTGTTGGGACCCAATCCGGCTTTCATGCAATAGACGCTGACCCAATCCGGGACGTTTGTGCTGCACATCCTGAGGTGTTCAAAAAGGGTTTAGGGTTATACAGAGGACCCCCTGTGGACTTTGAGCTTGACCCAACCATCCGGCCCATCCGGATGAAGCCACGCCGGGTACCCTTTGCTTTAAAGGAGAAGATAGAAGCCGAGCTGGACAAACAGGTGGGGCAGGGCATCCTAGTGCCAGTGGACTCCGCAGAGTGGGAGGCACCAATAGTGACTGCTTTGAAAAGTAATGGGGAGGTCAGGATATGTGCTGACTACAAGTGTACCATCAATAAAGCTATTCACCTGAACACATATCTTGTGCCTGTGGTAAGCCACCTTCTTGCCTCCTTGCATGGAGGAAATTGTTTCACAAAACTTGACCTTGCCCAGGCTTACCAACAATTGACTGTGTCTCCTGCTGCTGCCATAGCCCAGACCATAGTAACACATAGGGGGGCATTTAAGGTAATTCGACTACACTTTGGGGTGAATGCGGCCCCCGGAATATTTCAATCTCTTGTAGAACGTATTTTAAAAGGTTTGCCCGGTGTCCTGCCATATTTTGACGATGTCCTGATCACTGCTAAGGACACCGTTGAACTAGCGGCCAGGCTCGATCGAGTCCTCTCACGTTTCGAGAGGGCCTGTCTATGTATGTTTTTGGCACAGGAAGTGGAGTTCCTGGGGTACCGAATTACACCCCAAGGTATCATACCCTCTGACTCCAAGGTGGCGGCCATGCGAAATGCACCCAGGCCAAAATGTAAAGCCGAATTGCAATCATTTCTAGGATTGTTAAACTTCTATCACGCTTTTATCCATCGCAAGGCCTCAGTTGCCGAACCATTACATCGGCTTCTTAAGAAAGATACTGTTTGGCACTGGGGCCATTGCCAGGAGAAAGCGTTCCTAGAACTTAAAAGGCTGCTATCTTCGGATACTGTATTAACTCATTTTGATCCTAACAAAGAAGTTGTATGTGTGTGATGCATCCCCTGTGGGGGTGGGAGCTGTGTTATGCCATGTACTAAGTGACGGGAGGGAAATCCCCATAGCATTCTATTCCCATTCACTCTCAAAGCCTGAGAAAAATTATGCTCAGACAGAAAAGGGAGGCGTTGGCAATCATGGCTAGCACTAAGAAATTCCACAATTACCATCATAACTGACCACAAGCCCCTCCTTGGAATCTTTGTGAACGGGAAGCCCACGCCTCAAATTCTGTTCCCAAGGATGTTGTGTTGGGCAATTTTCCTAAATGCATACGATTTTACTTTGGTGCACAGGCCTGGCAAGAACATCAGCCACGCTGATGCCCTGTCATGTTCTCCATTGCCAGGAGTTGGGGAAGCCGATTGCAAGATTGAAAGCGACCACCAGGTCCTTATGATTGAGGCTTTCGACTCGCCCCTGGTCGTCCCCTCAGATATAGCCAAGGCTACGGCCAAGGATGTAACGTTAACTAAAGTAATGTCTTGGGTACAAAAAGGCTAGCCTGTCTCTCCTCTAGCCAAGGAATTCAGAACATTCCACTGCAAGCATTTGGAACTTTCAGTGGAACGAGGTTGCCTTCTATGGGGCCAGCGGGTGGCCATTCTTGTCACTCTCAGGAAAAAGGTTTTACATCTACTTCACACAAGTCACCCGGGAATTGTCCGTTCCAAAGCCCTTGCCCGTAGCTACTTTTGGTGGCCTCAACTGGACCAAGACATAGAACAAATGGTCGGCACTTGTGCCAGTTGTCAATCCTCTCGCCCAGAGCAATCACACCTTCCCTTTGGGAATGGGATTCTGCTCAGGGCCCGTGGTCCAGGTTGCACATAGATTTTGCAGGTCCATTTAGGGGTGCCCTTTTTTTGTTGGTTGTGGATTCGTTTTCTAAGTGGCTGGAAGTGATTAGGGTGCCTAATACCACTTCAGCCACCACGATAATGCACCTAAGAAGGCTGTTTGCAGCATTTGGACTTCCAGATGTGCTGGTGTCCAACAACACGTCCACGTTCACATCTGCAGAATTCCAATCCTTCATGGAAAGGAATGCAATTAGGCACATCACTGCCACCCCATTCTACCCAGCCACCGATGGCCAGGTAGAGCGGCAGGTGCGCACAACTAAAGACGCACTTCGGCATATGGGTGAAGGGGATTTGGAGCTCCAGTTATGTCAGTTTCTTTTCAAATATAGCCTCACCCCCCTTGCCTCAGGGCTGTCCCCTGCTGAATTGCTCCAGCGAAGGAAACTGTCATCCCTGCTGGACAGATTGGATCCCGCTAGGATGGAGGACAAAGGCACAAATATAGCAATCCAACACCAGAAGAGTTTCCCGTCCGGAGACCCTGTACATTGCCGCAATTATGCAGCTGGTGGCCCTACGTGGGTGCCTGGGTTTGTGATCGATCAAACTGGTCCTGTTTCTTACAGAATCGAAACAGCTACTGGTCTGATCTGGAGGAGGCACGTGGATCAATTGAGACCCAGAGTACTGGACCGACAAGACGAATACAGACACAACACTAGGGTTGGCCCCCACCCATTTAAACCCAGGGAGCAGAGGTAATAGTCAGCAGCCAGCCAACATTGACCCAGAAGTGTCTTCTAGGAACCGACTTCAAGGGGAATTTGTGGAATGCTCCCCTATTCCGGTCAGGTGTACCCCAACACTGTCCCAGCCTAGCACTCTGGATTCCTTTATTGATGATGACCAATTTTGCTTGGAGTCGCCCTCCACTCTTAGTACACACAGGAGGGACACTGAGCTGTCTTATTCATCCACAGAATTAGATTTTGGTTTTGAGCGATCCCCTGCTCCTCCATCTGACAAACGGGGCTTAAATTTGGGTTTACAATCCTCCCCCTCTAGTCAATCCCTCACTCCAGTCGGGTCACCCATCCTATGAGCCCCTGAGCCGGCTCAGCCAAGTGTCCGACCCAGAAGGGAAACTAGACCGCCATCCTGGTTAAAGGATTTTGTTTTTACCTAGGGGGGAAGAATGTTATGTATGTTAACTGTGTTTTCTGACAGGAGCGGAATGTATCTTTTCCCATGTATCTATTCTTATGCAAATAAGTGGATCGAAAATGTGCACACTCTGTTAGCCAATGGGCTTGTTGTATTGTTGTTACTGTTACTGTTTATAGTGTATATAAGTCCAAGTTTTGCCCCATCCAAACTGTGTTCAAACCCCACTAACAAAGAGCTGAATTTCACTACTTCACTCGTCTGCTTCTTCATTCCCTGAACACGAAACCGCCCTTCCACTAAAAGTCTGCCTCTCATGTAAAATCTGTAACGCCACCCATTTTTCTAAGGTAAACAAGACCTGTGGGAACTGTGCACCTTATTTTCAAGGCAAATTGCACCTGAACACGAAACTTCTTCTTCCATGTCTAGGCCAGACGTGAAACTGCCAAAATGAAGGCACCTTTTGGTGAGTTCACTCTGCAGTTCCTTTCACCTGACTTAGTGTGAGAAAGATTAGCCAGCAACACAAAGTTGCCGTTAACAGGGTACGCCCGGTTGTGGTTCAAAAATAACACAATTTTCAAGGAGGCTCTTTTTAAAGCCATCATATACTGATACCAAATCTCCTGCTCCATTGTTGCTTGTCCTGAAATTCATTTCCTTACTTTGAGACACAAAAAAGCGTAGAAATTCAGGAAGATGCCAGCCCATGCCCTGAAATCTGGATAACTCCTGTTGCTGCTGGTTGCAAGGAGAGGTTCTGCGTATAAGGGTGACGATAGCAAGAGGTGGGAGAAGACTCACTACTCTCAGTGAACAAAACAACTGGTGGGAAGATATATGTGTGTTGTGTGAAAGATTATCCAGCAATACAAGACCGCCATTACGAGGGGACACCCGATTCTGGTTCAAAAATGCCACAGTCTTCAAGGTGGCTCTTTCTGTGTACCCCAGAATCACAGTTAAAAATGATCTATAAAAGGAAAAATCACACCCAACTGGTGAAATCCCACAGTACCAGCAACTTTAGGTTCTCTGTCAAAGACTTGCTAGAATAGAAATGTCTTTGCTTGTTGGTGGAAGGACATCTGAGAGCCATCCAGCTTCTCCTACCTTGGCAGAGAGTTCCACTGCCCTCCCTTCCATTCCAGTGCCTGTGAAGTGGCACATAGGTGCAAACATGGTTGTAGATGAGTTGGAGCAGAAAAACAGAGGCATTCCCTCAAGCGCTTATTAATGAATTAATAAACAATGGGGCTTTTTAGTTACATGAAAGGCTGGGAGTGAAGAAATCAATTGTGAGTCAATGCACAAACTAGCACCTCTGGAGAGGCTTGTGAAAAGCTTTTAGATGTTTTTGGCTACCATGGAAACCTGCCATTCTGCTCCAGTGATGTGGGAAGGGGATCTCAGCAGCATAAGGCTCCTGGTGGACTCATGGTACACGAAGAACAGCCTGCCAGTGCAACTAATGGAAATGAAGGATTAGGTAGCTGGTGTCCAAAATTGAGCAATTTAAGTGGGACAGGGAGAATCACTTGCCATGACTCCCAAATCCAAAGCTTGGCTCATTAATTAATTAATTAATTAATTAATTAATTAATTAATTAATTAATCAATCAATCAATCAATCAATCAATCAATCAATCAATCAATCTATCTATCTATCTATCTATCTATCTATCTGTCTGTCTGTCTGTCTGTCTGTCTGTCTGTTTGTTAGATTTCTTCGCTGCCCACTCGGCCAAGGCCAACTCAGGGTGGTTTACAATCATATATAAAAATGACATGGTTAAAACTAATTAAAACCACCCACCCTCTAAAAAAGGGTGCAGGGACTGAAGGTACCGAAGGGGGAGGTTTTCCACTAAACCAACCACCTCACGGAGGCAACCCTTCCACCTGCACTGCATACTTGGCCTCCCAGCCAGGTTTTGAGTTCTTTCCTGAAGGGCAGCAGTTCTGTCTGGAGACGTAGTTTTGTTGGCAGGAGGTTCCAGAGGGCTGGTGCAGACAGTGCGGACGCAGAGAAGGCCCTCTTCCTTGTGCTAGAGAGGTGAACCCCTCTAATGGATGGTACAATCAGAGAGCCTCTCTAGTCTGCTCTTGTTGGACGGACAGACATCCTTAGGGTGATGCGGTCTCTTAGGTATCCTGGCCCACTACCATATAGGGCTTTAAAGGTCAAAACCAGCACCTTGAATTGCACCCAGAGGCACACTGGTAACCAGTGCAGCTCCCGGAGTAGTGGAGAGGTGCGGGCATAATGTCCACAACCCATCACCACCCGGGCAGCTGCATTTTGGACCAGCTGTAGCCTCCAAATGGTCGTCAAGGGCAGCCCCATGTAGAGTGTATTACAATAAGCTAGTCTTGAGGTAACCAGAGCATGAGTGACCATGAGCAAGGAGTCCCTGTCCAGGAATGGGCGCAACTGGTGGATTAACTGTAGCTGTGCAAAAGCCCTCCTGGCCATGGTCGCCACCTGTTCTTCGAGCAGCAGCCATGAGTCCAGGAGGACCCCCAAGTTGCGCACGGGGTTTGTTTGGGGCAAAACTGCCCCATCCAAAACAAAAGAAGGTAGTTCCTGGGGCAGTACAGGACCCCCAATCCATAGCCACTCAGTCTTGCTTGGATTCAGTTGTAGGTCGGTGAGTCGGCTGGGGTGTAACAATAAAGATGAGAGAAGAACACTCCCAGAGCAAAGATCAACGTAAAATGAGATCCGTTTATTTCTTGAAATTCTTGTGACTCTTATTCAATTCATAAGCAGTACACTGTTCGAATAAACTGTAAATATGGTGGAGTCTAAATTTGTATAATCCGGAAAGGTCTCTTGCGTCTTTAAATAATGTAAGACTTGTAAACTGTGTCTTTAAACCAATGTAGACTACGGGATGGCGATGTCCTTCCGGTAGTTGGACATTTTGTTGCACTTTATCAAGCGTCTACAATATAAAATATATACAGATATAATGCGATATAACGCAATGCAATGCGATGATTATCCATAAAGTACAATAATATTAACAGCTGAAAGCTATAGTTTGTAATTCAAGCAAGAAATGGTATATAAATGAAGGACAAAGTAAGGTGTCTCATACAAGAATTCGCTACATATCTATTCGCAACATCCGTTGCTGTAAAGCTGAAATAACATGAGTCAATGGACGTAATTAATGATGCATAATCCATCCTGGTCCGCGACAGAGTAAATACGTATAAAAACCACCTAGAAAACCCTTTAAGAATAAATGAAATACATACCTAAATGTATATATGTGTGTGTGTATATATAGTCTTTAAAGGGACCTGTCACTGAACTAAGAACCAAACCAAGCACGCTTTGGCATATAATAATGAAATGTTCATAGAAATGCGGATGGTTCCCATTCTGTGTTCAAGCCGTGTGGTGTCAATGTATTGAACCGATGGATATAAAAGGCTTCTCTTTGTAATAAAACCTTTTCTACGTTAAGGATATGACATTTGTTGACTGTAATAGTCTCCAGTACAATAATCTTGAGATCTCCTAGTTTGTGTTGTTTGTTGAGGAAATGATTTACAAGAGGAGCAGTGATGTTCCGGTTTCTGATCCGTGAGAGGTGTTCACCTAAGCGTATTTTCAAAGAGCGACTGGATTGTCCCACATAACCCAGCCCACATGGGCATATTATCATGTATACAATATTTTTTGCATTGCAATTAGAGAATGAGGTGAGCTCCAATGAAAAGCTACTTGAAGGTAATTTGACAGTGTTCGAACATATCATGTGTGCACAGTATTTGCAATGTCCGCAGCTGTGGTGTCCTGCAGGGAGAGACGATCGCTTGTGATCCGGAGTGGAAATGTCTGCTCGCGAAAGGAAATTGGCTAACGACTGGGTTTTTCTGAAGCCTACCAATGGTTTTTGTTGGCAGCCGGGTATCATGTCCAGTATATGCCAGTGCCTGTTGATAATGCGTTTAATTTGGTTAGCTAGTGGGGTGTAGTCCAAAGACCAAACCAATCTTTGCTGAGTTGTTGTTTGTTCCATTCGTCTTTCGAGAAGAGAGCTTCTTGTGCGTAAGTCCGCTTTTGTTTGTGCATGTGCAATAAGATGTTCTGGATATCCTCTCTTGCTAAGTGTTTGCGAGATGTCTTTGGCTGCAATTCTGTAGTCGTATTCTTTAGAAGAATTCCTTTTGGCTCTAAGGAATAAGCTGTACGGTATATTATTTTATATTGTAGACGCTTGATAAAGTGCAACGAAATGTCCAACTACTGGAAGGACATCGCCATCCCGTAGTCTACATTGGTTTAAAGACGCAGTTTACAAGTCTTACATTATTTAAAGACGCAAGAGACCTTTCCGTATTATACAAATTTAGACTCCACCATATTTACAGTTTATTCGAACAGTGTACTGCTTATGGATTCAGTTGTAGCCTGTTGGCCCCCATCCAGACCCCTACAGCCTCCAGATATCCAGATAGGGCTTTGACAGCATCGCTGGGGTCCCTGTGGGAATGATCTCACCCAGTAGCTTCATGTAGATGTTAAATAGGAGAGGAAAGAGCACCGAGCCCTGAGGCACCCCATATTGGAGGGGCCTAGGGCTGGACCTCTCACTCTCCAACCACACTGACTGGGTCTGATCCTTCAGAAATTAGGAAAACCAGGACCATACCGTGCCCTGGATCCCCAATCCTCGGAGCTGTTCCAGAAGGATACCGTGGTCAACGATATCGAAAGCCACTGAGAGGTCAAGAATAGCAAGGACGGACGGATGGCCACTGTCCCGCTCTCGCCAGAGAACATCCATCAGTGCGACCAATTCCGTCTCAGTACCATATCCGGGCCTGAATCCTGAGTGGAAGGGGTCTAAATAATCCATTTCATCCAGTAGCCCCTGCAGCTGATGCGCCACTGCCTTCTCCAATATGTTCCCCAAAAAGGAAAGGCTGGATATGGGCCTATAGCTGGTTAGGACGGCTGGGTCAAGGGATGGTTTTTTCAGGGAGAGGGCACACCAAAGCATGTTTCAGAGGTGCAGGAAACACCCTCTCCTGCAGATACGCATTAATTATTGCCCTGACCCAGCCATTAGTCTAATCTAATAGGCCCTGCCTCCCTGCGGTGTAACATCACCCCCAGGAAGTCTAGAGTCACCAGATAGTGATCTGACCATGGCACAGGTGTTATGTCTAATTTCTGTAATCTCAGATCACTCCGGCATGTGGCCACTGCCCCTGGTCAGGCCCTGAATTACCCACTAATATGATGGCTATGGTCACCCCATAACATTTTGCTGCCTGAAGCAGAACAGTAACATTTGTGAGTATACATGCTCACATGCACATGTACACACATTCATCAAAGTGCATAGCTCCCAATGCCACTGGTGACTTTGCCACCTAAGAGAGAAGATCCTACAATTATCATTCTTCATCCCTAGCTTTAAACATTTAACAATTAAAAAAACAACCAACTGGCTATCTTTTGGTGACACCCCAAAACAACTGCCTGAGGCTGTTGCCCCAGTCTGCACAATGGAAGGACTGGCCCTAATTTTGGGTTAATGGAACCTCTGTATTGAAAGACGGCCCTGCTGACCGAGAGGAAAACAACTGTCAAAGATACGCCCTGTTTTGGTTTCCAGTCTCCAGATGCTGCCGCAAGTATTTGTCTCTTGGCCTGATTACACCAGGCCCCTTGTGCCTCGCTGATGTGTAAGAGCTGTACTTATTGCCACACCAGTTTTTAACCCCTCTCCTCACAAGGCCCCATTCTGGAATTTTCCTAGTTTATAGCAACAATTCTTTCCATTGTCACTAAATCCAATATCACAGAGTAATGTAGTTTTGATGTTCAGCGGTCAAGAAGTTCCGATTCTGTGTGTTTTCATACTTCTTTTTAAAAGCGTGCATGTGCTTTAAGTCAATTGTCAGCCATTTTCAAAGCACACACATGACAGGTGAGAAAGGAGTTGAACTCAATGTCCTCATAGGCCCCTTCCAAATAGATTATTCTACAATTCTATAAGTGTGACATATAATTGTATAATTAATTCAATAAAAAAGTAGAGGGGAAAATAGCTGGCAATAAAATACAGTACTCAGTTCTGTGCCTAGTTCGACACAGGCCTTTTGGCAGGAGGCCTTCCCTTCTCAGAGATGGGAATCCCCCTCCCACCGGTGGCTGAGCAATTTTGCAAGATACTGTTCAAAACAATGATGTTTTCCAGCTCTACAGCTTATCGGAGGGCATGTGGTTGGTGACTGCTATGAAGCACACAGGTCATCTCGGCATCGAATATCATAGCATGGCATGTTTGAAGCAGCTATCCTTGTGGTTCAAGTCATTCCTTTAACCACACACCCCAAACTCTTTTTTGGATGCGGGGTGGGAGGTGGGACTGTGGTGGCAATTCCCCATTGTGGTTGATGGGGGAAGAAAGCACAGCATCCAATGGTGGATGTACTCAGAAATACATGCATAAAGAGAACGTGTTGCTCCAGTGTACAGTATAGCACCACCTAATGAATGAGCTGCCACAATTTGGGAATGGGTTTGGGAGGCAAGGATGAAAACAGTCAGCACATGAGATTTCTCGCATGGGCTGGGTTCGCAGTGAGGCATGGCCATGTTGTGATGCACATAACATAAGGTCAGCTCCTGGGGCATCTTTGAAAGGGATCTTCATGAGCCACTTCTCTGGAAATTGCTCTTGCTGGACATTATTCTGGTTGTAATTTTGAGGTCTGGAAAAGTGGAAAGCCCAGGGAGGGAGGAAAAGGTTGGAGAGTCATTCCAGCCTCTGCCAAAGCAAGCTGAGCCACCCATACCTTCATCATTTTGGCATTTTCTTGGTGTCTACAGAGCCATTGTTAGGTTGGCCAGAGGCAAAGGCAGACTGGCGCCCCTTGTGTTTTCAAGATTTTCTACAGGTGCAGCTTCCCCCACCCTTGCACAGCAAGTTGCACCTGCTGAAGCTCCTTTTACATCTCACCCCACCCCTTCAAATGGGGGCAGATCTGTATTTTAAGGTGCAGACGAACCTGCCATGCTTAAAGAGAATTTGAGCTGCAGGTGCATATCCTTTGCGTCTGAGATTTTATCTCTTGCTCCTTGCTTGTTGTTTCAGTGGCTTTGACTTTATTACAGTATATACTCCTGTACTGGTGATTATAATTCTATGCTGGGGCTTCAGTTCAAATAAACAAACAGATTTGTGTCTCGAATTATTTATTACAGTACATTCTGCTCCATCAGGTCTCCTTAGACTTTTTACGACGCCCATAACAATGTGTCTGAATCATCAAATGATAAATAAATATTTTCCAGCATGGAAGATAATGAACTAGTAGAGGAGGAGGCCATGGGTCTAAATCTCATCTCCTGTTTGCCTTTCTGTTGGAACGGTGGCCAACGGTGTTCTGTTGTCTTAAGCTGCATGATGTGCAGGCAGGGTAAATGGGGAGGGCTAGCGACCATTATGCTCTCTGAGAGGTCTGTTGGCCATGTGTTGCTCCAGTTCCTGTCCTCTGTCTTTTTGGATCTAAAAGCCATCTCTGAAGATATCAATTTGTTTTATGCATGGGGAAGAGGCGGTTGTGGGAGCTGATTGCTTCAGATAACTGCAGGTTTCCCTTGAGAATAAACGGAAGATGGTTATCAGTGATTTATAGAGTGAGAAGGCTGTACATTGGGCCTGTTCCCATGAGGAAGGAAAAACAGAAAGCAGGGAAGGGAAATGGAAAATTCATCAGAGCAAGTCTGACAGACAGGCAGGAGGGAGCCAACATATCGAAGCTCAAGGCCCTTTCTTCACAAAAGCACATTGCTTCATCTTACATAACAAACGGTTAGCTCATGGCTGCAGCAACCTGCTTTTTGGTGAAAGTTACTAATTGCCCCCATATAAAGTACATTCACAACATATGTCTATGTATCAGATGGCTGCCAACCCTGTTGCTTGCACAGTATCAAAACAGTTTAGTCTCAGAGCCAGGAAAGCCAGTTCATTTCTTTAGACAACTTCTCCCAGAATCTTCCACATAGGTGGGAGGCAATTCGAGCTGGGGCATTCTGGGAGCTCTACAGCTGAAGAACATTTCCTCCCTCAAGGATCTAGTACTTGTTTTGTGGGTGGTGTGAAACTCTTTCGGTCGAGTTCCTTGATTTGATTTTGGCATGTGGTCAGGTTCATCTTACATCGGCTCCTTCCTCTTCCCCATAGATAGTACCCCTAGTTTACCAGGAAAATGCTAGGGTTGACAAGCTTGGGAGATTCATATCTTTGGCATGAAACTTCATTGAGGAAGACCTTGCATGTAGCAAAGAAGATTAAGAGGACAGTCTTAGTAATTTTGTGATTCAGTCGAGAATGGATAAGCAGAAGGGTTTCTGAGTGCAAGCGGTTGATTAGTCAAATGGGTGTGTGTTTAAGGCTGTTGCCATAGCATAAGCTGTTGAAATAATTACGTGACTGGAGCCAAAGTACACAGGGAAAATGACTACTGTACTTGATTCACTTTGTCAGGACCACACAGTGTAAAGTCTGGGGCATTGCCCTCCCATGAGCTTCCGTTCAAACATCCTGCATGGGTGATTTTGGTACCAACCTAACAACTAACTACCCGTGCACACTATTTCCTTTTTCTCTGTGTGTCTCCTTCTGGTTTAAGACCACAAATATTCCAACTCTGCCAACTCTGGCAGTGAAGTGGGGAATGTTTCAATGTTATTTAGAACCATCCTGAAGAAGACAGCAATCTTTACAAACAGCTTTTCTGTCTGTCTGTCTATCTATCTATCTAGGGTTCCCACTGTTTTCCCGCTGGGGTCAGTTCCCACCACAGTGCTCAGCTGTGGGGGCCGGAGGCGTGGCTGTGCCCATTACTTACATTTTCATCATCATTGATGGCAGTGGGAATTGTGCACTTTTCCCGGGTTCTTGCACAGCTTCCACTGCTTCCCAGGGTGGTGGGAGGCTTTTTGGAGCATGTTCACTCCAGTTTGGCTTTTCCCCGTCACTTCTCCACTGCGCTAGAACTTGGCAATGGATGGATTTTTGGTTCTGTGCTGGGATCCCAGGCACTGACATAAGCTCCGCCTGTCACCGGAAGTCTCCCACTGCCAGGTCCTAGCTACCAAAGCGCAGTGGGAAAGTGGCGGAAAATTCCCAAACCAGAGCAAACATACTCCAAAAAGCCTCCCGCCACTCTAGGAAGCAGTGGAGGCAGTGCAAAAACCCAGAAAGACCATGCAATTCCCATCGCCGCCACCTGAAAGACCATTCACTGTTAATAACTCATTCTTGAATTGCCCCCCTTAAAATCAAATTGCACCCCATTGGAGACAATGGGTTTAGATATTTCTGTTTATGGTGAACTACTGATTAAGCAACATTGACCAAAGTGCCAAAGTGTCCACTTGTATCACTGTGCATGCTGTTTCAAATCCTTCCCAAAGTATCACCAGTGTAGTAAGTTCTTTACCATGCACCACACTGTTTAAGGTCTCCCACAGGTAGATGTCAAGGGGTGTTAAGTCAGGAGATTGTGGGGGAAATGCAATAATTCAAAATAATTCAATTCAACTTCAAAAAGTAAGATATAGAAAACATTTCTTAAAATGTGTATACAATTTTTGGCACTCTATGTATCTATCTTCTGCCTTTCCTCCCACGAGTTTGCAGCAATATACCTGCCTCTTCACTTCAATACATTTATTGTTTCTAAATTTGTTTAAAATTCTCTTTAATTAATTAAAGGATTTTAATTAATATTGCATATTCAATTGCTTTTTAATCTGTAATGTATTGTGCTTTTAGTATTACAGTACAGTAGTACCTCGCTTAAAGAGCATAATGCATTCCATGAGATTGCACTTTAAGTAAGTTTGCTCTTTAAGCAAAACCCAATTGTAAGTGACCAATTGTGACTTCTGGCGGGGTGGGTGGGTGTTGTGTTCTGTAAAGCTGTGCCTTTAACAATGTACCTTGCCATGTGTTATCAATGTAACCTTTCTGTGTGCAACATTATAACCATCAGCTGTATCAATGTAAACCTGATAAGGGGACGCAAGCTAGTGACCACCAGAGGGCAGTAGCGAGCGTCCAGCTCTCTTGGCTCATATTCACCTGGTTCAGCAGCGCGGGAAGATTCCCCGCCACCTCTTCACCTGGTCAAGAAGGGCGTGACCTCCTACGACGTCACGCAGGCAGCAACCAATAGTCTGTCGGCGAGCCACATTCAAATGTATAGCCAGCTGTATATATTGAGCTACCCATCCGCCATTACCACATGTTCCTCCGGATCATCATGCAATAAACCTGTGTTAAGCCAACCCTTCGGCTGTTTCATTGTCTTTGGTCCCTTACACCAAACTGGCGACGAGGATGGGATATGGCAGCCCACGGGACCAAGACATGCGCCGGTTTCGAAATCAGGAAACCGGGCGACTGGGAGATCTTTGAGATGGACTTCCAGGCCGCACTGATTGAGTCTGAAGTCACGGAAGAGGCGAAGAAAAGAGCCATCTTCACCAGAATGCTCGGGCAAGAAACAAAAAGGACCTTGGTGGACCTGATTGCACCGAGGAGGGTGAGCAAATTCAAGGCCAAGGAACTCATGCAGATGCTGCGTGAGCACGTCCGGCCTGCCACAGCGATGTTTCCCGCTCGGAGTGCGTTTTGGAGGCGAGTCCAAGCGCCCGGGGAGACGGTCGCCGCATTCGTGGCGGCCCTGCGGCTGGCGGCCGGCCCGTGCAAATGGGAGAATGCCGAAATCACCCTCCAACACTGTGTGCTGTGCGGCCTGAACGACGCCGAAACCCAGCGCATGTTAATGAACCAAGAGCCGCCTCCCACGTTGCAGGAGGTCGTGAGAGCGGCCCAGGCCGCAGAAGCTACAAAGGCCGGGGTCCAAGAACTTCAGGACTGGCGGCCAAGGGCGAGCAAAGCAGAGGCTCCAGTACAGGCAGCCCGGCGAACTTCGAGGTCGTCCACAGAGAGCAGCGACGACGAGGACGTCCAGAGGGTCCGGAAGGAGAGCCGGCGATGCGACGGCTGTGGAGCGGCCCATGACCGCGTGAAATGCCCCTTCCGGAAGGCCGAGTGCCACAACTGTGGCCGCCGCGGGCACATCGCCAAGGTGTGCAGGAAGAAGCGCGAGACCCGGAGGAGCTCCGCAGACCGTTCCACGGGACAAGACCGCCCAACGAAACCCAAGGATGGCGCCCAGGCCACGCGGAAGCAGGACGGCGTGGGCCGCATCGCCGACGGCAGCGAGGACGACCCCCCAGTGTTCAGCGTGTCTACTAGACACCCCCGCTACTTTGTTGAGGTACTAGTCCAAGGGGTCCCCATTAGGATGGAAATTGACTCGGGGTCCTCATATTCAATCATTTCCCAGAGGGAGTTTTTGGGAATTGCCCCCCACAAGCGACCCAAGCTTAAAGCATTGAGGTCCACACTACGGGACGTGCAAGGGAACAGTATTCCAGTGTTGGGGGTTGGAGAATTTCAGGTCAAATTCAAGGAGCACGCCGCGTCCCTTCCCCTAGTCGTGCTCAAAGGAGGAAATTGCAGCCTCCTCGGGACTCAATGGTTCCAGCCCCTGGGGTTGTTTATTGGGGGGGGTGCACGCCGTTGGGACTGATCCAATTCAGGAGGTGTGCGAGGCGCACCCCGAAGTCTTCAAAAAGGGACTGGGGAAATTCAAGGGGCCCCCAGTGACTTTCGACCTGGACCCGGAGGTCCGTCCAATTCGCCTAAAACCACGCCAGGTGCCGTTTGCACTCAAGGACAAGATAGAGGCGGAACTGGACAAGTTGGTGGGCCAGGGGATCCTTGTGCCTGTAGATTCTGCGGAGTGGGAAACTCCAATTGTAACCGCTCTAAAGGCCAATGGGGAGGTCCGCATATGTGCCGACTACAAGTGCACCATCAACAAGGCGATCCGCCCGAATGCATATCCGGTGCCGGTAGTCAGCCATCTGCTGGCCAGGTTACACGGGGGAAAGTGTTTCGCTAAGCTCGACTTAGCACAGGCCTACCAGCAGATCACGGTGTCCCCTGCCGCAGCTGCTGCGCAGACCATAGTCACCCATAAGGGGGCGTTCCAGGTGACGCGCCTCCAGTTCGGCGTGAATTCGGCACCTGGAATTTTCCAGTCACTCGTGGAACGCCTCCTGAAGGGATTGGAGGGGGTGTTGCCTTATTTTGATGACGTGTTAATAACAGGGGGGAGTCGGGCTGAATTGGCCAAAAGGTTGGGGAAGGTCCTGACGATATTCGAAAAGGCGGGGATGAGGTTGCGAAAGGACAAATGCGTCTTCTTCGCAACCGAGGTTGAGTTCCTAGGGTTTTGTGTGACTCCTGAGGGAATAAAACCATCCATGTCCAAAGTGGCAGCCATTAAGAAAGCCCCCCGCCCCACCTCCAAGCCCGAGTTGCAGTCGTTCCTAGGGCTGCTCAACTTCTACCACTCCTTCCTTCCCTGAAAGGCAGCGGTGGCTGAGCCGCTACACGAACTGCTAAAGAAAGACCAGGCATGGAAGTAGGGCGATGACCAAGAAAGGGCATTTGACGAGCTGAAAAGCCTCCTGGCGTCCGACGCTATACTGACCCATTTCAACCCAAAGCGCCCAGTAGTTCTGATCTGTGATGCATCTCCAGTGGGGGTGGGGGCGGTGCTGTGCCACGTGTTGGAAAACGGAAGGGAGGCCCCGATAGCATTTTATTCCAGGTCCCTGTCCCAAGCAGAGAGGAACTACGCACAGACGGACAGGGAGGCACTAGCAATAGTCGCGGGGACGAAAAAATTTCACGATTTTCTGTACGGCCGCCCCTTCACCATTGTGACAGACCACAAGCCCTTGCTAGGCATTTTTACCACTGATAAGCCCACCCCACAGATCCTGTCTCCGAGGATGCTCAGGTGGGCCATTTTTCTCAACGCGTATCAGCACGCGTTGATCTACTGGCCCGGGAAAGAGATCAGCCATGCGGACGCCCTATCTAGGTTGCCCCTCCCCCTAACGCCCAGCCAGGTGAGCATGGGGGAGCGGGACCATCAGGTTCTCATGATAGAGGTGCTGGATTCGCCCCCCGTAGTGCCCGCCGACATTGCCAAAGCGACAGAGAAGGACAAAACGTTAGCGACAGTCAGCTCCTGGCTGCAGAAAGGGTGGCCCGCGTCCTCCCCAGCGGAGGAGTTCGCTCCATTTTTCAGAAAAAAGCTAGAACTGTCCCTAGAGAGGGGGTGTCTCTTGTGGGGGCAGCGGGTGGTGATTCCCACCTCCCTTCAGCCGCGGGTGCTTAAACTGCTGCACGTCAGCCACCCCGGCATCGTGCGATCCAAGGCGCTGGCCCGGAGTTACTTCTGGTGGCCCCAGCTAGACGCCGACATCGAGCACATGGTCGGCACCTGTGAGAGTTGCCAATGCTCCAGACCAGAGGAGGCCCGCCTTCCCCACAGGGAATGGGATGCGGCTAAGGGGCCGTGGTCCCGGGTGCACGTTGATTTCGCGGGCCCGTTCAGAGGCACCCTGTTCCTCCTTGTAGTGGACGCTTTCTCCAAATGGTTGGAGGTTATCCCAGTCACGAGCACCTCCTCGGCCCAGACCATTAGGCATTTGCGGAGGCTCTTTTCCATGTTCGGCATACCCGACACGTTAATTAGCGATAACGCTAGTTGTTTCACGTCCTCCGAGTTTAGGGCATTCATGGAGATTAACGCCGTTCGGCATATCACCTCCGCCCCGTTTCACCCGGCCACCAACGGCCAAGTAGAGCGCCTCGTCCGCACCACGAAGGACGCGTTGCGGCGCATGGGCCCAGGGGATCTGAACCTACAAGTGTGTCAGTTTCTGCTAGGGTACAGGGTGACCCCATTGGCGTCAGGATACTCCCCCGCAGAGCTTTTAATGCGCAGGAAGCTGACCACCATCCTCACTAGGCTAGACCCCACGAGGGTTGAGGACAAAGGGAGGAACATCGGGCTAGAGGCTACGAAGAGTTTCAGTATAGGCGCCCCCGTGCATTGCAGGAATTACGCCAGCACGGGCCCAGCCTGGGTGCCGGGCGTAGTTGTGGAGCAAACCGGCCCCGTGTCGTACCGAGTGGAAACCAGCACAGGGCTCCAGTGGAGGCGGCACGCAGACCAGCTCCGACGCAGGGTCTCCGATGAGCAGTGCACAGATCAAGCAGGAAATAAGTCAGTGTTAGGGTTCTCCCCCACCCGTTCAGCCCAAGGGGGAGGAAAAGGGGACCGTGGGCCCCCACCAAGGGGGGAGGAGGATATCCTCATAGATACCCTGGGGGATCTTTCCGAGGAGGAGGAACCCGACCCCATACATATCTCGCGGAAAGTCCCCACAGATGCGGGTACCCCTACCAAGTTAGATTTTGATTTCCAGAACCGGGGGGGGGGGCTTTTCGGAGTGGTCCCCCACCCGTCCAAGCGAGAAGAGGGGTTTTTCGTTAGCCCCGACGGCCCCCGGTCTGCCCACAATGGAGTTTTTCCCTTCCCCTAAGGCCGCCAGACAGCGGCAAACCACTAACGAGTCTCCCTCTCCCATTTCAGGACAAGGGTCCAGGGAACAAAGAAGCAATAACGCCCCCGGGGGGGGCAGCCCTCGTCACGGCCCAAACGCACATGCAACAAGCCATCTTGGCTGAGAGACTTCGTCTCATCCTAGGGGGGAGGGATGTTGTGTTCTGTAAAGCTGTGCCTTTAACAATGTACCTTGCCATGTGTTATCAATGTAACCTTTCTGTGTGCAACATTATAACCATCAGCTGTATCAATGTAAACCTGATAAGGGGACGCGAGCTAGTGACCACCAGAGGGCAGTAGCGAGCGTCCAGCTCTCTTGGCTCATATTCACCTGGTTCAGCAGCGCGGGAAGATTCCCCGCCACCTCTTCACCTGGTCAAGAAGGACGTGACCTCCTACGACGTCACGCAGGCAGCAACCAATAGTCTGTCGACGAGCCACATTCAAATGTATAGCCAGCTGTATATATTGAGCTACCCATCCGCCATTACCACATGTTCCTCCGGATCATCATGCAATAAACCTGTGTTAAGCCAACCCTTCGGCTGTTTCATTGTCTTTGGTCCCTTACACCAAAGTGGGGTTGCAAACCCCGATTTAGTTGTTAAGCGAGTTTTTGGTTGGTTTTAGTTGTTAAGCGAGGCAACCATTCAGAGAAAATTCTGCTCTTTAAGTGAGTTAGTCTCTAAGTGAGGCTTTTATGTGAGGTTTTACTTACAGTACTTGTTTTACCATTGTGAGCTACCTTGGTCACCTCTCTGGGAGAAAGACAGCCTATAAACAAACAGAAAGACAGACAGACAACTCTGTGAGGTAGGTGAGGCTGAGAAGAACAACAGTTAGCCCCAAATCACCCTTTGAATATCAAAGGTTGTGCATGGGGGGAAGGGGGAGCCAGAGCTATAGAGCCATGGTGATGGAGTGGTTAAACTGCTGTACTGCAACCTAAAGGTTGTGAGTTCGATCCTGACCAGGGCTCAATGCTGACTCAGCCTTCCATCCCTTCAAAGTCGGTAAAATGAGTACCCAGCATGTTGGGGGCAAAATGCTAATTAACTTGTGAAATGCCCAGAGAGTGTAGTGAGCACAGAGAGTACAGTGTAATTGCTCTTGCTGTTGAACCTTCCTAGAACTTCCAGAAGCAGTCATTACTTTCCCAATTGTCTGACTAGGCCTCTATCATTGGTAAGGTAAAGGTTTCCCTTGCTTGAAAGCCAGTTGTATCTGACTCTAGGATTCAGTGTTCATCTCTGTTTCAAAGCCAAAGAGCGAGCACTGTCTGCTTCTGCAGACGTTTCTGTCGTCATGTGGCAGGCATGACTAGACACCGGAGTGCACAGAACGCTGTGACCTGCCTTTTCTCCACATTAGCACTTGTTTGACCTATGTTAAATTAAGCAGTTGGTTCTTCCTCCAGACCTCATCTTTAATTCCTTCTCATGCCAAATTCTCCATCCAGGAAAACATACCTGCCTTTTGTTATTGCAAGGTTTTTGCATTTCAAGCCTTGCTTCACCTCATTGGCTGTTGTTAGCTATAAGGAAAGTAGACAATGGCACAGTGCTGGGACCTCAGCCATCCAAAAGGATATTGAAAGGCAGGGGCGTGGGGGAGATGAAGTGGATGGCTGCAGTTTTAATGATACTTTCACATACAGTATACTGTAATATATCAAGTTGGCCTCATCCTTTGACTAGGCTAGGGTCATCTGTTGAAAGGAGCACAGAGACTCTGTTATGTTTGATAGCTGTGCAGAAGAGAGATCACTTCAGCCACTGCTACTGGTTGTGCAACCACAAGAGATGCTGCTCCTGCTTAAACCTCCTTTTGTGGTCCAATTTTTAGAAATCCAGGTCTAGTCCCAGACCCTCCTTTCTAAGTGCATTAATTGATTAATCATGCACCTTTAAATTAAATGAATTAAATCTGTATAAACTTCCGCCTATATTTCTTAGAATTTTGAGGATTTAGGCTTTCATAATATTAGCTTAGGTTTGATACTTTATTGGTCAAGCATAGGAAACACATAAGGAATTTGACTCCAATTAAAAAGCTCGCAATTTCTTTCTCTCTCTCTTTCTTTCTTTCTTTCTCTCTCTCTCTCTTTCTTGTCTAGGCCATACCTGTCAACCCGCAGCTCCGGAAAAAACAGGACCTGCGCAGAGCGGTTCCATGCAGGTCGCCTTCCACACATGCGTGGAAGGCTACGCTGCTTGCGCAGCCCCCTACGCAAGCGGCGTAGGCTTCCACGCATGCATGGAAGGGTTCTACACAAGTGTAAAACCCTTCTACGCATGCATAGAAGGCGACTTGCGCAGAAGGGCTGCACAGTACTTCCTTTCCCCCACTGCCAAATTACGGGGTTTTGGCAGTGCGGGTCGGGAAATAACGTCAATCGGCGCAGGATTACGGGGTAATCCCGGCCAAATTGGGAAGGTTGACAGGTATGGTCTAGGCCAGACCTGAAACTGCCAAAATGAAGCTACTGTTTGGCAAATTCATTCTGCAGTTCCTTTCGCCTAACCTAGTGTGAACTGATTGGTCAAGAATAATAAAATAGTAACATAGCAAGGATGAGAATTTATATGTACCACCAAAACATCAATTATACAATAAAAATTATTCTCCATATCCTTCAAATAGATACTTATGTGATCCACTGAATAATGGCACAAGGGAAAATACTGTTCCTAAATCTAGTTGTGTTGGTGTACAATACCCTATAACAGTGATGGAGAACCTTGGCACTCCAGCTATTCTTCAACTTCAATTCTCAGAAGTCCTGATCAGCAGGAGTGTTGATTTGGGCTTCTGGTAATTGAAGTCCAGGAACACCTAGAGTGCCAAGGTTGGCCATCATGGCCCTATAACATCATCCAGAGGGAAGGAGATCAAATAATTTATATCTGGAGTGCAATGGATCATCAGCTATCTTATCCACTCTTCTCCTAATCAGAGCAATATAAAGCAAACTTTCATTTCCCAACCCCCCCCCCCCCCCCAATAGGCACCCCCATCACTCCCTTTCCACCGCCCTCCCAAGGTGCCCAGCACATCCCTGGGAACATGGGAGCAGAGGGAGGAAGCAAATAAACAAACAAACAAATTAGGGCAATGCTGACATGCTGCAACACCTATAGACAATTTTTAAAAATGAAATCTTCTTCCTGGACATGAGAGGAGACAGGAAGGGGCAAGGATGGAGGTGCATTTTCTTTGCTTTGCTTTCTTAAAAGACACAGACCAAATAGGGTCAAATGAGGTCTTTATGCCATTTGACACAAGAATTGCACCGCAAGGCATAGTAGACCTCTATCCAACCTTAAACAACCCTATTGAGCCCACTCCTGTCCACTCTAACTGAGCTCATGTAGACAAGCCCAAAGTTAATTTAGAATCAATGACCTTTCTGCATTTGATTTCTGTGGATTAATCAGGAAAAGACCTCTTGGTTAATTTTATTAATTGTAATGTTATTAAGCTCCAGCCATGAATTCAAAGTTCTTGTATTTAGCTGTGGAGTGACCTGCCATGCATGCTCAAGTTCAGAATTCTGCATTTGGGTTACCAGATGAAACCATATTAACCAAATATATCTCATGCTATATTATGTCACTAATGTATTTGTTCTGCTCCCCCCATTCTTCCCTTTTTTCCACTTAGCTTTCTGGTCTTTCAGTGAAATAATGGAAGTCTCCAAGCCATCCTCTTTACTGTCTCTTTGAGTCCTTACACTGTGCTACTTCTAAGAGATTAAGTTCCCAGCATGCTGGGAAATGTAGTTTCCTGGATGCTGCTGTGGTATGGCATTTGGTGGAGTTCTAAATTCTTCTCTAAAGGTCACCCTTGCTCGAAAGCCAGTCGTATCTGACTCTAGGGTTCAATGCTCATCTCTGTTTATAGCCAAATTGCCAGCACTACCTGCATTTGCAGACGTTTCCATGGGCATGTGGCAGGCATGACTAGACACTGGAGTGCACGGAACGCTGTTTTCTTTCCCATCAAAGTGGTACCTATTTATCTACTTGCAATTTCTTGCTTTTGAAGTACTAGGTTTGCAGGAGCTGGAGCAGAGTTGGGAACTCACTCCATCGTGCAGTACTCAGGTCTCAAACTGCTTACCTTCCAGTCATCAAGTTCAGTGTCTTAATCACTAGGCCACCACAGTCCCTTAAGTTCTTCTCCAGGCCCCTCAAAATCTGAACTGAAGTCCTATCTGCAGTGTTTTTAGGGGAACCTTGCAATCACTAAATGTTATACAGTACTTCTAAGGCAGAAAATGCAGAATGCAGCAATGACATTGTTTATAATATAATTAACATTTTGCACCAATGTTTTGTCTCCAAGCTGATCTGCTGCACAAATTTGTCATTTATATAGCCTCCTCCCCACCCCCCGCCCCGAAGTGCTTTGCTAACTTGGGATATAAAATGTGGGCATAAATCAATGCAGATGAACGGTTTTCATCCTATACCAGTGGCGTCTTCAAGAGGATTGCTCCTGGAGCCCCTGGCACTCAAAGCACGTACTTTATAGAGCTCAGTAGCTAAAAGTAATAGGTGAACGTATTCTACCTCCAAAGCATTTTGTGGTCTTCATTTGGGGGGTGGGGAAGGAAAACATGGCTTTTTGTCCCCACCCACTAAGAAACTGCTGAAACTAACCTCTAGATATATACTGTATATCCATGACCAAAGAAATGAACTGAGGTGCATTCATTCCACACAGTAATGGTAATTTTATCGGCAACTTTTCAAGTGCCTCTTTTTGCAAGAGGATTGAGAATCATCTACCAACCCAGATATGATGCTTACTGTCCCTGCCACCACTGGAGGCCAATTCAAAATGAGTTCTTCATTGTCAATTAAAGTGGTTTCCATTCAGTCATACTAATGAAGTAACATGTTTTAATTGCCATTGATGTACTGCTGGTGTTCGTCACATACGGCCCATGGGCTGGCCCCAGCCGTAGCACCATTTCATGTGTCCTGCGTTGCTGCCACCTCTGCTGCCACCAGAAGCATTTACGACAGTCATAAATGTGCCCGCAGCTGTTATAAATACATTTATGACAGCTGTAGGCACGTTTTACGGTGTTTACAGTGGGTGGAACCACTAGTCCGGCCCGCTCAGCTGTCTGAGGGGGCATGGTCCAGCCCGCGGCATGAAAAGGTTGAGAATCCCTGATGTACTGTAATTCTTCCTGCCACTAAATCATCTCATGAATTTAATTTAATTAATTTAATATTCATATTTGTACTGTCGCCCCCTCACAATAAAACACAAATAAAAGCAATAATAAATAAACATTTAAAATACCCACGGCATTATAAATATGGAAACACAAGAGAATTTTAAGTCAGTCTGCTAGAAATGGCTTGGAAAATCACAAAACTCACAAAATATTGTGATTTGCAAATTTAAGTCGAGTGTCTATGGAGGAAAAAAAATCTGTTGTTGTTCCCATAGTGATCGGAGCACTTGGAGCAATACTCAAAGGACTCCCTTGATATTTGGAAATTTTGGACTTATCGGACTTGAACGTCCTAACTCTCTAAAAAAACAACTCTATTAGGAACTGCAAATATACTCAGGTGTCAGCTTAACAGTTCTTAGATCCTTGGTTAGGGCTTGAACTGTTAATTTTATTCCAGTCCTGAACTGTGAATCAAATGATTGATTTGTATCCAATAATAATAATAATAATAATAATAATAATAATAATAATAATAATAATAATAATAATAATAATAATAATAATAATAATAATAATAATAATAATAATAATAATAATAATAATGATGATGATGATGATGATGATGATGATGATGATGATGATGATGATGATGATGATGATGATGATGATGATGATGATGATAGTGGTGGTGGTGGTGGTGATTATTATTCTGGGAAGTGAAAATAAACATTAGCCTTGCCCAGTAAATGAAATAGTCTGAGTATAAAACTGTGTCCATGAAATGGACTCCATTCATTAGGATGAGCAGCGTAAACTATTTACACTGCTATAATGTTGAGTTTGAAATCCTACTGAGCTCAGCAGGATTTATTCCACTATAAGTGTATCTAGGATTGTCACCTCAAGGTACTGGGAAGAAAGTACTGTACTGTATTTTCTTCAGAAAGAAGCTTTAAGCAAAGAGACAATTGATTATTTTAAAATAAGATGCATCTTTCCCACAGACCAAAACAAGTGGGGGACGGTCAGTGATGCGCTGCAAAAACTTTTTACTACCCCCACCATGGGTGTGGCTAACTCTGTGGGCCACGCCCGCTTGGCCTCCCTACGCCATGGCCTGGGGTAGGGAGGTGGGCGTGGCCTGGGGGAATCTCCG
Organism: Bradypodion pumilum; assembly: GCA_035047305.1. NCBI lineage: Eukaryota > Metazoa > Chordata > Lepidosauria > Squamata > Chamaeleonidae > Bradypodion > Bradypodion pumilum. The sequence continues at coordinate 162,008,422 of JAWDJD010000001.1, read as the reverse complement.
CTACCGGTGCCCGGGCACCTGTGGGCACCTGGAACAGCTCAACACTGGGGACGGTAGGTAGGTGAGCCCAGTCTGAAGTAATTCTGGTTTTGTTCCTTGCCTCCTCCCTCATTTTAAGAACAAAACTGAAGCTGAATGGGAGGCCATGGTAACAGTGGGGTGGGGGAAAGAGACAGAAATGTAACTATAGTGCAGTTGGGAGTAGGTGTGGACGCTAGAAAGCACTGCAGAGCTTTATAATGCCAGTTCGCTAATCAAAAAAATTGTTGAACCAGGTACTCTTCTGTGGAACAGACCCATTCAGTGAGTATGATAGCTGAATGCTGCATGATATCAGCATCAGATTTCCTCTGTTCATTATTTCTTCTTCTTCCAACTGCAAGGGAAAAAATTATGTTTTCTTGAGAGAGAACAGAACAGCAGTGGCAGCTAACGCCCTTTGTGTTTGATGAAGTAAAAAGCACAGCAGCCAACAGTAGACAAAGGCAGCAGGGGGAAAGGGGGAATTCACTCATATAGACACAGCCTGCACACCCACCCATGCATACACACACGCCCATGAGTGTGAGGCTAGGAATTCAAGAGAGTAGAAGCCAGCCAAGCTAAAGGAAGCAAGCAGGAGTGGGCTGGCCCGGATAGGACTGAGGTGAGGCGGAGCTGTGTCCCATATGCTCTAGTGGACCAGCATCCATCTCTTTCCTTCTCCTTTTGAAGGGGTTTAGTTTTAGAGGTACTAAGTTAGAGCAGACTGGTTTAGTCACTCCAGTTAAAAGTCAGGAGGCATTGATGTCTTTTTCAAAGGAAGGATTTGCTTTTCCAACTGAAAAGTACTTTTGACCTCAGTTAGGGTAACAACAAGCTGCTCTTATTGATTAGAACAGAGTTCTCAACCTTTTAAAGCCGGGGGCCGGGCCATGCTCCCTGAGACAGCTTTGGGGGCCAGACGGCCATTTTGCCCTTCCTCCACTACATGACACTTACGGGTGTGGTGGTGGTGGTGGTGGTGTGCACATGAAATGGTGCCATGGGCTGCATCCAGCCCATGAGCCGCAGGTTGAAAATCCCTGGACTAGAATCCTGCAGTGTAAACTACACCTGTGGAAATATGATGACATTGCTAGCATGGACATACTTTCTGTGATTAATGAGGAAGTCTTTGGTAATCATTAATAACTGCAAGCTGCAAAGTTGGTTCCAATTTATGGAGACCCAAGTATTTAATCACTAAAAAAATCTCTCTGCCAGTGACATCACCATCCTTAAGCATAACTTAATGCAATAGGATTTTGGTCAATGTGTTTTAGAGCCAGGTGAGCTCGGTCCTATGCTGGGTCCTATGCATAAAGGCTTTTGAACTGGTGTTGTGATCCAGCTCTCCTCCGACTCCAAAGAGGACCTGGGTCAGGGGTCACTCCCTAAGCCCAGCCCTCTTCTGCCTACACCCGAGCCTGAGGATGCCCTGAGCCAGGGATCTCAGCCTGTGCCTGGCCCAACTCTGTTTTCCCTGGCAGCTGACCTGTCAGATCAGGAATGTGGCTCTGACAGTGATCAGACCTCAGTCAGGGAGAGGTCCAGGAAACAGCTACACCTGAGACACAGGCAGGCTAGAGTAAAGCACCAAAGAAGGCTCCCAGCTGATACCGATTAGCTGGGAGGCTTATAAGCAAGCTTCTTTTCTTGCAACCTGCCAGTGTCAGTACAACTCTCGTGCGAAGACTGACATCCTGCTTGACTCCAATCTGCCTGCCATGACCTTGACCTGCCTGCCATAAACCTGACTTCTCTGCCAACCTTGACAATGCCCCTGGACATCCTTTGGATTAGGCTACTGACTTGGACTACCAGTAAACAGATCTCAGCTTGCCTTTGTTTAGTGTATGGGACCAAAGACACCAGGACAGCCGAAGAGCTGGCTTAACACAACTTTATTACATGCTGGTCAGAGGGAACATGAGGTAATGGCGGACGAACAGCTCAATATATACAGTGGCTATACATTTGAATGTGGCTCCTTGATAGCCTATTGGCTACAGGCTGCGTGACGTCATTGCAGGTCACGCCCTTCTTGTCCAGGTGAAGGTAGTGGCGGGAATCTTCCCGCGCTGTTGTTCTAGGTGAGTCTTGGACCAATGAGCTTGGACGCTCGCTATTGCCATCTAGTGGCCACTAGCTCGCGTCCTATTAAGGTTACAGTGATGCAGCTGGAGGTTACAATGTTACACATAGAAAAGGTTACATTGGATACACATGGATAGGTACATTGTTTAAAGGCACAGGCTTTAGGACACAACACCCCTCCCCCCTAGGATGAGACGAAGTCTCTTAGCCAAGATGGTTTATTGCACTCGCGTTTGGGCCGCGATGTGGGTTGGCCCACCCGGGGGCCGCTCCCGCTTCCTTGTTCCCTGGACCCTTGTCCTGTAATGGGAGAGGGAGACTTGTTAGAGGCTTGCTGCGGTTTTGCAGCTTTAGGGGAAAGGGTAGATTCTGTTGTGGTTGAACCGGGGGCACCAGGGGCTAACGTAAAACCCCTCTTCTTGCTTGGATGGGTGGGGGACCACTCCGAAAACCCCCCCGGTTCTGAAAATCAAAATCAAACTCTGTTGGGGGATCCCGCGGGATATCTACGAGGACAAATTCCTTCTCCTCCCCCCTTGGTGGGGACTCTGGACCCCCCTCCCCTCCCCCTTGGGCTAAACGGGTGGGGGAGAACCCTAACGCTGAATTTGTATCCGTTTTTCCGGCACCCTGATTTCCTGGGACCCGGCTTCGGAGCTGATCCGCGTGCCGCCGCCAAAGTAGACCTGTGTTGGTCTCCACGCGGTACGAGACGGGACCGGTTTGTTCCACGACCACCCCCGGCACCCAGGCTGGCCCCGTGCTGGCGTAGTTCCTGCAATGTACCGGGGCACCCACGCCGAAACTCTTGGTGGCTTCTAACCCTATGTTCCTCCCCTTGTCCTCAACTCTCGTGGGATCTAGTCTAGTGAGTATGGTGGTCAGCTTCCTGCGCATTAAAAGCTCCGCAGGGGAGTAGCCTGACGCTAACGGGGTCACCCTGTACCCTAGCAGAAACTGACACACTTGCAGGTTGAGGTCCCCGGGCCCCATGCGCCGCAGCGCGTCCTTCGTGGTGCGTACGAGGCGCTCCACTTGGCCATTGGTGGCCGGATGGAAAGGGGCGGAGGTGATATGCCAGATGGCGTTGATCTCTGTGAACGCCCTGAACTCAGCGGACGTGAAGCAACTAGCGTTATCGCTAATTAGAGTGTCAGGTATGCCGAACGTGGAAAAAATTCTCCGCAAATGCCTAATTGTCGCGGCCGAGGAGGTGCTCGTGACTGGGACGGCCTCCAACCACTTGGAGAAAGCGTCCACCACAAGGAGAAACAGGGTTCCTCGGAACGGGCCCGCGAAATCTATGTGCACCCGGGACCACGGCCCCTTAGCCGCGTCCCATTCCCTATGGGGAAGGCGGGCCTCCTTCGGTCTGGAGCATTGGCAGCTCTCGCAAGTGCCGACCATGTGCTCCATGTCGGCGTCTAACTGGGGCCACCAGAAGTAACTTCGGGCCAGCGCTTTGGAGCGCACAATTCCGGGGTGGCTGACGTGCAGCAGTTTAAGCGCCCGCGGTCGAAGGGATATGGGGACCACCACCCGCTGCCCCCACAAGAGGCACCCCCTCTCTAGGGACAGTTCCAGCTTCTTCCTAAAAAATGGGGCGAATTCCTCTGCTGGGGAAGACGCCGGCCACCCCTTCTGTACCCAGGAGCAAACCGCCGCCAACGTCTTGTCCTTCCTTGTCGCTGTGGCAATGTCGGCGGGCACTATGGGGGGCGAATCCAGTACCTCTATCATGAGAACCTGATGGTCTCGCTCCACCTTGCTCACCTGGCTGGGCGTCAGGGGGAGGGGGGACCTCGACAGAGCGTCCGCATGGCTGATCTCTTTCCCGGGCCGGTACACCAACGCGTGCTGGTAGGCGTTGAGAAAAATGGCCCACCTAAGCATTCTCGGGGACAGGATCTGTGGCGTGGGCTTGTCTGCGGTAAAAATGCCTAGTAGGGGCTTGTGGTCAGTCACGATGGTGAAGGGGCGGCCATACAGAAAATCGTGAAATTTTTTGGTCCCCGCAACTATTGCCAGCGCCTCCCTGTCTGTCTGGGCGTAGTTTCTCTCCGCTTGGGACAGGGACCTGGAGTAAAACGCTATTGGGGCCTCCCTCCCGTTTTCCAACATGTGGCATAACACTGCCCCCACCCCCACCGGGGATGCATCACAGACCAGTACCACCGGCCATTTGGGGTCGAAATGGGTCAGAATGGCGTCAGACGCCAGGAGTTGTTTCAGTTCCGTGAATGCCCTCTCCTGGTCATCGCCCCACATCCATGCCGCATCTTTCTTGAGCAACTTGTGAAGCGGCTCAGCCACCGCAGCCTTCCGTGGAAGGAAGGAGTGGTAGAAATTTAAGAGCCCTAGGAACGACTGCAACTCGGGCTTGGATGTGGGGCGAGGGGCTTTCTTGATGGCGGCCACCTTGGATTTGGACGGTTTGATCCCCTCGGGTGTTACTCGGAACCCTAAGAACTCAACCTCCTTCGCGAAGAAGACGCATTTGTCTTTTCGCAACCTCAACCCCGCCCGTTCGAACGCCGCCAGGACCTTGTTTAGCCTTTTAGCCAACTCAACCTCACTCCCCCCCGTTATCAATACGTCATCAAAATATGGTAAAACGCCGTCCAGCCCTTTGAGGAGGTGTTCCACGAGCGACTGGAAAATTCCAGGCGCCGAGTTCACGCCGAATTGGAGGCGCGTCACCTGGAACGCCCCCTTATGCGTGATTATGGTCTGTGCAGCAGCTGCGGCAGGGGTTACCATGAGTTGCTGATAGGCCTGTGCCAGGTCGAGCTTAGCGAAACACTTTCCCCCATGTAACCTGGCTAGCAAATGGCTGACCACCGGCACCGGGTACGCATTAGGGCGGATTGCCTTATTAATGGTGCACTTATAATCGGCGCAAATGCGAACCTCCCCATTGGCCTTCAATGCTGTGACAATTGGAGTTTCCCACTCCGCGGAATCAACAGGAACAAGAATCCCCTGGCCCACTAATTTGTCCAGTTCCGCCTCTATTTTGTCCTTGAGTGCAAAAGGCACTCTGCGCGGTTTGAGTCTTATTGGGCGGACCTCTGGGTCCAGGTCGAACGTTACTGGGGGTCCATTGAATTTCCCAAGTCCCTTCTTGAAGACTTCGGGGTGCGCGTCGCACACCTCCTGTATCGGGTCAGACCCAACGGCGTGCTCCCCCCCAATGAACAGACCCAGGGGCTGAAACCATTGAGTCCCGAGGAGGCTGCAATTACCTCCCTTAAGAACGACTAGGGGGAGTTCCGTGGCGTGCCGCTTGAACTGAACCTGGAAATTCCCAACCCCCAACACCGGGATACTGTTCCCTTGCACGTCCCGAAGCGTGGACCTCAACGCTTTGAGCTTGGGCCGTATGCGGGGGGCAATTCTCAAAAACTCCCTCTGGGAAATAATGGAGTAAGAGGAGCCAGAGTCAATCTCCATCCTAACAGGGGCCCCTTGCACCAGTACCTCAACAAAGTAACGGGGGTGTCCCATGGACACGCTGAAAACCAGGGCGTCGTCGTCGCTGTCGTCGGAGATGCGGCCCACGCCGTCCTGCTTCCTCGTGGGCCGGGCGCCATCCTTTAGTCTCATCGAGCGGTCTGGCCTCGTTGGGCGGTCGGGCGAGCTCCTCCGGTCCCTCGCTGGGCGGTCGGGCGAGCTCCTCCGGTCCTTGCGCCGTTGTCTGCAGACTTTGGCTATGTGCCCGCGTCGCCCGCAGTTGTGGCACTCGGCCTTTCTGAACGGGCACCTGGCACGGTCGTGAGCCGCCCCGCAGCCGTCGCAACGCCAGCCCTCCTTTCGGACCCTCTGGACGTCCTCGTCGTTGCTGCTTTCGGCGGACGATTTTGAAATTCGCCGGGCTGCGTGCACCGGACTCTCTGCTTTGTCGGCCTTCGGCCGCCAGTCCTGGAGCTCTTGCACCCCTGCCTTCGTGGCTTCCGCGGCCTGTGCCGCTTTCAGGACCTCCTGCAACGTGGGGGGCGGCTCCTGATTCATTAGCGTGCGCTGAATCTCGGCGTCCTTCAGGCCGCATAGCACGCAGTCCCTGAGGGTGACTTCCAAATTCTCCCATTTGCACGGGCCGGCAGCCAGGCGCAGGGCCGCTACGAAAGCGGCGACCGACTCATCAGGCGCTTGGACTCGCCTCCAAAACGCGCTCCGAGCGGGAAACATCGCTACCAAGGGCCGGAAATGGTCTCGCAGCACCTTCAGGAGCTCCTTTGCCTTGAATTCATCTGCCTTTTTGGGTGCGATGAGGTCAATCAATACCCTCTTGCCGTCGTGCCCAAGCATTCTGGTGAGGATGGCTCTCTTCTTCGCCTTGTCCGTCACCTCGAACTCCACCAGCGCACCTTGGAAGTCCATTTCGAAGAGTTCCCAATCTTGCGGTTTCTTGATGTCGAAACCGGCGTATGTCTTGGTCCCGTGGGCAGCCATGATCCCACCTTCGTCGCCAATTTAGTGTATGGGACCAAAGACACCAGGACAGCCGAAGAGCTGGCTTAACACAACTTTATTACATGCTGGTCAGAGGGAACATGAGGTAATGGCGGACGAACAGCTCAATATATACAGTGGCTATACATTTGAATGTGGCTCCTTGATAGCCTATTGGCTACAGGCTGCGTGACGTCATTGCAGGTCATGCCCTTCTTGTCCAGGTGAAGGTAGTGGCGGGAATCTTCCCGCGCTGTTGTTCTAGGTGAGTCTTGGACCAATGAGCTTGGACGCTCGCTATTGCCATCTAGTGGCCACTAGCTCGCATCCTATTAAGGTTACAGTGATGCAGCTGGAGGTTACAATGTTACACATAGAAAAGGTTACATTGGATACACATGGATAGGTACATTGTTTAAAGGCACAGGCTTTAGGACACAACACTTTGGGACTTTGATATCTGGACTATCCTCGAACAAGACTCTCTGTGTAGCACCGCCGTGCAGCGACCGTGCCAGCCCGGGTGAATTCAGTGAAAGATGGGAAAGGGGAGGCTTTTTAGACAGTGCTGGATTGCAACTCCCACTGTCTCCCACTACCATGGGCCTTGCATGCTTGGGCTGATGTGAATTGTAGTCCAACCACATTTACAGCCTATACATTCCCCATCATTGGGTTAAACACAATGTCCTGCATCCTGTTCAGTATTTACTCAAGTGCAGAAGATAGTGTGGCTTTCCAACAAAATGCTAGTTGTTTGCAACTAGGCACACAACCAATGCTTTGTCAGGTTTGTACTACTCATTATGGGAGGAATAATTCCACCCATCCAAAAGCTTCACTCCATTTCCCCTCACCTCAAAAAAACTCACTACATGTGAAAAGTTAGAGAAAAAATTAATTTAGCCCTCAGGGAGAGGGTTAGTTTGCTGCCTTTTATCCCAAGATGCATTTAAAAATATGTTCCTTTGTGCACTTTGAAGTGGTGTGAATTATGGAACTTTCTCAGTCTACACCTTTATTCTCCATACACTTCAAAAAGCAGGCATAATGTGACCCAAGAACTATTCATATTTATTTATTTATTTATTGGATTTATACAACTGCCTTTTTCGCCTAAGTGACCCAAGGCGGCTCACAACATCAGTTAAAACCCATACCAATACTAATTAAAACAAATACTATAAAATTATCTAAAAACATCCATAAAACCTCCCCAATCTCCTTAAAAAGAGGGGCACCTGGGCAGGAGTAAATAAAAACCCCAGGCAGGGCTAAATAAGCCAACAGGGCTGGGTTGTGGTTCCAGTTGTACCCCACACCTGCTGGCATAGCCATGTTTTTAAGGCCTTGCTGAAGGGGAGCAACTCTACCTGGCGGCGCAGTTCAAGTGGCAGGAGGTTCCATAGGGCCGGAGCAGATACCGAGAAGGCTCTCCTCCTGGTCCCAGTGAGATGTGCCTCCCTAACTGATGGGACCACTAGGGACCCCCTACGGTCTGCTCTCATAGGACGGGTTGAAAACCTTGAGGTGATGAGGTATCTTAAGTATCCTGGCCCACTACCCTGAAGGGCTTTAAAGGTCAAAACCAGCACCTTGAATTGCATCCGGAGGCACACTGGCAACCAATGCAGCTCCTGTAGCAGCGGTGAGACACAGGCATAACGCCTGCACCCTGTCACCACCTGGGCCATAAGTAACAATTGTCTGATTTAAGGTGGAGGAGGGGAACAATACTAGCTTGGTCTAAAAAAACAACAACAACCTCTTTATACCTTATGTTAATATTAGATAAGGTCTGCAGAAAACTGTTACAAGGGCATGATGAAAAAGAGACTATTAAGGTAAAAATCAAACAAACCCCAACACATTATAAATTTTCCAGAGCAAAATAAATGAATGAATCATTTTTTGTCCTGGCAGTAATGAGATTTTTCTCTCATTTGTAAAATGGGCAAGAATACATTATGTGTTTTATACAAACACGTGCATGATAGTCCAACATGAAATTAAGAAAGCATCACTTAATTAGTTCAGATTAGTTATGAACGTCATATACACAAAGTTGTGCTATGAATCCCATTAGTTTAACAAAAAGAATCCATGGATATAGTTTATGTATGAAATATATACTTACAAACTTGGGAACTATACATTTCCCAGGTATTCCCCCACCAAACTCACTGGGCATTATTTCTGAATCAACAGATACTGGCTTGCTCAGTCAGCCGGTCTCTTTGCAAAGCAGATTTGGGGTGTTGACAGCCAATATTTTAGCCCTATAAATGAGATGTTTCTGGAGATTATTAATGTGTGAAAGGAAAGAATGGAATAGAGCCCCTATGCATACAGATTATGTATCTACAAATGGCTCTGGTATGGTATCTATGTCTTGCATTTTTGCGTGCTATAGATCACATAGGTGTTGTTGTTGTTCAGTCGCACAGTCAATTTAGACCCTTTGCAACCCCATGGACCATTTTCCTCCAGGCAGCTCTGTCCTCCACCATCCTCCTCAGCCGGCCCAGCTCTGTGCCCATGGTGTCTACAATACCATCTAGCCATCTCATCCGTGGACGCCCCCTTCTTCTCTTGCCCTCTACCTTTCCCAGCATCAAAGCCTTCTCAAGTGAGTCCTCCCTTCTCATTTGATGTCCAAAGTACCTTAGCTTCATCTTCACCATTTGTCCCTCCAATGAACAGTCAGGGGTGATTTCTTCCAGTATTGACCTATTTGTTATCTTTGCTGTCCAAGGGACTCTCAGGACTCTCCTCCAACACCACATCTCAAAGGCATCTATTCTTCTGCGTTCAGCTTTCCTAATGGTCCAGCTCTCACACCCATACATTACCACCGGGAATACCATTGCTTTGATTATGCGAATTTTTGTTTTCAAGGTGATGTCTCTGCTTTTCACTATATTCCCCAGGTTTCTTATCGCTTGTCTCCCCATAATCAGTCCTCTTCTTATTTCATGGCTACAGTCGCCATCTGCAGTGATCCTAGAATCCCAGGAAAGAAAAATCCGTCACTGCTTCTACCTCTTCCCCATCTATTTTCCAGGGACTGATTGGACCTGTTGCCATTATCTTGGTTTTCTTGATATTAAGTCTCAAGCCAGCTTTTGCACTTTCCTCCTTCAATCCAATCAAGAGGTTCTTTAGGTCTTCCTCACTTTCTGCCATCAGGGTGGTATTGTCTGCATATCTCACATTGTTGATGTTTCTCCCAGCAATTTTGATCCCATACTGTGATTCCTCCATCCCTGCATTGTGCATTATGTGCTCTGTGTATAGATTGAATAAGCAGGGTGATAAAATGCAACCTTGTCTTACTCCTTTTCCTATTTCAAACCACTCTGTCATTCCGTGCTCTGTCCTAACTGTTGCCTCTTGGTTCGTGTACAGATTTCTCATGAGGCATATGAGGTGTTCTGGTATTCCCATCTCTTTAATTACTTTCCACATTTTGTTGTGGTCCACATAATCAAAAGCCTTGGTGTAGTCAAAACAAAAGTATATTTGTTTCTGGTATTCCTTTGTTTTCTCCATGATCCAACGTATGTTGGCAATGTGATCTCTAGTCCCCCTGCCTCTTCCGAAACCGGCCTGCATCTCTGGTAGTTCTTTCTCCACATGTTGTTGAAGTCTATCCTGTATTATCTTGAGCATCACCTTGCTGGCATGTGGGATGAGCGCAATTGTTCAGTAATGTTAGCATTCTTTGCCATTGCCTTTTTTTGGGGATTGGGACGTACACTGATCTTTTTCAATCTTGTAGCCACTGTTTTGTTTTCCAAATTTGCTGACATATTGAATGCAGTATTTTGATTCCATCATCTTTTAGGGCTTTGAAAAATTCAACTGGGATACCATCATTTCCACTAGCTTTATTGTTTGCAGTGCTTTTTGGGCCTTTCTGACACTCTCTAGAATGTCTGGTTCAAGTTCAAATTTCTCATTATTGTTATTATCAGGAGTGTTGAGGTCCTTTTTGTAGAGTTCCTATGTGTACTCTTGCCATCTCTTTTTGATCTCTTCTGCATCAGCTAACTCCTTTCCATCTTTGTCCCGTATCATGGTCATTTTTGCTTTAAAAGTTCCCTTGATTTCCCTGATTTTTTTGAAAAGATCTCTAGTCCTGCCTCTTTTGTTGTTTTCCTCCATTTCTTTGCACTGTTCTTTTAGGTAGTTTTCCTTATCTCTCCTTGCTTTTCTTTGAAATTCTGTGTTCAAGTGATTGAATTCCTAGCCTCATCAGACAACCACTTTGCTTTCTTATGCTTCTTTTCTTTTGGTATGGTTTTATTTGCTGCTTCCTGCATGATGTCCCGCATCTCCGTCCATAATTCTTCTGGCACTCTGTCTATCAAATCTAAGCCATTAAATCTGTTCATCACCTCCACCGTGTATTCTTTAGAAATGTTGTCTAGGTGATATCTGTCTGGTCTACTTATTTTCCCTATTTTCTTTAGTCTAAGCCTGAATTTTGCAATCAGTAGGTTGTGATCTGAGCCACAGTCTGCTCAAAGTCTTGTTTTTGCTGACTGTATGGCGGTTCTCCATCTTTGGCTGCAGTGTATGTAGTCAATTTGGTTTCGGTGTTGGACCATCTGGTGATGTCCATGTGTAAAGTCGCTTCTTGTGTTGCTGAAAGAGAGTGTTTGCTATGACCAGTGCATTCTCTTGGCAGAACTCTATTAGTCTTTGCCCTGCTTCGTTTTGTGTACCAAGACCAAATTTGCCTATTATTCCATTCACTTGTTGATTTCCTACTTTGGCATTCCAATCTCCTAAAATAATTTGGACATCATTTTTGGTGTCTGTTCTATGAGGTGTTGTAAGTCCTCCTAGAACTGGTCCATTGTGGCTTCATCTGCACCAGTGGTTGGTGCGTATATTTGGATCACAGTAACATTGAAAGGTTTGCCTTGAATTCTGACTGACATCATTCTGTCATTTTTGAGATTGTATCCCATTACTGCTTTTCTCACTCTTTTATTGACAATTATGGCTACATTCCTTCTAAGGTTTTCTTGTCCACAATAGTAGATATGATGGTTTCCAGAGCTGAATTCGCCCATCCCTGTCCATTTTAGCTCACTGATTCCCAAGATGTCAATGCTTATTCTTTCCATCTCATTTTTTACCACTTCCAGTTTACCTTGATTAACTGGAAGTGGTAAAAAATGAGATGGAAAGAATAAGCATTAACATAGCAATAACATAGAATAAGCAAAAACATAGGTGGTGCATTCATATTTATAGATGTTTGCAGAATGACTTGTCTTGTGTTGATGCTTCTGAAGCTGAAAGAGGACTGTCATGGCCCAGGGGACATCCAAATGCATTCACATTGTTCAGGAAGGGTTCCTCCATGTCCTCCTTATTAATGTATAGGCGTAGAGGCTCTCTGAAGAAGACCTGATCAACCTGGGAGCAGGGCAGAGAGCCTGCTTTCTCTTCCCCACAAAATTATTTATCTCAGAGTTAAGGATTTTTTTTCTTGCACACCGCTAAAGAGCTGCAAATGTAACAGAAGCATTGCAGTTTTCAAATCCACCCCACCCCCTTTTAATAGGAAAAAAATCTCCAGTAGCTGACTATTGACTCAACCAGGAAATTGCTTGAAAAGCATGAAAATCAACTTGGAAAATGTCAAGAACTTCAAAGTGAACTTAAAATCAATGTTGAAATTACTTGGTTCCCGCTCAGTAAAGTATCATTTTGCATAAAAAAGACTTAGGACTATTATGAAGTAAGAGGTTATGTCTCTCCCTCCCTCCTTCTCTCCCTCCCTCCCTCCCTCTCTCTGGGTCACCATTTCACCTTACATGTTTATGTACAGTTTCTCCCACCCTCCCTCTCTCTGGTGGCAGAACAAGGCTAGCCAGATAGGTGTTTTTTCAGCTTCTGCTAGTCCAAAGTTCAATGCCCTGCAATTTCCCAGATGCTAGTGTGACATAAGGCATCCGGTTCAGAGGACTTTTTCTATTGTGGGAGGTGGGTGAGGGTGGTAAAAAAAGAAAACACAGTAGTTCTACACAAAGAGACACCAGAATGAAACCTTACAAGTTGGCTTTTGCCAACATGGATTATTATCTAGCCTTCCTCGATTTAAAGTGAGGGGAAGATGAAACGTAGGTATTCTGGTGTATACATCAGTATCTCAACAAGTAACAGAAGGTACCATGTGTGGTTCCCTTCTCCTATTTTATCTTCACAACAACTCTGGCAGGTTGCTTGGGAATCATACTGTGAGAGGCACATGGCAGAGTAAGGATTTTGAACCTGAAAACCTTGAGTCTCTCTTCTGCATTTTAGCCACTGCACCACATTGGTTCCCAGATATACTGTGAAATGTGGTTCTAACAAAGAACACAGTTTGTATTTGAATAAGACAATATTAAAAATCTTTGTGTGCCCCCCCCCCTGCAAAGATCTGTGATAGCTTTTCACTGCACGTATTCTAACAACCCACTGATAATACAATTCCCAAATTTCTCTGGCTTCATGACGGTATTTGTGTATTTACCCCACTCTCAGAAATGGTAAAACATAAAGTACTAAGACTAGGGAAGGGGGGGGGGACTAAACAGCACCAACATTTTTTTTAGAGATGTGGTAGGTCTGAAATACTCAGACAATGGAGACACACAGCAGGATTTTTTTTCTGCCCAGGGCATCCTCCTGGCAACAGCACAAAGGCTAGTAAGCAATGGGACTTATGCTACCAGGTAGGTAGGTAGGTAGGTAGGTAGGTAGGTAGGTAGATAGATAGAAAGATCAGAATTCCTAGTTAATACTGATGGCACCATTAACTGAAATGACTGGCTGAGGGGCTGCAAGGCAATATATAGTACCTGAGAGTGTCCTCAGTCTAAGCCAGTGGTTCCCAGCATGGGGCACATGTCCCACAGGGGCAAAAAATAATAATCAGGAGGGGCAACAATGTCACACTCACATATATAACATTTGCATCCCGGGGTGGGTTTGGGGGAGAGCTGTTAGCTCAGGAGGGTTCCCCACCCCACCCCCTGGCTACAGCCTTGGCTGGGAAACACTAGTATAAACCTTCCCTTGTGGCTGTGTGGTTGGAAAATCCAGAGGACAATCTGACTTTTATTGCAGGGTTCAGCTATCAAACTTTTCTACTGACACCTTCCCTACCTACAGAGTTTTCCTTTATATCGTGTATTAATTTCCACCTCCCCTTCCTTGCTTGGAATTGCATCATGTTTCTTAACGTAATATTGAACATATAGGGGTAGGTGGTCCACCCGGCGGATAACCAGTGGCTTCTTCTCTTCTGTGGTTTCCCCCAGTTCTCATAAACATTCCCATTTTTGTCTGTTTTCACATACTTTTCTGAAGACAAAACATATCATTCATGAACAATATATACACAAATTAACCATAATTCTGTAATGTCTTGCAAAGCACAGGATTAATCGGGTTCCAGTTTCTCCTCTGAACATTATCCACTCTTTAGTGATTTGTATAAGGCTTGTTCAAAATAACAAATGCTAGATGTTTGTTTGATATTACCTTCTCATCAAATTAATGTTTACAACTCCCTTTAAGTTCAAATTACCTAGAACTCCAGGATTCTTTTCTTTCCTCTTTTAATACCCAAGGCAAATTTTAGGGAGGCTATTATTAGAAGAAAGCCAGCCAGGGAGAGGTTGCGTATCTTCCCCCCCAAAGCTATTTTTTAGCTCAAAACCACCTTTGCCAACCTGTTGTTTCAGCTGTGAGGGAACCATAGAAGGAAGCTCTAGGGAACTAATATTTTCCTTCCACAGGTGGAAAACAGGTTGAGCAAGAATGATTTTGAATTTAAAAACGATTAGAGGGGGAAGGATAATACATGCTTTGTTGATACATTATCCAATTCTCTCACCAATAGCCTAAATAGCAAAGAATCCTGGTGTTCTGTGTTAACATGTAAGCATTTCAAGCAGGATAGCGCTGCTTCAGTCAAAGCAACAAAATGCTGTGTGATACCTTAGGGAGTGGGACTACAGTGGCTCAAGGGGCTAAGACGCTGACTGGGAGGCGGGAGGTCAGCATTTAGATTCCCAAGTACTGCAGGACAGAATGAGCTCCCGTATTTGTCCCAGCTCCTGCCAACCTAGCAGTTCGAAAGCAAGAAATTGCAAGTAGATAAATAGGGACCACTTCAGTGAGAAGGTAACAGCGTTCCGTGTGCTCCTGCCACATGACCATGGAAACGTCTGCTGAAGCAGACAGCGCTGGCTCTTTGGCTTTGAAACAGAGATGAGCACTGAACCCCTAGAGTTGGATACGACTGGATTTTGAGCAAGGGAAACCTTTACCTTTACCTACCTTAGGGAGTAAAAGTAAAGGTCACCAAGGCAAGAAAGGCGGCTTATAAATCGAGCAAATAAATAAATAAATAAATAAAACAGATTAAAATTATAAATTAAAAATGATTTTAAAAAAATATTAATTAAGAATGGTATAAGCTTTCATGGATTGCAGTCAACTTCATCAGATGTCCCATGTAGTTGAACCTACAAGAAAGAGAATTCTTATTTTGTGATATTATTAGTTCATACCTGTCAAGTTTTGGATTTGAAAATAAGGGAAATTTTGGCCACACCCCTCTGTGGGTGTGGTCAAATCTGTGGGTGTGGCCAAATATAGCTATGTGACTTGCTGGGCTCTAGTCATGCCTGCCACATGGACATGAAAATGTCTGCAAACACAGCACTGGCTCTTTGGAGTTGGATATGACTGGCAGATTTTACTTTCTTAGGATCAAAGATTGCTGCAAATGGTGATTGCAGCCGTGAAATAAAAAGGTGACTGATGCTTAGGAAACAAGCTATGAGAAACCTGGGGAACATAGTTAAAAGTAGAGGCATTACCTTGCAAACAAAAAATTGCATAGTCAAAGCAATGGCATTCCTGGTGGTAATGTATGGGTGTGAGAGCTGGACCATTAGGAAAGCTGAGCGCAGAAAAATAGATGCCTTTGAAATGTGGTGTTAGAAATAGGTCGATCCTAGAAGAAATCAACCATGACGGCTCATTAAAGGTCAAATAGTAAAAATGACGCTAAAGTACTTTGGACATCAAATGAGAAGAGAGGATTCACTTGAGAAAGCCTTGATGCTGGGAAAGGTGGAGGACAAAAGAAGGGGGTGGCCAAAAAGAAGATGGCTAGATGGTATTGTAGATGCAATGGGCACAAAGCTGTGTGGACCAAAGAACCCTTTCCCCATCTTCTTGGGGGACTTTTGTTTTCTTTCTTGTTTACTCATTTTTAATTTTAAAAAAATTCTGGGAAGCAAAGAGCAGAATAGTTAACCAGCCCCCTTGGGTGAACTAGTCCTGCATGTGGCTAGACACCACCCTCCCCAATTAGGGTGGAGGAGCAAGGGATTAATTCCCCCAAATTAACCAATCTATTTGTTCCTCACTGCAACCAGTTGAAGCATCAACACCTGAGAATGTCGGATCCAGCTTAAGGAAGGGAATTAGTAAAGTAAAAAGCAACCTCTGTAGTTTCCAAGCCTCCCAAGAGCTGAGGAGTTAATCTCCATATATGAAATATCGTTCACCTAGAGTAGACTCCTGTCCCATGGTGGCTCCAACCACCACCAGCAAAAATGAAGCATCCATGACCATGTGGCAGGGAAACGAAAGAGAAACTACAGAAGGCCCCCACCACCTCCTCTCTCTCCTTCCACAAGCGAAAAGCCACAGTGACCTCTGGTGGCAGGAAAAACATAATGCAGCTTCGCCTGTGAGGGCTCCAGTCAGGATTTTTTTTTTAAAAAAAAGGGATATTACGGGGAAATTAATAAAACGGGAGGGGGCGGGAAGAGGGGTAAAAATAAGGGGTTTTCCTGAGGAAAATGGGATACTCGACAGGTATGTATTAGTTTATTATTAGCAAGCAAACACCTCAATATAACAACCAAGCTCCCTTGCCCTATAGGTAGAAGTGGAAAATCTGTCACAGAGTTGCCCTTCCCCCACAGGAGATCTGCCTTGAGAGCAACATGATTGGGACTTTTGCTGTTCGCCATCTCACCAAACAGGTAGTTGGGGAAAAGTTGGGAGGGAAAATAAAAATGAAAAAACAAAAGGTCTAAAGTGTTTCCAACACAACAAGTAACGCTCTAAGCAAAGCTAGGAACTCAGGAGTATTTTGTTTTTCTTCTCAGTCTTATAGTTCTCCCTCCAGCAGTTCCTTTTGGTTAGAAAAATTGGGCCTCCAGCCATTCTTGTGAAATCACTACCCAACAGGAACCCAATCAGGGGAGGGAAGGGGGTATCTGACAAACAAATGGACCAAATGGGAAACTCCATGTCTACTCCTTGTTTGGTTTGATTGCCAAAGGCTAATAATAAAATTAGACATCTACTTTGGGCCCAACCAGATTAGCAGGAATGACCTGGCTAGGTCTTATTAAGAAACATATGATTTGGAATGGATCCCTATTCAAACCATTGTATGGAAAGTACTATGTTTCGGTATTTGCAAGTCCAAATAATAAACAAACAAACGGTATTGAATTAAAGGTATCCCCAGAAAGGCAGTAGTTGGCTGAATGACTTTTTAAGAAATAAGCCAGACTCTCCATTCCAAAAAGGCAGTTGCTGCTGAGCCTGAAGGAAAATGTGCATATGGTCCCCCTCGTCTATCTAGGTTATTACGTTCTAACCTGTTGCAGGATCAGCCTTTGAAGAAATGATGGGGCTATTAGGGAGTGTACTGAACAAGTTAGAACTGTACACTTTGCAATGAAAGCGCCTAAGGAAGGACAACATGTCTTGAACAATATATATTATTATGATCTTTATCTCTCTGTAAGATCCCTTGCAAGGCCCTCACTGCAGTATCTGAACACCTTTTGAAATTATTGCCCTGCTTATTCTCACAACATCCCTTTGGATAGTAAGGAAGTGAGGCCAGACTCCCCTGTCCCCACTTTCAATCACATTACAGGTGAGATGCTAAAAACAACAACAACTAAACAACCCTCAAGCTCACACCCAACACCACAGAAAAGAGCAGCCCAGAAGCCAACGTTAATTGAAGTTATCTGTTGCAATCTGTCTGAATTTTGTCTGTCTGAATCATACCACTCTCTTAAGTTGTCTTCCCTTTTCCTTTATTTCCTCGCATACAGCAGCCCTATTGCTCCGGGTATGTTCAGGGGTGCCAGGTTGGCAGCATCCCATTCCCTCACATTTCAGGTCGAAACCCGATATCAGAGGTTGAACTGGGAAGGGCTGGAAGGGGAACCCAACCGCTTCTGGCATAGTTTACTATGGGAATGAGCACAAGGCAAATCTGGGTAAAAGAGCCTGGGATTTGGATGAATCCCAGCTAACCTGGCAAGATAGCAAT
Source organism: Bradypodion pumilum (assembly GCA_035047305.1). Classification (NCBI taxonomy): domain Eukaryota; kingdom Metazoa; phylum Chordata; class Lepidosauria; order Squamata; family Chamaeleonidae; genus Bradypodion; species Bradypodion pumilum. The sequence continues at coordinate 161,990,463 of JAWDJD010000001.1, read as the reverse complement.
AATATCTTGATATTATTACCAGATCCAGGGGGTGAAGTTTTGGGGGGCGGGGGGCAGACAAAAGGCCAAATGCACCTCGCAGCTACAGCTGTTGCTGCCATTCCCTGCTAGGGTTTATTATTATTATTATTATTATTATTATTATTATTATTATTATTATTATTATTATTATTATTATTATTATTATTATTATTGTTGTTGTTGTTGTTGTTGTTGTTGTTGTTGCTGTTGCTGTTGCTGTTGCTGTTGCTGTTGCTGTTGCTGTTGCTGTTGCTGTTGCTGTTGCTGTTGCTGTTGCTGTTGTTGCTGTGGCCTCTCCGCGGCCCCAAAAGTGGTTCCCCGCCTTTGGAGATGTAAACCGCATTGAGTCTCCCTTTGGGCAGAGAATTGTGGTAAAGTATATAAATTATTATTATTATTATTATTATTATTATTATTATTATTATTATTATTATTATTATTATTATTATCATCATCATCATCATCATCATCATCATCATCATCATCATCATCATCATCATCATCATCATCATCATCATCATCATCATCATCATCATCACACACGCTGGTGGAGAAACGCATCCCTCTGGCCCCTCTTAAAGTTCTGTTAGTTTCCTGTGTTTCTTTGACTTTGCCCTGCAGTCTGTGCTGTTACAATGTATCTCTATGGGAACGACGTTATACAAAGCAACAAAAAGGCAAAAAACGTTGTGGCACTATAAATACTGCTGTATTTGAATGTTAGCTTTCTTCATATATCGCTTTAAAACTTTACATCCTCATGGGCTCAATATGGAGCAAGACTACTCCTGCTTTTTGTAATCATGTTATAATTATGAACATTTAACCCAGCTGGTTTGATTACCATGTATTGCATGCTTTAAAAGGTTCTTCTTACTAGTCATTCTTTGACATCTGTCAGCACATAAGAATTCACTACTGAGGCTTGGGATGCGATGTAAATTTTCTTTGTAAATTTCTTCACATACTTACAAAGTTTATCTAGGTAATTTTCCTTGTGGATTATGATTTTCTTTGTGGAATTTTCTTGTGAAATCATCTATGTCCATGCTCATGAAAATATTGTATGGTTTTACGGAGATGATGTATATATGTTGTATATATGTACATAATTGTATATAATAGATAGTTCATTAGATTATGTTAATTATTGATTGTTTATTTTTTAGATCCCTGATGAAAGTGTTTACTGAAAAATCAACCTATATACCAGAAGGGTTTTGGATCTGAATCTTATGAATCTTAAGAGTTTGAACTGTGATTAAACATTTGGATTATTTGAATCTTTGCCTCAAACGGTTGGTTTTCATCCTAATCAATTTATACATATCAGGTAAAGAGGAACACAATGGTTAGGATATAAGATAAATATACACATCAATGTCGGGGTTTTTGTTTTTTACAACTGGTAATACCTGTTATTCAGATTAGTTGTGAAGCTTCACCCTTTTGAATTGCAAATGGTTACTAGATGGATGCAAGACAAACATTGTGCATTATACATTTGCTAAATGAGTTTTCCCCTTCAGGTCTAGCATCTATTGTGTGAGTGGCCAAGCTTGAAGCTCTTCCCTTGTTCTGGAGGCACGCAGGTAGGTATTGATCTGTGGGTTTGCAATATAGTGTGGTACTGAGATGTCAATTTTGTAGTTTCACAGTGTTGTCTAGGAGCTTTGTGGGTGTGAGTTGAATTTCCACTCTTATGTATCAATATTATCTCTGTGTGTTTAAAACTAAAGGGGGAAGAAAAGAAAAGATGGTTCCATGCAGATTAATGGCTACAGACAGAATATATTGCCACACACCAATCTCAATCTTCAATTTTAAGCTAATTATGCATTCAGTTTTTGCTCAATTCAGTCATCATTTCAAATTGGGTTGAAATAACATGTGAGGAGGAAGAGGGACCACATACCCATCCTCAATGTGTTGTGTAACATTAAGAATTTGACCATAACATACCGGTAACCTGGCTGGCCTGAAATCTGCTTGCTCCTTCATGATTTTTCCATCAATAAATTCAGAAATATGATTGTGAACTATCTGTTCCATTGCCTTGTAAAGATGGCAATAGTGACACTGGTCGGTAGCTTTTTAGGTCATCTGGGGCTTTGCCAGGTTTCAATAAAGCAACAACTCTAGCCTGTCGCCATAATTTAGGAACCTTAAGTTCATCTATGCAGTTGTTCATTAATTGCAGGAGTAATTCCAAAGTGCAGGCACCAAACTGCCTTATCTGCTCTGTTCTTATGTCATTGATACCTGCTGCTTTATTTGGTTTCATGCTGTTTATAGCTTCCTCCAATTCACATGCCACAAAGTGGCTATTAAGTAACCCCCCTGGTTGTAGAGTGCCTGATATCTATCCAGCAGCATAGTGCCTGATATCTATCCAGCATGATATTGTCAGTCAGGCCCTGGATGTACTGGATGTGGCATCCCCTTGAAATATTTTTCCTTGATATTACTTTCACAAGATGGACAAATTCATGGTATTTATCAGGATGCAGAGAGATCTTCTCCTCAATTTTATTTATTTATTTATTCGTATTTGTATCCTGCTTTTCTGGTGTGTGCACCACCCAGAGCAGCTAACAGCATATACATAAGTACATACAATCATAAAAACATTTAAAAACCCACCCCAGACCCACCCAACCCCTTAAGACAAAATAAAAACAATAGAAAAACTAACAGCTAAAACCATACAAAAATGCATAAAAACAGCTAGGTAAAAAACATCCGACAACTCCAGCAATGATCTATAATCTTGGGCAGCTAGACTAGCCAGCGGACCTGGGCCGTACCACAGGATGGGTCCCAGACCCCCTGGCACGATTTTGTCCAATTGCTCTCAAAATTCACCCATTTAGCTTTCTTAAAGTTAAACTGTCTGCAAAAAGGCACCTCCTGGGGTTCCACTGGAGCATTTACTATGCACATGATGGGTCTGTGTTGAGTGTGTGGGATCAGATCATCAACAACTGTCAGACACTGTGCTGCTATCTTCTTGCTAATAAAGATGATGCCTGGATTGTACCCTCCCCTCCATCTACCACTGTTAAAGGATGCAGGAATTCAGATCATGGACAAGTTGGAGGTCATTGGCGTCTGCCCAAGATATAAGTTGTGCACATCCTCATTGGTCTGGTTACATCCCTAAGCCACACTGTGACAATTAAAATCTCCAATAACAAAATGCATTTGGTCATAAGTAAAATTGCCTGGTTCATTAAAACTAAAATTTGCTTCTGGCGGCTTATAGACAGAGGTGAGAAGAGAATTGTGGGGTTTGGAGGGTGAGAATTTCAATGATGTTTGTTTCTGTCAGTGCAGCTGATATTATACTGATGTTAGGTCTAAAAAAAAAATACACTCTCATACTGGACTCTCAATCACTAATTTCATTCCAGTCACTTTGGGTCAGTACCTTGCTGTCCCCTGATGTGTTTCCTGGAGTAGAAGTATGTCACATTTGTATTTCCTGTACATCTCCACTAAGAGGCCATTCTTATTACTCAAAAGTCCCTCAATATTTATTGAGATCATTGTTACAGTTGGTCTTCACAAAGACCTTTCTGGTGGATTCATTCTTCAGTTCCTTTGGTTTGATCTGGTGTTAAAAAGATTAGCTGGGAAGGTTGCCACCCAGGGTATGCCCGATTGTATTCACAATTTTCGTGGAGGCTCTTTCTGTGTACCCCTTCTGCAGCTCATTGGTTTTCTTTTAGTTTAGCTTAATTTTTATTGTCCTGTATTAATGTTATTGTAAATCATTGGTGTATATTTGTTTTTTAAGTAAATAGAGTCTTGCTGCCATCAACGCTATTCTTCCAGAGCTGACCAACCAAGGGCTCAGATGGCATTATAGGTACTTCAGGGTGATGACAGATTGGTTCAAGGATTACTATCAGTGGTTGATCGTTATCTTAAAAACCTCTCAAGTTTTGAAGGAGGTACGGTTTCAGTGGTTTTGAAGCTATTGAGTAAACTTGTTATATATATACTTGATACACTGTATGCAGACTGAAGTGGTGGACATTAACAGTAGTTCTGCAGCTAAAGGAGCATGTGGAATGGTATTACTTAGTTAATAATTGTGAGGGGACTGGGAGAAAACAGACAATGATTAAGAACTTCCTGGCTGAATGGATGAGGCAGGTTGTATACATTATACATCTGAAGGCCTCATGGCCTCACGGCTGTGACACCAATGACTCTTCTAGTTCAAGCAGACCGAGACATGGATGGATGCCATCATATCTGATGACCCTACAAAAACAAAGGTTTGTTTTTCAGTGACTGATCTTTCTAGACCACGTCTGCTCTTAATCATCACTTGTTATACCCAAAGGACTCTTTGAGTGTCTTCAGTCAGAAGCAGTCTGAGTGATTACTCTCAGGAATTTCCTGCTTCCCATTATGAAATACTCTGGTGGAGCTAAAGAGTTTTGAGAATTTCCAAAGCACAGCTTTGCCCTCTTACCTCAATTAACACCAATATTCTGAACACTGCATGATCAACTGACCCAAATAAGAACAATGAGTAAAGGACGCATCAGTAACATACTACTTTCCACAGAATGTAAGATTACTTTTAAGAAATAATATAGTGATTGTATTTCTATTAGTGTAACAAATAGCATTCACTTGTTCACTTGTTGTTTCTAAAAACTGTTTGAAGGTAGACCATTGTGGGGGGATTCATGTAATTTTTATGTCATTTCCCTATGTTTTTACTATATTTTACTTTTAAATTGGGTGGGAGTTTACAGTGATAAGTAATAAAGACTTTCCCCACCTCCAAAATAATGATTAACAGTAGCATGTTGTAGTTTAAGGCCAACATTCTAAGTTTTTGCCTAATTTATTTTGCTGTTGAGATTTTCAGGTTGTGTGTGCAGTGCTATAGTAGGCTGGACATCTCAGTGAGTTGGCTACCAGAGGTTAGGTGTTTGATTTCCGCTGTGTCTCATAGGAGAAAATCCAGCCTATGGAGCCTTGGGCAAGCTGCATAGTCCAAGAACAGCACAACAACCAACAAATTCCATCCAACAAAAAGTCCTTTACTGCAGGAAATGCCTCAATGGCTGAGAGAAAATGAAGCTTTCCGGTTTACAGCTTTTCGAAAATCTTCCACTGGTTTTCTACAAATAATGGGTAATACAAAACATTCATAAGCTGATGATATATACACACACATATTTACATATTTACAAGCATGTTGCACTCAAGGTTGTATATCAAGTTTCAATCAATGAAGGCTTACCTCTGCTACAGTGTAGCAGAATGTATAAGTATTAATAGTTTTATTAGCGTCAGGCTATTAGTAGAGTCTCATTTGCCCAAGACGTTACTTTGGATAGTCAAATGACTGCTTATATTCATATTCTACCCTGCCCAGGTGCAAGCATGCTAGAGCGGTGAAAATTTCTTAAAAGATACAGAGAGGATATAACATGTGAAAGTACCTAAGACGACAGTAGACCTGGCTACAACACCTTCTATAATAAACAGCTGAGATCCTGGTCGGAGTTTAATCCAAATGGAGTTAATGAATTAAATAAATGAATGAAATGCGCTTCCCTGTGTAATAATTTATTATTAATGTCTATTTTATCATATAAGTTGGGAAGTATTTTTTCTAATGCAATAAATCTAATATCATCTTCACTGTGCTTGTTATCGAGAAAATGCGACACGAGAGGTGCAGTAAGTAAGTGGCTGCGGATCCGAGAGCGATGCTCAAGGATCCGAACCTTTAGGTGCAACCGATGTAAAACTTTGCACATGGGCAGATGATGGCATATACTACATTTTGGGAGTTACAATTAGTACACACAGCCAGTGAAAATTTGCGTTGTTGCCCAGGAATCGTCACAGTTTTAGCTTCAATAGCGAAGCGACATGCTCCACAGCCCCCACACCGAAAGTGCCCTCGAATAATAGACGAAGGATTGGCACTAAGAGCGTCTGCACGAACAACCATATTCCCAATATTCTGCGTCTTTTTGAAGCCTGTAAAGGGCTTCTGGGAACAGCCTGGGATATCCTCAATAATGTGCCAGTGGAAGATTTTCAAAAAGCTGTAAACTGGAGAGCTTCGTTTTCTCTCAGCCATTGAGGCATTTCCTGCAGTAAAGGACTTTTTGTTGGATGGAATTTGTTGGTTGTTGTGCTTTCACTCCGTCCTCCCATTGTTTCTACATAGTCCAAGAACAGCGCCAGAAGAAGAGAATGGGAAACCACTTCTAAGTACTCTATAATTTGAAAATCCTGATCACCATAAGTCAGAATTGACCTCATGACATATCATTATTGTCATTAATGCAACATTATGAATTTAGAATAGGATATTTTCAAAGGCTCACATACTAATTATGGTGGTGACATAAAATGTAAAATTAAAATGTCTGTTTGGCAGGATAAGACTGCAGGTGAGCTGTATCCTATGGGTTAAGGAGGCAGATATGCCTGGGGTGGAGGGGAACGGGCCACTCTGGAACAAATCTAATCAGGCCTGTAGACTTAAAACTCAGTCTGCAGTTTTCAAATCATTTCATTTTTAGAGAAAAGCAAAAATAACATTCATTATTTTTTAAGAGTGTGTGAGAGAGCAAGCTGATGAGTGTATAAACCCTAAAAAGCTGCAAAACATGTTCTGGGTGCTTACCTCTGGATATTGTTCTTATTTTCACATTAAGGATCTTTGTCTAGCTCCCACACACCATGCCACACCTACAGACTACTTGAAGGTTCAACTGTGAACACTGGATGATCTCACCATTCATTCTGAAACCATAATCCCTGTACTTGTTTCTTAGGCAAATTGTGTTAATGAACTAAACAGAATATTTAATTTAATTTCCCACTTGTATGCCACAACAATCAGGAACCCGACTCAGGGCAGCTCACACAATAGTTATACAATATACACAATAATACAATATACAAAATAATTGTGCAATATTCAGCTTACAAGATCAACACATAATAATATATAACATACAGTACAATACTGCACTGCAGTAGCCTCTCCGCCCCAGCCGCAGACAACGTCTGAGGGCGCGGTGGCGGCAAAGTCCTGCCGCCTGCCGCCATAGCAGCATTTTCAAGTCCCGGCCAGGGGCGGGGTGCCTGCTGCTGCCATGGCGCCTGCTGCTGCCATGGCCTCTCCACCCCAGCCACAGGCAAAGTCTGGGGGTGGTGACGGCAAAGTCACCTGGCTGGTGGAAAGGGCCAGGAAGTTAGTCATTTTTAAAAGCTGTGCCCTGTTTTTTTGATCATTCTTAAAATGAAAGATCTAAAGGGTGCATTGAAAAAAGTTTAGGAACCTCAGACATAGTTTAGGAACCTCAGAACATTAGAAATTGGCACTAGTTGTATATACAGTATCAGCCTTCCTTAGCCTGAAACCCTTCAGATGTTTTGGCCTATGATTGACCATCATCTCTAAACTTTGGCCCATACTGTTCATACTGTCCAGGGAAGATGGGAGTTACAGTTGAAACATCCAGACTAATCTGGTTTAAAGAAGTCTAGAATTGATACTGACCTCTCTGTGTGGTAATCTCTGGACATAGAGACTTGAATTGTTCACACAAAATATGGCAGGGACTAAGAGAGTTGACAGTGGCATTTTTTGTGGAAACTTCACAAGCCTTGTCATGCATTCAAAAATGATATGGACAGGCTTGTGAAGTTTCCACACAAAATGCCACTGTCAACTCTGTTTTATATGCAAAGGCTATTGCTTTTTATTTGTGAAAGAGAATGGTGTGGTTCAAAAGACAGGGAGCAAAGCTAGACATGAGAAGAAAGCCAATCCTAACAAAAACCACAGAGATTGACCCACAAAGAATGTGATAAACAAGAAAGACGGAGCTCTTAACATCCACTGTGAGAAAATCCTTTTTTGCAGGGAGATGAGGTGGTATTTAACTGCATGGTATCAAATTAAGATCCTGCCAAGGTCAGTTGTAATAACCATACATGGGTTGAATGAGAATCTTGTTGCCTGCATTTTTTCAAATCAAACAAATGAATCAACTTCCTCCACGAATTGTTCCCTCACATTTTGTTATGGTGCCCTTCTAGTCTATAACACACATTTCTCATGGATGTCCTTGGAAAGCATTTGGAAACTTCAACTGATGTCAAGGAATCTCCTACAATTCTCTTTCCCTCATTCTCTTCCTCCTCCCACTCATCTGAATCAGCATTGTTAGCTGAATCAAGAGTTAGTCTTGGTGCTGATATTAACACTGGCCAAAAACTTTCTTAGCTCTTTCCAAATGTAACAGTGGCACTTCAAGTGTTCCTTCTCATCTCTGAATAGTTTTATTTCCTGGAAAAAGTGACCTCCTGACCAATTGACTGAAAAACAGAAATTGTTTTGAGAATCTAGAATGAGCTAGTAACTATATCATTTAGAAGGACTAGAACTTTATTCACGAATTGACTATGTTTTGGCTTCAGAAAGTATGATAGATAAGGTTGAAAATATTGAAATTGGTATGATTAAGGAATCTGATCACGCTAAAATAATTACAGAATTTAAACTAAGTGATGACAAACAAAAAAGGGGTACATGGAGCTATGATACAAGGTTATATAGAGATCAAAAGAGTAAGGAAACGATAATAAAAAGATGGGAAGAGTGCTGGGAAATTAATGATACAAAGGATGTAAATGATGGAATATTATGGGATACCATGAAGGCAATATTCAGGGGAGAAAGCATTAGGCTCTCTTGTATTAATAATAGGCAAAATAAGGAAAAGGAAAAAGAGTTAGAGGACGAAATAAAGAAGTTGCAGGATATTCATGCAAGAACGGGAGATAGGGACATATTCGATAAAATGCAAAAATTAAAAAGAGAATTTATTGAAAAAGATATTGAAAAGGTAAAGAAGAATTTAATTTATTTGAAAAGAGATTACTTCGAGTACAGTAATAAAAATTCTAAGCTATTAGCTAGAGCCGCTGAAGAAAAGAAAGATAAAAGAGGAATTTCAGTTTTGATAGATAAGTATGGCAGAAGGTGTAATAAGTTAGTAGATAAAATTCAAATTGTCAAGGCTTTTTATCAGGAATTGTATTCGAGGAAGGACGTAAATACGGATGAATTAGAGCGATATTTAGATAAGTGGTCAAGAATAAATTTAAGCTTGGAGCATAGGAGTTACATGGATGAAAAGATAACACAAAAGGAAATAAAGGAGGTCATAAAAAGGTTAAGGATAGGCAAGGCTCCAGGCGAGGATGGTTTATCGGTGGAGTTTTATAAAGATTTTAAAGAGATGCTGTTACCAAAAATGGAAAGGATTTTTAATTATATTTTGGAGGGAGGGAGAGTTCCTAAATCGTGGTATAGTACAATTATAATTTTAATTCCAAAGGTAGGGAAAAATCTGGAAAAAAATGAATCCTATAGACCGATTTCCCTGATGAATCAGGACGAAAAAATTTTTACGGCCATTTTAGCTAATAGATTGAATAATTTTAGTGGTAAATACATTAATAAGGATCAAGTGGGATTTATGAGAGATCGGTATATGTCGGATTTGACGAGAAGGATGGTTGACTTGACAATTATTGCTCAGGAACAAGAGGAGCATGTGGGTTTCTTCTCCCTGGATATATTCAAAGCTTTTGACTCGATCCAATGGATAACTATAAAGGAAATTATAAAGAAATATGGATTCGGACAAAAATTTTGTGGGGTAATTGAGCAGTTGTATCAGCAAGGCTCGGCTAGGGTTAAATTAAATGAGGAATTAACAGGGGAGATTAAATTGGAAGCGGGCACAAGGCAAGGAGATCCATTGTCGGCATCTTTATTTATAATGGCCATGGAATTGTTAGCTAATGTAATAAGGGAAGATAAGGAATTAATTGGAATTGAAGGTATAAAAATTAGCCAATATGCTGATGACACCCTAATAACAATAAAAAATCCACAGAATACACTAGGGAAGATATATGGGCATTTAGAGGAATTTCAAAGGGTGACGGGACTTAAGGTAAACTGGGATAAGTCAGAAGCAATTCTTTTTAATGTGGATTTGGACATACAAGAAAGTTTAAAAGCTAAATTTAAAATACAAATTAGAGATAATATAAAATACCTGGGGATAAACATTTCAAATAAATATGATGATTTAAAAAGGTTAAATTATGATAAATTGGAAAAAGAATTAAAAGAAATGATTTTACGGTATAAGAAGCTAAATTTGTCGTGGTTTGGACGCGTTTCGCTATGTAAAATGAAGCTTTTACCCAAATTAAATTTCTTATTTGATACCCTGCAAATATATATGAAAGAGAAGGAATTAAAGGTTTTTCAAACTATATTAAATAATTTTTGTAACGGTGGAAAAAGGGCCAGGATACCAAAGTTTTTATGGTATTCATCACAAAAAAAGGGCGGGTTAGGAATTCCAAATATTAAAAATTATTATTGGGCATTTCAACTGAAGAATATTTGTAAAATTTTAGTGAAAGAAGAATCGATTTGGGGAAAAATTGAATTGCGAGAGAAACTGGGTGAAGAAATATTAATGTTTTTGGGCAAAGGGAAAGCAAAAATTAATGCTACAAATAAATTGTTAAAAGCTCTTTTAAAAACTTGGACATTACTGAAAAATAAATTGGCACCAGGGTTGTCCCCAATATTAGGCCTGAGTGATATGAAATCATTCCCACTGAGAATGGATAAGAGCGTAGAAGAAGTATTGAATAAGAATAATATAACTCTATTAAAGGATTGGATAACAGCATGTAGAGACAAGGAAAGAAAGTTAGATATAGGTAGACAACTTAAATTGAATTGGCTTCAATTGATGTCTATTGACAGTTGGAATAAAAGATATTTAGATGAAATGAGCTTGGATAGGGAGCGGACGAAATTTGAAGAGTTGGTACTTAGTCTAAAAAGTGGGCAGGTAAAAGTTAAGGGGTTAGTAAGCAAAATATATAAGGTTTTAGATGACTCAGATCAGCATCAGAAAGCTTTAAAAGAAACATGGGAGCTAGATTTGAATATCATAATTACAGACGAGCAGTGGAATGCTAAATGGAAAAGGAGAATAATGAGGTCTTTGTCTGTAAGAATAAAAGAGCACAATTATAAATTATTGTGGAAGTGGTACTTGACTCCGGTACGACTACACCAAATTGACAATACAAAGTCGAAATTTTGTTGGAGGTGTAAGGGGGAAATTGGAACATATGAGCATATGTGGTGGGGGTGTAAAGAGACGAACTCATTCTGGTTGAAGGTGGAACACGAAATTGGGAGAATTCTAGATGTAAGAATGAAATTGGATGTAATTTTAATTTTGTTAACAGATGTGGAGGTGGTAGAGCAACAAAAAAGGGAATTATTAGCAATTATGTTATCCAGTGCTAGACAGTGTATAGCGCGATATTGGAAATGTGATGTTACCCCAAAAATAGAGGATTGGTATAAGGAGTTGTGGAATACTGCGCTGAATGATAAGCTCACCTGGGAGTTAAATTTAAGAAAAGGGTTAATTAAAGAAAGCAAATTTCAGGAAATTTGGAAATGTTTGATAGATTATACCTTGATTAATGGTCATGGGCAACTGCCGGTGCCAGATTACATTGCATTTTTGAGATGATAATAGATAAAAGGGGAAATTCTGTCTCCGTAGCATTGTATATAGCACGTGGTGATATTTTGTTCTGTTTCTTTTTTTTTCCTGTTCTCTCTTTCTTTGCTTATTTATATTACTGTGTATTTTGTCTTTTATTTTCTTATATTGTTCTGTTTGTTATCTCTTGTTTTTTAAATTATTGGACGTGTATCGAGAAATAAATTTTTGAAGAAAAAAAAAGGACTAGAACTACCAGATGCATGAGAAGTGACTAAAAATGAATCCATTGATTTTATAACATGTAAAGAAAACAGATGTGAATCTAGCTAACTTGAATGAAGCTTTGAGTATAATCTAAATAAATAGTTATGATTATGAGACTTAGAGACAAAACCTACGGTATCATTAAGCTTGAGCCCATTCATTCAGGATAGCCCCAGCCCTGCTATTAGGCAGGTTGAGTATGTGCCTCTGACAGCAGAAAATGAGGGGTAGCAGAAGTGCCCCCTCCACCCCCATATTGTCCCCGTAGTCCATTCTGCTGCTGGCAGAGTGTCTCAGTTGTGAATCAGGCCATTCACAATTCAAGGCAGCAAACAAAATGGCTTGAGGAGGAAAAATTTAGACTTTATATTGGTGTTCAAGGATGGATTGCATGAAGTACTAACGTTGTAAGAAACAGCCATTGGAAATTGGTTTCAAGTAAGGTACTTTCATTTTAGAGGACACTAGCAGAGGTTGCCTGGCGTTGCCGGGCAGTTTTAAATGGTGTCGGAATTTTGTTGTTGTTGTTAATGTTTGTAAAGAAGAGATTAGTCTATAATTGAAATTTTTGAAATTTTTATTTATACACTTTTTTGGCAGGCTGTTATAAACTGTGATCAGTTTTGTTTGGTGTTTTGGTTTTGTGGATTAAAAAAAGAACAAAAGATGATATACTTCTAATTTTTTTATTTATTTAACCAAATAATGTTTTAGTATGTATTTTTTAAATAGTTGTACCATAGGTAATAATTTTAAAAATGTGAAAGTACATGTTTTTTTACAATAAATGTTTTTAAACTGTGTTTAGATGTTTTTGGTTTTTATTTGAGTTAAAATTCAGCACAGGATTTTGAATAGTATTTATTTTATTGACATATTTTGTGATTTGTGTAAAATTGTGATTTTGTGTTATGTTTTTAACTTGTTTTTACTCTTGGGGCCTTTTGTGTGGGGCTGTTGTGTCTTTTTGAATTGTTTTTACTATTGTGGCCAGCAGGTGGGGCTGGTAGGGGTTATCTTGTATTTTGATTGTTTTTTCTCTCGTGGACTCTGGGTGGAGCTTCTTCCGGTAAGTAGTCTCTTTCTTTATTCATTTCTTTTCCGGTGGTCGTGGAGTGAGGTGGTGAGTTGGCTGTTTTTCTTTATTGGGGTGGTGGTGGTTGGATTTTGTGGTGTTTGGCTGGGTGCTGAGTGTGTTTGAAATTTTTTGTTTTTGTTTACTTTGTATTGTTTTTGGTGTTATTTTTGGTTGTTTTTGTGTATTTTTGGATGTTTTTGATTTTTTTTGGTTTTTTGTGTCCTACGGGGGGGGGGGGATCCCCTCTCTGCCGTGTTCCCTGACCCCTTTTGTCCCCCCAAACCTTCCAGACTCATGGGACCCAGGAGAGGGGATTGAAATCAGCCCACCCTTTAATATTAAAAGGGAAATCTCAATTGGGTTTTCCCCTTTAATATCAGGGGGTGTTGTGATCCTCCTCTCCACTGGCTTCCTTGGGTTTTGGAGGGTTGGGGGGACAAAAGGGGTCTGTCTCCCCAACCCTTCCGGACCCAGGAGAACCATCGGAGAGGGGGATTCCCCCCAAAAAAACTCTGTTTATAAAGAGAAGTAACCGCTTGGTTTCTTCTTTTTAATATGGTGTGTGTGTGTGTGTGTGTGGAGGGGAATCCCCTCTCTGTCGGGTCCCCTGGGGTCAGGAGGGTTGGGGAGACAGACCCCTTTTGTCCCCCCAACCCTCCCAATCCCGGGGAGCCAGTAGAGATGGGGAGCGCAACCCCCCACCCAGTGATATTAAAGGGGAAACTCCGGTCAGGAGCTTCAGGCACCGTTGGGGAGGGGGGCTTTGGTTCCCGTGGCTTGGCCTCACTGAAAGCGAAACCCTTTTGCGGTAAGTAAAGTCAGCGGATGGAGCGCCGTCCAATGGCTTTGCTTACCTGGGAATGGGTTCACTTTCAAGGAGGGCCCATTGCCTTTCCCCCCTTGCCCCCTGTTTTTTCTGTGAGGTGCTGTGTCCAGCTGCGGAGGACCTGCACTCTCGGTGTGGTTTTTCCCCCGCTCGCCAGCTTCCTCAGTGTTCTGTGCGCTCATGGCGCGCAGGGCGCTGGGGCTTGTAGTTTGGCATTTGCATTTTTGGCTTGTGCGTTGTTGTTTTTCTGCGGTTTTCTTTTGATTGGCCGCAGCGCATTTCCGAATGTTCCTTTTGCTCGCGCCTCTCAGCCTGATTGGCTGTGGCGTGGCACAAGCAACGTTGGGAAATGAAGTTGTTTTCCTTTTTTCGCGTTTGTGGGGCTCTTGCCCCACTGGCGCATTTCTCAATCCTTCGTTGACCTGCGGACCCAGTTTGGGCATGTGCACGAATGGTCATTGCGGGCTAGTAGGGCTTGGTTTAGGATTGTATCTGAAGTTCCAACAGTTAACGCTTGATTTTATAGGTTAAGATAAAAAGAGGTATAAGGATACAGAGCTTTGTAAATATCAAGATCAGGGAGATATATATCTATTTCCAAGATATTATCTGAAGCTCACAAAACAGTGAAGATATAGATCAACATTCACACTTTCTTCCTTTCAAAGCAACATACTCAGAGGACGGAAGCTGGGATTTAGAGTGCATCATGGGTTGGAAGAAGTGAAACCTAATGTGTGATGGACATGTTATACTGTATGATTATTGACTGGATTCCCTTAGGGGAATGAAAAGGGGATAAACCATGTGTGAGGAGATAAAACCCAGAAGGTGGGGCCAAGATGCTCTCTTGATCTGATGCTTCTCTCTGAGGGTGAGCTGTTAACTTAGAAACATGTAGGTGCTTAAGCCAGAAGGGGAGCCCATGGGCTTCCTCAATTAGAAAAGCTCTCTTTTTGAGCTTTTGATAAACTTTCTTCTGTAACTTCCTCTGATTACAATATACTTTTAAAATACCCTAAGATGACTGGAGTGTTTACTTAGCTATGCACTACCTTATCTACACTGATCTAATATCCTGGGATGCTTAGCTAAGAGGGCGTCAGCTCAGAAGCAGGAACCAACCACTGGTGGGCAAGAAGTCCTATTCATGAGTAAATTTCTTTCCTGACATAGATCAGGAAAGTACAGGCAGGGTTTACGGTGAGTTTTTCAAACCCAGGAGATTTTTCTCATTGCCAGCAGACAACTCAGACAACTGTATCCAGCTGAAGCCCCTGGCTTTCTGTTCCAGGGACCTGCGGATGCTCAGATCTGGGACTCATGAGATTTCTTCCTTTTTTACATTTCCTGCTGCTGTTTGAATCCTTATTTATGACATTGGGGTTTCCCTCTCCTAGGCCCTATTCATTCATTAGCAAATTGTACATGTTTACCAGAGGAAGCATCCTAACCCTGCCCTTTTTGTTTTTCTTCTGTCATTCTCCTACATGATAAGAGAGACAGGCCTAAAAACAGAGGGTGAACTATCCATGATGGTTTCTTTATGCGAGTTGGGGCCCACATGTGGACTTACCCACACACACACAAGGATAGGGAGGACTCTTCAGACTTCCCATGGCCCTCTTTTTAAAAATTGTTGCATTAATTTTATTATTACCTTATTACTCTATTAATAATAATTTCATATCAAAAATTATTCTGGGTTGAAAGGATTTTTGCAGAAGAACCTCTGTTCAGGGAATGCCCAAATGAAGCTCCTTTCATGTCCCCAAGAGCTGAGACAGAGATGGGTGCTCAATCGATCATGTAGTACCCGGGTCTCGAACTGCCGACTTGCCAGCCTTCCAGCTAACAAGGCAAGCTTCTTAACAACTGAGCCACCACAGCCCCCTGTTACTCTGTTGGGGGTAAAATGTGGAGTATATGTATATAAGGTAAATATATTGATACAATAAAATAACTATATATTTCACATGCACAAATGTTTCCATATGCTTGCACACACACACACACACACACACACACACACACACACACACACACACACACACACACACACACACACACACACACACACAATATAAAATAGGAAACTATACAGAATGAAATATATCAATCTAAAAATATCTATGACTGCTACCCTCAATCTCCCATTACATTTTGAGCAACAAGGAGGGAGGAAATGTCTGATTCCAAACTCTTTGGAAATGTGTTTTTGGAGTGTGAGCCATTGCTAATAAAACTGATCCCAAAGAGTCATTGTTTGACATCCAAAACATCACATGCTTTTCCTCCCTCCTCTCTCTAATCTTTGCAACGAGCAAACTGAGAGATTGCTATGAACAGTCAGTCCTTGGGCCTTTTAAAGCCTTCAGGCCATTTAACATGTCGTAATCCTTCTTTTTGGTCTCATTTGGGATGCTTTTATTGAGAATTACAGACAAAGGTCCTAGTCTGGTTGTTTTGTATACTTTTCATCTCAGATAGCAGTTCACCTTCCTGATTGCACAAATAGCAATTCATTCAGGGATTCTGAGGTTTTCTCTGACTCCAGATATTACCACATCACTTCCTTGTGGAAACTCTCCATCCCACAGACAATGAGTGTGAGTGCATTGTGCATTCCTGGCTGGTACCCTCATTCAGCTATACCCTCAATTGCAAAAGGAGGCACGCAATGGGAACTTTCTTATTTGATAGTCATTTGTTGACACACAAGGGATTGTGGTGGCTTAATGGTTAAGACGCTGAACTTGATGACTAGAAGGTCTGCAGGTCAGTAGTTTGAGACCCAAGTACTGCATGACAGAGCAAGCTCCCATTCATACCTGTCAAGCGCAGCTCCGGAAAATACGGGACCTGCGCAGAATGGTTCTACGCATCCCCTTCTGTGCAGAACCCTTCTATGCATGCGTAGAATGCTTCTACGCATACGTAGACGGCTTCTATGCATGTGTAGAAGGGACTTGCGCAGAAGGGGATGTGCAGTAACCACTTTCCCCCACCACCAAATTACAGGATGGCGGTGGCTCCGGGCAGGAAAGGAAGAAAAGCGGTGTAAAATTACAGGAAATCCCGGCCAATATGGGATAATTGACAGGTATGCTCCTATTTCTGTCCCAGCTCCTGCCAACCTAGCAGTTTGAAAGCAAGAAATTGCAGAAAGATGAATAGGTACCACTCCAGTGGGAAGGTAAACAGTGTTTCATGCACTCCGGTGTCTAGTCATGCCTGACACATGTCATGGAAACATCTGCAAATGCAGACAGTCCTGGTACTTTGGCTATAAAAAGAGATGAGCACTGAACCCTAGAGTCAGGTACGACTGGCTTTTGAGCAAGGGCAACCTTTACCTTTACCATTGACACATGGTACAGCCCAATTGGACAGTGTAGTAAATTGCCACAGCATTAGCCACCTACAGATCACCAGCAAAGGAGGAAATGTCTCACCAAAGAAGAAGACAAAAGAGAGGTGCTGGTTTGCATAAAGTTGCATACATTACTACACACACACACACACATTTAGATGTAAAATTGGGAATGATATTTATAGCTTAAACAAGATCCTGGCACACTTTGGTCAAGTGAGGAAGTTTTATACAGGTTGAGCTGTGTGCTTAATCACTCTTGTCTAGGAGTTTACTGGGAGTATGCAATCTCAGGTTCCTGAGTTCGCATCTTGCAGTTCTTTAAATTTAAACCAGATTGGAAGTGGGTAACCAGTCCTTCAGAGAGAAGTCACCTTGAAAGGTAGGATGATTTTCTGGCAGCCCTTCAAATGGAGGACTGTCACTCCATTTAAACAGCAGTTATGCTCTATTAAACTTTTTTTAAAAAATAGATAGTAGACTTCTTGGCACTGCAAAAGTGAGTTTTGTTTAACCATTAGGAAATGTGTCTTGATTTTTTTGCTTCCCACTCTTGTTAACATTCTTTAAGTAAACAAAAGTCTGTATCACTGCTAAGGATGGGACTTTTGCCATTCAGTCTTAGGTGGTTCTGCTAATATAGTCCAGCTTCCTGTTGGTATTGCACTCCACTTTCCTGACACCATCATATCTCACCATGTTAAGACATATATCCATGAAAAGGAGTATTACAACAGCAGTGTTTAGTATCTACTTCTAAGGGGTAATCCACAGCTTTCCATTGCTTGTGCCTTCTACGTGAATTGTATTATGACTCCTTAAGATTACTTGTCATGTTTGCCATGCTCAATGGAAGATGGAGACAAAAACACTTGGAGAGCACCAATTGAGTAAGGCTGATACACAGGTACAAATCTCCTCGTATATTTCTGTGGCTGAATTAAAAGAGTAGAAGGGGTGAGCAGACTTAATAAAATATATTTGAAAGGATGACCACAAAGATCAGAAGTTGAATTAATCCATGAGATGAAACAGTTCTATGCAACCCAAAAGGCTATTTTTGCATATGTAGTAAGTGACTAAAACTCTGTGTTCCACTTTGCAAAATCTGAAATGTCTCAAGTACGGCATATAATTTTATGGATGATTGTATTTAGAACTGAAACTGAAACTGAGTCAGATTTATTGTTCACAAGGACTGAAAGTGAATAAAACATCTAGCTCATAACCTCCCCTTGAAGTAAAAACAAGCCATGTGACTCTCTTATAGCCTTTACTTCCTCTTGTAAAAGCCCTTAAAGCAATTGTGTAATGGAGTGAGATCATTGAATTCTGCATTTGAAGGCGTTTGGGGTAAGTTGGCAATTCACACATGCAAATTACACCTTAATTGTTGTGTTTGTCAAGTGAGCAACAGACAACAGCTATTTTCTAGTGGAATTTCCCTCTGCAATGGGAAGCTACCCTGAAAAGCTCTTTTGGGAAGGTTGGCATCAGCAAGGCGTGGCAGGAAAAGCATCCTTCCTTCCTCAAGGTTTGTTCTGTTCTGTTTCTTAACATTCTTGGAGGAATTGATAAGACTCCATAAAATCTGCGTCATTTTTACACCCCCCCTTCTTTATTTTTACAAAGAGACATTGTATTATGAGAGATGACAGTTTATTGACTAGCACATAGTGGATGTGATGAAGACAATATTATTGGGCCCGAACTTATTTTAAAAAACCTAGAGTGATATGTACATAACACCTACATAATGTGTGGCCTATAGCTATATCTTTTTTTTACAGGCATTTTATGAAGACTGTCAAAAAGACAGATTAAGCGGGTTCCAAATTAAATCAGGCTTGAATTCTCTAGAAGTGAAAATAGATGGACTGAGGCTGTTGTAGTGGAGCTGTATCACAAGAAGACAAGACTTAATGGGAAAGGCAGTAAGTGGAAAAGTGGTAGGCAGTATGAAAACAGGAAAACCTAATTTGAGATGATAGGACCTTTTAGAAGGCATTAATTCTTGAGGTTATATGGGGGCAATCTCATATCTTTCTTCCTGAGCATAGCTAGAACTAACATTTCCCTAAAATGGCTAGAATTGTTAGGGGAAATGTCCGTTCAAGCACCAAGGGAGACATTCTGTTTAGTTCCTAACCCATCATCATCATCAGCTCAGCTACATTTTTTCTACAACTTGATCCCCAATTTCTAGGCTTGCTCTTTTGGTCTGCCCTAAACACCAATATTGCTGAGAAGCAACAATAAAAAACACAGCCAAGTTGATTCTTACTGATGGCAATCCTTTCCAGGATTTTCTAGGTATAAATTGCTCAGAAGTGGTTTGGCATTACCTTCTTCTGGGCATGTTTTTTTTTGGACTGTGCTGCATGCTCATGGTTACTTTCTGTAGGTTGGCTCTTCCTGTGGGAAGCATTGTAGGGAATTCAACTCCCATCCTCAGACTCCTCAATCAGATAACTAACCCACAGAGCTATCCAGCTAGGTCTTCTGGTCCCTTGATAGGGGTGATGGTGTCTTGGTTCCAACTGTGCCAAGGAAAGAAAAAATAAACTTCCCCCATTCTATGTGTTGCATTCCCAGTGAGAATTCTACCCTCCCACCACATTAATTTAGCTTAGTAAAAATGTAGTCATACCCAGTGGTGGGCACCAGCAGGTTCGCACCAGTTTGCCAGAACCAGTAGCTGAAATTCTGGCTGGCCCCGCCCATCCAAGTTTTGAAATAAAGTAGTCCTAATTAATTCAGGTGCAACACAGGGCTCCCCCTCCCCCGGGTCATGCTCACCATACCACACCCACCAGTGGAGCCCACCATTGGTCATAACAAGGTAAAGGTCGCCATTCTTGAAAGCCAGTTGTATCTGACTCTAGGGTTCAGTGCTGTTTATAGCCAAAGAATCAGCGCTGTTTGCATCTACAGACATTGCCATAGACATGTGGCAAGCACGGCTAAACACTGGAGTGAACAGAACGCTGTTTACCTTCCCACTGAAGTGGTCCCTATTTATCTACTTGCAATTTTTTGCTTTCAAACTGTTAGGTTGGCAGGAGTTGGGACAGAGATGGGAGCTCATTCTGTCATGCAGCACTCAGGTCTTGAACTGCTGACCTGCCGATCTTCCAGTCTTCAAGTTCAGTGCCATAACCATTAAGCCACTGCAGTCATCCCTACAAAATGATATTTAAACATTAGACTCAAAACAATACCTGTCAACTGCGGCTCCGGACAATCCGGGATCTGCGCACAACGGTTCTGCGCAAGTCGCGTTCTACGCATGCGTAGAAGGCTTTTACGCTTGTGTAGAACCCTTTTACGCTTGCGTAGCCTTCTATGCAAGCGTAAAAGCCTTCTACACATGCGTAGAACGTGACTTGCGCAGAAGGGATGTGCAGTACCTCTTCCCCCCCCGCTGCCAATTCCGGGGTTTTGGCAGCTGCGGGCGGAAAATGGCGCAAATCAGTGCTGAAAATCGGGAAATCCCGGCCAATCTGGGAAGGTTGACAGGTATGCTCAAAACCCACAAAATAACAATGAGGCATTATATTGAAGCTACAGAAACAACGGCACTGAAACACATCAGTTTAAGATAATCAGTTCTAAATTATCCATAAAGTAACTTAGTTTCTTAGATTTGTACAAAATAAAAACAGAAAGAGATGGTGCTTTGCAGATCTCCAGAGAAAGGGCATTCCATTATCTCTTCTGATCCCCTCCTTCCTAAATAGAAAAAAGAAAAGAAAAAAAGTCTGGTATCAAAAGGCAACAGGATGGGTGTAAAGTTCATTGATCTTAATGATTATACATTAGCACGGAAGAAGGTAATGTGAGTCACAACACACTGAACAATGCAAGGGACAAGGAAATATCCTTTATATATCATGTGATTCAAAAATCCAAGTTAAATACTGATGTGACCTTTGTAAAACAAATATGGGCAAATGGGGAGAAAAATATTAGATACTGTACATATAACAGATAATGGTGGAGGCATTGTCATACAGGACACTGTGGATTATGACCAAGAGCTTCTTAGACAGTTGGGTGAAGTAAGATTTTATAAATGTCTTAGAGGGAACCCGACCAAGAATATTGTAACTATTCTGAAAACTGTGTTATATGAAGGGTATTCCTTTAACTATATTAATGACAAAACCTATGAATACCTGTCTTTCCCCTTTTACAAGGTACCTGTTTTCTATACACTACCTAAATTGCATAAAATGTGTAAAGATAATCCACTTATCCCAGGGAGAACTATTGTGGTAAATACGGGTTCCGTATTAGAAAGGTCTGCCAAATACGTAAATTCTTTCGTCAATCCGTTCACTAGGAACACACCATCATTTGTTAGGGACTCGTCGGATTTTATCAACCAGTTAGAGAATGTCTATGTCCCAGTGGGTGCTGAGTTACTCACACTTGATGTTAAATCTCTGTATACTCATATCCCTTTAGAAAGTGTAAGACCCATCCTAGAAGAGGTTTTAAATTCTAGAAGCTTAGATATGCCTCCTACTCACTTTCTATTGGACCTAGCAGATGTTGTCCTGGAAAATAACTATTTCAGATATAAAGACCAGTTTTTCCTGCAGGTGCAAGGAGTCGCCATGGGGAGCGCACTTGCACCAGCCGTGGCGAATCTGTACATAATTAAATTCAAAACCTCATGTGTGTTCAATAGTGACATCAATCCCTTTCATCACAATATGATGATTTATAAAAGATTTATTGACGACTTGTTTTTCGTATTTGATGACATAAATGTTATCCCTAATTTTATTAAGTGGATTAATACATTAGATAGCAACTTAAGCTTTTCCGGGCATTATGATGCTGTGGTGGTACCTTTTCTTGATATCTCTGTGTATATTCATAACAACAGTTTGCATATGCGCCTCTTTAGAAAACCCACAGACAGGAATGCCTATCTAGATTATCGTTCCTTCCACCCGGGCCACCTAAAAAGGAATGTACCTTTTAGTCTTCTAGCCAGGGCCAAGCAGAACTCCACCAGGAAGGGTGACTTTATAAAAGCAGCGGCCACGATTAAAAACTTCTTAGAAGAAAAAGGGTATCCCAACCATATCATTAACAATCAATTTCAATGCATCTGTAACACCCCTAGGGAAGCTTTTTTGTTCCCAAAAGCAGGGAACAATCTCACTTTATTCATTGTGCCTTTGAATATTCGCCTTTGGCATTTAAAATCAAGAATATTATCTCAAAATATTGGCACATCATTGAGGATATCCCAGGATGCTCCCAGAAGCCCTTCATGGGTTTCAAAAAGATGCAGAACATTGGCAATATGGTGGTTCGTGCAGACGCTCTGTGTGCTACTCCCTCGTCTATAATTCGAGGGCACTTTCGATGTGGGGGCTGTGCAGCATGTCGCTTCGCTATCAAAGCCAAAACCTTGAGGATTCCTGGGGAACAACGTGAACATATACTTACCGGGTGTACTAATTGTAACTCCCAGAATGTGGTGTATGCTATCATCTGCCCATGTGCTAAGTTTTACATTGGTTGCACTGGACGCCCCCTGAAGGTCTGGATCCTTGAGCATCGCTCTCGGATCCAGAGCCACTTACTTACTGCACCTCTTGTGTCGCATTTTCTTGACAATAATCATAGTGAAGACGAGATTAAATTTATTGCCTTAGAAAAGATACTTCCCAACCTATATGATAAAATGGACATTAACAACAAATTATTATGGAGGGAAGCGCATTTATTCATTTATTCAATTCATTAGCACCATTTAGATTAAACTCAGATCAGGATCTCAGCTGTTTAACTGTCGGCTTAGGTTACATCTTATATGTAAATATCCTCATTGTAGCTTTAAGAACTTTCAGTGTTCTCTAGCATGATTACACCTGGGTATGGTGGAGTAAGAATATAAGCAGTCATTTTGACTACTTTAAGTAACATCTAGGGCGAATAAGACTCTACCATAAAAGCCTGACGCGAATAAAATTAAGAATATATACACTTCTTGAAAAAACTATATCAGAGGTAAGCATATCTATTGATTGTAACATGGTGTACAATTTTTGAGTGTAACATGCTTGTAAATATGTATATATTATTAGTCTTTATATCAGTGTAAAATATTACTTATTGTATCATTGTAGAAAACCAGTGGAAGATTTTCGAAAAGCTGTAAACCGGAGAGCTTCGTTTTCTCTCAACCACTGAGGCACTATTTTCCTGCAGTAAAGGACTTTTTGTTGGATGGATTATTGTCTCTTTGTGCTTGATCTGTAGTGCAGGGACTAATTCTTGAGGGTCTTTTTTGTTCTGTGGTTCTTTGTTTTTAAACCAGCATGGATGGGACAGCCTGTCCAATAAAGGATGTCTTTAGGCTGAGGAGGCCTATAGTCAGTGGACTGTCCTTTGGATACATGGCTAATAGGCAAGAAATCTACCCTTGCTAACATGCCAATTCATGGCTCATGGAACAACATATATTTCCTACACAGCTGTCACCTTTCCCAGGATTTAATGCCTGGGCTAGAAAATGATCATAGGTACCACATAGGCCCAGGCAAGAGCTCATTTTTCATAAATCCCCAAAAGGAAGGGATGAAAGAAATGGACATCAAGGAGGAAATGCTGTGAATGTCTTGTGAATTCAAGACAATAAATATAGCAGTGAGCTGTGTCACAGGTGTAGAGGAGCCCGAGAGGGAAGAATCAGAGTCATTCATCAAATACAGAAGCCCTGTATCCACAGATAAAACTTCAGTTTTGTCTGGGCGGCAAAGTTTTTTTTAAAAAAGTTGGTATTTAAAAGGACATCAAAATAAAGTTAGACATGATGATCCTTGGAGGTCACTTGCCCTTTCTGTCCCACTGCAAAAACAAGCAGATCTTGATTTTAAAGTATTAAAGCAGTGTGGGAAACATGCTATGTTATTTGTCTCCGTAAACTTATTTGATGGACCTTATTTCTGTCCAGTCTTTTTTCCAGGAAGGGACCCAAAGTGGCTATTTTTGTTCCTCATCTCTGTTCACTCTCTTGGCCGCAATTGTTGTTGAATTTGTTACAGGAGCAATGAGAAGGAGAGGGGGCAGGGTCACACTGAAATCAAGACCTCACTCACCCCCTCCCCCGCACTTTGCCTAAATCCGCTGAATGCTAGGCCCCTCTAGAGTGTACCCATTGAATGAATGGCCCTTGTTTTCACTTTAGATCTGGGATTCTTTAGTGTAAGGGACCAAAGACAATGAAACAGCCGAAGGGTTGGCTTAACACAGGTATATTGCATGATGATCCGGAGGAACATGTGGTAATGGCGGATGAGTAGCTCAATATATACAGCTGGCTATACATTTGAATGTGGCTCGTCGACAGACTATTGGTTGCTGCCTGCGTGACGTCGTAGGAGGTCACGCCCTTCTTGATCAGGTGAAGAGGTGGCGGGGAATCTTCCCGCGCTGCTGAACCAGGTGAATCTGAGCTATGAGAGCTGGACGCTCGCTATTGCCATCTAGTGGTCACTAGCTCGTGTCCCCTTATCAGGTTTACATTGATACAGCTGATGGTTATAATGTTGCACACAGAAAGGTTACATTGTTAACACATGGCAAAGGTACATTGTTAAAGGCACAGCTTTACAGAACACAACATCCCTCCCCCCTAGGATGAGACGAAGTCTCTCAGCCAAGATGGCTTGTTGCATGTGCGTTTGGGCCGTGAAGAGGGCTGACCCCCCCCGGGGGCGCTACTGCTTCTTTGTTCCCTGGTCCCTTGTCCTGAAATGGGAGAGGGAGACTTGTTAGTGGCTTGCCGCTGTCATGCGGCCTTAGGGGAAGGGAAAAACTCCATTGTGGGCAGACCGGGGGCAGTCGGGGCTAACGAAAAACCCCTCTTCTCGCTTGGACGGGTGGGGGACCACTCCGAAACCCCCCCCCCGGTTCTGAAAATCAAAATCTAACTTAGTAGGGGTATCCGCATTTGTGGGGACATTCCGCGAGATATGTATGGGGTCGGGTTCCTCCTCTTCCTCAGAAAGATCCCCTAGGATATCTACGAGAATATCCCCCTCCCCCCTTGGTGGGGACCCGCGGACCCCTTTCCCTCCCCCTTGGGCTGAACGGGTGGGGGAGAACCCTAACGCTGATTTTTCCTCTATTTGGTCTGTGCCCTTCTCATCGGAGACCCTGCGTCGGAGCTGGTCCGCGTGCCGCCTCCACAGCAGCCCTGTGCTGGTTTCCACGCGGTACGACACGGGGCCGGTTTGCTCCACAACTACGCCCGGTACCCAGGCTGGGCCCGTGCTGGCGTAGTTCCTGCAATGCACGGGGGCGCCTACACTGAAACTCTTTGTAGCCTCTAGCCCGATGTTCCTTCC
Source organism: Bradypodion pumilum (assembly GCA_035047305.1). Lineage (NCBI taxonomy): Eukaryota > Metazoa > Chordata > Lepidosauria > Squamata > Chamaeleonidae > Bradypodion > Bradypodion pumilum. Next base: position 161,964,905 of record JAWDJD010000001.1, on the reverse strand, counting down.
TTTGTCCTCTACTCTCGTGGGGTCTAGCCTAGTAAGGATGGTGGTCAGTTTCCTACGCATTAAGAGTTCTGCGGGGGAGTATCCTGACGCCAACGGGGTCACCCTGTACCCTAGCAGAAACTGACAGACTTGTAGGTTCAGATCCCCGGGGCCCATGCGCCGCAACGCGTCCTTCGTGGTGCGGACGAGGCGCTCTACTTGGCCATTGGTGGCTGGGTGAAACGGGGCGGAGGTGATATGCCGAACGGCGTTAATCTCCATGAATGCCCTAAACTCGGAGGACGTGAAACAACTAGCGTTGTCGCTAATTAATGTGTCGGGTATGCCGAACGTGGAAAAGAGCCTCCGCAAATGCCTAATGGTCTGGGCCGAGGAGGTGCTCGTGACTGGGATAACCTCCAACCACTTGGAGAAGGCGTCCACTACAAGAAGGAACAGGGTGCCTCTGAACGGGCCCGCGAAATCAACGTGCACCCGGGACCACGGCCCCTTAGCCGCGTCCCATTCCCTGTGGGGAAGGCGGGCCTCCTCTGGTCTGGAGCATTGGCAACTTTCACAAGTGCCGACCATGTGCTCGATGTCGGCGTCCAGCTGGGGCCACCAGAAGTAACTCCGGGCCAGCGCCTTGGATCGCACGATGCCGGGGTGGCTGACGTGCAGCAGTTTGAGCACCCGTGGCCGAAGGGAAGTGGGAATCACCACCCGCTGCCCCCACAAGAGGCACCCCCTCTCTAGGGACAGTTCTAGCTTTTTTCTGAAAAATGGAGCGAACTCCTCCGCTGGGGAGGACGCCGGCCACCCTTTCTGCACCCAGGAGCTAACTGCCGCTAACGTCTTGTCCTTCTCTGTCGCTTTGGCAATGTCGGCGGGCACTACGGGGGGCGAATCCAGCACCTCTATCATGAGAACCTGATGGTCCCGCTCCCCCTTGCTCACCTGGCTGGGCGTTAGGGGAAGGGGAGACCTAGATAGAGCGTCCGCATGGCTGATCTCTTTCCCGGGCCGGTAGACCAACGCGTGCTGATACGCGTTGAGAAAAATGGCCCACCTGAGCATCCTCGGGGACAGGATCTGTGGGGTGGGCTTATCTGCGGTAAAGATGCCTAGCAGGGGCTTGTGGTCCGTTACAATGGTGAAGGGGCGGCCGTACAGAAAATCGTGAATTTTTTTCATCCCCGCGACTATTGCTAGTGCCTCCCTGTCTGTCTGTGCGTAGTTTCTCTTCGCTTGGGACAGGGACCTGGAGTAAAATGCTATCGGGGCCTCCCTTCCGTTTTCCAACACGTGGCACAGCACCGCCCCCACCCCCACTGGAGATGCATCACAGGTCAGAACTACTGGGCGTTTGGGGTTGAAGTGGGTCAGTATGGCATCGGACGCTAGGAGGCTTTTTAGCTCACTAAATGCCCTTTCTTGGTCATCGCCCCACTTCCATGCCTGGTCTTTCTTTAGCAGTTTGTGTAGCGGTTCAGCCACCGCTGCCTTCCGGGGGAGGAAGGAGTGGTAAAAGTTGAGCAGCCCTAGGAACGACTGCAACTCGGGCTTGGAGGTGGGGCGGGGGGCTTTCTTAATGGCCGCCACCTTGGACTTGGATGGTTTTATTCCCTCAGGAGTCACACAAAACCCTAGGAACTCAACCTCGGTTGCGAAGAAGACGCATTTGTCCTTTCGCAGTCTCAGCCCCGCTTTTTCAAATATTGTCAGGACCTTCCCCAACCTCTTGGCCAATTCAACCCGACTCCCCCCCCCGTTATTAACACGTCATCAAAATAAGGCAACACCCCCTCCAGTCCCTTCAGGAGGCGTTCCACGAGTGACTGGAAAATTCCAGGCGCCGAATTCACGCCGAACTGGAGGCGCGTCACCTGGAATGCCCCCTTATGGGTGACTATGGTCTGCGCAGCAGCCGCGGCAGGGGACACCGTAAGCTGCTGGTAGGCCTGTGCTAAGTCGAGCTTAGCGAAACACTTTCCCCCGTGTAACCTGGCCAGCAGATGGCTGACTACCGGCACCGGATATGCATTCGGGCGGATTGCCTTGTTGATGGTGCACTTGTAGTCGGCGCATATGCGGACCTCCCCATTGGCCTTTAGTGCGGTTACAATTGGAGTTTCCCACTCCGCGGAATCAACAGGCACAAGGATTCCCTGGCCCACCAATTTGTCCAGTTCCGCCTCTATCTTGTCCTTAAGTGCGAACGGCACCCGGCGTGGTTTAAGACGAATTGGGCGGACCTCCGGGTCCAGGTCGAATGTCACTGGGGGCCCCTTGAATTTCCCCAGTCCTTTTTTGAAAACTTCGGGGTGCGCCTCGCACACCTCCAGAATTGGATCAGTCCCGACGGCGTGCATCCCAACGGCATGCACCCCCCCCCAATAAACAAACCCAGGGGCTGGAACCATTGAGTCCCGAGGAGGCTGCAATCTCCCCCTTTGAGCACGACTAGGGGAAGGGACGCGGCGTGCTTCTTGAATTTAACCTGAAATTCTCCAACCCCCAACACTGGAATGCTGTTCCCTTGCACGTCCCGTAGTGTGGACCTCAATGCTTTGAGCTTGGGTCGCTTGTGGGGGGCAATTCCCAAAAACTCCCTCTGGGAAATGATTGAATATGAGGACCCCGAGTCAATTTCCATCCTAATGGGAACCCCTTGGACTAGTACCTCAACAAAATAGTGGGGGTGTCCTGCAGACACGCTGAACACTGGGGCGTCGTTCTCGCTGCCGTCGGAGATGCGGCCCACGCCGTCCTGCTTCCGCGTGGCCTGGGCGCCGTCCTTGGGTCTCGATGAGCGGTCTTGTCCCGCGGAACGGTCTGCGGAGCTCCTCCGGGTCTCGCGCTTCTTCCTGCACACCTTGGCGATGTGCCCGCGGCGGCCGCAGTTGTGGCACTCGGCCTTCCGGAACGGGCACTTTACGCGGTCGTGGGCTGCTCCACAGCCGTCGCATTGCCGGCTCTCCTTCCGGACCCTCCGGACGTCCTCGTCGTCGCTGCTCTCTGTGGACGACCTCGAAGTTCGCCGGGCCGCCTGTACCGGAGCCTCTGCCTTGCTCGACTTCAGCCGCCAGTCCTGGAGTTCTTGGACCCCGGCCTTCATAGCTTCTGCGGCCTGGGCCGCTCTGACGACCTCCTGCAACGTGGGAGGCGGCTCTTGGTTCATTAATGTGCGCTGGGTCTCGGCGTCGTTCAGGCCGCACAGCACACAGTCCCGGAGGGTGATTTCGGCATTCTCCCATTTGCACGGGCCGGCCGCCAGCCGCAGGGCCGCCACGAATGCGGCGACCGTCTCCCCGGGCGCTTGGACTCGCCTCCAGAACGCACTCCGAGTGGGAAACATCGCCGTGGTGGGCTGGACGTGCTCACGCAGCATCTGCATGAGTTCCTTGGCCTTGAATTCACTCACCCTCCTCGGTGCAATCAGGTCCACCAAGGTCCTTTTGGTTTCTTGTCCGAGCATCCTGGTGAAGATGGCCCTTTTCTTTGCCTCTTCCGTGACTTCGGACTCGATCAGTGCTGCCTGGAAGTCCATCTCGAAGATCTCCCAGTCGCCCGATTTCCTGATTTCGAAACCGGCGCATGTCTTGGTCCCGTGGGCTGCCATAATCCCACCTTCGTCGCCAATTTAGTGTAAGGGACCAAAGACAATGAAACAGCCGAAGGGTTGGCTTAACACAGGTTTATTGCATGATGATCCGGAGGAACATGTGGTAATGGCGGATGAGTAGCTCAATATATACAGCTGGCTATACATTTGAATGTGGCTCGTCGACAGACTATTGGTTGCTGCCTGAGTGACGTCGTAGGAGGTCATGCCCTTCTTGACCAGGTGAAGAGGTGGTGGGGAATCTTCCCGCGCTGCTGAACCAGGTGAATCTGAGCCATGAGAGCTGGACGCTCGCTATTGCCATCTAGTGGTCACTAGCTCGCGTCCCCTTATCAGGTTTACATTGATACAGCTGATGGTTATAATGTTGCACACAGAAAGGTTACATTGTTAACACGTGGCAAAGGTACATTGTTAAAGGCACAGCTTTACAGAACACAACAGATTCTCAACCTATGGCTCATGGGCCGGATCCTGCCTGCAGTGCCATTTCAGGTCCTCCCCCCCCCCGCCTCCACCATGCCCAGAAGTGCCATGTGGTGGAGGCAGGGCAAAATGGTGTCTGGCCCTCGAAGCTCTCTGAGGGAGTATGACCCAGCCTCTGGCTTAAAAAGATTGAGAACCCCTGCTTTAGATCTTACCACTGCATAGCATACCAGGACCATGGCAGGTCATAGTCGGATTGTGGAATTCATGTGGCCCCATAGTGGTCCAAATGCAATCCTTAGCATATGCCCCTCCATCCTACTCGTTCTTTCTTAAAAAGCCCCCTTGTTGTCCTTTAGAGGAATGAGTCAGTATTGCCAGGCTTTGGGGCTCCCTTGGCACCCTTGCACCCACATATCCCCTACTAGGAAGTGTCAAGGAGGTTTGTTTCAGTTTTAAAAGGCCTTGATCTTCATATGAAAGAAATGAGGTGGTTAGAGGTAGAGATGTGGCTCTCCAACATCCAGCAGTGATTGTGTGTGGCCCCTGGACATCTGGAAGTTGGCCATTCTGTTTTAAATGCAGCCACAGTTTTCATCCTCCATTGTTGCCATGGTGTTGACAAATATATGGCCGTTTCTCAGCTCCCACTCCAGTCATAAATGGCTTACGACATGCCAGCCTACCCACACATTGGGAATAACTGCTCCCATGTCTGCTGGTAAAGACAATTGGACTATGAGACAGGATGTGAGCTTAGTGGTCACCACACTTTTGTGAGACAATGGGAACCGGTGTGAGTCAGGCTTCATTATTTGTAAGAGCTCTTGAGATGCATTTTTTTTGTTACCTCTGAACAAAGTAAACATATCACAAGAGTCATAGGGATCTGTCGTGTCCGGCCCTTAGAAAGAATAGTCCAGGCAACGATGAACAGAACAACAACAAGGGTTTATTGTAAAGTCCTTCTGGTTACTCTTACAAGGCTTTCCAGACATAAGACGGCTACACAAGTACCATGTAATCAGTCTCTCTGAATTCCCTTGTAGAAGGCAATGCACTGAGCTACACCCTGTGGATGTGCATTTACAGAAGACCCCAGGTTAGCCCGCTGTAGCTTAACCTACCTTGGTTATGGAAAGTATAGATCCGGCCCGGCCCCACCCTTGTTTACCTGTAGGGCTTATATAGTGTCTCTCCGGTGGTGACTCCTTGCTACAATGTAGTAACCCACCGAACAATCATAACTAACCAATAATAATATGCTATACGAGTATTAACCAATCAAGAACAGGATCCAAAGTTGTAACCAATCACAGAACTCTAATTATCATAATGAGCGCACCCTGAAGGGGAGATTGCACACCAAATCTAGCTCCTAATTCTGATAGTGGGAAATCGCCATTTTGTCTTTGCAAGGCGTTGCTTGAGCGGCTTGCAATTCTGCCTGAATACACAACAACATCAGAATTAGAAGTATGTGTTTCATATGAAATAATTCCAGAATTGTAGCTAATTTCTCTCTGTGTGTAGTAATGCCCGTTAAAAAACAACAACAAATTGCCTTGTCTTCTTTTCTTACATTAGGTTTTATGGGTTGCTGAACAGAGATGGTTTAACAACAGCAGCAAAAGTCTTCTGGCATCTTGAAGACTAACCAATATATTTTTGCCATGAGCATTGGAGGACTATACTTCACTTCCTCATACGTACATTCATAATGATTGGACCTTCTGTAGATCATTGTTACTGGAGGTTTTTATGTTTTATTGAACAGTTGGCTTTAATTTTGTAGCTAGTTTCCATCAATGGCTGTCTTTGTTTGTGAATTTATTGTTTTATTATTGTAGCATGTTGATATTAGTGCTTGGAACTCACACGGTAAGGATTTTGCCTTGAAGACAAAACTCACACAGTATCTAAAGTAAAAGCTATTAAAGTTAATAAACCATCCAATTTTCATATCTTTTTTAAAGTCTTCTCCTTCCCTTCCTTTGTGGGCATTACTGATGGATAATTTAAAAATAGAAAAGAAGAAAAGGAATACAAGAAAACAATAGGAGGTTCAGGATGGCATTACACTCCCATTTCAGGGTAGATTTGCAGTTTGATGCCTGTTTTGTTGAAACCTTTATTTTTCAAGGTTCAGCTCTGAGACATGGGGTATGAAGCACCTCTCATTGACTTAAGGTGATACACCAGCTCCAATCCCCTTGCCCAGGGATTGGAACATTACTTTTTAAAAGGGAATTCATTCTCTGTGTGTGCTTACATGCTTTAAAAAGTAACACAATTGCCTTGGATTTGCCTTGGATTTGAGTGAAGTCAATTCAGATTTACTCGTTTACATAATGTGCATGTAATCGTGCATTATATGCCCCTAGCAGGTGATATAAAATGATCTGGAGGCGGTTGTTTATTTTAAACAACCTATTTGTATCACATTACATTGTACTGATTATGTGTGTGTACCCAGATGAATCACTGTATATTTAGAAAATATGGTATATTTAGAAAAGGGACTGCGGTGTCTCAAGTAGTTAAGATGCTGAACTCGATAACTGGAAGGTCGGAGTTTGATTCCAGAGTACAGTACTGCACGACGGAGTGATCTTCCATCTCTGTTCCAGCTCCTGCCAACCTAACAGTTTGAAAGCAAGAAATTGCAAGTAGATAAATATGTATCACTTTGGTGGGAAGGTAAACAATATTCTGTGTTGAGGCATGCCTGCCACGTGTCCACAGAAATGTATGAAGATGCAGACAGCACTGGCTCTTTGGCTATAAACAGAGATGAGCACTGAATCCTAGAGTTGGATATGACTGTCTTTCAAGCAAGGGCAACCTATATTTAGAAATGTATTTATCAAAGAACAAGTTCATGTTGCAACATCAGGAGCGCTGGTATGTAGTTACAAGAATAAAGTGATTTACAAATTCTCATCATAGACATGAACATGGATTCATATTCATATTCCACTATAAATCAACTTGAAAAATAATAAGGATTTTTGAAATCATTTTTAAAAAAATAGTCTAATCACAGCCTCTTAATCACTACTTTGGATCAGCAGGAAATCATTTCTGTTACAAATCTGCAAAAATAGCTCATTTTGTTGTTTATTGTTATTGCTTTAGTACAGCAGCCTTTGGAAGATATGTAAAATGTTTATTGGTTCCCCCTGCTTGGGCAATTCTGTTTGATCCACGTTGAAAATACTGTCATAAGCTCATTATGAAACAATTTTTTTCCTGGCTCTCGCCACAGACTTTGAACTACCTTGCTTCCCATCCACCAGGTTGTTGGGAATTCTATAGACATCCATTTCTTAGGATTATTACCTTAGAGAACTAATAATAACAAAATGTCTTTTCCATACAACCCCACTTAGCTAATATTTTCCTAATTATATTCACCACTTCTAGGTGAGAGTCTTGTTAAGGCACAGGGGCCCATCACTTGTCACATGCAATGGGTCACTTTAACAGAGTGATCCCCCTTAAAGCAACCCTTTCATCTCCTGGAGTAGCACTCTAGCCTGGCCCCCAAAAGAAGTAGCGGGAGAATAGATTACGTTTGGGCTGGACGCTGAAGTGCAATTCCGCATATCCCATGTGATCGCTAGGTGATAGTTCACACTGGACCATGCCTCAAGCAGTCCAGCTATGAGATATATGCCAATACTATTCTCCCTCCTGTTTTTCTCCCCTCTTCATTCATAGCTATTTCTCTCCTTCCTTATTTTTCATTGTCCTACAATAGCATCTTCCCAAATAAAGGCAGTAGGAGATAGCAGTACAAAATGAACAAACATATGACTTTCCTTCTTCTGCTCAGATGATCGCTTCAAAATTAACAAGTAAAAGGCACACACTCCCTCTTATTTCATGGGGGAAAGTTGTAAATGATGGCCATGGTTATTACAAGGGGAAAAGGAACTTTGTTCTCACTTTGTACTGCAGAACAGAACCTGTTTCACAAGTAATTTGCCTTCAACATTTTAGTGTAAGGGACCAAAGACAATGAAACAGCCGAAGGGTTGGCTTAACACAGGTTTATTGCATGATGATCCGGAGGAACATGTGGTAATGGCGGATGGGTAGCTCAATATATACAGCTGGCTATACATTTGAATGTGGCTCGTCGACAGACTATTGGTTGCTGCCTGCGTGACGTCGTAGGAGGTCACGCCCTTCTTGACCAGGTGACGAGGTGGCGGGGAATCTTCCCGCGCAGCTGAACCAGGTGAATATGATCCATGAGAGCTGGACGCTCGCTACTGCCCTCTGGTGGTCACTAGCTCGCGTCCCCTTCTTAGGTTTACATTGATACAGCTGATGGTTATAATGTTGCACACAGAAAGGTTACATTGATAACACATGGCAAGGTACATTGTTAAAGGCACAGCTTTACAGAACACAACATCCCTCCCCCCTAGAATGAGACGAAGTCTCTCAGCCAAGATGGCTTGTTGCATGTGCGTTTGGGCCGTGAAGAGGGCTGCCCCCCCGGGGGCATTATTGCTTCTTTGTTCCCTGGTCCCTTGTCCTGCAATGGGAGAGGGAGACTTGTTAGTGGCTTGCCGCTGTCTGGCGGCCTTAGGGGAAGGGAAAAACTCCATTGTGGGCAGACCGGGGGCCGTCGGGGCTAACGAAAAACCCCTCTTCTCGCTTGGACGGGTGGGGGACCACTCCGAAAACCCCCCCGGTTCTGAAAATCAAAATCTAACTTGGTAGGGGTACCCGCATTTGTGGGGACTTTCCGTGAGATATGTATGGGGTCGGGTTCCTCCTCCTCGGAAAGATCCCCCAGGGTATATATGAGGATATCCTCCTCCCCCCCCTTGGTGGGGGCCCGCGGTCCCCTTTTCCTCCCCCTTGGGCTGAACGGGTGGGGGAGAACCCTAACGCTGACTTATTCCCTGCTTGATCTGTGCCCTGCTCGTCGGAGACCCTGCGTCGGAGCTGGTCCGCGTGCCGCCTCCACAGGAGCCCTATGCTGGTTTCCACGCGGTACGACACGGGGCCGGTTTGCTCCACAACTACGCCCGGTACCCAGGCTGGGCCCGTGCTGGCGTAATTCCTGCAATGCACGGGGGCGCCTACACTGAAACTCTTTGTAGCCTCTAGCCCGATGTTCCTTCCTTTGTCCTCTACCCTCGTGGGGTCTAGCCTAGTAAGGATGGTGGTCAGCTTCCTGCGCATTAAGAGCTCTGCGGGGGAGTATCCTGACGCCAATGGGGTCACCCTGTACCCTAGCAGAAACTGACACACTTGTAGGTTCAGATCCCCGGGGCCCATGCGCCGCAACGCATCCTTCGTGGTGCGGACGAGGCGCTCTACTTGGCCGTTGGTGCCCGGGTGAAAAGGGGCGGAGGTGATATGCCGAACGGCGTTAATCTCCATGAATGCCCTAAACTCGGAGGACGTGAAACAACTAGCGTTGTCGCTAATTAACGTGTCGGGTATGCCGAACGTGGAAAAGAGCCTCCGCAAATGCCTAATGGTCTGGGCCAAGGAGGTGCTCGTGACTGGGATAACCTCCACCCATTTGGAGAAAGCGTCCACTACAAGGAGGAACAGGGTGCCTCTGAACGGGCCCACGAAATCAACGTGCACCCGGGACCACGGTCCCTTAGCCGCGTCCCATTCCCTGTGGGGAAGGCGGGCCTCCTCTGGTCTGGAGCATTGGCAACTTTCACAAGTGCTGACCATGTGCTCGATGTCGGCGTCCAGCTGGGGCCACCAGAAGTAACTCCGGGCCAGCGCCTTGGATCGCACGATGCCGGGGTGGCTAACGTGAAGTAGTTTGAGCACCTGCGGCCGAAGGGAAGTGGGAATCACCACCCGCTGCCCCCACAAGAGACACCCCCTCTCTAGGGACAGTTCTAGCTTTGTTCTGAAAAATGGAGCGAACTCCTCCGCTGGGGAGGACGCGGGCCACCCTTTCTGCAGCCAGGAGCTTACTGCTGCTAATGTTTTGTCCTTCTCTGTCGCTTTGGCAATGTCGGCGGGCACTACGGGGGGCGAATCCAGCACCTCTATCATGAGAACCTGATGGTCCCGCTCCCCCTTGCTCACCTGGCTGGGCGTTAGGGGAAGGGGAGACCTAGATAGAGCGTCCGCATGGCTGATCTCTTTCCCGGGCCGGTAGACCAACGCGTGCTGATACGCGTTGAGAAAAATGGCCCACCTGAGCATCCTCGGGGACAGGATCTGAGGGGTGGGCTTATCTGCGGTAAAGATGCCCAGCAGCGGCTTGTGGTCCGTCACAATGGTGAAGGGGCGGCCATACAGAAAATCGTGAAATTTTTTCGTCCCCGCGACTATCGCTAGTGCCTCCCTGTCCGTCTGTGTGTAGTTTCTCTCTGCTTGGGACAGGGACCTGGAGTAAAATGCTATCGGGGCCTCCCTTCCGTTTTCCAGCACGTGGCACAGCACCGCCCCCACCCCCACTGGAGATGCGTCACAGGTCAGAACTACTGGGTGTTTGGGGTCGAAGTGGGTTAGTATGGCGTCGGACGCCAGGAGGCTTTTTAGCTCACTAAATGCCCTTTCTTGGTCATCGCCCCACTTCCATGCCTGGTCTTTCTTTAGCAGTTTGTGTAGCGGTTCAGCCACCGCTGCCTTCCGGGGGAGGAAGGAGTGGTAAAAGTTGAGCAGCCCTAGGAACGACTGCAACTCGGGCTTGGAGGTGGGGCGGGGGGCTTTCTTGATGGCTGCCACCTTGGACTTGGATGGTTTTATTCCCTCAGGAGTCACACAAAACCCTAGGAACTCAACCTCGGTTGCGAAGAAGACGCATTTGTCCTTTCGCAACCTCAGCCCCGCCTTTTCGAATATTGACAGGACCTTCCCCAACCTCTTGGCCAATTCAGCCCGACTCCCCCCTGTTATTAACACGTCATCAAAATAAGGCAACACCCCCTCCAGTCCCTTCAGGAGGCGTTCCACGAGTGACTGGAAAATTCCTGGCGCCGAATTCACGCCGAATTGGAGGCGCGTCACCTGGAACGCCCCCTTATGGGTGACTATGGTCTGCGCAGCAGCTGCGGCAGGGGACACCGTAAGCTGCTGGTAGGCCTGTGCTAAGTCGAGCTTAGCGAAACACTTTCCCCCGTGTAACCTGGCCAGCAGATGGCTGACTACCGGCACCGGATATGCATTCGGGCGGATCGCCTTGTTGATGGTGCAATTGTAGTCGGCGCATATGCGGACCTCCCCATTGGCTTTTAGTGCGGTTACAATTGGAGTTTCCCACTCCGCAGAATCTACAGGCACAAGGATCCCCTGACCCACCAATTTGTCCAGTTCCACCTCTATCTTGTCCTTGAGTGCGAACGGCACCCGGCGTGGCTTTAGGCGAATAGGGCGGACCTCCGGGTCCAGGTCGAAAGTCACTGGGGGCCCCTTGAATTTCCCCAGTCCTTTTTTGAAGACTTCGGGGTGCGCCTCGCACACCTCCTGAATTGGATCAGTCCCAACGGCATGCATCCCAATGGCGTGCACCCCCCCAATAAACAACCCCAGGGGCTGGAACCATTGAGTTCCGAGGAGGCTGCAATCTCCTCCCTTGAGCACGACTAGGGGAAGGGACGCGGCGTGCTCCTTGAATTTGACCTGAAATTCTCCAACCCCCAACACTGGAATACTGTTCCCTTGCATGTCCCGTAGTGTGGACCTCAATGCTTTGAGCTTGGGCCGCTTGTGGGGGGCAATTCCCAAAAACTCCCTCTGGGAAATGATTGAATATGAGGACCCCGAGTCAATTTCCATCCTAATGGGAACCCCTTGGACTAGTACCTCAACAAAGTAGCGGGGGTGTACTGTAGACACGCTGAACACTGGGGCGTCGTCCTCGCTGCCGTCGGAGATGCGGCCCACGCCGTCCTGCTTCCGCGTGGCCTGGGCGCCGTTCTTGGGTCTCGTTGGGCGGTCTTGTCCCGCAGAACAGTCTGCGGAGCTCCTCCGGGTCTCGCGCTTCTTCCTGCACACCTTGGCGATGTGCCCGCGGCGGCCGCAGTTGTGGCACTCGGCCTTCCGGACAGGGCATTTCACGCGGTCGTGGGCCGCTCCACAGCCGTCGCATCGCCGGCTCTCCTTCCGGACCCTCCGGACGTCCTCGTCGTCGCTGCTCTCTGTGGACGACCTCGAAGTTCGCCGGGCCGCCTGTACCGGAGCCTCTGCCTTGCTCGACTTTGGCCGCCAGTCCTGAAGTTCTTGGACCCCGGCCTTCGTAGCTTCTGTGGCCTGGGCCGCTCTGACGACCTCCCGCAACGTGGGAGGCGGCTCTTGGTTCATTAATGTGCGCTGGGTCTCGGCGTCGTTCAGGCCGCACAGCACACAGTCTCGGAGGGTGATTTCGGCATTCTCCCATTTGCACGGGCCGGCCGCCAGCCGCAGGGCCGACTCGAATGCGGCGACCGTCTCCCCGGGCGCTTGGACTCACCTCCAGAACGCACTCCGAGTGGGAAACATCGCCGTGGCGGGCCGGACGTGCTCACGCAGCATCTGCATGAGTTCCTTGTCCTTGAATTCGCTCACCCTCCTCGGTGCAATCAGGTCCACCAAGGTCCTTTTGGTTTCTTGTCCGAGCATCCTGGTGAAGATGGCCCTTTTCTTTGCCTCTTCCGTGACTTCGGACTCGATCAGCGCGGCCTGGAAGTCCATCTCGAAGATCTCCCAGTCGCCCGGTTTCCTGATTTCGAAACCGGCGCATGTCTTGGTCCCGTGGGCTGCCATAATCCCACCTTCGTCGCCAATTTAGTGTAAGGGACCAAAGACAATGAAACAGCCGAAGGGTTGGCTTAACACAGGTTTATTGCATGATGATCCGGAGGAACATGTGGTAATGGCGGATGGGTAGCTCAATATATACAGCTGGCTATACATTTGAATGTGGCTCGTCGACAGACTATTGGTTGCTGCCTGCATGACGTCGTAGGAGGTCACGCCCTTCTTGACCAGGTGACGAGGTGGCGGGGAATCTTCCCGCGCAGCTGAACCAGGTGAATATGATCCATGAGAGCTGGACGCTCGCTACTGCCCTCTGGTGGTCACTAGCTCGCGTCCCCTTATTAGGTTTACATTGATACAGCTGATGGTTATAATGTTGCACACAGAAAGGTTACATTGATAACACATGGCAAGGTACATTGTTAAAGGCACAGCTTTACAGAACACAACAAACATGAATTATATCCTAGCTCTGGCCTTACAACAGTAGTCCATGCTCCTATAACATCAACACTTAAGTATGTACTACATTGGACTGTCCTTCTTGAAAACTTCAGCTTACTCAAAGCCAGATAGTGATTGGTTATGGAAAAGTTACCTTGTGGACTACAGGTCCCTAAATACCCCATTTAGCATGACCAATGGGAGCCTATGAGTCTCAAAAGGTAAATTTTAACAGTTGACTCATCCCACCATCAGGATTAAGAAACCATCGCTATGTCCCAATGATGGCTTACAATCATAGGTTAGGGTACCAAAAAAAACACCTGCAGGTTTAATTCACAACACTTGAAGACCTTGCTACTCTCATATAAACTCATGTTTAATGTCAGTATTGGAAGGAAAGCCCCGCTTTGTCTGTTGCCACCTTGGAGACAAATCAGTTCATGACTTAGAACAGAATCTTTTAGGTGGTGGAGCTCCTGTCATGAAATGGGGTACACAGAAAAAGCCTCCTCGAAGATTGTGGTATTTTCGCACCACAATTGGATGCACCCTGGTAACAGCAACCTTGTGTTGCTGGCTAATCTTTCTCACACTAGGTCGGGTGAAAGGAACTGTAGAATGAGCTCACCAAAAGGGGCCTTCATTCTGGCAGCTTCATGTCTGGCCTAGAGATGGAAGAAGAAGTTCTCATGAAATGCACTCCCCAAGGAAATGTGGTAGCTTGGGAGCAGCTGCACAAACTATTTAGCACCAGGCAAATACATTTTTATTGTTCTGAGCATTTAACTGATGCTTGGTTTGCTTGCTTTTGTTTTTAATCTGATTGCTTTCCTGCTTTTATTGCTGGTGTTATTTTATTATCTCTTTTTTGATTTTAATATCTGACTGTTTAATTTTAATTTTATTTATTTCTAAGTTGTTTATGTTCCTGGCTTGGAAGCATGAAATGAAAGACCCTTAATTAAGAGGAAGACTGTGTACCAAGAACCTTGAAATTCAAATCTATCACAGATTACGCTTTTTTGTCAGGTGTTGAGCAGACAACAAGGACTGTGAAGAATTGGTGAGCCAGGGAGCACTGTAACCCCTTCATTGCCTTTCTTGAGAATTAGCCCAATTGCTGTAAGCATACATGGGAAGGGACAAGAAAAGGGTGAAAATACTTCGGAGATTAACCATGGTAGCAGAAACAAAAAACAATGCCATGTTTCCAGGGAGAGTTCCCCAGATCCAAGGAGAAGACTAGAAACACCCTTTCATGGTCAGAGACAGGGTTGTGATCTCTGTAGGGGAAATTCAAGCCCAGGTCCTTGGTTCCTCTCAGTCACAGTGGCCTTCACCTCAGAAACAGAATTTCAGACTCCGTGAAGTCAGAGGTGGTCAGCAGGCATGGAAGGAGTGGATGGGGTCCTGTTTAGTTCTCCCAATCTTAACTAATCTGGAGTATGGAATAGTTGGGTCTATTTTCTTTGGGCTGAGCAACGGACTATAAAGATAAGCAAAGAGTGAGCCACAGTGGATGTCCCTGTCGCCCAGCATCTTTCTCTATGATGAAAAATAGAGGAACACATGTCCACTGTCCATCTGCAGGAGCAGATTGTCCATTACAACAACCACAGCCATGGTAGGTTAAGTTGCAAGAAACGTGGGTGATCCCCCCCCCCCTCTTCCCTATTCTGAGTTGCTGAAACTCAGAGGAAAGTCTACATTATAGCAATAGCAATTACACTTATATACTAACCCATGGCACATAGTGCACTCTCTGAGTGGTTTACTGGTAATTAGCATTTTGCCCACAACATGCTAGGTTCTCATTTTACCATCCACGGAAGGATGGAAGGCTGAGTCAACCTGGATCCCCGTCAGGTTCGAACTCACAATGTTTTGGCTGCAGTACAGCAGTTTAACCACTGCACCACACCAGGGCTCTGCATCAAAATGGAATGCCGCCCCTTCCCAGATAAAATATATGTCCACTTCTGTACCCTCCTACCCACTCCTTCCTCTGTTTTGCCACTAAGGTAATATACCTGTCTCAAAAGCACCAGTTTCTATACATTCCCTAAGTAATTTGCTATTTTTGTCCACTCAAGGTTTCCACTGTGCCACTAATTGCCTGACTTTCACAAAATATGATATTCCTTGTGAGGGAGGGGAAAAAATCACTGTTAGAACTGCTTCCTTCTTGGCTATACTTTGTATGGTGACTCTGTCAGCTGCAATGGGAAATGTTTTTTGAAAAAGACATACAGTATTGGCTTTGATTTGGGGACAGTCTCTAGTCTCTTGGCTGAACTTGTCATTTTAATGAGGGTTTCTTGTTTTGGTCGGCAGCAAGCAGCAGCTGCAGGGCACCAACGCTGGCCAGGTTTCATTACTGGGATTAAAGAGTGGTTGAAACCAAACGAGGCTTCTTTTCAGTTTTCTATGCCTCAGAACCCGGAGGATCAAATGCTAAGATGTTGCAGAATGTTTGCATCTAATACTAATTAGATAGAAATATGAATAAATAAATAAATTCTTTTCTTCCAGGCTGTGTCTCAGGAGGAGGCCCCAACAATGTGTACATGCCAGATGGCACAGACAAACCTCCCCAATAAAAGGAGGGGGTCAGTTATATCTGAGGCTTTGCTTTCTCTGTCAGACTCTCTAGCCCTCAATCGTTGTGCAATCAGGGATTTCCACATTCTTTGCATGCCTCCTTAACATTTTTCTCATCCCTTTCACTGCTATTTGCCCAAGCACTCCTTTACCCCCCCCCCCCCTGAGAAATGCCAGAACTTGGGAAATGATAACGTTGGCTGATAACATGGTGAGAGGGATAGCGTGGACTGTCTGAATGTCTTAACAGTTAAATAATGAGAAGTAAGGAGTGTTTCTCGATAAGAATAGGCTTTTCTGATTTCTCCCTAATTTTTATGATGCATTTGATACATTTTACTAAGTTGGGTTGTGAGAGTACAAGCAGATAATTTGAAATTTATGGTATAGAGGCAGCTATGTTATATTGCACTAAGTTGGGCGAGACTTTGGCAGGTTTAGATACTGGTTTTGCCTCCTTTCCTCTGCAGACTGGATTTATGGTGTCGGTGTGATATTGCTGAATTGTGGTGATGAATTGTGTGCAAAGTAGAAACCATTAAAACATGTTCACAGTTTATCTCCCCTGCTTTTCTTCCCAAGTGAGGAGACAGGGGTATGGGCTGGAGAGAGAATGGGATTTTAATCATGTTTTCTGACATTAGCTGCCTAGATAACTCAGTGGTCTAGCTATCTGACTGAGGAGCCTTAGGTTGAGAGTTCAATTCCCAACTGTGCATCCGAGAAGAGCCAGTTATTGTGACCTTGGGCAAGACACACAGTCCCAAGTGCCCTCCACAGAAGAAGGCATTGGGAAAGCACTTCTTCTAATAGTAAATTGAAGGTAAATACAGGAGGGAAAAGGGAATGCAGTGGCTCAAGTGGTTAAGATGCTGACTGGGCGGTGGAAGGTCAGCAGTCCAAAACCTGAGTACTGCATAACGGAATGAGCACCCGTGCCTGTCCCAGCTCCTGCCAACCTAGCAGTTCGAAAGCAAGAAATTGCAAGTAGATAAATAGGTACCCCTTGGTGGGAAGGTGAACAGTATTCTGTGAACTTTGGTGTCTAGTCATGTGTTGTGTAAATCATGTCTGCCACATGTCCATGGAAACGTCTGCAAATACAGACAGCGCTGGCTCGTCGGCTATAAACAGATGAGCACTGAACCCTTGAGTCAGATACAACTGGTTTTCAAGCAAGGGTGACCTTTACCTTTACAGGAGGGAAATATATTAGAGAGAGAAAAAACTATTCTGACACTTACTAATAAGTAGGTTTGAACTGGGTTGGAGCACCTGGCTGTGGAACTGATGCCAGCAGATTGAGTCCTGGGCATGGGGACCAAGATCACCTAGGCATTTGTGGCTTTGCCATCTCAGTGACCTAAGGCTATGAACCTTTCATAGTGCTGGACTGGTAAACCATTCATGAGTACTTTGTACCTAAAAAAAACACCCTATAGGATTAACCATCAGTCAGAATTGACCTGATGGCATGTTGTTATTAATTATTACATAAGACCAAAATGTGCCTTAATGAAATACAGTGGAACCTCAGTTAGCATAATTAATGCATTCTCCGGGATGTTTCTAACAGCAAAAATTATTTTAACTGAATTTCCCATAGGAATGCACTGAATACCAAAATACTTTAACCAAAATGCAGTTTCCCATAGGAATGCATTGAAAACCAATTAATCTGTTCCAAAAAAATTCCATAAACTGAGCCACTATTTTCTATGGATTTCCTTTTGTTATGCGGTTTTTAGGTTAACAGAGCCATTTGTTAACCAAGGTTCCACTGAAGTCTGTTTTCCTCACTTAACAGCCAGATTCAGCACCTGTCTGGATTTGTGTGGCTAGGTTTTCCATTTGAGGGACAGCCTCCCCCCACTACAAACTACCCAAGCCTTTTCATTCCAAGTGGGTGGCCCTGTTTAACATGCTTGTGATGTATCGATGTTCATTTGGTTGTGGTGCAGAGGAAGACCTCCATTGCACTGGCCACCATATGGGAATTATCTTCTTATGCAAATTCCATCATGGAGTTTCATGCTCAGAACTAAAATTTCATTTGTCTTGTCAGGTGTTCTTCTGACTGCGAACCTTGTTAGTTACTTTAACAATCATATTGTGTTAGCATTGCTTAATTGCTTTGTTAATCAACATACTTTCTTCTACCTTTAGAATTAGAGCAGAAACAAAAGATGAGAAAAGTATGTACGCTCTTGATGCCCAACGTTTGCTTTTGTTCAGCTTGAGTTATCATAACAGTACTTAGACTATTGGCTATGGTATTGCGGCTGCAGGTATTCTTGCTTTGGTGCTCTTAAGAGGTCTAGTGGACTCTTCCTTGACAAAAATCTGTCCAAAGGAAAGTTCACTATATTTGATTAAATGGTGATACGGTAAATCAGTTACTTAGCACATGCATGCAGTTAGGAGTCTGTGTTTTAATTTAATTTTAATTTAATTTAATTATCACATTTATATACCGCTCACTCGGCCAAAGCCAACTCAGGGCGGTTCACAATAAAAATTAAAAACACAAGTTAAAACAGTTAAAACAGTTAAAACTACCCACCCCCTAAAAACAAGGGCTGCAGGATCCAAAGGCACCATGGGGAAGAGTTCTTCTACACCAACCACCCAATGGCGGTTACCCTTCCACCTGCACCCCACACTTGACCCGCCAGCCAGGTTTTAAGATCTTTTCTGAAAGGCAGCAATTCCGTCCGGAGACGTAGCTCTGTTGGCAGGAGGTTCCAGAGGGCCGGTGCAGACACGGAGAAGGCTCTCCTCCTTGTGCCAGAGAGGCGAGCCCCTCTGGCTGATGGAACAATTAGAGAGCCCCTCCGGTCCGCTCTGGTTGGACGGACAGACGTCCTCAGGGCGATGCGGTCTCTTAGGTAACCCGGCCCACTACCATATAGGGCTTTAAAGGTCAAAACCAGCACCTTGAATTGCACCCGGAGACAAACTGGCAACCAGTGCAGCTCCCGGAGCAGTGGCAAAGCACGGGCATAACGCCCACACCCCATCACCACCCGGGCTGCCGCATTTTGGACCAGCTGTAGCCTCCGAATGGTCGTCAAGGGCAGCCCCATGTAGAGCGCATTGCAATAATCTAGTCTGGAGGTAACCAGAGCGTGAGTGACCATGAGCAAAGAGTCCCGGTCCAGGAGTGGGCGCAACTGGCGCATCACCCAAAGTTGGGCGAAAGCCCTCCTGGTCACAGCCGCCACCTGTTCCTCTAGCAGTAGCCGTGAATCCAGGAGGACCCCCAAGTTGCGCACTGGGTCTGTCTGGGGCAAAATAGCCCCATCCAGAACCAACGATGGTAGCTCCCGGGTTAATGCAGAACCCCCTATCCATAGCCACTCAGTCTTGCTGGGATTCAGTTGTAGCCCGTTAGCCCCCATCCAGACCCCCACAGCTTCCAGGCATCTGGAAAGGACTTTGACGGCATCACTGGGGTCCCCATGGGCCGAGATGTACAACTGAGTGTCATCCGCGTACTGATGGTACCGCACCCCATGGGAACGAATGATCTCACCCAGCGGCTTCATGTAGATGTTAAATAGGAGAGGAGAGAGCACCGAGCCCTGAGGCACCCCCCATTTGAGGGGCCTAGGACTGGACCTCTCACTCTCAAACCACACCGACTGGGTACGACCCCTCAGAAATGAGGAAAACCAGGACCACACATTACCCTGGATTCCCAATCCTCGGAGCCGTCCCAGAAGGATACCGTGGTCAACGGTATCGAAAGCCGCTGAGAGGTCAAGAAGAGCAAGGACGGATGGGTGACCACCGTCCCGCTCCCGCCAGAGATCATCCATCAGTGCGACCAATGCCGTCTCGGTACCATATCCCGGCCTGAATCCTGACTGAAAGGGGTCCAGATAATCCGCTTCATCCAGCACCCCCTGCAGCCGACACGCCACTGCCTTCTCCAACACCTTCCCTAAAAAGGGGAGGTTAGAGACAGGCCTATAGTTGGTTAGGACAGCTGGGTCAAGGGAAGGTTTCTTCAGGAGGGGGCGCACCAAAGCATGTTTTAAAGGTGCAGGAAACACCCCCTCCCGCAATGATGCATTGATCACAGCCCCAACCCAGTCACCTGTCACCGCCTTGGAGGCTTTCACCAACCAGGTGGGACAGGGGTCCAATGGGCAGGTAGTGGCGCGCACAGCTGCAAGGAGCCTGTCCACTTCATCAGGGGCAACTGGATCAAACCGGTCCCAGATGGTATGGCAAGACTGTACTCCAGCTCCCTCCGGACTCTCCCCATCCACGCCGGAATTAAACCCAGAGCGAATCCGATCGATTTTCTCCACTAGATGGTCAGCAAAGTCCTCAGCCGACCCCTGCCAACCAGGCACCGGGGTCCCCCTACCAAGGAGAGACCTGGTAACCCGGAACAGGGTGGCCGGGCGATTGTCAGCGGAGGCAATAAGGGTGGTGAAGTATTGCCGCCTCACCACCTCCATCGCCACTAGATAGGCCCTAATAGCGGCTCTAGCTAGTGTCCAATCGGAGTCTCTCTGGGTCTTCACCCAGCGGCGCTCTAGGCGTCTCTTTGCCCGTTTGAGCTCCCGCAGTTCATCTGTGAACCACGGAGATGACCTAGCTCCATGAGCTCTGAGAGGCCGTAGTGGTGCGATTTCATCCAAGGCCGCTGTTGTCATCCTGTTCCACAGGTCAACCAGCGCCTCGGGCGAATCGTGTTGCCGATCCAGAGGGAAATCCCCCAGTTCCCTCTGGAATCCATCAGGATCCATCAGTTGCCGGGGGCGGGCCATTCTAATAGGCCCTGCCTCCCTACGATGAAGCGTCGCACCCAGGAAGTCTAGAGCCACCAAATAGTGATCTGACCATGGCACAGGTGTTATGTCTAATTTCCGTAGTCTCAGATCACTCTGCCACCGCTCCGACAAAAAGATTAAATCTGGTGTGTGGCCACTGCCCCTGGTCGGGCCCTGAATTACCTGAATCAGGTCCATATCTGCCATGGAAGCCATGAACTCCTGAGCCACCCCGGAGCCAGTCCCCAGCGAAGGCAAATTGAAGTCCCCCAGAACCATCAATCTAGGGAACTCCAATGCCAACGCTGAGATGGCCTCGAGGAGCTCAGGCAGGGAGTCCCTTACCCTGCAAGGGGGCAGGTACAGGAGTAAGACTCCCAACTGACTCTTAAAGCCCAGACGCAGAAGCAGGGCCTCACAACCCAGAATTTGTGGAGCGGTGGCCCTGGTGACTCCCAGTGACTCCCTGGCTATGATGGCAACGCCACCGCCCTTACCCTCATCCCTAGGCTGGTGCCAAATACTGAACCCAGCTGGACACATTTCTGACAGAGGAACCCCATCCTCTGGTCTCAGCCAGGTCTCAGTGATACATGCCAGGTCGGCCCGCTCCCCCATAATGGAGTCTTGTATCAGGGGGGCCTTATTACATACCGACCTGGCATTCATCAGCAGCAGCCTAAGGGCAGGGTCACCCTGGGTCAGCTGCTCAGGACCTAGAGGTGTAACCGTGGGGCTGGAACGAGGGACAGCTACTAAGCATCTGCCCCGCGTTCCCCGGGTGCGGCCCGCCCCTCGGTACCCGCTATATCGCCCCATGCCCATCACAACCTCTATATTGGTCTCCGGAGCCTCCCTGCTTGCCCTGGACAGAATGCTGCCTCTCCTTCCTGGCTGGCCTGGCAATCTCTCCCTCCCTCCCTTCCACCCCAATATAAAACCGCCCCATTCACTCCCCCCACCACCCTCCGCACGGCTCCGGTGGTGATGGAAGTGGTGGGGCATTCTTCCACAACTGTGTTGAACCCTCAACTGCCGGGCAGGGCCCGAAACGCCGGCCGATGGCGAGGCCAGCGAGCCTCTTCGCCCCCGCCGGGGCCGAACACAGCGGCGGTGATGTTTCGTCCGGCAGGCCCCCTCGCCTTTTGAGTCCTGGCGAGGGGCGGGGGGCGGGGCCCAAAACGCCGGCCAATGGTGAGGCCAGCGAGCCTCTTCGCCCCCGACGGGGCCGAACACAGCGGCGGTCCTTGACGTTGGCCCCGCATTTGAGGCTGCCTGCCGAAACTCCCTCCAGCTGTACCTGTTCATCTCCCGCCGGTCTGGCCGGGAGGGAAAGAGAGCGCCCGGTGTCCTTGGCGTTGGCAGCGTCGGCCCCACTTTTGAGGCTGCCTGCCGAAACTCCCTCCAGCTGTGCCTGTTCATCTCCCGCCGGTCTGGCCGGGAGGGAAAGGGAGCGCCCGGTGTCCTTGGCGTTGGCAGCGTCGGCCCCACTTTTGAGGCTGCCTGCCGAAACTCCCTCCAGCTGTGCCTGTTCATCTCCCGCCGGTCTGGCCGGGAGGGAAAGGGAGCGCCCGGTGTCCTTGGCGTTGGCAGCGTCGGCCCCACTTTTGAGACTGCCTGCCGAAACTCCCTCCAGCTGTGCCTGTTCATCTCCCGCTGGTCTGGCCGGGAGGGAAAGGGAGCGCCCGGTGTCCTTGGCGTTGGCAGCGTCGGCCCCACTTTTGAGGCTGCCTGCCGAAACTCCCTCCAGCTGTGCCTGTTCATCTCCCGCCGGTTTGAAACATCAAGGAGTCTGTGATGTTCTGGTCCATGCCTGAGCACTGGTGGTGGTCTCACTTGCCCACCCGCTCACTTGTCTTCCTCAGCTCCTCCTTGCTCCATCCAGTGGGCTGATAACGCCGCCTGCCCTTCCGTGGCTTCTTCTTCCTCCTCACCTCTGGCCTTTCAGGGTGGTCAGAGGGCTCGCGATGGCACGGGTCTTCCCTGCCGCCTGACTGACCCGCGGCTTCTCCTTCTCCTCTCTCCGGCCATGTGGTAATGACCAAAGGGGTGCTGGGTCAGCAGCATGGGTCTCTTCTGCCGCCCGACCCACGGCTTCTCCTTCTCCTCCCTCCGGCCAGGTGGTAATGTCCGGAGGGGTAGTAGAGGGTGAAAATTCCCAGTCTTGGGGCACAGTTGAGCATTACCTCTTCAAACTGTCATTCACCCTGTGAAGACAGCACTGATGGAAAATCCTGGAAAAGTCTTTCCTCCTCATCATATGCTCAAATTCAGGCTTTTCTGAAAGCCTGCAGAGAACTAGTTATAGTCTTCCCTTGTGACAAGATACTCTATGCAATTAGCTGGATGTGGTTAAAAATTCCTCTGCAGAAGTTCCTGCTCAACATGGGAAAATGTTGAGGGAGTCAGACACTCTGCAGAAGCCTTGCAACCCCTCCGCCTTCAGAGTACTTTTGTTTAGGTGAAACTGGGCAAGAGAATTGGCAATAAGTTGAGGAGGTGGCTTAAGCTATTTAGTTCAGAGGTGCCCAAACTTTTTGGGCAGAGGGCCGGTCACATGGTTCAGCGGGCCATTCAGGTGGCTTAGTGGGCCAGTCACATGCTTCCTCCCACTGGAAGCGGAAGTAAAACGTGCCTTGCAATCTGTTTTGCAACAGGATGAGATAGATTTTAAGCTGCTATTTTCTCTGCTTAAACCAGGGGTGCCCAAACTGTGGCTCACAAGCTGGATCTGGCCCCTGACACAAATTAAGCAGGCCCACGCCACCCTTACTGCTCCTGGAAGCAGAAGTAAAACACACCCGGTCACATAGTTGAGCGGGCTGGTTACGTGGTTCCTCCCACCAGAAACGGAAGTAAAACACGCCTGCACAAGCACATAACGCTGCCGTAAATGCACCTGCCGTAAACATGTTTATGACAGCTGTGGGTCATTTATGGCAGCATATTGTGCATGCATGGGTGCATTTTACTTCCACTTCCAGGAGGGCTGTGATGGCCAGATGGAATGGCGCAATGGGCCGGATTCGGCACATGGGCCATCGTTTGGGCACCCCTGCATTACTCAGTGCTTGGGGTGGGGAGACTTTTGCTTCTGCATTACCATCGCTAAAAGGCAGTGGGGGACAAGTTCTGATTTGTAATTTTAAAAGAAGGTTCTTGTACCTTTCACAGCAATGCCTAACTAAAATTTTGAAGTCCACTTCAGAAGGTGTGTCTGGCAATGAACCTGAAACTAGTTTCAGAGCAATGCATTAAGCTGATGTGTAAAGCATGCTTGCATTTACTTAGATTATAAAACAGTAGCTAGAATGTGCAACTGGTGTTAAAATTATGCTACCCCTAATTGCCTGGGCTTGAAGAAGTTACTCTTCTATTCTGCAAGGCTACTCACAAGGTAACCTCCAGTGACAAAGCATCTGAGGGCACGGGTGTGCAGGGCACCTAGGGAAGGCATTGGACAGGGAGTGGTTGGGGTGCCTATTTGGGGTTGGGGGTGAAAATCCCATACATGACTATTGGCGCCCCAGGGTGCCAGAGGTGAGGGCAGAGTGGGACAAAGCCCAATTGCCTGATATACCAACACACGCCTGTCTGAGGGGAGCTTTGTTGAAGTGCCTTGGTTGTAAGGATATCATTGCTCAGAGTTTAGGGCAGAAAGCAATCCAAGGCAGAGGCAGAGAGGGGGTTACATCGAAGGTATAGGAAACGGTATCGACATGCTTCTCCCTCCCTCTTTTAAGCCTTTCATCTGTTCCTGATTAGTGTGCTCCAAAAAGAATGCAGATTTCCCCCTAAACTGATCAGCGTTTCTGCTCTTTTTCAAAGATAATGAATTAGCAACACTGATGTGAGTAACCACGGTGAGGACTGTAACAAGCAGATCGGCAGCAGTCCACATCTGATTATGAGTCAGAAGCGGGGGTGAGGAAGCCTCTCAGCAAGCTTCATTCACTCACAAGCCAAGACATGAGCCTCACTAGTTTGTTCATGCTCACCAGGGATGTGGCAAAGCCCTGGCTTTTCTCCTTCCTTCTCCTTTTTTTTTTACATTTTATGAATGGAGGAGAATGTTCATGCTTCACTGGCAGGGAGGAAGGAGATGCATTGGTGGGTTTTTTCTTTCCTTTAATTACTACAAAGTTAAAACATTTCCTCTCAGAATTTCATCAGGTTATGAAAGTACCCTGCGTACATGAATCTTTGAGTTATCCCAAAAAATACTATTAATGATTTTATTTTCCTCTTTTCTTCTTCTTTAAGTGTTGTATCTGATTCTGTATAATCTTCAACCATGAAGATTATCCTGAGAGCAATATGTGCCATTCCTTTTGCCTTCCGCATCGCAGTGTAACACCCGTACCACTGTTCCATGTCCGTGAGTCACTTTCTGGTCCTGGGCCCTTTTAGCACAGAAAATC
This sequence comes from Bradypodion pumilum, assembly GCA_035047305.1. Classification (NCBI taxonomy): domain Eukaryota; kingdom Metazoa; phylum Chordata; class Lepidosauria; order Squamata; family Chamaeleonidae; genus Bradypodion; species Bradypodion pumilum. The sequence goes on along the minus strand of JAWDJD010000001.1, from coordinate 161,939,883 downwards.
CTCCTCAGTCCCAGGCCAGTATTGATGAGGCTGCTGCTCTCCACCAAGATGGATTCAAGCGGGAGTTAATACACTTGGGGACCATCACCCTTCCCTGTGGAACTCGACACTCAAGTTCGTTAGTCCTCAGGGTGGTCAGGTTGATCAGTGTTGAGTTGTTGGTGTTAGGTACTAAGTGCTTGCCTATCCAGTTGCCTAGGATATTATACCAAAATGTAAAACTGCTGTACCACTTTAAGGGTTCTGCAATTGTAACAGCACAGGTGTAGCTAACTGGTTATGTAACTCCAAGATTTTGTATAAAGCAAGGTCTCAGTTTGCACTTCTTTAACCTCTGTTGCACTTCCTGCCAACAGAGTTACGGCTGCAGATGGAATTGCTGTCCTTTTGGAAAGAACTGAAAACCTGGCTGGCAGGGCAGGTGTGGGACACTGATGGAGGGGTGACCCGTGTTTGATGGCTTATATAATTAAGATTTCTCTCTTTTTTAATGGATGGGGTGTGGGTAAATTATTTAGAATTTTTAATGAGGTTTTTAATTGTTGTTAGCTGCCCAGAGTTGTTGCCAAGTTGGGTGGCAATAGAAATTTGAAGAATAAATAAATAAAATAATTATGTACTCAATAGAGTCTATGTGCCCCATACTGCTTGTGTGCTAAAGACTTCTGGCTGGTCATTATGCTCTGAAGGGGAAAGGTCTCATACTGGAACAAACCTCAAGAAAGAAACTGCTGAGGGTCATCTTGCTGGAGGAAAGTGTAAGATTTGATATTCTACAAGCAGCTTTGTGCTGACTGCTTTAGATGCTGAAAGACCTTTGCATTGTTTTGTGTGTGTATGCCGACTCATGCTTTGTCATCATCCCAAAGAGACTTTGCAACTTGTACTTTGAGTAGAACTATTGGCTCAACCAGAAAGGACTGCTTCTTTTGCTGAACTACAATACTTATAAGTAAAGGACTGTGTTACTTGTGTTTGCTATACAAACTTACAAGACAATCCACCACAGTGAACCGAACTGTGTGGGAACAAAAAGAAGTTATCTTATTTGTGTTGCAGTTATCTATGTTGATGTAAATGTTTGGACCTTCTGTTTTTACCTCAAGTAAAGGGTCCTTTTTGTACAAACAATCAGGTTTGGTGCCTGTGTTGATCTCAGTGCCCTCAACTTCTGCTGCACACCCTCTGGCCACCTTGCTAAATACCAACAGTTGGCAGTATGGTCTGCTCCACTTTCCCCCCAACCTTTGCTTTTTGGACTTCAGTTCCCAATGCACTGGTCTACTCTATTACCACAGCAGGATAACCTGGCCAGACTCTTTTAGGAAACAGAAATAAACTTTTCTTGCTCCTGCTCATAAAACTAAAGGAACTTAATTAACACTTTTTGGCAAAGATGGGTTTAATCCATGTATACTTGGGTTTATGGTTTTCATAATCATTGCCAGCAGACAAAATCATTCTAACCTGCCATACAACATTTTAAAAATATATATTACACATTGTGTGTGCATGTGTGTTTAAAATGAAATGTGTATATAGAATAAAGGGGAAATGGTGATAAAGGGTAGTGAGTAATATTTATAAATTTTTAAATAAAGAAGGTAAACCACAGGATACATTAAGAATAATGTGGGAACAAGATCTATACCTATAAAGCAGAGGTGTGCATTTGTGGGTCCTGGCATATCTCCCACACCCCTCTACGCAATCCCCTGAAAGTCGGCACATGCCAACCTTGAGTGTCCCAGCAGGTTTGTGTCAGGGAATCGGGGCTGCGGGTGGGGCGCAAGCTCCCCAAAATCGGGAAATGACACAAACTACAAGTCCTGTCATCCTCTGCGGTAAGACTCGGCCAATCGGGGCAGACGGCCAAAGCACAAAGTAGGCGGGGTGACAGCCACGCGGCCACAGCACGCATGGGGAGCATGGGGCCGCAGCAAAAAGGCTGTCGCCACCGCCCTAAACCTAGGAAGAGCAGACCACGAAATCCTCGGCCTCACGTCGACTCTTCACCGGGAACCGCATTGCCGTGGACACATCCACTGCCGGACAGCCCAGAAGGCGAGTGCGAGGCCTGCTGCTGTTGGGCCTGGTTGACAATGGTGGCGGGGGAGGGCAGCGGAAAGGAGGGGGAAGAGTGGACTGCAAGATCCCCAGCCTCGCGTAGCCTCATCTCTAGGGCCCACATTGCTGGGGTTGCATGGGCGATTGCGAGGCCTGCTGCTGATGGGCTTGGCCAGCAGCGGTGGTGGGGGAGGACGATGAGGAAGGAAAGAACAGGCTGTGACATCACTCTCCTGACGTACGCTCCTTGCCAGGGAACGCGTTGCCAGGGTTGCATCAGTCGCCCAGCCAGGAGCACAACAAGCACGGCGCCCCGCCAGCCTGGCCAACCTGCACACCAACAACACCCCGGAGAGAGAAACCCTAACCCCCCCAAAACAACCCTGGGCAAAGCCTGCCAGTCAGCTAGTTTAAATATTAAAATTATAGAAATAAATTGGAAAAATAAATGGAGGAGAAGAATTATGAAGTCTGTCTGTTAAGGTAAAAGAACATAACTATAAAATGTTATGGAGGTGGTACTTGACCCCAGTTCGGCTACATCAAATGGATAATACAAACACTAAAAATTGTTGGAGATGCAAGGATAGACTTGGGACATATGGACACATGTGATGGAGTTGTAAGTGACTACAGTTTTTTGGGTAAAAATAAAGAAGGAGAAATTGGAAATATTGAATTTTGGCCTGAAGTTGGGGTCATGTACCGCCTTATTGGCAGATGTAGATAATATGGACATAGATGTAAATAAAGAGGATTTGTTATCTATAATGTTAACTACAGCAAGACAATGTATTGCAAGAAATTGGAAAAACGATTCTGTGTTAAAATTGGAGGAATGGTACAAAGAAATGTGGGAAATTGCATTAAATGATAAACTTACATGAGAGTTGAATAAAAAAAGGTATAATTAAGGAAAATATGTTTTGGGAAATATAGAGACCTTTTGTGGAACACACTTTGGTGAAATCTAAAGGTGGCAAACTGTACCAGATCACATGAGTTTTTGGAAATAGTAATACAGGTAAAACTCAGAAAATTAGAATATCGTGCAAATGTTCATTCGTTTCACTTAAAAGGTGAAACAAATATATGAAATAGACTCACTACATGCAAAGCAAGATATGTCATGCCTTAATTCGTTATAATTGTGATTATCATGGCATACAGCGTACATGAGAATTTTGTTTTCAATATATGGTTAATGAAGGAGTTACTGGTAAACAATCTAGTACTATATAAATATAAGTAGATATAAATATGTATTAGAATGTGAGGAATGTAATAATATGACAAAGGAAGTACAGTGATACCTCATACAACGTCCAAACTTGGTTCCACAAGTTTGGACTTTATACGGATTTGGACTTTGTATGAGGCATGCAAAATCTTAGCCGCGATGCCTCATACAACGTCCAAATCCTTGCCGCGATGCCTCATACAATGTCGTTTCCATAGAGATACATTGTGCTGTAACAGCACAGACTTCAGGGCAAAGTCAAGGAAAAAGACAGGAAACTGACAGAACTTTAAGAAATCATTGTATAAAGGCTAAATACATTACAAAAACATGTCAAACAACTCTGATTGTCCAAGAACCCGAAAAATGCTGCAAAAATCCCAGGAATGCTTCTAAAAATTCTGACGAAAAAATTCAAAAAAATCCAGTCGTGCTCAAAAACGCTCCTAAACACTCTTTGCCTCATGCAAAACCCACAAGAGCAATGCACGCATGTGTCCTGCCTTTTATACTGCCCAGGCATAATACAACCTGGGAAAAACCCCAATGCCTCATACAAAGTCACAGCGACTTTGTATGAGACAACTTTTTTCAAGGAATTAGGCAATGTTGTATGAATCCAATGTTGTATGAAACGGACTTTATATGAGGTATTACTGTAATACCCATTTTTTGTGTTGTTAAACAACAACAATATGTATTTTCTTTTGTTTCATTTATACACTGTATTGTAATGTAATGTTATATACATTTATTTGTTTTCTTTATGTCAGTAAAATTTAATAAAAATATTTTTTAAAATAAATGAAATGAAATGTGTGGGAGGACCAGTGTGCATTTGAAAAAGCAGGTATTGTGTGCTTGAAGAAGCTAGTTTCGGAACTAGACTTCCCAGTGACCATGGTGGCTTTGAAATTCTGATATACAGTATATAGTTTAAAAACAACATTTCCAATCTCTGATGCAGACACATATGCCAAGGAGCAGGGGTAAAGCCACCAGTATTTGCAAAGCAGCAGCACATGAGTACTTTTAACATTAGAAATAGTCACCTTTCAAGGAGGAAGAGAGCTTTTTAATAAGACTGTCTCCAGCTGTATCCTATGTAAACAATTGAAAAGTACCCTCAGGGCAACATGTAGTCTTGATATTTTAAAGCTAGAGGGAGAAACCTCTCTAGGCATTATGCTTCTGCTCCTATCAGATGTGGTAAGTGGTAAGGAATGACAGGAGCAGTAGCAAGAATTCTGCAGTTTATTTATTTATTTATTTATTTATTTATTATTTATTATTTATTTATTATTTATTAATTATTTATTATTATTATTATTATTATTATTATTATTATTATCATTATCATTATCATTATCATTATCATTATCATTATCATTATCATTATTTATTTATTTATTTATTTATTTATTTATTTATTTATTTATTTATTTCAATTTTTATGCCGTCCACTCAACAAACTATCAACAAACTACAGTGTAAGCAAAGAAAACTAGCAACAAAGCATGATATTTCACAAATAACTGCTTATAAAACTATTGCATGGGCAGCTTCAGGTGCAAAACATACCAGAGTTCCATAAATTTATTGTTACAGTATGTGCAAACATGGCCATAATCCTTTGCCATTGTAATCCTCACAAATACATACTTTCCACTTTGTTATAGAAAGTACAGAATATTACAGATGCTTCTGTTCAAAACGTCACAGTATCAAAGAAACATGATTAATGGGACAGAGCAGAAGAGTCAAATTTGGCTGAAGTGTTTTGTTCACTATCCAGAACAGGGGTTCTCAATCTATGACCCGTGGGCCAAATCCAGCCCACATCACCAAATAATACAATCCCCACCCTCGATTCTGCCACCAGAATTGGCAGTCATAAATGGGGGGAGGGGGGACACTAGTCTGGCCTCCTCAACTGTTTGAGGGAGCATAGCCTGGCTTGAAAAGATTGATAACCCCTGATCTAGAACAGAGTTTTGCAACCATTGGTTTTTGTACTTCAATTTTCAGAAGCCTAAGTCAATTCCCCAAAGCACTGATCAGAGAATGTACTGATTTAGGCTTCTGGGAACTGAAGTCCACCTATTGCATCTAAATGAGATTTAAGTTGAAAACAGTTGCAGGAATAAATCCCAGATTTACAACAAAGCAGTCTGTATGCAGAACAAGACATGGGAGGTGGCAAGGAAGGAGGGTGGAGGAAATGGTGGTCAAAATGTAGTTTTAACATAAATTAGATGCATTGAGTGGTTTGTTTAATTGTGAAACATAAATGCAAGAGAGGAGATGAAGAACAGAGTTTCAGGGCTACTTGAAAGATACACAACCTTTGTCATGACTTATGCAAATGCTGTCATTTCTCTCCCCCCCCCCCCCCACCCTGCAATATGTCCAGTTGGCCACACAGTGTACGTCATGCCCTCTGTGCAGAAATAACCTTGAAAAGTCTGTAGAAATGAAATTGTTGCATGCATGTCTGAAATGATTTCAGGAAGAGAACCCTAATCCTAGGAATGTTAATTTGGTTGCTGATGAGCTAAGCAGTGATGGCGAATCTTGGCACTCCAGGTGTTCTTGGACTCTAATTACCAGAAGCCCAAGTCAGCACTCCTACTGATCAGGGCTTCTGGGAATTGAAGTTCCAGAACACCTGGAGTGCCAAGGTTCACCATCACTAGGCTAAGGTATTTTCCATCATTTCAGCAGACGGAGTTCTCTTTCAACAAACATAAGACCTATTTCTTCTCATAGCAAAGCCAATGCCTGTTTTCTGGGAGGCCAAACAGGAGTGAGACACCTTCTGTGAGGTACCCCTCAAAGAGCAATGTGTGGGACCTCCTTTGCTAAGTTGATGCCTGGCATCTGAGTTTCAGAATCATGCTTCTAGGACATATTTAACAGTGCTTGCCCTCCACAGACTGCTATAGGTAAGAACATAAGAACATAAGAACAGCCTTGCTGGAACAGGCCACAGCCCATCCAGTCCAGCATTCTGTCTCACACAGTGGCTCACCATTTCCTTCAGGGTATTCCCAAGGAGATGCCTTCACCTGCTTAGGATTCCCTGGAAATGGCATTGAGAGATATCCTGCCTATCTCTCCAACCCGGAGGTTGTCCTTAGGTAGCCATAATTATAGCCATTGATAGCCTTGTCCTCCATGAACTTGTCTAATCCTTTCTTAAAGCTGTCAAGACTGACAGCTGTCACCACTTCTTCTGGCAGGGAGTTCCATAGACCAGTAATCCTCTGGGTGAAAAAGTACTTTCTCTTATTTGTTTGAGAACTAGTACCCAAAAGTTTCATGGAGTGTCCCCTAGTTCTAGTGTTGTGCGATAGGGAAAACAGTTTTTCCTTATCCACTTTGTCCACACCGTGCATGATTTTATAAACTTCAATCAGGTCACCTCTTAGACGCCGTCGTTCAAGAGTGAAAAGGCCCAACCGTTGCAGCCTCAGATGGTAAGGAAGGTGTTCCAGTCCCCTAATCATTCTGGTTGCCCTCCTCTGTACTTTCTCCAACTCCATAATATCCTTCTGGAGGTATGGCGACCAGAACTGTACACAGTATTCCAGATGGGGCCTCACCATAGATTTATAAAGAGGCAAAATGACACTTGCTGACTTATTTAAAGCTTAAAGCTGTGGACTATCTGGAGACAAAACCATCTCCAAGGGGTGTTTCTGCAGGGAAACCTCCGTTGAGTCTATTCTGTTCAAGTTGAATGTGCTCATTTCCTGACATTACCTAATCTTGGACAGCTAGAATCTTGGCTATAACATCCATGACAGCTTTTTAACCAGGTTTGTCTTGTTAGATCTCCTGTTTTACCTCATGAAGCCTGGGAAATGTCATATTTCTGGATTTCATTCCCCAACTGGTATTGACACTGGTTGAATTATTGTACTGTGCTATGTTATACATAGGCTTTTGAAAATAATCAAGAAGGTTGAAAATGATCCAGCTGTATGGAGGAATTGTATTAAGTCATTTCTATAGCAAATAGACAGGCCATTGGCAGTCTGTTTGCTACTGGGTCCATTCTAGATACTTGTGCCTAATTTAGGCCCAAACAATTGAAAATATGCCTTCTCATGTACAATCTGCCCAAACATTAAAAGAATTGGGCACTTTTTGGCTTGTCTTCTATAAAATAAGTACTTTTGTCATCTTTAGTGTTCCAGAAATAATGAGCAGCAGCCAGCAATACTAATAAGATGAATTTCAAAAGTGAAAAGAAGTTCCAGAAAATATAAAAAAATACAGGGGCTCTCTCTGTATCTGTGGAGGATACATTCCAAGACTTTATGTGGATACCCGAACTGTAGATAACTGTCAATCCTATATTTAATAGGAGCAGTTTCAAAAGTTTCCATCATTTAACATGAGAGCTACTAAAATGTCTACCTCCATTTCTTGTAAATATTACATTGCAGACAGTGGCTTCTAGTGGCCAGTTCTGGTAATGCACCATAGAAATACATATACAGTACTGTATAGATTATGCATTTCAGATATTTTTATTGAATATTTTTAGACCCCTTATTACAAAGTGTAATATTTATTTATTTATTTATGAAAAATCTTTATGTATCTATATAAACTGTTAGAATAGGGGTTCCAAACCTACGGCCCATGGCACGGTGCAGCTCCTACCCGTGGCACCATTTCATGTGGTCTCCCGCCACCACCGCATTTGGAAGTGGAAGCAGATGCATTTACATCACCCATAAAATACACTCGTGCATGCCTAAATGTGTCTGTGGCTGTTGTAAACACGGAGGTGGGCGCATTTATGACAACCGTATATGCACCCGCTTCCGCATCTGGTGGGCATAGTCCAGCTCACTCAGCTGTGCAGGGGGCATGGTCAGGCCCACAGCGCAAAAAGGTTGGCCACCCTTGTGTTAGAAGGTCATAAGATGTTGAACATTCTTGCCAAAATGCCTTAAAATGTCTTTCTAAAGTAACATTTGGAAGTAACTGAAAAACATTGCAGCAGTAAAGGAACTTACTTTTGAAATGCTCTTGTTCTTCCTAAAAGGTAATTTGTTACTGGTAACATTACTTGCATTAGCTGGATAGGTGAGCGAGTTTGGTAGCTGGGAGATCTGTGGGATCCGCGCACACAATTGGCATACTGTCCCTGACAGAGCAACGGTTCGGGCGAACACCCCTTGGAGCCCTGGTTCCGAAGGGACAGAAATTGGGGAGCGCATTAATAGCCATAGTTTAATTCACCGATTGCTGACCTGGCAGGCAGCTCAGACAATAGAGGGCAAAAGATCACTGGGTGATGAACTCGATAAGCATGTAATGGGCAATCTTGTATCTGCAGAGGCTCTGAGTCCAAGAGTCAACCTAGGCACATGTTTACTCCCGATAGCAGTAGACAATGCATGTCCCCCAGTAGTAAATTAGATAGATAAGGAACTTCCCCCCGGTGAGGTCACCCCTGATGAGCAACTTGTGTAATCTCAAGGTGCAGACTTGCAGTTTTCCTGTAACGCCTGTGCGCAACCTATGCACGCAGTTGAGCTAGGCAGGGTATAAAGATTAGAGCCTTCTGATTAATAAAGACTGGACTTTCACCTCATCTTTGCCTACATGCCTTCCTTGTGTCCAGTCACTCCGTGACCAAGTGGGCCATTTCTGGTGACCCCGACATGATCCAGGCCATCTGGCCCGACGTGATCCAGGCCATCTGGCCCAATGTGATCGGTGCGGTTCTACGCTAGAGCCACGCTCGATTCCCCAGCGGTTGTGGTGAGTTCAGGTCAGAAAGCAATCCGATCGGAACTGGGCACGGCTGCAAGGCAAGGCATCTCGATAGGCAGAGCAATGCTCCAAAGCTCTGCAGTTCCTCGCTCATTAGAAAAATGCATTCCAGGTCAGGGTGGGCTGTGAACTCTGACTCCAACATCACAGAGGCTACAGAGGGCCCGCGGCAGCAGTCCGCGACCCAGACTCCGTCCCGAAGGACCGCACACCAGGCAACATCTCAACTGTTACCTGAACCCAGACACGTCGACTCATCCCGAAAAGGCAACTTCGAAGGGGTACTTTGTCAGGTAATGGGGGCTTGTCTACAAGGGGCAGGTCCGTCCACTAAGCAGAGGGCTCACATAATGGAGCTCAAGTGCCTGGCCAGGCTAAATCATACCCATATTCGCAGTGTTAACTTAGCGGACCTCATGGTGTACATTAGAGATCAGTGTTTGTTTTATCCAGAAGCAGGCACGTTGGATCTCAGAGTTTGGGACAGAGTAGGGGACTGCATTAAGCAGGAGCCAAGTGCATCAGCAAAAATCATTAGCACATGGAGCAAGTGTAGAAAAGTCATTTCAGAGGTCAGTCCAGTCCGTGTAGAGACCCAAAATCCATCAGTAAATGCCCTAGCATGTCTCTACCTGACTAGTCAACACCAGCATGGGAGCAGGGAGGACTTAGGAAGGCCAGACCCCTTAAGGGCAATCGGAAGTCCTTCCCAACAGTGGAGTGAGGAAGATCCATTCACGGGAAAATTGCCAGCAGTAGCTAAGATCCAGCTGCGGTGTCCAGCCTGCCTAGGGGCAGGCACATTGTAGACAGACCATTGTCTACATGCCCACTCTGCGCATGCTCACGGAAACCTGCACAGCCACTAGCCATGCAGGGCTCCAGAGCAAATCCATTACCAAACGAAGACGCAGAGCAGTGTAAAAGCCCAAAGGCGCTTGCGTTCAGTGTGGAAGGATGGGACACTCTAGGAGAGAATGCCAGTCTAGACCAGGCAGCTCTTCGAAAAGCCATCCAAATAAGCCTCCTACCAAGTGCCCACGTTGCCATCAGGGCTTGCACTGGGCCAGCCAGTGTCTGAATCTGGGAAACCGGCCAGCGGCACACTTCCAGCCCAGGTTCAAAAGGAGGCAGTCACCGCTCTGGCTACGCCAGAAGAACCATCCCAACAATAGTACCCCAAGTCTTTCCGAGGCACAGGCAGAAACCTAGGCAGGAAGGATCACTGCCACACCCCGTCTTGCCTCAAAAGAGCACAGAGAAACTCCCTCATAAGCCAAAAAGCCCAGATGGCTGCAGCCAGCCATCTGAGAATCGCCTACCAACTTAGGCAGTGTGGAATCCTCTCCTCATGAGTTAGAGCAAAACATTGCAGACTGGGGGAGGGGAACATCGCCCAGGAAGGAATGAGATACAGCATCCAAAGGCTTGCATGTGAGTGTATGAATGGCACGCCAGAATGTTTGCTGAATGTTTTATATGTGTGATATGTGTTTGCATGGTAACATTACAATGAGATACCAGGTATTATACAGTTTAAACTTGTTCATGGGTAGGACAAATTTAAAGCATGAGAAAGTACGGTGAGCAAAACCTTTTTGCCTTGCCGCCTGCTTAGCCGCTTCAGGCACCAAAGGCGACGGAAGCAGGAGGGGGAAATCCTAGCCTGCAAACAGGGCAAAAGTGACCCTTTTCCTTTCAGCCAAAACATGCCTTTGGGTGTGCCAGGTAGAACCTTTTTCTCTGTCAAAGGATTAAGCCATGCTCTTAAGAACTTGCTTTGCAGTCAGTGTTACTCAGGCAGATAGATAACTGGGAATTGAAAAATCCTTACGAAAATTTGGCATTATAGAGACCTACGCTGAAAGCAACGATTTCTTCCAGCATCACGAACTGAAAGAGATCGCTTCTCTGAGTCTTTCTCACTCAGCCAGTGTTCTCAAAAAAGGAAAAATCTTCATTAATCATCTTCATAAACTGTGGGGTCCCTATGTCTTTCAAACCTAAATGCCTTTAAATGTCCCTTAAATGTCTTTCAAATGCCTTTAAATCACATGTTTCATTAGGAATGTAAGAATTATCTAGCATTGTCTCAATGTGTAGAATGAATTAAACCAATCATCTCAACCTTTTAGAGTCAAGGGCCAGGTTCCGCTGCCTCAGACAGCTTTGGAAGTCTGGTGGGCCATAGTCCCACCCCTCCACCACGTGGCACCTCTTGGTATGGTGGAGGGGGTGGTGGGCCACATGGAACAATGCTGTGGGCCACATTTGGGCCGCAGGTTGAGAATCCCGGTTCTAGCTCTTCTTCATTCTTTTCTCTTAAATTTGCTTTAGCTCCTTCTCTCATTGGCTATTCAGGAAATACTAAGAGTTGTTGCTCCAAAAATAGGAACTGTTGTTCTGGTATTTAGACTTAAATCGATGTGAAAAGCAATTTACTCAGTGTGCCTTTAAACAAAAAAAAAGCACGCACACATTTTTACGCTCAGACTTGCTGGTCAACACTGCAGCACAGTAGCATGGGAACAGTCTATACATTCAGGATATGCTTAATCTTTACCCCTTTTACAGGAATGATTCCTTACAAACTTCTCTCCAAAGTGTCATGCTTTTGTCTTCAGCCAACTTATTCCTTACAATCTTAAAATTGCATTTTTCACAGCTCCCTGAGCTAATTAAAACCCTTCATTGACAGAATTCTTCTGCAGGAGAGGAACTACAGCGAGTTTATTTAATTATCTGATAAAGTTGTTACCTTTTAATTATCTGATAAGAATTGTTGCATTCTCATTATGCTAACCCCTGATTTTTTTTCTTTTCTTCTTGTCATTGGAACACCCTGCTCTCAATGGTTAACTCGTGTTTCCTTTTATTTTAACATATTGTTTCTTTGCATATTGTCTCTCTACAGCATGGTACATCAAAGATTGTTTCAGCTTTCTGTTTTTAATAAGTCTTAGTCTGTCATTTCTAGTATGACATGTTGCCAGCTTAGGCAGTGACACATCTTGCAACCTCCAGAGCCAAAGGGGGAAAAAAGATTAGTCACTGGGCTCCTGAGAATGTGCAGAGTGCCAACCATTAGCTGGGCAGCCAAGGCTGCCTAGGACCCATTTTAAGAATGCAGCCAGGCCAGTAAATAACATTAACAGAGCGAAGTCACATTCTTGATCAGAGACTGGCTTTCCCAAGCCACCCTTTCCTTCCTTCTTTCTTTTGCGGCTAGCCTAGGCACATGCCAAAAGACAGCTAGCATTGTAGGCAGCAAGCTATCTTTCTAGCCATCGCTGAGCAGATAGGGCCATGCGCCCCATCTTGCATTAGTGCATAATTACTAAATACCTATTCTTCAGCAAGAACTGGTAGTCACAGCCACTCACAAAAAAAATTCAGGGCCCGGCTCAGCCAAAATAGTTAGGCCAGTCGATAATAAGCAAATGCAGCAACTATGCAGCTTCAGTTGTGCAGAGAAGCACTGCGTACAGCCCACATGGGCCATCAGTACTTACTTGGTCCCAGCCCAGGAGGGCTACAGCAGGACTGGTCCAGTTGCAAAGGAACTGTTCCAGAAACTGGTTCCCGACCCCAATTCAAAGTCATGTGTCCCTCCGCCAGAATGCCCAAAGCATTAGCAAGGCAGCTCAGCCTGCCAGGGGCGCAAGCTCCAAGAAATGTGTGCATGCACGCCATGGGCAGGAATACGAGGGGGGCCTTCATGAGAAGTGCCAAGGTTCACCATGGGACCTCAGACTGGTCTGAGGCACACAGAATTTTCACTATACAAGAACAGGCATAGACCAACATAACACAGCTGATCTGCCAGCAGGCAAACCTTGCTTTAAAACATTTCACCAAAGGGCAATTGTACACAATCACAGGTTGCCAACAGGATTCTAATTACTGGTCCTCTCGACACTCACAGGTTTTGAGGTATCTCACATTTTTGCTTCTAGCAGGAATCAGAAGCTTCTGCGTGCTTTTGTCTTTAGAATAACACAGTATGTTTCAATTTTAAGGTCTTCTACACCACAGTGTTGTGATCTGTTCTTCTAGGCTAATTGCTGACTCTTGAACATTCACAGCTTTCCCTCAAAACATGGATTTCATTCAAAAAAAATTCTTCTGTCAGGGTCTAACATTTTTGTTCTCAGGCAAACCCTCTCAGCAGGAACTGCTCCATCTGAATGGCACAAGGCCAGGTCCAGCGAATGTGGAATGTATCTACCTTGCCTTTTCTTTTAAAAAGAAGGGGGAACCCCCCCCCCCGATACACGGCTATCCTATCCTATAAGTTGCAAAACTAACTCTCTCAGATTTTTATCTCCAAAAGCTGTGTCTGCAGCAAATCTTCTCTCTCCTATGCAGGGTCCATTCCCAGAAGCCAGAATCAGGCCCAGATGCCACACCCGGATATCACAAAAGGATGACACCAGCCATTGCCTTAAATGTCATCAGCTGCCCGTTTTCTTTTTTTCCATTTTCCATTTCTAAAGATGATTTTGGCATGAAAGGGGGTGGATTTTGGATGAACGTCTTGTACACGCAAAGACACACAATGCTACTTCTAAGAACAATGCTTTAACACCATATAGACTTTTCATGGACTGCCACACTCTTGAGCTACCAATGGACATTTTGAGTTATATATGCACCAGAGAACTATTGGAATGATTCTTGCCTTGGCCCCACTTGCCTCGCCTGGACACAGGAAATATCTTGGACTTGCAACCAGCAAGTAGCCGCCAGCCAAGCAGCTGAATGTTTATGTTTCCTTGCTGTTATTATCTGTATTTGCTTATCATTCATTCTCATGCCTTTGAACAAATGCTCCAGTTGGGATTTGCAAGGGACACTTGAATTTCTGTACATACATGATTGTATATTCCTCATAATTGCCACGCAGATAGCACCCATTATTAGGAAAACATATCCTGGCCATGGGTGGGAGTCAAACCAAACTGGCCCACAATTGCAGAAGGTTTAGCATCCGGCGGCCTGAGAAGCCCCTAGCTATTGCCATTCATCAAATACCTTTTGATAGTGTTAATCGCACCTCTCTACATGTGAGAGAACATTTGCATAATTAAGAGGCCACTTTGCAGAAGTAGCTTTAGGAAAAACCAGTTCTGTCACAGTGAGAGATCAGTGACACATCTCATTATCTTGCCTTGCTACAGAAAGCAGGCTGAATTCAGACACACAGTTCTGAAAAACCAAGCAGCGGTCAGCATATTTGGCGTGCCAAGCTTAGCCATGGGTAATGCTCGAAGAATTGGTAGGTTGGCGTGTGCGCTAGCTAAACTATTCTCCATCACCAAGGGTTGCGAAGCTGTCCATGGCATGTGTTATTACAAACTCATGGACAACTCTCGTGAAATCCAGAGTCAGGTCGCAGACCTTCACACAATAGCACAAAATAAGATGCAACGTGGGGGTGGTGGAATGCTCTCTGGTCATGGTTTCCATGAGGATGGCTTCAAACAACGCTCAAGTAACTATGGGTGTTGTGGTTTTTGGGACAATACTTTGCTGTTCAGCACAATGTATTCCCTCATTGCTGTCAATGTGTCCCCCATGGAGAAAACCCCAGAATGTCCTCACTCCACGTCAGCTCATGCCACTCCTATGGTGGGCTGTCTGTCAGGTCCAATTAAACAAATAAAGGGGGAGTGTGGGATCCGCGCACACAATTAGCATACTGTCCCTGACAGAGCCATGGTTCGGGCGAACACCCCTTGGAGCCCTGGTTCTGAAGGGACAAAAATTGGGGAGCGCATTAATAGCCATAGTTTAATTCACCGATCGCTGACCTGGCAGGCAGCTCAGACAATAGAGGGCAAAAGATCACTGGGTGATGAACTCGATAAGCATGTAATGGGCAATCTTGTATCCGCAGAGGCTCTGAGTCCAATAGTCAACCTAGGCACATGTTTACTCCCGATAGCAGTAGACAATGCATGTCCCCCGGTAGTAAATTAGATAGATAAGGAACTTCCCCCCGGTGAGGTCACCCCTGATGAGCAACTTGTGTAATCTCAAGGTGCAGACTTGCAGTTTTCCTGTAACGCCCATGCGCAACCTATGCACGCAGTCGAGCTAGGCAGGGTATAAAGATTAGAGCCTTCTGATCAGTAAAGACTGGACTTTTACCTCATCTTTGCCTACGTGTCTTCCTTGTGTCCAGTCACTCCGTGACCCAGCGGGCCATTTCTGGCCCACCATTACAACAGAGATCACTTCTCCACTGATTATGATATGATTTATGGTTCATTGAGTTGGAATATTTGGCTGAAGAGCCAAGGTCAGGAGTCTGATTCTTCACTTTGCTTCCTGGGAGAAGAACCAGCCTGCTAGCTTTGGGAAAGCTGTACAGTGCCACACACACGAAGAGAACAATAAACCATCTCTGAATCTTGAAAAGGGTCACCATAACTTTGGACTATCTTGAGGGGAACTTTATTGTTTTGTTGTTAATGTTATCTGCAATTCATTAAATTCCAAAAATCTAAATCACAATAACTACAAGGGAAGGGATTACTGAGTAAACTAAAAGAGCACATTTCTTACTCTATGGAAAGAGGAATAGCCACAGATTGTTAGACCCTTCACTCCAAGGGGAAGGAACCTACCTACTGTATTTCAGCTGATTGTCAGCTCTCTCTGTAAAAAGGGAAAAAGAGAGGGGGGGAGAGAGAGAGAACACGAAGTGTGGTGGAGTGTTTTCCTTGCCATACAATTCATCATAAAGTACCTCTCAAATCATCCCATCCCCCACAAACAAAAGTTATAATACTAAATTTGAGAAAGGAACACTCCTGAGAGTTAAGCTATTAGTGTGCTGCTGGAATCCTCTCTCTCTCACAGCTTAGTGGGTAATGTTTTTGAACTTTATATGTATTTTAAAAGAGCAATTAATCATAGAGCAGAGATTGAAACCAGTCCAAGTGCAATAAAAGTGCCTTAGCCAAGTCTGCTCCCAGCCCTCATGAGCCTGGTTTGCAGGAACCTGACTTCAGGCCACAGGAAACTTTCTGATGTGTCAAGTTTGCAGTTCCCAGTTCCTGCAGGAATCTTAACTGCTAACATCTGTAGAGAAGGGAAAGCATCAGAACCCCCCCCCCCTTTCCCTCCCCTTTTCCATCTCCTTTATTTTATATTTTACCTTTGGCTACGTAGTTTATACTGGCATTTCTCTTACGCTTCTGTGGTCTCTTTTCACTTCAAACGATTATTCCAAAATAAAGACCCTGATTTATGGAGGTGATTCTTCTTCTGTGTCTAGGCCAGGCGTGAAACTGCCATCTTTTAGTGAGTTCATTCTGCAGTGCCTTTTGCCTGACTTAGTGAGCTAAAGATTAGCTGGCAACACAAGATTGCCAATACCAGGGTATGCCCAATTGTGGTTCTAAAATACCACAGTCTTCAAGGAGACTCTTTCTGTGTACCGCATGGAGATGCTGAGAATATCCTTAAGTTAAATGTCTAGGAGCTCTTCATTCTTTGGGGAGTGGGTTGGTCTCTCTTGTCTTACCTAAAATGACAGATCTGTATCTCGAGGCTGTGATCAGCATTTCTGTTCAGCTCCATTCAAGATCTTTTCTTTGCACTGGATTGCAAAAGGGATGGAAACACTGATCCACTTGCTATATATTTTTTACATTTTTAGTCACCTTTTTTATCGTGTCACAAAGGTCAAGTGCTTTCTGGGTTGAAAGAATATTTGCCGGAGGATCTATGCTCTGGGGATGCCGGAATGAGGTTACTTTCATGTCCCCAAGATATTTTCCCACAAAAATGGTCCCTATTGATTTACTTGCAATTTCTTTACTTTCGAACTTCTAGGTTGGCAGGAGCTGGGACAGAGACAGGTGCTCATTCTGTCATGCAGTAATTGGGTCTTGAACTGCTGATTGCCAACCTTCCATCTAACAAGGAAAGCTTCTTAGCCACTGCAGTCCCTCTAAATGAAAAATTTACTGATGATTCTTCTGTCTGCAAAGAAGTGAATGAATTTCCTGCAAAGGCAAGGAGCAGCCCCGCTTTCATCATTTTAGGGACACTTTGCTTTATCCTGTTATTTCTCTTGGCCTTGCTTTCCAAATCTTCAAACTGCACAGTTAAGTAAGGATGAAACCAAATACTATTACAGTATTTATGGGTTCCATTATTAAGCTGTGTGTGTGTGTGTCTTACGTTAGCAGCAAATGCACTTGTTGAAAACCTTGATTATGAGCCATATGGATAAAGATGTATTCTTTTCTGAAAATTGACACAGATTTAGGATTATGATTTCTAGGAATTTTTATTTTTTAAATCTTAAATCTTGTATATTATTATGTGCTGTTTTGTAGATTGAATTTTGTATATTGTATTATTGTGTATTTACTGTGTATATTGTTTAATTATCATGTGAGTCACCCTGAGTCGGGTTTCCTGATTGTGTGGCATCAGTGATGCACTCCAAAAAAAATTACTATCACCTCTGTGGGTGGGGCCAAATCTGTGGGCAGGGCTAAATCTGTGGCCAGGGCCAAATCTGTGGGCATGGCCAACACAATGGGGTATGGAGGTGGGTGTGGCCAGCTCGGTGGGCAGGGCCTGGGGGAATTTCCGCTACCGGTTCTCCTGAACAGGACAGGACCTGCTTCAGTGCATCACTGGGCGGCATACAAGTACGAAAATTAAATTAAATTAAATTAAAATGTTGTGAACTTCAGATGCACCTTTAGTATTGTGAAGTTTGGTGGATGTCTTATTTTTAATGATCTGTAAGTTTCTTGGACAACGGAATGAGCTCCTGTCTCTGTCCTAGCTCCTGCCAACCTAGCAGTTCCAAAGCAAGAAATTGCAAGTAGATAAATAGGTACCACTTTGGTGGGAAGGTAACAGTGTTCCGTGCGCTCCGGTGTCTAGTTATACCTGCCACATGACCACAGAAACATCTGCAGATGCAGACAGTGCTGGCTATTTGGCTGCAAATGGAAATGAGCACCACACCCTAGAGTCGGACATGACTGGCTTTGGAGCAAGGGTGACTTTGACCTTGACCTAAGCTTCTCAGGGAGTCTTTCTGGCTGAAGACTGTGTTAGGAATAAAGGCTATTGATTTTGACTAGGTGCCTCCTGGCACCTACATTGGAAGCATTTACTACCATTTTCTCTCTGTTTATCATTCTCAGAGCAAGAATTTTTAAAATGGTGGACACCTTGGAAGTGGGGGCAGGGGGGGGGGGAGAGAGAGAGACCATTTCCAGGAAGGGCAAAATGTGAGTCAGGCAGGCCATGAATATGGTAGTAAGACTAAGAACACGAAGCTTGGCAGCACAGCCTTCCAGGCTATGTCTCCTGTACAAATATGGCTGATTTGATGGTTCATTCGGTACAGACTTCCCTGGAATTGCTCTCCACTGCTTGGAGACAGCAGGGGTTGGGCCGGTTGAGTCTCTGCCTTAACTCTATTCCTCACTCACTCCCCAAGGGCTACTTGTAGTGTTAGCAGAGGCTCCCTCTCACCCATTCTCATACTATGCTGCCCCTTTCTCTTTGTGTGTTAATAGGAGATATTATTTTTTGGTGACCAGTCACCCAGTCACCATTAAAGTCCTAAGCGGGGGCCCCCTCATTCTCATTCTCTAACAGTCCTCGCTCCTGAAATTTCATGAGCCTGTAACTGGCTGATAATAGGTGTTGGCTTACAAGAATGAATAGCAGATGTGGCATAAAACCAATGGAACATTACATTTTGTGTGCCTGTGTGTGTAAGAGAGAGAAAGAGAGCGAGCCAATACCTCTCTAGTAGCTACTTCTTTCTACCGTAACTCCCAGAGCCCCCTCTTCTCTCGCAAGTGTGGTTTCTGCAAGTTGTGCAAAAACAGGAATAGACTTCTGTCTTAACAACTCCTACTTCATTATAAGTGAAGCTTATTACAACTATTGCTACTTTTGAATGCTTTTGTGGAGCAGAAGGTTTTTTTTAACAAATCAGAATAAAAAGCTCAGTAGCCATCTTATTTTCTTGAAACACTTGTTCAGGCAGTGTCTAAAGTAGCCTAACTACCTAAGAGCAATCAGTGCCTGGCTATATTTGCAAATAAGAAGCCTAGACAAATAGCACTGACAAAAATGCCATTTTGGGAGTACCGCCCTATACAAAATCCATACAAAGGATACAGGAGAGTATTTTTTTTTCTTCTACTCTAGCTGAGCTCCAAATGGGGTGTGTGTGGGTGTGTGAAAAATTCTCCTTCCAAACACCTCCTAGCTGGCTGCACTGGGGACTCCTGACCTTCTGCAAGATGGAGGACATGGTAAAATTCCCCTCCTCTCCTAAATTGAAATCTTTGAAATGGTAGCAATGTTAGTCAGTGCAAGCATATAAGAAAGTAAACAAAACAACACGAAGTGGACTTGATCCACGAAAGCTAACATTTAAAATACAGGAATTAGTCTTTAAGGTGCCACAATGTTGGTTTTTTTTGTCTTTTTGCTGTTGTTTTGTTTACTCTCTGATAAGTTGAAATCATGTCTTTTTCAGCCTGCACCTCTGGTGATTTTCTCAAATGCCATTCCCAGTTGGTTTGTTTGCTTGCCCCCCCCCCCCCCTGGGTTTTCGCCTATAAAAGGACTCTGGGCGGCTTACATCATTAAAAAGATGACATAAAAGCTAAAAACAATGACTGTAAGCATAAAAGGAGAATTAAACAAATATTGCATTAAAAATGATAAATGAAAGCAATACTAAAAAGGCATTGCAAAGGCACAAACAATCTCACTTTTAAAAAAAACCTCTTAGACAACCCGTCATGATGAAAGGAAAGCCTGCCTCTTCTATGGAAAGGCCCCAATGGTTTACTTGGTTCAATTGTGCCGATGCTCTAAGAAGAGTGTCAGATGCTTCCCCCCCCCCCTCAGGTACCCCTTGGCCAGCCACTCTTCTCTGGACTTGGGTCACAGAGTAAGGGTTGCCATGCAATCGGAGGCAAAAAGGGACATATACCGAGAAGTATGGAAGCTGTAGGAGGAGCAGGATGGGATGCCAGATGGCATCAATTAAAATAAACAAATGAGTTGGCTTAAACATCGTGAGGTTGCCCGTGACAACGCCTGCCTCTGAAAGTAGATAGTGACTATCTCCACACATCTTCCATGGCCCCTTCTCCACCCTCTCTTCAGCACCACCAAGCTCAGGTCCTGCCTGAGAAATGGGAACTTTCCCATTTCTGGGAAATGCATGCTGCTTTTATCAGCTGTGGGACTTCCATGATCCCTGACAGTATACCTCATAAAGCACAGACAAAGATCTCTAAGAAAGTTTTTAAACTTCCCGGAGGAAGGTGGTTTACCCAAAGCTATAATTGAATAAAACAGAGATACAGTCAGAATCCCAAATGCCAGGCTATGATTTCGGTTCAATAGCTACTCCAACATCTAGTTTATATAGAATGACTGAGACCCAAGAAATAAGCTGATTTGGCCAAAACTCAAGTTTAGTGTCGGACCAGCAGTATGCCTTTCAATTAATTTTGCCCCACTTTCCCCAAATCCTCCTAGCTTCTCCCTGAAATAGATTATCTCGGCAGATTCTCCAGTTAATTCCTTTTCAAAATACTCTCAGATCTCAGACTTTACTAGCACCATTTTTCCCCACCAGTGGTCCCAAATCTGCTCCCAGCAATTTACCCTCTCTTCAGACTAACAGAGAGCATGTCCAGACTAGGGAATGTGTTAGGCTCTGAAAAAGTATTTTACTTTTCCTATAATTTAATTTAATTATCACATTTATATACCGCCCACTCGGCCAAGCCAACTCAGGGCGGTTCACAACAAAAGTTAAAAACACGAGTTAAAACAGTTAAAACAGTTAAAACTACCCACCCCCTAAAAACAAGGGCTGCAGGATCCGAAGGCACCATGGGGAAGAGTTCCTCTACACCAACCACCCAATGGCGGTTACCCTTCCACCTGCACCCCACACTTGACCCGTCAACCAGGTTTTAAGATCTTTTCTGAAAGGCAGCAATTCCATCCGAAGACGTAGCTCTGTTGGCAGGAGGTTCCAGAGGGCCGGTGCAGACACGGAGAAGGCTCTCCTCCTTGTGCCAGAGGGGCGGGCCCCTCTGGCTGATGGAACAACTAGAGAGCCCCTCCGGTCCGCTCTGGTTGGACGGACAGACGTCCTCAGGGCGATGCGGTCTCTTAGGTAACCCGGCACACTACCATATAGGGCTTTAAAGGTCAAAACCAGCACCTTGAATTGCACCCGGAGACAAACTGGCAACCAGTGCAGCTCCCGGAGCAGTGGCGAAGCACGGGCATAACGCCCACACCCCATCACCACCCGGGCTGCCGCATTTTGGACCAGCTGTAGCCTCCGAATGGTCGTCAAGGGCAGCCCCATGTAGAGCGCATTGCAATAATCTAGTCTGGAGGTGACCAGAGCATGAGTGACCATGAGCAAGGAGTCCTGGTCCAGGAGTGGGCGCAACTGGCGGATCACCCGGAGTTGGGCGAAAGCCCTCCTGGTCAAAGCCGCCACCTGTTCCTCTAGCAGTAGCCGTGAATCCAGAAGGACCCCCAAGTTGCGCACCGGGTCCGTCTGGGGCAAAATAGCCCCATCCAGAAACAACGATGGTAGCTCCCGGGTTAACGCAGGACCCCCTATCCATAGCCACTCAGTCTTGCTGGGATTCAGTTGTAGCCCGTTAGCCCCCATCCAGACCCCCACAGCTTCCAGGCATCTGGAAAGGACTTTGACGGCATCACATTTTACCTCTCAGTTGAGGTTGGCTTGAACATCTCTTCAGTCCCCACCGAAGCTGCCCCTTTTCCTGTATCCCAAAGGGCCAGACGAGCCTTCTTCTTGCTCAATCCAGTACCCCTGCTTACCTATGGATGCTCCCCTGCTTTCCTGGTCATCACGTGTGGGCCCTGTGCCCTTACTCATTTAATGTCACAACCCTTTATGTTGTCTTTCTGAGGTGAAGAGTGGGGAGCTAAAGCTAAACTCTTTTTAAAATTATGTTTGTGCCTACTTGTCTTGGAGTTGTCACTAGCTATTGTGCATATGTGCGAGGGAGAGAGGGGCATGCAGTGTGTGTGAGGGGGGGGGATGTTAAGTAGAGGCCTCAGAAATGCAATCCAAGTTTCAGGATCATAAATTCACCAAAAATGATTGTCAGCTCTCACCATAAGATAACTACATTCCTGAAAACCTTTCCATTAAAACAAACAAACAAACAAACAAACAAACAAACAGATTCCTTAAAATTTTCTGATAAAAAACAAATGTAAAATGTAAAAGAGATTGTGCCAATTGCAACATGATTAACAGTTTAGAAAGATGAAGAAGCTCTAGCATTGTCCTCCCCCCCCCAAAAAAA
Source organism: Bradypodion pumilum (assembly GCA_035047305.1). Classification (NCBI taxonomy): domain Eukaryota; kingdom Metazoa; phylum Chordata; class Lepidosauria; order Squamata; family Chamaeleonidae; genus Bradypodion; species Bradypodion pumilum. The sequence continues at coordinate 161,917,398 of JAWDJD010000001.1, read as the reverse complement.
AAGCAGGACAACTTAGAAAAGGGCGAGTGGGAATGGAGCACTCTACATCTGGGATTCTCAACCTGTGACCCATGGGCTGGATGTGGCCCATGGCACCATTTCATGTGCCCCCCCCCACTGCCTCCACCACACCCAGAGGTCCATGTGGTGGAGGAAGGGTAAAATGGCCATCCAGTCCTGAAGCTATCTGAGGGAGCATGACCTGGCCCAGGCTTTTAAAAGGTTGAGAACTCCAGCTCTACAGCAAAACAAATGTGGATGTCATAACCTGGAGTGATCTCACAAATCTCCAATTCGCTAGCTATATGCTCAGTCTGGGCAGGCTCAATATTTTCATGCCTGTTTCTGCTCTTGGGGGGGGGAGGGTTGTTTCCAAGTACCCCAATAAAAGGACTGCCCCAAATCAAGAAATTATTGGCAACCCCATCAAGAAAGTAGTTTTCTTCCATCACTGTCTGGTCACAATTGGCATCCTAAGCCAATTTTGTTCCTTCAGGCTGATAGGCTCAACCACATTAACTGTAGCTCTGTTCTCTCAGCAACTCTCCTATAACTTAGAGAGTTGAGGGAACAAAGATGCAGAAACATTTGGGTGAAGAGCTTTGCAGCCAGTATGGAGCCATCCACCAATGCTGCTCTGAGCCAGTCCCAGGGGCACACAGAAAGAGCCTCCTTGAAGAGTGTCGTATTTTTGAACCACAATCGGGAGTACCCTGGTAACAGCAACCTTGTGCACAAAGTGCAGACTTCACACAGCAATCAACTTTCATCTGTAAGGGCAGGTAAGGAGGAAATACCTGAAATACTATATCTTGTCTGTGCTTTCTCTATGATCACCACAAACATACACAAACAGAAAATGTTGGAGGTGTCAGTATAAAACGTGCCTCACTCAAATTATGAAGAGTTTGCTTGGCATAGCTCATTATTTTCTTCAACTTCAGTGCATACCTTACATTTAGTACTATATGTTTATTTAAGGATCGGTCAGTGGAAAGCAAACATTGAGGTAATTAACAAGACTAAATTCCACCTTAGCGAGTCCTGTTGTAGAAGAAAACAGGTTAATAGTTGGGACTATGCATTCCCTTTACCTCTTGTAATTAATAATTGCGAGCCATCAGTTCTGACTTATGACAACCCTTTCCAAGGTTTTCTAGACAGACTACTCGGAAGGGGTTTGTCATTCCTTTCCACTAGTCTAGGTGGAGACCTGGGTCTGTGCAGCTTGTCCAAAGCTACACAGGCTGGCTCTGCTCCTGAGAGGCACAGTGGGGAATCGAACTCTCAACATCTAGCTCTGCAGCCAATATCTAAATCATTGAGGGAGTCAGGGACAACACTAGATCTTTTGAAGTCTAAAGTAAAGAATAAAATGGTATCTGGCCTATTCTGTATATAACCACCGACGAACTGGAAGCTGAATCCTACTTCAACAGGGATGATAGGATATTAAAGATGTCATGAATATTCATAAATGTTATCATCCTCAACAAGAAAAGGATGTGCTGAGAGGTCAAGAGATCCCAAAGAAAAACTGTCAACCACTGAGATATTTTTTCATCCCTGCATGAGATTTTTCATCCCTTTTCTCCTACGGGCAGCATACTGGTAAAAAAAAAACCATTTTGTTTAGAAATTTTTGTTATTACATACAAAATATTATGTACTTTGGGCAGAATGCTGTTTTCGGTGCAAAATACATATCTTGTAAGAAATGTAGTCTTTTTAATACAAACCACTTACACAAAGGTTTTGCATAAAAAATCTGAAAAATGCACACACACATACACAAATCTTGTAATGCTGTCAGGTGGGGAGAAAATATATTAAATGTCTCACTCATAACCTATGAGAATGAGCATTGGTCTTTCTGTGGAAGTGTGTCCCCTTGAAAACAACATACACTAATGGGCTAATTTTTAAATGAAGTCTTTTGCTCTTAAGATAGGCAGTTTTTGCATACACTCTACATATTGAAAGCTAAAGTTCCTCTGTCAACTCTTTCACCTATACAGGAGATATGAGAGAGAGAAAGAGACATGCTTTGTTTCCATACTGCAGGAGGAGAGTAAGAAGTCAGCTACATGGGAGTTCTGCTTCTAAGCTCTGCTGAAATGGTTGGGATTACTTTTTTAAAATGTCAACTATATGATGCTCTTATTAGAGCATTCCAACTCATCCTTAAATGCGGACCAATCTGCCCCAAATTGGACTAGGGATGGAGCCTACTGTTTATTTAGAACGAATAAGTATTGGATCAAATAAACCATTTTCTTGATGTGTGATTGCCTAGATCACACCAGTATCAATTTGCTAATATTGAGGAGTGGCTTAATAACTGAGCCACCTCTGAAGATTGCTGAATTAATCACTTCACCTGCTCAAGGAAATCCAGCAATATTTTTTTTCAATAACTGACATATCACATCAGCCATCATCTTGAACTGAAAAATAAAAATTCTTTAAACAGAGAATTTGAACAGAGGGAGTGGTTAATTTGCCAATACAGTGGAACCCTCCATAATGTTTCAGTCAGGATTCAGGCCTGCTCATGGCCACTCATGCTCTGGTCACCTCCAGACTGGATTATTGCAATGCGCTCTACATAGGGCTGCCCTTGACAACCATTCAGAGGTTTCAGCTGGTCCAGAATGCAGCGACCCAGGTGGTTATGGGGTGTGGGCACAACGCTCGTGCCTCGCCACTGCTTTGGGAGCTGCATTGGCTTCCAGTATGCCTCTGGGTGCAATTCAAGGTGTTGGTTTGACATTTAAAGCCCTCTATGGCATTGGACCAGGATACTTAAAAGACCACGTCTCCCCAAGGTTTTCAGCCCATCCTACAAGGGCAGACAGGAGGAGCTCAATGCCCCTTCCACCAAATAAGTTCATCTTCCTGGGGCCAGGAAGAGAGCCTTCTCCATGTCTGCCCCAGCCCTGTGGAACCTTATGCCACTAGAACTGCGACTCCAGTCGGATCTTCTCCCATTCAGAAAAATGCTGAAGACCTGGCTATGCCAGCGGATGTGGGGCATGCTTGACTCTACCACGCATGCCCGCTGGCTTGTTTAGCTTGGCTGAGGGATCCTGTTGCTCTTTTCTCTGTCACTATTTTATTGTGAGGGGGGGGGGGAAGGTGAGTGTTGTGTTCTGTAAAGCAGTGCCTTTAACAATGTACCTTACCATGTGTTATCAATGTAACCTTTCTGTGTGCAACATTATAACCATCACCTGTATCAATGTAAGCCTAATAAGGGGACGCGAGCTAGTGACCACCAGAGGGCAGTAGCGAGCGTCCAGCTCTAATGGATCATAGCCACCTGGTTCAGCAGCGCGGGAAGATTCCCCGCGACTTCCTCACCTGGTCAAGAAGGGCGTGACCTCCTACGACGTCACGCAGGCAGCAACCAATAGTCTGTCAACGAGCCACATTCAAATGTATAGCCAGCTGTATATATTGAGCTACCCATCCGCCATTACCACATGTTCCTCCGGATCATCATGCAATAAACCTGTGTTAAGCCAACCCTTCGGCTGTTTCATTGTCTTTGGTCCCTTACACTAAATTGGCGACGAGGATGGGATTGCAGCCCACGGGACCAAGACATGCGCCGGTTTCGAAATCAGGAAACCGGGCGACTGGGAGATCTTCGAGATGGACTTCCAGGCCACACTGATCAAGTCCGAAGTCACGGAAGAGGCGAAGAAAAGGGCCATCTTCACCAGAATGCTCGGACAAGAAACAAAAAGGACCTTGGTGGACCTGATTGCACCGAGGAGGGTGAGCGAATTCAAAGCCAAGGAACTCATGCAGTTGCTGCGTGAGCACGTCCGGCCCGCCACGGCGATGTTTCCCGCTCGGAGTGCGTTTTGGAGGCGAGTCCAAGCGCCCGGGGAGACGGTCGACGCGTTCGTGGCGGCCCTGTGGCTGGCGGCCGGCCCGTGCAAATGGGAAAACGTCGAAACCACCCTCCGAGACTGTGTGCTGTGTGGCCTGAACGACGCCGAAACCCAGCGCACATTAATGAACCAAGAGCCGCCTCCCACGCTGCAGGAGGTCGTCAGAGCGGCCCAGGCCGCAGAAGCTACGAAGGCCGGGGTCCAAGAACTCCAGGACTGGTGGCCAAAGTCGAGCAAAGTAGAGGCTCCGGTGCAGGCGGCCCGGCAAACTTCGAGGTCGTCTACAGAGAGCAGCGACGACGAGGACGTACAGAGGGTCCGGAAGGAGAGCCGACGATGCGACGGCTGTGGCGCGGCCCACGACCGCGTGAAATGCCCCTTCCGGAAGGCCGAGTGCCACAACTGCGGCCGCCGCGGGCACATCGCCAAGGTGTGCAGGAAGAAGCGCGAGTCCCGGAGGAGCTCCCCAGACCGTTCCGCGGGACGAGACCGCCCAGCGAGACCCAAAGACGGCGCCCAGGCCACGCAGAAGCAGGACGGCGTGGGCCGCATCGCCAACGGCAGCGAGGACGACGCCCCAGTGTTCAGCGTGTCTACGGGACACCCCCGCTACTTTGTTGAGGTACTAGTCCAAGGGGTGCCCATTAGGATGGAAATTGACTCGGGGTCCTCATATTCAATCATTTCCCAGAGGGAGTTTTTCGGAATTGCCCCCCAAAAGCGGCCCAAGCTCAAAGCATTGAGGGCCACGTTACGGGACGTGCAAGGGAACAGTATTCCAGTGTTGGGGGTTGGAGAATTTCAGGTCAAATTCAAGGAGCACGCCGCGTCCCTTCCCCTGGTCGTGCTCAAGGGAGGAAATTGCAGCCTCCTCAGGACTCAATGGTTCCAGCCCCTGGGTTTGTTTATTGGGGGGGTGCACGCCGTTGGGATGCACGTCGTTGGGACTGACCCGATTCAGGAGGTGTGCGAGGCGCACCCCGAAGTTTTCAAAAAGGGACTGGGGAAATTCAAGGGGCCCCCAGTGACTTTCGACCTGGACCCGGAGGTCCGCCCAATTCGACTCAAACCACGCCGGGTGCTGTTCGCACTCAAGGACAAGATAGAGGCGGAACTGGACAAATTGGTGGGCCAGGGAATCCTTGTGCCTGTTGATTCTGCGGAGTGGGAAACTCCAATTGTAACTGCTCTTAAGTCCAATGGGGAGGTCCGCATATGCGCCGACTACAAGTGCACCATCAACAAGGCGATCCGCCCGAATGCATATCCGGTGCCGGTAGTCAGCCATCTGCTGGCCAGGTTACACGGGGGGAAATGTTTCGCTAAGCTCGACTTAGCACAGGCCTACCAGCAGCTCACGGTGTCTCCTGCCGCAGCTGCTGCGCCGACCATAGTCACCCATAAGGGGGCGTTCCAGGTGACGCGCCTCCAATTCGGCGTGAATTCGGCGCCAGGAATTTTCCAGTCACTCGTGGAACGCCTCCTGAAGGGTCTGGAGGGGGTGTTGCCTTATTTTGATGACGTGTTAATAACAGGGGGGAGTCGGGCGGAATTGGCCAAGAGGTTGGGGAAGGTCCTGACGATATTCAAAAAGGCGGGGCTGAGGTTGTGAAAGGACAAATGCGTCTTCTTCGCAACCGAGGTTGAATTCCTAGGGTTTTGTGTGACTCCTGAGGGGATAAAACCATCCAAGTCTAAGGTGGCAGCCATCAAGAAAGCCCCCCACCCCACCTCCAAGCCCGAGTTGCAGTCGTTCCTAGGGCTGCTCAACTTTTACCACTCCTTCCTTCCCCGGAAGGCAGCGGTGGCTGAACCGCTACACAAGCTGCTAAAGAAAGACCAGGCATGGAAGTGGGGCGATGACCAAGAGAGGGCATTTAGTGAGCTGAAAAGCCTCCTGGCGTCCGACGCCATACTGACCCACTTCGACCCCAAACGCCCAGTAGTTCTGATCTGTGATGCATCTCCAGTGGGGGTGGGGGCGGTGCTGTGCCACGTGCTGGAGAACGGAAGGGAGGCCCCGATAGCATTTTACTCCAGGTCCCTGTCCCAAACAGAGAGAAACTACGCACAGACGGACAGGGAGGCCTTAGCGATAGTCTCGGGGACGAAAAAATTTCACGATTTTCTGTATGGCCGCCCCTTCACCATTGTGACGGACCACAAACCCCTGCTAGGCATTTTTACCGTGGATAAGCCCACCCCTCAAATCCTGTCCCCAAGGATGCTCAGGTGGGCCATTTTTCTCAACGCGTATCAGCACGCGTTGGTCTACCGGCCCGGGAAAGAGATCAGCCATGCGGACGCCCTATCTAGGTCTCCCCTTCCCTTAACGCCCAGCCAGGTGAGCATGGGGGAGCGGGACCATCAGGTTCTCATGATAGAGGTGCTGGATTCGCCCCCCCCGTAGTGCCCGCCGACATTGCCAAAGCGACAGAGAAAGACAAAACGTTAGCGACAGTAAGGTCCTGGCTGCAGAAAGGGTGGCCCGCATCCTCCCCAGCGGAGGAGTTCGCTCCATTTTTCAGAAAAAAGCTAGAACTGTCCCTAGAGAGGGGGTGTCTCTTGTGGGGGCAGCGGGTGGTGATTCCCACTTCCCTTCGGCCGCGGGTGCTCAAACTGCTTCACGTCAGCCACCCCGGCATCGTGCGATCCAAGGCGCTGGCCCGGAGTTACTTCTGGTGGCCCCAGCTAGACGCCGACATCGAGCACATGGTCGGCACTTGTGAAAGTTGCCAATGCTCCAGACCGGAGGAGGCCCGCCTTCCCCACAGGGAATGGGACGTGGCTAAGGGGCCGTGGTCCCGGGTGCACGTTGATTTCGCGGGCCCATTCAGAGGCACCCTGTTCCTCCTTGTAGTGGACGCTTTCTCCAAATGGTTGAAGGTTATCCCAGTCACGAGCACCTCCTCGGCCCAGACCATTAGGCATTTGCGGAGGCTCTTTTCCATGTTCGGCATACCCGACACGTTAATTAGTGACAACGCTAGTTGTTTTACGTCCTCCGAGTTTAAGGCATTCATGGAGTTTAACGCCGTTCGGCATATTACCTCCGCCCCGTTTCACCCGGCCACCAACGGCCAAGTAGAGCGCCTCGTCCGCACCACGAAGGACGCGTTGCGGCGCATGGGCCCAGGGGATTTGAACCTACAAGTGTGTCAGTTTCTGCTAGGGTACAGGGTGACCCCGTTGGCGTCAGGATACTCCCCCGCAGAGCTCTTAATGCGCAGGAAGCTGACCACCATCCTTACTAGGCTAGACCCCACGAGGGTAGAAGACAAAGGAAGGAACATCGGGCTGGAAGTTACAAAGAGTTTCAGCATAGGCGCCCCCGTGCATTGCAGGAATTACGCCAGCACAGGCCCAGCCTGGGTGCCGGGCGTAGTCGTGGAACAAACCGGCCCCGTGTCGTACCACGTGGAAACCAGCACAGGGCTCCTATGGAGGCGGCACGCAGACCAGCTCCGACGCAGGGTCTCCGATGAGCAGGACACGGTTCACGCAGGGAATAAGTCAGCGTTAGGGTTCTCCCCCACCCGTTTAGCCCAAGGGGGAGGAGAAGGGGACCGTGGGCCCCCACCAAGGGGGGAGGAGCATATCCTCGTAGATACCCTGGGGGATCTTTCCGAGGAGAAGGAACCCGACCCCATACATATCTCGCGGAAACTCCCCACAAATGCGGGTACCCCTACCAAGTTTGATTTTGATTTTCAGAACCGGGGGGGTTTTTCGGAGTGGTCCCCCACCCGTCCAAGTGAGAAGAGGGGTTTTTCGTTAGCCCCGACGGCCCCCGGTCTCCCCACAATGGAGTTTTTCCCTTCCCCTAAGACCGCCAGACAGCGGCAAGCCACTAACAAGTCTCCCTCTCCCATTTCAGGACAAGGGACCAGGGAACAAAGAAGCAATAACGCCCCCGGGGGGGCAGCCCTCTTCACGGCCCAAATGCACATGCAACAAGCCATCTTGGCTGAGAGACTTCGTCTCATCCTAGGGGGGAGGGATGTTGTGTTATGTAAAGCAGTGCCTTTAACAATGTACCTTACCATGTGTTATCAATGTAACCTTTCTGTGTGCAACATTATAACCATCACCTGTATCAATGTAAGCCTAATAAGGGGACGCGAGCTAGTGACCACCAGAGGGCAGTAGTGAGCGTCCAGCTCTAATGGATCATAGCCACCTGGTTCAGCAGCGCGGGAAGATTCCCCGCGACTTCCTCACCTGGTCAAGAAGGGCGTGACCTCCTACGACGTCACGCAGGCAGCAACCAATAGTCTGTCAACGAGCCACATTCAAATGTATAGCCAGCTGTATATATTGAGCTACCCATCCGCCATTACCACATGTTCCTCCGGATCATCATGCAATAAACCTGTGTTAAGCCAACCCTTCGGCTGTTTCATTGTCTTTGGTCCCTTACACTAAAGTGAGAGTAGTTTTTTAATCGATGATCTGTTTAGTTTTACGTGTTTTTAAATCTTATTTTTAGCGGGGGGGGGGGGGGTTAACTACTGTTTTTAGCTGCTGTTGTTTTTAGATGTTGTTGTTTTAAATTGTTCATAGTATTGTTTTTTGTTTTTTAGTTGTTCTTAGCCGCCCTGATCTACACCAGGAGGGCAGGATATAAATCCAGCAAAATAAATAAATAAATAAATAAATAATAAACGAATGCTTCGTATAATGAAAATTTTATACAATGAAGCATTCGTTAGGCAATCACGATACCCCACATAATGAATCTCTCCCCTCCCCCCCCTTATATGAGGTTTTCGTTAACCAGGGTATACCCTGGTTAACAAAAACCCCGTATAACAAACATTTTATTTTCATTATGTGAGGTATCGCCCATTTGATCCTCACAACGAAAATGCATAGCGAAGAGCTCTGTGGAATTGAACTTTTTCGTTATGCAGGGTTCTACTGTATCCAGAAGTGGCTCGCTCATTAAGCCATTTCCTGATACTGGTTTTTGAACTATGATTAGAAGAATCTAATTGAGCCACACTCAACAAGACATTTCCATGTGAATGATGAGGCTCGATTAGATACAAAGTGACTCAGGCGAGATCACTCCTGGTACTAATGTAACAGAACCCTAAGAATGCCACAGATTACTGGTTTAATAAACCGAATTGTCAGCTGCTAAGAGAAGCTGAAATTTTGGAGCACTCAAGGCATGAAATATTTTTAGTCCCAATTGTTATTCCATGTTCAGAATGTTTTAAGATATGCAGAAATATAAGTTTAAAAATGTTTCCCCAGCTGCTTTTCTACATTTGTCCATAGCATCACAGGAAAGTCTGCAGAATTATTTTTGAGCAAATCTATACAGATTGGTAACCAGATCCACCCTGTTTCCATAGGTTTTTGTTCTGTTGCATAGAGGCTCTGTTACTGATCATTGAATTGTTGTTGGTGTTCTGTCCAATTAAATCCCTTCTGAGTTATGGTGACCCCACGATTGAGCCATCCCCAAAATTTCCTGTACTCAAAAGCCTTGCTCAGCTCTGACAAGCTATGACCTATGGCTATAATCCATCTCATGTTTGGTCTTCCTGTTTTCCTGCTGCTTTTCACCTTTCCCAGTATTATTGTCTTTTCCAGAGAATTCCAGAGATTCTCTTCCCTTTCTCATGCTATGTTCAAAGTAGGACAGCCTCACATTCATCATTTTTGCTTCCAGAGACAGTTCAGGCTAAATTTGCTCTAGGAGTTCTCACTTGTTAGTCTATTTTGCAGTCAGTGTATTTGCAAAGCTCTCCTCCTGACCATATTACAAACAAAGCATTTCCCCCTGTCATCTCTCTTTCCTGTCCCCCTCTCACACCCATACACAGTGATCAGAAATGCAAGTGTGTGGATAATTTTGATTTCGTTCTCAGCTGACGTGCTCATACTTGATGATTCCCCTCCAATTCCTTCATTGCTGATGTTGTGAAGCTTAGACTTCTTATTCCTTGGCTGCAGTCTCCATTTGGATTGATGATTGAACCAAGGGATATAAAACCTTTCACTATTTCAGTATTTCACTATACCAATTTCTTCATTGTCAACATTTAAATTATGAGGTAATTGGGTAGTCATGTTTTTTTTTTTTGTCTTCATGCTGAACTGTAATCCTGCTTTGGCACTTTCTTCTTTAACTTTCACTAAAAGATGCTGCTTTCTCCCAGTAAGATGGTGTCAGCTGCATATCTTACGTTGTTGATGGCCAGTCATCACCAAATGAGGCTGTGTAGAAAACTATGCCTGGTTTATATGCTTGCACAGGTTTTGATCTTTTAAACAAATCTGGGTGATGCAAAAGTTGGTTGGAAGGTTTTACAAGTCAACCTTACTGAAAGATTATTTGCTTTTTTATTTTCCTTCTCTCTCCCCTTTTCCTTTGATGTCTTACCTTTCTCTCTACAATCCCTCTATCCAGTGAGGGAGATTTTCTTAGACAGATACCCCAGTGTTCCATCGATATTTTTCTCCTTTGAAATGAATTTCCAACTTTGTGTATTCTATCTTAGACTAGCATATTTGTGCCCGGCTAGCCGGGCAGTTTTTATTTGTGGGGTGGTGGGGGTGGGGGTTGATTAAGGATGGTTTGGGTGGGGGTGTTTTGCATTTGTGGTTGGTGACTTTTTTTGATCTATTTTATTAGATTTATTTGTGATTTTGATTTATTTCTTATTTTTCTGACTTGTTTTTACTCTTGTGGCCTCTAGGTGGGGCTGTTAGCAAGAGGGCTGCTTTGCATTTGTTTGACTTGTTTTTAATCTTCCAGCCTGCAGGTGGGGCTGTTAGTAATAGTGTTGTATTTCTTTTACTTGTTTTTTCTCTCCCAGCCTCTAGGTGGGGCTTCTTCTGGTAAGTAGTCTTTGTTTCTTCATTTCTGTTCCGGAGTCATGGAGGGAGGACATGCTGGTGAGTTCTCTGGTTTTTTTTTAATCTGGTTCTTGTGTGTGTGTGTGTGTGTGTGTGTGTGTGTGTGTGTGTGTGTGTGTGTGTGTGTGTGTGTGTGTGTTTGTTTGTTTGGCTGGTAGGTGTTTTTGTTTCTTCTTTTGTGGTTTTTGGGGTTTTAGATGTGTTTAAATGTTTTGTTTATTTCTGGTTGTTTTTTATGTTTCTGATTTCTTTTGTGTTTATTTGTTTAATTTGCAGTATTTTTGTTGTTTGAGTTAGGTAGTTTCGTGTTGTAGTTAGGTGTTTTTTCTGTGCTTTCATGGTATTTTGGTGTTTTTGTTTGTGGATTTTGTTGTTTATTGTTTTGTTGGTTAATGTGTTATTTATTTATTTATTTGTGTGTTATTAATTTTGGTGGTTGGCATTTTAAGTAAATGTTTGGTTTTGTTGTTATTGTGTCTTTTTGCTTGAAGAACGGCCTGTCTGTCGGTTCCTCTTCTCCGCATTGCTGCTTCGAAATTTGGTTTTGATGCAGCAATGGGGAAAAGGAGGAGCTGGCAGTCAGCTCGCTCTTCCCCCAGTAAGGTTCGTTAGGTAGATCGGGAGAAAAGGAGGCAGAGAAGAGCTATCTGCCTGATGATAGTTCTCTCCTCTCTGTCTCTTTTTTCTCCTGGCTTACCTAACTGGCAGCGATCCGTAAGGGGTGGTGCTCTTCCTTGCGGATTACTGTCTGCTGCTTTTGTATTACCTCCATCGGTAGTACAAAGGCAGCAGCCAGTCATTCGCCAGGGAGTGTGCTTCCCCTGGTGAACTTCCCCTGAAGACCTGCTGTCACCTGGGGAGCCCGCCCTTCCTTCCCAGTCCATCTATGGGGAGGATAAAGGGCTGTGGGCTACCAGGATGAGCCGAAGACCTGCTGCTGCCTGAGAACTGTTCCGACAGCTGTGGGGAGCCCCGCCCTTCCTTCCCTGTCCCTCTGCAGGGAGGATAAAGGGCTGTGGGCTACCAGGCTAAGGCAAAGACCTGCTGCCACCCGAGGACTGCTCCCACAGCTGTGGGGAGCCCCGCTCCATCACTAGGGGAAGTATACCTTGTGCTGTGTTAGGGCTGTGGTCTGTGAGGCAAGACGCTTTGTATTGCACTGTATGGGCTTATGATCTGTTGTACATTGTATCTCTGGGGATCTTATTTATTGTTACTATGTCATTGATTATATGGATTTGACTGTATTATTTTGTATGTATTTATCTTTTATTTTGCTGATTATTATATTGTTATTTCTATTTGTTCTGATATTGTAATGCTGTATTTTGTTTTAGTGTTTATTTTACTGTTGTGAACCGCCTTGAGTTGCCCGTTGGGGAAGAAAGGCGGTATAGAAATAAACCTAACAACAACAACAACAACTGCTGCTGGGTTTTTTTCTACCCCGTCTCAACTTTCCTTGAGGCAGCGATGGTCTCGCCGTGTCTTCGGCTGGGTAGCGGGGAGGAGAGGGAGTCCCTCTTCTCCCCATTGCTCTGGGAAAGAAGGCCAGTGGTGCTCACTGTGGTTGTTTGTGTGTGTTTGTTTGCGAGGCCATGAGGCGCTGTGTCCACCTGCGGCAGACTTGCGCTCCTGTTGCGGGAGGCCGACGTGTTTTTATTTTATTTTTCATGCACTGGCTTTTTCAGCATTCTGCGTGCTCGCACCCTTCAGCCTGATTGGCTGAAGTGCTCACGGCGCGTAGGACACTGGGACTTGGAGTTTTGTTTGTTTTGTTTGCGTTCGTGCGGTGTTTTTTTCCCTGTGGCTAGATTTCAATTGGGCACGCTGTGTTTCCCAACATTCTGTTTGCTTGTGCCTCTCAGACTGATTGGCTGAGGCACGGCGCAGAGGACGTTGGGAATTGAAGTTGTTTCCCTTTGTTCCCGTTCGTGGGGCTATTGCCCCACTGCCAGCTTCGGCAACCTTGTGGCGCTCAACAGTCCAGGTTCGGGAGACTGCAGGCGGCTTGGTACGGGATATGATAGTTGGCTGCGGGCATGTATACCGGAGTCCAACGGTTAACGCCCCTCTTTATAGATAAAGATGTGTCATCCTTTAAACTTCTATTGCTCCATGTTGAATGGAAGGTCTCCTTGCAATCTGTTTTGCCTGTAGACTTGATAAATGCACCTTCTTTAGACAGAAGTACATATCTATAATTGCTTCCTGCCTCCTTCATGGAGGAAAACATCTTCCAAGAAACACCTGTGGTCTAGGTTAAGAACACCTGGAGGATTAGCCTGTTTGTTCTTGGCCAGTGATAGTGAACCGTGGCACTCTAGGTGTTCTTGAACTTCAGTTCCCAGAAGCCCAGGCTCCTGTCAATGCCATAGTTTCCCCACCCCTGCAGGTAACCTTCAGTACAATCCAGAGAATCCTCTCTGTCATTTAAAGGGAACTACTTTGCTCCTTGTATTTGGTCTTGGGCCAGAATGATTCCAGAAGGCAGCAGTGGGGAATTAGATATGAAACAGGGCTGGGCTGAAAGATCATGTACTTTGCCCTCTTCCCTTCCACTCCCTTTTGCCTTTCTTCTTCCTCTTGTTATTTATTTATTTACACCCTGTCTGCAGAGAAAGGTGTTTGCCAGCTTGCAGAAGGACAAGTTCTTCTCAGATGCACCTGTGAGGGTGGTGGGTCTGAGAGAAAGCTTCTTTTTTTTCCTTCCCAATTATGTGAGATTTCTAGCATGCTCATAAAGGGAAATGCTATCTTTCAGATGGCTTGGACTTAAGCTGTTTAGGGCTTTCTAAGTCAAAACCAGCACTTTGACTTGTGCCCAGAAATAGATAGCTGGTAGAGTTGTTGAAACAAATCTCATTTCATGTCAAGAAGAAATTATTCTTTTTCTATTTGCAAATTGCTTTTATTTATTTTTTTGATAAGGAGCAGAACAAAACACTTTAAAGACATAAAATATTGATGGAAATGCAGAAGTAAGAAAGACTCAACAAAGAAAAATTGAGAAAGATTAATTGTTGTACTGGTCTAAGTTCTCCATTACCAAGATGTGCTGCTTAAAATTCTGACTGTGAATCAGAAATCAGGCATGTATAGACGAGTATTTCTTAAGTCATGATGTACTTCTAACTTGTCTCTTCCAGAATGTTTACTTCTGAGGCTTCTGTTTAACGGAGCGGTTTAATCTCATGGATCAGTTTTTTCACTAGCGTGGATTAAAATATGAGTACATAGTTTAATAAGCAATGAAATAAATTGTTTAAGGAACATAGACTTGCCTCAACATATTAAGCAAAGCAAAGCTTTGGATTCTTTGAATGCTCACTTGGTACTGAAAAAGGTTTGTTTCTGCAGTAATGCTAATTCTTTTCATTAATACAGGCAGTGAAAGACAAGCTGGAAGCCTCCTTGCAAGAGCCATTTATTTATTTATAAGTATTTTGTAAGTAATCATTGTCACACTATAAATCTTGCCATATATTGTGATGTTGGGCCACCAAGGATGGAGAGACAGTCAGACAAACAAGGAAACAAACAAACATGCAATAAATATACTGAACTACAATTTGATGTTGCATTCCAAAACTGAGGGTCGAATTTTAGTTCCATCCAAGTGTGGTAAATTACCTATTTCTAAAATGATAAACTTTTTGCCAAATCTAGGAGAATATCAATAAATGAAAACAAAATGTCTCCTTTCATTTTCTTGAGCTGATGAATAAACCTTGGAAATAATTTGCATGTGTGACTATTTTAAATTGTTACTTTTTTGCTTAATAGGCCATTGTGCCTATAACTTAACAGTTTGATCTAAATTAATAGTTTCATTGTAACTAAGGGTGCAAGGAAGGCCCTTGACTCACCTAACACTTTAAAAACTGACATACACATTGGGGCTAACTTGCCCTGTATCCTTCCCGTTTGCTTTGTTCCTGTGCCCATGACATTATAGCTGTGTTTTATGATCTCAGATTTTTAACAAGTACTCTAAATGGCAAGAGAGGTTCAGATTTATTTTTTAAATCTTCTAAATGGGAACAGAGATATTTAACTATAATGGGATGGAGCCTTTACACAACCTTAATTGTATAATCTCTCTTCCCAAACCCATAATTGACCTGACACCATCACAAGCAACCTTAAAAATATGTTAAAAATATTTAATATATTGAGAATATTTTTTTCTTTTGATATTTCCTTTCGTTAGCAGAATATGAAGTATTTAAAAAATAACAAGATAAAGAAACATGGAGAGATCAGCTTAATCTCATTAGCCTCTTCCTGGTTTTTTGAACACAAGCTAGCACTGTATGATAAAAATCATTCTAATTATTTTTTTAAAGTAGAAAAGGGCATCTTTACTTACAGTTGCCAACAAGGGGGAAAAGGAGATAATAGAGCCTACAACATGTGAGAGACCTGCATGCTTGCTGCTTGAAGGATTGTCAGAGAGAAGAGAGGCATCAACAAAACAATGAAAGTAAAAACAAACAAACCAAGAAGAGTGGGTGGGGACTTGCTTCAAATGCCAGAGGTCTTCTTGGGAAAAGAACTGTACCAATCAAGTAAGTGGCAAAAGGTCACTAACATTAGGCTGTAAAAACCTCTTCAACTGACATCCAGTGTTAGTACATGCAAGATTGCTATGACGCCAATACACTAAAATGAGTGAGAAAATAAGGAAAAGGAATAGTCTTTCTTTTCACTCCAGAACTCCATGCAATGATTACTGGAGTGGCTGCCAGGGGGATTTATTTGTTGGATTTATATAACCGCCCTTTTCGCCTAAGCGACCCAGGGCAGCTCACAACGTCCGTTAAAACCTATACCTAATGCCAAGTATACCTAATGCCAAGTAAGAGTAAGACAAGGCTGCATTTTGTCACCATGCTTATTCAACCTATACACAGAGCACATAATGCGCAGTGCAGGGATGGAGGAATCACAATATGGGATTAAAATCGCTGGGAGAAACATCAATAATCTGAGATATGCAGACGATACCACCCTAATGGCAGAAAGTGAGGAAGACCTAAAGAATCTCTTGATTGGGCTGAAGGAGGAGAGTGTAAAAGCTGGCTTGAGACTCAATATCAAGAAAACCAAGATAATGGCAACAGGCCCCATCAGTTCCTGGAAAATAGACGGGGAAGAAGTAGAAGCAGTGACAGATTTTACTTTCTTAGGATCAAAGATCACTGCAGATGGGGATTGCAGCCATGAAATAAAAAGGCGACTGATTCTTGGGAGACAAGCGATGAGAAACATGGGGAACATAGTGAAAAGCAGAGACATTACATTGCAAACAAAAATTAGAATAGTCAAAGCAATGGTTTTCCCAGTAGTAATGTATGGATGTGAGAGCTGGACAATTAGGAAGGCTGAACGCAGAAGAATAGATGCCTTTGAAATGTGGTGCTGGAGGAGGGTGTTGAGAGTCCCCTGGACAGCGAGGAGAACAAATAGGTCAATCTTAGAAGAAATTAACCCTGACTGCTCATTGGAAGGTCAAATAGTAAAGATGAAGCTAAAATACTTTGGACATCAAATGAGAAGGGAGGATTCACTTGAGAAGGCATTGATATTGGGAAAGGTGGAGGGCAAAAGAAGAAGGGGGAGGCCAAGGATGAGATGGCTAGATGGTATTATAGACACAATGGGCACAGAGCTGGGAGGGTTGAGGGGGATGGTAGAGGACAGAGGCGCCTGGAGGAAAATGGTCCATGGGGTCGCAAAGGGTCGAAATCGACTGTGCGACTGAACAACAACAACTTATCTAAAACATTTATAAAATCTCCCCAGTCCCCTTAAAAAGAAGGACACCAGGGCAGGAGTAAATAAGAACCCCGGGCAGGGCTAAATAAATGTGGACCTAGAATAGTGTGAAGAATGTGAGTACCCTTTCCCCATCCTTCAGTAGTAGTATAGGGAAGATCTTGGACTCACCTTTTCTGTCACTGCCAACAGCTCAGAGTACTGTATTACTTCTTATTTACCTTTTCTTGATTAACATTATAGACCATTTAAAAAAACCAGCAAATGTTGGAAGAGCCATTGTGCTGCTGATCTAGCACAGAAACAAAAGTGGCTCTTTGCTATACCCTGGAATTTCTCCAATATTGCACATCGACCCTCGCTTTTGTTTGGTTTTGAGCATTTGTCCAAAGACAGAGAACATGCTTTTCTCACTAAGTACCATTGATCATTATACTGCAGACTGGGCAGTTCTTCCTTGATTGTTAAAAGTCAGCTTGGCATATTAACTTCTTTGTTTTCCTATTGACAATGGGGGGTGAAGTGCTGGAACTTTTCTTGCAGCTAGGATCCTGCCTGGGTCTTCCTCCTCCCTGCAGGTAGCCTTCAACTCCTGTCTCTTCATATTGCCCACTTGAAACCACCTGTGCCTTTGGGTGAAGGAGGCCTCTTGGCTCACCTCACACTCTGTCCAAGGCAGCAGGAGCTGGCTTGCCCTTTCCCTTGCCCGCCTGACTGCCTGATTAGCATGGCTTCGGTGTTGCTTGGCTTTCTGCACCACAGTCTTTGTCGGCATGAGCACAAATGGTTCGGAATAAAAAATCAGAAAAGGAACTCATCCTGCAACTCATTCACTGGACTGTTTGGAAAACCTTGCTTTTCTCTTTCTTTCCCGCCCAACTGTGTGTTCATGTATATGAACAGAGAACTTAAAAAGAGGAAAAAGAGTTAAGGTTCCACACAGTTATTCATATATGAACTTCTCAAAAACCGGGAGCAAATGCACAAACAGACTCAGGCCAATTCAAAAGATATACACACCAGAAGACAATAAAATCCAGTCTACCTTAACTATACTCACACTGGAATGCATAGAGCAATCATGCAAGGCTTTGCAAAGGAAATCAACCCTGGCTGCTCCTTGGAAGGACAAATACTGAAGCTGAAGCTCAAGTAATTTGGCCACCAAGGCCCTGATGCTAGGAAAGATCAAAGGCAAAAGGGGAAGAGGAAGGCAGATGACAGAGGAGCCTGGTGTGCTGTGGCATAATTATTTGGATAGTGATGAGCAAAAGCAAGTCTCCTCAGAGGTATGCTAGTGCTAACTTTGACTTTCAGAGTCAACCTTTGTACAATTAAATAGTCCATTTTGTGACCTGCTGTTAACAACAACAACCTTAATTACTTTTCATCTTCTTAATCCTTTTTCAGGATTTTGACAGAACAACAGGAAGCTTCTTCAATTGCTCTCCTTCCCAACATTCAAAATCTATGTAACCCTCAGGGAAGGAAGTGAGCATATTTGTGGCCAACTTGAAATGTAAAGGTGTGTTATGACTGTCAAAAGAATTGGGCTTCCAGTCTTTTTTTAAATTGAGTTACAGTCAGGAGGCATTTATATCAGTTTGTGCATCCTCTGTGAAACCTTGCCTAAATGGGGTTTTCTAAACACTGCTGTGAGATCTGGACCATAAGGAAGGCTGAGAACAGAAGTGCTGTGGTGTTGGAGGAGACTCTCGAGAATCCTCTGGACTGCAAGGAGATCAAATCAGTCAATCCTAATGTAAATCAACCCTGATTGCTCCTTAGAAGGACAAATACTGAAGATGAACCTCAAGTACTTCAGCCACCAATTGAGAAGAGAGGACTAACCGGAGAAGGCCCTGATGCTTCGAAAGATCAAAGGCAAAAGGAGAAGGTGGCGGCAGAGGATGAGATGGCTAGATGGCATCATTGATGTGATTGATGTAGATCTGGGCAGACTACGGAGGATGGCAAATGACAGAGGAGCCTGGCTTGCGGTGGTCCATGGGGTCCCAAAGAGTGTGACTGAACAACAACAAACACTGCAGCTTCCACTGCCAAGGAGCCTTCCAATCTCCCCCTTTCCTATGAGCTTTCTTTTCTTTTTCTTCTTCTTTTTACTTATCCCTACTACCACTGCTGCTGCCAGTCAACTGTTAGGTGTCTCAACTCCATTTTGAAGGGGAGGGAAATTTGCAGTCCCTGCAATATCCGACTCTACCTCTGCTGCAGAGCATACCTGTCAACCTTCCCGATTTGGCCGGGATTACCCCGTAAACTGACGTCGATTGACGTCATAACCCGGCCCCCACTGCCAAACCCCCGTAATTTGGCAGCGGGGAAAACACTTTCCGTGCATGCGCGGAAGGGTTTTACCCCTTCCACAGATGCGCGGAAGCGCTATGTCACTTGCGTAAGGGCTGCGCAAGCGACGTAGCGCTTCTGTGCATGCGTGGAAGAGGTAAAACCTTTCCACGCATGTGTGGAACACGACCTGCGCACAAGCGATCTGCGCAGGCCCCGTTTTTCCGGAGCCACGGGTTGACAGGTATGCTGCAGAGCCATTCATGGCTCCGCCAACCTCAGGCAGGCTCAGCCCCGTTGTCACTGCTTTGCACCTGCCAGTAAAATTGTTATTGCATTTAAATGTCATAACACTACAACAGATATTTTGCATGACAGCAGATGAACTGCTGAAGTGCCGTAGTGTTATAACTATGAGAATCTGGGAAAGGGGAATCATTTTAGGGTTGTGGGGAATTTTGCCAACTTCACAGGGCAAACCAAAAGACACAATATGTGTCAACACATGCATGCACTCTGAAGAATACGGTGGTTCAGGAACAGATGCAAAATAAACAATCCCTGACAGGTAGTTTAAAATAACCCACATTTCAGCACCTTAACACGCATCTCAACTGTGTGTAATGTATTCCTCAGTCTTTGGATCAATTCAGAACTGAGGAAAACCAATACAAATTTAGTAAAGGTAAAGGTTGCCCTTGCTCGAATGCCAGTCATATCCAACTCTAGATGCTCATCTCAGTTTACAGCCAAAGAGCAAGCGCTGTCTACGTCTCAGTAGAGATAAGTTTGAATTCCCGCTCAGCCATAGAAACTCACTGGGGATCATGGCACTGATAAAACCACTCTTTCAACATCTCACTAACCTTGAAAAATCTTCTTAGAATCAGTATAAATGGGTTTCAACTTGATGGCGCTATTAAACACACACAGAAAAGTATCATTATCCTTGAACCTTCAAGAGTAGCTATGCCGACCAGTGAGAACAATGCAGAACTGCTCCTCCCTCTTTCAAATGCCTTCTTTAGGAAGATTCAGATCAAAGAGACACATATTTATGGTCTGAGGATGTCTTACTAGCACAATACTAGGATTAAAGAAATCTTATAGAAATCTCCCCAACAGGTTTTAGTCTTGCATGTTGGATTTCCAGATATCTAGTTTTGGTTCTGAAATGGACCCAGTGAGTCTGTATTTATTTATTACTAGCAGAGGTGCCCGGCTGCACCTGGGGATTTTTGGGGAGTTGGGGGCTGATCCCCCAGGTGTGTTTTCCTGGGGTGCTGGACACACACACACACACAGGGGGGGAGGGGACCGGGCCTGTATACCAGGCACACCCAGACATCTGTATGTTTCTGTGGCTCGATCTCCATCGCCGTTTGAGGGGATAGGCAGAGGAGGAGGAGAAGAAGAGCGGTGAGTCCTGCTGTTGTCCAGTTGGTCAGGTAGGGAGTTGGTTCGGGGAGGAGGGGGATTGCTGGCTTGGTGGGAAGGGGGATCCTGGCTGGCCAGATGGTCCCTGCCTCCACCATCAGCCTGTAGGCACTGGCGTGGGTTTTTGCTTTTCTCCTTTCCCTGGCCAGATGTTCCCGCACGGATTCCGGCCCCTGTCTCGTGCTTCGCATGGCAAGGAGGGCCTCATGGAGGAGCCTGCATAGTCATGGATGTTAGGTTGGAAAAGTAATTCTACTGAGTCCCTTTTTGCATGGTGTTTTGTGAATATGTGGGCATACTTGCGCTCATCAGTCAATAAAATTTGGACCCAAAGAATTTTGGTGAACTACACATGCTATGCTATGCATGGGTAGGGAACTATGCATCGTAATTCTCCTACTGTGAAATTAATTTGAAAGGATTGAGTGTTAAAACTAACTAATTGACCAAAAGAAGCTTTTGGGCGTGCAATTGATTATGTCTATGCCAGTTCCCCCTTCCAGAAATTGTGTGCATGGAGGTGGTGGTGGGGGAATAGGAGATTCACCACCATTCCAGATGGGTCACACAGTCACCACCACAGCTCCAATGTGGGAGAGCTGATATGTGTTTTTGTTTCACTTGGAATCGGAAGTGGATTTGTTGTTATTATGTTCCATCAGGTCACCCCCAACTTATGGCAACCCTCTAAATGAGATATGTCCATTACTCAGTAGCCTGCACAGCTCTTGTACATTCAAGCCAGTGGCTTTCTTTAGGGAGTCGATCCATCTCATGTTTGATCTTCCTCTTTTCCATCTGCCTGCAATGTTTCTCATGGTTATTGTCTTTCTCATGATATGCTCAAATTAAGACAACATCAATTTCATCGTTTTTGCCTTCAGAGATACCTCAGGCTTGATTTCCTCTAGGACCCACTGGTTCATCTTTTTGGAAGTCTAGAGCTCTCCTCTAGTACCAAATTTCAAACAAACCATCCCCCCTCCCCCGTGAACTTTCTTTACTGTCCAGCTTTTACACTTGGGCATAGTGATTGGGAATATAATCGTGTGGATGGTCTTGGTCTCCAGTGACACATCCCAATACTTAATGATCTTTTAAAATTCTTTCATTGCTGGCCTTTGAAGTCTCAGTGATCTTTTGATTGTTTAGCTGCAGTCACCATTTGTATTGATGATTAATACAAAAGCTTGCATATTTTTTTTGTTCACAGTTTTTCAGATGCCTACCATGTTAATGAATTAGTCAAATTAAAACAGTTTGTATTATTTAGGGTAATGGGTGGAGGCAGTGGTGGGCTCCAAAAATGTTTACTACCACACTGTGGCCGTGGTATGATGGGTGTGGCCAGCGGGAAAGCCCTGCATTGCACCTGAATTAGGACTACTTTATTTCAAAACTTGGATGGGCGGGGCCAGCAGGAATTTCTGCTACTGGTTCTGGCGAACTGGTGCAAACCTGCTCATGCTGGAGGTTTTTTCCAGCCACTTTGATCGTTTTGGTCTTTTTAATTGAGTTTTTACAAATGCAAAAGTCATATGTAACTAGCATGGCAGTAGTGATTAAAGTAATTAATTTTTACTAGAGAAATTAAGTTAATGAATTAACATCTAAATTTAGATCACCACTAGTAAGTTAGTTTTAAAATTTACATCTTCTTGATGCTATCTCCCAGTCTCAATGCCACAGATCTTATAAGAGTTCTTATATTACTTTCAAATAGTTCTGGTGGTCTGACACTAGACCACTACATCTGAGCCAAAGGCCAAGTAAATCTGAGCCAAAGGTCCCATGCTCAATGGGGACTTAATATCATTTGTTCTGACATCTCAAGAGAGATGTCAAGAACAGAGGGAAGATCAAGCATCCCAAAGCATGTCTAGAAGTTACATGAGTTTGCACTCAGTTTCACAAGGCTTTACTTGAGCAGACCCAATGTGCAGAAATGGCCATCTATATAAGTGAAATCAAGGTCTGGCGCTGTATGTTGCCCATACACAGCGCCGGACCTGCACCCCCTGCCCCGACAATGTCGGCCCCGCCTACCTCGCCCTTCAGGTGTGTCCGGTGCTGAGTACCAGCAGCGCACTCCAGGAGACTTCACCCTGAAAAGGGGCTGTGAAGAGGGTGCCCCCAGGGCCAGGGTGCGTGGTGCCAACGCAGAAGGCGTCGGGGAAAGCAGCAGACCAGATATCCGACCTTGGGCCCGCCCCCCACAAGCCAGAGCCGACCACGAGGGGTGCTGGTGGGGCCCGTGGGGGTCGGCAGGGGTCGGGGGCACCCCCGCTTCACTGGGGGTGGTGGAGAGGTGTCCAGGGGAGTGGCAGGGGCCACAAGCCAGGGGGCCGGGGGCCACCGCATCCAGGCCTGCAGGAGGTGACGGCGCAGACCCGGCTTCTCCGGAAGGCATGGGCCAACCAGAGCCCTCCCTTCGCCTGAGACTTGCCAGAGAAGGACAGCCGGGCGCCCCTTCTCCGGCAGGCATGGGCTGACTGGAGCCTGCCTGAGCCCTGCTGGAGAAGGAAAGCTGGGTGCCCCAACTCCCGCTCCCCCCCCAACAGGCACTTCCCCGCCCTCTGCCAGCCTTTGGCATCTCCAGCCACCCTGCCGCTGGCACGGTTGCCAATGCAGGACAATGGCCCAGCCAGATTAGCCTGCCATCATTGGGGGGCTACATGCCCATGGGGGGAGGGGGCAGAAAACAGAGCCAGGGTGGGTGGTTGGCACCACGAGAGGGTTGCGCGCTGTCCACTGCCCCTTACTGGCAGCCCGCATGGGCCCACCAAGAGGGCCCCGAGCCCCTCCTTGGGCTGGGCACATGGAGCACATCTGCTGAGCATCAGGGGGGCCGTGAGGGGTTTGTCCCACAGGGCTGTGGTGGAGGGCATGTCAGCCAGGAGGGGTGGGGGGGCATTGGGCCAACTGGCATGGGTCAAGCCCCCCGCCCTTACCCTGGACCCTTGCCAGTCGGCCTGATGTCCCCCCCCTATACACACACCCCTCCTGGCTTGCGTGCCCTCCACCACTGACCCCAATGCTCAGCAAGCGTGATCTGTGCACCCTTCCCAAGGAGGGGCTTGGGGCCCTCCCAAGGCCGGCGGAGGGTGGGGAAGTGCCCATAGGGGCACGGTGGCAGCCCACCCGTGACGGCCTGCAAGCCAGGAGGGGTGCAGGTAGGGGAATGTCGGGCTGACTGGCAAGGGTCCAGGGTGAGGGTGGGGGCCCCCACCAAGCACGCATGACCCTTTCCAGTTGGCCCGACACTCTCCCCCGTATCCCTCCCGGCTAGGGTTACCATACTTCCTTCTCACAAAAAATGGGACAGAAGTAAAGGTTGCCCTTGCTTGAAAGCCAGTCGTATCCGACTCTAGGGTTCAGTGCTCATCTCTGTTTCAAAGCCGAAAAGCTAGCGTTGTCTGCTTCTGCAGATGTTTCCGTGGTCATGCAGCAGGCATGACTAGACACCAGAGTTCGATTCCCAAGTACTGCGGGAAGGAATGAGCTCCCGTCTTTGTCCCAGCTCCTGCCAACCTAGCAGTTCGAAAGCAAGAAATTGCAAGTAGATAAATAGGGACCACTTCAGTGGGAAGGTAACAGCATTCCGTGTGGTGTCTAGTCATGCCTGCCACATGACCACGGAAATGTCTGCAGAAGCAGACAGTGCTGGCTCTTCGGCTTTGAAACAGAGATGAGCATTCAACCCTAGAGTCGGATATGGCTGGTTTTTGAGCAAGGAAAACCTTTACCTTTACACTAACAACACATTCTGGAACCTCATCTAATCTGGAGATGGTTTACAGTAGAAGAAAGTACATGTTTAATGGGCTATGTCAGTCCCTCCCCCTATTAAAGTAGCATATTTTGTCCCATACTTTGTAGGGGGGTTGTTGGGAGAGGATGTGAGAGGTTTTTAACTACCCAGAAAGATAAATACCCCAAAGGGAATTGGGAGTAAAAGTAGAGGCTCCTTCAATTTGGTTTGGCTGAAGACGCCCTAAACTTGTGTTTCCATATAATCCCTCATGGAAATACAACTGTGGAAGGTCAAGAAAAAAAAATGTTGAACTCGAAAAGAGATATTTGCATTTTGTGACCCAATGTATAGCCCTGAATTCTGTGTGCAAAACCACACCGTGGTTTTGTTCGACTTGTTCCTTACAGGCTTGCTTGGCAGCTACAAAGTACAGTAAATTCCAAAACCAAAACCTAGATAAATTGTAGGGACTTCCCCCCTTTCAGCTGCCAGTTTGTATCATCCTAATAGCTAGCTTGCTGTGTCAGAGTCTGATGATGTATAGCAGAGATGGGGAAAGGAAGTTTAAGCAAGCCCAGTAATGGGGTTTTATCTAGTGATGCCATCAAAAACTGTGTTAAACAGAAGACGAGCCAAGTCATATGTTCAGATTCTTCTTTCTTTTTGTTTTTCTTTCAGCATGATGTATGAGACAGCCAGCACAAAGTCCGGAAGGGTGTAGAACTGTTGGCTCTTCTCCACGATGAATGCAGATACCACAACCCCTGGCCACCACATCTTTCAGGAATTACTGCTTTTAAGGCAAAGATATCTTAGGTAAAGGTCATCCTTGCTAGAAAGCTAGTCGTATCCAACTCTAGGGTTCAGTGCTCATCTCTGTTTATAGCCAAAGAGCCAGCACTGTCTGCATTTGCAGATGTTTCCATGGTCATGTGGCAGGCATGCCTAGATCCCAGAGTGCATGGAATGCTGTTTACCTTCCCACCAAAGTGGTACCTATTTAAAAAAAAGGGGGGGAGAGAAATTTCGTTGTCTCCACAAGGGGACAATGACAATAAAGATTTATCTATCTATCTATCTATTTATATACTTGCAATTTCGTGCTTTTGAACTGTTAGGTTGGCAAGAGCTGGGACAGAGACAGAGTACTTGGGTCTCAAACTGCTGACCTGCCAATCCTCCAGTCCTCAAGTTCAGTGTTTTAACCACTAAGCCACCACAGTTTACATACAGTATACAGGCAGGGTTATTGAGAGGTTTCCAGAAAGCCTTGGCTCCAGGAAATAAGCAACATAGGTTTGTATGATGGTGATGGAACAAGCACATGTTCCACCCTTTCATAAAGACCCTATGATAAAACCAATACACAGCGGCCCCATTGGGAGGATCCTCTGATCACTTTATGGGGTAGAACTGAACAATCAACAGACTGTGACCTGTATGGGTTTCATTTAAATCTCACTTAAACACAGGCTATTGGGCCAAAGAAGCTAAGGATGGACAGGGTGTTATATTAAATGGTTTTGATGAAAGCAGCCCCCTCCTGAGACTTGCTGCAAGATTGAAAAACAAACATCTGCACCTTTCAGACATTTTAGAGATGTGAAGTGCACATAAAACAATGGCCAGAATCCTACTGGATTTGTGTTATGCAAACCTGAAATCATGTGCATGCATGGCTTAGCTGGCTCTCAGGGATGGAGAACTTGGGCTGCAGCCTGGTCTTCTGGGAATTGAAGTCCAAGTACACCTGGAGGCCCAAGGTTGAGAAACCCTGGCCTAGAGGAAACAGGCTAGTCCTCCAGGTGTTCTGGAACTGCAATTTCAGAAGCCCAGGCTCCCCTCAAGGCCACAGCTTCCCCACCCCTATGCTCAGGTCATGTGCTCCATCATGTACTTGGCCATGTGCCTGGACACACCAGAGATGGCAAAAATTTGGCAAAGGTTGCTTGTACCTCCTCCCTTATATGTGTGATATCTCCCAAAAAGGATTTTGTTTATTGTGTACATTTTACAATGCAAACATAATGACAATGGGAATATTTTCCCACAACCTAACAGAGGCTGCATGCAGCCCGAGACTACTGGTTATTCACCTCTGCCCTAAGGACTTTTCCTTGGTATTATCTTAACCTATAAAACCAAGTGTTCACCGTTGGAACTGGCTATAGGCTGCTATGCGTCGCCCTACTGACCCACACCCACCCTTCGTGTGCACGGCCGAATTCCCTACGCAGGTCAACGAAGGATTTAAAAATCCGGCACGGGGGCCTCAGCCCCACAAACGGCAAGAAAGGGAAAGAACTTCACGTCCCAACAGTCATTGCGCCGCAGCGCGCCAGAGCCAATCAGGCTGAGAGGCTCACGCACACCGCAGCGTTCGGACACGCGCCACAGCCAATCAAACGAAAAGCATGTTAAAAAAACGCAGCACAAACACAAAGCACGAACCCATAACTACAAGCCCCAGCGTCCTGCGCACCATGAGCACGCAGAACGCTGAGGCAGCCTGCGCGCGAAAACAAAACTTAAAGAAAGCCGCCTCCGCCGCCATTCATCCCCATGGGCGAGCCAGCATGGCCCGTGGGGGAAGAAAATGAAACAAACCCGCTGCCCCTGCTCTTCCGTTCAAAGGGACTGCCACTGCGCCAAAAATAAAAACAATCCACCCACCACCCCTCCCCCGCAACTGCCCTTCTTCCCAACGGGAAAACAAGCATGGCCCATGGAAACGAAAGGCACCCTCCCCGCAACAACGCTCCCTTCCCAAGGGCCATCCAGCATGGCCCATGGGATCAAAAGGCACCCCCCGCCGCAAGTGCCCTTCCTAACCACGGACAAACAAGCATGGCCAATGGGAAGAAAAGGCACCCCCGCTGCAAGTAGCCTACCTTCCCATGGGCCACCAAGCATGGTCCGTGAGAACAAAAGGCACCCCCCCTAGAAAAAGGACACACCAAAAATCAAATCAAAACCATTCAAAAAAAGAAATCTAACCTTTAAAAAATAAACACAAACAAAGACAGGAAAAACGTACAACAAAAAACAACAGGCCCCCCCCCAACAAAATTCATATCCCAGCGTCCTTTTCACTTAAATATCGGAGATCACAACTTACCAACACAGGTCCAGCCACGCCGAGAAACAGAATTGAAATGGCAAAAGAACAGGAAGAATACACAGGACAGGACAAACATTACGCAACAGCACCACCAAGTGGCCACAGGAAAAATGACACTCAATGAATTCGAATTACACTTACACATTTTTTAAAAAAATCTTATCCAAAGTACACCTATCACCAAAAAAAAATGACAAATTATTTTTAAAAATGCAATTATTGGGAAAAAATATATATCAACCTTTCCACTTTTAAAAATCCAAATTTATTTATAACAGTTTAAAAAACTACCTATGTATAAAAAAACAATATTTTTTTAAAAATAACATAACTCATTTAAACACACATACAACAAAAATAATCCAAAAGCATTTCTCATATTTTTTAAAAAACAAAACCCCCAAAAAAGCCCGGCAACGCCGGGCAACCCTTGCTAGTTTATTATAGTTTAATCTGGCTTGCCATAAAGGAGGCTAGGGTGGCATAGGTGGTTCTTGCAATCTCTGTTTTATTGTCACATTAACCTTTTGTGGTAAATCAGGCTGGCAAAAGATCACCACTAAGGAAGTTTTTGTAGAAACATGAAAATCCGAATGTGGGCTTTTCCAGACCATGCATGGCAGACCAAGATCTTTAGTGGATTGCTGCATAATAAATGATATATTGTAGAGTTTCCGTAGCTATATTTATTTTTCAGGAGTCAGAGTTCAACTTTAGAACAAAACAAGCAAGCTGGCAGCATGTCTCAGATGCCACATTTGCCTGTGTACAGCTAGTATTCACTCAGCCAATCCTGGACCATCCAAGATTACCTGGGAGTCGGGTGATGGTGACCTCATTGCTTCCCACAGTCAATGAACCAATCATAGCATGTATATTTGCATATAATCAAGTACTGTGATGCCCTTTCTGGGTTCACCTGGATTAAACAGCTTGAAGATTACACAACATTTTTTAGCAACTGTATTTCAACAGCAAAACCCTCTCAGATGAGACATATTCTACTGGGAATGGAAAAATCTGCCGGTTTCATTTCCTCCCACATTTTGCTTTTTTTATATAAAAAAAATTTATAAACAAAAATACATGAGGAAAGCTGAATGTTAGAAAATTCTTTGGTATATCATACAACATATGTGTTACTGAGCATGGACAAATCTTCTAATTTGTCTTACTCATGAGTAATTTGATTCATCGCATGGGAAACAATGAGATGCAAAGAGGATGACGCCACTTTGCATTCCTGGGGTTGTTTTGGTCCAGAGTGGGATGTGTGAGTTGTTGTCGTGTATCTTTGTATGATCTGTATTGGATACTATGTATCTTTGCATATTTTGGATATTTTGTGTTTTTGCATATGTTGTATTATTGAACTGTTATTGATTGAGAATTGTATTGATTTATGTACTGTATTATATACTTATGCTGTCTTGTTTTACTATATTACTACAGTATGTTGTTATATTGTATTGATATGTTGTTGAGAAAGGCGGGGTATAAATTAAAATTGAAATTGAAATCAACAAAAATCTCCCCACGCCAGGGATGCCACTACCATTTCACATACAACTGGGTTTTAAGCAATAGAATTTGTCTAGTGTCTTGCCTCAGTGGTTGTACATGTCAGCATCTTTTTCATCTCCTTTCTGCATTTTTATCTCACAGTTTTTCCACCAAGTTGATAAAGACATTTGCTATTTTTTCTTATTGGATCTAGATCAGTGGTTCCCAATGTGGGGCCTACACCACACAGGAGGAATTCAATTCCCAGAAGCCTACATCAGTACATTGGCTTATCAGTGCTTTGGGGAATTGATTTAGGCTCTTGGGAATTGAAGTCCAAAAATCCAAAGGTTGGGAAACACTGTTATAGATTAAGCACCTCAATCTTTTGCCTTCCAGGTTCCTTAAACATGAACACAAAAGCAAAATTCTAGCATTGTTATTGCCTGAGGATGATTGGGTGTTAATAGTCCAACATGCCAAGAATTCCACTTGGGGGAGGCTGTCCAAGACCATAATCAGTATGTGATGAGTTCTTCCCCTGGCTAGATGGTCCTTTTAAGGAAATTAAGAGGGACTTTCCTGAGATTCTCTCTTCCTCATTATTGTGACTAAGTAGCAAATCAAGGCATCTCTTGACAAAGGGAATAGGCTCCCTCAGGATCGTAGAATAATGGAGTTGGAAGGGGCCTCTCAAGTCCAACCCCTCTGCTCAAAGCAAGAATCAAAATCAAAGCAGATATGACACAGGGTTGTCCAATTTTCTTTTCAATGCCTCCAGTGTTAACTAATCCTGTCCCAAAAACAGTGGTAGTGTGGGGGCAGGACTTGAGGGCAGATGCCTAGAGTACCACACAGCCGAATTAGCAGGATGCGTTGAAAAGAAGTGGGTTAATACACATTTCTCATCTCCCTATTGTAAAAGATTCAGCTTAAGTCCAAATGGACCTTACTGCAACATTCTCTAGTACTTGAATTCAGGCCTGTATTGTTAGTTAATGAACAGATTGGATGAATTTTTAATGAATGAAAAAGATGGCTTGGGCTCAGCCAAGAAGAGGCGTAAATGAATGGATATAATCAATAAGTAGAATAGTATTTTTATTCCAGCTAGCCCTCAATCTTTGGTCTTAAGGATATCTAATGGCAATAGTTTTACCTGGAATGCAGTATGTATCTTACTCAGAGATTTCCTCAGGATTAAGTAATCCTGTTCTGGAAACCATAGCACCACTTGTCCTTTCTCAGAGGGAAATGCAAACTTTTTATATATATATAGCATGTGTGGATTTCAGATTGTATATAGAGACCAATGCTATGGATATGCACCCTAACTACCTACTCTAATTGTGACTTATTGTGTGAATGTAAGTTGCAGTTAGAGTAGGCTCAATTGAATCAAAGGAACCTATGGAGGATCTGACTCACCAAATTCCAGTTGATTCAGTTAGTCTACTCTGTTGAGATTTACTATCCTAGGAAAGAGGATTTTGGCTAGGTTTTTTTTTCCTCTCTCTTGAATTTTCCTGACACCCCCCCCCCCCTTTAAGAACATAAGAACAGCCTTGCTGGAACAGGCCACAGCCCATCCAGTCCAGCATTCTGTCTCACACAGTGGCTCACCATTTGCTTCAGGGTATTATTCCCAAGCAGATGCCTTCACCTTCTTAGGATTCCCTGGAAATGGCATTGAGAGAAATCCTGCCTATCTCTCCAACCCGGAGGTTGTTCTTAGGTATCCATAATTATAGCCATTGATACCCTTGCCCTCCATGAACTTGTCTATTCCTTTCTTAAAGCTGTCAAGACTTTCACCACTACTTCTGGCAGGGAGTTCCGTAGACCAGTGATCCTCTGGGTGAAAAAGTACTTTCTCTTATTTGTTTGAGAACTAGTACCCAAATGTTCTAGTGTTATGCGATAGGGAAAACAGTTTTTCCTTATCTACTTTGCATATCTGTCAACCCGCGGCTCCGGAAAAACAGGACCTGCGCACATCGCTTGTGCGCAGGTCGCGTTCCACGCATGCATGGAAGGATTTTACCCCTTCCACGCATGCGCGGAAGTGCTATGCCGCTTGCGCAGCCCTTACACAAGCGACGTAGCGCTTCCACGCATGCGTGGAAGGGGTAAAACCCTTCTGCGCATGCACGGAAAGCGTTTCCCCTGCTGCCAAATTATGGGGTTTTGGCAGCGGGGGCCGGGTTATGACATCAATTGACGTCAATTTACGGGGTAATCCCGGCCAAATCGGGAAGGTTGACAGGTGTGCTACTTTGTCTACACCATGCATGATTTTATAAACTTCAATCAGGTTACCTCTTAGACACCGTCGTTCAAGAGTTAAGAGGCCCAACCGTTGCAGCCTCAGATAGTAAGGAAGGTATTCTAGTCCCCTAATCATTCTGGTTGCCCTCCTCTGCACTTTTTCCAACTTTAATATTGATTCCTGCCTGAGGCAAGATTCTAAGCTCCACTGAAAACTTCACAGCTTTGTAGAATCCTCATTGGAGAGGAAACTATTGCCTGGAGCCACTAAACGTTCAGGAACCCCTGTGAGGTAAAAAGAAAAGCCATAGAAGTGATACTAAAGGTTATCTAGTCCAACTCCTACTGATCCCAACCTAAAACATCCTTTACAGACGAGCCTCTACTTACAAATCACCATTAGAGAAGAATCCAGGTTATTCTGAGATCATTCAAAAAGCTTTTGCTATCAGGAAGTCCCCCTTAATGTTTGTCAAAGTTTTTGCAACTTCAATACAATTGTCACAGAAAACAAGCTTGTTCCATCTTGCATAGTTGACAACATGCATTTTGCAATGGCAGCAAAATGTGTTAGACTGATTCTTCCTGTAGACCAGTGGTTCCCAAACCTTTTTTGGCCATGCCCCACCTAAGCCTCTCTAAAATCCCTATGACATATTATTCTTATTATTCAAAAAGTAAATAATATGGAGGAAGCCTAAAACACCATTCACTGTTAATAACTCATTCTCAAGTTGCTTCCCTTAAAAATCAAATCCTCCCCTGCCCCCTGGTTGGGAACCACCACTGTAGGCTGTAACTGGAGAAGGCCTCCATCCTTGTTATGTTCATGGTTTTTGAGTGGGGTCTTTTGCCGCTATTCAGGTGAAAGGGAAATGTGCCTTGCGGATTCCCCATGCCCATCTGGCATGGAACAGCCCTGCAGAGGCTGCTTAGGTGAGAAGGCTCCTGGCGGTGGCTTCTGCGGGCAGCTAAATTAAGGGGGGTGAATAAATGATAGGGTTTGATTCACCCAATTACATGACCTGACCAACGATTCTGCAAGGTAGGCAGATCGCTAAGTCCAGTGACTGATTAGGTAAACACTCATCTCCTGGCCAAGGAAATCTCCGGTGCAAACAGTGAAGATGTTTACCCCCCGTCTAAGCCCTAAACAATGGTCTCCCTCATCCCGTGTTTGGTTGGAATAATTAACTTCCCTTCGAGAGGTTTCCCAATTAACCTGAGTAAACAGGTGATGTGATTGACTCCCGTGTGATGGTTTTTTCTACCTGCCTTCTGATCTATAAATGGTTATGCCTTTTCCTCAATAAACCACTGATCATATCCTCCTCCATACTGCCTCGTATCATTCTTTGATCAGTCTCCTCCGGGACCCACGGCCCTCAGCGGCCCCGATTCCTACACCTGGTGACCCCAAGTCGTGATCTACTCGTGAGTAAGAGCGGTCTTCCTCAGAGTAGCGATCACACGGTCCGGTTCTGCACCTGCACCGTGTCCGAATCATCCCGGAGGACAGCGCGGCACTCCGTCCGGCAGCCAGCCGATCGGAGGGACGGCCTGCGGTGAGGCAGTCCAAAGAGGCATCCTACAGCTTACTCCCAGCTTTCGCGGCGGCTTGCGCCAAAGGGAAACGCGCGTTCCGCTCAGGGCAGCTGTGAGCCTCTGACAGCGCAGTGGCCACCGAGGGCCCGTGGCCACAGTCCACGCTCCGAGCTCTACCCAGAAAGCGACGTCGCCAGAACCTATTGCCTGCCAAAGACGCGTCGGCTCATCCCGAGGAGGAATCTTCCGAGGACCCAATCGCAGGTAATATGGGGACCTGTCCTCAGCGACAGCGTCCATCCGCTAGCCAAAGAACCCATGAGGAGGGGTTCATCATCCTGGCCAGGGTATTTAATTTGCATTTTCACAGCGGGGAGCTAGCGAGACTTTTGGTGTACCTAGGGGAACACTGCCTGCTTTACCCAGAAGTAGGTACGTTAACCCTCGAGCTCTGGGACCAGATAGGAGACTGCATTCAGCAACCCCCGAAAGCTCCAGGAGGCGTAATTTGCACATGGAGAAAGTGTAGGAAGCTCTTGGCGGAGATAGAGCCAGTCCGGATAGAGGCCAAAGAACCCCCAAGCCTGCCAGAAGCGCCAGCCAAACCAACGGCGCCTACGGCGCTCTATCCGTCACTCCAATTTAGGCAGGGTAGCGTAGGGAACTTTCCCCCGGTGACAGCTGCAGACGTCACCGGTGGAATGCAAGGAATGAGGAGCGCAGGCGCTTCTCTGACAGTTCCCAGTTCCCGAGTTACCAAGAGTCCACTTCAGCGCACCATTGAAGAGGAAATTAGGAAGGGGGAATTGCCAGCAGAAGAACTAGCTGAGCTTAGCCAGATATGTCCCATCCGCATGGAGATGGACGCGCTCACAGGCGCACAGCAGATAGTACACTCCCCAGTCCCGTATAAGCTTCTCATGGCTATACGGAAAGCCATTTCAGAAACAGGGCTCCAAAGTCGTTTCACAAGGGGCACGCTTCAGCAAGTGTGCGAGAACACAATGTTCATTCCCCATGACTGGAAAGCCGTCATGCGGATGATGCTCAACCCTAGCCAGTACTTAATTTGGGACAGCGAGTATCGCCTGGAGGCGCAGACAAGGGCTGCCAGGATGGGAGGCGCAGTACTTCCTGACCAGTTATATGGTTCAGGTGCCTTCGAATCCATCGATGCCCAAATCAACTTGCCTCTAGCCACTCTCCAGATGTCGGCCGAGGCCGCCTTTAGGGCGTTTTTCAAAGTCCCAGCAACTGGCAAAGCGGCTAAAAATTACACCGCTATCAAGCAAGGAGCCCAAGAGCCCTATATGGACTTCATCAATCGCCTGGAGGAAGCAATCAGCAGGCAGATTGACAATGAGCAGGCCCAGCAAGAGCTCATGATGAAGTTAGCCAAGGACAACGCCAATTTAGACTGCCGTAAAATCCTGCAGTCACTAGGCAATCGTCCCGATTTGACCCTTACGGACATGATTAGAGCTTGCGCCGACGTTGGCACAGAATCCTACAAGATGGGATTGCTAGCGGCAGCGGTGCAGGGGGGTAAGAGGCCAAAAGGAAAGACCCAAGGAGCATGTCACAGTTGTGGCAAGGTCGGTCACTTCGCTAGGGAGTGCCGATCCAAGGGAGGCGGGCAAAAGTCCGGCCGCCCCAAGGCTCCGAAAACCCAGTGTCCGAAATGTCAAAGAGGCTACCATTGGGCCCGAGACTGTCCGAATTCGGGAAACCGGAACGCGGGCATGTCTCTGACCCCGGTCCAAACAGGGACTCCCCTCATTCAGAGCTCACCAGAGCTAGACTAAATCCCGGTCACACTCCAGACATTGCGAGGGCACAGGCCAGCCCCACGGGTAGTACAGGGTTAGACTTGACTTGTCAGGCGGACGTTACATGCGACCTGCCAGGCACGGTCTATCTGGTGGACTCCCAGTACATGGGTCCACTGCCCAAGGGCTTTATAGGTTTAGTTTTGCCCCGCAGCGCAGCTGGAGCACGCGGAATTTTCATAATTCCAGGAGTCGTTGACTCGAATTTTTCAGGTGTTCTCCAAGTTCAGCTTTGGACTCATCTGCCCCAAACAATTCACAAGGGGGACACCTTAGCGCAACTGATTATGGTTCCTTGTCGCTCGCCAGCAGACAGCCAGGGAAGGCACAGTGACAGCTCCGAGTCCCGGTCAGAGGACCGCTCGAGCGCCAGTGAGGCAGTACAAGGATACCAGGTCTTAGCGACAGTGGAGACCAACATTGAGTGGAAGCAGCGCCCCGTTATCGAGGTATTTTTGAACAAAAGAGTGTTCTCAGGGTTACTCGATACCGGAGCGGATGTGAGCGTGATAAGCAGAAGCCAGTGGCCAAGGGAGTGGGCCATTGAGCCGGTCTCCGATGTGTGGGGGGTAGGCGGCGTCCAGGAAGCGTTTAGGAGCCGAGAGTGGGTGGAAGTCACAATCCCAAGGGCTGACGGCACGGCGGTAATTCGGCCGCACATTCTTGACGTGCACATCAACCTTTGGGGGCGAGACATCTTGCAGCAGTACGGTGCTACGCTTACCTTTGGGTAATGGCGTTGCCACTTAAATGGCTCACCGACACTCCGGTTTGGGTAGAACAATGGCCGGTAGTGGGAGAGAAATTAGTTGCTCTCAAGCAGCTAGTTAAGGAACAGCTAGACACAGGGCATATAGAACAGTCCACTAGCCCCTGGAATTCGCCAATTTTTGTCATTAAAAAGAAGTCGGGGAAGTGGCGACTCCTCCACGATCTCAGAGAGATCAATAAATGCATACAGCCAATGGGTCCGCTCCAATGCGGCATCCCCAATCCGAACATGATCCCCGAGGGGTGGGAGATTCTAGTCGTAGATCTCAAGGATTGCTTTTATACAATCCCCTTAGACCCCCGGGACCGGGAAAGGTTCACCTTTACGGTGCCAGTTGTGAACCACGGCGAGCCCACGCAGCGTTACGCGTGGAAATTTTTGCCACAGGGCATGCTCAATTCGCCCACCCTGTGCCAAATTTATGTTCACAACGCACTGGCAAAGTTCCAAAGCCTTTACCCTAAAGCTATAGTTTGCCATTTTATGGACGACATCTTGGTCGCAATGCCGCAACTCGGCAGCGAAATGTTTTCAGACCTCCAGGCCAGCCTGGGGGACAAAGGCTTACTCATTGCCCCGGAGAAAGTGCAGAGAACCGAGCCCTTCTCATACTTGGGCCATCGGCTTCTCCGCTCTTTCGCAGCACCAGTTTTGCCCAGGATCAATTTACAGGACTCAGTCACCCTTGTAGAGTTGCAGCAAGTTTTGGGTAACATCAATTGGGCCAGACCGTATTTCCGATTGGATACGGATCTTCTAAAACCGCTCTTCTCGCTGCTAACCTTAGGTAAGCAGCTGGCAGACCGGATAAAAATTTCTCGAGACGCACGCTTGGCACTCGAGAAAGTTAACCAAGTTCTCAGCCAGAGGTGGGTAGATAGGATCTCCCCAGGGCCATATGCTCCGATCTTGAATTTGTACATCGTACGGTCAGGATCCATGTTTACAGGAGCGCTCGGCGTAGATGCCGAGAAAGGGGCGAGTATCATGGAGTGGGTGTACCTTCCGAACACCTCCTCACGAAACATCATCCCTCCCCAAGAATTGGTCTCCGCGGTGGTTTACCGCGGAAGGCTGAGAGCTAGGGACATTTCAGGGCATGATTTGGCCAAAATCGTAGTTCCATTCACCAAGGAACAAGTCCAGCAATTAATGCAGCTCGGTGACTCGCTTCCCATAGCCCTGGAAGGATTCACCGGGAGCTTGGCATACCACTTGCCAAAGGACCCCAGACTTGTCTCACTTCAGACGCAGACAGTTAGCTTGTTCGAATTGCTCTCGCTGGTTCCACTCCAGGGAGCCAGGACAGTTTTTACTGACGGTGGTCGGACATACGGTGTCCTGACCTGGCAGGAGGGCGAGGCTTGGCACACGCTGCTAACTCTTCCACAGAAGTCCGCGCAGCGGGCGGAGCTGGCAGCCGTGAACCTTGCCTTGCGCACCTTCGCCAAGGAACGCTTAAACATCATAACTGACAGTCTGTATGTTAGGAATTTGCTCCACAGTCTACCGGGAGCTTACATCACCCCCGCGATAGACAAGAATCTGCTTAGTCTGTTTCTCACTGCTCAATTTCACTTGCGGAACCGCGCGGAGCCGCTCTATATTGCCCACATCCGAAGTCACCAAGACCTACCGGGTCCGATTTCTGCGGGCAATAGCAGAGCGGACGCGGCGGCAAAGGAAATTCAGCAACGTTCAGTTTTGGGAGTTTTTACTACTCCAATTCAGAGCCATGCCTTCTTTCACCAAAATGCCAAAGCACTTGCCACACAGTTCAATTTGCCACTCTCTCAAGCCCAAGGCATAGTTCGCTCTTGCCAGCATTGTGCAGGGGCACCGGGGGGGCCCTCGTGGGGGGTCAACCCACGAGGGACAGAGGCCAATCAGGTGTGGCAAATGGACGTCACGCATGTTCCGCAGTTTGGCAGATGGCAGTACATGCATGTCTGCATCGACACCTTTTCTCAGTTCGTTTGGGCGACGGCGCAGAAGGGGGAGGCTGCCTCCCACGTGGAGCAGCACCTCCTTTCCTGCATTGCAGCGATGGGCAAGCCGCGGCACGTAAAAACCGATAACGCGCCATCCTACAGCTCCAGGCAGTTGGCCACCTTCATGGCCACTTGGGATATTAAGCATACTTTTGGCGTTCCTTACAATCCGCAGGGACAAGCGATTGTGGAACGGGTCAATCGGACGCTAAAGTCCTATATTGACAAACAAACAGAAAGGGGGGGAGCCACCAGCCCTCCCCAAATCACAGGGAGAAGCACAGTTCTGTCTGAATAAGGTATTGTTCACTTACAATCACCTCAATGTCTTTTCGGACTGTACGCCGCAGGAGAGGCACTTCCGCCGCTCGGAAGCCCTCCCGCGACCTATGGTCCGGTACCGAGTGCCACCAGACCCTTCGTGGAGGGGCCCGGTGCCGCTCATAACCTGGGGAAGAGGGTATGCTGCAGTTATGTCTCCTACAGGTGTCACTTGGATCCCAGCTCGGTGCGTCAAGCCGCATTTGGAACCACATGGCGTGGACCCAGGCCGACCCGAGTCCGATCCCGGAGATGCAGGATCTCGCCCTGACCGAGGGGACCCGCCGGGAGAGACAGCGGTCGCAGACGACAGCACCGAAGATCACCTGGGGGATGGTCAAGGCCCCCTGCCATGATGCCCAGGACGCCATCCAGCGCGAGGGGGAGGAGCTGACTCCAGAAAGCTTTGCGGTTGCGATTTTCGCCCGAATTCACGCCAACTCCATGGCAGTCACCATCATCCTGGCCCTCTCCCTGCTTTTGGGGGGAGGCGCTCAGGCCGCCTCACTGGAGGCCAGCGATTTAATGCCAGGCGGAGACCTCTCTGCCCGGATGCAGTACAACATTTGGGAAAGGTTGGCTGCCCTTGTCAACCAGTCCGATTTTTGCCTCAGGCAGGACGTCGGCTCTGCCTCGATCCTCAGCACCTGCCTTGTCCCAGTGTGCCATTCTCCAGGCGCGCACCCCCGGGATGGGGACTGGCTGGTGAGGCGACTCTTCAGCCCATACATCCCATCGGCTTCCTCGGAATATGCCCGTTGGGAGATGCAGCTAACCATGACTTTACCGGCTGATGCGGCCACTCTCCACACTCCTCGGGTGGCGGTCAGCCCGAACTCTACCTGCGGCCGGATACACGGTTGCTCCGGACCCGGCCGAGCCCGGCGCCGCTGCCTCGACGTGGGCAGCGGCAACTGGACTTGCTAGCGTTAAACTGCGCGCTGCCTTAGCCCCTCCCCTGCGCCCATGGCGGGCGGGCGGACAGACAGACAGACAGGCGGGCCAGCCTTCTCTCTCTCTCTTCCTCGACTACTCGCTTTTCGGAGGGGGGGCACACACACACACACCGGGCGTCCCAGTCCCTCCCCGCTGCTGCCGCCGCCCTCCCTCCCTCCCTCCTCCTTCAG
Organism: Bradypodion pumilum; assembly: GCA_035047305.1. Taxonomy (NCBI): domain Eukaryota; kingdom Metazoa; phylum Chordata; class Lepidosauria; order Squamata; family Chamaeleonidae; genus Bradypodion; species Bradypodion pumilum. The sequence continues at coordinate 161,878,867 of JAWDJD010000001.1, read as the reverse complement.
GCGCCGCACGCAGCGCACCTGGTGCGCTCTTTGTCTGCCTTTGCCCGGGCGGGCGGCCACACCAGGTTATTCCGCCTCAGTCCCTCCCTGGCAGGCAGCCACTGTAGGGAGCGGGCCGCGGCCGTGGCGGCTCCTCCTCTTACGGCTCGCCTTCGCTCGCTCGCTTGCTCCCTCCCTCGCCCACCCACCCGGGCTGTGCTCGCTGACAACACGCGCGTCACTGGGAGCCGTGTGCCTGCCTGCTTCCCTCCCTCCCACATTGCCCGGGACTCGACGCTCCCCGCGCGCAGCCAGGAGAGTGAGTCCCGCTCCGCTGGGGTCCTTGCTTCCTGGCCTCCTCCTCCCCGGGGCCGGGCCCTCGCCCTCCGCCTCTTCTTCTCGCTCGGGTCTCGGAAATCTTGGGTGGTTTGTCTTGCCAAAGATAAAGACTGCAATTAAGTCTCTTGCTGAGAAAACTTGCTTGAATAAAGGACATCACTGAAAAATCGCGCTTCTGAAAAGAAGAATCTGTTTTCCTTGAGTGGCAAAACCGGTTTCCAAGAGCGGCTTAATCCTTTGACAAAGAAAAGTCTCAAGGGAAGGAGGGGGAACCACCCCGCCCTATTTCAGGCCGCCGCGCCTGCAATTGGTTGTTTTTTGCAGGCCGCCGCGCTGCCTCTTCCCGGGGCCCACGCCATTCGGCCCGGGAATGGGAGGCAGGTGCGTCTCCCCACCCTCCGAGCCCTGCCTGCCGGGAGAGCTCAAAGAGGAGGCGTCGCTGGAGCCCCGCCGAAGCCACCGCGCTGCCTCTTCCCGGGGCCCACGCCATTCGGCCCGGGAATGGGAGGCAGGTGCGTCTCCCCGCCCTCCGAGCCCTGCCTGCCGGGAGAGCTCAAAGAGGAGGCGTCGCTGGAGCCCCGCCGAAGCCGCCGCGCTGCCTCTTCCCGGGGCCCACGCCATTCGGCCCGGGAATGGGAGGCAGGTCCGTCTCCCCGCCCTCCGAGCCCTGCCTGCTGGGAAAGCTCAAGAGGAGGCGTCGCTGGAGCCCCGCCGAAGCCGCCGTGCTGCCTCTTCCCGGGGCCCACTCCATTCGGCCCGGGAATAGGAGGCAGGTGCGTCTCCCTGCCCTCCGAGCCCTGCCTGCCGGGAGAGCTCAAGAGGAGGCGTCGCTGGAGCCCTGCCGAAGCCGCCGCGCTGCCTCTTCCCGGGGCCCACGCCATTCGGCCCGGGAATGGGAGGCAGGTGTGTCTCCCCGCCCTCCGAGCCCTGCCTGCCGGGAGAGCTCAAAGAGGAGGCGTCGCTGGAGCCCCGCCGAAGCCGCCGCGCTGCCTCTTCCCGGGGCCCACGCCATTCGGCCCGGGAATGGGAGGCAGGTGCATCTACCCGCCCTCCGAGCCCTGCCTGCCGGGAGAGCTCAAGAGGAGGCGTCGCTGGAGCCCCGCCGAAGCCGCCGCGCTGCCTCTTCCCGGGGCCCACGCCATTCGGCCCGGGAATGGGAGGCAGGTGCGTCTCCCCGCCCTCCGAGCCCTGCCTGCCGGGAGAGCTCAAAGAGGAGGTGTCGCTGGAGCCCCGCTGAGGCCGCTGCGCTGCCTCTTCCCGGGGCCCACGCCATTCGGCCCGGGAATGGGAGGCAGGTGCGTCTCCCCGCCCTCCGAGCCCTGCCTGCCGGGAGAGCTCAAAGAGGAGGCATCGCTGGAGCCCCGCCAAAGCCGCCGCGCTGCCTCTTCCCGGGGCCCACGCCATTCGGCCCGGGAATGGGAGGCAGGTCCGTCTCCCCGCCCTCCGAGCCCTGCCTGCCGGGAGAGCTCAAGAGGAGGCGTCGCTGGAGCCCCGCCGAAGCCGCCGTGCTGCCTCTTCCCGGGGCCCACTCCATTCGGCCCGGGAATAGGAGGCAGGTGCGTCTCCCTGCCCTCCGAGCCCTGCCTGCCGGGAGAGCTCAAGAGGAGGCGTCGCTGGAGCCCTGCCGAAGCCACCGCGCTGCCTCTTCCCGGGGCCCACGCCATTCGGCCCGGGAATGGGAGGCAGGTGTGTCTCCCCGCCCTCCGAGCCCTGCCTGCCGGGAGAGCTCAAAGAGGAGGCGTCGCTGGAGCCCCGCCGAAGCCGCCGCGCTGCCTCTTCCCGGGGCCCACGCCATTCGGCCCGGGAATGGGAGGCAGGTGCATCTACCCGCCCTCCGAGCCCTGCCTGCCGGGAGAGCTCAAGAGGAGGCGTCGCTGGAGCCCCGCCGAAGCCGCCGCGCTGCCTCTTCCCGGGGCCCACGCCATTCGGCCTGGGAATGGGAGGCAGGTGCGTCTCCCCGCCCTCCGAGCCCTGCCTGCCGGGAGAGCTCAAAGAGGAGGTGTCGCTGGAGCCCCGCTGAGGCCGCCGCGCTGCCTCTTCCCGGGGCCCACGCCATTCGGCCCGGGAATGGGAGGCAGAAGCAGACAACGCTGGAACCGAAGACGACATCGCCGCCACCGCAGCTGCCACGCAGGGCTGTCCCTCCCCGCCCCCTGCCACCAGGTGGGGAGGTTGGAGGGGCCCTCGGGCCAAGGGAGCCAGAGACGCCATAGCCATTGCGCGAAGTCGTCCCTCCCCGCCCCCTACCACCGGGCGGGGAGGTTGAAAGGACTCCCGGGCCGAGGGAGCCGAAGACGCCGCAGTCATTGTGCGAAGTTGTCCCTCCCCGCCCCCTGCCACCAGGCGGGGAGGTTTAAAGGGCTCACGGGTCAAGGGACCCGAAGACGACGACGACGCTGCCGCCACCGCCGCCGCGCAAGGCCGCCCCTCCCCGCCCCCTGCCATCAGGCCGGGAGTTTAGGAGGGCTCCCCGTGGCATTGGGGAGCCGAAGACGCCGCTGTGGAGGCTGCTTCAGCGCACGGACGTCCCCCCCAGCTCCCTGCCTCCGTCCTCCCTACCTGGGGGGAAGAAAAAGGAGATGTCGACGACAGGACTCGCTAGCGCTCCCTGTGCGTTTTGGGAGCCCATGCTTGTTGCTGGAATTGGGGGGGATGGCGGATGGGGAGGGAAGAGAGAATGTTGGTCTTGCCAGCCAGGAAGGAGGGGCAGCATTCTATCTAGGGAGGTTCCGGAGAATCATATAGGTGTTGTGACGGGCATGGGGCGGTATGGCGGGTACCGTGGGGCGGGCCGCACTCGGGGAATGCGGGTCCGATGTTTAAATGCGGTCCCTCAGTCCAGCCCTGCAGGTACATCTCTGGGCCCTGAGCAGCAGATCCGGTGTGACCCCGCCCTTAGGCTGCTGCTGGTGAATGCCAGATCGGTTTGTAATAAGGCCCCCCTGATTCAGGATGCCATCCAGGAAGGGCTGGCCGACCTGGCATGCATCACCGAAACCTGGCTGACTCCTGAAGATGGAGTACCTCTTGCGGACATGTGTCCAGCTGGGTTCGGTATCTGGCACCAGCCTAGAGGTGAGGGGAGGGGCGGTGGTGTTGCCATTGTTGCCAGGGAGTCTTTGGGAGTTGCTAGGGCCACTGCTCCACAAGTGGCTGGTTGTGAGGCCCTGCTTCTACGGCTGGGCCCCAAGGGTCAGTTGGGGATCTTACTCCTGTACCTGCCCCCTTGCAGGGTAAGGGATGCCCTGCCTGAGCTCCTCGAGGCCGCCTCGATGCTGGCATTGGAGTTCCCGAGGCTTATGGTTCTGGGGGACTTCAATTTGCCATCGCTGGGGATGGCTTCTGAGGTGGCAAGGGAGTTCATGGCCTCCATGGCAGCCATGGGCCTGACTCAGGTAGTTCGGGGTCCAACCAGGGGCAGTGGTCACATGCCAGACTTAGTTTTCTTGTCGGAGCGGTGGCAGAGTGATCTGAGACTACAGGATTTAGTCATCTCACCTGTGCCATGGTCAGATCACTATCTGGTGACTCTTGACTTTCTGGGGGCGACACTTCATCGTAGGGAGGCAGGGCCTATTAAAATGGTCCGCCCTCGGCGACTAATGGATCCAGACGGATTCCAGAGGGAACTGGGGGATGTTCCTCTGGATCGACTACACGATTCACCCGAGGCACTCGTCGACCTGTGGAATAGGACGACAATAGTAGCCTTGGATGAAATCGCGCCACTGCGGCCTCTCCGCGCCCGGGGGATTAGGTCATCTCCGTGGTTCACAGATGAACTGCGCGAACTCAAACGGGCAAAGAGACACCTAGAGCGCCGCTGGGTGAAGACCCGGGATGACTCCGATTGGACACTAGCTAGAGCTGCTATTAGGGCCTACCTAGTGGCGATGGGGGTGGTGAGGCGGCAATACTTCACCGCCCTTATTGCCTCCGCTGATAATCGCCCAGCCGCCCTGTTCCGGGTAACCAGGTCCCTCCTCGGTAGGGGGAGATCGGTGCCCGGTTGGCAGGGTTCGGCTGAGGACTTTGCTGACCATCTGGTGGAGAAAATCGATCGGATTCGTTCAGGATTGAACCCTGGCGTGGATGGGGAGAGTCGGGGAGGTGCCGGGGCACAGTCTTGCAGTACGATCTGGGATCAGTTTGATCCTGTTGTCCCTGATGAAGTGGACAGGCTCCTTGCAGCTGTTCGTGCCACTACATGTCCTTTGGACCCCTGTCCCACTTGGTTGGTGAAAGCCTCCAAGGAGGTAACAGGTGGCTGGGTTGGGGGGATAATAAATGCTTCTTTACGGGAGGGGGTATTTCCTGCACAGCTAAAACATGCTTTGGTGCGACCCCTCCTGAAGAAAATGTCCCTCGACCCAGCTGTCCTTAACAACTACAGGCCGGTTTCCAACCTGCCCTTTCTGGGTAAGGTTTTGGAGAAGGCGGTGGCGCGCCAGCTGCAGAGTGTCCTGGAGGAAGCGGATTATCTAGACCCCTTTCAATCAGGGTTCAGGCCCGGGTATGGAACGGAGACGGCATTGGTCGCACTGATGGATGATCTCTGGCGGGAGCGGGACGGGGGTTGTCCATCCGTCCTTGCTCTTCTTGACCTCTCAGCGGCCTTCGATACCGTCAACCACGGTATCCTTCTGGAACGGCTCAAAGGACTGGGGATCCAGGGCACTGTGTTGTCCTGGTTTTCCTCTTTTCTGGAGGGCCGTACCCAGTCGGTGTGGTTAGAGAGTGAGAGGTCCAGCCCTAGGCCCCTCAAGTATGGGGTGCCTCAGGGCTCTGTGCTCTCTCCTCTCTTATTTAACATCTACATGAAGCCACTGGGTGAGATCATTCGTTCCCACGGGGTGCGGTACCATCAGTACGCGGATGATACTCAGCTGTACATCTCGGCCCGTGGGGACCCCAGTGATGCTGTTGAAATCCTATCCGGATGCCTGGAGGCCATTGGGGTCTGGATGGGGGTCAATGGGCTTCGGCTGAATCCCGGCAAGACAGAGTGGCTGTGGATAGGGGGCCCCGTGTTATCCAGGGAGTTACCACCTTTGGTACTGGATGGGGCTGTTTTGCCCCAGACAGACCCAGTGCGCAACTTGGGGGTCCTTCTGGACTCACGGCTGCTGCTAGAAGAACAAGTAGCGGCTGTGGCCAGGAGGGCTTTTGCCCAACTTCGGGTGATTCGCCAATTGCGCACGCTCCTTGACCGGGGCTCCTTGCTTATGGTCACCCATGCTCTGGTTACTTCCCGACTAGATTACTGTAATGCGCTCTACATGGGGCTGCCCTTGACGACCATTCGGAGGCTGCAGCTGGTCCAGAATGCGGCGGCCCGGGTGGTGATGGGGTGTGGGCGATATGCCCATGCCTCACCGCTACTTCGGGAGCTGCACTGGTTACCAGTTTGTCTCCGGGTGCAATTTAAGGTGCTGGTTTTGACCTTTAAAGCCCTATATGGCAGGGGGCCAGGATACCTTAGAGACCGCATCGTCCCAAGAGTGTCTGCCCATCCAACCAGAGCGGACCGGAGGGGCTCTCTAATAGTGCCATCAACTAGGGGTGCACATCTGTCTAGCACCCGAAGGAGAGCCTTCTCCGTGTCCGCACCAACTCTCTGGAACCTCCTGCCAATAGACCTAAGACTCCAAAGTGAATTGCTGCCCTTCAGGAAAGGAGTGAAGACCTGGCTGGCAGGGCAGGTGTGGGGCCCGAATGGGACTATGGTGCCCGCCTGCTGGCTTTTATAAGAACTCTCTCTTCTTTCCTTTTGTATAGTGGGTGGATGGGGTTGGGTGGGATATGGGTTTTTAAATGGGGTGGGATGTGGGTTTTATAATGTTTTTATGTATTTTTAGAATTGTTGTGATGCCGCCCTGAGTCGGGTTTTGCCTGAGTGGGCGGCATATACAAATATGACTATAAATAAATAAATAAAAAAATGACCCAGTGCCACTTGGTTTGAAGTACGCACATATCACCCTGCCATCTGGATGGTTCTTTACGTGTAACCAGTATACGTTTAACTACATTCCGGCTAATATTACGGACTCTATATGTTGTATCAGTCGTTTAACACTGTTGCTCCCCACTAAAGATATGATTACCCCACGCACCAATATCCCCAATGTTTCCAATGGCTCCAAGGTTCCCTCACTCATACGGCACACTCGCACCACCCAGTTGGACAGCTCATGTGAAAGCAGCTTTAGGGTAATGAGACCTGCCGAATACCTCTCTTTGGCAGTCAGCATCGTTGGCGTGCCAGGCTTAGCCGTCGGCAACGCAAAGAGGATTGGTCGCTTGGCTTGCGGTCTAGCAAAAGCCATCAACCATACCTCTTCCGCGATAGCGCTCCTTAATCAAGAGCAGGCAGAGCTTCGCCATGCCATTCTCGATAATCGAGTGGCTATCGACTACCTCCTACTGTGGCACCACCTGGGCTGCGAGTCCTTTCACGGAATGTGCTGCTTCAACCTTACTGACAACTCCCGGAAAATTCAAAGCCAGATCACAGATCTCCACACCATAGTCGCAGGCATCACAGAGGGCTCTGCGTGGGGGGCTTGGTGGAGCTCTCTGTGGAAGTGGATGTGGTCGTGGATCCCATGGGGGTGGCTTCAGACGGTGCTTAAGGTAGTGGTGGGGGTAGTCATACTGGGCATAGCAATTTGCTGTCTCGCTCAATGCACTCCCTCACTGATCTCGAGGTGCCGCCTCAGAAGGAAACCCCGTGACGTCACTCCCGACCAACAGCTGGTGCCGCTCCTGCGCAAAATCGCTGGTCAGGCTCTTAATATTAAAAAGTAAGGGGAGATGCGGATTCCCCATGCCCATCTGGCATGGAACAGCCCTGCAGAGGCTGCTTAGGTGAGAAGGCTCCTGGCGGTGGCTTCTGCGGGCAGCTAAATTAAGGGGGGTGAATAAATGATAGGGTTTGATTCACCCAATTACATGACCTGACCGACGATTCTGCAAGGTAGGCAGATCGCTAAGTCCAGTGACTGATTAGGTAAACACTCATCTCCTGGCCAAGGAAATCTCCGGTGCAAACAGTGAAGATGTTTACCCCCCGTCTAAGCCCTAAACAATGGTCTCCCTCATCCCGTGTTTGGTTGGAATAATTAACTTCCCTTCGAGAGGTTTCCCAATTAACCTGAGTAAACAGGTGATGTGATTGACTCCCGGGTGATGGTTTTTTCTACCTGCCTTCTGATCTATAAATGGTTATGCCTTTTCCTCAATAAACCACTGATCATATCCTCCTCCATACTGCCTCGTATCGTTCTTTGATCAGTCTCCTCTGGGACCCACGGCCCTCAGCGGCCCCGATTCCTACAGTGCCTCTCCCGAAACAGAACCACTGTTTATTTGTTTTTGCCTTGGAACTATGTAATAATCCAAGGAAACGACCAAACAGCGTCAATACCACATGAAGAACACAAAACCATTTGAGGCAATAAAGTTTTGATGAATTTATTGTGGCTATCCAAAGATGCTCTTCCATTTATAATGTCCAAAATAAACAATGAAACTTCTCAATAAACAATGTTCTTTTTCTGTAGATATATAGTTCATATATCTGGGAAGCGGAAGGTCAGCAGTTCGATTCCCGAGTACTGCAGGACGGAAATGAGCTCCCGTCTTCATCCCAGCTCCTGCCAACCTAGCAGTTCGAAAGCAAGAAATTGCAAGTAGATAAATAGGGACCACTTCGGTGGGAAGGTAAACAGCGTTCCGTGCGCTCTGGTGTCTAGTCATGCCTGCCACATGACCACGGAAACGTCTGCAGAAGCAGACAGCGCTGGCTCTTCGGCTTAGAAACAGAGATGAGCACTGCACCCTAGAGTCGGATACGACTGGCTTTCGAGCAAGGGAAACCTTTACCTTTACTTATATAGTTCATAAATGAAAATTGATCCTTCTCAATAATTGCTGATATATTATGCTTCACAAAAACTTGAAAAAGACCTGAAACTGTGTATTCGGTCTTTCGTAAATTTCTTCTTCAGAAGTTATGTTCTTTACTATAACAAAACATAAAATTAGCCACAATAAATTCATTATTGTGGACAGCCACAATAAATTCATCAAATCTGTATTGCCTAAAATGGTTTTTTGTTCTTCATTTGGAACTGTGTAATGGCACTAAATATATAATTGGGTCCAGAGAAATATTCCGGGTCCATTCTAGAAAAGAGAGGGGGGCAAAGAGTCCACTGGATCAGTTGAAAATCACAACAGAATGTGAAGGAACAGAGGGGAGGATGAGCTTTTGGACTTATTTTCAACATCCTGTCATGCGTCATTTGGAGCTGAATGGGTGGCGGTGTGAACTCACTCCCCTGGTGACACTGAAATTGAGGTAAGTGAATTATGTCACTGTAACGCTTGCCCTCCCTGGAGTTCAGTTCCATTTGCAGGAAGCATCTTGTCTACTGTCTAATGGCTTTCCCTGAGGAGGACAGTTGCATGCGCCAGTTGAATATTTTGTGTGTGTGAGGAAGGACTGTTTCTGACCTTGTGCAGAGAGAAGAGGAGCTAATATATGGTTTGTAAATGGGAGCCCTGACCCAAACATAAAAAATATCACGCACTGTCAGCTTGTTTGTATGCTCCTCTCTGCAAGAGCGGCCGAGTGTATCGTGCTCATTTTATTATTGCCAAAACATGAGCTGCCACTGTGTGTCAAAATGGTGTATAACTCTTGTTTTCCTGCTTGGGGTGGGGGTGGGGGGAGAGGCCAAAATTACAAATAAACACCAACACATCCCAAAACATCATCTTTAAAATCTTCCTGGCAGTGAATGTAAACACTGGGATATTTCTCCACCCAGCATCACATGGAATCACAAAATAATGATTCAAAGTGTTTTATCAAGCGGACAGAGAAACAGAAAACTTTCTTCTGTATGGAATCAGTCAGTTTTAGTTCTTGGGTTTGAAATCCTACCAGGCCTGATGAATAAGGGTGCATTTCCATCTCCCATATGCTGAAATTACAGGAAAATATACAGCTAAACAAACAAACAAAGAAACATACATTTAAATAAATTATCTTCAGGGCTATTTTTTTTTTGTCTCTCTCTGAAGGCTGGACCTTTAATTTTTACTCTCTTGTTCTGTAACAGTGTAAAAGTTTGCAATGAGTTCTCAGTTTCTTATTCAGACATTTGCAAATCATTGCCTCCAATATAACTTTAAAAAATCATGTCAGTAATACAATGTAATCTTTATCATGAAAAAAAAATCTGTGCAAGGGAAGAAAACTCGATTGTACTGGGGAAGACTTTTAGTGCACAGAAACAGAAGTGAAGAGGCCTGCTTCAGCAGTGATCTAAGTGAGCGTAATGCAATGTTGCCTGGGAAAATCCAAACAGTTGATTGATGCCAAATAATGACTACTACTCAGAAGTTGGAGGCTGAAGGACAGTGTGGTGCTGACAGCCCTTCCTGAATGGGAATAGATGCTAAACCTGGGTGGTTGTTGTTGTTCAGTCGCACAGTCGACTCCGACCCTTTGCGACCCCATGGACCATTTTCCTCCAGGCGCCTCTGTCCTCCACCATCCCCCTCAGCCCTCCCAGCTCTATGCCCATTGTGTCTACAATACCATCTAGCCATCTCATCCTTGGCCTCCCCCTTCTTCTTTTGCCCTCCACCTTTCCCAACATCAATGCCTTCTCAAGTGAATCCTCCCTTCTCATTTGATGTCCAAATTATTTTAGCTTCATCTTTACTATTTGACCTTCCAATGAGCATTCAGGGTTAATTTCTTCTAAGATTGACCTATTTGTTCTCCTCGCTGTCCAGGGGACTCTCAAAACCCTCCTCCAACACCACATTTCAAAGGCATCTATTCTTCTGCGTTCAGCCTTCCTAATTGTCCAGCTCTCACATCCATACATTACTACTGGGAAACCATTGTCTTGACTATTCTAATTTTTGTTTGCAATGTGATGTCTCTGCTTTTCACTATGTTCCCCAGGTTTCTCATCGCTTGTCTCCCAAGAATCAGTCGCCTTTTTATTTCATGGCTACAATCCCCATCTGCAGTGATCTTTGATCCTAAGAAAGTAAAATCTGTCACTGCTTCTACTTCTTCCCCGTCTATTTTCCAGGAACTGATGGGGCCTGGGTGGTTATCTGTGGCATTTTTACAGCAAAGTAATATCATACAAACAAAAATGGTGGTGTGGTCTATGAACAAAATCCTAAATCAGTGGAGTGCTTTATTAGTCCACAAAGTAATGCATGACAGACAATCTTTTGAACTCCTCAGGACCAAGAGCATCAGCAACATTATTTCCAGGAGCGGGGTACATAATGATATGTTAGCATAATTTGAGTGCCCACAACAAAAGAGTGCATCTGCCCAAACACACACACACACACACACACACACACACACACACACACACACACACACACACACACACACACACACACACACACACACACACACACAGATATCAGGACTTTTCAGAACCTTCATTACTCCATCTTGGAACTCCTGAAGCTGTGACGTGCGGGCAGGGTGATTTTAGAGTCATCTATTTTTCCTCCTTCTAATAAGTAATACTAATAAGTAATAAGGAATACTGATAAGTAAAGTTATTGCCAGATACTAGTTTTTAAAAACAAAATAATTCAAATTTTATTGACCAATTGATTGATTGTGCAGCTTGGAAAACATTCTTTTGGGATTATAATTCTCGGCATGTACCAGACAGCAAAACTACCAGACACAAAAATATTTCTAACCTCTGACTTGTTGTTTGTGATGTAGTGGCTATTGGAGAGTGAGAACAAAACTGCTGCAACCATTCTTATTCAGTGTACTGTAATTTGTTCCTTTTTGTAGAATCCAAGAGAATAGGTAAGCTTTTAAAAAAATAATCAAACTGGGCTGATATTATTTGGTTGTATAGAATCATAGAATCACTGAATTGGAAAGGGCCTTTTAGGCCATCGAGTCCAATCCCCTGCTCAATGCAGAAATCCAAATCAAGCAGATCTGACAGATGGCTGTCCAATTCTCTCTTGAATGCTTCCAATATATATGTACAGTGATTGTGATTGGCATAGCTACAGGAGACTGATCATGCAGTTATTGTGAAGAGTTTTTCTTCCTATTTCATGTAATTTGTTCTGTTTCAGAAAAGAGAAGCAACATGCAGCAGCATGTCTGACAGCACAAGATTTTAGGGAGGGTAATTCTCTGAGTGCAATTATGTTATTTGTTTCACCCAAGAAGGCAACTGAATGAGGAAACAGGAATTGTTACTTACAAAAACACAAATTAATCTGATTCTGCTCTTGCCGTGTCCGGCCCTTATAAGCAATAGTCCAGGCAACGATGAACAGTACAACAACAGGAGGTTATTGGACAGTCTTTCTGGTTAGTCTTACAAGGCGTTCCGGACATCAGATGGCTACACAAGTCCCATGTAATCAGTCCCTCTTGTGTCTACCGTAGAGGCAGTGACTAAGCTACACCTTGGTGTGATAGCATATAGAGGAGAACCAGGCTTAGCCCGACGTTGGCTAACCTGCAGCAGTAATGGGAAGTATAGATCCGGCCCAGCCCCACCCTTGTTTACCCGTGGGGCTTATATAGTGTCTCCCCGGCGGTGACTCCTTGTTACAGTGTAGTAACCTGCCAGACAATCATAACCAAACAATCATAACAAGACATACAAGTTTTAACACGATTTGCCCGAGCCGCTTGTTGACCTGTGGTACAGGATGACAACAGCGGCCTTGGATGAAATCGCACCACTACGGCCTCTCAGAGCTCATGGAGCTAGGTCATCCCTGTGGTTCACAGAGGAACAGCAGGAGCTCAAATGGGCAAAGAGACGCCTAGAGCGCCGCTGGGTGAAGACCCAGAGTGACTCCGATTGGACACTAGCTAGAGCCGCTATTAGGGCCTACCTAGTGGCGATGGGGGTGGTGAGGCGGCAATACTTCACCACCCTTATTGCCTCCACTGATAATCGCCCAGCCACCCTGTTCCGGGTTACCAGGTCTCTCCTTGGTGGGGGTGGGGGGGTGGTACCTGGTTAGCAGGGGTTGGCTGAGGACTTTGCTGACCATCTGGTAGAGAAAATCGATCGGATTCACTCGGGGCTTAATCCTGGCATGGATGGGGAGAGTCCGGAGGGAGCTGGAGCATAGTCTTGCCATACCATCTGGGACCAGTTTGATCCAGTTGCCCCTGATGAAGTGGACAAGCTCCTTGCAGCTGTGCACGCCACTACCTGCCCATCGGACACCTGTCCCACCTGGTTGGTTAAAGCCTCCAAGGCAGTGACAGGTGGCTGGGTCAGAGCTACGATCAATGCATCATTGTGAGAGGGGGTGTTTCCCACACCTTTAAAACATGCTTTGGTGCGCCCCCTCCTGAAGAAACCTTCCCTCAACCCAGCTGTCCTAACCAATTATAGTCCTGTCTCCAACCTCCCCTTTTTAGGGAAGGTATTGGAGAAGGCAGTGGCGCGTCAGCTGCAGTGGGTACTGGATGAAGTGGATTATCTGGACCCCTTTCAGTCAGGATTCAGGCCTGGATATGGTACTGAGACGACATTGGTCGCACTGATGGATGATCTCTGGCGGGAGAGGGACAGTGGTCACCCATCCGTCCTTTCTCTTCTTGACCTCTCAGTGGCCTTTGATACCATTGACCATGGTATCCTTCTGGAACGGCTCTAAGGATTGGGGATCCAGGGCACTGTGTGGTCCTGGTTTTCCTCATTTCTGAGGGGTCGGACCCAGTTGGTGTGGTTGGAGAGTGAGAGGTCCAGCCCTAGGCCCCTTCAATACGGGGTGCCTCAGGGTTTGGTGCTCTCTCCTCTCCTATTTAACATCTACATGAAGCCACTGGGTGAAATCATTTGTTCCCACAGGGTGCAGTACCATCAGTACACAGATGACACTCAGTTGTACATCTCGGCCCGTGAGGACCACAGTGATGCCGTCAAAGTCCTTTCCAGGTGTCTGGAAGCTGTTGGGGTCTGGATGGGGGCTAATGGCTACAAATGAATCCCAGCAAGACTGAGTGGCTATGGATAAGGGGTCCTGCATTATCCCAGGAGCTACCATCTTTGGTTCTGGATGGAGATATTTTGCCCCAGACATCCCCAGTGCGCAACTTGGGGGTCCTCCTGGACTCGTGGCTACTGCTAGAAGAACAGGTGGTGGCTGTGACCAGGAGGGCTTTTGCCCAACTTTGGGTGATTCGCCAGTTGTGCCCGCTCCTGGACCGGGACTCCTTGCTCATGGTCACTCATGCTCTGGTCACCTCCAGAATAGATTATTGCAATGCGTTCTACATGGGGCTGCCCTTGACAACCATTCGGAGGCTATAGCTGGTCCAGAATGCAGCAGCCAGGGTGGTGATGGGGTGTGGGTGTTATGCCTGTGCTTTGCCACTGCTCCGGGAGTTGCACTGGTTGCCAGTTTGTCTCCGGGTGCAATTGAAGGTGCTGGTTTTAACCATAAAAGCACTATATGGTAGTGGGCCAGGATACCTAAGAGACCGCATCGCCCTAAGGACGTTTGTCCATCCAACCAGAGCAGACCGGAGGGGCTCCCTAATTGTTCCATCAGCCAGAGGGGCCCACCTCTCTGGCACAAGGAGGAGGGCTTTCTCCATCTCTGCGCCGGCCCTCTGGAACCTCCTGCCAACAAAGCTACATCTCCGGATGGAATTATGCCTTTCAGAAAAGAACTTAAAATCTGGCTGGTGGGCCAAGTGTGGGGTGCAGGTGAAAGGGTAACCTCCATTGGGTGGCTGGTGTAGAAGAAACTCCTCCCCATGGTGCCTTTGGTTCATGCACCCCTTGTTTAGTGGGTGGGTAGTTTTAATTGTTTTTAACATGTTTTTAAATTGTGATTGTGAACCGCCCTGAGTTGGCCTTGGCCGAGTAGGCGGTATATAAATTTGACAATTAAATTAAATTTAAAATAAATTAACCAATCAGGAATAGTATCCAAAAGTGTAACCAATCACAGAACTCTAATTAGCATAATGAGCGTGCCCAGAGAGGAAGATTGCATGCCAACTTTAGCTCCTAATTTGGATGGCAGGAAAGCACAATTTTACCTTTGCAAGACGTTGCTTGAGCAACTTGCAATTCTGCCTTAATACCCCCCCCCCTTAGATTTTTTGTACGGATCCCTGTGTTGAAACTATGATATCGAATCCTCATCAGATGAACCAACTAACTCTGAAACTTTAAGGTCACGCAGCCGCTCGGCACCTTCCAGGCTTGCGTCCAGCGACCTGTCTACTTTACTGGTGATTCACCGCGGTGCGGACAAAGGACCTTTTAACCTTGGGGGCTTAGCGTGTGTATGCCCTATTGAAAACCAATCTATCCCTGCATGCAGCTCCTGGCCTCCGTGTGGTGTTTTGCTTGTTGCTGACCTACATTGTGTTACACATAACTACACCTCCTGCTCCAAGTTCCTGGCCCATTTCTCAAGAATCAACCCTGGACCTTTTACCTTAGAACCGGGCTGATTACCAGTTATAGCTGAGACTCCCTCAGCAGGATTTGCTTCTGGTTTAACTTCATGATCCGCCTGCAGCGGGAAAATGTTACATTGCTAGGTTTGTATTTTGATGGTATTCTTATTTCTTTTTATCTTTTGCATTTGTATTGTATTTTGGTAGTTGTATATGTATTGTATTTGTATTGTAGATGTTGTTTTGTTGTTATTTTTGAAATTTTTTAATAAAAAACTATAAAAAAACCAAAATGCCCCTCTATTCATAAAACTAAAATGAATCTCCTAAACGAGACTACAACTGAGGAGTTTCTAACTCCCCCTCAGTTATTCTGAATGGAGAGCGTCTTGGTTTAAAAGCGTATTTATGTACATACGCTCCTGTTTTATGTGTTTATGCGTGTATGTACAGTGTACTGCTTGTGTGAACTGGTGAAAGCATACAGTAAATGGGTGCTCAGGGGAATAATTAAAAATACTTTACTAAAATAAAAGTAAAACAAAAATAAATGGGAAATCCGAATTTATGGTTACAGTAGCATTCATTCTTTGGAGCAAATATCCGAACATAAGTCCTGAATCCGGAACCGTGTTCTTACAGCTCCTCTTGTAGAACATTATGTAGAAAAGAATCACAAAGCAGATCAGTTGAGATTTCTTGTGCTAGAAATGGTATATTCCTATAGGTTCAGTAAGATTGATATAGAAAGAAGATTGAAACAGCGGAAAGCTTTTTATATACATAGACTTCAGACCTTGGCACCTATGGGTCTTAATAGCGAAATGGATTTGAGCTGCTACTTATGAGTAGCCATTTGAGAGGGAACACACTGTGTTCTTGCTCTTTCAGCAGCTTGGGTCCACGTAATCTTCAGTGCTTGACATTAAAATCACGTGGGGGATCTTTGGAAAGAATAAGTAGGGATAGTTAACAACCCATGGTTTAACGTTGATAGGCACTATAGAGCAAGCAGTAGAGGCCATTCATGATGCAGAATGGTAAGCCATGCAACTTGTATTTTGTAACTAGGTTAAGATAAAGCATTATTAAATTGTATAATATGGTGTGTATGTATATATATTCACTATTGTTGTTTTGTTATAGTAATGAACATAACTTCTAAAGAAGACATTAACGAAAGACTGAATACCGGATCGAGTTTCAGGTCTCTTAAGCATTGTGGAATATATTTTGAGAAGTATCATATTTTATTTTGAGAACAAAAACATGGAATGTGTATTGTGATACAATATTTTTGAGAATGGATCATATTTCATTTGCTGAATGAGAACATTGAATTGAGAAGAATCATTGTTTAATTTGTTATTAAGAAAGAGCATTTTTGGATAGCCATAATAAATTTACAATTTTTGCCTCAAACGGTTAAATTTTTCTTGTGGTTCTGACACCGTTTGGCCGGTTCTTTGGATCATATCTCCATTTACAGTCAAAGAGCCAGTGCTGTCTTCATCTGCAGACATTTCCATGGTCGTGTGGCAAGCATGACGAGATAACAGAGTGCATGGAATGCTGTTACCTTCGCACCTAAGTGGTACCTATTAATCTACTTGCAATTTCTTGCTTTCAAACTGCTAGGTTGGCAAGAGCTGGGACAGATGACAGAAGCTCACTCTGTTGCACAGTACTTGGGTCCTGAACTACTGATCTGCCAACCTTCCAGTTGTCAAATTCAGCATCTTAACCACCAAGCCACCACAGAGACTTTAGTTCTCTATAAATTTTTCTTGGTTTATTGCTAGGAGCTTCTGAAAGCTGAAGCTTGTACCTACAAAATGGTAGAAACCAGCACTAACACATTACAGTTGTGAGACTGTGGTGTGAATCTGTCTTCAGCCCTAGAAGGCTCTGGTGATGGCCATGACAAGACCAAAGGACAAATGACGGAAAGGTTTCCTAATGTCATTCAAACAGTACCCGAAAAGGTAAATTCATTATAATCTTGGCAAATTAGATAATCTGGAGCAATATTCTGCACAGTACCAAACCCAGTGAACTGTTCTTGTTTTTTTAAATAAAAAAAACACCCTAAACTTTGTGTGGGAACAAGCTGCACCAGGTTTTCCCACAATTTACTATAGTTTGTCCTCATTGCCACCTGTCACCAGTGAAATTACATCTAGATTGGATAGAAAGAGAGACACAATTCATACCTGTGTAATATTCAATTACTTTTCATCATGCCTGGAGTACTTCAGAGTGCACATTCACATTCTTTCATGCTATGCCACCTGTTTGAGCTAATTTAATTTCCTTCTGATTTTTTTCTTTACAAAAAAAATGTAAGGAACTCACAGAGAGAATAAGATACATGATTTCAAAAGCCATGTTTTGAAACCACACAGCACTGCCCAGTTGCTTCTGATTTATGGTGATCCTATGAATGAATGACTTCCCAAAAATAAATAAATAAATCCTCGCTCAAGGCTTTCAAATAAGGAAAACGTGACCAAACAGGCAGTGTGAAAACCCTATATCCACCTCGTCTCCTCTGTTTCCTCAATCTGTTCTGCTACCTGCAAAGCATAGCTGTCAACCGCGGCTCCAGAAAATCCGGGACCTGTGCAGAACGATTCTGCGCAGGTTGCTTTTTACGCATGCGTAAAAGCCTTCTATGCATGCGTAAAAGCGACTTGCGCAGAACCGTTCTGCACAGCTCACTTCTACACATGCGCAGAAGGCTTTTACGCATGCGTAGAAGGCTTCTACAATCCCCTTCTGCACAGAAGCCTTCTACACATGCGTAGAAGGGTTCTACGCATGCGTAAAAGGGTTCTATGCATGCGTAAAAGCCTTTTACGCATGTGTAGAAGTGAGCTGCGCAGAAGGGATGCACAGTAACGCCTTCCCCCCACTGCCAAATTCCGGGGTTTCAGCAGCTCCGGGCGGGAAATGGCAAAAATCAGCACCGAAAAACGGGAAATCCCGGCCAATCCGGAAAGGTTGACAGGTATGCTGCAAGGTGGTAGAAAATGTTGCTCCATTGCTGGTACAGTATTCATTTGGCAGTTTATTCATCATCTGAATGAGTAAAGGGGGAGAGATGACAGCTTTCCCCTCATCTCAACTGGCAAAATGCCTTAGGCCTGCTAAGGTGTCACCTTGAGCAATTTTGTTGAAAGGTGATGCAATTAATTCATAGGAAAACCAAAGAAAGGAAAGGATCTTCCAGTTTTCATCTACAAGAGAAAGAGGTGTCTCCCAGACCTTGGTCCTGCCTAGGCCTGACAAGCCCTGTGGGTTAATTTTAGCATACTTCCTAATGCCTAATGACTCATTTGGGTCACTAGCCTTAATGAATCAGGGACAGTGATGGGAATAGAAAATGTGAGTGGCATTGCTTGAGTCAGCATTAGAAAAATGCTACTCCAAATTGTCCTAAAAGCCAACAAGAAATGAAGCCCCACTGAAACGCCTCAATCTTTGAGCTACTGCAACTGCTAGCTAAATTGCACACCCTGGTAGAGCAAATTCTGAATCTTTAGGATTGCTGCCATGGTGTGCTCTCTGAGAACCTGTACAGTTTCCTGGCAAACAGACTTCTGGTTGTTAACATACAATGGCCAGCACATATCTTTGCTTGGTGCAGAAGAAGGTTCTGTGGGGGAAAGGCTCCATCTTGAAAGGACTACAGCCAGTGGTGGGATTCAGCAGGTTCGCACCAGTTCGCCAGAACCGGTAACAGAAATTCTGGCTGGCTATCTCAAAAATCCAAGTTTTGAGATAAAGTAGTCCTAATTCGGGTGCAATGCAGGGCTTTCCCCCTGGCCACGCCCACCATACCACGTCCACAGAGTAAGAGGAACTTGGCCGCCAATAAACCTTGATCCATTTCCTCCTCTTCTAACCTCTCACAAATCATAGGGTCCCCCCACACACACACCTGTTATTTTTGTACAATGCTTAGGCCCATTAAAGCGTCTTCCTGTGCCAGGCTCAACGCTGCAGGTATGAAATGGGTGGATATGAAGCCAGATAATGAACATCAATGGGAAATACTTTTGTCAGGGATGTTCCTGCCTTTCAGGCAACCTTTAAAGACCAAGAACATAGTCAGAAAAAAAGGTGCAAATGCATCACTAGCCAATCAGATATTCACTTAATTTCTTCAAGCTTAAAATGCTGTACAGGATAGGATTATCCAGTTTTGTCTGTAAATAAGTCTCGCTGTGTTCAGTGGTGTTAATAATAATTGCTTGCTATCAAGTCAATCCTGAAATATGGCAACCCTTTCCAGGGTTTTCTAGGTAGAGAGTGCAGTACTCAGAAGTGGTAGACCCTTCCCTTCTTCTGGGGACTGCCTTGGAACTGTGCAAAACTTGCCCATGACTACACAGGCTGGGTCTTCTCTAAGTAGCCCCAGTGGAGAATTGAACTCCCAACCTCTACCTATGCCATTCTGCTTCTTCTTCCATGTCTAGTGTTGTTATTTCCAAGCAAATGGAGGAGAGAGTTGGTGTTGTATAGTGCTGGGTGACCTTTGGCTCTCTGTATTTTATGGACTGTAAGTCCCACAACATCTGACTATTGAGCAAATTGGCTGAAGTTTATGGGAATTTGGGAGGGGGGTTGTCATGTCAAATGTTCCCCAGAAGTCTCCTTTCAGCCACAAAGCTCACTACATGAACCTCATAATTTCACCCTAAATTTCCTCACAGAAATTTTGTGGTGATACAGTTTAGAGGTAGGGTGAACACACTGTGACATACACTGGCCTGAGTGTTTAATGGGAAGGATATGATGATGGTAATAATAAATAATTAAAAGTTGGCAATGGATAGAAATGCATTCATTGATTGCCATTTAGATAATGGGAGCAACAAGTGCATATTGCTTTCCCATTCTCTGCATGGCCAAGACCACAGCAGCTCCGCAGTGGTGCCAAAGAGGGAATGCCTTGTGTCTCACTTCCAACAGAATGTCAGAAAAGGGATTCTGTAAGGAAATAGTTCTCTACCATCCATAATTCCTGACAGAATTGTAGAGATCTAAGGAATAGCAGAAACAGCAGTGGTAGGTTGCAGTCTGCAAAAAGGTGGGTGTAAGTTTCAGCATCTTCCCCCCCCCCCCAAATGCGGTGTAGATGAATCACATTAATGAGTCAGTTCTTTGGGGTTGGCTGAGAGTCTTTCCTGGTACCTCCTTAAATGAGAGACACAATGGGGGAAGCCTGGTAAGGCATTCTTGCAAAACATTAGTTCTACAAATTCAGTGTGAGCTTGATAAGAAGCCCCCTGCTCGAACAAGGTTTGAGAGTGAGATGTGTATGTTTTGCATATGAAGGAGCACCTTTTGGTGATTATGTCAAAAGTCCCAATCAGGACATTGCAAAATTGAGCACCATTTTCACCTTGCTATTTCAAAAGGCTTCTGAGATGGAGAGTTGACCACAGAAGGCTCTTAAGTTGCAGCGCCTGGAAGAGACTGTTGTTGTTGTTGTGGTGGTGGTGGTGGTACAAACCCAATAGTTCCTGGTTGGTGTGTGGAACATCTCTATGTCAGAGCAGGGCTGGGCAATTATGGGGTTAATGGGTCCCTTTGTTCCTTTCACAGGACCACCACACTTTCCTCCTACTGGAAATGAAACTCTGCAGCTACTGGGGTGGCTCTCATGGGCAGAAGTCAAACTAGTGAGCCACAGGGCAGAGTGCCTTTTTCCATATAATAATTGTTTTGTGTCAAAAATTATTCTGGACTGAAAGGATTTTTGCTGGAGAAACTCAGCTAAGGGGATGCCTTAATGAGGCTCCTTTCATGTCTCCAAGAGCTGGGACAGAGCTGGGCATTCAAACCATCATGCAGTACCCGGGTCTCTAACTGCTGAATTGCTGGCCTTCCAGCTAACAAGGAGAGCTTCTTAACCACTGAGCCACCGCAGCCCCTTTTTCGCATATGGTGCCAAAGGATGCAAACATTCAGGAAAGACCATGGGAGGTGTGTGTCTGATGACCACAGAAAAGCCATCCAAAGTCCATATGAAACCCACCCTTGTTTTGCAGCCTTTGGAAAGGAGTAATGTGGGCCACCATCATACATGGGACTCAGCACTAGGCATATTTATTCAGCAGTTACTCCCAAACATCCCAGTGGGATTTCATCTCTTCTGAACCACTTCTGATTTAACCAGCTGGGCAAGATTACCATTCATAATGATACCTTGAATAGGGCCACTTTAAAAAGCACAAAATTATCTGTGCAAGCATAATGTTACATAATATGATAGGGGTGTTGTTGTTGTTTTGCAATTTTAGGACACAGCAGTCTGCATAGTGTCTAAACATGTAATGGGGCAAGAGTTTATGGACATTACATCAGGGCTGTTTAAGTATTAGATTTCGTCCTAAATGGCCTCCCAGGAATTAAAAGCAATCCAATTTGAACCTCTGTTTTGACAATGCAACCATCCTTTGCAGCCCAGTGCCAGATTAGCCATATAGAAAGAGTAGCAAATGCTATGGGCCATAACTGTCAAGTATCTCATTTTGGCTGGGAAATTACCATATTTTACCCCTCTCTCCACCACCTGCATTTCCCCATAAATCTCCTGTCCCTCATGGGGAACAATACTGCAAGCCAACCCCCACAGGCAAGCCTCAGCTACAGTGGAAGAGATAAATTCTGTAATTTTAAACCCTTTTCCCCATTTGCTCCCACATAATTTCTTAATATGGTGATTTTTTTATGGAACTGTTTTTTACACTTATATCAGTTAATTGTCTACTGTCTTAGCCTTGTTTACCTCAATTAAATTTCTAAAAAATCTGTGTTTAAGACAGGACCACAGAAATATCCTCTTTATGTTGTATGCAAATATACTTGAAGCCGATTGGCTCATTGTTTCTTCTCTCTCCTGGGAAAGAGGGTGTTAAAGGGAAGAGACAATGAGCCAATTTCAGTGGTCCTGTCTTAAGCACACCTCTTCCCTGGCTCTGGTGGCTCCTCCTCTTCTAGGCTCTTGGATGTGCCTGGACTGTGGGGAGAAGGGGGCGTGGCCTGATGGGGAGAGGGTGTGGCCCAAAATTTCCCTTATTTTCAAATCCAAAACTTGACAGATATGCTACAGGCACCACGTCTCTGTTCTGCGGCCCCTGCACCATGCCATCAACCCACCCGAGGAGGCGGGAGGAGGAGAAGCTGGCTCTCTCTCCCACCTACTCCAGGCAGCCAGTTCTTGCGCTCCCAGGAGCAAGGCCGCCATCCTTTCCTTTCTTTTCCTTTCCTACCAGCCTGTCTTGTCACTTGCCCAGTAGGGAGACATGCAAGGCTGCCGGGGTGGGGGACAGAGAAGGAGAAAGGAGGGAAGACACCTCCTCACTCAATAGCAAGCCAATGCATTTAAAGGGGGAATACCTTTAGGTATTCTCGTCTCTGATCTTCTCTTCCTTCCTTCACTTCTTCCACCCTTGCGGAACCACTTCAGTGTGAACTGGGAAGGTAAACAGCATTCAGTGTTAAGGCATGCCTGCCACATGCCCATATTAACATCTGCAGATACAGACAGCACTGGCTCTTTGGCTAATTAACAGAGATGAGCACTGAATCCTAGAGTTGGATGCTACTGGCTTGTGAGCAAGGGAGACCTTTGCCTTTATTTTAATTTTAGTGCCCCCCACCAAAAAAACCACCTCTTACATGAAAATAAACGGACAGAAGAGGTGGGGAAAAGGGACCCTTCTTTTTCAGGCATATCAGACCAAAATAAAAACAGTAAACAAAACAGACAAAAAACCTCAAAAATGTTGTGGACCCTTAAAGACTAACTCCTATATTTAAACGTGGGCTTTCATGGATCAAATCCACTTCATCAGATATAAGAGTGAGGCCTCATGGCATCAATTTATACACATCAGTTACACAGGCACACAATGATTGGCCAGCCTAACAAAAAAGTAACATTAATGTTTTATAATTTTGATTTTTGAATTTTAAGAAGTTTTATATCTTAAGTGATTTTTTAATATTAAAGAGACATAATTTTATTTAAATTCAAAATTCTGTTTAAATTGAATGCTGTTGTATAATGCAGCTACACCTTTATTAATAAATATTATGTCATGTACCTTTGATATTACATTTAGATTCTTTTTTTACTCTCCTACATGTAGTTTTCATAATTTCAAATATATACAACAATTTACTATTATTGACATGTACCTGCACAGTATGTTATGAACTCAGATATGTTATGTTTTTATACATTTTAAGTATTTTGGTTTTTTTTAATGTAGAAGCAATAATAATAATAATAATAATAATAATAATAATAATAATAATAATAATAATAATAATAATAATAATAATAATAATAATAATAATAATAATAATAATAATAATAATAATAATAATAATAATAATAATAATAATAATAATAATAATAATAATAATAATAATAATAATTTCATGTCAGAAATTATTCTAGCTCCTGCCAACCTAACAGTTCGGAAACAAGAAATTGCAAATAGACAATAATGTCATCTTAATGAGGATTGAATGTTATTTACTTAGAGAAATTGATTTGACTAGTGTTATCTCTAAATTTGCCCACATTAAATCAAGAAAAGTTTGTTTTTACTAGTGGTGTTTTATTTTATAGGTATCTTAAATCCTAAATCTAAGCAAGGGCCCCTTGACATGATTTGCTATGGGCTCTGTGCTGGCTTAATCCGGCACTGTTGCAACCTAAAACTTTCTGTAACCGTGGACTCTTTCTCGAAAGAGATAAGGGAGTCTTAGGCAGTTTCTGTACTTTAATGCATGTGGTGGCCATTTTTTAAAAAATGGTGGCCGCACCTGTTTTCAGCTGTTGTGCAGCCCAGGGATGTCCTAGGAAGGCGGGAACAGTGCACAAAAGGTCCTCCAACCCTCCCAGAGGCTGCAGGGGAGGCAGAGAGCCCGAAACATGCACCTGACAATGATGATTTTTTTTTGTCCCCAAACAGAGTAAAAAGGTAGGATATCACGTCATCCTTTTTGTGGGGGTGGGCAGCTGTCGTACATGCGCTGTGTTCGATGGCTGCCTTTTGGGTCGGCCGCCTTCCCTTCCTCAAAAGGCAGCCGCTGAATGGAGCGCCAGTACACCAGCTGCCTTTGCAGGCGGATCAATCGGCTTTTTTTAACGTTATCCAATGCATGCCTCAGATAACGCTAAAAATCGGAAAATGCTAAGGCTTGTAGAACCAATTTGTGGAACTGTAATGAAAAACAATTATGCCAGTTTGCTCCCACTGAATGACACAATACAGCATCTCTGTCAGAAGTCTAAAGCAGGGGTTCCCAAACTAAGGCCCATGGGCCTGATCTAGTCCATGGCACCATTTCATGTACCCCCCACTCCTCCAAGTGCATTCAAGAAACAAAATGGCCATCCCTTTGAAGTTGCTGGGACAAAATGGACAGCACCACCACCCCCATCATGCAGGCAGTGCAAAATGGCCATCTGGCTCTCAAAGCTGATTGAGAATGTGTGACTCAGCCCACAGCTTGAAAAAGTTGGGAGCCCCTCATCTAAATACTTCCTGCTATCATTGGGGGAAGTAGACGGGTGGGCGGCAAATGTTTGATATTCATAATCTGCATTTCAGCTCCACCAGATTTTTAGTAATTGTCACCTTTAGGCAGAGTTTGACTAGAGAAATGCAATGCCATTTTGAATTTGATAAGGTCAACAAACTGACTTAGGATGCAGCTACACAGCAAAGGAAATGTGTATTCATTCACATTCACTTGCTGTGAAGATGCACTGGGGAATTCATGTCTGCACATGCACGCATGCACGCACGCACGCACGCATGCACGCAGGCATGCACGCACACATTGCACGCACTTTTTTGGGGGGGCTGCTTGCTTACAGTTCCATTTGTAGCCCTGCAAGTGGCATTGTTATAAAGAACTGTCCTAAACAAGCAGTTAAAAAAGGCTTCTTTCTTCAGTTTCATCATCTTGTTATCTTGTTCTCTCTTCCCCTTTTTAAAAAAATTCAATTCTTAAGCTGTGAGATAGGATCAAAAACTTGGGAGTGCCATCTATGAAAATGTAAAAAAATGAAATCTTGGAGAGTGTGTGCGTGCAATGCACACATGGCTCATCCTCCCTGATAAAATGAAGAGGCAAAAAATAAGGGAGATGATGCTTCAGCCGCTTTTTATGTGGTTCATGCTCCTTTTCTGAACCAGTTCAAGTAGTCTTACAAGTGATCTGATACAAAAAAACATCCATGTTTTCAAAAGTAGAAACCTCCCTGGAGGAGGGAAATACTTACAGCTTTTGTCCTTTTATTTGTAAACAATCAAGGGACACTATTCTGTGGGTAGATTAAAATAAACTCAAACCATCGCAAGGCACAATACAAAAATCTCAGAAATCCAAGAGTATGGAATTGGAGGCAATTTGAGAAATGTTGGAATTTCCAGGTTTTATTTCAGTGGTACACAAAGTTATTTTACCCACATTGATTTATATGCAAATATGACTGTCCAGCTGTTGGCCAAGATCCAGCTCAAAACATCAGCTCCATTCCATAAGTGCACAGTGGATATCCTTTGTCCCAGTCAGTGAATTATGTATCCCACATCTATCAGGCTTAAAGTGTCCAGTAGCACCAAGATGCTAATGAGACAAAAGGCTTTTGTTGGAAAGACAGGTTAGGCTTGTCCTTTGTTTTTTCTGCCTATGGTAAAGAAACATTGCTGGCAACTAGGAAAAATTTTCAACATGTGTTCACTAGTTTCAACAGGTTCTCCTACTCAATGAGATATTATATGTGCAAGCTGAATTTTGTTCTCTGTGGAACTTGAAAATTTAGCCATGGGATAATTAACAAATTACAGGGCCTGAATTATTTCACATCATTATATTAAATACAGAGGGTGCCAAAAATGTATACACATTGACCAAAAGATCCACTTGCACTGCTGTACATGCTATTTCAATTTCTTGCCAAAGTATTGCCGTGTAGCCAGTTTTGAGCAAACATACTACAGATTGCTACCATAATTCATTCAACTTCGAAAAGTAATACATAGATATCTCTTAAAATGTGGCTATATTTTTGGCACCCTCTCTCTGTGTGTTTATGCATAAAACCATCTTCTTAGGTAGAAAAGTCTATTTGTTCACATCAATAGATGGGAACTGAAATAAAGGAAGACAAATTACAGGCAGTAATCCTATATTCCAGAAGTAGAGGGAAGTAAAAACAGCAGTAGAAGTTGCTGAGAAGTTTCTGCTTAAATCTTATACTCCTTTAACCTAGGGATAAGTCTTGTTAAATTCAGAATGCTGGCTGAGCAGATGTAGGATCCTACTGGAAGATACTCAGCAAGAGCAGCAAATGATGGGTTGTTCTTATAAATTTTCTAAATAATCTGTACAGATGTAACTAATGACAGCTCTGTTGCTAACAGCAAACTTTGTGACACTATAGGATGAAAGATTTGAAAGACCACAGGTGAAAGAAATGTTAAACAAAGAAGAGAAATATTAAACAACACAAAACTTTTATGTGCCATTCTTCCACTGATACTACACATTTAATGTTTCAGAAGATGTCTTTTGGGAATTAACGGAAAAACACACGCCTTCCCCAAAAGAGAGCTTTTCCCACTCTTTTCTTAAAACAGAAATGTCCCATCCCTAGTTGCCTTCCTTTTCATTATATGGAACACTAGCTGATTACCCGGCTTCACTCGGGTTTTTCTTTTCTTTAACATAGGCCAGCCTTTCCCTCTTGGAAACCTCGTGGGGTATATGTGGGTCACTCCTGCCTCCCTTTCTCTGTCTTTCTCTTCCCTCACCCATCCCGCTTCTCCGTTGATGGTCACTTACCGCCCTTATCCTTCCCATATATGTGTCTGGCCACCTGGTGGGCCAGAAGTCTCCAACAGTGGTGCCCAATGTCAAACACCCCCACATGTGGCTTGTGACCCCCACAGTGCTGATCTTGCATGCCCATTTGCCTTCCACCTACTGTGAAAATTACAGCTGAGCTCAGAGGGCTACAGCTGAGCTAGTCAGATGATGTCACAATCTCAACCTACCTGGGACTATGATATCAGCCAATTACATCACTGGTAAACACACACATTGTATAGATCAATTGGGATGCAATTTGGGGGGTGTATACCCCCATGGGGCTTGTGACCCCCACAATGCTGATCTCGCAAGCCCAAGGTACGTATGTGCTAACTTTCAGCGGGATCGGTCCAGTGGTGTGGGTGCCTTTGGAGCACATACAAACATAGATTTCTGTTTTATAGATATAGATTATAATCTACTCTGGCACTTTCTCGTGTCCTTTCTCTCCTCTACTTTAGTGTAAGGGACCAAAGACAATGAAACAGCCGAAGGGTTGGCTTAACACAGGTTTATTGCATGATGATCCGGAGGAACATGTGGTAATGGCGGATGGGTAGCTCAATATATACAGCTGGCTATACATTTGAATGTGGCTCGTTGACAGACTATTGGTTGCTGCCTGCGTGACATCGTGGGAGGTCACGCCCTTCTTGACCAGGTGAGGAAGTCGCGGGGAATCTTCCCGCGCTGCTGAACCAGGTGGCTATGATCCATTAGAGCTGGACGCTCGCTACTGCCCTCTGGTGGTCACTAGCTCGCGTCCCCTTATTAGGCTTACATTGATACAGGTGATGGTTATAATGTTGCACACAGAAAGGTTACATTGATAACACATGGTAAAGGTACATTGTTAAAGGCACTGCTTTACGGAACACAACATCCCTCCCCCCTAGGATGAGACGAAGTCTCTCAGCCAAGATGGCTTGTTGCATGTGCGTTTGGGCCGTGAAGAGGGCTGCCCCCCCCCGGGGGCGTTACTGCTTCTTTGTTCCCTGGTCCCTTGTCCTGAAAAGGGAGAGGGAGACTTGTTAGTGGCTTGCCGCTGTCTGGCGGCCTTAGGGGAAGGGAAAAACTCCATTGTGGGCAGACCGGGGGCCGTCGGGACTAACAAAAAACCCCTCTTCTCGCTTGGACGGGTGGGGGACCACTCCGAAAAACCCCCCCGGTTCTGAAAATCAAAATCTAAGTTGGTAGGGGTACCCGCGTTTGTGGGGACTTTCCGCGAGATATGTATGGGGTCGGGTTCCTCCTCCTCGGAAAGATCCCCCAGGGTATCTACGAGGATATCCTCCTCCCCCCTTGGTGGGGGCCCACGGTCCCCTTCTCCTCCCCCTTGGGCTAAACGGGTGGGGGAGAACCCTAATGCTGACTTATTTCCTGCGTGACCCGTGTCCTGCTCATCGGAGACCCTGCGTCGGAGCTGGACTGCGTGCCGCCTCCATAGGAGCCCTGTGCTGGTTTCCACGCGGTACGACACGGGGCCGGTTTGTTCCACGACTACGCCCGGCACCCAGGCTGGGCCCGTGCTGGCGTAATTCCTGCAATGCACGGGGGCGCCTATGCTGAAACTCTTTGTAACTTCCAGCCCGATGTTCCTTCCTTTGTCCTCTACCCTCGTGGGGTCTAGCCTAGTAAGGATGGTGGTCAGCTTCCTGCGCATTAAGAGCTCTGCGGGGGAGTATCCTGACGCCAATGGGGTTACCCTGTACCCTAGCAGAAACTGACACACTTGCAAGTTCAGATCCCCTGGGCCCATGCGCCGCAACGCGTCCTTCGTGGTGCGGACGAGGCGCTCTACTTGGCCGTTGGTGGCCGGGTGAAAAGGGGCGGAGGTGATATGCCGAACGGCGTTAATCTCCATGAATGCCCTAAACTCGGAGGACGTAAAACAACTAGCGTTGTCGCTAATTAACGTGTCGGGTATGCCGAACGTGGAAAAGAGCCTCCGCAAATGCCTAATGGTCTGGGCCGAGGAGGTGCTCGTGACTGGGATAACCTCCAACCATTTGGAGAAAGCGTCCACTACGAGGAGGAACAGGGTGCCTCTGAACGGGCCCGCGAAATCAACGTGCACCCGGGACCACGGCCCCTTAGCCGCGTCCCATTCCCTGTGGGGAAGGCGGGCCTCCTCTGGTCTGGAGCATTGGCAACTTTCACAAGTGCCGACCATGTGCTCGATGTCGGCGTCTAGCTGGGGCCACCAGAAGTAACTCCGGGCCAGCGCCTTGGATCGCACGATGCCGGGGTGGCTGACATGAAGCAGTTTGAGCACCCGCGGCCGAAGGGAAGTGGGAATCACCACCCGCTGCCCTCACAAGAGGCACCCCCTCTCTAGGGACAGTTCTAGCTTTTTTCTGAAAAATGGAGCGAACTCCTCCGCTGGGGAGGACGCGGGCCACCCTTTCTGTAGCCAGGAGCTGACTGTCACTAACGTTTTGTCCTTCTCTGTCGCTTTGGCAATGTCGGCAGGCATTACGGGGGGCGAATCCAGCACCTCTATCATGAGAACCTGATGGTCCCGCTCCCCCATGCTCACCTGGCTGGGCGTTAGGGGAAGGGGGGACCTAGATAGAGCGTCCGCATGGCTGATCTCCTTTCCGGGCCGGTAGACCAACGCGTGCTGATACGCGTTGAGAAAAATGGCCCACCTGAGCATCCTCGGGGACAGGATCTGTGGGGTGGGCTTATCAGCGGTAAAGATGCCTAGCAGGGGCTTGTGGTCTGTTACAATTGTGAACGGGCGGCCGTACAGAAAATCGTGAAATTTTTTTGTCCCCGAGACTATCGCTAAGGCCTCCCTGTCCGTCTGTGCGTAGTTTCTCTCTGTTTGGGACAGGGACCTGGAGTAAAAAGCTATCGGGGCCTCCCTTTCGTTCTCCAACACGTGACACAGCACCGCCCCCGCCCCCACTGGAGATGCATCACAGATCAGAACTACTGGGCGTTTGGGGTCGAAGTGGGTCAGTATGGCGTCGGACGCCAGGAGGCTTTTCAGCTCACTAAATGCCCTCTCTTGGGCATCGCCCCACTTCCATGCCTGTTCTTTCTTTAGCAGCTTGTGTAGCGGTTCAGCCACCGCTGCCTTCCGGGGAAGGAAGGAGTGGTAAAAGTTGAGCAGCCCTAGGAACGACTGCAACTCGGGCTTGGAGGTGGGGCGGGGGGCTCTCTTGATGGCTGCCACCTTAGACTTGGATGGTTTTATCCCCTCAGGAGTCACACAAAACCCTAGGAATTCAACCTCGGTTGCGAAGAAGACGCATTTGTCCTTTCG
Organism: Bradypodion pumilum; assembly: GCA_035047305.1. Classification (NCBI taxonomy): domain Eukaryota; kingdom Metazoa; phylum Chordata; class Lepidosauria; order Squamata; family Chamaeleonidae; genus Bradypodion; species Bradypodion pumilum. The sequence continues at coordinate 161,848,892 of JAWDJD010000001.1, read as the reverse complement.
CAACCTCAGCCCCGCCTTTTCGAATATCGTCAGGACCTTCCCCAACCTCCTGGCCAATTCAGCCCGACTCCCCCCTGTTATTAACACGTCATCAAAATAAGGCAACACCCCCTCCAGACCCTTCAGGAGGCGTTCCACGAGTGACTGGAAAATCCCTGGCGCCGAATTCATGCCGAATTGGAGGCGCGTCACCTGGAACGCCCCCTTATGGGTGACTATGGTCTGCGCAGCAGCTGCGGCAGGGGACACCGTGAGCTGCTGGTAGGCCTGTGCTAAGTCGAGCTTAGCGAAACATTTCCCCCCGTGTAACCTGGCCAGCAGATGGCTGACTACCGGCACCGGATATGCATTCGGGCGGATCGCTTTGTTGATGGTGCACTTGTAGTCGGCGCATATGCGGACCTACCCATTGGACTTTAGAGCAGTTACAATTGGAGTTTCCCACTCCGCAGAATCTACAGGCACAAGAATCCCCTGACCCACCAATTTGTCCAGTTCCGCCTCTATCTTGTCCTTGAGTGCGAACGGCACCCGGCGTGGTTTTAGGCGAACCGGGCGGACCTCCGGGTCCAGGTCGAAAGTCACTGGGGGCCCCTTGAATTTCCCCAGTCCCATTTTGAAGACTTCGGGGTGCGCCTCGCACACCTCCAGAATTGGATCAGTCCCAACAGCGTGTATCCCCACGGCATGCACCCCCCCAATGAACAAACCCAGGGGCTGGAACCATTGAGTCCCGAGGAGGCTGCAATTTCCTCCCTTGAGCACGACCAGGGGAAGGGACGCGGCGTGCTCCTTGAATTTGACCTGGAATTCTCCAACCCCCAACACTGGAATACTGTTCCCTTGCACGTCCCGTAACGTGGCCCTCAATGCTTTGAGCTTGGGCCGCTTTTGGGGGGCAATTCCGAAAAACTCCCTCTGGGAAATGATTGAATACGAGGACCCCGAGTCAATTTCCATCCTAATGGGCACCCCTTGGACTAGTACCTCAACAAAGTAGCGGGGGTGTCCCGTAGACACGCTGAACACTGGGGCGTCGTTCTCGCTGCCGTCGGCGACGCGGCCCACGCCGTCCTGCTTCCGCGTGGCCTGGGCGCCGTCTTTGGGTCTCGCTGGGCGGTCTCGTCCCGCGGAACGGTCTGGGGAGCTTCTCCGGGACTCGCGCTTCTTCCTGCACACCTTGGCGATGTGCCCGCGGCGGCTGCAGTTGTGGCACTCGGCCTTCCGGAAGGGGCATTTCACGCGGTCGTGGGCCGCGCCACAGCCGTCGCATTGTCGGCTCTCCTTCCGAACCCTCTGTACGTCCTCGTCGTAGCTGCTCTCTGTAGACGACCTCGAAGTTCGCCGGGCCGCCTGCACCGGAGCCTCTACTTTGCTCGACTTTGGCCGCCAGTCCTGGAGTTCTTGGACCCCGGCCTTCGTAGCTTCTGCGGCCTGGGCCGCTCTGACGACCTCCTGCAGCGTGGGAGGCGGCTCTTGGTTCATTAATGTGCGCTGGGTTTCGGCGTCGTTCAGGCCGCACAGCACACAGTCTCGGAGGGTGATTTCGACGTTTTCCCATTTGCACGGGCCGGCCGCCAGCCGCAGGGGCGCCACGAACGCGGCGACCGTCTCCCCGGGCGCTTGGACTCGCCTCCAAAACGCACTCCAAGCGGGAAACATCGCCGTGGCGGGCCGGACGTGCTCACGCAGCAACTGCATGAGTTCCTTGGCCTTGAATTCACTCACCCTCCTCGGTGCAATCAGGTCCACCAAGGTTCTTTTTGTTTCTTGTCCGAGCATTCTGGTGAAGATGGCTCTTTTCTTCGCCTCCTCCGTGACTTCGGACTCGATCAGTGCGGCCTGGAAGTCCATCTCGAAGATCTCCCAGTCGCCCGGTTTCCTGATTTCGAAACCGGTGCATGTCTTGGTCCCGTGGGCTGCCATTATCCCACCTTCGTCGCCAATTTAGTGTAAGGGACCAAAGACAATGAAACAGCCGAAGGGTTGGCTTAACACAGGTTTATTGCATGATGATCCGGAGGAACATGTGGTAATGGCGGATGGGTAGCTCAATATATACAGCTGGCTATACATTTGAATGTGGCTCGTTGACAGACTATTGGTTGCTGCCTGCGTGACGTCGTGGGAGGTCACGCCCTTCTTGACCATGTGAGGAAGTCGCGGGGAATCTTCCCGCGCTGCTGAACCAGGTGGCTATGATCCATTAGAGCTGGACGCTCGCTACTGCCCTCTGGTGGTCACTAGCTCGCGTCCCCTTATTAGGCTTACATTGATACAGGTGATGGTTATAATGTTGCACACAGAAAGGTTACATTGATAACACATGGTAAAGGTACATTGTTAAAGGCACTGCTTTACAGAACACAACATCTACCGAAACAATTATTTACAGAACTAATTTTAATAGCTAATTATTATTTCAATAATAATTGAAAGAAGTGAGAACCAAGAGCATGTGATTTCCACTGTGAAAGGTACAGAAAACTTTCATTGTAACTCCAAGCATGTGGTTACCTTTGGATCAGAAATATTAGTCGACCAGCTCTGCATAAATGGCTTGGCACTCTTGTTGGTACATTCCATTATGTAGCCTCCAATTTATGGAACCCTAGGAACGAGAGCTCTCCAAAACCTCAGTAGTCCTGCTCAGCTGTTGTAAACTCAAGGCTGTGGATTCCTTCAAGGAATATTCTTCTTTTCCTGCTGCCTTCCACCTTTCTCAGCATTAGTGTTTTCCCCCAGAGAATCTTGCCTTCTCAGGATGAGCCCATTAAAAATTTATGCAAAACAAAAGTCCTGAACTGCAATCAAACAAAATAAAATATCACAAAAACTCTCATGGGGAGAAATATTTTGACTATGTGAAGATTTACACTGCACTCAGTGACCTCCGGGGTGGGGGTGGGGTGGGGGTGGGAGACTGAAATCTAACAAAGTTAAGATCACTGATAGATATTGTATAGAATCAGAGATATCACTGATTCTATACAATATTATTAGAATTGTGGAATAGTTTATTTTCAAGGCTCAGTGCTCAATGATTCATGTGAAGCACATCAGAAATGAACACGGATGCCTAGTTCTTGGTTTGCTACTACAGTAAGTAATTCATCTGAAATTACTGATTTAAATTCATGGGATTATCTTTCCTTGTGCCTACTGACGTGACAAGTCATATTATTTCTATCCCCATTAGCTGAAGGCATCCAGATGTCATTTTAACTGTGTTTTTATGTGTTTCTGCTTCCTGATTTTTCTCCCAATTTCACAGTGTAATCTGATTCTTGTTTTCACTTGCTTTGTGCTTGAACTCTCTCTATTGTCTTTTTGCAGGAAAATGTCACATATGGAAGGTACAACTATTATCTCCCATCTCCTTTTCTACCTGCCACACAAATGCACTGTGACCCATCCAAAGTTCATAAAAAGGCATGGGACTTTTGGTTATTTTAAGAGTTTTGGGATATTTTGGACTCCAGGGTCTTCCAGAAATTTCCCTAGCAAGTTTTCAAGAGGCGTTAGCTAAAAAAATAAAAATAAAATCCACAGAGGAGTTTTCAATGACTTACAGCTAAAAAAATGAAGTCTCCATCAGCCATTTGGTTCATCATGCATATCCTCCTATGTAAGGAGGAACAGCTGGATGCTATATTCCTGCTTAGGGTGGGCACATTTGTGCCCTTCTAGTAGTAAATACCAGCTGGTGGATTTGTACTCTGTCAGCAGCAACAATTATATCCTTTGAATTCCGATGCCCTGGGTCACTTGCTTGGGTTATCACACCATGGTCATGTCTCTGCTATATAATCTCTTCCAACCCAGAAACTGTTTTCCCTTCTCTCATTTTTTAAAACTCCTTCTCTTTAATCTTTGTCCTCCCAGTCTCAGTATTTGTGTAAATTTGCATTTGGTGATAAAACACAAAGGACATGGTTTTCCCTTTCATTACAGCAGAGGAAAAACTCTTTCTAATGCCAGTTCCCAAGGCAGAGGCAAACACTGCACCTGCAAAACACTGTAAACATTTCTAGCTCTAGTCCTAGCACCCTATTGCATAAGGTGCTCATGAGCTGACTCATGAATAAATGACTTCATAGAGGCTTGTTGAGTGCATGGCAAGATGGAGAAAAGCCTCAAATTTCCCACTTTTCATCAAATCTTTATGAGAAAGGCTTGGGGGGGGGGGACTCAGGAGATGAATCTGGATCAATTACCTCAGAAGCCCGGACACAAATACAGACATTTGTCTTGAATCAGAAGTGGACTTCTGTCAGGTGAAGGATTCTGACATCTGATATTTATCGGGATTATTTCCACCTGCCGGCAGGCTCCACTCCCCCTCCGCTAGAGGTTTGGCAGATTTGGCTAGTGTGGCCGAAAGGGTGGCTTCCTCAAGGCTTGGCTGAGGAAGATTTGGATCCAGATAATTCTGGCTCATAGGTCCATAGCGAAATGGTGATCCGGGACAAACTACGCAGGGGAAATTGAGCTACAAAGACCCCTGGGATGGAAAGCCACTTTTCCATACGAAAAACAACCCTTATCTTGCTTATGGAGAACTTTTAGCCTTGGCTATGTGAAAGGTGTGGGGGAGTAATTCTGTTACCTTGCTGCCTCCGAGATGCCGGGCCAAGTTTCTTCTCCTGGCCAACAGACTCCAAGAAGTTGATACAAAATCACCATAATTCTCCTTCCAGGAATAAGGCCTTATTGTTAAAGTTCCCCTTCCCCCAATTTGCTCCATTGGCAACAGGAGCAAACAAGAGTAAGCTTGACAAACCAAGTCATTTTACAGTTTTTATTGTAAAAGTATCAAAAGTCCAATAAATGCAGAATATAGAAAAATCACTGACTAAACTTAGAATAAAGCTGAAACATTTTCAAAAAGAAAAGAAATGAAATAAAAAGCTATAAGCTAACACGTGCCTAGAACATCTCGCGGCGGGTTTTACCGCCCCATATGAAATGATACGGATCGGGACACGTCAAGATGACAAGCGATACGGGTCCTTGTAGCATTGGAGAACGGACTCCTTGGACTCCTAGCTTAAGCAATTGGGTAGGTTTTTATACCTTTTTGTGTGAGAACATGTCCCAGAAATGTCTAAATGTCTTTATTGACTAGTCAAAGTGACAGTTCCGTGCATACTTAAGGATAGCAGGTGCTGGCTATCAATGTATTCATCTGAGATTAGACCATCTTTTGGTACTGTTCCCGGGAGCATGACCTTGGGAAAAGTACAAGAGGTGGTTTCCCAGTAACTGGGTAAAATGGAGGAGTGTCCTTTCTAAGATGGCTTCAGTTAGGCTACGTGGAATAAATGATAGATAGAAAATAAAAGCAGAGCTAGCATTTCTAGGTAAAATCCTATTAAACTAACAGGTGTTTAACATAAAATGATGTCATCCCACAAGGAATCTTGACAATCATTGTCCCAAGAGTCTTACAGAACTTAATAGGTATTAAAGGGGGAGGGGGAGGAGATTAGAATCCTGGGTTCATCATGGCTGGCATTTATCCCCAGTGAAGGTTTAAATCCAGAATGAAGCCAAACAACCATTCCCATTCATACTAAAATTCATCTAGGTATCAGAGTACAGGTCTTTCCAGGATTTCAATAATTCTAAGCAACCTCAGCTCATCTATTTCTACAAGCCTTATTTATCTGCATTGCCTCAATGTTCCATATGCTGAAAATTACTTCACAGAACCTATCTAGAAGTCTCTTACAGCCATGGCAAAACCGTAGGGATAAATGCTTCAGATCATGTGAAAACTAAACTTAAATTGCATGCAAATCATGGAGGTGGAATTCAATCCAAATACAGGAGCATGAAGGGACAAAAGGCACACACACACACAAGAGCTTAAAATATAAATTCATCCTTGCAACTTGTGAAAAACTCCTGGTTTGCCATAATATGTCAGGACGAGAAACCTAGTTACATAAAAAGTATAATAAAATGCTAAAAAGAGTGTTTAACTTTCATTTAAAAATGCACAAGCTCATAGTGCTCAAAGGCACATTTAAAACATATCTAAAATATTAAAGTTCTTAACAGTAAGAATGTATAAAGTAAATGCCGTTCCTCAAAATATTAAAGATCTTAAAGGTAAAACGCATTACATTACATATTTACATAATCCCAAGCCTTATACATATTGAAATGAACACACACATAGAAAATCCTAATTACTCACCTAGTCATGCTGCTCTATGGACCTATGGAGGGAAATCCATGATGACTTTCTGCTGCTGCTGCTCGCTGAAAATCTCTGGTGATGTAGATAGCCTTGTGTAGCATTGCATTTAGAACTGTTCATGGTAGAGATATATTAGTCATGGAGGCTTTCACAATGATCACCTGTATATCCAAATTTCCTGCTACATCACTAGTGTGCATACATGTACAAGTTTGAAAGGCTTTAGGGAAAGGGTTGTGCTGATGTTTGTGTTATGTATGTATGCATGTTCATTATACTGTAAGGCAAGATTGTAACCACTCCAGATACAAACGATATCAGCTATGAAGGAACGCGAGCAGACAGCCTATAGAGGGCAGCTGCGAGCGTTCACTCTCACATGGTTCACATTGCTCAATCACAGACAGCCGCGGGAAAACCTTCCCCGCATTCAGCAGCTGAAGAAAGACCTGCATTCAGCAGCTGAAGCAAGACCTGCATTCAGCAGCTGAAGAAAGACCTGCATTCAGCAGCTGAAGCAAGACCTGCATTCAGCAGCTGAAGAAAGAGGCGTGCCTGGGCGAGGCCACGCCGGTAGCAACCAATCAGCTACCGTGCTACAAGATTCAAATGTAGAGAGCTACTGTATATATTGAGATGTATCACCGCCATTCCTCATGCTTCACTGGAACCTCATGCAATGCAATAAACCTGTGTTAAACCAACCTTTCGGTTGTCCGGTTGTCTTTGGTCCCATACACTAAATTGGCGACGAAGGTGGGATATGGCTGCCCACGGGACCAAGACATGCGCCGGCTACGAGATCAAGAAGCAGGGAGACTTGGAGCTGTTTGAGATAGACTTCAACGCAGCGCTGGTGGAGCTCGAAGTCTCCGATGAGGCCAAAAAGAGGGCCATTTTCGTCCGCATGCTCGGACACGAGACCAAGAGGACCTTGGTGGACCTGATCGCCCCGAGGAAGGTGGGCGACTTCAAAGCTTCAGAGCTCCTGGCGGCGTTGCGCGCCCATCTCCGGCCGGCAATAGCGATGTTCCCCGCTCGGAGCGCGTTCTGGAGGCGAGTCCAGGCACCCGGAGAATCGGTCGATGAGTTCGCCGCGGCCCTGCGGTTGGCCGCCGGCCCTTGCAAGTGGGAACTCCCCGACGTCACCCTCCGGGACTGCCTGCTCTGCGGTCTGAGGGACACAGAGACTCAGCGCGCGCTGATGAAAAGGGAGCCGCCTCCCACGTGGCAACAAGTCCTCGACGCGGCACAGGCCGCAGAGGCCACGTCGGCCGGGGTGCACGAACTTCAGGACTGGCGCCCGAAGACCGCCAAGGCAGAGAGTTCGGTGCGCGCGGCCCGGCGGACTTCGAACTCGTCTTCTGCAGAGAGCAGCGACGACGAGGACGTCCGGAGGGTCCAGAGAGAGGGCCGGCGCTGCGATGGCTGCGGCGCCGCCCACGCCCGCACCAAATGCCCATTCCGCAAGGCCGAGTGCCACAACTGCGGCCGGCGCGGGCACATCGCCAAGGTCTGCCGGAAACGACGCGAGGCCACCCGGAGTTCTCCAGACCGCTCGGCGAGGCAGGACCGCACCACGAGGCAGGACCGCACCACGAGGCCGAAGGACGGCACACGGACCACGAGGACGCGGGACGGAGTAGGACGAGTCTCCGACGACAGCGAGGACGACGCGCCGGTTTGCAGCGTTTCCACGGAGCACCCCCGTTACTTCGTTGAGGTAGTAATACAAGGGGCCCCTGTTAGGATGGAGGTGGATTCGGGTTCCTCATACTCCATTATTTCCCAGGGGGAGTTCATGAAAATCGCCCCCCGCGTGCGGCCCAAGCTCAAGGCGTTGAGGGCCACGCTGAAGGACGTGCAGGGGAACCGCATCCCAGTGTTGGGGGTTGGGAAGTTCCAGGTCCAGTTCAAAAAGTACACCGCAACGCTTCCCTTAGTCGTCCTCAAGGGGGGTAAATGCAGCCTCCTCGGGACTCAATGGTTCCAGCCCCTGGGGTTGTTCATTGGGGGGGTGCACGCCGTGGGAGCACACGCCGCCGGGACTGATCCAATACAGAGCGTGTGCGACGCGCACCCCGAGGTTTTTAAAAAGGGGCTAGGAAAATTCAAGGGCCCCCCAGTGACTTTCGACCTGGACCCTGGAGTGCGTCCAATCAGACTTAAACCGCGCAGAGTGCCTTTCGCACTAAAGGACAAAATTGAGGCGGAATTGGACAAATTAGTGGGCCAGGGGATTCTTGTTCCTGTTGATTCTGCGGAGTGGGAAACTCCAATTGTAACAGCGCTCAAGGCCAACGGGGAAGTCCGAATATGCGCTGATTACAAGTGCACCATCAATAAGGCGATCCGCCCTAATGCGTATCCGGTGCCGGTAGTCAGCCACTTATTGGCCAGGTTACACGGGGGGAGGTGTTTCGCCAAACTCGACCTGGCCCAAGCCTACCAGCAACTCCCGGTGACCCCCGCCGCAGCTGCTGCACAAACCATAGTCACCCACAAAGGGGCGTTCCAGGTTTCGCGCCTCCAATTCGGCGTGAATTCGGCGCCCGGGATTTTCCAGTCATTGGTGGAACGCCTCCTGAAGGGGTTGGAGGGGGTGTTACCCTATTTTGATGACGTATTAATTACAGGGGGGAGCCGGGCCGAATTAGCAACAAGGTTGGGAAAGGTCCTGACAATATTCGAAAAAGCGGGGTTGAGGTTGCGGAAAGACAAATGCGTCTTCTTCGCTACAGAGGTTGAGTTCCTAGGGTTCCGTGTTACTCCCGAGGGAATTAGGCCAGCCCAATCCAAGGTAGCCGCCATCAAAAAGGCCCCTCGCCCCACCTCCAAGCCCGAGTTGCAGTCGTTCCTCGGACTGCTCAACTTCTACCACTCCTTCCTCCCGCGGAAGGCAGCCGTGGCAGAACCGCTACACAAATTGTTAAAAAAGGACGAGGCATGGAAGTGGGGCGACGTCCAGGAAAAGGCTTTCAATGACCTGAAGCGACTCCTGGCATCAGATGCTGTACTGACCCACTTCAATCCCAAACGCCCGGTGGTCCTGATATGCGATGCATCCCCGGTGGGGGTGGGGGCGGTGCTTTGCCACGTGCTGGAGAACGGTAGGGAGGCCCCGATAGCTTTCTACTCTAGATCCCTGTCCCAAGCGGAGAGGAATTATGCTCAGACAGACAGAGAGGCGCTAGCAATAATTGCGGGGACCAAGAAATTTCATGATTTCGTGTACGGCCGCCCCTTCACCATAGTGACTGACCACAAGCCTTTGCTGGGCATCTTCACCGCAGACAAGCCCACACCCCAGATCCTGTCCCCGAGAATGCTCAGATGGGCCATTTTTCTCAACGCGTATCAGCACGCGTTGGTATACCGGCCCGGGAGGGAGATAAGCCATGCCGACGCTCTGTCGAGGTCCCCCATTCCCCGGGATTGCTGCCACGTGGGCGGAGTAGAGAGGGACCACCAGGTCTTAATGATAGAGGTCCTAGACTCCCCTCCAGTAGTACCGGCCGAAATCGCCAAAGCGACAGGCAAGGACAAAGCGCTGGCCACAGTTTGCTCCTGGGTGCAGAAAGGGTGGCCCGTGTCTTCCCCAGCAGCGGAATTCGACACATTCTTCAAAAAGAGATTAGAGTTGTCCCTGGAGAGGGGTTGCCTCTTGTGGGGACAGCGGGTAGTGATCCCCACGTCTCTCCGGCCGAGGGTGCTTAAACTGCTGCACGTCAGCCACCCGGGGATCGTACGCTCTAAGGCACTAGCCCGCAGTTACTTTTGGTGGCCCCAGTTAGACGCCGACATCGAACACATGGTCGGCACTTGTGAGGCGTGCCAAAGCTCAAGGCCAGAAGAGGCTCGCTCGCCACCTAGGGAATGGGACGCTGCGAGGGGACCCTGGTCCCGAGTTCACGTAGACTTTGCTGGCCCATTCAGGGGAACGCTTTTCCTCCTCGTGGTGGACGCGTTCTCTAAGTGGTTGGAGGTCATTCCAGTCTCGAGCACCTCCTCGACCACAACCATTAAACAGTTAAGGAGGGTCTTTTCCACGTTCGGTTTACCCGACACCCTCGTCAGCGATAACGCTAGCTGTTTCACGTCCGCCGAGTTCAGGGCATTCATGGAACGCAACGCCATTCGGCACGTCACCTCCGCCCCCTTTCACCCGGCCACCAATGGCCAAGTAGAGCGCCTCGTGCGCACCACGAAAGACGCGCTACTGTGCATGGGTCCCGGAGACCTCGACCTGAAATTGTGCCAATTCCTGCTGAGATACAGGGTCACCCCCTTAGCGTCAGGGTACTCCCCCGCAGAGCTGTTGATGCGCAGGAAGCTGGCCACGGGGATATCCAAGCTAGACCCCACGAGAGTAGAGGACAAGGGGCGGAACATAGGGGTGGAACCCACCAAGAGTTTCGGCATAGGCGCCCCAGTATACTGCAGGAATTACGCCAGCGCGGGGCCAGCCTGGGTGCCGGGCACCGTAGTAGACCAAACCGGCCCCGTCTCATACCGCGTAGAGACCAGTACAGGTTTCCTGTGGAGGCGACACGTGGACCAACTCAGGCGTAGGGTCCCCGGAGAGCAAGACGAGGATGAGGCCAGCATTGATTCAGCGTTAGGGTACTCCCCCACCCGTCTAGCCCAAGGGGGAGGAAAAGGGGAGCATGGGTCCCCACCAAGGGGGGAGGAAAGGGAATCGATCCACGGAAATCTTTTGCGGGAGTCCCTGCCAGAGAGGAGGAGCCCCGGGTTGCGGGAGTCCCCGTCAGAAAGGAGGAGCCCCAACCACACTCATACCCCGCGGAAGCCGCGGAAGTCCCCCCGAGGCTCAGAGGCCCATAGAGGTTTAGACGTTGATTTACAGTACCAGGGGGAGTTAGCGGAGTGGTCCCCCACCCGTCCTAGCGAAAAGAGGGGTTTCAGTTCAGCCCCTGGTACCTCCAGTCCCAGTAGCCCCTGTGAGTTAGAATGCAATATAGCGCCCATGTTCCGGAGACCGACACCTCCAAGACCAGAGGCATCAGCGAGTCCGCCCACCACCACAGTCTTAAGGTCCCCCGAGCAGGGATCAGAAGGTAGCCATTCCCCAAGGGCGACCTCATCGGTGCCGCGGTTCACACTAGGAGGGTCCCCGGGGTCCGAGGGCAATAGGCAGGGATTTACCTCCCAACTGTTCATCCCATTCCCTTCCCCAAGCGCAAGGCAGGCACGGACGCCCCACAGAGCCACTAACGAATCCCCGTTTCCCGTTGCAGGACAAGCGCCCGCGGAGTCAGGGATCACAGGCTCTCCAGAATTAGGGCAGGCGCAAGCACGCCCCAAGCGAACGTGCGGCAAGCCACAATGGTTGCGGGACTTCGTCCCATCCTAGGGGGGAGGGATGTTATGTATGTATGCATGTTCATTATACTGTAAGGCAAGATTGTAACCACTCCAGATACAAACGATATCAGCTATGAAGGAACGCGAGCAGACAGCCTATAGAGGGCAGCTGCGAGCGTTCACTCTCACATGGTTCACATTGCTCAATCACAGACAGCCGCGGGAAAACCTTCCCCGCATTCAGCAGCTGAAGAAAGACCTGCATTCAGCAGCTGAAGCAAGACCTGCATTCAGCAGCTGAAGAAAGACCTGCATTCAGCAGCTGAAGCAAGACCTGCATTCAGCAGCTGAAGAAAGAGGCGTGCCTGGGCGAGGCCACGCCGGTAGCAACCAATCAGCTACCGTGCTACAAGATTCAAATGTAGAGAGCTACTGTATATATTGAGATGTATCACCGCCATTCCTCATGCTTCACTGGAACCTCATGCAATGCAATAAACCTGTGTTAAACCAACCTTTCGGTTGTCCGGTTGTCTTTGGTCCCATACACTAAAGTTTGTATGTGAACAAGGCTGTGGATCCAATCCTATTCTGTAAATTATACTGCATAAAGCTGGTGACATTTTCAGCTGCTGTGATTTTTTTTAAAAGAAAAAGGATTCCCAGTCCCTCCCTCCAGGCTCCCATGGAATTCCCATTTGTCCTTGTGAAGCTGTTAGGGGCTGCAGGCAACTATCTTTAGTTAGTGAAAATCACTGTTGTCAGTAAAGTCATCGCAGCAGCGACAACCTTGGCAAAGGCTCCCTTTCCTTCCCATGGCCAGTGGCTTCCCAACAATGAAAAGGATTCCATGAGAACCTCAGGACCTCTGAGGAGGATAGTTTCACAAATAGTGAAACTACCCTCCCTCAAAAATAGTTCATCAGTGAACCTACTTTGAAATGTTTAGGATTTGGTCTTAAAAGAAATGAATGAAATATTAAAGTTAATTATATACTAAATATCAACTCAAAATAGCTCTTTCCCTCTATATTTGGTAATAGTCAATGGGGGTGGACAACAAAAGAATTATTTCAAACTTATGAAAAGTGGCAAAATTAGCAAAGATAGCAAAGAAGTGGCAGGTTAAGCCTTTTTTTGGTTATCCAAATCAGGGGTTTTCAACCTTTTCTTGCCAGGGGCCTAACCAGTCCCCTCAATCTGCTTTGGTTCTTTCCGGCAGCAGCACATACATTTGTGCCATGTCTCTGGGTGTTTTTCCTACTTCTGCTGCTTCCCTTGGAGGAGGGAGTGAGGTAGGAACTTTTTTGAGCCATTTTTGATTATTATTATTTTGGCTGCATTTTTTGTGGTGTTTTGGCACAAAAACACAGAGTTTTTGGCGCTTCCCGTGGTGTCAGGGCATTTCCACCATCGGCAGCAATTCGGCTTGGGGGCAGGATGAATTCGGCCCAGAGGCCAGATCAAGCCCGTGGTTCGTAGGTTGGGAACCCCTGATCTAAATAGTATAAAGAGATTTTGAATATAGCCTTTAATGATAAATTAAAATGTAACATTAAAGTAAAAATAAATGGGTGTGTGTGGATTGTTAAATAAGAATATTTTGTGAAATTTGGAGAGGTTTTATTGACTTTTATTAATAAACAGGATGGGTTATTTACCTCATCAAGAAATGATACAATTTTGGAAGGGGGAATGAGGCTCAGTAAACTGAGGAAAAACTGAAGGTATCTTCAATGGTCCTGATGGAGGAAAGCACTGCTTTTATAATTATATTTGAATGCTACATGCATTAATTCTGATGTTATTTGTTTTTGTTAATTTTGTAGTGTTTAATTTATTTATTTTTAAAATAAAAAAGGCCCTTTGAGGAGGTAGAATTGAAAATATTTTATTTCCAAAAAATTGCTGCAGCTGAGGGACATTGTCAGCCTCCTGCGGTGTAACTTACAGAACAGAATTGCAGCCACGGTCATCCCTGGCTACCAGGACTTCTACTTGCAATTTTATTCTTAGAAGTTCTTAGTATGGTGGTACCTCGGATAAAGTCCAATTCAGATAAAGTCCGATTTGGATAAAGTCACAGTTTTCATGCACACGTGATGCATCACAAAGTCCAAAACCGCTTAAAAATGGATGTTATCCAAGGTATTTGGTATAGCAATGTCGGATAAAGTCCATTTTTTGGACATTATCTGATGCATCGCCCATTTGATTCGGATAAAGTCCAAAATCAGATAAAATCCAAACTTGTGGAATGGAGTTTGGACGTTATCCGAGATTCTACTGTATAAGACAATATAATATAATGAGATCTATGCTTTTCTGACATGCCCTAAGTATGACCTTATTTTGTTTCCTCAGTTCCACCATTTTGAGGGAATAAAGTCCAAGTAGAGTACACGAGCACTTGGTAGTGAACACTTTCTTCATCTTTCTAAAATAAAATGATTTTTTAAAAAAATTAATTACCTGAGGGTTTTTTCCTGTTAAAAAGAGAAGTCTTCCCCTGATTACACCCTACATTCCCTTAACTCAGGTTTTCATATTATGTGCGGGAAGGGGCTTTTCATGTTTATTGTTTTGGTATTTTGAGTCCCAAAAAGTATATACAGTATAAGCATTTTAATAAAATACATAAAGATAATAATTTGGGTCGGAAATTATTCTGGGTTGAAAGGATTTTTGTTGGAGGAACTCTGTTCAGGGGACACCTGAATGAGGCTCCTTTCATGTACCCAAGATCTTTCCCCACTGAAGTGGTCCCTATTTATCTACTTGCAATTTCTTGCTTTCGAACTGCTAGGTTGGCAGTTGCTGGGACAGAGATGGGCACTCAAACTATCATGCAGTACCCGGATCTCGAACTGTCTTCCAGCTAACAAGGTAAGCTTCTTAACCACTGAGTCACGGCAGCTCCACATAAAGAGATAAACAACTGTTTCCCCTACCTATTACGATACATAAATACATATAGTTTCCCTCCTATTTCTCTCCACACTCAGAACCTCGTGTCTGTGTGTTTTTCCCAGACAATCTTAGGCATATGGATACCCGTAGGGAACTGGGAAGGGAAACAGGCTTGGCTTGACATACTCCCTCTTTTTGTCCTCACTAAAGGGGTGGAGTATTCACTAGGGCTCTCTTGCCCAACAGCTTCTGCTCTCGTGTTAACTCTCAGCAAAGACAAGGCTGACTCACAAATAACCTCATGTTTGTTAGAAAGGACACTTGGAGGTCCGTCCTTAGCACAGCAATGTAGAGCTGCTCTTGCTGCCATCTTTTCACTCTGACATATACTAAGTGAAAGGGAAGGAAGGAAAGAGAGAGAAAACAAATGAAGGTGTCCCTGATGAGGAAGAGAAAAGCACTCATGGAAAGAATCATAAGAGAAACTGGACTGCTCCAAGAAGGCACCCCTTTATTACAATATACAATATAAGAACATAAGAACATAAGAACAGCCTTGCTGGAACAGGCCACAGCCCATCCAGTCCAGCATTCTGTCTCACACAGTGGCTCACCATTTCCTTCAGGGTATTCCCAAGCAGATGCCTTCACCTCCTTAGGATTCCCTGGAAATGATATTGAGAGATATCCTGCCTATCTCTCCAACCCGGAGGTTGTCCTTAAGTATCCATAATTATAGCCATTGATACTCTTGTCCTCCATGAACTTGTCTAATCCTTTCTTAAAGCTGTCAAGACTGACAGCTGTCACCACTTCTTCTGGCAGGGAGTTCCATAGACCAGTAATCCTCTGGGTGAAAAAGTACTTTCTCTTATTTGTTTGAGAACTAGTACCCAAAAGTTTCATGGAGTGTCCCCTAGTTCTAGTGTTATGCGATAGGGAAAACAGTTTTTCCTTATCTACTTTGTCCACACCGTGCATGATTTTATAAACTTCAATCAGGTCACCTCTTAGACGTCGTCGTTCAAGAGTGAAGAGGCCCAACCGTTGCAGCCTCAGATGGTAAGGAAGGTGTTCCAGTCCCCTAATCATTCTGGTTGCCCTCCTCTGCACTTTTTCCAGCTCCATAATATCCTTCTGGAGGTATGGCGACCAGAACTGTACACAGTATTCCAGATGGGGCCTCACCATAGATTTATAAAGAGGCAAAATGACACTTGCTGACTTATTTTCTATACCCTTCCTAATGATCCCTAGCATTGAGTTTGCTTTTTTCACTGCTGAGGCACACTGGGTTGACACCTTCATTGAGTTGTCCACCAGGACACCAAGGTCCCTTTCCTGGTTTGTCGCAGAGAGTTCAGACCCTATCAGTTTATAAATGTAATTGGGGTTCTTTGCCCCAACATGCATCACTCTGCACTTACTAATGTTGAAGCTCATTTGCCACTGTTTTGCCCACTCCCCCAGTGTCAAGAGATCCCTCTGGAGCTCCTCACAATCTCTCACAGTTTTCACTACCTTGCATAATATACAAATACCTAGTTGAGTAACTCAGTGAATCAAGCCCCTTGTTGAGAAGCTTGAGTTTGCAAGTTCAATTTCCCACTAGGACTCCAGAGAAAAAAGACAGCCTTTGTAGCATTGGGCAACGTGCACCATACTGGGAATGGTAAACCATTTCTGAGTATTCTATACCTAGAAAATCCTAAAAAGAGTCAATGTATGTTGGAATCAATTTGATGGATATCACCATCATAATCAAAGTACAAAATACACCATTCCAGTTCATGTCTATTCATTAAAATATAGCCTAGTAATAATAAGAATTACAGTAACAATAACAAATAGAAATTATTGTGGGCAATAGAGTAGCAACTAGAACAAACTAACTTATGTTTCTCACCCTAACAAACCTAGTGTTGCTCCCCTGACAGTTGTAACAGCCACAATGATGTCCTACCGCTGGCAGCACAGAATGAGGAAGAGACAGCTTATGTCAGCTTAACTGAATTTTTAATCATTATTTTAAAAGTTATTTCAATTATAAAACTGCAGCATTAATAGCTCAAGTGGTAATTGACATTTTACAGCATTTTAATTAGCTACATTGAGAAGTAAGGATGGGGGATTGGGACATTTTGCCAATCTTTTAATTAAAAAATAGAAAGATTTTAAAATAGCATGTTACAATTAATTCAACAGGCTGATTGTTGAGGTTTCACAGAAACATCCATGAATGCTGACTGATGAAATGTCAGTGAATACATTCCTAATTTAAGATTGATATTTATGTTCATTTTATTTTGTTGTTTTATTATGTTGTTGCTGTTTATTACATTAAAGTGTCTGAAAACATCACATCTACAGTATGTGTCATATTACCTGGGGACATAGGGAAGTAACTGTCTTAGGTATCAGGTTTTGGATGGCATGGTTGGGCAGTTTTATTAGCTATTCGAAAGAGGGTAGCTATAGAAAAGTTAAATTAGCAAGGGCAATACAGCATTGGTCTTCAGTAGAGATTGTTCACAAAATTTGGTCAGCTAGAGGTACAAGTGGAGACTTTTCTTAGTAAACTGTCAGGAGGCAAACTGTTAGGTATCAAGAAAGCATTTATTATTGCTAGTGGGGAAATTAATACATGCACAGCCTAAAAAGTGATAGTGTAGAAGCCCAATGTTCCACAATGCATAGAGTAGCATGTACAGTATAGGTTATTACACAAAGGAATTAATCTCTTTCTCTCATAATTGTCATTGAAGTACCTTCACGTATAGAATGTTCCTCAAAATTTATTATTTTTATTATTATTAACAATTTTGGCCTGTCCAACAATGAAAACGTTGTACAAGTACTGTGTATCATTTATCCATGCCTTTAGCCTATTTATTCAAAGGCTAGGGTTCCTGTGATAATAGTGCTCTGTGGCTTAAGAATGCCTATGTGTCTTCATGTTTCTAAAGGAATGGCTGCCTTCTATAATACTAAAGGTAGAAGAATACATGGGCTATTGTAATTCATTTATATAATTCCTAAAGCCTAACATGTATGATTGTATTTCAGATTTACAATCCAATGTTGGATGAGGCCAGATAATCCTGAGCCTTTTGCGAGGGAATGGAAACAGAGAGAAATAAATATATCATTATTATGTTTGAATAGACATTAGCCCGGATCAGACTTTCAAAGCCATTGCTAGGTAGAGAAATAATGAACAAGATGAAAATGTAACTAACAACTGGTTGAATGCATCACCTCATGACCATGATCAAGGAAAACATAACAATTGCTCCATTATAAATAAGATTACTCTTTAATAAACTGATGTTACATGACGCGGAAAGGATTGAGTAATGGAGGAGAACAATATGAGAATTAGGGAGTTGCAAAACTACCAAAATGATGCAAGGACTTTCAAAGTGCAGTTGTTAAATATATGTCAGGGTGAAAGAAATTGGGGGGTGTGTTGTATGCAGGGTGGGGGGTGTTTATTACAAACTACCTAAAATAATTTTCACTCTGATTTAAACAGAAAAACATGGTCTCTGTGATAGAACTGGGCAGGCTGAAAACACATTGTTAAACTGTAACCTTGGATAATGCAAGCGCGGCGCCAAAATGGCCGCCGCGCTCTTTGCGGGGGCCCCCCCACAGGACGAAGGCATCCGGGTAGTTAGGGGCGTGGCCAGCTCCCTTATAAAAGGGGAGGCCACGAGGCAGCCGAGCTGCCATTTTGCGAAGCGACGGAGCGGAGAAGTTTTTCCTCTTACTCCGTCGCTTTTACCTTGATCGGGAAGCCTTTTGGCTGCTGACCTTCCTCTTTTCGGCTTCCCTTAGGTCCGACTGAGATGCCTTCGAAGAAGAAGGCGGCCGCGAGCGCGGCTCGGGCGGTTCGGAGACGCAATCTGGGTCGGAGGACCGCGGCTGCGCCTCCCCACCAGCCGCCTTTGCCGGCTCCCACCAGGACCGGTGGGATGGGGTCTATTACCCCCTGGCCGGAGGCTGGGGACCCGAGCAGGGGTCCAGCTTGGGCTTCGGCCCACGGCCCGCAAGCGGCGGACGCCGCTCCTGGTGCTCACTCTACTGGGCCTCCCTCTATCGGGGCGCAGCTCACTCCAGGGCCTTCCAGCCTTGGGGGGTGGTGTGGTCCCCTCCCTTTGCAGGTGCCTACGCCGGCCCTGCTGGGCCTGGGTGTGGGGTCATGGCCATATTCGGGCCCCGGGGTGCAAGGACCTGTACCCACGCCCGTAACGGGCGGGCTGGCTGGCCCGTGGCCCCATGCCAGTGTGGAGGCCTTACTGGCCCGCGTGGTGGCACTCGAGGCTTCCCTTGCTCGGGCCAGCCACGCTGGGGCTCCTTTTGGGGTGCACTTTGACGCGTCGTCTGCTGGGCAGCGGCAGGCGACGGGACTTCGGCCACTGCCTCGCAGCTCCCCAACCAACAGGCCAGCGCGGGTCAGGCCCCGGCGGCGAGCTCTACGGCGGTCATGAGCTCCGACGCCCCAGTGGGCCGGAACCCCCGGTGGGGGCAGCCCGCGGGGGTGCAGCATGTGAGTATGCGGTACAAACTAGTGCACCTACACATGTGGCTACATTGGGGGGGGGGCTTTCCAATGGCCTTGGCCTCGCATGGGTGGAGCGGCGGTACAGCCGCTGACGCACCACCAGGCGACGTCAACCACCACCCAGGGCCCCGGGGTGGGGAGCGTTTCCTACCCTGTGGGGAATGTTTTGGGGGTGGCTGGGCTAGTCCAAGCCCCTTTCCAGATGCCCACAGTTTCTGCTGTGCCTGTCTCGGCCTTGCCGACAGCGGGCTATTCCTTGCCACTGGGTGACCACTTGGCACAGGCCACCAGAGAGAAAATATGGCGAGGGGAGTATGTTGATATCTTCTCACTCCTAAACAGGGAGCCCACCAAGGAAGAAAGGGAGGGGCAGGATGAGAAGGATAAGGAACAGGCACGTCGTCGCAAGCCACCACGAACGTGGGCCAACTGGCTGCCGGCTTACCTCATCTACATGGCGGTGTACCTGAGGGCCCGGCCGGATCTGGCAATTCCGATGGTCCAGTATTTGGACAATATCTATCGGGCGATGGTTGATTTTCCGGGCCCGTCGTGGTTGGCTTATGACGAGGAATTCCGTATGCGAATTCCCCTGCACCCTGAGATGAGGTGGGATGAGCCATGCCAGAGGCTTTGGCTTCTGTACATGACGCCCACGCGCCCCGCGCCAGGGGAAAGATACCATTGTGGACATGTGGTCCAGCGAGTGGCTCCAGCACAGGTTCCCCGCCAAGTGGCGGGGCAGGGGGTTCCAGCCCGCCTGCTGTGCTGGACTTTCTCATCTAATGGTTCATGCAATAAGAAGAATTGCAAGTACAGACATGAGTGTCCCACCTGTGCGGGCCCCCATGCAGCCTCTGCCTGTCCCAGGCCTGGAGGGACGCGGGGCAGAGGGAGGGGCGGACAGTGGGCTGGCAAGACTGCCGCAGATGGAGCTGGTTCACCGAAAGGCTCCCTCCCCAATTAATGTGGACATGTTGGAGCGTTGGCTCGCATTGTACCCGAAGGGGGAGGATGCAGATTATCTCCTTCAGGGCTTTAGACAGGGGTTCCGTATTCCTTTCATGGGTGATAGGTCCCCTCAGGATGCCCCCAACCTTTTGTCCCTTAGGGGGAGGGAGGAGGTGGCTGCTGCCAGCATCAATAAGGAGGTCAATGCGGGCAGGGTCGCTGGCCCTTTCCCTGCACCCCCGTTCACTAACCTCAAGGTATAGCCCCTGGGCTTGGTTCCCAAGAAGTCACCAGGCGAGTTTCGCCTTATCCATCACTTGTCCTACCCAGCCGGCCGATCGGTCAACGATGCTATCCCTGACGACCTTTGCTCAGTCAGGTATACATCTTTTGACCACGCGCTGCGCATGGTGCGCTCATGTGGCCCGGGTGCGCTGCTGGCTAAGTGCGACATTAAGTCGGCTTTTCGCCTCTTGCCAGTGCACCCGGGCGACTTTGAATTGCTGGGTTTCAAATTTCGGGGCGAATATTATTTTGATAAGGCCATGCATTTTGGCTGTTCCATATCATGCTCGGCTTTCGAGCGTTTCAGTACCTTCCTAGAGTGGGCTTTCGTCCGCAGGTCAGGGTCCCGGTCTGTAGCCCATTACCTGGATGACTTTTTATTCGGGGGTGAACGGGGCTGGGACACGTGCACACGTCTCCTCAACACATTTCAGACGCTAATGGAGGAACTCGGTGTCCCTTTAGCGCCCGAAAAGACCAAGGGCCCATCTACACAGCTAGTCTTCCTGGGGGTGGAGATTGACACGATAGCGCAGGCGTCTAGGTTACCGCGGGATAAGGTGTCAAGAATAGTGGCCCTTATCTCGGACTTGTTGGCCAAGTGCAAGGCATCACTGAGGGAACTGCAGGTGCTGCATGGTCACCTTAATTTCGCCTGCAGAGTGGTCGCACCGGGCAGGGCTTTTGCCCGGCGTTTGTGCGACGCTATGGCAGGATTATCCAGGCCTCACCATAGGGTTAGGCTTACCCGGGGTATCAGGGCAGGCATGCTTGTCTGGTTACAGTTCCTGAGGGAGTTCAATGGGGTCTCATTTTGGAGGCATGACCTCCTGGCTTCCCCTCAATTTCAGATTCAGTCTGATGCCTCGGGATCCCTTGGTTATGGGATGTACTTCAATGGGAAGTGGGCCTATGGTGGGTGGCCACCGGCCTGGGCAGGCACGGGTCGCCTGCGTGATCTCACATATCTGGAATTTTTCCCTATCCTGGGTGCTTTGATGCTATGGGGCCAGGAGTGGTCCAACTCGGTCGTGCATTTCTGGTGTGACAATGCGGCTGTGGTCCACATTGTAAATGCACAGACTTCCAAATCGCCCAGGGTTATGGGTCTAGTGCGCCAATTTGTGTTGCGCAGCCTGCGCCTCAACGTACTGTTCAGGGCCAGGCATGTCCCAGGGGTTAATAATGATATTGCTGACGCTTTGTCCCGCCTACAGATCTCCCGGTTCCGTGCCTTGGCCCCGGATGCGGAGGAATTTCCCTCGCCACTCCCGGAGGAGATATGGACCATTGGCAAGGAGAGGTGAACCGGGCGATTGGCCTGTCGCTAGCGCCACGCACCCGTAAGGCGTATCACCACGCAATTAATTCTTTCAGGGCATTCTGTACTCAATTTCAATTGCCAGGAACCTGGCCGATCCCGGTAACCCATGTTCTGCGGTTCATGGTTTACCTGCATTCTCAGGGCCTTGCACCTCGCACCATAGCATCTAAGCTTTCAGCGTTGGCTTTTATGGCCAAGGTGGGGGGTCATATGGACAGCACCTCTGACTTCCGTGTGAGACATGTTTTGGAGGGGGTGGGTGCACGAGCGCGGGCGTTGCCCGGATGACCGCCACCCGATTTCCCCAGGGGTCCTTACCCAGTTGGCTCGGGGCTGGCCTTGCCTCTGTTTTGATGCATATGAGGCAGCCCTGTTCCATGCAGCCACAACGGTGGCATTTTTTGGAGCGCTCCGCATCAGCGAGCTTGTGATGCTGTCTAAGGCGGATGCAAGTCGTAGGGCACTGGAACTCGAGGATGTCTGTGTTGCCAAAGACTGGGCTCAGTTGAGGATACGTTCCTCTAAGACCGATCAGCATGGCGTCGGCAGTGGTGTGCGACTGCTACGGTGTTCTTTGGCAGACATCTGTCCGGTTGGTGCCCTACAGAAATTCCTGGCACTGCGTGGCACGCACCATGGCCCGTTTTTCTGTCACCAAGATGGGTCTCCCCTTACTAAATTTCAATTTTGGAAGGTGACGGGCAAAGCGCTGGCCAGTGTGGGCCTCCCAGGCGCCCGCTATGGCACTCATTCATTCCGTATAGGGGCGGCCTCGACCGCAGCTGCTTTTGGGTACTCAGGGGCTGACATACGTAGCATGGGACGGTGGGGTTCGCAATGTTTTCAATTTTATGTGCGCCCACTCCCGCCGTGAGTACCAACCCACTCACCTTACCTACTTTCCCTCATTTTTCCTTTACAGACCCGGGGTGTCGTATTACACCGGTGACAGTATGGCTGGTGGGCCATAGCTATGTGCACAGGGCAGCGCGTTATGCTGCGGCGACAGAGTGGGGACCCCGACTGGGACTGGGTGCATACGCAAGTCTCACATGGCATGGTAAGCCCGGGATGTTATGGCGGGAGCTGCTGCCTTTCCTTTTTTCAGGCCAGAATGCTGACCCGCCTGACATTCTGATCATACACCTGGGGGGCAATGATTTGGGCCAGGTCACCAGCTTGTCGCTGAAGCATGCGATTTGCGAGGACCTCGCCTACCTGCATTACGTCTGGCCCGCCACAACCCTTGTTTGGTCGGACATGGTCCCGCGCCATTCCTACAGAGGGGGTGTTGACCTCCTGGCCCTTGACCGCGCTAGACGCATGGTGAATAGGGCAGTGGCGCGTTTCCTTGTCGACAGGGCTTGGGGGAGGGTCAGTCGTCACCCCGCTATTAGCCTCCAAAGTTATGACTTGTATGCAGGGGATGGGGTCCATCTGTCGCGAGGAGGTATGGACCTCCTGTTGGGTGATTTGCGAGCAGGCCTGTTGACTGAGCTGACGGTCGGGGGGGGCATCGAGCCTTCTTTGAAGCCCCTCCGTGTGGCGGGTAGCACTGGTAAGGTAAACATTATGACCCACAGGTATCCGGCAAGTTCGCAATTGACTGGACAACACTAGACAGGCATAAGTTGGTTAAACGTTGTCCGGTCAACGACGAACTAGGCGACGGGGTGATGGCTATAGCTAGACAGCATGCATCACCCCGTGATTTTACGGATACGCGTCAGAGGGTGGGGTCATTAGTTAGATATTGACTACGGTCAACAATTTGTTTGTGGTCAACAAACAAATTGATACAAATGGATACATTGTAGCAATTGCCGTTGGCAATTTTGGGTGGTACCTTACCAGTGTTACTTCGGCCTGCTTGCCTTAAGAATTATGATTGGTCAATTACCAATAGAAATTTATAATTCGGACTAGGGCATGAATCAATAAATGTGGCCCAATGCCGTTATCCACTTTCATTGGTGTCTGAGTCCTTTATTGGGGGGGGGGGGGGGTGCGCCTGCAAAAACTAAGAATCCCAATAGACTAAGTATGGAGATGTTTTTAGAAATGATACCAATTGTTCACACAGAGATTTTAGCAATCCAACCTTAGAAAAGAAAGTTGTGCCCATCTTACTTCTGTGCCTCCTTCACCTGTCAAGGTTGGCTTCGTGGTTCCTGCTAGTTCTTCTATTCTCTGGTTCTTTATCTTCAGCTTTAAACTGGACTTGAACTGGGCAACCCTTCAAATACAGTAATACCTCATACAAAGTCCGCTTCGTATAACATCGAATTCATACAACATCGCCTAATTCCTTGAAAAAAGTTGCCTCATACAAAGTCACTGTGACTTTGTATGAGGCATTGGGGTTTTTCCCAGGTTGCATTGTGCCTGGGCAGTATAAAAGGCAGGACACATGCATGCATTGCTCTTGTGGGTTTTGCACGAGGCAAGAGTGTTTAGGAGTGGTTTTGAGTGCGATTTTGGATTTTTTTGAATTTTTGAATCAGAATTTTTGGAAGCATTCCTGGGATTTTTGCAGCATTCTTCAGGTTCTTGGACCATTCTTTGGCACAGTGGAAAGTAGGTAAATGAGGTTTTCTGTTTCCGACAACGTCATTTCCATAGAGATACATTGTACTGTTACAGCACAGACTTCAGGGCAAAGTCAAGGAAACAGACAGGAAACAGACAGAACTTTAAGAAATCATTGTCTAAAGGCTAAAACATTACAAAAACTTGTCAAACAACCCTGATTGTCCAAGAACCTGAATAATGTTGCAAAAATCCCAGGAATGCTTCTAAAAATTCTGACGAAAAAATCCAAAAAATTCCAAAATCACGCTCAAAACCACTCCTAAACACTCTTTGCCTCATGCAAAACTCACAAGAGCAATGCACGCATGTGTCCTGCCTTTTATACTGCCCAGGCACAATGCAACCTGGGAAAACCCCAATGCCTCATACAACGTCACACGACTTTGTATGAGGCAACTTTTTTCAAGGAATTAGGCGATGTTTTATGAATCCGATGTTGTATGAAGCGGACTTTGTATGAGGTATTACTGTACCAGATTCTGTCATACTTTTGCTTCCTGAGCACCTCCACGACTAGATTTTGTTAGGGCTCATCAGTAATAACCACTTCTTTTCTGTGTGCTCCGGTGTCTAGTCATGCCTGCCACATAACCACGGAAACGTCTGCAGAAGCAGACAATGCTGGCTCTTCTGCCTTGAAACAGAGATGAGCACTGAACCCTAGAGCCAGATACAGCTGGCTTTCGAGCAAGGGAAATCTTTACCTTTACCTTATTTCCATTTTGACTCATTGGATCCCATTGTGCATGAGATCTTCACACAATGAATCGGTCTTGTCAAAATCAAAACATTTGAAACCTTGTTTTAAATAATGCTCTTATGGATATCAATGTATACCCAGACAGTAACTTCCTTTTTATAACTTCTTCTGTCTTCTTACTTTCTTTTTCTTCCAATGTTTGCTTACATGGAAAAAAGTGTGTTGGAGGAAAAAAGACGGACCACTTTTGATTGTTAGCACTAGGAGACCTCCATCTGGGAGCACTCTTGAAATACCAATTATAAATCTCATTTGTATTTGTTTCCCTCAATAAAACATCAAAACATGCTTGTGTGTGGTGCGATTCTCCTCTTTGTTCCCCCTGCAAATCAGCTCATTCCTGTTAGCAAACAGCCTGTTTTATTGCAACCTTCTTGTTTGATAATAAGATCATCATTGCCCTGTTCGAAAAAACTGCTATCTTTGTTTTCAGACTCTGCCATCTGCTGTTGAATCAATAAAAATGCACAAAAACTGTACTGCATCAACTCATCGGATTTTTTGCCAGCAGATTTCTTATGAAGATTAGATCAGAATGCCACCTGTGGGGTTTGGTCCATTGGAGATTTGCCCATAATCCGTGCCTCCTTTCGTCTGAGTACAATCCACTTATGATGATCTAATCCTGCATTTTCCACGCTCTCTACAACATTCACCTTGATTTGATATTACAAAGTGAAAGGGACGAACAAGGCTTGCATGCAATCTTTTATTAATGCTATTTTCTCTTCTGCTTGTTAATGGAAATCAGCTCTAGAATGAAAGATCAAGGACTGGAGGAGGACTTTCAAAGGATGGCTGAGTCAAGTCCCATGACATTAATCACACTACATTTGACAACCATCTTAAATGCAGATACTCTATTCTTCTTAGGTAAAAGTTCTTTTGTCTGTGTAATTGAGAAATAGGGTGCTTATAGACTTAGTGGGTGTTTGGAAAACAAGAGAAAGTTTGTAGTTCTGCAGTGTTGAGCAAGTAAATGATTTGTTTTAACAACAAAAGCAATAAAGCTCCCCCATATTCACTACTTGGCAGATTAGTCATCTGCAAATCCAATCATATGCTAAGTAAGAAATGTAGTTCTTCTTTTTACAATACTGTCCCAACTTGGGCTAGAAATGCAAGAAATGCAAACCAATGGATCCCACATAGACTATACTTTTAATTATAAAACTAAAGCTACCTGATTTGTTAAATGCAGATTGAGACAAATTCATCCTAGAATTGTCAGACAGCATTTAAAGAGATTTTTGAATGTTAAATCAGATTGCTGTCTTGCTTTGTCTCCTGTTCAAGGAGCCAACCATGGATCTTTTTTGTGTTCCAGGACTACGTCAGCTTAGTGTCATGATAATCACAAGAGATGATTTCATATTTTAATTTTCTTTACATTTATTAAGTGTTAAGATTCATATACAGTAGTATATTCTCTGTAGGTTTGAGGATAGCTAACTCATAGAGCTCACTGAAGTCAGTTACATTCTAATCCACACATACCAGACATACCACACATTAACACGTCACTAAGTACCAGGGTTGCTAAGTAGCAATGCCAGTCACTTAAGACGCCTGTGAGGGAAGTAACACTTGCATAGCAAGGGGGATTCCCAAAGTTACAATCGGTCAATAACCCATTGCCTGAGAAAGAGGGAAAGGTGACTTTCATGTAGAAGTGGATCATGGGTCATTAACATCTGTTCAAATATCTGGGGACAGGGTGAAAACAAACACCTGCACAGACACCTAAGAATTAGGTGATGTCAATTCATGTCTAAGAATTTGGGCTACATCATAAACACCTGTTTAGGTAAACAACATTTAGTCAAAACAATTAGGTCATCTCACATGTTTAACTTTCTGGAGGAGGGTGTGAGGACCCCATAAAATGTATTTAAACCTCAGATTTTGAGAGAGCAAGAAACATCTTTTGGAAGTAGGCGTGAGCCTACGTTCCTTTGAAGCAACTTTTTAGAAGGTGGCATGAGCCTACGTCCTTTCACACCGGCATCATGGACTCATAGGGAAGATATCCTGATGGAAGCTTTCAAGCCCATACAGAAGAAAGTCTTTCTTAGTAAAGTTAGTTATTTTCTTATTTTCTTAGTTTGTTAAATTAGAGTAGAGCAGATTATTACTTCGATCTGTATCCTGCATATTTTTGGATGATTCTTCTTCTTCAATAAAAACCTGGAAAAGACAACAATGCCTGGTTTGTCATCTGGAAGAAGAAGGGGAGTTTTGCAGAGATAAGTCTAACTTTTCTCAAGGGCTGATAAGGTTTCCATAGAGATGGGAAGGGAGTGAACCTTTCTGATCCACCGACAGGCCTAGGAAAGTATCTCTGCCTTTGAAGGTAAATCAATTGGAGGGAAGTTTCCCAGGGCCAGAGAAAGCTCCGTCTCTCTCTGTGTAGGAAGGTGGCAATATAACAGACTGTTATTCAGCCTTGCTACCATACTTGCAACAAACCTTCCCAGCCTTCCTATTCCTTGAGACTTAATGGTTAAGACGCTGAACTTGATGACTGGAAGGCCGGCAGATCAGTTTTTTGAGACTGGAGTGCTGCATGATGGAGCTCCTGCCTCTTTCTCAGCTCCTGCCAAACTAGCAGTTTGAAAACAAGAAATTGCAAGTAGATAAATAGGTACCACTTCAGTGGGAATGTAACAGCATTCTGTGCACTCCGGTGTCTAGTCATGCCTGCCACATGTCCACAGAAACATCTGCAGACGTGCTGGCTCTTTGGCTATAAACAGAGATGAAAACTGAACCCTAGAGTCAGATACGAGTGGCTTTCGAACAAGGGCAACCTTTACCTTTAATGGAGGCAGGGTCTACATTTCCAGAATAGGGGATAATTTTTTTTGCATCCCAGTTCTCCTCACAATAATACCAGTAGCAAGATATGCCTGTATCAGTGGTGGCAAACCTATGGCATTTGCCCTCTCTGTGGGCACCCGTGAAGTCACCCCAGCATAGTTTGCTCTGCCCCCTGCCCAGCAGCCCAATGGGAGTGCTTCCTCCCTCCCCCAGCACAGAGTTCACCCCACCCCTCTGCCCAGCAGCCCAATGGGAGCATTCCTCCCTCCCCTCAGCACAGAGTTCACCCCACCCCTCTGCCCAGCAGCCCAATGGGAGTGTTTTCTTCCTCCCCTGTTGCTGTGTTGGAACTTTACGATAAATAAATGGGGTTGTTTTGTGTTCAGAGAATGAAGAAGCAGATGAGTGAAGTAGTGAAATTCAGCTCTTTAATATGTGAAAAGAAACTGGCATAACTGGAGCTCCAAATCCCCTTCACCCATACGCCGAAGCACGTCTTTAGTTGTGCGCACCTGCCGTTCTACCTGGCCATTGGTGGCTGGGTAGAATGGGGTGGCAGTGATGTGCCTAATTGCATTCCTTTCCATGAAGGATTGGAATTCTGCAGATGTGAACGTGGATGTGTTGTCAGACACCAGCACATCTGGAAGTCCAAATGCTGCAAACAGCCTTCTTAGGTGCATTATTGTGGTGGCTGAAGTGGTATTAGGCACCCTAATCACTTCCAGCCACTTAGAGAATGAATCCACAACCAACAAAAATAGGGCACCCCTAAATGGACCTGCAAAATCTATATGCAACCTGGACCACGGGCCCCAAGCAGAATCCCATTCCCGAGAGGGAAGGTGGGATTGCTCTGGGCAAGAGAATTGACAACTGGCACAAGTGCCGACCATTTGTTCTATGTCTTTGTCCAGTTGAGGCCACCAAAAGTAGCTATGGGCAAGGGCTTTGGAACGGACAATTCCTGGGTGACTTGTATGAAGTAGATGTAAAACCTTTTTCCTGAGAGTAACAGGAATG
The DNA here is from genome assembly GCA_035047305.1 of Bradypodion pumilum. Lineage (NCBI taxonomy): Eukaryota > Metazoa > Chordata > Lepidosauria > Squamata > Chamaeleonidae > Bradypodion > Bradypodion pumilum. The sequence continues at coordinate 161,820,127 of JAWDJD010000001.1, read as the reverse complement.
ACCACCCGCTGGCCCCATAGAAGGCAACCTCGTTCCACTGACAGTTCCAAACGCTTGCGGTGGAATGTTCTGAATTCCTCGGCTGGAGGAGAGACAGGCCAGCCTTTTTGTACCCAAGACATTACTTTAGTCAATGTCACATCCTTGGCCGTAGCCTTGGCTATAGCTGAGGGGACAACTGGGGGTGAGTCGAAAGCCTCAATCATAAGGACGTGGTGGTCACTTTCGATCTCGCAATCGGCCTCCCCGACTCCTGGCAGTAGAGAACGTGACAGGGCATCAGTGTGGCTGATGTTTTTTCCGGGCCTGTGCACCAAAGTAAAATCATATGCATTTAGGAAAATTGCCCAACACAACATCCTTGGGGACAGAATTGGAGGTGTGGGCTTCCCGTTCACAAAGACTCCAAGGAGGGGCTTGTGGTCAGTTACGATGGTAAAAGGTATTCCGTAAAGGTAATCGTGGACTTTCTTAGTGCCAGCCACGATTGCCAATGCCTCCCTGTCCGTCTGAGCGTAATTTTTGTCAGGCTTTGAGAGTGAACGGGAATAGAATGCTACAGAGGCACTTTTCTATAAATTGAAGGCAAGTCTGACTTTCTTCCTTAGATACACAGTTGGAATGCTCTAATAGTGGGTGTTTGTAAAGCAAGAGAAAGAGAATACCCATGATTTTCCTGAGAAATTATTTTGGGCTCCTTCCAGCTGCACAAGTGCCTTCTCATTCCATTTTAAGATTTTGGGTCTCATAAAAAGAGCTGTGGGTACTGTAGTGGCTCAAGTCGTTAAGACGCTGACTGGGAAGCAGAAGGTCAGCAGTTCGATTCCCGAGTACTGCAGGACGGAAATGAGCTCCTGTCTTCATCCCAGCACCTGCCAACCTAGCAGTTCGAAAGCAAGAAATTGCAAGTAGATAAATAGGAACCATTTCGGTGGGAAGGTAACAGCGCTCCGTGCGCTCCGGTGTCTAGTCATGCCTGCCACATGACCACAGAAATGTCTGCAGAAGCAGACAGTGCTGGCTCTTTGGCTTAGAAACAGAGATGAGCACTGCACCCTAGAGTCGGATATGACTGGCTTTCGAGCAAGGGAAACCTTTACCTTTACCTTTAAAAAGAGCTGTATGCTTACTTTGCCCAGGAATAGCTTAAGTTGTTAGGCTGTTAATTCACCACCAGTAGTTTTTAAGAGTAGACCCAATATCTTTTAAGGAGTTGTGAGAGTTGTAATGAGGCATACATTACACAAAAAAGGGCTCCAGGCGTGGAATATCAAAATATTTCAAATGGGGTTTTTGCTTTGCTTTGCATATGGAGCATGAACAATTTACCTGTTCCTCACTCTTGCTGTTACATTTTTTGTTTTATGACAATTAATTTTCACTCTCCCGTTTTCACAGGAAACAGCTAGGCCAATTAACATTCTTCCAAAAGACAGAAATGTCATATCATCAGCATACAATAAGAGTTTTCTGCCCATTGAGTGAGGGAGAGTAAAAAGGATTTCATAGTCTATGCGTGAGGAAAGCTGGTGGTTGTAGGAGGGGAAACAAAGGCTTTCTAGCCCATATGTGGCCTTTGGGCTACAATTTGCCTACCCTCTCCCTGAACCAGAATCTTTTCTACTCACACACTCCATTTGCAAATTTTCAAACAAATGGGTGAGGGGGGGGGATATATTCCCCTGAGTCCAAAGCTCTTATTATTATAGTTCATTTATGTGTTCATTTATGTGTTCATTTAAACCAGCCTGGTTTAAAAAGTAAGTGTTTCTTTTATGCTACTAGATGACTTCATCTCTCCTGCTTCTCCATTCCTCGAGAGTAAGGGACTTATGTGAAGAGCAGGATTTTGGGATCTGAAGTTTAGAAAATGGTCACACACACCATACCATGCCCACGGAGTAGGTAGTAAAAAAAATGGAATCCCACCACTGCATGGAGTACATGTAATCTTCCATTATATGCCCCTAAATGGGTTATCTGAAATGGTCTTGAGGAGGTTGTTTATATAAACCAACCTTTTTATCTGCAATAAATTGTATCAATTTTGTGTGGGTGCCCAGGTGAAGTGGTGTAGTTTCTCCTCAATATATTTAGAAATGCATTTACTGAGAAACAAGTTCATGTTTCAATATGAGGGGGCACTGGTGTACCACTATGAAAATAAAGTGCAGTAATACCTCTGATAACGCTAAAACTTGGTTCCACAAGTCTTAGCGTTATCTGATTTTTAATGTTGTCTGATGCATTAATTGGACAACATTAAAAATTGATCTGCCTGTCTCTTTGGAAAGGGCAGCAGGGATTTTATGCATGGAATCCCCGCTGCCCTTTCCAAAGAGGCAGGCGGATCGAGCCAAGACCCAAAGTCAGCAGGACTGGTCTCCTCCTAGGAAAAGGGAACCGTGGATCGGACGCTGGATCCCTGGTTCCCTTTCCAAGGAAGCAGGCAAGAGGAGATCCAAGCCCCAAAGCTGGCAGGGCTGCTCTCCGCCTGGGAAGCGCCTACCCAGGCGGACACCAGCCCTGCCGATATTGGGGAAGAGACCTCCGAGGTGCTCTCGCTGTTTCGAGGCTTGGCTCGAAACAGCGAGGGCACCACCAGCACCCGATCACAGGCTTCTTTTCATGAAGGCGAGGCGGGCTATGCACCTTGCCTTCCCTGAAAGGCAGCTGGCGATCGGCCAGCCAGTTTGTTTGGGGTGAGAATGCACTGCACATGCCCGTTCTCACCCGAAACAAACCGGCGGGCTGAGCAGTGGACCACCAGTTTGTTTTGGGTGAGAGCGGGTGCGTGCGCCCATTCTCACCCATAACAAACTGGTGTTCTGAGCAGTCTGAGGGGTGGACCACTAGTTTGTTGGGGTGAGACTTTTTCCTTGATAGGAAATTCTATAATAGTTTTAACAAAGCCATTTAGTTAGAACTGGTTTTGACTAGTTAAAACCAGTTTTCACTAGAAATGGGTCTTTCATCATCAGTTAATTCTAGTTCTCATAAACACAATTAGTCAGAACTAGTTTTAACTAAGGAAAACTAGTTTTAACTGCAAACTAGTTTTAACTGCAGCATATATATCTTAAATTAAATTTGCGCATCTCTTGTTATTAGTAAAGGAGAAAAGCCACACAAGTGCCTCCAGCATCCAGGTATGTCACTGCATCAAACAACTTAACAGCTGTTCATCCTGGCATGGAAATGTCTGTGGAGAAAGTTTAATTTACCACATTTTAAAGGGCAATCTCCCCCCCCCCAATTTTGGGAGTTGTTTGTAAACTGCTGGCTGCAGTCCAAGGACCAAATCACCACATTAAAATTGCATACACTATAATTCTCCCTTTCTACTACAGAATATTGGAAAGTGCCCAATTCAGATAATCCCTGCTATCAGAAAACCAAAACTGTCTGTACATGGAAAGCTGTCATTTCAGGGAAAGGATTCTAATCTCCTCTTAAATCCTAATTTTCTATGTGCAAGAGAAGAGTTTACAATGGATCCCCCAGCTGCATTTTAAAGCATTATAGTAGCTGGAAACATCTAGGTAAAGGTAAAGGTTGCCCTTGCTCGAAATCCAGTCATATCTGACTCTAGGGTTCAGTGCTCATCTCTGCTTATAGCCAAAGAGCCAGCACTGTCTGTGTCTGTAGACGTTTCTGTGGACATGTAGCAGGCATGACTAGATACCGGAGTGCACGGTATGCTGTTTAGCTTCCCACTGAAGTGGTACCTGTTTATCTGCTTTTAATGTCTTGCTTTCAAACTGCTAGGTTGGTAGGAGCTGGAACAGAGATGGGAGCTCACTCCATCATGCAGTACTCGGGAATCAAACTCCGACCTTCCAGTTGTCAAGTTCAGCATCTTAACCACTGAGCCACTGCAGTCCCCTAGGAAACATCTACCATGTCTGTTATTAATATATTTCTAGGCATTTCCCATAGGTTGTTTTTGGCATGACCCATGTTTACAGAATTGGAGATTGATGTTTTGGAATCTAATCCAGTTTGGGTAGAGCCATTCAAAATCAGCATGAATAAGTTTCTCTTCCAATTGGATTCAGTTTTAGTCTTTGACTGTCTACTAGGGCAGGGAAGTAATTTTAGAAATACAGTAAAACCTTGCATAAAGAGCGCCTCACTTAGAGACTAACTTGCTTAAAGAGCAGAATTTTCTCTGAATAGTCAACTCGCTTAACAAAACCAACAAAAAACTCGCTTAACAACTAAATCAGGGTTCACAATTTCTCCTCCTCTGCGCCAGATGTCACAATTGGTCACTTACAATGGTGTTTCACTTAAAGAGCAAACTCGCTTAAAGAGCAATCCCATGGAACGCCACCGGCTCCAGGGAGTGGAAGAAGGTGGGAGCCGCCACCGCCGCCACTGTCTCTGCCTTCCGGGCCTCACCCGCCCGGAGAGCAGAAAAAGGGATGCTGCCTCCCTCCAACACTCCCTGTTTCACCCCAGAGCCCTCAACACTGGCTCCAGGGAGTGGAAGTAGGTGGGAGCCGCCACCAGAGCTCACCATCATCATCTTGTCGCTGGCCAGGACTTAGGGCCATGGTGGCAGTAGGTCCACTGTTTTCCATTCTGTGTACTGTTTACGTTGCATTTTATATTAGTTGGGCCGCTATTGAATATTGTATTGTGTATCTTGATTTGGAACAATTGCATTGCATTTATTTTGTATTGCTGTGTTTGATATTTCTATGTAATGTTTTATATATTGTGAGAAGGCTTTCTTTTTGTTGAAGAAAGCTTTCCTTTTCCTATGTTGTAGGCCGCTTTGAGTGGCACTCGTACCAGGAAAGCGGGATATAAATAAACCTTTCATCATCATCATCATCATTATCATCATTATTATTATTAGTATGCTCTTTAAGCGAGGTACCACTTGTATCATAGAAGCTTCCCATATATATCTAAGTCTCAAGCCATTTGATGTTCAATATGGCTTGTTGCTTTTTCAATTTTTAAATGTATTCCTATATAACTTGCCTTAGAATTTTCTGAACAGCTTTTCCTTTTTCACAGAATTTCCATTTAATTGCTATATTTATAGTTATAACATAAATTGAATTTGACAGTGAATACACCATGGGCCAAACCTATGCTGCTATGATGCAAAGGGATTGCTTTGCTAATTAAAACAGAGTATTATCATTTTCAAACCATTTCCCCCATGGACTACAGCCCATGAGGAACCAGCCCTTATATTTCTTGCTTCTGTCGTCATCAGGTGCAGAACAGATCATCCCTCCTGTGGTTTATCAATTGACTTTCATTCATACTAAGTCCTATAAGGAATGGCTGAAAACGTAAGGCATGCAAAGAGACAGTCTATGTGTTTTATGTCCAAACTGGCTCTCTATCCCATGAAACAGAGGGGGAATGGGAATGAAAACAAATCTTGATGATACATTAAAGCTGTAGTACTAAAAGTGACTAGGGAGACAGATACTTTTATGTAGTCCAATTGCTCTTAGAAAGAACACCCAACATCTCTGTTTGCCAGTGTCAGTTTTGTATTGTCCTAAAGTTGCCCTCTTCAGACATTATCTTTTAGGACAGTCTCCATGGGTTTAAGGCATGGGTTCCCAACTTATGGCCCATGGGCTGGACCTGGCCCATAGCACCATTTCATGTGGCTTGTACTGCCACCACTGCACTTGGAAGTGGAAGTGGACGCATTTACATCAGCTGTAAAATGCACCTGAGCATGTGTGAACGTGCCCGCAAAACTGTCCTAAATGCAAAAGTGGCTGTATTTACAACAGCTATAAATGTGCCTGCTTCTGCTTCCGGGGGGTATGATCAGGCCCACGGCATAAAAAGGTTGGGAACCCCTGGTTTAAGGCATGCCCAAGCCTTGCCTCCTCTGCCTGTAGTTAACACATGTGATGAATCAGAAGAGGGACACCTCCATTACCCATGGGGACTTTTCTTGGACTTGGGAGCCTGATTTTCCGGGAGGCCAACTCACAAGCAGAGCCCACACAGACAGAGAAGCTAGCCTTATTAATTGCCTTTCACATACATGAATGTTCCCAAACTGAAGATGGAGGAGGAATTCCTAAAATGTCTGTAAGGTGCTGGTGAAAATTGATTTAAGGCAGGGGTTCCCAACCTTTTCAAGCTGGGGGCTGGGTCACGCTCTCTGTCAGCTTCGAGGATCAGATGGCCATTTTGCCCTGTCTGCACAATGGGGGTGGCCATTTTGTCCCAACAGTTTCAAAGAGGGTGGCCATTTTGTTTATCGAATGCCCTTGGAAGGGTGGGGGGGCCACATGATATGGTGCCGTGGGCTGAATCCATGGGCCTTAGATTGGGAACCCCTGATTTAAGGTATTTTCCTGGCTATTGCTTCTAATGTGAATTATCAAGTTGAAATTATTGGAGGTATAATGCTAAAAAATCAATTTCCACAAGCACCTCACCAGTGTTAAACTCTATATGAGACACATTTCACCAGTCGGGCAACCATGAGAAGATGAAAAAGAGTTGAGGATCATCATTCAAGAGATGAGGTAACATAGGTGTATGACACTTCATGTTCATCTGATTAAATGTGCTTCAGACTGACTGGCAAAATATGAAAAGAAAACGCTACCACAACCCCAGGCTAAATCTGTCTTGACTGAAGGACATGAAAGGGAAGAGGTGATAAACAAATGTTAAGAAGATAGGTGTGCAGATGGTGGAGGCAGAGGTAGCCCCAGGGATTGATTTTGTTGCATTTTTTTTTAAATTGTCAAATGTTCTCGCCTTCCCTTCCGACTTTGGAACTATTTTTCTCTTTAGGGTTTCCCTAAAGGAGACAAGGCTCCAGACTGTCTCATGCTGGATAAATACTCTGGGAGGTTTTCTGTAAATTGACATAATTTGCAGTTTCCCAGCACACAGCTAGTTGGGTTCTGAGAGAAATCTTTCCATGAATAATTTTCATATTTTTGAATCTTACTTGCCCTTTCTTCAGCAGGAAAAATTGTGAGGAACTCCACCAACCAAAATCCACCTCTCATAGTTCATGTCAACTGTTAACACTCTCTATCAACAAAAATTGCTGTTGGTTATAAGAGCATTAGATGTCTTGTCTCAGTCAAAGAGAAAACCAAGAACGCTAGCTAGAAATAGGAACTCTAAGAAAAAACAAGAGCATTCTGACACTATCTAAGACAGGAGTGCTCAAACTATGGCCCGAAGGCCGGATCCAGCCTCTTATACCAATTCATCCAGCCTACTCTGCCCTCAATGCTCCCAGAAGTGGAAGTAAAACATGCCTGCAAATGTGCAGAACACTGCTATTTTGTGCATACGTGGGCACATTTTACTTCCACTTCCGGTGGGAGGAACCACATGACTGGCCCGCTGAGCCATGTGACTAGCCCATGGCCTGAAAAGTTTGGGCACCCCAATCTTGGATGATGATAATGCAGTACATGTCCAACCACAATTTGAAATTGACAAATTGGGATGTTGCCTCTTTTGACTACCAAGCAACAGCTGAAATCCTGTTGCTTAGTGTAGTAAGTTGCACTAGATTGGGCCCATTGACACAGTGGGAATTTGCTGAGTCAACTCCTCTGTAAATTCCATTGATTCAAAGAGGTCTAATCAAGTTACAATTTACTACACTAAGCCCCCTTCCTTTTATCCTTCCATCAAGAGCTGAAGACCCATCTTTTCAGAGATGCCTTTAATATCTGAGTCCTTGGTTACTGTTTTTTTAGCTGAGTAAGTTTGTTTTTAAATTTTTAAATGTTCTTAATCATTCAATATATTTTAATTATTAGTGCAGTTTAAACAACAATGTATAATTTATTGTGTTTAAGTAATGTATAATTAATGTGCTTGATTTTATTATTTTAACATTGTAACATTGCAAGAACAAACATTCTTGAGGGTACACAAGAGCAAAACAAAATTCGAAGACCCAGGAAGGAGATCACTGGACAAGGAACATCATTAAAGAAAAATATGGCTGGGGAACCCAACCTCCCCTATGTCACTTGGAAGACCCTGAATAGGCTGAGGGTCAGAGTCCCTAAATGCAAGACCAACATGCTCAAGTGGGGGCTGCTGGCAGACAACAATATGCTGTGTGAATGTGGAGAGATACAGAACCTGGCTCATTTACTGGTCTGCTGATTACTGCCAAATACATACACCGATGAAGACTTAAGTTTGGCCAATGACAGGGTCAAGAAAGTGTCTTCATTTTGGAAGTCCAGGGTTTGATCTGGACATGAAAGAAGAACATTGTAAGTTGCCTTGAGCCCCACTATAGAAATGTGTCCTACAAATAAGATAAATAAACAAACAACTGGGAAAATGCTGGGGAAAGAGGGGGCAAAAGAAGAAGGCGGTGGCCAAAAATGAGATGGCTAGATGGTATTGTAGACGCAATGGGCACAGAGTTGGGTGGGTTGAGGAGGATGGTGGAGGACAGAGGTGCCTGGCGGGCAACGGTCCATGGGGTCGCAAAGGGTCAGAATCAACTGTGCAACTGAACAACAACAAACAAACAAACAACACATAAATATTATGCAGAAGGCTCCCCATTTCTACTTCAAAGGATCAGATGCCATTTCAGAGGGCAGACCTCTGTCAACAACCTTGAAAGGTTGCTGCCAGCCAGAAAACATTGAGCTAGACAGGGGGGGGGGGGGACTTGGCATGATATGTAAGGCAGCTTCTCATATTCCCAGTCCTAGCTTGCTGGCTTGTGTAGAAGTATAAAGTAGCCAAGCAATGTTTATTCTGATTAGCTGAAGTGAGATCACTACTGCCAAATTTATACATTTCAAATAACAGAAATGAATGTTGAAAGCTAACAGTAATTAGCATTTATAACTCACACACTTAACCTCAATTTGCATGGAACATATACTGGTAACATGAATAATGCAAACCTGCAATACTGAGGATGCAATAAAGTTAAAAATAAAAAAGAAGAATGATCTTCCCATAGATGTTAATCAATTTTCATCTATGCCAGCCCTCCACAATTTGTGGTTTACTGTGTAATAGAAAATGTATATAGCAGCTCAGTAAGGGATTATTATTATATTATTATATTTGAATTTATATACCGCTTTCCTTTGTCAACGACAAACTCAAAGCGGTTCACAACATGTTCAAAAATCAACAAAACATATAAAAATACAGTATAGCATCAAAATTACAATATAAAAACAACAAAGCAAAAAGCACTGCATAAATACACTTGAATATTCAAAAAACAAAAATAGCATATCAATAAGCAGAGACAAAATCATATTACTGTATTACTATCCTCATTCCAAATGCTCCAACGTCATGGAGGGGTAGCAAGATTTCAACCACCCCCACAATACAGTCTCAGAATTCCTTCAAGGGAGAAGGTCAAGGCCGGGGATAGAAAGTAGTCCCGGTACCTCCAGCTCAAAACCCAGCAGAGCGGCAAAAGTCAGACTGCTGGGGGCAGAGCAACCACCCCCCCGGCTGAAGCTGCCTCGAAACGAGAGTTACACTGTTGGATACGGGTGAGTTCTCCGTAGCTCTCATAGCCCCCATCACGGGGGTAGTCACAAAATATGACACCACCTCCCATGCTTGGCCAGTCCAGATGAAGAATCTTGGAAACCCACCGTGGAGCCCGGTGTTGGGACTCCAGCTGACCGGCAGAGTCATGGTGGGTGCCCGGTGCTTCTGCTGCGATGAAAGATGGCATTTTTGTAGCCCTCTGAAGCTGTAGGGGAGCCCAGGTGTTGGGACTCCAGCTGACCGGTGGAGTCATGGCGGGGATCCGACCACCCACCCTGGTATTGCAAAAATAAAGGAATTGGAAAGACCCAGTCAACTACAGTAGATGGCTGGTGAGCAGTTTAGATATAGAGGGAACAGAACATGCAGTCTTGTCTTAAAGTAGCAGATGCATGTACTAAAACTGATAAAACAGAGAAGACGAGGCAATTGGCAATCTAAGATCTCAACAATAACAGCTACAAGAGACCTCTTAATTTGAAGGCAAACTATGGAATAAATGGCTGTTTATCTTTTCAGGATAAAAACATTTGAGATAAAAACATCTGCGATAAAAGAATGCCCACAGGCTTCCCATTTTCTTATTATCGAGGCCCAGTCCTCAAGTATAGAATGGGCTTCTTTCTGCTGCAGAGAAAAAGCATGTTGAAACTATTTAACATGTTGTCTATTTTAAACCAATTATAATGCATCATAGTTAATTCATCTTCCTTCCGTTTTCTCATCATGGTTGCCAGTTACCGAAACAAATTATTCCATCACCAAAGGGAGCAGTAAAATTCTTATTAGAGGCTGATCCCTAAGGAAAGATGGGAAATGTGGGAGGTTGCAGAGGCATGTTTTGCATCAGGCTTTTGAAGGAAGATAAGGTTCTCATGAGAACTCAGAATGCAAATGTACAGGCTTGTGAAGTATACTTCACTATTCACTGTTACTATTACTTATCTGTAATAAGGCCATCGTGTAAAATGACTGCCATGTCACAAAAGACTACAGGCAATTTATGGCCCCTACCTAATTGTGTAGGTCATAAAGATTCTCTTAATTAAGAATTGTTATGGCCGAGCAGTTTATTTCCTCTGCTAGCAGACAAAAGGGAGATACTGTATCTTAAAAAGGGAGATATCTTTACATGCCCAGTGTTGTAGTATAGACTTTACGCAAGGTAGGTAAAGGTTTCCCTTGCTTGAAAGCCAGTTGCATCCAACTCTAGGGTTCAGTGCTCATCTCTGATTCAAAGCCGAAGAGCCAGTGTTGTCTGCTTCTGCAGACGTTTCCGTGGTCATGTGGCAGGCATGACTAGACACTGGAGCGCATGGAGCACTGTTACCTTTCCACAAAAGTGGTCCCTATTTATCTACTTGCAATTTCTTACTTTCGAACTGCTAGGTTGGCTGGAGCTGGGACAAAGACGGGAGCTCATTCCGTCCTGCAGTACTCGGGAATCGAACTGCTGACCTTCCACCTCCCAGTCAGCGTCTGTTATGTACTGAATGGTTTGTGACAAGTACCCCTTTAACGGATTGTATCCGACAATTGTATCTACTGTAAGCAATCACTGACTCATTGTAACAAGTTGTTAAGAACAATGCTGCTCCTGCAATAGCAGCGTTGGCCACAGGATACTCATTCACCTGAATACCTGAAGGGCAGGAAACTACTGCCGCACTGCATCTGAGAAGATGGTGTAACATGATATTTTGAATGCAAAATATTTTGAAATATTATAATATTACCCTTAGTCTGATTTCTATATTCTTAAATAAAGTTACTTAAAACTTCCAATTTCCCTTGACTCAGGTGGAGCTAGAAAGTTAATGGGCAATAAGCCAGGCGCCTGATTTCTTGGAAGCTACCTTTTGGGATGTTAATTTGTCTGTCCTGGCTGCCCAAGAACTATTGTTAAACTTGAAGCTCAGAGTGGCATTAGAGTGATTTCTTTTAAATATAGGTAACTTTTATGAAAACCTGCCTCTCTGTGTGCATGATTACTAACCCTGAATGTTATATCTTATCATTTCAAGGAACAGTGCTGATAAATTCTGATAAAAGCATATATATCAATGACCATACCCTGTGCTCTCAAGGAATTGTGTCAAAGAAGGAGTCAACTACCATCATCCAGATATGGACAATTTGTTGCCATGGTTGCTTCTTATCCAGCCTTTTGTTTTACTGAAATCTCTAATTGTAACACTTGCAATAGCTATTTGGTTTCTGCTACATGAAAAATAATTGTAAAATGCTGTTTCTGCCACATGAAAAATATTGTAAAATGACTCTGTATTTTCTGAACTCCCAAAATGTTTCTTTTTCTTTAAAACTTGAAGTACATCAGGATAGTTGTTTATGCATGGGACAGGATGGAGGATTTAACAAGGAGGTGACACTGCTTTCATCCACAGATCAAAGACCACTATCTCAGGAAATGGGCTGTTTGGGAGGGGGCGATGTAGATTTCTGGATTAAGATTTATAGTTATGCAATTTGGGGTTTAGCCATTTGCTACTGATATTTTGGGCATCACTTCATGGAGGAGGGGACTGTCTATCATTCATTTACCATGTGATCCTGTTTGGACCAATTGAAATTGTCTGGATTTTTGAATTGTTTCATCTATAAAGGAAGGGTTTCTTGAGACTCTCGGCCTTCTTTATCTGCACCTTCACCTTCTCACTCCCTGATCCAGTGTGGTCAGGATGGCTTTCTCTCCCCCCCCCCTCTCTCTCTTTCTCTCTCACTTTTTCTCTACCTCCAGCAAGCTTTTCCTCCCTAATTCTTTCTTTTCCTTAGGCAAATCTTAAGCTTGTGATTTCTAAGCAATCTTCTCTTCCTTTCCCCTTTCTATCTTTACGTAAGCTTTTCATTTATAGTAACTTCTTCATTTATTTGTATTCCTGAGTAACTCCATATGTCTAAGTATTTTTAAGCAATCTTCTGTATTTCTAAAGTGAACTCCATCTAACTGGATTTCTTATATTTTTCTTATTTGGTACTTTATTTCCTTATTTGATTCATAAGTAAACATCTTTAAAATTTGTATCAAAACACTTTGTCTGTGAGTTTGTTCCTGATTCAACCCTGCCTGTGAATGGTCCCAAAAAAGGTTGCCAATTTTCAGGTAACAATGGGCATTACGTCCCCATGACGTCACGTGGACAGTAACCAATGAACTATCACCTGGGCTATTCAAAATGTACTATAAATAAGGCTGTTTGGTCCACCTGTATTCTATGTTCACTCTGACTACAATGCAATAAAGTCTGGTTTTAGCCCTGCTTGTCTTCTGTGCAAGACACCAAATTGGCGACGAAGGTGGGATGGCGTCCTGACAAGTGAACATCGTGCCCTTCGACATCACGAAGCCAGAGAAATGGGAACTCTACGAGCAGCAGTTCCTCTATGCTATGAACCTCGAAGGCATCGAGGAGGAAGCCCAGTGCCGGGCATTCCTACTGGCCCAGTGCGGCTTAGAGACTTTGGAACTGGCCACCAACCTCCTGACGCTGAGACCACTCAGGGCCGTGTCCCTGGAGGAGATCCTCACCGAGTTGAGGAAGCACTTTCGCCCGAAAGTGTCCATGTTCCCGGCAAGGTTGGCATTCCAGCCACGGTGCCAGCGGGCCGGTGAGTCCATGACAGACTTTGTGGCAGCCTTGTGGGTGGCTGCCATGCCTTGCCGGTGGGGAGCATCCCTGAGCGAGGCGCTGAGAGACAGGCTCGTGCTGGGCCTGCGAGATGAGGGGGCCAGGAAAAAACTACTGGCCAAAGATGAGAGCATCTCATTCGAGCATGTCCTGCGCATCGACCAAGCCGCTGAGTCAGTGCAACAAGGTGAACGGGTGTGCCGGGCCAGGACCGCCGCAGTTGGGGGCCCCCCGCAGGCGGTCCCAGTCCACAGCTGCTCCTCCCATGGAGAGCAAGGGGCCTCCATGTCCACCACGTCCACCTCCGACTTCAGCGAGGACGAGGATGTGCAACGAGTGCAGAGGAGGCCGGAGAGGCGAGGCCGCGCCAGAGAGGACTGCCGCTGTGACAGATGCAGGGCATCCCACGACTAGAGCCGATGCCCATTCCGGAAGGCGGAGTGCCACAACTGCGGGCGGCGCGGGCACATTGCAAGGGTCTGCAGGCGTCATCGAGATGACGGCAAGGGCCAGGTGGAACGGCCCCAATGCAAAGCAGACGGGGTCGGGCACATCTTCGACGACGAGCCCCAGGAGCACCGTGCAGCTCGACGGGTTCCTGAAGACCGCAACCAGGCGGTCCACAGTGTGCAGTTGCGGCGGCCCCGTTTTTTTGTTGCGGTCTGGTACAGGGGGTCCCAATAAGGATGGAGATCGACTCGGGGTCGTTGTACTCCATCGTCTCCCACAGGGAATTTCTGCGTATTCCCCCAAAGTCATGCCCCAAGCTGAAGGCCCTTAAGACTAATTTGTGGGATGTTCAGGGCAAAGGTATACCAGTGTTGGGGGTGGGAGAGTTCAAGGTTCAGTTTAAAAGGCGCTCCGCGCAGTTGCCCCTAGTAGTTCTAAAGGAAGGGTCCTGCTGTCTCCTGGGTACACAGAGGTTCAGGCCCCTAGGAGTTTTCATTGGAGGCATACACGCCGTGCAGGCTGACCCGATCACGGAGGTGTGTAACGCACACCCTGCCGTTTTTGAGAAGGGACTAGGGAAGTTCAAAGGGCCCCCAGTTTCTTTCAAATTGGACCCCGACATTCGACCCATCAGGATGAAGCCAAGAAGAGTGCCTTTCGCACTAAAGGACAAAACAGAGACTGAACTGGACAAATTGGTGGGTCAGGGGATTCTGGTGCTGGTGGACTCCGCCGAGTGGGAAACCCCCATTGTCACAGCACTGAAGGCTAACGGGGAGGTCAGAATCTGCGCTGACTACAAGTGCACGATTAACAAGGCAATTCGCCCAAATGCGTATCCGGTACCGGTGGTAAGCCACCTGCTTGCAACCCTGCATGGGGGGAGGTGTTTCGCCAAACTAGACTTGGCCCAGGCATACCAACAATTGTTGGTAACCCCAGTTACAGCCACCGCCCAGACAATTGTGACCCACAAGGGAACTTTTAAAGTGACGCGCCTCCAATTCGGCATAAATTCGGCTCCGGGGATCTTTCAGTCGCTCGTAGAAAGATTGTTAAAAGGGCTCCCAGGTGTTTTCCCTTACTTTGATGACATTCTGATAACAGCAGGAGGGGAGCAGGAATTGGCCAAGAGGTTAGACCAGGTACTAACAGTGTTTGAAAAAGCGGGGCTCAGGCTGAGAAAGGATAAATGCGTATTTTTTTGCTGAAGAGGTAGAGTTTCTGGGTTTTCGAATAACCCCTGAGGGCATTAAACCAGCTGAGTCCAAGGTAGCGGCAGTGAAAGATGCTTCTCACCCCACCACCAAGCCCGAATTGCAGTCCTTCCTAGGACTCCTAAATTTCTATCACTCTTTCCTCCTGGGAAAGGCGTCCGTTGCGGAACCGTTGCATAGATTACTCAAAAAGGATGCAGCTTGGCGGTGGGGGGACAGTCAGGAATGGGCATTCCGGGGGCTCAAACAGCTTCTATCTTCCGAGGCTGTGTTGACCCACTTCGACCCAAAGAAACCCGTTGTGCTGGTCTGCGATGCCTCACCAGTGGGGGTGGGGGCAGTCCTCTGCCACGTGCTAGAGAGCGGGCGAGAAGCCCCAGTGGCATACTACTCGAGATCCCTGTCCAAGGCAGAGCGCAACTACGCGCAAACTGACAGGGAGGCCCTAGCGATCGTTGCAGGAACCAAGAAGTTCCACGACTTTCTCCATGGCAGACCATTCAAAGTCATGACCGACCACAAGCCCCTCTTAGGAATGTTCACTACAGAAAAGCCAACCCCACAGATCTTGTCCCCAAGAATGCTGCGATGGGCGATCTTCCTCAACGCGTACCAGTACGCACTGACCTACCGCCCCGGCAAGGAGATTAGTCATGCCGATGCCCTTTCCAGGTCACCCCTCCCACAGGCAGGGGATTCCGAGTGCGAGGTAGAACAGGACCGCCAGGTGCTCCTGATTGAAGCCCTAGAGTCACCCCCAATCCTGCCAGCTGAGATCGCCAAGGCTACGGCGAAAGACAAGTCATTGACCCTAGTCAGTTCATGGGTACAGAAAGGCTGGCCAGCAAGCTCCCCTACGGAGGAATTCAGGATTTACGGTAGGCGGAGAGACGAGCTCTCCCTAGAAAGGGGCTGTTTACTCTGGGGGCAGCGAGAAGTAATCCCCGAAGTTCTGAGGTCCCGGGTGCTCAATATGCTGCATATCAGCCACCCGGGAATCGTGCGCACCAAGGCACTAGCTAGGAGTTACGTCTGGTGGCCCAAACTGGACACAGATATAGAACACATGGTAGGCACTTGCGAGAGCTGCCAGAGCACCCGCCCTGAGGAGTCCCGACTTCCGCACAGAGAATGGGACACGGCCCGGGGTCCATGGTCACGCTTACATGTGGATTTTGCGGGTCCTTTCAGAGGTACCCTTTTCCTCATAATAGTGGACTCCTACTCCAAGTGGTTGGAGGTAATTCCAATGGCCAGTACATCGTCAGCTGCAACGATTAAGCAATTACACAAGGTATTCAGCTGTTTTGGTTTACCTGACGTACTTGTGAGCGACAACGCCACAACTTTCATGTCAGCAGAGTTCCAGGGCTTCATAGAGATTAATGAAATTCACTGCGGCCCCATTTCACCCCGCTACAAATGGTCAAGCGGAACGCCTGGTGCGAACAATGAAGGACGCACTGCGTAGGATGGGCCCCGGGGAATTGAACCTGCAGCTCTGCCAATTCCTGTTAAGGTACCGAGTAACCCCTTTAGTGTCAGGGCTCTCGCCCGCCGAGCTCCTCATGCGGAGGAAACCCGCCACGATTCTCTCAAGGTTAGACCCAACCAGGGTGGAGGACATGGGTAGAAACATAGAAACGGGGGGCACCAAGAGTTTTGAGATCGGCCAGCCAGTACATTGCCGAAACTACGCGGCTGGAGGCCCGACTTGGGTACCGGGAATAGTGGTCGGGCAGATGGGGCCAGTATCCTACAATGTCGAGACAGGCACAGGGCTCCTCTGGAGGAGGCACGCCGACCAACTCAGAGGCAGAGTAGTGGAAAGGCAAGACGTGAATGACCAAAGGGAGCAGTCAGCGTTAGGGTTCTCCCCCACCCGCTTATCCCAAGGGGGAGACACAGGCCACAGGGGGGAGGGAAATGATACAAACCGGCATTCTTTGGACACGCCGGGTAACAGGGACAATTTAGAAGAGAGAGATTTCGAGGAATTGTTAGATTTTGAGTTAGGGGACCGGGGGGGGTTCGGAGTGGTCCCCCACACATCCAAGCGAGGAGTGGGGGTTTTCTTTAGTCCCTGGAGCCCCCGGTCTCACATCCCTGGAGTTTACTCCCACACCTAGACCTCCCCAATCCCCGGCTCGCGACTCGCAGCCAACCGCTAACGAGTCATGTTCCTCCAATGCAGGAACTCCGGCCCGGAGTGCGGCCACCCCTCGCCCAAAGCGAACGTGCGGAAAGCCTCAATGGCTAAAGGACTTCGTCCTCACCTAGGGGGGAGGGATGTTATGTACTGAATGGTTTGTGACAAGTACCCCTTTAACGGATTGTATCCGACAATTGTATCTACTGTAAGCAATCATTGACTCATTGTAACAAGCTGTTAAGAACAATGCTGCTCCTGCAATAGCAGCGTTGGCCACAGGATACTCATTCACCTGAATACCTGAAGGGCAGGAAACTACTGCCGCACTGCATCTGGAGAAGATGGGTGTGACGTCCCCATGACGTCACACGGACAGTAACCAATGAACTATCACCCGGGCTATTCAAAATGTACTATAAATAAGGCTGTTTGGTCCACCTGTATTCTATGTTCACTCTGACTACAATGCAATAAAGTCTGGTTTTAGCCCTTACTGCGGCTCCTGCTTGTCTTCTGTGCAAGACACCAAAGCGTCTTAGGCACTTGAGCCACAACATTAATATAACTAATTGTAATACTATGAAATAAGGGCATGAAAATTTGTGTTGGGAAAATCTCCTTGGAAATCAATTTACTTCAGTCAAGTTCATACCCCACAACTGATTTCACAGAAAAATCAGCGCACCTTCCAGGTTAATATGCAAACTGAGCACTGAGCAGCAGATACCTCGTGGATCCAGGAAAGTTTGTTCTTTTCATGAAATATGGGTTATGTAAGTTACTATAATTGTTATCAGCTAAAATGGATACAGATATTAGACTTCTACATCATGTGCAGCCTTTCAAATTGTTAGCCTTTTTCAAAAGGTATAGGCCAGTGACGGAGAACCGTGCCACTCCAGGTGTTCTTGAACTTCAATTACCAGAAGACCAAGTCAGCACTCCTGCTGATCAGGGCTTCTGGGAATTGAAGTTCCAGAACACCTGGAGTGCCAAGGTTCGCCATCACTGGATAGGCCATAAGCCAAAGAACATAAAGAAGGCCAAGAATCAATACATACTGTGGTCTCCATTTTTACTGTGATAGTCCTTATTGCTGAAGAGGCAAGCAACTTTCCAAATCCTGAACATCTTGTTGCTTCTTCATCACCAGGGACAATATTTTAGGTAGCTTATCACTTCATCAAAATAAGCAAACATGTGTTTCCCCATGTTAAGAAAAACTAGACCCATATCTGTCAACCTTCCCGATTTGGCCGAAATTACCCCGTAAATTGATGTCGATTGACGTCATAACCCGGCCCCCGCTGCCAAAACCCCATAATTTGGCAGTGGGGGAAACGCTTTCCGCGCATGCGCGGAAGGGTTTTACCCCTTCCACGCATGTGCGGAAGCGCTATGTCGCTTGCGTAAGGGCTGCGCAAGCGGCGTAGTGCTTCCGCGCATGCGTGGAAGGGGTAAAACCTTTCCACGCATGCGTGGAATGCGACCGGCGCACAAGCGATGTGCACAGGTCCCGTTTTTCCGGAGCCGCGGGTTGACAGGTATGACTAGACCCCATGTTAAGGAAGACTAGACTGTAGTCTATTTGAAATAGAACAGAAGAAAGAAACAGTTGTCACGAATACTTCCTTTGTTACTATGGCTGTTGCTTTAGTACAATTTGTTATTATGCATTTCCAACACATACATCATTAGTATCTCTATACATACCACCAACACAAACACTTCCCTGGGAAGGGTATTCCAAAGAGAAGCCATTCTGTTTTAGGTACTAAGCATTATATTTCGCTGATACCCTGCTGGCATAAAGTCCATTCACTGAGTACCACAAGCAGCTCTGTTCAGCTGTTGTAGTATTTGCAGTATTTGATCCTTGGGAAGAGAGGCTATGGATGTAGATGGACCTCGGTGGCTAAAAAAACAGAGAGACTGGTGGGGAATGTCCTTGGAAGATGTTCCAATGAGTTAAGAACAGGGAGATTAATGTAATGCTGTACTTTGTTTTAGTGTTTATTTTACTGTTGTGAACCGCCTTGAGTTGCCCGTTGGGGAAGAAAGGCGGTATAGAAATAAACCTAATAAACATAAACATAAACATAAACATAAACATAAACATAAACATAAACATAAACATAACAATAATAACAATAATAACAATAATAACAATAACAACAATAACAACAACAGCAACAGCAACAACAACAGCAACAACAACAGCAACAACAACAGCAACAACAACAACAACAACAACAACAACAACAACAACAACAATAACAATAATAATAATAATAATAATAATAATAATAATAATAATAATAATAATAATAATAATAATAATAATAATAATAATAATAATAATAATAGCCAATATCCGGAATGGATACGGCAATTGAAGAATTATTTGATGGTTTGAACATGCTTAGAGGAGAATGCCTAGCCTTGACCAATCCACTGTTGCTTTCACCACATGATTGCCCCAAGTGAAGAAGAAATGTTCCAGTTTGTATACAATTACAAGCTAACAAAGAAAGAAGCAAACAAACAAATCTTGGAAAATTTTGAGTTCTTGCTTGCAAGGTGAGCTTACATGTGAGCAGAAATGTCCCTTTGGATTAAATAATGACTCCATGAAGGATGCAACAGTGGTTTGTGATCTGATGCCCCTCCCCCACAAGCATGTTAAAACTTCCAGACTCTAAGATGCCTGAATAGGGCTATAATTGCTTGCGTTTCACTGGCATAATGGATGATAGTTTGGATGTTGAAAATGTAGCAACTGTCTTCATATTTAGCTGAACAGGTAGCATTTTCAATATGGAAAATATTCTATTAGTTTTTTGTAACTAGTGAATATGTGGGCCAGAAAACAGCTTATGACAGCATATTAAAGCTAATTAACAAGGTGTTGGCTGCTTTCCTGATCATATGCCAGTCACACGACCAGTTGCACAAAGGGCACCTCTTTAATTATCTGCAATTTACTTTTTGATATACAGTGATACCTCATACAACGTCCAAACTTGGTTCCACAAGTTTGGACTTTATATGGATTTGGACTTTGTATGAGGCATGCAAAATCCTAGCTGCGGTGCCTCATACAACGTCCAAATCCTTGCTGCAATGCCTCATACAACGTCTTTTCCATAGAGATACATTGTACTGTAACAGCACAGACTTCAGGGCAAAGTCAAGGAAACAGACAGGAAACTGACAGAACTTGAAGAAATCATTGCCTAAAGGCTAAAAACATTACAAAAACTTGTCAAATAACCGTGATTGTCCAAGAACCTGAAAAAATCCCAGGAATGCTTCTAAAAATTCTGATGAAAAATTTCAAAAAAATTCAAAATCGTGCTCAAAACCACTCCTAAACACTCTTTGCCTCATGCAAAACCCACAAGAGCAATGCACGCATGTATCCTACCTTTTATACTGCCCAGGCACAATGCAACATGGGAAAACCCCAATGCCTCATACAAAGTCGCACGACTTTGTATGAGGCAACTTTTTTCAAGGAATTAGGCGATGTTGTATGAATCTGATGTTGTATGAAGCGGACTTTGTATGAGGTATTACTGTATGTGATTTCTATTACTATACAGTACAATAAAATTGCAATACGATTCTGGTCATAAGAACATAAGAACAGCCTTGCTGGAACAGGCCACAGCCCATCCAGTCCAGCATTCTGTCTCACACAGTGGCTCACCATTTCCTTCAGGGTATTCCCAATCAGATGCCTTCACCTGCTTAGGATTCCCTGGAAATGATATTGAGAGATATCCTGCCTATCTCTCCAACCCGGAGGTTGTCCTTAAGTATCCATAATTATAGCCATTGATACTCTTGTCCTCCATGAACTTGTCTAATCCTTTCTTGAAGCTGTCAAGACTGACAGCTGTCACCACTTCTTCTGGCAGGGAGTTCCATAGACCAGTAATCCTCTGGGTGAAAAAGTACTTTCTCTTATTTGTTTGAGAACTAGTACCCAAAAGTTTCATGGAGTGTCCCCTAGTTCTAGTGTTGTGCGATAGGGAAAACAGTTTTTCCTTATCTACTTTGTCCACACCGTGCATGATTTTATAAATTTCAATCAGGTCACCTCTTAGACGTCGTCGTTCAAGAGTGAAGAGGCCCAACCGTTGCAGCCTCAGATGGTAAGGAAGGTGTTCCAGTCCCTAATCATTCTGGTTGCCCTCCTCTGCACTTTTTCCAGCTCCATAATATCCTTCTGGAGGTATGGCGACCAGAACTGTACACAGTATTCCAGATGGGGCCTCACCATAGATTTATAAAGAGGCAAAATGACACTTGCTGACTTATTTTCTATACCCTTCCTAATGATCCCTAGCATTGAGTTTGCTTTTTTCACTGCTGAGGCACACTGGGTTGGCACCTTCATTGAGTTGTCCACCAGGACACCAAGGTCCCTTTCCTGGTTTGTCGCAGAGAGTTCAGACCCCATCAGTTTATAAATGTAATTGGGGTTCTTTGCCCCAACATGCATCACTCTGCACTTACTAGTGTTGAAGCTCATTTGCCACTGTTCTGCCCACTCCCCCAGTGTCAAGAGATCCCTCTGGAGCTCCTCACAATCTCTCACAGTTTTCACTACCCTGTATAATTTAGTGTCGTCAGCAAATTTGGCTACCTTGCTTTTTACTCCTACCTCTAGATCATTTATGAAGAGGTTGAAAAGCAGGGGTCCCAGTACTGAACCTTGGGGGACCCCACTCTTTAATTCCCTCCACTTAGTGTCCATTTAGTGCTACCCTCTGTTTCCTGTCCCTTAGCCAGTTGCTGATCCAGGACAAGACCTGTCCCTTTATTCCATGACCGGTAAGTTTATTCAAGAGCCTTTGGTGTGGGACCTTGTCAAAAGCCTTCTGAAAGTCCAGATAAACAATGTCAACTGGATCCCCCTTATCCACATGCTTGTTGACACTCTCAAAAAATTCCAACAGATTAGTGAGGCATGATTTGCCCTTGCAAAAGCCATGTTGGCTCTCCTTTAGCAGCGCCTTCTCTTCTATGTGCCTATTAATTCTATCTTTTAGGATGGTTTCCATCACTTTACCTGGGACACATGTCAAACTGACAGGTCGGTAATTTCCTGGATCACCCCTGGATCCTTTTTTGAAAATTGGTGTTACATTCGCTACCTTCCAATCATCAGGCACAAAGCCTGATTTGAGGGAAAGATTATATATTTTGGCTAGGAGATCAGCAATTTCATCTTTAAGTTCCCTGAGAACTCGTGGATGGATGCCATCTGGTCCTGGTGATTTGTTAGTGTTTAGTTTAACAAGACATGCAAGGACCTCCTCCCTGGTTATTTCTATCTGGCTTAATTCTTCAGTTTCCCTCCCTACGAAGATAGGCTCTGTTTGGGGCATGTGGCCTGTCTTCTTCAGTGAATACTGAAGCAAAGAATTCATTGAGTCTCTCTGCAATCTCTGTTTCCTCTTTAATAACCCCTTGCCTTCCATTGTCATCTAATGGTCCAATGGCCTTCCTAGTTGGGTTCTTACTTCTAATGTACTTAAAGAAGTCTTTGTTATTTCTCTGAGTATTTTTAGCTATACACTCCTCAAAGTCTTGCTTTGCTTTCCTGATTGTTGCCTTGCATTTGTTCTGCCAGAATTTATGTTTCTGCCTGCTGTCCTCATTCGGACAAGCCTTCCATCTTCTAAATGAGCTTTTCTTGCTCTTGATCACTTCCCGAACAGCTCCTGTAAGCCACATTGGAGTCCTCTTGGACCTGGCAGTGCCCTTTTTCCTTTTGGGTATGCATTCCAATTGAGCCTCTGTTATTGTTTTTGTAAACAGCCTCCATGCCTCTTGGAGTGTTTGGACTCTCTCAATTTTCCCTTTCAGCTTCTTTTTTACTAGTTTCCTCATCTTTGGGAAATTTCCTTTTTGAAAATTTAAGGTCTCTGTGTTAGATTTTATCAGTGACTTGCGGTCTATGATCAAGTTAAACATAATTGAGTTGTGGTCACTGTTCCCTATTGGATCAGTCACATTAACATCTTGCACCAGATCCTGAGTAATACTCAAGTCAAGGATTCTTGTACCTCTAGTTGGGTCTTCAACCATCTGTCCCAGGGAACAATCATTTAGCATATCTAGGAACTTTATCTCTTTATCATGTGCTGAACAACAGTTCACCCAGTCTATGTGAGGGTAATTGAAGTCCCCCATTATAACCAGGCTTCCCTTCTTGGATGCCTCCTTTACAACATTCTCCAACTGCCAGTCTCCCTCAAGAGTTTGGGTCGGAGGCCGATAGTATATGCCTACTGTTAGACCATCCTTGTGGCCTGGTACTCTTACCCACAGAGCTTCTAATGGTGACTCCAAATCACCTAGATATTCCAATTCATACGATTTTATCACTTCTTTGACATACAAGGCCACACCACCTCCCATTTGCCCCTTCCTATCCTTCCTGTACAGTTTGTAGCCTGGGATAACTGTATCCCATTGGTTATCATCCGTCCACCAGGTTTCAGTGATACCAATAATATCAATATTCTTATCTATTGCTAAGTATTCCAGCTCCCCTATTTTGTTCCGGAGGCTTCTGGCATTTGTATACAAGCATTTATATATGCTTTTCTGACACAGTCTTTTGTGTCCAGTTGCATTGTTAGACTGCCTCTTGCATCCTTCTGCTAGAATGCTAGTGACTAGCTCCTCGCTCTGCTCAGTAATTTTTGCATCCTCCTCACTACCCAAGTACACACTTTCCCGAACCGGATGCTGCCCAGCTCCTGTCGGCTTTCCCCCAGTTATCAGTTTAAAAGCTGCTCTGCAGCCTTTTTGATGTTGAGTGCCAGCAATCTGGTCCCATCATGGTTCAAATGCAACCCATCCCTCCTGAACAGATTTGGCTTGTCCCAAAATGTTCTCCAGTTCCTGACAAATCTGAAACCCTCCTCTCGACACCACCGCCTCATCCACGCATTGAGGCTTCTGAGCTCTGCCAGGCAGGTAGGTCCTGCACGAGGGACAGGCAGCACTTCTGAAAATGCTACCTTGGAAGTCCGGGACTTCAATCTTCTTCCTAACAACCTGAATTTGGCTTCCAGGACAGACCGCTTGGCCTTCCCAACATCATTGGTACCAACGTGTACCATGACAACTGGCTCGTTCCCAGTTCTCTCTAACAATCTATCTAGATTTCTTGTGATGTCTCCAACTGGTCAAAGATTAAAATGACAATAAAAATAGGTATAAATTTTGGACATTTATTGTCAACTGCAATTTGTATTCGAGAATGCATTTTTTTTCCTGAAGCAGGAAAAATGTCATTGGCGTTAATTTGTTTAAGGTGGATCCCAGCTTGCCATGACCCAGACACTATGATCACGGAACCATCTCCTGCGACATATATGAAATGAGACATGCAGGTTTTAACACCGGGATGATATTATCAAAGTGCGCCTTCACAGCCAGTCCATTAGGCATGGCCTATTCTGTCTTCATGACCATTAGCAATCAGACTTCCTCCTCCGCTCATTTTGCCATTGGGCCAATATGATGGTTTCCAGTGGTATTTCCTCCATTGAGGGGACCATCATCCCATTACCCATTTATACAAAAGTTATAATGAATCTGATTCACAACATTAAGGACAAATTACGCAGCATGTTTTCAACACTTCCTTACCCCACCCCATTTTAAAAAATGAAATAAAGTAAAACCCCGATTTACACATGCCCCAAGTTACATAAAATTCAATTTACATAATGATTTTGTGCTAAAACCATGTCCCGATTTACATAACATGATTTCCTATGGGTTTGCTTCAATTTACATTAAAAATTCATTTTTCCTATTGGTTTTGCTTCGAGTTACGTGATAAAAATATTTTTTCCTATGGGTTTGCTTCGAGTTACGTGATAAAAACCAATTTAAGCAAAAGCCTACTGAACTGACTTTTTATGTAAGTAAGGGTTTTACTGTACTAAGGCTTTAGCTAACTAGTGACTCAGCAAACAGCTGTATTATAACAGACAACAACATTTAATGCCAGCAATGTGTGTCCTAGTTTGGTGTATGCAAACCAAGACACAGGACACAGCCTCGGGCTGGGTTAACTCAGGTTTATTGCATCGTGGGCAGAGGGAACATGAGGTAATGGCGGATCGATAGCTCTTTATATACAGCAGTAATACATTTGAACGTGGTGCCATGGTAGCCCATTGGCTACTGTCTGCGTGACGTCATTGCAGGTCACGCCCTTCTTGTCCAGGTGTAGGTGGTGGCGGGAAAACTTCCCGCGCTGTTGCCTTTGATGAGTTCGGACCAAGAGAGCTTGGACGCTCGCTGCTGCCAGCTGGTGGTCATTAGCTCGCGTCCTATTACAGGGTTTATATGATACAGCTGAAGGTTACATTGTTGCTATAGGCAAGGTTACATTGGCTCAGATACATTGTAATCCATGTGTACAATAAAACCATCAGAACACAACACCCCTCCCCCCTAGGACGAGACAAGGTCTCGAGCCCACACTTAAACACACTCCCCCCCCTTAGGAGACAAAGTCTCTCAGCCAAGATGGCTTATTTCGAACACGCTGGGGTCTCGATGCGGGCTGCCTCTCCCCGGGTTTGCTACCTTCTCTTTGTCCCCTGGTTTCCTGTCCTGTAATATGAGAGGGAGACTCGTTAGTGACTTGCCGCGGCTCCGCGGCGTTGTTGGGAGGTGTGCTCTTTCTTAGGGGGGAACCGGGGGCACTGGGGGCTAACGAAAAACCCCTCTTCTCGCTTGGATGGGTGGGGGAACACTCCTGAAAACCCCCCCGGCTCGCAAAATCAAAATCAAAATCACAATCGGGGGCAGCGGTCGCGAACTCCTCTCCCCCTTCCCCGGCCCCTGATAAGACTGGCGTATCAAAAGGATATGAGTCGGGGCCGCTGCTACTGCTTCCTTCCCCCCTTGCTTGGGACTGTTGTCCACTGCTGTCTCCCCCTTGGGCTAAGCGGGTGGGGGAGAACCCTAACGCTGAATCCTGTTGCTGAGCTCCACTGACTGGCCCACTCACTCGGTGCCTCAGTTGGTCAGCGTGCCTCCTCCAGAGGAGGCCGGTGGTCGTCTCGACCCGGTACGACACTGGCCCCGTCTGTTCTACAACCGTCCCTGGCACCCAGGCTGGCCCTGCGCTGGAATAGTTCCTGCAGTGAACAGGGTCACCAGCGGCGAAACCTTTCGAGACTGCCAACCCTACGTTTTTCCCTTTATCCTCGACTCTCGTCGGGTCTAGTCTGGACAGGATCGTGGTCAGTTTTCGCCGCATCAAGAGCTCTGCCGGCGAGTAGCCTGACGCTAAGGGGGTTACCCTATACGCTAAGAGGAACTGGCATACTTGGTGATTCAGGTCCCCCGGGCCCATGCGCCGCAGCGCGTCCTTTGTTGTACGCACTAGTCGTTCCACTTGGCCATTCGTGGCCGGGTGAAACGGTGCGGATGTGACATGCCGAATGGCGTTTGCCTCCATGAAGGCTCCGAACTCAGCGGAGGTGAAACAACTAGCGTTATCGCTGACTAAAGTGTCGGGTAAACCGAACGTGGAAAAGACTCTCCTTAGCCGGCTAATTGTCGTGGCGGAGGACGTGCTCTTTACTGGGATAACCTCCAGCCACTTGGAGAACGCATCTACCACCAGGAGAAACATGGTTCCTCGGAACGGGCCAGCGAAATCCACGTGCACTCTGGACCACGGCCCCCTTGCTGTGTCCCACTCCCTATGCGGGAGACGGGCCGCCTCAGGTCGGGATCCCTGGCAAGCCTCGCAAGTGCCGACCATGTGCTCAATGTCCGCGTCCAGCTGAGGCCACCAGAAGTAACTCCGGGCTAGCGCCTTTGAACGAACTATGCCCGGGTGGCTGACGTGCAGCAGTTCGAGCACCCTCGTCCGCAGGGGCGCAGGGACCACCACCCGTTGGCCCCACAGAAGGCACCCCCTCTCTAGGGACAACTCTAGCTTTTTCCTAAAGAATGGGTCGAACTCTGTACTCGGGGACGAAGCCGGCCACCCCTTCTGCACCCAGGAACTAACTTTCTCCAGCGTCCTGTCCTTGCCTGTCGCCCTAGCAATGTCGGCTGGTACTAGTGGGGGTGCGTCTAAAACCTCAATTAGCAACACCTGGCGGTCTCTTTCTGCTCTCGCCTTTTGGTCCGCCGACAAGGGCAGAGGGGATCTCGAAAGCGCATCAGCATGGCTGATCTCCTTTCCGGGCCTGTACTCCAACTCATGTTGGTACGCGTTGAGGAAAATAGCCCATCGCAGCATTCTCGGGGACAGGATCTGTGGCGTGGGCTTGCTTGCCGTGAAAATCCCTAACAGCGGCTTGTGATCGGTCACGATTTTGAACGGGCGGCCATACAAAAAATCGTGAAATTTTTTGGTCCCCGCTACTATTGCTAACGCTTCCCTGTCGGTTTGTGCGTAATTTCGCTCCGCTTGGGACAGGGACCTTGAGTAAAACGCTACCGGGGCCTCCCTTCCGTCCTCCAACACGTGGCAAAGCACCGCCCCCACCCCCACCGGGGATGCATCACAGACTAGGACCACTGGCCGTTTGGGGTCGAAGTGCGTCAGGATTGCCTCAGATGTTAGGAGTTGCTTTAGCTCCTTGAACGCCCTCTCGTGCTCGTCACCCCACATCCATGGCTCCTCCTTTTTAAGTAACCGATGGAGCGGTTCGGCCACGGACGCCTTCCGCGGGAGGAATGTATGGTAAAAATTGAGGAGCCCCAGGAAAGACTGTAGCTCGGTTTTGGATGTGGGGCGAGGGGCCTTTTTAATGGCTGCTACTTTGGATTTAGACGGCTTAATCCCCTCGGGTGTGATCCGGAACCCTAAAAACTCGACCTCGGTTTCGAAAAAAACACATTTGTCCTTCCTCAATCTCAGCCCCGCTTTCTCGAACACGGTCAGTACTTTGTCCAACCTTTTCGCCAGTTCAGCCTCACTCCCCCCTGTTATCAACACGTCATCAAAATAAGGCAACACCCCCTCCAGGCCCTTTAGGAGGCGTTCCACGAGCGATTGAAAAAGGCCGGGTGCCGAGTTCACGCCGAACTGTAACCGCGACACCTGGAACGCTCCCTTATGTGTAACTATCGTTTGTGCCGCGGCCGTGGCGGGGGTCACTGGAAGTTGCTGATAGGCTTGTGCCAAATCGAGTTTAGCGAAACACTTTCCCCCATTTAGCCTGGCCAAAAGGTGGCTGATCACTGGCACCGGGTATGCATTAGGGCGGATCGCCTTGTTAATTGTACACTTATAATCAGCGCAAATGCGCACCTCCCCGTTAGCCTTTAGAGCCGTTACAATTGGAGTTTCCCACTCCGCGGAATCAACAGGAATAAGAATCCCCTGGCCCACCAGTTTGTCCAGTTCCGCCTCTATCTTGTCCTTGAGTGCGAACGGCACCCTGCGTGGTTTGAGTCTTATCGGGCGGACCTCCGGGTCTATGTCGAAAGCTACAGGGGGTCCCTTGAACTTTCCGAGTCCTTTCTTAAAAACGGCGGGATGCGCATCGCAAACCGCTTGTATTGGGTCCCCCCCCACGGTATGCACCCCCCCTATGAACAAACCTAAGGGCTGAAACCACTGTGTCCCTAGGAGGCTACAGCTTCCCCCTTTGAGGACAACTAGGGGCAGTTCCGCAGAATGTCTCTTAAAATTGACCCGAAATTTCCCGACCCCCAACACCGGAATGCTGTTTCCCTGTACGTCCCGTAGTGTGGACCTCAACGCTTTAAGCTTGGGCCGCACGTGGGGGTCGATTTTCAGGAACTCTTTCTGGGGAATTATGGAATAGGAGGACCCCGAGTCAATTTCCATCTTAATAGGGGCCCCTTGTACTAATACCTCAACGAAGTAATGGGACTGTCCCGCGGACACGCTGAACACTGAGGCGTCGTCCTCGCTGCCGTCCGAGACGCGGCCCACGTCGTCCTGCTTCCTCGTGGTCTGGGCGCCATCTTTGGGCCTCGCTGGACGGTCCGGTCTGGCCGCGCGGTCTTGTGACTGCCTCCGGCCCTCTTTCCGCTTTCGGCACGCCTTGGCGATGTGCCCCCGACGGCCGCAGGTGTAACACTCGGCCTTCCTGAACGGGCATCTCGCGCGCTCGTGGGCCGCTCCGCAACCCTCGCAGCGTCGACCACCCTTCCGGACCTTCTGGACCTCCTCGCCGTCGCTGCCTTCCGTAGACGACTTTGAGGCCCGTCGAGTCGCGTGCACCGACTGTCCGGTCTTCCCGTGCACCGAATTTTCCGCCTTGCCGGCTCTAGGACGCCACTCACGCCACTGGTGCATCTCGTCCACTCCGGCATTCGTGGACTCTGCGGCTTCCGCGGCCTCTATGACCTCTGCCAGCGTGGGTGGCGGCTCCTTATTCATCAAGCTGCGCTGCACCTCCTTGTCTTTCAGGCCACACAACACGCCGTCCCTGAGGACCAACTCCAGGATATCGCCCCATTTACAGGGGGCGGCGGCTATCCTCATGGCGGCCACGAATGCCTCAACCGACTCATCCGGCGCTTGGACTCGCCTCCAAAACGCGCTCCGAGCGGGAAACATTGCCCTCGAGGGGCAGAACCGCTCTCGCAGCAGTTTCATGATGTCGCTCGCCTTAAAGTCGCTCACCTTCTTCGGAGCGATTATGCCCACCAGCGTCCGCTTGGTTTCCATCCCGAGCATTCTGGTGAGGATGGCCCTCTTCCTCTCCTCGTCTTCTCCTTTGACTCTGAGTTCCACCAGGGCATCCTGGAAATCCATCTCAAGCAGCTCCCAGTCTTGCGGTTTGGTGATGTTGAAACCGCTCTGTGCCCTGGCTGTTCCGTGGGGATCCATAATCCCACCTTCGTCGCCAATTTGGTGTATGCAAACCAAGACACAGGACACAGCCTCGGGCTGGGTTAACTCAGGTTTATTGCATCGTGGGCAGAGGGAACATGAGGTAATGGCGGATCGATAGCTCTTTATATACAGCAGTAATACATTTGAACGTGGTGCCATGGTAGCCCATTGGCTACTGTCTGCGTGACGTCATTGCAGGTCACGCCCTTCTTGTCCAGGTGTAGGTGGTGGCGGGAAAACTTCCCGCGCTGTTGCCTTTGATGAGTTCGGACCAAGAGAGCTTGGACGCTCGCTGCTGCCAGCTGGTGGTCATTAGCTCGCGTCCTATTACAGGGTTTATATGATACAGCTGAAGGTTACATTGTTGCTATAGGCAAGGTTACATTGGCTCAGATACATTGTAATCCATGTGTACAATAAAACCATCAGAACACAATACCTAGAAACATTAAAGCTAGAAGAACAGATACACTTTGAGCAGAAGGCATGAATAATTGTAGGGAACACTCTTCTCAAACAAGTTTTCTTAAGCCTTTGTATCTCTTCCACTGAATCACCAAAATGCCTGAGTATGTATCTTATGACTTGGTATCAGAAATATGAGCACAAATGAAGACAAAAGAAATAGGAATTGCACTTAAAAGTACTGTATCTTGAAGTCTGTCTTTAAAAAACAACCCAATGAAATAACAGTGTTTCAACTTTAAGTGTTTATGGAAAGCAGTTTCAATTCAGATGGGTCAAATGTCCTGACTCAGGAAACACTCAGCACTGCAATAACTGCAGTCGGCTTGGCTTTTCACCTAGTTACATGTAGCACCGCCCATATAAATGGCACTTTAATGAATACAGTATTCGGATCCCTTTTTAAGGGAGTTCACTGCAAAGAGGTGGGAGAGCCCACAATGGATCGAGGGAGTTGAGAAGAAAACCTTCCCTTCCCTAAAGTAGCCTACGCCTACTATAGACTATGGGGTCAAGCTAAGGCTTTCACAGAAAGAAAGAACATTCCAGGATTCAGTTTAACTCATCAATCACTTAAACCAATTTAAGAGCCTTTATCAGAACTTCAAATGCTATTTTAAAAAGATAATTATGATACAATCAGATGGGCATTTATCCTGCAATTTGTAATCGAGAAAAGCTAATTCATTTCCCCCCCTGCAAACGAATTATGCATGTGGTATGGTGAACCAGCCTGCCACTGATTGATGCCTGTTTGCTCCTTTTGGGCCCCTGTTGGGGGCAGGCTCGCTCACTCTTTCTTTCTTTCTTTTCTTTCTTTCTTTCTTTGCACAGCTAGAATGGCTCTGCTTTGGTATGGTTGCCATGTGTACAATCACTGGGATTGAACCAAAGTGGCTGGTAGCTGTCCCTGTGTTGAATCCACTTTATCATTTTGAGATTATCGGCAGAGGAAAAGGAAGAGGAAGTTTTCCATTTCTTTTAAATTTCTGCTAATGAGTCAATAATGCTTTGAAACAACTTTTTAAAAAGCCTGTTAAAAAGCTCTTTCAAAACATCACTGATGCATTGTGTCAATTAGCAACAGTTATAAAAATATGTAAAACTTCCTTTTCCTACTCCTCTCAGAGGTGTAGCAAGATTTCCATTTCTTAAGTTTACTAAATTGCTTAAGCAAAGCACAGAGGAGACAAAGAGAAAGCAGGCCCTTCTAGAGCAGCATTCCCCAAACTATGTTCTGCAGAACACTGGTGTTCCATATAAGGTCAATAAGAGTTTTTGCGGTTTCCCCATGCCCATCGGGCATGGAAACGGCCCTTGCAGAGGCCGCTTCAGGAGGACGCTCCTTGAGCCGCGGGCTCTGCGGGCAGCCAAGTTAAGGGGGGTGAATAAAATATAGGGTTTGATTCACCCAGTTACCGTGACCTGACCTGCGACGCTGCCAAGTAAGCAGATAGCTGACTCCTGTCAAACATTAAGTGCATAGCTCATCTCCCGGCTCGGGAAATCCCTGGCGCAAATAAGCCATGTTTGTCCCTGCCTAATCCCCAAGACAATGAGGTCCCTGAACCCGTGTTTGCCCCAGTTGATTAACTCCCCTTTGAAGAATTCCCCATTAACCTGTGTACGTGAGTGAGGTAACTTTCCTGTCAGGTGACAGCCTGCCACCGTTGTGCTTTTTTCCCTATAAATGATGTTGCCTTTTTCCAATAAAGTACTGATCTGATCTCGCTCCTGTTGCCTCGTGTTGTCATTGATCAGTCTCCTCAGGGCTCTAACGCCGCCCTAGCGGCCAGATATCGCTACAGCTGGTGACCCCGATGTGATTTACTCGTGAGTAAGAGACCCCGGAGAGGTCTACTCGTGAGTAGCGCTCCACGCGGTCCGGTTCTGCGCTTGAACCGCGACCCGCCAGCCCGGAGGATAGCGCGGCGCTCTGGTCGGCAGCCAGCCGGACAGAGAACGGCCCGCCGCGAGGCATTCCAGAGAGACATTCCTACCGCTTCCCCCCCGCTTTCGAGAGGTTTGCCATAGAGGGAAACGCGTTCCGCTCAGGGCAGGCTGTGAGCCCCTGACATCGCAGAGGCCGATAGAAGGGCCCGTGGCAGAAGGTCCACGCTCCGAGGTCTACCCCAGACACCCGACGCCCGAACCTGTTGCCTGCAAAGACGCGTCGAACTTCGTCCCGAGGAGGAAACTTCAGAGGACCATCGCAGGTAATATGGGGACTTGTTCTCATAGACCAAGTCCGTCCGCTAGCCAAAGAACTCGGGAGCAAGAGTTCATAATCCTGGCCAGGGTTTTTAATTTCCGATTTCACAGCAGGGAGCTAGCGAGACTTTTGGCGTACCTCAGGGAACACTGCCTACTTTACCCAGAAGTAGGTACGTTAACCCTGAAGCTCTGGGATCAGATAGGAGACTGCATTCAGCAAACCCCGAAAGCTCCAGGAGGGATAGTCCGCACATGGCGGAAATGTAGGAGACTCTTAGAGCAGATCGAGCCAGTCCGGGTAGAAGCGGAAGAACCCCCGTTAGAGAAGCCATCAGGCATGCCAGTCGAGCCGACTGCGCCCGCCGCACTCTATCCGACATTCAAGTATCAGCAGAGTAGCGCAGGGAGCCTTCCCGCGGTGACAGCTGCAGACGTCACCGAGGGAACGCAAGGAATGAGAGGCGCTGGCGCTTCTCTGACAGCCCCAGGTTCCCTAGTCGTGAAGAGTGCCCTTCAGCGCACAGCTGAGATAGAACTCAAGAAGGGGGAATTGCCAGTTGAACAGCTAGCTGAACTCAGACAGATTTGTCCCATCCGCTTGGAGATGGACGCGCTCACGGGCGCACAGCAGATAGTACACTCCCCAGTCCCGTACAAGCTCCTCATGGCTTTGCGGAAGGCAATCTCAGAGACAGGGCTCCAAAGTCGTTTTACGAGGGGCACGCTTCAGCAAGTGTGCGAGACCACCATGTGGATTCCTCATGATTGGAAAGCCGTCATGAGGATGATGCTTACCCCCAGCCAGTACATGATTTGGGACAGCGAGTTCCGCCTAGAGGCGCAAGCTCGGGCTGCCAGGATGGGAGGCGCGGTAATCCCTGACCAGCTGTATGGTTCAGGTGCCTTTGAGTCCATCAACGCTCAAATCAACTTGCCTCTCGCCACCCTAGAGATGTCAGCCGAGGCTGCCTATAGGGCATACTTCAAGGTCCCAGCGTCTGGCAAAACGGCCAAAAACTACACCGCCATTAAGCAGGGAGCCCAAGAGCCCTACATGGACTTCATCAATCGCCTGGAAGAAGCAATTAGCAGGCAGATTGACAATGAGCAAGCCCAGGAAGAGCTCATGATTAAGCTAGCCAAAGACAACGCCAACTTGGACTGCCGTAAAATCCTGCAGTCCCTGGGCAATCGCCCTGACATAACCTTAACGGACATGATTCGAGCATGCTCCGACGTTGGCACAGACTCCTACAAGATGGGTCTGCTAGCGGCAGCGGTGCAGGGGGGAAGAAGATCCAATGGCAAGAACAAAGGGGCATGCCACACTTGTGGCAAGGTCGGTCACTTCGCTAGGGAGTGCCGATCCAAGGGAGGCGGACAAAAGTCCGGCCGTCCCAAGGCTCCGAACACCCCCTGCCCGAAGTGCAAGAAAGGCTATCATCGGGCCAGGTTTTGTCCGAGTTCGGGAAACCGGAATCCGGGCACGTCTCTGGCCCCAGTCCAAACAGAGGCTTCCCTCACCCAGATCCAGAACTCCCCAGACCTAGACTAGAGTCTAGGCACATCCCAGGCACTGCGAGGGCACAGGCCAGCCCCAAGGGCAGCACGGGGCTAGAGTTGACTTGCCAGGCGGACGTTACATGCGACCTGCCGGGCACAGTCTATCTAGTCGACACCCAGTACATGGGACCCCTGCCCAGAGGCTTTATAGGTTTAGTTTTGCCCCGTAGTGTAGCTGGAGCACGCGGAATTTTCATAATTCCAGGAGTCATTGACTCGAATTTTTCAGGCATTCTCCAGGTCCAGCTTTGGGCGCACCTGCCCCAAACAATCCACAAGGGAGACACATTAGCGCAACTGATCATGGTTCCTTGTCACTCGCCAGCAGGCAGCCAGGGAAGGCTCAGGGACAGCTCAGAGTCCGGTTCAGCAGACCGCTCGAGCGCGAGTGAGGCAGTGCAAGGATACCAGGTCTTAGCGACAGTGGAGACCAACATTGAGTGGAAGCAGCGCCCCGTTATCGAGGTATTTTTGAACAAAAGGGTGTTCTCAGGGTTACTCGATACCGGAGCGGATGTGTCAGTGATAAGCAGGAGCCAGTGGCCAAGAGAGTGGGCCATTGAGCCGGTCTCCGATGTGTGGGGGGTAGGAGGCGTCCAGGAAGCGTTCAGGAGCCGAGAGTGGGTAGAAGTCACAATCCCAAGGGCTGACGGCACAGCGGTAATTCGGCCGCACATTCTTGACGTGCACATCAACCTTTGGGGGCGAGACATTCTGCAGCAGTACGGTGCTACGCTTACCTTTGGGTAATGGCGTTGCCACTTAAATGGCTCACCGACACTCCGGTATGGGTAGAACAATGGCCGGTAGTGGGAGAGAAATTAGTTGCCCTCAAGCAGCTAGTTAAGGAACAGCTAGACGCAGGACACATAGAACAGTCCACAAGCCCCTGGAATTCGCCAATTTTTGTGATTAAGAAGAAGTCGGGGAAGTGGCGACTCCTCCACGATCTCAGAGAGATCAATAAATGCATCCAGCCGATGGGTCCGCTTCAATGCGGCATCCCAAATCCTAATATGATTCCCGAGGGGTGGGAGATCCTAGTTGTAGATCTCAAGGATTGCTTTTATACAATCCCCCTAGACCCCAGGGACCGGGAAAGGTTCGCCTTTACAGTGCCGGTCGTGAACCACGGTGAGCCCACGCAGCGTTACGCGTGGAAATTTTTGCCACAGGGCATGCTCAATTCGCCCACCCTGTGTCAAATCTATGTTCACGGCGCGCTGGCAAAGTTCCGAAGCCTTTACCCTAAAGCTATTGTTTGCCACTTCATGGACGACATCTTAGTAGCGTTGCCACAACTTGGCAGCGAAATGTTTTCCGACCTCCAGGCCAGCCTGGGGGACAAAGGCTTACTTATTGCCCCTGAGAAAGTGCAGAGAACCGAGCCCTTCTCATACTTGGGCCATCGGCTTCTCCGCTCTTTCGCAGCGCCAGTTCTGCCTCAGATAAATTTACAAGACTCAGTCACCCTTGTAGAGTTGCAGCAAGTTTTGGGGAACATCAATTGGGCCAGACCGTATTTTCGTTTAGATACGGATCTTCTAAAACCGCTCTTCTCGCTGCTAACCTTAGGCAAGCAGCCGGCAGACCGGATAAAAATCTCTCGAGACGCGCGCTTGGCGCTCGAAAAGGTGAACCAAGTTCTCAGCCAGAGATGGGTGGATAGGATCGCCCAGGGGCCATATGCCCCGATCCTGAATTTGTACATCGTACGGTCAGGATCCATGTTCACTGGGGCGCTAGGAGCGGACTCAGAGAAGGGAGCGAAAATTGTGGAGTGGGTATACTTGCCTAACACCTCTTCTCGGAACATTGTTCCGCCCCAAGAGCTGGTCTCCGCGGTGATCCACCGCGGCAGGCTGAGAGCAAGGGACATTTCTGGGCACGATTTAGCTAAGATCATAGTCCCGTTCACCAAGGAACAAATCCATCAGTTGATGCAGCTAGGTGACTCGCTTCCGATAGCTTTGGAAGGATTCACTGGAAGCTTGGCATACCATTTGCCCAAAGACCCTAGACTTGTCTCACTTCAGACGGGAACAGTCAGTCTGTTCGAATTGCTTTCGCTGGTCCCACTTCAGGGGGCCAAGACAGTTTTCACCGATGGGGGACGCACATATGGTGTCCTGACTTGGCAGGAGGGCGAAGCTTGGCGCACGCTGCTAACTCTTCCACAGAAGTCCGCGCAGCGGGCAGAGTTGGCAGCCGTGAACCTTGCCTTGCGCACCTTCGCCAAGGAACGTTTAAACATCATTACTGACAGCCTGTATGTAAGGAATTTGCTTCACAGTCTGCCGGGAGCTTACATTACTCCCGCGATAGACAAGAACTTGCTTAGCCTGTTTCTCACTGCTCAATTTCACTTGCGGAACCGCACAGAGCCGCTCTATATTGCCCACATCCGAAGTCACCAAGACCTACCGGGTCCGATTTCCGCGGGCAATAGCAGAGCGGATGCGGCGGCAAAGGAAATTCAGCAACGTTCACTTTTGGGAGTTTTCACTACTCCAATTCAAAGTCATGCCTTTTTTCACCAAAATGCCAAGGCACTCGCTAGACAGTTCAATCTGCCACTCTCTCAGGCCCAGGGTATAGTCCGCTCTTGCCAGCATTGCGCAGGAGCGCCGGGGGGGGGGCCTCGTGGGGGGTCAACCCACGAGGGACAGAGGCTAATCAGGTATGGCAGATGGACGTCACGCATGTGCCGCAGTTCGGCAGATGGCAATACATGCACGTCTGCATTGACACTTTTTCTCAGTTCGTTTGGGCAACAGCGCAGAAGGGGGAGGCTGCCACCCACGTGGAGCAGCACCTCCTTTCCTGCATTGCGGCGATGGGCAAGCCGCGGCACGTGAAGACGGACAACGCGCCGGCCTACAGTTCCAGGCAGTTGGCCGCCTTCATGGCTACTTGGGACATCAAGCACACATTTGGAATTCCCTACAATCCGCAAGGGCAAGCGATTGTAGAGCGGGTCAATCGGACGCTAAAGTCCTATATTGACAAACAAACAGAAAGGGGGGAGCCACCAGCCCTCCCCAAGTCACAGGGAGAAGCACAGATGTGTCTCAACAAGGTATTGTTCACCTACAATCACCTTAATGTTTTTTCGGATTGCACGCCGCAGGAGAAGCATTTCCGCCGTTCGGAAGCTCTCCCGCGACCTATGGTCCGGTACCAAGTGCCACCAGACCCTTCTTGGAGGGGCCCGGTGCCGCTCATAACCTGGGGAAGAGGGTATGCTGCAGTTATGTCTCCTACAGGTGTCGTTTGGATTCCAGCTCGGTGTGTCAAGCCTCACTTGGAACCACATGGCGTGGACCCAGGCCGACCCGAGTCCGATCCCGGAGATGGAGGACCTCACGCTGACCGACAAGACCCGCCGGAGGAGACGGCCACCGGCGGCGCCGAAGATCACCTGGGGGATGGTCAAGGCGCTTTGCAGTAAAGCTGAGGACGCCCTCCAGCGCGGGGAGAAGGAGCCGACACCGGAGAACCTCGTAGCAGCAGTCTTTGCCCAGATTCATGCCAACTCCATGGCGATCATCGTCATCCTGGCCCTCACCCTGCTTCTGGGGGGAGGCGTCCAGGCTGCTCCAATCCAGGCCGACGGTTTGCCGCCTGGTGAAGATCTTTCTGCACGAATGCAGTACAACTTGTGGGAAAGGTTGGCGGGTCTCGTCAACCAGTCCGATTTTTGTCTACAGCAGGACATTGGTTCTGCATCTATCCTCAGCACCTGTCTCATCCCCGTGTGCCACACTCTGGACGCGCGCACCAAGGATGGCGACTGGCTGCTGAAGGCGTTCTTTGGCCCACACACTCCTACCACCTTCTCAGCATATGCACGCTGGGGGGGACTGCGACTTGCACCAACCTTGCCGGCTGACGCAGCCACTCTCCATACCCCTCGAGTGGCGGTCAGCCCGGACGCTGCTTGCACCCGAATGACCAGCTGCACCCCAGGCGGTCGGTCTCGGCGCCGCTGCCTTGACCCCGGCAGCGGCAACTGGACTTGTAATAAACCAGAGACACTC
The DNA here is from genome assembly GCA_035047305.1 of Bradypodion pumilum. Taxonomy (NCBI): domain Eukaryota; kingdom Metazoa; phylum Chordata; class Lepidosauria; order Squamata; family Chamaeleonidae; genus Bradypodion; species Bradypodion pumilum. The sequence continues at coordinate 161,781,977 of JAWDJD010000001.1, read as the reverse complement.
ACTTCGCTGTACGCTCACGTCACCCTACCTTCAGGGTGGTTTTTCACCTGCAACCAGTTCACATGGAACTATATTCCTGCGAATCTGTCGGACTCAATGTGTTGTCTCAGTCGTTTGACACTGTTACTTCCTACTAAGGACATGATTGCCCCAAGCACAAATGTTTCCAATGTTCCACATGTTTCCAATGTTTCCAATGTTTCCCCACTCATACGGCACACACGCACAACCCAGTTAGACAGCTCTTGTGACCGCAGCTTCAGAGTAATGAGTCCCGCTGAGTATGTATCACTAGCAGTCAGCCTTGTCGGCGTGCCAGGCTTGGCCGTCGGCAACGCACGGAGGATTGGCCGCTTGGCTTGCGGTTTGGCCAAAGCCATTAACCATACCTCCACAGCGATAGCGCTCCTCAATCAGGAACAGGCAGAACTTCGCCGCGCCGTTCTTGACAATCGAGCGGCTATCGACTACCTCCTCTTGCTGCACCACCTGGGTTGCGAATCTTTTCATGGAATGTGCTGCTTCAATCTTACTGACAACTCCCGTAAGATCCAGAGCCAGCTCACGAACCTCCACACCATAGTCCAGGGTATTACTGAGGGTTCCGCATGGGGGGCTTGGTGGAGCTCCCTGTGGAATTGGATGTGGTCATGGATCCCCTGGGGGTGGCTTCAGACGGTGCTTAAGGTAGTGGTGGGGATAGCCATACTAGGCATTACGCTCTGTTGTTTTGCTCAGTGCATCCCCTCGCTGATCTCCAAGTGCCGCCCCAGAGAGAAACTCCGTGACGTCATACCCGCTCAACAGCTGATGCCGCTCTTGCGCAAGGTCGCCAGTCAGGTCCTTAAATAGAAAATAAAGGGGAGATGCGGTTTCCCCATGCCCATCGGGCATGGAAACGGCCCTTGCAGAGGCCGCTTCAGGAGGACGCTCCTTGAGCCGCGGGCTCTGCGGGCAGCCAAGTTAAGGGGGGTGAATAAAATATAGGGTTTGATTCACCCAGTTACCGTGACCTGACCTGCGACGCTGCCAAGTAAGCAGATAGCTGACTCCTGTCAAACATTAAGTGCATAGCTCATCTCCCGGCTCGGGAAATCCCTGGCGCAAATAAGCCATGTTTGTCCCTGCCTAATCCCCAAGACAATGAGGTCCCTGAACCCGTGTTTGCCCCAGTTGATTAACTCCCCTTTGAAGAATTCCCCATTAACCTGTGTACGTGAGTGAGGTAACTTTCCTGTCAGGTGACAGCCTGCCACCGTTGCGCTTTTTCCCCTATAAATGATGTTGCCTTTTTCCAATAAAGTACTGATCTGATCTCGCTCCTGTTGCCTCGTGTTGTCATTGATCAGTCTCCTCCGGGCTCTAACGCCGCCCTAGCGGCCAGATATCGCTACAAGTTTTGTGAAAAAAATATATGAAATTCTGGTAAAACTCATTAGCAAATGTGTAATACCACAAAGTTTGTTTTGTGATGGATCAGTTTGCAAGATAAGTTTGTTCAACCATTTGCAAATCAGTAGGGGCTGGCTTCATAGTAAGTTTGAATAACTGGGGATTTTATTATTTATTTTTTATTTATTTAAAATATTTCTATCCCACTTCCCTCACTCAGGAGTGACCCGAAGCAGCTAACATGATTAAAACAGGAAATAAAAACAGATTAACAAACCCCATATTAAAAACATCCCAAAATCCCATCCCTCCCATAAAGATAAAACAGTTGTAAAAAGCTACAATGTCACTTTTCTGTTAGGCTGGCCAGCCATTCTGTACCTATGTGAATAAATTGATGCCATGAGGTTTTACTCTTATGTTTGATGAAGTGAACTTGATCCACGGAAGCTCACATTTAAATACAGACTCTTTATGCCACAATAAAATCAAAATACAGAAACTAACTCAACGCTGCACCAGATATAAGAATTCAGCTTTCTAATATTGTGCCTGACATTACAGGAATTTGTAATTCAAAGACCCAAAAACATCCAAGTCATTTAAAATGTTATTGGTTATTTGTTGTTAATTGTTATTGCTTATTTGTTTATTATTTCCAAGAGTTCTGTTTTATATAACTAAATTTTTGGAATATTTTTTGTTTTTTTAACTCTTACACCTACCTTTCTATTACAAAAAACAAAGTGTTCTGTTAAAACTTTTGGATTTGTAGTGTTCCACAATAGAATAAGCTGTGGAAACACTGTTCTAGGGCATGGTGAATAGGGTGGCTTGAAGTGTAGTGTGGTCAGTCCTTGCATGTGAACACAAGGATTGACCAAATTGACATATTGCACCTCAAAGCAACCCTGTTTAGTATTATAGATACCAATGTAGGCTGGTATAATTGGGCAGCAACCCTGTTTAGTATTATAGATACCAATGTAGGCTGGTATAATTGGGCAGCAACCCTGTTTAGCATTATAGATACCAATGTAGGCTGGTATAATTGGCAGACTAGTCATACCTAGGTGAAAGTATTGTTCTAAATAGCTTGTTGCCATTATTGTTGTCAGTTTTTAGAGGTAGCTCTTTACTTTGAGGTTGTCAGAAATAACTAGAAGTAACTAGTTAAATTTAACATTTTTTAATGCGATAGGTTGCTAAATGTATGTTAATGTACTGTATTTTGGTTTACAATGCATTCCTATGGGGAAATCATTTTTCGGTTAATGTACTGTACAGTATTTTGGTTTTCAGTGCATTCCTATTGGGAAACCACTTTTTGGTTAATGTACTGTATTTTGATTTTCAATGCATTTCTGTGGGGAAACCGCGTTTTGGTTAATGTACTGTATTTTGGTTTTCAATGCATTCCTATGGGGAAACTGCATTTTTGCTAATGTATTTTGATTTTTCAACGAATTCCTATGGGGAAACCGCATTTTGGTTAATGTACTGTATTTTGGTTTTCAATGCATTCAGTGTTTCGGTTAATGTATTGTATTTTGTTTTCAACGCATTCCTATGGGAAATTCGGTTAAAGTAATTTTCGCTGTAAGAAACATCCCAGAGAACACATTAATTACGTTAACCATGGTTCCACTGTACAGTAAAGCCCCTACTTACAAAAAAAAACCCCTCTGTTCTGTAGGTTTTTGCTTAAATTGTTTTACGTAACTCGCAGCAAAACCATAGGAAATCGTGTAAACCAGGACATGGTTTTATCACAAAAATCATTATGTAAGTCGAATTTTATGTAACTCCAGGCATATGTAAGTCGAGGTATACTGTACAGTATATTGTTCCCAGGACAATCTTCATGGCTGAGTCTGACCGCCATGATGATGAGAGCCAAGATTCGGAATCGGATACGGCACTGGGAAAGAAGAACAGAAAAGGAAGCCGGGGAGAGGCCGAAAGAAAACCGGCCCCCTCTCCTCCTCGCCGCCTTCAACCTTCTGAGGTAAATCCCGCCCTGAACCCAAACGAGGCGCAGCTGCGCCCACAGACTCTCGGAGGGAGGGAGGGAGGGAGGCGGGGCGAAGCCTGGTGATTCAATTGGCCGTCCCCCTTGCCCGTCGTCGTGGCTTGCCCCGCCCCCTCTCCCAGAGAGGAAAAGGAAAGGAAATAAACGGTTGCTCGCTTTCCTCCTCGGTTGGTTCTTTCTTTCTCTCTCTCCCTCGCTCAGGCCTAGGCCGCCGTTTCTCGCCGTCGCCCCTTCCCTCCCCCCCCTTCCCGCCTGTGGAGAGCGCGAGGCGAGCCGGGCGGGTGCCGCTCCTTTGGGAGAGAAGAGAAAGGGAGTCAGGGAGCGCAAGACCATGACGTTCAAGCGGAGCCGAGACCGCTTCTACAGCACCCGTTGCTGCGGTTGCTGCCATGTCCGCACCGGGACGATCATCTTGGGCACCTGGTATATGGTAAGAGACCGTAATAACTGCCAAAAGGGGGACTGAGAGGGTGGGTGGGTGGGGGGCGCGGCTGCTCTGCCCGTTGCGCGTACTGCGCATGCCCGGAAAAAGCTAGGTATACGGGGGTGCTTGCTTTGGTGAAGGAAGTTCCGGGTTGATGTTTCCTACTGCGCATGCGTGGGTTCCGGCCCGCATCGCCGCTTGCGTCCTGGGTTCGTACTGTGTAAGGGGCTGTGACGTAGGCGGCGCATGCGCAGGGCGTTCGAGATGGGAGAATCTATTCTTGCCAAAGTGGACGGGTGAGGTCAGATGCAGAGCAGAGAGGAGGACCCTGCAATTAACTGCGTGGCTTCTTCCTCCTCCCCCCACCCGGAACCTGCCAAACCGGCCTCTCTCTGTCTTTGCTGGTCGTCTCCAGCCCAGGACAAGTTAATCGTTTGAACAGTGTTTGCTTGCTTGTGTGTCATCGCCTCTAGTCCAGCCTTCTTGTTTTGCCACAGTGGTTCACCAGATCCTTTCAGGAAGTCCACACACAGGGCCTGAGAGCCACAGCCATTGTTGTCTTGCCATTGTTGCCCAGCAATTCCATCGAGTATTATGAATGCTGTCCCTGATCCTGAAGGTTTGAAGTAGCTACTTGACCTGCTTCGATTCCAGGCACGCCTCTCCTCCACCATCCTCCTCAGCCCGCCCAGCTCTGGGCCCATTGTGTCTACAACACCATCTAGCCATCTCATCTTTGGCCGCCCCCCTTCTCTTTTTGCCCTCCACCTTTCCCAACATCAAGGCCTTCTCAAGTGAATCCTCCCTTTTCATTTGATGTCCAAAGTACTTAAGCTTCATCTTTACTATTTGCCCTTCCAATGAGCAGTCAGGGTTGATTTCTTCTAAAATTGACCTACAGTATTTGTTCTCTTTGCTGTCCAGGAGACTCTCCTCCAACACCACATCTCAAAGGCATCTATTCTTCTGCGCTCAGCTTTCCTAATGGTCCAACTCTCACTGTTAAAGTAAAGTCACCCATGCTCAAAAGCCAGTCACATCTGACTCTAGGGTTCAATGCTCACCTCTGTTTATACTGGCTTTTGAGCAAGGGCGACTTGAACCGGTGGATAGGGGGCCCCGCGTTATCCAGGGAGCTGCCAACTTTGGTCTTGGATGGGGCTGCTTTGCCCCAGACAGACCCAGTACGCAACTTAGAGGTCCTCCTGGATTCGGGACTGCTACTTGTAGATCAGGTGACAGCCGTGGCCTGGAGGGCTTTTGCACAGCTTCGCGTCATCCGTCAGTTGCGTTTGCTCCTGGACCGGGACTCCCTGCTCATGGTCACACATGCTCTGGTGACCTCCAGGCTAGATTATTGCAATGCGCTCTACATGGGGCTGCCCTTGATGAGCATTCGGAGGCTACAGCTGGTACAGAATGCAGCAGCCCAGGTGGTGATGGGGTGCGGGCGTTATGCTTGCACCTCACCATTGCTTCGGGAGCTGCACTGGTTACCAGTTTGTCTCTGGGTGCAATTCAAGGTGCTGGTTTTGACCTTTAAAGCCCTACATGGTAGTGGGCCAGGCTACGTAAGAGACCGCATCATCCCAAGAGTGTCTGTCCAACCAGAGCGGACCAGAGGGGCTCTCTAATTGTTCCATCTGCCAGAGAGGCTCGCCTCTCTGGCACACGAAGGAGGGCCTTTTCTGTGTCCGCACCGGCCTTGTGGAACCTCCTGCCAGTAGAGTTGTGGGAGCAGATTGAGCTTCTGCCTTTCAGAAGAGAATTAAAAACCTGGTTGGCGGGGCAAGTGTGGGGCCAGGATGGAAGAATGGCACCCGCCTGTTGGCTTATAAAATGAAGCCTCCCCATCTTTTTAATGCGGGCAGTTTTTTTCCTTTAATTTTATATTTTATTAGTTACATTAAAATACATACATCAAACAAAGTAACATAACATATAATACATACAACGTAAAAACCCCAACCACCCAACATTTATTTATTTTATTTATGGTACCCAATCAGGCGAACCCGACTCAGGGCGGCTCACACCCAATTCTATACAATAAAAAATTAACTACCCATGTCACCCAGTTATTATTTATAAATCCGCCCAAAATTCACATTCTTGTTGTACAGGTTTTATTCAATGCGGGCAGTTTTAATGTGGTTAGTTTTAATAGGTGGGTGGGTATGTTGGGGTTTTAATTGTTTTTAATATGTATGTTTTAATCCTGTTGTGAGCCACCCTGAATCGGGTTCGCCTGATTCGGTGGCATAGAAAATTGAGCTATGAATAAATAAATAATATACATAAATAAACAAATTCAAAAAAGCAGGTCAAGTAGCTCTTTCAAGCATGTGTTTTTCAACGTTTGGTTCTTGGACTTCAATTCCCAGAAGCTTAAGTCAGTACATTGGCTGTTCAGTGCTTTGGGGAATTGACTTAGACTTCTGGGAATTGAAGGTTGGGAACACACTGGTTTATAGTCAAAGAGCTAGCGCTGTCTGCAGCATTTCTGTGGTCATGTGACAGGCATGACTAGACACCCAAACACATGGAACACTGTTACCATTCCCACCAAAGTGGTACCTATTTATCTAATTGCAATTTCTTGCGTTCGAACTGCTAGGTTGGTAGGAGCTGGGACAGACAGGAACTCACTCCATTATGCCACACTCCGGTGTTGAAAGGCTGACCTGCTGACCTTCCAGTTGTCAAGTTCAGTGTCTTAACCACTAAGCCACTTCAGTCCCAATCACCCGTTAATGTGCACTAAAAGCTGTAGCCTATTTCCACATCTAGGTGTAGCAGATTACTATAGTGCCAATGGTCATGAACCTGTTACTAATTAATTACATCAGATGATGCTGGATCTCCTTGCTAGGTTAGAAGCTAACAATGTTTGTTTCCTGCAGTCTGAGCCTCTGTGCTGATTTGCATGAGGAGAGGTTGGGATGTCTTGCGTGCTAGTAGAGTGTCATTTCCAATGTACATTTCCTTTTTCTTTCCTTTACAGAGTCTCCTATTCTTAAGGTTTTGAACTGCTGGCGGACAAGTCATGATATGCTTACAGTATGTCTGTTCAGCCTGGCTTTATTGTTTGTGTTATTTCTTCCTCTCACCAGGAAGAGATTGCATCTTCATGCTAGGTAGGAGGGACAGTTTGATCAGTCATGCGTATCCCATACAGTAATTTTAGAAAGCATTTTTGTGCCCCTGCATAAGGCAGTCTAGAAGTTAAAAGTTTATCACAGCACTTAATCAGTAGTGGATTGGGTCACAAATGTGTCACAGGAAATTTTCTTTTTTAATTTTGCAATCCCCTCTTGTTCTTCTGAACTTGGCTCTCAGGTGTGGTGTTGACTTCAGAGAGGGTTAGAAAACAGTCATTTTGCTGTCTTAAGGTGTTCAATACAAAAGAGATAAGCTGCATTTCTCATGCTATAGTTCTAGAGTGGGAGAATTGTGCTTCAACTATTTGTTGGGTCATTTCATTCTCACTCTATTGAAAAAGACTGTCTAAAGAGTATAGGTAAAGGTAAAGGTTTCCCTTGCTTGAAAGCCAGTCATATCCGACTCTAGGGTGCATCCCATACACATTCATAAGGAGAAAAGGTTCCAATTTTAATAACCAGTCAAGGCTATTCCCATCTCAAGACTGATCACTGAGCCAAAGAGGTCAAATCAAATATTTTTGTTTATAATTAAAGGAGCTGCTATCTCCAATTTCGCTGTCACAGAAAACCACAATTGCAAAGCTTTGTTAAATATCATAGGCTTGTGATCATTCATATCCTGACATGTAATTTCAGAAAATATAAGTCCTTACAAGTCATGACATAAATATTTTCAAACAAACAGCTCTATACATACATGCTTAGCCTTCACAGCTTTAAGATATTATTTTTCCCTTTCTTACTAAAACCTAGCAGTTTGAAAGCAAGAAATTGCAAGTAGATAAATAGGGACCACTTCGGTGGGAAGGTAACAGCGTTCCGTGTGCTCCGGTGTCCTGTCATGCCTGCCGCATGACCACAGAAACGTCTGCAGAAGGGGGCAGCGCTGGCTCTTCGGCTTTGAAACAGAGATGAGCACTGAACCCTAGAGTCTGATTCGACAGGCTTTCGAGCAAGGGAAACCTTTACCTTTACATTACATTTGACCAAACATCATGCAATGTTTTGGGTTGTATTTCTTTATTTTAATATATTTTTATAATGCTTTTGTAACAAATTTGAGACCGAAGATTATATAAAAATACTGAAGTAATAAACATCAATAATAATATTTTCGTGTCAGAAATTATTCTGGGTTGAAAGGGTTTTTGCTGAAGAAACTGCACTCGGGGAATGCCTAAATATGTCAGAGCTGGTAATATACAATGGCGTATTGGGGGGCAGGGGCTTCTTGAATGCCACAGCTGCTCTTGCCCCTGTTGACGGGTGGTTATTTAGTTGGCTTTTAATTGCAGTAGAGAGAAGAGAGACTGCTTTATCTGTTCTTTGGTTTTAGCCAGGAAAAGGTTGCATTATCAAATGTAACATGTAATGTATTTCGGAAGCAGTCATCTGGTGGATTAAAAGAGTGAAAAGTTCACTGCCCTGTTTTGGCCACAAATTATTACATAATTCCTGTTCTATTCATGAGGCATTTTTACTTTGTTTATGTTACAGATTATATTAAACCAGGCTAAAGCAAATCTTATTTTGTTAACCTGAAGAAGAAGGTTGTGGTCTAATTTATAAAACGGCATCATCTCTGTTTGCTTGCCTTTATTCAGGCTCCCATTTTCTTCAGATGCTTGTTCTGTGGAACAGTGTTAAACCAAAATACAGTAATACCTCATACAAAGTCCGCTTCATATAACATCGAATTCATACATCGCCTAATTTCTTGAAAAAAGTTACCTCATACAAAGTCGCTCGACTTTGTATGAGGCATTCAGTTTTTCCCAGGTTGCATTGTGCCTGGGCAGTATAAAAGACAGGACACATGCGTGCATTGCTCTTATGGGTTTTGTACAAGGCAAAGAGTGTTTAGGAGTGGTTTTGAGTGTGATTTTGGATTTTTTTGAATTTTTCATCAGAATTTTCAGAAGCATTCCTGGGATTTTTGCAGCATTCTTCAGGTTCTTGGACAATCAGGGTTGTTTGACAAGTTTTTGTAATGTATTTAGCCTTTAGACAATGATTTCTTAAAGTTCTGTCAGTTTCCTGTCTGTTTCCTTGACTTTGCCCTGAAGTCTGTGCTGTTACAGTACAATGTATCTATGGAAATGACGTACGGCAAGGATTTGGACGTTGTATGAGGCATCGCGGCTAGGATTTTGCATGCCTCATACAAAGTCCAAATCCGTATAAAGTCCAAACTTGTGGAACCAAGTTTGGACGTTGTATGAGGTATCACTGTACCTTAAAATACCACACAAGGGATTACATGTTCCCTTAGTGTTAGTTACCCTACAGTTCTGATATTCAGAAGTACAGTATTGGACATCATGTTATATTTAACGTTTGAAGTCTTAAGGTTAACTAAAAATCAAACAGTAGGCTTGTGAAATGAAGTAACTGAAATGTCAAATGGTATAAATGATAAAGAAATGGTACTGATGATTTAATATGGACTTAACAGTCAACCCCCACATAACAACACATTCGGATAATATCATTTTCGCTAAACAACGCGTCGCTGTGCACCGCGTGCTCCCCGCATAACAACGTTTTTAGTGTCGTCCGGACAACAACGCTAAAATAACCGGACAACAACGCTAAAAACGTCGTTATACGGGAAACTCCATAGAAACCCGCATAACAACAAAAATTGCTTAGCAACGCTACTTGGGGAACCAAGTAACATCGTTATGCGAGGGTCTGCTGTATTGAAAGTACTGGAGCCCAGTTATTGCTATTGTTCTTTTGCTGCAGTAATTGAAAAAGGAGACAAAAAAATTTGAATTCCTGTCACAGAACACACTTGCAAAATCTTTCTTTGGGTAGAGGAGTATTAAGAATTCTATATGTCTAAATTATGCATTGCAGGTGGATAATTAGAAGTTAGGAACAGAGTGTGATAACACTTTGTCACAGACTGAATATTGCATTTGATTTGACTTAATGTTTACTAAAATGCAAAATGGACTTTTTTACAAGCCCATGTTACAGGTATTTTGTCAACACTTATCTGTGTCTTTTCCTTTGATTTTGAAGTAGATGTTAATTATTTAAATGGAAATTCCAAGTATACCTATTTTTATTATAAGAGAAAAACAGTGTTTTCAATATCTTTATTGGCAGGTAGGGTGAGAGAATAGCATAGGTATCAATCAAACTATCATTAGTATAGTCGTAATTACTGTTATTGAAAATATCTTGGGAAGTTACAACTTTTTAGGCTGCATAACGTTTTGTAAGAGGTTGACTACTGGTCCATAAAATGCAGGAGAGAAGCAGTCCATTAGATTAATGGTAAATAGATTAGATTAATAGATAAAGCTGCAAAACCTCCCTAGAATTTGGTGTTGATTAAGATATTTTGTCACAAGTATTACTTCTGTTGATATAACACAATCTATGTACATGGGGCTCCATAAACCATGAAAGGGGCTCAATATATTAAAATTCTAAAGAAACAATAAAAACACATTTCATTCATACATGTGTGGTTTTTAGTACTTCAAATCTGGCCTAGTCAATATATCTTACCGAGAGTCTGCCATTTGAAAGCTATCACCATATGTGTCAAAGTGTATGTAATGCTTTTCAGTAAAAGTTTGATAATGGAACCATATGTGCTGTACATGAATATGTAAATATGATGTTCTGAAGGGAGAATAAAGTACCGTCTGATGCTGGAGGAGAGAGAGGGGGAAGTGCTAGAAATTATGCAACAGTAACTCCAGAAAAGCAAGATGTATTTGGTTGGATCCAGACTTGAATCTGTATTTATGGTGGATCCATTGAAATTTGGGATTTAAGCTAGTCATAATTAATGGGACTTAATCTAGAAAATATAGTTTAGAAAATATAGCTAAGTTAAATACTGTACCGTTGATTTATGGTTCTGCTGTAAGTATTATTCCACCTAATTCCATCCCATTATTCTGGGATTTTTTTTTCCTGTGGAGCTGTAATTTCTTTAGACAACTGAAAAATTTGGCCAGAATTTTTAAAATATTGACGCTGTCTGGATATTGATTAGTGTTTGAAGTACAGTGGTACCTCAGATAAACTCCAATTCGGATAAAGTCGCGGTTTTCATGCACACGTGATGCATCGCATAAAGTCCAAACCGCTTAAAAATGGACGCTATCCGAGGCATTTCGTATAGGAACCTTGGATAAAATCCATTTTTGGACGTTATCTGATGCATCACCCATTTGATTCGGATAAAGTCCAAACTTGTGGCTGGCAGTGATGAGAGTTTCAGTTTATCATACATGGAGACTGCCAAGACAAAGATATGGGTCTGTTATATGATTAAAAAATGGGGTAAGCCTTCCCAGAGATTATGCCTTCAAAATCTGAATTGTTCAAGGACTCATCTTTTCCCACAGTCTGTGCATTGGCTTCATTCTTCCAGAGTTAGATAAATGATTGGAATAGCATCCTCGGCAGGTCAGCAGTTTGATACCCGAATACTGGAGGACAGAACGAGCTCCCATCTTTGTCCCAGCTCCTGCCAACCTAGCAGTTTGAAAGCAAGAAATTGCAAGTAGATAAATAGGGACCACTTCGGTGGGAAGGAAAACCGTTCCGTGTACTCCGGTGTCTAGTCATGCCTGCCACATGACCACGGAAACGTTTGCAGAAGCAGACAGCGCTAGCTCTTCAGCTTTGAAACAGAGATGAGCACTGAACCCTAGAGTCGAGCAAGGGTGCCCTTTACCTTTAGATACTTGACCCTTTAAGAATGACTTGTATAAGAATGTAATCAGTGAGCTTGTTACAAGATTATGACCTTTTCCATTAAGTTTCCTCCTGGCACTGATTTGTTCTCTGGAATGTTTCCTTTTTTATTTTGTGTATATCTCCGGTACGCAGAAAGAGCCTCCTCGAAGATTGTGGTATTTATAAACCACAATCCAGCGTGCCCTGGGCAACGGCAACCTTGTGTTGCTTGCTAATCTTTTTCACACTAGGTGAGATGAAAGGAACTGCAGAATGAACTCAGTAAAAGGTGCCTTCATTTTGGGAGTTTCACGCCTGGCCTAGACGCGGAAGAAGAACTTTGACTGTGAGCAGTAAGATGGAGGAGGCGGCAGCAAAACACCTAAGGGGGATTCTATGTTCTCCTTGCAACTTGTCCGCGTTGGTGTCCAGGGTCTTGGAAAGATCTGCAACAGAATCTGAAACAGTTACAGTTTGTTGGAGACCTTGTCATCTGATAGGATAATGTTGGCTCTGTTTACGGCTTCTGCAGTGGCACACAATGCTCAGCAGTAGAATAGCCTCTGGGGAGACTCCAAATCTGTATTCTGTTACTTCCACATTCACATTCTTTTCCTTCAAAAGACCTTAAGTCCCTTAGGAACATGGCAATTCCTGGCACAGTCAGGAGGAGAGTGGTGTCAAAAGCAGAAGAAGCCCTGGTCACACTTGTTGACTTGTGGGGTCACAGTTAAATCATAAACTGCATTTGCATAGCTGCGCAGTATTTTCTTAGTTGACTCTAAGATTTTCTTTCAGTGGTAAGTAGTAGCAGTGGTTAGTTACCTGTATATCAAATCCTGTTTTCTGGAAATAAAAGCAACCCTTTTTTCTTCTTTTTTCTTATAGGTGGTGAACCTGCTGATGGGCATTTTGCTGACAGTTGAAGTAACTCACCCAAACACAGTGCCAACAGTAAATATCCAGTATGAAGTTATTGGCAACTACTATCCCTCTGAGAGGGTGGCTGGTAGGTGTATGATGTCTTTGTTTTAGGGAGCAATAATCTTTGAATATTCAAAGATGTATTTTTCAGTAAACATTTTAGAATACTAGAGCATTTTTTAAAAAAAATATTGGTGAGGTAATATTGACGGAGTTCGAACATTTTGGTTTTCCTCAGTGACCAAATTCATATTTTTAACTGACATTGTTCTCTCAATTACAAACTTCCCATATACCTGAGAATATGGAAAGAGAGAATATACCTTATAAAAGGGACATTTCAACACATTAGCAACTACAGTGTGAACTCAAACATTATGAATAAAAGTTCTATGGAATAAGCCTGCTTTTAAGTCTTCAGAGTTATAGAATTAATAGTTTATATCTACTTACTTACCACCCAACTGGGATATTTTCCCACTCTGGGCGGTACAACCATTAAAATTTTACAAATATAACAAACAAAACCCCACAACCCATAAATAATAAACCAATAAGTAATAAACAGTAAATATTCAATGTTCAACATTGGCGACATCGGAGACATGGTCATATTATAGATTAATTAAATTGCTACTCAGCTATAGGGGGAGAATGTATCTAATAGCTTCTTTAAAGACTGGTGTTTTCAGTTGCTTTTTAAATGCATTCAGTGATGGGGCCTGATGCAGTTCAGCTGGTAATAAATTCATAATGCAGGTGCTGCCATCGAGATGGCCCTTCTTATTATTGCGGCCTTTCTTGCCATTTTTGGGGTTGGCACCTGAAGCTGTACAGATTTTTGTTGTTGATTTCACCACTTTAGTAATTCAGCCACAACTGGAATTACAATTAAAACATAATAAGAAATGGAAATATGTATACCTATAGAATATTATCTTAAAAACAAAGTGTTAATAAGTTTAAAAATAAAATACATACATTCACAGAAAACTGGGTTAAAAATAAAATACAACATTAAAATACACACTTGAGTCACTTCTATGTTACATCCTCTTTCAATTTGAATATGAACTTTGCTTTTAGTCAGAATAGAAAGAGCAATGCAGTAAGTACGTAACACAAAAATGTTGTGTTATCCGTGCCTAGATGTAGCATTCTTCCACATATTGGGACGACATAATTTTAAATCTTAGTCCAAAACCTTTTACGCCAAAGGGCTGACATCGGATGTAAACAACTATATTTATTAGATAATTTTAAAAATGCAAATGAGGAGATGATGAATTCTTAACTATGTTCAAAACTTGCTAGGTATAAAAGTCCTTCAGTTTTATAGGTTTATGAGTCTATTCCAGGGTTCTTATTTGAAGGACTTAGGGAATTAAATCAAAAGCTAACATTCGTTGTTCACAGTAAGCCGTCCGGGTATTTTTGGTGTCAGATTGCATTTGTTCTAGAAAACGCTTTATAGAAAGCCTGAATTTTTCCATCTTAAAAAGCTTAAAATAGTTGATTATGTAGTAACAGACTGGGACTGGGGAGACCTGGGCTCAGATCCAGCTCAGTGAGAATGGGAATGGTAAAATCACTCCAAAAATACCTCACATGTCCTCAAAGCCCTGGTAGTCTCTATGCTCATTAGGTTCTGTCCATGGTGGTTCTCAAAAAACTACTAACCCTGCAACCCTTTATTAGCTCCATCAGAATTTAGCCAGTCCAATCTGCTATCTCCTTGTATGGTAGATGTGGAGAAGGACACGGCCTCAGGGTTTGTGTGTGCTGAAACTCCTATGAGGACATAGATTCTTTGGCTGCCACTGCCAGAATTCTGGCGGGGGGGGGGGAATCCTGGTGAATTGTTGTTGGGGGAGAGGGGGATCTGAAAATCCCATGTTTAGAAAATAATTCTCCCAGACTCATAACAACAAGATATTTAGTAATCCCTGTTTTATTTGTCAAAATGAGGCTGAAAACTTCAATTTCTAATTGAAATATCAAATGTCATTAGGAGAAGCTACTTATTGGTGTGCTTAAGAAACGCATCATGAATTATGTATTAATTGACACTCAGGAACCTCTACTAATAAGTGACTTTGGTCTAAATCAGTGTTCCCCAACGCAACCTTTGGAGTTTGGACTTCAATTCCCAGAAGCCTATGTCAATTCCTCTAAGCACTGATCAGCCAATGTACTGACTTAGGCTTCTGGGAATTGAAGTCCTTCTGTGGGGCATGGGCCCCACGTTGGGAAGCACTGATCTAAAGTGACATCCAGTATTCTATATATAGTTCAGGGGTGGTTTTTTTTTACCAGAGAGACCTGTTACATTGCTATGATGCTTATTGCAGTCTAGTACAGTACATGCTGCTTTAACAAGTGCACAGTGGTCTTGACATTTGTCTTTTTCCAGTAGTTTCCACTCCATTTGGCAGTCAGCAAACTAACATGGCTAAGATTAAGTATTAATAGATAGTGAACAGAGTGTATTTTTAAAACGATTGCCTTACTCTACTTTATTCTTTTTTTTCTCCATCAGAAAATGCATGTGTTTTGTTTGCCATCTCACTTCTCATGTTCACAATTAGTGCTATGATGGTGTATGGAGCAATTGCTGTAAGTACTTATATGTCTATTTAATTTTTTAAAAATATCAGACAATGGTTCTTAGCACCAAGTGTTTATTCTTTGAGTTTACCAAATTCTTCCTTTTCTCCATTCCCAGCATCGAGTTGGCTGGCTGATTCCATTCTTTTGCTACCAGCTCTTTGACTTTGTTCTCAGCTGTCTGGTTGCTATAAGTTCCCTGACATACCTTCCAAGAATAAAAGAGTACTTGGATCAGCTGGTAAGTGTTTATATTTTATTTATTTATTTTATAAATTTGCACCCCACCCTCCTGGTGAGAACACCACTCAAGACGGCCTGAACCACTTTTTTTTTTGGGGGGGGGGGTAGGTGAGACCCATTTCATGCCAGCCAGTGCAGGAGCTGGGGAATAAATTTACCCAGTTTTCTACCACTGAAAGTTGGGAAAAAAATTTGGTGGTACTGTGTTGAAACTTTTCAAAATGTTTTTCTTTTTCATATTAGCCTGAATTTCCCTACAAAGATGACCTCCTTTCCCTTGATTCAAGCTGCCTTCTGTTCATTGTTTTGGTGTTCTTTGTTTGGGTCATCATCTTAAAGGTCAGTATTTGGTTAGCATATATATTGTCTTTTAGGGGATAGTGATGCCCCACTTATGTTTTATTGCCAAGGTCCCTGTCTGGAATGCTAAAACTCACTTTGAGTGTCTTGACTATAACTATGCTGCTCCAAAAAATGAAGGAAACACCTAAACAACACAATGTAACCCCAAGTTAACCACACTTCTGTGAAATCAAACTGTCCATTCTGGTAACAACACCGATTGACAGTCAATTCCACATGCTGTTTTGCAAATGGAAGAGACAACAGGTGGACATCAGAGGCAATTAGCAAGGCATCCCCAGTAAAGGTGTGGTTCAGCAGGAGGTGACCACAGGCCACTTCTCAGATCCTTTGCTTTCTGGCTGATGGTTTGGTCACTGTTGAATGCTGACAGTGCCTTCACTCTAGTGGTAGCATGAGACGGAGCCTACAACCCACACAAGTGGCTCAGGTAGTGCAGCTCAGGATGGCACATCAATGCAAGCTGTGGCACGAAGGTTTGCTGTGTCTGCCAGCGTAGTGTCCAGAGCATGGAGGCACTACCAGGAGACAGGCCAGTACATCAGGAGATGTGGAGGAGGCCGTAGGAGGGCAACAACCCAGCAGCAGGACCGCTACCTCCGCCTTTGTGCAAGGAGGAACAGGTGGAGCACTGCCAGAGACCTGCAAAATGACCTCCAGCGGGCCACCAATGTGCATGTGTCTGCTCAAACGGTCGAACAGACTCCATGAGGGTGGTATGAGGGCCCGACGACCACAGGTGAGGGTTCTGCTCCCAGCCCAACACCGTGCAAGACGTTTGGCATTTGCCAGAGAGCACCAAGATTGGCACGTTCGCCACTGGCGCCCTGTGCTGTTCACAGATGAAAGCAGGTTCACACTGAGCTCATGTGACAGACGTGTCAGGGTCTGGAGATGCCGTGGAGAACGGTATGCTGCCTGCAACATCCTCCAGCATGACCGGTTTGGCGGTGGGTCAGTAATGGTGTGGGGTGCCAATTCCCTGGAGGGCTGCACAGCCCTCCATGTGCTCTCCAGAGGTAGCCTGACTGCCATTAGGTACCAAGATGAGATCCTCAGACCCCTTGTGAGACCATATGTTGGTGCAGTTGGCCCTGGGTTCCTCCTAATGCATGACAATGCTAGACCTCATGTGGCTGGAGTGTGTCAGCGGTTCCTGCAAGATGAAGGCATTGATGCTATGGACTGGCCCGCCAGTTCCCCAGACCGATTGAGCACATCTGGGACATCATGTCTTGCTCCAGCCACCAACGCCACGTTGCACCACAGACTGCCCAGGAGTTGGGGGTTGCTTTAGTTCAGGTGTGGGAGGAGATCCCTCAGGAGACCATCCGCCACCTCATCAGGAGCATGCCCAGGCGTTGGGGGGGGGGCATACAGGCACATGGAGGCCACACTCACTACTGAGCTTCATTTTGACTTGATTTAAGGACATTACATCACAGTTGGATCAGCCTGTAGTGTTTTCTTCCACTGTCACTGTGAGTGTAACTCCAAATCCAGACCTCCATGGGTTGATTAATTTGATTCCCATTGTTACGTTTTGTGTGATTTTGTTGTCAGAACATTCGACTGCAGTATGTGAACAACAATAGAAATACAGTATTATAGTCATTCAGATCGTGGGATGCCTTATTTTGTGTGCCCTTTATTTTTTTGAACAGTATACTTCAGGTTAGCTACTTTGTCAGTATTTCAACCCCAGACAGTTCTTGGCAGCTCCCTTATGTGGATTACTTTAACTGGTTGAGAGCACATAATTTTAATGATGAGCTGTAAAAAATTAATATTTAATAACTCTCTTCTCTCCCATTCATTCATCATTGTTGTTCTTCTGTGCTATTAGTTCTCTTGCGGGTACCTTTTGCTGATCTTGGTATACTGTCCAGCAAAAAGTAAAGGCTTCTAAATAGATTCTGATACTCTAGGTATGCTGGCTCAAGCTGTTGTGGGTGGTACTGCTGTAGTACTTTCCTTAGAAGGTAATGGCACTGATTCCCTCTTGAATGAACTACTTGTTTAGTTTTCTGAATATTGATGATATGTTTATGTATACTTAAGTATAGACAGTCACCTTTGTATAGATAATGCAGCTCATCAGACAACTATTTGCTACATTCAGGTGTTCTTCCTTCCCTCTCCACTTGCAGGCCTACCTAATTAACTGTGTATGGAATTGCTATAAATACATTTGCAACAGAAACATGCCTGAAATAGCAGTCTACCCTGCATTTGAAGCACCTTCACAGGTAAAACTTTCAAAAGACGAATCTCATTAAATCAGGAGAAGGGCAGATCGTACCATTCCTTTGCAGGCAGAACAGATGCCAGGGGCATAGCTGTGCAGTTGTGGCTTGGATGGCAATGGCATTTCCTCTCTAACTTACAGAGAGAGGAGCAAGGGGAGCAGTCTGGTTTCAGATGGTACTCCCAGAAGGTCATGGGAACACTAACAGGTAGTCAGATTGCTTCCTGTGCTCCTTTCCAACCCAACAAAACACCTTGGCAGCAGTTCATTTTGAACTGGCAGTGCCAACTGAGAACATGACTGATCTCGGTATTGTCTTTAAAGAAAAGGCTCCATTGGCTCAGATTTCAACTGTTTGTTGGCTAAATTAACTACATGAGAAGGTGGTCACCTCTCCTAATCTAAACTTTTATGATAATTCTGAGGCAGACAGAGAGACAGGACATTTGTACCAGTTTCAGTGCTTACAGGCCTCCAAATTTGCATGTCCTTACATCAAGTATGCCTCTTAAAAGGCAAAGTGAAAGATTTGAATTGTAACTCTTAAGCAACTGTGACAGGTCTGGATTTCTTTCTTCCTGTGAGTTTGCAAAATCACTATAAACAATGATTTTTAATGCACGTGTGTAAAAATAGCAGGTCTTGCCCAGAGCTTAGAAATGTTAGCTGTTCGGACTAGAGCTTTTGGATTGCAGTCTAAAACAAGATCACATTTCCAAATGCTAGTTTTAAAAAGCTGTTTTGGACCTAAAACAGCCGGGGGTGCTAGGACAGTGGCTAAGAATGTAATCTTTTAAAACAGCATTGCAGAATCTATTGCCATCCAGAGGTTGACGGATTGCTACTTTTCCTATTCCCTTGGTCCTCCCATCTTCAACTAAATTAACTGGGATTAATGGGAAATGGAGTCCCAACAACAGCTGGAAGACTAATTGTATCTCTGTAAGCTGGTTTCTCTCTGAAACAAACTGGTGATTCTTGCTGTCACTACTTAAAGGGAGCAGTCAGCTCAAGTTGACTTTGTCTGCTAAGTTTTTTATGGCAAAGCATCTTGAAATATGTAAACACTATTCACTTAATGCTAATTTACAGTCTGTCAACACTAGGAGAACAAGCTCTTTACAATAGTATCATTACTAAGGGCAGAACAGGTATGGCAGGTACTCCATGGTTAGAGCAGAAAGCATGCTAGTGTTGTAGAGAAGTGGTTCAGGGAGACATTGGTGTTTGAGGTCTGATTTCAAAGGATTCTAATGCTTAAGACTTGAAGACCAATCCTAAAAGGTAGCAGGCTAATTTACAATCTCGGAGAGAGGAGATAAGCTATTACTATGACATTCATGCACAATCAACCCTAAGGACTTTCTTCTTCAGATAACAGCTATCAGAAACAGCTCTAGCAGCTCAACCAGGATACGTTTCTGTGAACTGTACAGCATAGCTGTCAAATAGACTATAAACTAGATTAATCACACACTCTTATTACAGTGGAACCTCAGTTAACAAATGGCTTGGTTAACATAAAAACCATATAACAAAAGGAAATCCATAGAAAATAGTGGCTCTGTTTACGAATTTTTTTTCAGAACTGATTAATTGATTTTTTCAGTGCATTCCTATGGGAAATTCGGTTAAAGTAATTTTCGCTGTAAGAAATGTCCTGGAGAACGCATTAATTATTTTAGCCGAGGTTCTACTGTACAGGCCTTGTGTAGTGCAGTGCAGGCTTATACTGTTTACTGCACTATGCTTGAATAGAATTGGCTTTATCATAAATCACGCAGCTGGCAAATGTCTTGTGTTCTTCAGAAACTAGCTTCCTTTTTGAAAATCTCCAAACTTTGCTTTTCCTGTTACAGTATGTGTTGCCAACCTATGAAATGGCTGTGAAGATGCCAGAGAAGGAACCACCACCTCCTTACATACCTGCTTGAAGCAGCAAGACTTGTGATGAAACACCTGTACCAGCTTCATTTTTATATTGCAAGACTGCTTAAGTATTCAGGGCTTTAGAAGCAACATTATATGGTCCAGAGGAATTTGATATAACTTTACTAAATAAATTCCATATGGGAATGACAACCCCCCTCCCCCCAGCTTTAATTTCATTGATCTCTTTAATCCTCTTAAGCAAACAATTCTGCAGGCACTTTTGTATCTGTATTACATTTCATTCATGCATATTTACTGACTCATTTCCTTTGGATACATAAAGATTACGGTAGTCTGGGTGTTTGCAAGGTCATGTGTTCTTCAGATACAAATGAATTCTGAAGGTCAATCAAATGACTGCTTGTGGGCATTTGTTTTGTTTTGTTTTTGTTTCACTTTAGAGAGGGGGAAGAGTTTAAAATGTGGTATACATACACACACACACACACACACACACACACACACACACATACACACACAGCATTTTTTCTTTTATCTTACCTTTTCGTTGTGTTATCCAATGCCTTGAAACAATATTTTCAGGAAGCCTGAAGTTGGCAACAAAGTTTGAAGTTTTACCATATGCTGTGAATGTAGAAAAAGTGCTCACAGAAATTACATTTGTGTCTGTTGCATGCTTCTAATTTGTATGCATTTTCATCTTTGTTCATAAATGATGCTTTAATAAAATTTGTTTTTAAAAAAGAGTTTGAGAAAGCATTGATGGTAGATTATTTAGCCACTCAGTTAAAAGCGATACTATGTGCAGCTGATTTTGAAACAGATTTAGTGCCACCAAACAAAAATGATTGAGGTAAGGCCTGAAAATATACTGGGGGGAAATTCACAGTAAAATTCTTGGGTACTTTAATATTTATTTATTTTCCATAACTTTGTTATTTATTTGTGTTATTTTTAAAAATATTTCATAACTTTGTTATTTATTTAGTTTTCATAAATTTGTGGCATTTACTGGAATGCAATTTTCTATTGTAGGTTGACCTAACAGTTCAGTAATCTCATGTTAAATGACATGTGAGGTTATTGAACTTCTGGGTCAAAACATAATAAATGATATAGGCATAGTTTGAATTGTAGGCACTCAGGGCAAACAAGTTTATTTTTAAGTCATTTTTTCCCCTTTGCACTGAGTACTGTCCCAAGGAGACCCTGAGAAAAAAAAGGGGAATGATGCTTTCTACCTAGAAAATCCTGAAAAGGGTCACCATAAGAACAAATTGACTTGACAGCATACAATTACTATATATGTCTTTAGGACAGAAAGCACAGAGCAATTTCTTACAAGTAAAATGTCCTTAGCGTTAGAACTATAGCTGCAGTCCCCCTGGAACTAAAGGTTTTAGGCGAGGCGTCTCCCCGGCAAAGACCCCTCAGAAAGGAAGAATGAATCTTACAAGCCTCTGTGAATCTGAACAGATCCATAGGCCACAGCTGTAGCCCTGGAACTCCAATGAAGACCACAAAAAGTTGACAATGCACATGTCATATCTCTAAAGAACTCAAAGTCCACCCCTGTCCTTAGAACAGGAGAACAATTGGTCCCATTCATTTCCCTCCCAATGAAATACATGAAAGGATTTTTTTAAACAGGTAAAGATAAAGGTTTCCCTTGCTTGAAAGCTAGCGGTATCTGCGTCTGCAGATGCTTCCGTGGACAAGTGACAGGCATGACCAGACACCGGAGTGCACAGAATACTGTTTAACTTCCCACCGAAATGGTCCCTATTTATCTACTTGCAATGTCTTGCTTTCAAACTGCTATGTTGACAGGAGCTAGGACAGAGACTGACGCTCACTCCATCCTGCAGCACTCGGGTCTCAAATTGCTGACCTGCCGACATTCCGGTTGTCAAGATCAGCGCCTTAACCACTAAGCCGCTGCAGTCTCTACAAACAGAAAACATGACCACAAAAAGGGGGAAAGCTACATACCACCCCAGCTCTGCTATAAGCAAAAGCTTCCTCCATCTTGATTCCTTCTTTATCTTGCAGTGTTTTCCCTTCTGCTTCCTTGTTTACCATTTTACCAAGGCAAAAATAAAAAATCTTTGCTGGCTAGAGGAAAGATACATACTAAGATGCTAAGGAGTCACTAACAACAAACTAAATCACTAATGTGCCCTTTGCTATCTTCATTATCTGCATTTCCTTTAATGACCCCAACTTCCCCTGTGTCCTAATACTAGAATCCAGGATCTTTCAATGAAGTTGAATGGTGGAGACTCATCTGAAAAGTGCTACTAAACACAAACAGTAGAACTTAGTGCCACAAAATATAGACATAACTTCTATGAATCTCACAAGTCATCACCAGCTGTGCGTGTTGCTGTGCAAACAACTTCCTCTGCCTAAATCTGTACACCAAGCTTGGAGTTGTGTTTAAACATGTGGGCAGAGACTCCTCTTGGATCATTCTTACTACTATCCAAGACAAACAGCCAGACATTTCTGTAACTGCTGATCTGGTTGGATAGCACAGTGAATTCATTATCTGTCTGAGGAGCCAAAAGTTGGGAGTTCAGTTCCCAACTGTGTCTCTCAAGAGAAGAGCCGGCCTGTGTGGACTAGGGCAAGCTGCACAGTCCCAGGATGCCCCAGAAGGAGGAAACGGCAAACCATTTCAGAGTAATCTGTTTCTAGAAATTTTTGAAAAGGGTCTCTGTAAGTTGGAAACAACATGGAAGAAAGATAACTATGTCAAAACAGCTTGTTTCACTGCTGTTCTAAAAGTAAGAATGTGCTCAGTAGTGGTGTTGGTGTTTTTTTGTGAACTACATGTCATAACAATCACCAGCAGTGTACATGGGTAAAATATTTTATGGGCGCTATAAAATATTAAGCTGTATAAATCAGAAAGTTTTAGTTTAAAGAACCAAATAAAAGATTTAGTGAATAAGTGAAAATAAAATACAAGAATATTTCAAGTTGTCAGGTTCTTAAGAATAGAACAATAAGCCTTCATGTTTTCTTCCTCTACACCTCTTGTATATTTATTTTAACATAAATATAGACAAAAGCACAGTTTACACACAACCTCATCTCAACCCTTTGTCTTTCTAATTTATTCATCCCAACTCTAATCTTCAAGCACTAACTCTCAAACTAACTAACCCACAGTAATAACCTGCTCATGAACAGTTCAATTCACAAACATTCACATTTCTCAACCTTTGTAACATTCACGCTTGGTACACATCTGATACAGGTATAAAATTCACCCTGGATTCAAACCATTGAAGCAAACAAATCTGGGGGACATTTAATGGAATAATGAGATTGTTCTATATGTGGACTTTCCGAGGGGACTCTTGACTGGCCACCGAAGGTACAGAATGGTGGATTAGACAAGTCTTCAGTATGACCAACCAGGACCTTTGTGTTCTTGCTTGGGGTGCTGATTAGAATGGCTCTTACTATCTGTCTAAACAACAGTAGATGTTGTTCACACTTCTGTGAACTATCTAAATGACCGCTAAAGGTCGCCCTTGCTTGAAAGCCAGTTGTATCCGCCTCTAGGTTTCGGTGCTCATCTGTGCAGACATTTCTCTGGACATGTGGCAGGCATGACTAGACACCGAAGTGCACAGATCACTAGTGTATACCCAATGCACCTAATCTTCAACATTGAGGAATACATAATCCTCAACATTTTTATTGTTAATTAAATAGCTGCATTTAAGTGTACTGTAGCTTGCTTTCAAATATGCATTCCCTTTCAAGACCGTGTTGAAATGAAGATTCTCAAAAGACAAGGCTTTGGCTGGCTAAAGTATTTTTTCTTTTGCCTACTTTAACCTGCCTGTTACTTTGCTTGTTATGTTAGTTCATAAAAGGACATTCAGTAGAACCTCTGAAGGTAATAGAATAAAAATTGCACAAACAGAAAGGGTTCTTATTACATTTTCTTTTTTGAACTTTAATCTGTAGTGTTCTTTGAGAATTTAGATAGGAAAGGTATAACTTGCAACACAAGAGATCTACCTTAATAAACGAGGGTCAGATCATACTTAATGGCAAATGCATATTTCCTCATTTTATATTATTTATCTCTTCAGGATCCAAATCCAAAAGGATCAACTACAAAACAAAAGCAGGTTAATTTGCCAAATGTGAATCATGGCAAGCATGCATTAAGAATATCCAGTCTTTCCCCATTAAGGGAGTTTTTTTGATGGGTTAACTTCTCATCTAATTATGACCTCAGAGACCATAAATCTCGGAAGCATACCTATGTGAATTGATGAAATGTGATTTGTTTACAGTAGAGTGAGGAAAAGGGAGGAAAGATTGACACTTCATAGTATGTTGGATTGGGGCCGTGAAGCGGCCCTTGGGTCCCGGAGGAGACTGGTCAGAAGAAGACGCGAGGCAAGATGGAGCGAAGACCAGTGGTTTATTGAGGGAAAATCATCAGTATATATTATGTTCAAGGCTGCGTGTGGTAGAATCGTCATCTGACAGAAAATCACATCACCATTTACCCGGGTTAATTGGGAACCTCTCTTGGGGAAGTTAATTAACTAAGGCAAATACTGACAGGGGAAATCCATTGTTCATGGCTTGCACAAGAGTAAACATGGCCACTATTTGCGCTCAGGCTTGGGCTAATCTGCAAGTGTGGAATCACCTAATTCCTAACTTGAGTTAGCTATTCAATTTCCTCCTGCAGAACTGCCGGTCAGGTCAGATATGGGTGAATCAATCTTATGACTATTAATCCGCTCCCCAATTTCTGTACCCGCAGAGCCCAGTGACCAGGAGCCTTCTCGTCCGGTGTAGCCTCTGTCAGGGACAGTTATGCCAATTGTGCTCGCGGATACCGCACTCCCCCTTTTCTTGTTGTGGACCTGACAGACGGCCCTGCGTAGGAGTGGCATCAGCTGGTGTGGGGGGATGACGTTTCGGGGTTCCTTCCATGGGGGACATCTCGATAGCAGTGAGGGAATACATTGCACGAAACAACACACTGCTGTGCCCAGTATTATCACCCCCACAATCACCTTGAGTGTCGTCTGAAGCCAACCCCATGACCACAACGAATCCCACCACCCCCATGAAGCATCCTCCTTGATGTTCCTGACCAGGGTGTGAAGGTCCTTGAGCTGTACCTGTGCGTGTTGTCTGTAAGATTAAAGCAACACATGCCGTGGACAGACTCGCAACCCAAATGATGTAATCGATGGCTGCTCGATTATCCAGTATGGCATGGCGAAGCTCTGTCTGCTCCTGGTTGAGCAGCGCTATTGCCAAGGAGGTGTGGTTAATGGCTCTTGCTAAAGCGCAAGCCAATTGACCAATTCTCCGAGCGTTGCCTATGGCTAAACCTGGCACACTGAATATACTGACTGCTGCCTGGTTTTTCAGAACTGTGGGTCTGAATCCAGACTGCTTTCTGTAGCAAGGCAAGATAATGAGATGTGTCATTGATCTCTTACTGTGACCTAAGGTGATTCTAAGCTATTTCTGCAACTTCTGGCGTTGTGCAAATGTCTTTCTAGCACCTATGGGGAGGTGTGAAAATAATTTACAATGGCTGGGGATTACCGGCTACCGGGTGCTCAATCTTTCCAAGCAATGGGCCGGTGTAAACATGGGCCAGTCTGGCTTTCCTTGGTGGAAGCTGGCCGTTATTAACAATACACGACCCTACGTATACAGAAATTCAAGTGTCCCTTGCAAATCCCAACTGGAGCATTGTACAAGGCATGAATAAATAAAGAGCAACTACAGATAATAGCAATAGAAAACATTCAGCTGCTTCTCGAAGATGAGGCTTCCCTTCTTGGTGGGGTTTCATGTGTAACTTGAGCTTGGAAAAGTCTTGTTTTGTGGAAAAGCATGGTCCTTAGAAGTAGCACTGAGTATGCAAAATGTTCATAGAAATGTCTTTGGAGATGTAAGGCATAAAGGAAGACGGACAGCTGATGACATCCAAGGCAGTGACTGGTGCCATCCTTTGCAATAGCCGAACTTGGTATCCGGGTCTGATTCTGGCCTCTGGGACCTGCATGGGGAAGAGACTTGTTTGGGAGATAAAAATTCTGAAAGAGTTAGTTAGTTTTTGCACTTATAGGATAGCAATTGCTGTGCAACTATGGGATGTTGTTCCCCCCTTTCTGTTTGTTTGTCAATGTAGGACTCAAGCGTCCGATAGGCCCGTTCCACAATCGCTTGCCCCTGCGGATTGAACGGAACGCCAAAGGTGTGCTTAATATCCCAGGTGGCCCCCAGCTATAAGCTGGGGCGTCATCGGACTTTCATGTGCCGAGGTTCGCCCATGGCCGTGGGAAAGGAGATGCTGCTCCACATGGGGAGCCGTTTCTCCCTTCTGTGCTGTTACCCAAACAAACTGTGGGAAGGTATTAATGCAAACGTGCATGTACTGCCATTTGCCAAAATGTGGGGCATGTGTGACGTCCATTTGCCACACTTGGATGGCCTCTGTCCCTCGTGGGTTGACCCCCCACGAGGGGCCCCCCGGTGCCCCTGCACGATGCAGGCAGGAACGGACTATGCCTTGGGCTTGGGAAAGTGGCAGGTTGAACTGCCTTGCAAGTGCTTTGGCATTCTGATGAAAGAATGCATGACTCTGAATTGGAGTTGTGAGGAACAAACTCAGCAAGTTTTTGTCTGTCGCGGGAGTGATGTATGTTCCCGGTAGACTGTGAAGCAAATTCCTAACAAACTGGCTGTCAGTAATTATGTTGAAGCGTTCTTTGGCAAAGGTGCGCAAAGCGAGGTTCACGGCTGCCAACTCTGCCCGCTCACGGAAGAGTCAGGAACGTGCGCCAAGCTCGGTCCTCTTGCCAAGTAAGAACCTAACATGTGCGACCCCCATAAGTGAAAACTGTCCCAGCCCCCCGAAGGGGAACCAGTGACATTAATTCACACAAGGTGACTGTCTGCGTTTGAAGCGAGACGAGTCTGGGGTCTCATGGCAAACCTTGGTGCATGACGTGCCAGGCTTCCCTTGGGTAAATTTCTCATGAAGGCCCCCTGCGCACATCCACCCATGGCGTGCGTGCACCCTTTTACTGGAGCTATTCTTGTGCTCCTGTGAGAAGGGCGCCAGATACTGGCTTAGCCTTTTGCCTGTGCTTAGACTAGCAGCAAAAAAACAAAGGGGTGGCCTGAAAATGCCTGTACCTGATTGAAAGTGTGACCTGACTGCATTCTTAAAATGGTCCTAGGCCGTCCTGGCTAATGAGTGGCACTCTGCACATTCTCAGGAGCTCAGGGACTAATCCTTCCTCTGTGCTCTGGAGTTTGCGAAATGTGTCTGCTCATTAGAGAGGGTGCTGCGGGCCAGGTGCCATACTTAAAATGACCGACTAAAACTTATGAAAAACAAGCCAACTAGGACGTGCCAGCTGTAAGGAAACAATATACAAAAATGAAAAGACACACAAGTTAAACATTTCCAGCAGGGAGTTCCACTGGCGAAAGGAGGAAAGACAAGTCAGAAGTTAGCACAATGAGAATGCAACAACTCTTATCATAACGAAATCAGATTAGGTCAGGTAATTTAGACAACCAGGTCCTCCTGTTAAGAAATTCCTACCAGTAATTAACTCTGGACCCTGTGAAAGGAAGCAATTTAAGGCTGTGGAAATAAATAAATTGGTTACTATTAAGGCCTGGAGAGGAGTTTTGTTCCTGCAAAAAGGTAACGATTAAGCATTTTCTGAATATACAGAGCGCAAGAATGTTTGCGTGCTTTTTCCTGTGAAAGGGGTACAATGAGTGAGTTACTTTACACAGATTAAGGTCAAAATACCAGAACACTATCTTTCTTAAGAGAATGAAGGAGAGTTAGAATGATTCTCAACCCGCGGCCAGATGTGGGTAAGTGGGCCAGATGCGGCCCACGTTGCTCTGCCACTACCTCCACCAAGCCAAGAAGGGCTGTGTGGCGAAGGAAGGGCAGGATGACTGTCCGGACCCCCAGAGCTGCCTGAGGCCCCGGAACTTGGCCCCTGACTTTAAAAGGTTGAGAACCGAGGTTACAAGATGATAACACAGTACACACATGAAGACAATGCAATTCTCTCACTCCTAGTGAGATACGTGACTTCAAGACGCTAAGAGACATTCAAACACCTTAAAACACAGAGATGGGGGTTTGAGGAACACAGACGTAGGGAGGGGCCCCATAGTTTATGATTTAGTGAGGAAAACTCATAGAATTGATTTTTGTTTTCAGATCGTGCTTCTGAAAAGAAAAATCTGTTTTCCTGAGTGGCAAGGATTGCAAAACCGGTTTCCAAGAGTGGCTTAATCCTTTGACAAAGAAAAAGGTCTCAAGGGAAGAAGGGGGGTCACCCTGCCCTATTGCAGGTTAGGCTTCCCCCCTCCCCCATCCACCCTCCTGCTTTCGTTGCCCTTAAACTGCTAAGCAGGCAAGGCAAAGAGGTTTTGCTCACCATGCTTTCTCAAACCTTAAATAGTTCCTGCCCATGAACAGAGTGCAAACTGTTTAACACATATTTCACAGTGACATTACCACACAGTTACACACAAGGAACACTTTTTCAATCATACTGTGGTCATGGAGACAAGGCTTTTGCAATCATACACAGTTCTTGCAGTCATACATTCAGTGGTGCACCACGCATACACACATTTATTTACGCATTCGCACATTCCTCCCCTGATCTGCAGTGTTCTATCCTACACATGAGGAGATTATTTATACACAGCTGGCTATCACAGCCATCTGGGTGCTTCTACTTAGGGGTGAGTTTCTCTGGGCTACTCCAAGGTGAGACAAGTAGGTTCTGCCTGTGCCTTGGGAGAGCTCGGGGTACTATTGCTGGGATGGTTCCTCTGGCATAGCCAGGGTGATGGCTGCCTCCTTTCTAGCCTGGGCCAGATTCCCAGATCTCGGTGCTGCCTCACACTCCAGTGCCAGCGTGGCCATTTGGTTTTCAGACAACCTTTTGAAGATCTGCCTGGTCTAGATTGGCATTCTCTTCTAAGGTGTCTCATTTTTCCACACTGGAAGCAGGCGCCTTGGGGTTTTGGCACTGCTCTGCGCCTGAGTGTGGCAATGGGTCTGCTCTGGAGCCCTGCGTGGCCAGGGGCCGTGCAGATTTCCATGAGCAGTGGGCGCTGAGCAGCCCTGCCTGAACGTGTGTCTGCCTTCAGATAGGCTGAACACAGCAGTTGGGCGCTAGCTAATTGTGCCACTGGCAATTTCCCCGTGAATGGATCTTCCTCACCCATGTGCTGAATGGAGTTCTTAATTGGCAGGGAACTTGTAACTGTCAGAGAAGCGCCAGGGCTTCTCATGCCATGAATTCCTTCAGTGACGTCTGCAGCTGTCACTGAGGGAATGCTCCCTACACTACCCTGCTTAAGCTGAAATGACGGATAGAGACTCATTGGGGCTGATGGTTCTGACTGCGCTGGGGGTTTCTGGGTCTCTATCCGGACTGGGTCTACCTCTGCTAAGAGTTTCCTACGTTTGCTCCATGTGCGAGTGACGCCATCTGAAGCTCTCGGGGGTTGCTGAATGCAGACTCCTATCTGATCCCAGAGCTGAAGGGATAACGTACCTACTTCTGGGTAAAGCAGGCAGTGTTCCCTCAAGAACACCAAAAGCCGCGCTAGTTCTCCGCTGTGAAAGCTTATCTGATATACCCTGGCCAGGGTTTTGAATTCATCCTCATGAATTCTTTGACTAGCGGACGGACGTTGCCGCTGAGGACAAGTCCCCATATTACCTGCCGGGTCTTTTGAAGTCTCCTTCTCGGGATGATTCGACGCATCTGAAGTTCAGGCAATAGGTTTTGCGTGACAAATCTCTGGGTAGAGCTCGGAGCATGGACTGCTGCCACGGGCCCTCGGTGGCCTCTGCGCTGTCAGGGGTTCACAGCCGACCCTGAGCCGAACGCGTTTTTCCGTGCTGCAAGCCGCCGCAATAGCCGGAGCAAGCTGTAGGATGCCTCTCTGAGATGCCTCGCCGCATAGCTGTCTTCCCAATCGGATGGCTTTCCGACTGGGGCTGCCGTGCTGTCCTCTGGGGTGATTGGGCACGGTTCTAGCGTAGAACCGGACCGCATAGATCGCTTACTCTCGAGTAGGATCACTTCTCGGGGTCACCAGATGTTGGATTGGGGCCGTGAAGCGGCCCTTGGGTCCCGGAGGAGACTGGTCAGAAGAAGACGCGAGGCAAGATGGAGCGAAGACCAGTGGTTTATTGAGGGAAAATCATCAGTATATATTATGTTCAAGGCTGCGTGTGGTAGAATCGTCATCTGACAGAAAATCACATCACCCATTTACCCGGGTTAATTGGGAACCTCTCTTGGGGAAGTTAATTAACTAAGGCAAATACTGACAGGGGAAATCCATTGTTCATGGCTTGCACAAGAGTAAACATGGCCACTATTTGCTCTCGGGCTTGGGCTAATCTGCAAGTGTGGAATCACCTAATTCCTAACTTGAGTTAGCTATTCAATTTCCTCCTGCAGAACTGCCGGTCAGGTCAGATATGGGTGAATCAATCTTATGACTATTAATCCGCTCCCCAATTTCTGTACCCGCAGAGCCCAGTGACCAGGAGCCTTCTCGACCGGTGTAGCCTCTGTCAGGGACAGTTATGCCAATTGTGCTCGCGGATACCGCAATAGTATATTTTGAATATCACTCTGCTTTTCTTTTGGGTCAAATGAGGTGTAACTTGAAATGAATGTTCAAATGTTACACCCTGTTCTCCAGGCTTAAAAGGAATTTCAGGATGAGGACAAAATTGAACTATGGAGCCTTCATTGGGGAAGGAAGATCTCACCTTTCCCCTCCTTGAATATTCCTTTTTCCTGCCCCTGCCCCCACCCCACCCCACCCCAGTCTTCCTTTTTCAGCTGTTTTAGTTTTGCCAGTTATACCAATCTTTCCACCCATCATTAGATGAGATGACTTTAATCAGGGTGGGATTGTAGAGGCTTAACCCTTGTCCCATGCCTGTGGCCTCAATCCTGTCATTTATTTTTTTATTATTATTAATAATTTTTTATTAATTTTTTTCAAACATATACAAAAATACAAAACAATACATCACAAAAATACATATAATACACAAAAATAATTAACATATCAGATAATTGATCCAAAACATTTTTATATTTCAAATGCAATAAAACATCCTTTAAAGAAAAAAAATAAACATTTAATTATGATTTAGTGGTTAGCTTCTAACCTATTTCAAAAACTCTTCCCAAAATTCTTTATTTATTACTACCACTAAATCCATTCCCTTTAGACAATTCAATAATATCTTGAATTAGATACAACTATCAGAATCAAAATTACACATACATTACACCCTGTGTTTATTTACATTGCCCTGGAAAGCTCAGAGTGTCTCATTATTTTACTTCCAAAAACTACTTTGATCCGGTACAGGTCTATTTCTTTCTGGACCAATAAATGAATGTTCTACAAAGGGCTTCCAAATATTCCAAAATCTATTCTCTTTCAAATTGTCCCTTTTTTCTTTTATCTCCCATGTCAGTTTATCATTCAATGCTAAATTCCACATTTCTTTGTACCATTCTTCAGTCTGTATAATTACATCATTTTTCCAATTTCTAGCGATACATTGTCTATCCGTTGTTAACATTATTTCTAGTAACTCTTTTTCCTCCTTGTTTAAATTAATACCATCCACGTCTGTTAGCATAGTGGTACCTGATCCCAGTTTAATTTTCTTAGCCATTATTTCACTGATCTCTTTTTCTATTCTTCTCCAAAAATCCTTTATCACCTTACAACTCCACCACATGTGTTCATAAGTTCCTATAGTATCTTTACATCTCCAACATAAAATATCCTTTTTGTTCTCAATCTGATGTAACCTCACTGGTGTCAGATACCATCTCCACAACATTTTATAATTATGCTCTTTAATTCTAACTGACATAGTTCTCATTATCCTCTTTTTCCACTTATTTCTCCATGCATCTTTTTCTATCTTTATATTCAAATCCTGTTCCCACTTCAATTTCAAGTCCTCTTGTGGATCGCCCTCCCTGTTTATTAGAGCATAAACTTTGCTAACTAGGCCCTTAATATTTCTGTCTCCTTTTCTAATTTTTAAAACCAATTCTTCAAATTCTGTCTTTCCTCTATCTATATCTAACTCTCTCAGATATTTACCATTCCAAATATTAACCCTTAATGTCTGAAACTAATTCATCTTCAACTGTTCAAACAACTTTTTCTTCCTTCCTTCATCTCTACAGATCTGTAACCAGTCTTTCACAAAGAAAACTTCATTTTTATCCAATATTTCCTTTATTTCTTTATCTATTTTCAATGGAAAACAAGCCATATCTACTAATTCCAAAATTGGATAGATATTTGGGGCCAAATCCTTCTTTAATATTTTCCACACATTCATCAATCCCTTCATCATTGTATTACAGTATTAGTGGCTATCTTTCCCACATTTCCTCCCAAGAAAATCATTTTACCTATCTTAACATATAAAACCAAGGGTTAACTGTTGGAACTTGCTATAGGTTGCTATGCCTCGCCCTACTTGCCTGCACTCACCCTTCGTGCACATGGCCGATCTGGGTCCACAGGTCAACAAAGGATTGAGAAAACAGGCAGTGGGGCAACAGCCCCACAAACGTGAAAAAAGGGAAACAACTTCATTTCCCAACATTCCTTGCACTGTGCCGCGCCAGAGCCAATCAGGCTGAGAGGCTCTCGCACGGTGTGGTGCAAGGAACGTTCGAAAACGTGCTGCAGCCAATCAAAAGAAAACCGTTTTAAAAAACGCAGCACAAACACAAAGCACAAACCCATAACTACAAGCCCCAGCGTCCTGCGCACCATGAGCACACAGAACGCTGAGGAAGACGGCGCGCAAAAATTAAAACAAACAAAAACACTGGGAGAGCAAGTCCGCCAAGCCGCGGGAACCAAAGCCCTCCTCCCCAACGGCACCTGAACCTCCTAATCGAAGTTTCCCCAGTTTCACTGGGTGGGGGGGTGTGCTCCCCCTCTCTACTGGCTCCCATGAGTCTGGAAGGTTTGGGGGGACCAAAGGAGTCTGTCTCCCCAACCCTCCTGACCCCAGGGGACCTGGCAGAGAGGGGATTCCCCTCCCCCCCACACACACACCCATATTAAAGAGAAGAAACCAAGCGGTTACTTCTCTTTAAAAACGGAGTTGGGGGGGAATCCCCCTCTCCGATGGCTCTCCTGGGTACGGAAGGGTTGGGGAGACAAACCCCTTTTCTCCATCCAACCCTCCCAAACCCAAGGAAGCCAGCGGAGAGGGGGATCACACACACACACACCACTGATATTAAAGGGGAAACCCCAATTGAGATTTCCCTTTTAATATCAGAGGGTGGCCTGGATTCGATCCCCTCTCCTGGGTCCCATGAGTCTGGAAGGTTTGGGGAGACAAAAGGGGTCTGTCCCCCCCAAGCCTTCCAGAGCCAGGGGAGACGGCAGAGAGGGGATCCCCCCGTAGGACACCAAAAAACACAAAAACAAACAATCAAAAACATTCAAAAATACACAAAAACATACAAAAATAACACCAAAAAACAATACAAAATAAACAACAACAAACATTTCCAAACACACCCAGCACCCAGCCAAACACCACAAAATCCAACCCCCCCCCCCAAATAAAGAAAAACAGCCAACTCACCACCACACGACCTCACACCACAACAACTGGAAAAGAAATGAATAAAGAGACTACTTACTGGGGAAAGCTCCACCCAGAGGCCAAGAGAGAAAAAACAGTCAAAATACAAGATAACCCCTAACAGCACCACTTGCTGCCCACAATAGTAAAAAAAAAATCAAAAAGACACAACAGCCCCACACAAAAGGCCGCAAGAGTAAAAACAAGTAAAAACAAATAACACAAAATCACAATTTTACACAAATCAAAAACAGATGTCAATAAAATAAAATAAAAACTATTCAAAAATCCTGTGATAAATTTTTACTCAAATAAAAAACAAAAACATCAATACACAGTTTAAAAACATTTATTGTGAAAAACATGTACTTTCACATTTTTTAAATTATTACCTATGGTACAACAATTTAAAAAAATACATACTAAAAAAAATCGGGTTAAATAATTTTTTGGGAAAAAGTATATCATCCTTTATTCTTTTTTTCATCCACAAAACCAAAACACCAAACAAAACTCATCACAGTTTATAACAGGCCACCAAAAAAAATGTATAAATAAAAATTTAAAAAATTTCAATTATAGACTAACCTCTTCTTTACAAACATTAACAACAAAAACTTTCCAACATCATTTAAAACAGAGGGCAACCTCTGCTAGTATTACTATAATCTTTCATTTCAATCTCCTCCCAAATTACTTTTTCTCTTGCCAAGATATTCACAACGTTCTTAATTTGGAAAGCACGGTAATATGCAACTAAATTTGGCATTCCCAAACCTCCTTCTTTCTGGAGAAGATACCACAATTTTTTTGGTAGTCTAGACTTTTTGCCCCCATTGCAAAAGTTATTAAACAACTTTTGAAACTCATTAATTTCCTTGTCCTTCAATTGAATTGCCAATGCATCAAATAAAAAGTTAATTCTAGGTAACAACATCATTTTACAAAGTGCAATTCTCCCAAACCATGATAATTTCAGCTTTTAAAAACTTTGTATTCTAATCTTAATATCCGTTTTCAAACTGTCGTAATTCAATCTTTTAAGATCTTCCAATCTATTTGATATAATTATCCCCAAATATTTCAGCTTATCTTTAATTTGGATATTACTCGTTCCCTTTATCTTCCTCCTCTCCCCTTCTCCCATATTACACAACATCATATCCGATTTATCCCAATTTATCTTCAAGCCCGTAATATCCTCAAAATCCTTAAATTGTATTCTAATCCTATCCATAACCCTCTCAGGGTGCTTTACAATTATCAATGTATCATCTGCATACATACTTATTTTATTCCCCAATATCCCTTCTATTTTTCCATCCTCTCTTATATTTTTTGCCAATATTTCCATTGCCATGATGAACAATATAGGGGACAAAGGACAGCTCTGTCTAGTACCCGCCTCTAACTTTACCTCATCTGTGACCTCATCATTTACTCTAACACTAGCTATTCCTTTCTGATATAATAGATCAATTACCCTTCTAAATTTAGCCCCAAATCCATAGCTTTTAATTATTTCCTTAATCGAGGTCCATTGTAGGGAGTCAAATGCCTTAAAAATATCCGAAGATATTAATCTCACTTTTTCTTTCGTTTGATTCACATTATCTATTAAATCTAAAACTCTTCTAGTCAAATCTGCCATACGCCTCCCTTTTAAAAATCCTGGTCCAGGAGTGGGCGCAACTGGTGAATCACCCGAAGTTGGGCAAAGGCCCTCTTGGCCACAGCCGCCACCTGTTCTTCTAGCAGCAGCCGGGAATCCAGGAGGACCCCCAAGTTGTGCACCGGGTTGGTCTGAGGCAAAATAGCCCCATCCAAAACCAAAGATGGTAGCTCCCAGGATAACACAGGACCCCCCATCCACAGCCACTCAGTCTTACTAGGATTCAGCTGTAACCCATTTGCCCCCATCCAGACCCCAACCGCCTCCAGACAACTGGAAAGGACTTTGACTGCATCACTGGGGTCCCCACGGGCCGAGATGTACAACTGTGTATCATCCGCGTACTGATGGTACCACACACCGTGGGAACGGATGATCTCTTTAAATTCCTTATAAAAATCCACCGGCAATCCATCCTCTCCCGGGGCTTTTCCCAACTTCAAACCGCAATTACCTCCTTTACCTCCTTTTCCAAGACTTGTTCTTCCATTTTATCCCGATGTTCTTGTTTTATTCCAATCGTTATTTGTCTCTCTAATAGTTTTTTAAGCTTCTCCACATCTATCTCTTTTTTTGCATACAAATCTTGATAAAATTCCTTCACAATTTTACATTTATCTCTAATCTTATTACATCTTATCCCTTGATTATTAACCAGAACTCCAATTTCTCTTTTTTCCTTTTTGTCTTTTGCCGCTTTTGCCAATAGTCTTGAATTATTATTACTGTATTCAAAGTACTTTCTATTTAAATAGATCAAATCTCTTTTTACCTTTTCTATATCTTTACCCACTAATTCAGACTTCAATCTTTGTAATTTGGCAAAAAAATTCTTATCCTTCTTCTTTGAATGCTCTTCCTGTAACTGTTTTATTCCCTTTTCATGGCATCCCAGAGCATATTAAAATTTACCTCATCATTGTCATTCCATTGCCAGCTTTCCATCCAGCTTTCTATAATTAGTTCTTTACACTTTTGATCTTTGAATAAGTTAACATCATATCTCCAATTCCTCCTCCTTCTACTGTTGTTCTGTAACCTCAATTCCAGAACCACTTTGGCATGATCTGATTCTTTAAAAATTCCAATTTCGATCTCCTCCATATTTTTAACCATGTTTTCAGTTACAAATACATAATCTGTTCTAGAATAGGAGTTATGAACGTGTGAAAAATAAGAATACGCCCTTTCTGACCCCTTAATTTCTCTCCAAGAGTCTTTCACACCTAATGCAGCTATCCAATTGTCCAAAATCTTGCCTTTAATACCTGTTCCACACCTTGTTATATTTGTACAATCCAAATTTGATCTTACTAAATTAAAATCGCCTGCCACTATCATCTTTGCCGATTTTTCTATTACCACAATTTTACAATTTTTTTCTAAGAATTCAGCTTGATGTTCATTTGGAGCATAAATATTTACCAAAGTTATTTCCTCATCATCTATTTTCCCTTTCACTATCAAATATCTACCTTCTGGATCCGAGATACTTTTTGTTATCTTGAATCCCAGTCTAGTAGAGATCAAAACTGCAACTCCTCTTGCTTTTGATGTGCCAAATGCCTTTTCATAATGTTGCATCCAACCTAAAAAAAAATTGTTTGTATCCTGTGATTTTTGATGAATTTCCTGCAGAAAGACTATATCCGGTCTGTCCTTCCTCAAAGCCAATTCTATCCTCCTCTTAAGAACAGATCCTGTACCTTTTACATTCCATGTTAAAACTTTAATACTTCTCATATTTTAATTCAACACCCTCTTCTATGACTTCTGAGCTCTCCATTAGGCGTGCTACCTCTAACCCATGACAGTTATAATAAGACATCAAACAAAAAACACACAATACCAACCTCCCCACTTTCTTTTTAAAAAAGCCACCTTCATCTTCCAAAGAGGGAAGGGGGGGGCATGCAAGATGTGCGTGGTAATTATTGCTCTAGCGCACCATCCCCATTATAAAAGCAAGTTTATAAAAACCTTATCTCATATACAAATTCTTACATACAATCCTTTTACTCTCTACCTCTTACTTGACTCTTCCTCCACCACAATTAATGATAATTCATCCTCTTCTCCTCCCTGTTGCCATCCTCCTGAGGCTCCACCCCTATCTGCATCCTTGAAGTCTCTTCTTATGGCTCCTGATTCCAACAAGTCTTTTCTAAAAGCTACCTACTCATCTGAACCCGCCTTGACCAGGTCAAGTAAACTCAAATACTCCAATGGATCAGTCCCTGCATCAATGACCTGTATTTTTTTTCCATAGAAGAATCTTAATCGTTATGGAAATCTCCAATTATATCTTACACCTTTTTTCATCAGCAATTTGGTTACTGGTTTCATCTTATATCTCCAAGCACGTTCCTTAATAGAAATATCATTGTATACTTCCACATCAGAACCATCGATTTTCAGAGCGCCAGAACCAGCTTGTTTTAGAAAAGCCATTACCCTGAGCATATCTCCCCAATTTGCAAATTTGACCAAAACATTTCTTTGAACAACTTTTCCACTTCTCGGACCCACTCTATATGCACTTACAATATCTTCCTGTACAAAATCCTTTCCCATTTTCAAATTATTTAACCACTGAACAATTCTATCTCTTAGCTGGTCTGGCGTCCTTTCAATCACAATATTCTGTTTTCTCATCAATTCTTCCATAGCATCAATCCTTTTTTCATGCTCATCCACTTTCATCTTATTCTCCCTCACATCTTCCTGTACCCCTTTTATTTCCCCTTTCATAGTTTTCACCTCATTTTGCATCAACTTAACATTTCCCTCTATTTTTTGCAAGCTTAAATCCACTTTTTTGGAGAAATCCATAACCGTTGTGACCACTTTATCCTGTTTTTTCAAAATTTTACTTTTATCCTTCACTCTTGCCTCTTCCATCTTCTCAAATTTCTGAAACAATTTACCAAATTCAACCATGATTTGAGTCTGATCATAAGGTTCAGGTGATGATGATCCTGTCATTTCTAATTGTTTTTAAAGGCCATGGAAGATCTTGTGCCCTGAGGATATTGTTATCAATATACCTAAAATTCAGGTAGACAAAGGTGTTACCATTTTTCTCAACAGTTGGTTTTGCATCACCTCTTAACATCTACTATCCAACCCCAAAAGACCACAAAAGGAATCCCGGAGCAGATAAGCCAGAAACCTGACTGTCCTTTTCACTCTCTGACCTCTACTTTCACTTCCCTATGTTTTGTTAGAGTTGTTTGCTAAACATTGACTCTATGCCCCATAAAATCTCATTCTTTCAGTTAATCAACAATCTCTAGGGAGCCATCTTTGTTTTGGCAAGACTGCAAGTGACTCAAATTAAACTGGCGCCTCGTTTATTCTCCTAGAGATGGAATGACGATGATTAGTCTGTCATGATAATCAGCAACATGATAAGAGTGTTGAGAACAGAGATCAGAAGATACTGTACATACTTTTGGGCTGTGATTCCCAAACCCAACCCACCCTCCCCAGCTAGCATGACCACCATGTGTAGAACTGTAGCTGTTGGACCAGGGCTTTGAGAGACCTGGGTTCAAATTCTACTCAGCAGAGAACCATGCTGCCTTGTGAGCTAATTGGGAGAAAGGCAGGGTATAAATCGCATATTTTTAAACACATAAGGGTAGGTTAGTAATAATATATAAATATTTACCTTTGGAAGGAAAGCAAATAGCAAAACTAACATTCTCAAAGATAGTGAATATCAGCATCAATAGATCTGGTAGGAGTATGATCAGCATGTTATGTTATTACTGGCTGAAAGTTCCTTCTCTGTGTGGAGTAGTACATACTTCTAAATCAATGATCGTTAGTGGCTGTGGAATATCAATAAAAGGCTACATCAAGGATGGACATCATAAAAAAGTGCCTCCAGGGTACAAAGGGAGACTAAGAGATCTTTAAGAACATATTCCCTTCTACTATTCCTATTACTCTTCACAACGAAAAAAATGACTTCATAAACTGCAGTAATTGGTTATCTAAAACTATTAAAAATCCACAATCCGCTTATATTTCTCAACAAGCAGATCTGGGTTGCTGTCTTATATGGAATTTCTGAGTAGACACAGGACTGTATGGTTTGTTCTAGAAATACAACTTTTGTGTCATGCTTTACAAAGATAGACACATTTTTTGATCCTCTGACATTCATTTTGCAACTGTTCTATTTTGTAAACTTTCTTCTTTCCAATTTCCTCTGAAATAAGCTACAAAATTTGAAATGTTGTGCTTTGTTTTCTCTGACAGATGTTTGTGGGAGTCAGCCCCTGGATCTTGTATTTATAATAGACAGTTCCCACAGTGTTCAGTTACAGGAGTTTGAAAAGTGAAAGTTTTCTTGGCTGGCATGATTGACGCTTTGGATGTGAGGGAAACATCTACCATGTTGCAGTGGTGAACTAATCTAGCACAGTGAAGATTGAGTTCAACCTTCAGACATACTTTGAAAAAGCCTCTATGAAGCAAGCAGTAGCTCACATCAGCCCATTATCTGCTGGTATTATGAATGGTTTGGCCATCCAGCCTGTCATGGAAGAAGTTTTCACCAGAGAAGCAGGAGGAAGAGACTCTTCCATTGGCATTCCCAAGGTGGCAATAATTGTGACTGATGGTCATCCTCAGGACCAGGTGGAAGAGGTGGCTTCCCAGGCTCAAGCATCTGGAATTGAGATTTATGCAGTTGGAGTTGGCCGAGCAGACATCCAGCCCTTAAGGCTGTTGGCTAGGGAGCCAGTGGATGAGCATGTTTCTTATGTAGCAACATATGATGTGATTGAAAAGTTGGCTTCTACATTTCAGGATGCATTCTTCAATAAGAAAATCATTCTAGTCATGCTGTTATTACTGCTTTCTTCATTTCCACTCATACAAGTGGTCCGTACTTGAATCAGTGAAACAATAAGTTCACATTATAAATTCAAGTTGTATTAATATCTGTTGTGAATTGGACCTAGTGGGTGGCAAGGTCACCTTTGCTTGAAGGCCAGTTTTATCCAACTCTAGGGTTCAGTGCTCATCTCTGTTTACAGCCAAAGAGCCAGTAGTGTCTGCATCTGCAGACATTTCTGTAGTCATGTGGCAGACATGCCTCAACACTGGAGTGCACGGAATGCTGTTTACCTTCTCACCAAAGTGGTATCTATTTATCTACCTGCAATTTCTTGCTTTCAAAATGCTAGGTTGGCAGGAGCTAGGACAGAGACAGGAGCTCATTCCGTCGTGCAGTACTCAGGTGTCAAACTGCTGGCTAGTCGACCTTCCACCTGCTGGTGGTAGTTCTTGAAAACCACAAAACTGTGTGTTCATGTGTAATTTGTAAATGCAGTGGAACCTCATACAACAATCGCCCTGTATAGCAACGAAATTGCATAACAATTAGGTTTTGGAGGGAAATTGGTATCCTGCATAACAATTTTCCCTATGGAAAAAATCGTACAACAATTTTTTCAATGGGAAAAACCACTTAGCAATAATAATAAAAAAATCGTATGATGCATCCTATAGGGAAAATCGCTAAACGATGCATGCATCGTATAGCAATTGTTTCGTACAACAACAAGCCCCGTGGAACTGATTAAAATTGTTGCATGAGGTACCACTGTACTGTCAATATATGCATTATAGTGAGGCAAAGTGCAGAGATAATAATGTCAGGCTGAGGTCAGTTAACAAGGAACAGGCGCAAGCAATCATCTAGCTCAGCTCTGCTGTGATTGACAGTTAATAACAGTACATTGTAACCTTAAGTGTTTTGCTTCCTGTATAAATAGAAGTTGCTTGCAAAGCTTGTTTTGCAATTTGCAGAGAGCTTGCAGAGCAGAAGCACAGAACAGAGCAGAAGCACAGACTGAGCAGAGCAGAGCAGAATAATGCTGAATGTAATGTTTATTTACTTGGACTGTAAATGTTAATATACCAGTTTGATTTAACCAAGCCTGGTGTATAGTTTTCTTTCTTGGACCTTTTGCAAATCAGACTGCTACAACACTCAAAAACTAACATGTACTGTAATATCATTTATAGAAAGAATGTTTTGCATCAGGCCTGGGGCTGACTGAATACCATCTTTCCTTTTTTTCACATTTACGCATGTGAGGTTCTAGAACAGTTAAGGTTGTATTCCACATACACATACATCCTTGTTGCCTCTCCAAATAAAATAAAGTTTCAAAATTCTGACATATTGTTCGATAAATGCTACACAGCTTCCATACAGAAAAAAGGATTCCTTGCTTAAAACTTAATGAATGATTCTCTTTCATTGTTGCTCTCTACGCTCAGGAAAAAATATCCTGGGTGAACATCAATACATATTGGCCCATGGGCTTCTCTTTAAAGTGGTTCTCAGCCTCATATGGAAATGGATAATTTACACTCTTCATGTTGCTAAAAGCAACAAGAAGCTATTTTCAGGGCTGAACTGAAAGATGATTGTTTGAAATGGCTGCAGTTGCCCCATGGTGAAATAATTCAACATGGGGCATCACTTACATACAATCCTTGCCCTCTGATCACAGCCCAAGTCTGTGACATTTTAGCCTATATATGTGTCATATACAATTTTCAGTCATAAGAGTGAGACAAATAAAAAAATCAAGACCTATGTTAAAATTAGGAATGTTGAACAACAGCTTGAAAACAACCTGTCTTTCTGGGGTGGGATGGTTTCATGTGGAGCAAACCTTTTATGTAGAACCTCTTTCAAATAACCGGGTTTCCTATGTCAAAATTACAGGGCAAAGCCCCATGACAGGACTGAGCATGTGACCACATAAGAAAACAGATCGCTTTGCAGAACATTTGTGGAGTGATCTGGTGCAATCTATTTCCCAGAAATCAAACAATATACAGTACAAGGTATCAGGGACGTAGGGGGAGGAAAATACCTCACAAAGGCTACGTTGGGCACCCAGAATATTTCTTTTGGGAACACCCAGGAGGGTGGACCTTCGATCCAGTGTCCTGCTGCTTTAATAAGCACTCCTCTCCCTAGCCCGATTCACTGGGGTCAGGGACAGAGTAGCCTTCTGCATATGGCAGGTAATATTGATCACTTGGCAGAAGCTAGGCTTCTTAGTGCTGAGGTCTATGACACACAGCTTATGAGGACAATTGGAGCCACTTCTGCTCTGCTGGGTTTCCTTCTCCTCCTTTACAAAGGCAGGCAAACACAACTGGCTTTTGAAGATTTATTGAAGGAAATACAATACTGGATACAGATCTTAAATTAATCTACACTACATAAAACACAAGCTAA
The DNA here is from genome assembly GCA_035047305.1 of Bradypodion pumilum. NCBI lineage: Eukaryota > Metazoa > Chordata > Lepidosauria > Squamata > Chamaeleonidae > Bradypodion > Bradypodion pumilum. The sequence goes on along the minus strand of JAWDJD010000001.1, from coordinate 161,739,291 downwards.
TAAAACAAATAAATGAAATAAAATCTTGCTAGCTCCCTAGCAGGTTACAGCTTGCTGGTTTGGGGTGGTTCTGCCCCTCATGGCTGAGTTTTAGCCCCGAAGAGTCATGTTGGGCAGCTATCGGACAATAGCTCCCACTGAAATCAAGTTCATGGTGTTGAAAGACAAGGGTTTCACCCTTGCTCCAGAAGTGCTCTCTGAGTCCTCAAAGTGAGCTCCTTTTATTGAGAAAAGGTGCTTTGGAATGTGGTGATCTAATGAGAAAGCACCTGTATTCCCATGAGAATGGGACATGCTGTACATGGACATTCTCTGGGAAAGTTCTGTTCTGCAGGTGTCCTGGCAATTATAATTTGATTGACAGGAGTGGAGACGTTGTCTCCCTCGTGGTGTGGTCAGCTGACCTAGCCGTCAATCAGTTCCCTCGTGGGGACTGCAGGTGTTCCTTGGAATGTGTCCAGTCCTGGACACTCACTTTTCCCTCCTCCCTTTGGGGAGACGACTATCCTAACTGTGCATCACTGTCATGTCAGACTAACAGCCTGGCATTCCAATGTGCTTTAAAATGAGAGCTGGCTTTCTAAGCCTTTAGAAAACTACAATATGTGTCTTAACACTACATGGATCAAATGTCACCTTAAAATCAAGACAAGGTCGCATGTGGAAACCATGACACAAGGAATTGTGCTCCAGCCTCACCCTTGACCCATGACCATGGCTTTTTGGGATCAGGCAAGAGCAGTTCCCTGACAGATGGAAGGGTCTCGTTAAAGAAAATTGCTCCCTACAAAGCGACCCTTTCCAATGCGACCGGATGTGCAACTTTCTTGCCCTCTGATCACAGCCCAAGTCTGTGACATTTTAGCCTATATATGTGTCATATACAATTTTCAGTCATAAGAGTGAGACAAAAACTATTTACCTGGGCGCAAATTTTTTTCTGCATACTTCTCATCTAGCTGTGGATGCCTGTGCCCATGGGACCCATAACTGTGAGAAAATCTGTGAGGTGAGTGCCAGATCCTGACACTACAACTGCTATGAAGGATACACTTTGAATCTGGATAGGAGCTCTTGCTCACATAAGGAACTAGCAAGCCTACTCAGGGCCGGATTTAAGCATAGGCTACCTAGGCTGCAGCTTATGGGCCTGCACCACAGGGCCCCCCGCACCACAAAAAAAAATGAAGGCAGGCACCAGGCAGGCAAGAAAGCGCCTCTTTCAAAGAGGCGTGCAGGCAAAGGAGGGAGCAAAGGAGGGACGGGAGTGAGAGTGACAGCCACCCGTCTGACTCAGGAGATTGGCTGGCACGTTGCCCCTGCGACTGAGGGGATGAAGCAGCAGGAGCTGCGCGTGCGCCCCTCCCTCCCCCCCCACTCCACATCATCTCCCCTCCTTCTCGGAAAGGGAGGCTGGCGTGAAAAGGCATGAGGAGAAAAAGAGAGGGAAGAAGGAATATAAATATAAACATTCAGGTGATCTACTGCTCTGCTCTGCTTAGGTATTGCACAATAGCAGATTAACCTGAAAATATTATATAATAAGTTTAGATTTAAGAGGCTAGTCATGTTTAAACTATTTGTAATAGAAACTACATCTCTGGATTAGATCCCAATTTTTGATACTGCTTTCAAATTATTGCTATTTCAGCTCAGACTACTTGATCACCAAAATTAAAATACAAATTTAATAACAATGCTGGCATTTCACATTATTAAATTTGGTGGCATATAATGAAAAGATTTCAGTTTGGTGCCCAAAATTCCCATGTGGTAATCAGGAAATGAAACAGTTTGATTAAAGACTATGGGATTTTCCAACCTGAATTCTTGACTGCAAAGAAGAAAAATAATTGACATTATCTAATTTTTGATCCTGAAAGATAAGTGTAGGAAGCTTTTTAGAGTGACCCAAATTCTCCATTCAGAACATGTTCTCAGCCAGACATTCAAAGGTATAAATATTCAATGCATAAACAATAGCAACAACAATTACACTCGCATACTGCCCCATAGCACTTAGTGCACTCTCTGGGTGGTTCACAGATTAATTAGCATTTTGCCCCCAACATGCTGGGTACTCATTTTACCTACATTGAAAGGATGGAAGGCTGAGTCAACCTGGATTCCTTTCAGGATGGAACTCACAACATTTTGGTTGTAGTAGGGAAAAGAGAGAGAGCAAGAGAGAAAGGGGGGATGGAGAGAAAGGAAAGAAGGAAGAAGGGATGGGGTGATGAAGAAAAAAGGAAGTGAAAGAGAGATGGAGAAAGAAAGACTCACAGCAGACTTTCTCTACAGCAAAAAAAAGTGTTTTTGTTTTTGCTGTGGTGATATGAAAGTCTGCTGTATGATCATGATTATGTTCTGTTGTTCTGGATTGTGAATTATTAAATGTGTTTGTTTGGGCCGTGTTGATATAAATTTAAATAAATAAAATAAATAAAAGTCTGCTTTGTGGGCATAGTGTGGCACCTTATTTTTCTTATTTATTCATCATTATTTATTCAAGTAATTTTTAATATTTTTTTCATTTTTTTCATTTAATCTAGTATTATGGACATATTAAAGGTTGTTTTCCTAATACTGAGATTGCCTTAAGAATGTACCTGTCACTTATGGTCACAAACAGCAGTGGAGAAAGGTCATTTTCAAAATTGAAGTTGATCAAAAATAGGCTTCAAACCTCCATGTTAGAAGACAGGCTCAACGCTTTAGCTTTACTCAGCATTGAAAGTGACATTTTAAGACAACAAAATTATGAAGATATTATAAGTACTGTAACATAAGAACATAAGAACAGCGTTGCTGAAACAGGCCACAGCCCATTCAGTCCAGCATTCTGTCTCACACAGTGACTCACCATTTGCTTCAGGGTATTCCCAAGCAGATGCCTTCACCTGCTTAGGATTCCCTGGAAATGGCATTGAGAGATATCCAGCCTATCTCTCCTACCCGGAGGTTGTCCTTAGGTATCCATAATTATAGCCATTGATACCTTTGTCCTCCACGAACTTGTCTAATCCTTTCTTAAAGCTGTCAAGACTGACAGCTGTCACCACTTCTTCTGGCAGGGAGTTCCATAGACCAGTGATCCTCTGGGTGAAAAAGTTGTTGTTGTTCAGTCGCACAGTCGGTTCCGACCCTTTGCGACCCTATGGACCATTGCTCTCCAGGCGCCTCTGTCCTCCACCATCCCCCTCAGCCCTCCCAGCTCTGTGCCCATTGTGTCTACAATGCCATCTAGCCATCTCATCCTTGGCCTCCCCCTTCTTCTTTTGCCCTCCACCTTTCCCAACATCAATGCCTTCTCAAGTGAATCCCCCCTTCTCATTTGATGTCCAAAGTATTTTAGCTTCATCTTTACTATTTGACCTTCCAGTGAGCATTCAGGGTTAATTTCTTCTAAGATTGACCTATTTGTTCTCCTCGCTGACCAGGGGACTCTCAAAACCCTCCTCCAACACCACATTTCAAAGGCATCTATTCTTCTGCGTTCAGCCTTCCTAATTGTCCAGCTCTCACATCCATACATTACTACTGGGAAAACCATTGCTTTGACTATTCTAATTTTTGTTTTCAGTGTGATGTCTCTGCTTTTCACTATGTTCCCCAGGTTTCTCATTGCTTGTCTCCCAAGAATCAGTCGCCTTTTTATTTCATGGCTACAATCCCCATCTGCAGTGATCTTTGATCCTAGAAAAGTGAAATCTGTCACTGCTTCTACTTCTTCCCCATCTATCTTCCAGGAACTGATTGGGCCTGTTGCCATTATCTTGGTTTTCTTGATATTGAGTCTCAAGCCAGCTTTTGCACTCTGTTAGAGGGTTTCTGAAGGTTCGGCCCAAAGACCCCAGTACTCATTCATTGCCTTTATAGTTCTTTATTTCCACTGGCCGCATGGCGGTCAGTGAGGATCAGTGGTCAGGATAGGAGAGAGGGTCGTTGGGTAGGTGAGGGTCCTTTAATAGGGTTAGGTGAGGTCAGAGGAGGTCAGAGGGGGTAGGGTTACACGAGCGGTGCATTACGGTACATGTAGTTCATGGCAGTATGATATCATCCCTGACAAAACCCCTTCTGAGATCATACGGACAGAACGTGATGTGATTTGGATTTGTTGTTCTCCTACTCACTGAGGCGTAGGCCATTTAGCAAATAACTGTGTTGGGCTAATGGGAGTGGTTTGGTCAGGATATCCGCTACCTGTTCTTGAGTTTCACAATGTATCAGGTCTATGAAGCCTCCCCCTATGAGTTCCCTTACTTTTTTGTACTTGATATCGATGTGTCGGGATCGCCTGGCTAAACATTCGGCCCTTGCCATGTCTATGGCTGCTTTGTTGTCCTCGTGAATGATAATGGGAAGGCTGGGTTTTTCCCAGATGAGGGAGATTAGCTCGTTTATCCAGATCAGGTCATCTGCTGCGTTAGACAGACAGACGTACTCTGCTTCAGCGGTGGAGGAGGAGACCAGTTTTTGTTTTTCAGTGCGCCAATATATGGGGCTGCCATTCAGCATCACTATGTAGCCGGATGTACTCCTTCTGGTCTTTGTACACCCGGCCCAGTCGGCATCAGCATAGCATGAAATGTTTATCCTGTCATTTATTTGAGGGGTTAGCAGTAACTTTCTGTCCATGGTACCCTTCAAGTACCTCAACAGCCTTTTGACGGCCACCCAATGGTGGGCCCTTGGGTTGCCGGAGTGATGTGAGAGAAGGTTCACTGCCAACGAGATGTCCGGTCTGGTCCAGTTGGCGATGTGCAAGAGTGATCCGATGATGGATCTATAGAGTGTGATGTCCTCGAATGGTTCTCCCTCCTCGTGGGAGTTTTTTACGAAATCCGTCTGCATGGGGGTCCCACATGGGTGGGCGTCGGTCATATTACACTTGTTGAGGAGCTCGATTATCTTCTCCTTCTGAGATATGGCAAAGCCGTCCGTTATCCTTGACACATGTACCCCTAGGTATTTGTTCACCTTTCCTAGACTCTTCAGTGAGAACTCGTTTTGTAGGCCTTTGGCGAACTCATCGCATCTAGACTTGCTTTTCCCAAAGTACAACAGGTCGTCGACGTAAACCAGAACCTTTTCTACCCCTTCTGGAGATTTTCTTAAGAAGACACATTTGTCTTCTCTAACTGGAGAGAAGTTCAATTTCTTCATGGTTTCAGCTAGGCACTCGTACCATCTTCTGCCAGATTGCTTGAGTCCGTAAAGGCTCTTGTTTAGCAGCCATGTTTCTCCACTGCTGCGTCCAAAACCGGGTGGAGCCCTGACGTATATCTCCTTATCCAGTTGTGCGTGTAAGTACGCTGTCTGTACGTCGAATTGATATACTTGTTCTCCAAGTACTGTTGCCATTACTAATGCGGCCTTAACACTTTCTGGTTTCACCGTTGGAGAATATGTGTCCTCGTAGTCATCTGGGTATCGTTGAGTGAAACCTTGGGCCACTAGTCTGGCCTTGTACAGGATCTGTTCGTCCTCTAGCTGTTTGACCTTGAATACCCACTTTGTTCCCACCGTCTTTTGTCCTTCAGGTACCCTTGCAGGTGTATATACGTCGAGGTCTTTGAGACTTTTCATTTCCTTCTCCATGGCCGCCCTCCACTTGTCCTGTTCTTCAGGTGGTAGCTCTGCTATGTCTTCGTAGCTCGCTGGTGTTTCGGGGTAGGTCTCCATGCTCAGAACATAATCCTCCAGTCTTCTCGGGGTTTGGTTCTTGGTCGACCTGGTTGACCTTCTAGGCGCTTCTTTTGTGGGACTTGGGGATTCGACGTCTCCTGCGTCTGTGGTGCTTGTGCGTGCTCCTTGTGTTTCAGACTTGCCACATATTGTATCTCCTGGTTGGTCGGGCCTTGCCACGGGCAGTGCTGCCTTGACCCCTTCAAGCTCTGGGTCGCTGATCAATACTTCATTCGCGTGTATCTTGCCCCAGTTCGCGTGCTCGTGGAATGTGGCTGATCTTAAAACTACCAGCCTCTGGTTGTGGTCTATGAACTGGTACGCCTTCGAACCTGGCTCATAGCCTAGGAACCTTAGCCTTCTGGTTATCTTGTCCCCTTTCTTTCTAAGTTGCTTGGGTATGTGCACGTCCGCAGGTACGCCGAAGACGTGGAGGTGCGCCAGCTTGGGTTTTCGGTTGTACATTGCCTCATAGGGTGTCTTACCGAGAACACTAGACCACAGCCTGTTTTTTTTTTTTTTTTTTTATTGAGTTTTTAATAGACATACAGAAAACGAAAGGAAAAAAAAAAGAAAAAAAACATTAACAATACATTTACGATACAATACATTAACAAATTCTTAATATCATGTTAACAAACATTACTATATGCTAGCACATAACAATATCTATACTCATTAACTGCTATTTAACCACCAAATATTAAAAACCATTATTTCAATATCCTAAATGATAAGAAAAAAAAGAACTTTCTGTACTAGCACTAATCTTTTTTAACAAATAATAATCACCCAGTGTATATATACAATGCCCGGAGAGTTTATTTTTTACTCAGTTCCAGAAGCTTCTTTGTGATGGTACTGGTCCTGAACTATCGCTTGCCATAATAGAGTGATCCACAAACGGTTTCCATATATTCCAAAATCTATTCTCTTTTAAATTATCTCTTTTGACTTTAATCTCCCAGGTCAATTTATCATTCAGTGCTAAACTCCACATTTCTTTGTACCATTCTCCAATCTGTATATCTATATCGTTTTTCCAATTTTTTGCTATACATTGTCTACCTGTTGTCAATATAATTTCCAATAGTTCTTTTTCCTCCTTATTTAAACCCAAACCTTCCACATTCGTTAAAAGAATGGTACCCGACACCAACTTAACACTTTTACCCAATATTTCATCACACTCATTTTCTATTCTTGCCCAAAAATCCCTTATTTTTTTGCAACTCCACCACATATGTTCGTATGTTCCGTCATATTCTTTACATCTCCAACATAACTTATCTCTTTTGTTATCCATCTGGTAAAGTCTTAATGGTGTCAGGTACCATTGCCACAACATTTTAAAATTATGTTCTTTAATTCTTACAGACATTGTTCTCATAATTCTCTTTTTCCATTTGTTTTTCCATTCAATCTCCCCAATTTTTATATTCAAGTTTTGTTCCCACTTCCGTTTCAAGTCCTCCTGTGGATCTGCACCTCTATTCAATATATTATAGAGCTTGCTTACAAGACCTTTAGTACTGCTTTCCCCTTTTCTAATCTTCCTTACCAATTCCTCAAATTCTGTATGTACTCTATCTATCCCTATTTCTTTTTTATATTTTTTATTCCAATTATCCACCTTTAACTTCTGAAACCAGTTCAAATTTAAAATCTCAAACATTTTTTTCCGCTCGTCATCAACTTCGCATGCTTTTAACCAATCCTTCAATAACAACCTCCCATTTTTATCCAATATTTCCATTTTTTCTTTATCTAATTTTATTGGGAAACACATCATATCAGTCAATTCCAAAATTGGAGAGAGATTCGGAACCATGTCTTTTTTTACCTTCTTCCATACCTCCATGAGACCTTTCATCATAGTATTGTTTGACCTTTTCACCTTATCCTTCATTCCCAGGAAAATCAAGTTTCCAATATTTCTGTACTCTTTCATTTCCAATTGTTCCCAAATCACCTTTTCTCTTGCCAAGATCTTCACAACATTCCTGACTTGAAATGCTCGATAATATACTAGCAAATTAGGCATACCCAGACCCCCTTTTTTCTGAGACATATACCATAGTTTCTTTGGAAGCCTAGATTTTTTTCCTCCATTACAGAACCCATTAAACATTTTTTGAAACTCATTAATTTCTTTCTCTTTTAAATGGATCGCTAGTGTATCAAATAGAAAATTAATCTTTGGTAACAATATCATTTTACACATAGCAATCCTACCGAACCATGACAGCTTTAACTTCTGGAGTTCTTGTATTTTATTCTTAAATTCAATTCTCAAGCTGTCATAGTTCAATCGTTTAAGATCTTCTAATTTGTTTGAAATAATTATCCCTAAATACTTCAGCTTCTCTTTAACTTGTATATTAAGTGTCGACACCATCCTACCCATCTCGCTCACTTTCAAATTACACAACATCAATTCAGACTTGTCCCAATTTATCTTTAATCCAGTTATAGCTTGAAATATTTGTAAATGATCTTTAATCCTATCCATTACCTGTTCCGGGTGCTTCACCATAAGCAATGTATCGTCTGCATACATACTCACTTTATTACCCATAATCCCTTCTATATTTGAGTCTTCCCTTATACTTTTAGCTAAAATCTCCATTGCCATTATGAACAAGATAGGGGATAAAGGACAACCCTGCCTAGTGCCCGCCTCTAGCTTTACCAGGTCCGTTAGCTCCTCATTCACTCTAACCTTAGCATTTCCTTTTTGATATAGTAAATCTATAACCCTATTAAATTTATCCCCAAACCCATATTTTCTAACTATTTCCTTAATTGAAGACCACTGCAGTGAATCGAAAGCCTTAAAAATATCCAATGATAGTAATCCCACTTTTTCCTTTGTTTGATTGACATTGTCTATTAAATCTAATACCCTTCTAGTCAAATCCGCCATGTGTCGTCCTTTTAAAAACCCAACTTGATCAACCTCTATATATTCCCCCATAAAACTATTTAAACGATTAGCCAATATTGCTGTGAAGATCTTCGCATCTTGGTTTATAAGCGAGATTGGTCTATACGAATCCACTCTTTCCAAGTTCTTTCCAGGTTTTGGCAAAAGAACAATTGTGGTGTTATACCATGAGGTCGGAATTGATCCTCCATCCAATATATAATTGTATAATTTCACCAATTTCGGAACCACTACCTCTTTGAATTCTTTATAGAACTCTGTTGATAATCCATCATCCCCCGGGGCTTTCCCTATCTTCAATCCACTTATTACCCCCCTAACCTCTTTATCAGTTATTTTTTCCTCCATTTTCTCCCTATGCTCTTGTTTTATCCCATTTCCTAACTGCCTCTCCAATATCTTCTTAAGTTTTTCTTTATCTATTTCTTTTTTTGCATATAGCTCCTGGTAAAATTCTCTAACTATTTTACATTTATCGCTATTCTTATTGCACCTTGAACCTTGCCTATCCACTAACACCCCAATTTCTCTCTTTTCCCTTTTAACCTTAGCTGCCCTTGCTAATAATTTTGAGTTCTTATTACTAAATTCAAAATATTCCCTATTTAAATAAATCAAATCTCGTTTAACTTTGTCTATATCTTTACCCATTACTTCTGCCTTAAGTCCTTGTAGTTTCAAAAAAAATTTTTTATCCTTACTATTTGCGTGTTCTACCTGTAATTGTTTTATTTCCCTTTCTTTTTCTGTGTACTCTAATTTATTCTTTTTATATTTAAAGCTTGCCAATTTTATGCTTTCACCCCTAAATACCGACTTCATGGTATCCCACACAACATTAAAATTAACCTCATTATTATCGTTCCATTGCCAACTTTCTTTCCAACTTTCCATAATTAGCTCTTTACTTTTCTGATCTTTAAACAAATTAGGATCGTACCTCCAATTTCTAACTCTTTGAGTATTTTTTTGTACTTTCAATTCCAAATATACTTTAGCATGATCCGATTCCTTGATAATCCCAATTTCCGTGCCTTCTATATCCCCAATTAGGTTTTCCGAAAGAAAAACGTAGTCTATTCTCGAGTAGGTCCCATGCACATGAGAAAAAAATGAGTATGCTCTTTCTAAACCTTTAAACTCTCTCCATGAGTCCTTCAAACCCGTAACTTTCATCCAATTATCCATCACCTTCCCTTTCACACCACTTCCACTTCTAGCTATATTTGTACAATCTAATCCTGACCTGATCAAATTAAAATCTCCAGCCACAATAATTTTAGCAACATTTTCCAACTCCACTATTTTCCGAATTTTTTCGAGAAACACTGTTTGGTGGTCATTCGGAGCATAAATATTTACCAACAGGATTTCCTCCTCCTCCAATTTTCCTCTTAACAACAAGTACCTACCCTCCTGATCAGCAATCTTTTTTGTGATTTCAAATCCTAACTTTCTAGAAATCATAGTTGCCACCCCTCTTGCTTTAGATGTTCCAAACGCCATCTCATAGTGTTGCATCCAACCTAAAAAAAGTTTATTCGTATCTTTTGACTTCTGATGTGTCTCCTGTAAAAACAAAATATCTGGTCTATCTTTTTTCAACGCCAATTCCAACCTCCGTCTCTTGAGAACAGAACCTGTACCTTTCACATTCCATGATATTATTTTAATACTTCCCATATCCAATTTCTTCTTCCAACTTTAAACTCTCCATCGGGCGTGCCACCAACAACCCTACCACCATACCACTACATATAACACACATTTTCACTCTCCCCACCTTCCAACGAAAAGTCGCCTCTGTCAACCAAAGAGGGGAGAGGGGGGACCTGCAAGACATGCCCTACTGCCGGCGCTATGCGCTATTTGCCCATTCTACCTCTATTAAGTACTTAAGCTTGCTACTATCCAGATCTCATTGTTCCTTGCCTATCTCCTCTTCCACCATAATCAAAGACAGCTCCTCCTCCTCCTCCCCTCGCTGAGGTGTTCCACCTGTTGCCCCGCCAGCTTCCTCCCTCCTTTGTTCCCTTCCCAAAGCTCCAGAATCCATCATTTCCTTCTTAAGATTTTTCCATTCTTCTGACTCTGCTTGTACCAATCCCAACATACTCAAGTATTCCAATGGGTTAGTGCCTTCATCAATAACTTGCATTCTTTTTTCATAAAAGAAGCGCAATTGTTGTGGAAATCTCCAATTATACCTTATATTTTTACTCCTCAGCAATTTAGTAACAGGCCTCATCTTATACCTCCAAGTTCTTTCTTTTAATGAAATATCATTATAGACTTCAACCTCTGAACCATCAAATTTCAGCGCATCAGAACCTGCTCTTTTCAGGTGAGCCATTACTTTTAGTTTATCTGCCCAATTTGCAAATTTAACCAGCACATTTCTTTGTGCCATTCTCCCTCTTCTTGGACCCACCCGGAACACACTTCCTAAATCCTCCTGAACAAATTCCTTCCCCATTTTTAGACCATTTAACCATTGAACCACCCTCTCTCTTAACAGATCCGGGGTCCGTTCCGGTACCAGACGGATCAGAATATTCTGCTTTCTCATCAAATCTTCCACAGCATCAATCCTCATTTCTTGTTCCAACATTTTTAGCTTACAATCCCGCACCACCTCCTGGGTCCCTTTTACTTCACTCTTTACAGTATCCACCGCAATTTGAACCACTTTCAGCATTCCCGCAAATTTGCTCAAATTTAAATCCATTTTTTTTGTATAATCATTCAATGTTGACATCATCTTTTCCTGCCCTTTAATTATTTCACTTCTATCTTTCACCCTTAAAGCCTCACTTTTCTCAAATTTTTGCATCAATTTGCCCATTTCCACCATAAGTTGCGTCTGGTCCATTAGTACTGCAGATATAGCTGATGGTTGAGCAGATGGTTGAGCAGATTCACCCACTGTTATTTTTCCAGTCGTTTTAGACTTTACAACTTGCTCTTCCTCCTTCGCTTTTCCTCTTGTAACTTTTTCCATGATAATCCACTGTATTTAAAACCCAATGTTGCAGATCGCTGTAACAATTTATCAATATAGTAAGGCTTACAACACTGCAGTCATTGGTTCCACAGTTACAGCAGGAAAGTTCTTATGCCAACAGAAGGTACCAAAATACTGTAATCCACAACGGTGAAACTAAAGGAAACAACTCTCCAAACAGGCAGATTAAAAATAAAAGAAAAAAAAATTATTGACCACAACAGATCCTTTCCCCCAAAGCCAGCGGACCAAACAAACGTCTTCCAGCCACAGAAAAAAAGAAGGCTTCAGAGAAACAGTTAGCCCAGTTGTTGAGGGGGGGGGGGCTCAGGAGGAAAAGAAAAATCCAGCTTCTGAGGATTTGGGGTGATGAGCAAGATGTTCCTCAATCCACACGGTAAAGAAACCAGCAATCAAAGCCATATATTCCTTCCTTTGAGATGGGTATTTATAGCATCATTCTTCAGCGAGTGCCTTAACTTTTAAGTGAGAAGAGGCCCCCCCTCTTCCCCCTCTTCCTGTAAGGAGCAAGCAGCTTAAGCAAAAGAAAAGAAAAAAAAAACTCCCACAGTTTCTCCAATATTCCAGCCCGGGAATGAGAGAGAGAGAAAAAAAAACAAAAATTAATCCACCTTTGTTGATATCAAAACGTGGCGCGGTCCTCTGGAGTATAGAAAAAAATCGCAACCCTTGCACAGTCACTTTCGCTTTCCCAGACCGTCGCCATTTCAAGCCTCCAGCTTTTCCATTTCAAAGACTCAGCTCTCCTTTTTTTTCTTTAAAAGAGAAATCCCAACTGATTTTATAGCTTGCAACTGAGAATGTAGCTCCCCACAGGCACTTACATGCAAATTACTTCGCACTCAGGCTCCTCTTGCCCCTTTCAAAACCGATTCCAAACGCCTTCTCCACAATCTTGCTGATCCCGTTCCACAGCTCCAGCAGAAAAGCCACGACTGCCGCCGTAGCTTCCACCGCCAGAGAGTCACTCGAACTTCGATCAGCCAGCCCCAAAAGCTCACCAAACTTTCCACGGAGACAGGCAAGGATCTTATCTTTAGGCTTTGCCACTTTAAATTTTTTCTGTTCTGCTCCTTTCCATTGTTTACCACTTTGTTAAGCGCGAGCGTCCGAAACTAGATGTTACACAGCGGCCATCTTAGCCAGCCCCCGACCACAGCCTGTTTAACGTGTAATTGGAGTACAGCAACGCCTCTCCCCAATATGAGAAGCTTAAACCTGCGTCTTCTATTGCACATCTGATCATGGTTTGTAGTACCCCGTTTCTTCTCTCAGCCACCCCATTTTGGAAGGCTGAGAATGGTGCAGTCTTGAAGTGCAGCATCCCCTTCTCCTTTATCCATTCTTCAAACTCTTTTGACAGGAATTCCGAACCTCTGTCCATCATCATTTGCTTCACGTTCACGTTGTGTTGAGTCCACACCCTTGTGTGGAATTCCTTAAACTTGCTGAACGCCTCATCCTTACTGTTAAGCGTGTATACGTAACCGTACCTGCTGAAGTCGTCAACTATTGTTAGGAAAAATCTCTTCTGGCCTATTGATCTTCTGAGAGGTCCTACCAAGTCGAGGTGTACGAGCTGGAATGGGTGATCTGACTTCCTGGCCGAAGTTTTTGGTCGTGGCTCAGTTTTGGACTTCGAGCTCTTGCATACAGAACAGTCCAGGTAGTTCTTGCAGCCTTTGACCTTCAGTCCCTCTGAGCATTCCAACATTTTCTTGACGGTGGGAAAACCTATGTGTCCTAACTTTCTGTGTAGTAAGTGTGCACACTCATCATGGTCTGGTTTCCCTATGGTTATCCTTGGTGTTTTTTTCTTCATTCTGTTGACCTCTCCATCCCTGGTGGAGTTGTGGAGGTCATCCGCTTCCGCTTCCGGTCCTTCATTTTGTTGTTCCTCGGGTTCATCTGATGTGCCTTCCTGTGCTTCTTCTTCATTACTGTCGAGCGATCCTATGGTGACTTGTTCCTCTTCGTCTTCCCCTGCAATGAAGTATGGTAGTCCGCCTATGATTTCCACTCTTCCAATTTCCTTTCCCCTTCTTTCAATGGATGCTTTCTTGTTTCCGAAGATTATTCTCAGGTCTGGGTCCTCTGTGAGTCTAGTAGTAGCTAAAACATTATATGGAATGCGTGGGGCATAGAGGACGTTTTGGACCAGTCCAATTTCAGGGATGTGTATGTCGCTTCTGCCTTCTACCTTAGCGTGTGCCTGATTGGCAACCTTGATGCTAAAAGAGTCTTCTTCAAAAGAATCAAATATTTCTCTGTGGCATGATGTGTGTGTAGTGGCCCCGGAATCGATCAGCCAGCGTTGCGGGCGGGTGCCCGTGGGCCTGGTTGTCTCATGGCGTCTACTTCCTTTGCCGTGTTTCACTGCATTTATAGAATCAGGCTCGTGTCTCTCTTGGTCTCTTTGGGGCCTAGGGCGCCTGCCTGGACTGGGTGATCTCCACCGTCTATTATCTCTATCCTCGTTGTCTCTTAGTTTGCTTGAGTACTCGTCTCGTGACTCGCGTCTCGGCCTCGGCGTGTCATCATGGCGTGTTCGGTCATGTGAAGGGCTGTATCTCGCATCCCTCCTGTCTTTGGCATATCTTGGGCAGTCCCTTTTAATATGTCTTCTGGAACCACATGTGTAGCATTCCCGTGTTGGGCTGGTTTGCTCTGTGAGTACTGTCCTCCTGTGTGGCCTGTCTTCCCTACGTGTTGTGGGTTCTGTGAAAACTACCCTTTTGTGTGGCCTATTCTCCCTGCATATGGTGGCTCTGTTTCTCCTGAGGTTGTCTTCGGCTATAAGTTTCCTGGTGACATAGTCCAGTGTGACATTGTCACCGCTGGTGTTGTCTAATTGGGTCAGGAAGTCATCCCAACTTGGGTCGAAAGAATTGTAGATGATGCTGATTAGGTGCTGTTCAGTAACGGTTTCGCCCCTTCTTATGAGATCAGACCTCATGTTGCTTAATCTCATCAGATGCTCACCCATGCTATCCCCCTCTTTAATCTTGTATGCGTACAGCTCCCTCAGCAGTAAGCACGTTGTGCTCCTGTTCTTGCAATAAAACATGTTATACAATTTCCCCCAAACATCATAGACAGTTGACTCACTTGGAATACACCCATACATAGTTGCATCTATGGTACCCAAAAGCAGGCAAAATGCCCTGTGATGCAGTCTGTCCACCTCCATGGACCATGGCTTCTCTGGTGGGTCTTGAATTAGGTGTAAAGCCCCCTCCCTCATTAACAGTACCTGAAATTGTTGGTTCCAGTCCATAAAGTTCTTCCCAGTCATGCCGAGGGTTGGGAAGTTATTTGGCAGTTGGCTCTGTTGGGCTTGGTTGCTTGAATAGTTCTGGTGTCCTGGTCTGCCTTTAAACTGGCAGAAGGGTATGGGTACGCATATTGTTGGTTTTGAAAGTCCCGCCTGTTCCCCTTTTGGTTGCCAGTAGGGGGAGCCCGTTCTCCTCTCGGTGCTTGGCTGGTCTGTTGGAGCTTGTACTTCTCCTTCTTCGCCAGTGGGGGAGCTCTGCTGCCTTATCTGCGTCTGCGCAGAGCTCATTCGTTGTTGGTCTTCTAGGTGGGCGGATCTCTGTTCCGGAGGTCCTGCTTGCCTTGATTGGAGCCTCACTGGGAGTGTAGTTCCGTCCCTGGGGCTGCTTTCCTGGTTGGGAGGCCATGCGGAGTCGTAGGAGGGATGTCGCCTTCTTTGTTGGGCTGGAGGAGTTCCGTAGCGCCAGGACTCCGCCTCCTCAGATCGTGGCCTGGCGTGGGGGTCTGCATCATCCTCGGAGCCTCTCCCGCGGTCGGGTCGGATGGGCAAAAGGTCTCGGTAGGTTTCTGCTTCTCTCATTTCCCTTGCTTGTGTTCTCAGTTCCCCATGCCCCTCGCGTCCGCTTTGGCCCTTTGTCATGGGGGAGGCCTCTGCCCCCCCTTGAGACTCAGCCATGCTGCTGGTGGTGTCCCTTTTAGGCGCTTGTCTTCCTCTTGGAGTTTCCCACTCCCCTTCTATTGTCTGGGGGCTGAGGATTGGCATGGCCCACGTTTCTGGGGTACGTGCATCCAGGCTCCCGGGTCCCAGGGTCCCTTCCTTTTTATGCATTGCCGGCCCGCTTGGGTTGTCCCTGGGTATCATTGGCCCGATGGGGTTCCCCACCAGATGATTTGAATCTGAGGCCACCATCTGTAATTGGTCGGCCAGATTTGGGATCGGCGTTGTGTCTGGTGTTCCCGCCACAGAGATCCCCGGGGTGGAGCTTACCGCGCTGTCGTTGGAGCGTTCGCCTCCGTCGTTTATCAGGGCCAGTAGCTCTGCCATGGAGATTGTCTCTTTCCCAGCGATTATTTTCTGGAGCTCGGTTACCTGGATCGTGTGCGGGTCATCTCCGGTTTTGGATCCATCTTTGAGCCCCTTGGGTTTGGCCTGCATCTTGGCCCCCCCTTTGTTCGTCTGGGTCTTCCGTTTGGTCATTTTTGCTTTCTGGGGTTAATTATGGGCAAAAACCAAAAACTCTGCTACCAATTGTTAGAGGGTTTCTGAAGGTTCGGCCCAAAGACCCCAGTACTCATTCATTGCCTTTATAGTTCTTTATTTCCACTGGCCGCATGGCGGTCAGTGAGGATCAGTGGTCAGGATAGGAGAGAGGGTCGTTGGGTAGGTGAGGGTCCTTTAATAGGGTTAGGTGAGGTCAGAGGAGGTCAGAGGGGGTAGGGTTACACGAGCGGTGCATTACGGTACATGTAGTTCATGGCAGTATGATATCATCCCTGACACACTCTCCTCCTTCAGCCCAATCAAGAGATTCTTTAGGTCTTCCTCACTTTCTGCCATTAGGGTGGTATCGGCAGAACCAAAGGTTTCATGGAGTGTCCCCTAGTTCTAGTGTTATACGATAGGGAAAACAGTTTTTCCTTATCTACTTTGTCCACACCGTGCATGATTTTATAAGTAGCTTCATTAATACGAAGTGTAGACGTAAACTAATTAGCCATTAAAATTATGTGACACTTTCGTTATAGTTAGATTGTTTGGAAAAGTTCTGTATTTGAATTAAATAATATATTATGGATGTTGTATAGGTTAAGTGAATGTTGCTTGTTCATTACATTCCTTTTTGTTACCTTGCATTTTGCATTTTTTAACATGTTTAATTAAAATTACGATATGTTATTTTTAAAACCGTAATACTCATATTTGCATATTTAGAAACATAGACTTGAATCTCAACTTTTTATTCTTTTTTAATAATATAGTTGTTTGTAGCAATGTTAATAAATCATGTTAAATACCATTAAGATATATTACCTTAATGATGTTCAGTTCTTTTCATTTTTATCATCTCATGAATTCATCAAATTCTAAATACTGTATAGGAATGTCGTACATAAAATTTCTATAATTTAATAATAAACTTTAAACGTATATTTTTCAGTTTTTAATTGGATAATTGCTGAAAATGTGGTTTTTGTAGGTTAATTTTAAAAAAATACTTTCCCCGGTAGGGCCCGCACCACAGGTTCAGCCTACGGGCCCACAGATCCTAAATCCGGCCCTGAGCCTACTGCCACATTTTGTGAGGGGAATTTTATTGTTTAAATGATTACTTATGTAATGCTTTGATGTATTTCCCAGGAAGAGAGATTTGTGTACCAAGCACTCATAACTGTGAGAAAATTTGTATGACTGGCAATATCTCCTGGTGTTGCGATTGCTATGAAGGGTACTCCATAAATTCAGATAAGAGAACTTGCTCAGGTAATGATTTGGCAGTTGGCACATTTTGTGAGAGGATTTTTCAGTGTTATTAAGGTAATGCCTCAGGAGCTCACCAGCATGTGGTGAAATATGGCTTTGCTACTAGGCAACAAACATTTAATATACTTATTTATCTTAATTAACCATCTCTAGAAAGGCTCCAACGTTCATTTGAATCCATGACTGTGAGCAACACTGGGTGACTAGAGATGGCTTCTGGCAATACAAGTACTAAGAAGGATTTAATGGGAGAACTTGCACAGAAAAGAATTTGTAATTTAGCTCATCTTACTTACTAACTTGGTTGATCCATTCTTCACATATCTAGTTTGACATGGCAGATCGAAGCATAATCTCCCACGAGATTTTAGCGGGCTTTACCTATTGGGAGATCCTACCACTACCATAACAGGGTCCAATGGTGCATGGGGGCCTGAGGCCTGGGTTTTCCATGCTCCTTTAGCCATTTTAAATGCAACGACACAGCTGGCTGGGGTCATGTCGAAATTGGTCATGTTAGAGTAATGCACTGGCTTGGTGCATTGCCTGAGTAGCCGCCCCCACTTAGCTGACCTGCGGTTCCAGAATGGAGAACCACTCTGGACCTCTAGCTGACACCTTTGTGGCATGTTTGAATGTCCCAGGGGAATACACCCCCGCCACCATAGCTGTTGGACGGCCAGGATCACTGCTGCACCATGTTGAGGCATGAGGTGGGATTTGCAGTGCTGACTTTGTCTCATATTATAAGGGGTTTTATTTTTTAAAAATAACAAAATTACTGTATTGACACACAATGGTAATATTAACATATTACATTAAGGCCTTAACATTGAATCAGAAGAAATGGGAAGAACTGTTTGCAATAAAGCGGAAGAGTAATCGTCATGTGTTTGTAACAAAATTAAAGTAGTTTATTCACTTGAAGTTCTCAATGTAAAAAGCAACTTTCTAGTTCATTGTAGATTGATTAATCTCAAATTCAATAATAAATTCTTCAGTATCTCAATGTCTCTTATTCCAAAAACAATACTCAATATCTCAATGTTCCAAACAATATATTTGCAATTCAAAATATTCTTCAAAATATTCAAAGCTGATCCGGTGTAACAGCCTTTCATCCAGCTTCTTCAGGAATATCTGCAGAACAACAGAATAATAACATGTCACAAGGTGTCTAATGTTAGCATTGCCAAACACATAAAATATAGACTGTCTCCTTAATAAGCACAAACATTATTTGCAATCTTTACAATAAAGGTTTGCTATGACAAGCATACACATCTTGTTTTCTACAGTACAGCGTACAAACAATACTCTTAGTGATTTTCTTTCTGTGCTCAAGACATTACCATGTAACTATTTTCTAAAGCAATTTATGTCAGACCTTAAAGAGCAACTGATTCAACTTATCACTTAATTACAAGAAGCAGGAAAAGTCAATTTCACAGTTTAACCCCCTGGGCTCCAAGGTGTTGAAAGCATGGATGTAGAAAGCCTTTTGCTGAGCAAAATTCTATCTACATTAATCCTTTTGTGAGCTTTTGGGAAAATGGTTTCTAATGCTACAAAAACAAATTGACTCTCTGAATGGCCTTTCTCAAGGAAGTGGTCAACTAAGGGGGCATGTAACGTCTGACTTCTTATCCGAGAACGATGTTTGCATATGCAGGTTCGCAACACCCTCCTAGTTTTGCCTATGTAACATTTATTACATGCACACTTGATCATGTATGCCAGGTTTTTGGAATTACAGTTGGTAAAAGATTTAAGGTTGTGAACAAAAGCAACACTGAATCAGCCAGCATGTGATGTAATATGAGTTGATGCCATCTTGCCATAAATGCTAACATATTTTTTTACCTTAATATTCCTCCCAGGAAGACAGATGTGTGCACCTGGCACTCACAATGTAAGCATATTTGTGTGAATACCAATGATTCCTAGTACTGTAAATGTGATGAAGGGTATACCTTGAACCCGAATAAGAGAGCTTGCACACGTAAGAATTTGGTAGCCCCTTAAGACAGCACATTCTGTGAGGGAATCATAGTCATAATCATGTTGTTGTAATCATTAATGTAATTCCTTAACATCCTCCCTAGGAACAAAAACCTATGAACCTGGAACTGTGAAGCAATGGTTCCTGGCACTGTGAGTGCTATGAAGGGTACTCATCAAATCCAGATAACAGGACATGCTCAAGTAAGTAGGGTTGCCATAATTCTCTCCTACAAAACTGGGACAGAAGTATACTTGACAAAACGCCTCTTCCAACGCAGTGATTCTATGATTCTGTCACCTTTGAGCACCAGCTCCTTGACAGGTACAGGGGGAGGGGGCTACCTTTGGGCATGAGAGTCCGGATCACACCTGCCAGCTCTTCTAGCTTGAGCCCCTCCCACTCTTTTGAGGAGTGGAAAGCTTCCCAGGCAGCCTGTGGCGCCCATTGATCGGGTGCTCCAGAGCTCCCCTGGCTGCCGGGGTCGAAGCTGGAAGGCCCTACAGGAGTCCTCCAAGTAAGCATATCCTCCAAGTAAGCATATCAAGTAAGCCGCTTATTCGCCACTTGAGGCTTCTCCAGCCAGACACTCAAGGCCACCCATTTCTGGAAGCCACTGCTGTGGGTCTCTAGGGGCCACTTTGCCCAAAATCTCCATGGCTAAGGAGGAGGGGAACAGACCAGGGTGATGTCACACTCACTGGAGAGTGAGGATTTCCATAGAGCTATGAAAGTCAGAGAAAGACTGAGAAAAATGCTCTCTCACTCTCTCTGCCTCTGCTATGGCTTCCGGGACTTTAAGATGATTTTTATTAAACTGGCCAGGACAATTTTTCAGATCTTGAATCTGGGACAATCCCGGTTTTCCGGGCATATGGCAACCCTAGTGTAGAGTAATGTGCCAATTGGCATGCTCCTCCTGACCAAATGGAAACCCATCTTTAGAATACTTCCCCTGTTTATGAATGGTCATGAGAAGTGAAATATTTTTAAAATATCTGCTAGATCATCACTGATGTGATGCGACACTTCATTTAATTAATTTTTGTTGCTGTTTTATTTGTATTGATGATTGACAAAACTACTCACAGCCATGATTTCAATCAGCAATAGACAAATATTTTTTTAAAAAAATTAAATGAAGTGATGCATTGCATTAGCAACAATCTAGTAGGCAAAAAACAAACAAACCCATTTCTGCGAACTATTTGTAGGTGATCGTGGCAAATGTTTCATTTTCTGAGATCCTGAAGTCGCTCATAAGCTGCTTCAGGATACTGGAAGTTTAGACCAGAAGCAGGTTTGACAAAGCTCACTCTCAGTGTTCACATATGCTAGTAATGTACTAAAAGACAGTGCCCTGGGGAAAAACAGAAGCCACCGGACATGGTCTCAAATGACATGCATTGGGGGGGGGGGGGGAATTGGACTGCTTCAGTGTCCAGCATCTGCAGATGCCATTTAAAAAGCCCCCTCCATACACGCACACACACACACACTGATTTTTTTTGGGGGGTGAATAGTAGCCCGTGTTAGCTTACGATGGTGATATCAGAGAATAAACAAAAACAAAACAAAAATGCTGTAGCAATTCAAAGGCTGTTATATTTTAATGTGAGCGTTCGTGGATCAAGTCCACCTCATCAGACATGGGAGTGAGGCGTCATGGCATCAATTTATACACATCAGGTAGTAGACTATATGCTTGTCTGGATGACTTCTAAGTTAGTTTGCAGAGTAATGGGATGATAGTTCAATTAAAATTTTATTTGAATTTAAAGTGTATGTTACCTGGCAGAAATAAATTGGAATTTAAACTGGAGTCCCAGTTTACAAGATAAAAACAGTAAATTTAAAACCACAATTAAAACGTTAACTTAAAAACAAACTAAAGGTAAAGGTTTCTCCTGCTCAAAAGCCAGTCATATCCGACTCTAGGGTGCAGTGCTCATCTCTGTTTCAAAGCCGAAGAGCCAGCGCTGTCTGCTTCTGCAGACTAACAAGTTTAAAAAAGTTGAAAACCAGCATCCAGGGACTCAGTTACAAGCATAAAGTTAAAAGTCTGCCTGGAGAAGCAGGTCTTCAGCTGTTGAAGGAAGGAAAAAGGGGGAGGGGATCAACCCAACCTCCTGAGGGAAAGCTTTCTATAATCTGGGAGCTACTGCACAGAAGGCCCCATGTCCCCAATCAAGCATACCTATGATGGCAATGGGATCAGGAGGAGGGCCACCTCTGAAGATCTTAAGGACCAAGAAGGCTCACATAGAGAGATATGGTCCCTCAGATAGCCTGGATCTGTTTTTAAACTAACAGACGATAAGAATGTCTTGAAAGAAGGTGGTGAATTTCCTGCATCAAGAAACTGGAATTCTTGTGTTCTTCATCCATCCCAAGAAAATGAATGTTGACTCCTTGGAATCATTGCCAAGATCCATTTAGGAATCAGTAGATTAAAGGGGGAGAGGGTAAAGAGATTAGATTATGACTCAGTGCACGTTACAAGCAGTGGTGGGTTAAAATTAATACTACCATACTGTGGGCGTGGCATGGTGGATGTGGCCAGGGGAAAGCCCTGCATTGCACCCAAATTAGGACTACTTTATTTCAAAACTTGGATGGGCGGGGACAGCCAGAATTTTTGCTGCCGGTTCTGACGAACTGGTGCGAACCTGCTGATGCCCACCACTGGTTACAAGTCTTTTTGAAAGTATTTCTTTCTTTCTTTCTTTCATACATTATACTGCCCATCTGGGGTATTTCCCACTCTGGGCGGTGTACAAACAAATAAACAACATCAACAAAATAAAATAAACAGCAAAATACAGTCCAACAGTATGGGCTAGACAAGAGTTTTACAAAGATTATTTCCTCTCTCCAAAGATAAAACAGCTATGTGAGGGTAAGCAGTAAAATAACGAATACCATCTTTCCACCTTTTTTTCCTGCTAAGACTTTTCCCCCAGTCACCTAACTTAAATTTAAATGGCAATTTGTGAACAATTTAACTGTTAATAAAGCACTGCTTCTAACTTAAACTTAACTGAATTAGAGTTGGGAGCTCACCCAAATTTAACTGAACTGCCATCCCTTTCAACTCATTTTTTTCCATTTCTGCTTCAGTTTAAACCCCTTTCTTAACCTGTCTGCTAGGAAGGGAGTCTTGTGCCCCTGGGAGTCACAACTGTGAGCAAATCTGTATATCAGGAGTTCTCAACCTTTTAAAGCAATGGGGCCGGGTCACATTTCATCAGACAACTTCGTGGGCTGGATGGCCATTTTACCCTTCCTCCACCACATGGCACTTCCTGGTTTGGTGGAGGCTGTGGGAGGGGGCACATGAAATGGTGCCGCGGGCTGCAGCCGGCCCATGGGCCACAGGTTGAGAATCCCAGCTGTATATCTTCCAGTGGCTCCTGCCACTGCAGGTGCTATAAAGGGTACATGTTGAATCCAGATAACAGGACATGCTCAAGTAAGCACAATTTTATGAGAGTTATTTTTTTTTAAAAAAAAAACATCATCATAAAGCAATATTCAGTTTATTTTACATAACCTGGTTGATACTTAAGATAACTTTGTTGTTTATGCTATCAATGGTGATAACACCACAATGCAGGGGAAGGAAGGTTGAGCTGAGATGGTGATTTCCCTCATGTTGCCTGATGAGTTTGTGTGTGGCTCCTCTTAGGCAAGAGAACTCACCATATCTTTGTAATATCTGTGGCTACTTAGTTATATCAGGCTTCCTGAAGCAACATCTTGATTAGGCATTCAAGCAATTTCTCAATAAATGCAGAAGTTAGAGTGTTGGCCTAGCTAGAGCCAGAGAAATCCCAGTCCAAATCTCCATTCCACTACAGAACTCAGTGTGTGACCATGGCCCAATCTCTTATCTATTGGGTTTCTCAACCTTCTCTCCCCCCCCCCTTCTTGGACTTCAATTACCAAAAGCCCAAATCAGCACATCTGCTGATCAGGACTTCTGAGAATTGAAGTCCAAGAACATCTGGGGGCCCACGTTTGAGAAACTATAAACTAAAATAGCTCTTAGGGCTATTATGAGGATAAAAATATGGCAGGGGAGGATTGTGTACACTACCCTATGGTTGCTGGAAGAATTGTTAGTACAGGGATCTAATAAATATGCACACAATGGCATCAAGTTATTTTCTCATCATACATAATGATAGCAATGTCAGTTTTCTGTGTAACTTGCTTAGCCCAGAAAGAGTAAATTAATCACAACCAGGGTGGGTAGCATTAAACTTGAGGAATCTTAAGGTTTGTAGAAGTACAAAAATATATTTAGGAAAAAACCCACAGAGAACTAAAAACAGCCTGATGATACCTGCACACTACCATGACATGCTGATTGACTGCTGGGTGGAGATTCCAAAAACCAAGTGGGAGATGAAAGTGAATGGAGTGCCCTGAACAACAGTATTTCTTAATGCAACACTTTGTTACAGATCTCAAGTAAGTAAGGCTGATGTTTAACATACTTGCTTAACTCCTTCTCTTGCTAGGGATATCTGTACAACTGGAACCCATTACTGGGATAAAATTCGTGTTGCTGGCGCAGATTCTTGGCACTATGACTGCTATGAAGGATATTCCTTGAATTCAGATAAGAGGACCTGCTCAAGCAAAGATCTGGTGACTTGTTCTGTACATGGCTTATTTAGAGAGGGGAAGAAACTAATCTGGCAGCCCTATCTATGTAACATGATTCCCTTGTTTTCCTTTTTCTAGTACAGTGTATGTTCTATGCCTGCAGATGTTTGTGCACCTGGAACCCATGACTGCCAACAAATCCGTGTGTCTAGTGGCAAATCCCATCATTGTGAATGCTATGAAGGATTTGTCCTGAATGCAGATAAGAAGACATGCATAAATAAGAGTTTCACAGCTACATCAATATTTATGTTTGAGGGGAAAAATAGATTTCTTTGTTTCCTCCTTTGATTAAATATAAGGTTTTGGTTGAGAAACCACTCTTTTGTATTTTTCCAAGTCAGTTCAGGACAGACAAAGCTTCTGCCTCTAACAGCTGCATGACAGTCAGAAACCTTTTCTGTAATAGAGATGCATTAAGCAGGAAAGGGATACAGAGGGGATTTTTGCCACATGCAAATTTAAGGACATACAGGATACATGAGGAAAAATGTGGCACATCTGCTTCTAGACCACCAATGAATGTCAGGTAGAAACAATGAAGGAAAGAAGCTACCGTGCTGCTTCTAATGAAGAGGAAGGAAAAATAAAGAAGGAAAGAAAACTAGAAAGGAAAAAGGGTGATCCATGGTCTCTAAGAAGAGGGGCAAGGTCATTTTTGTCTACAGCTACCCAACATCAAGTCATGCAACCACCAGTATTGTTTGGGAAGTACAGTAATACCTCGGATAACACTAAAACTTGGTTCCACAAGTCTTAGCATTATCCAATTTTTAGCGTTATCTGATGCATGCAAGGGAACAGGCCACGTGCTTGGCTGCTTCCCTTCCTGGAGGGCTGGAGGGTGTCTCTGCACTCACCCTCCAGCCCTCCGGGAAGGAAAGCAACCACGCACATGGCTGGTTCCCTTCCTGGAGGACAGGTGGGTGAAACACGATGCATCGGATAACGCTAAAATAAGGTTATCCTGTAGGAATCGGGGCCGCAGAGGGCCGGAGGTCCCGGAGGAGACTGATCAAGGAACGATACGAGGCAGTATGGAGGAGGATATGATCAGTACTTTATTGAGGAAAGGCTGCAACATATATAGAAGGAAAAGCGCAACGGTGGCAAGACTGTCACCTGACAGAAATTACATCACCTGTGTACTCAAGTTAATTGGGAATCTCTTTGGGGAAGTTAATTAACTGGGGCAAACATGGACCTCGGAGTCTCCATTGTTCAGGGATCAGGCAGGGGTAAACATGGCATCTGTTTGTGCCTGAGATTACACTGAGACACGGAGATGAGTGATTACTCTAATGGGTAACTGGGTTAGGTATTTGCTCTTTCAGCAGAACCGCGGGTCAGGTCAGGAGTTGGGTGAATCAAACCCTATCATTTATCCACCCCCCTTAATTTCTCTGCCCACAGATGCCACGAGCCAGGAGTTTTCTCTACCGTAGTGGCCTCTGCCAGGGCTGTTCCATGCCCAACGGGCGTGGGAAATCCACATCTCCCCTTTAATTTTCATTTAAGGACCTGACCGGCGACTTTGCGTAGGAGCGGCATCAGCTGTTGAGCGGGGATGACGCTTCGGGGTTCCTTCTCGGGGCGGCACTTCGAGATCAGTGAGGGAATACATTGCGCAAAGCAGCATAACGCTATGCCTAGTATGATCACCCCCACTACCACCTTGAGTACCGTCTGGAGCCACCCCCACGGAATCCAGGACCACATCCAGCTCCACAATGAGCTCCACCAGGTCTCCCATGCGGAACCTTCTCTAATACCCTTCACTATGGTGTGGAGGTCTGTGAGCTGATTCTGTATTCTGCGGGAATTATCGGTAAGGTTGAAGCAACACATACCGTGGAGGGATTCGCAACCCAAATGATGGAGCAATAAGAGGTAGTCGATAGCCGCTCGATTGTCGAGAATGGCGTGGCGAAGCTCTGCCTGCTCTCGGTTGAGCAGCGCTATCGCTGTGGAGGTATGATTGATGGCTTTGGCTAATCCGCAAGCCAAACGACCGATCCTCCGAGCGTTGCCGATGGCTAAGGCCGGCACGCCAACTATGCTGACTGCCAATGAGACATACTCGGCTGGACTTAGGACTCTAAAGCTGCTATCACATGAGCTGTCTAACTGGGTCGTGCGAGTGTGCCTGACGGGTGCGGGAACATCTAAAGCATTTGAAACATTGGGAACATTTGTGCTTGGGGTAACCATATCCTTAGTGGGGAGCAACAGTGTCAACCGACTAAGGCAACATGTGGAATCTGATACATTTGCGGGAATGTAGTTAAAGGTATACTGATTACATGTAAAAAACCAACCAGATGGCAATGTAACATGAGCATACATAGAACCAAGTGTCTCTGGTTTATCACAAGTCCAGTTGCTGCTGCCGGTATCGAAGCAGCGGCGCTGAGTTATGCCGACTGCAGCGCAGCCGACTATTCGAGCACAAGTAGAGTTTGGGCTGGCCGCCACTCGCGGGGTGTGAAGAGTGGCTGCGTCAGCCGGCAAAGTCATCGTGAACCGTAACCCCCCCCCCAGCGAGCGTAAGCTGCAAAACTCGCAGGGAGATGCGGTCCGAAAATCTTCTTCAGCAACCAGTCGCCATCCCTGGCGTGTGCATCTAGAGTGTGGCACACTGGGATGAGACAGGTGCTCAGAATTGAGGCAGAACCTGCGTCCTGCTTCAGGCAAAAATCGGACTGGTTGACGAGACCCGCCAACCTTTCCCACAAGTTGTAGTGCATCCGGGCGGAAAGGTCTCCGTCTGGTATCAAACCGCTGGCCCCAAGCGGGGCGGCCTGAACGCCTCCCCCCACAAGCAGGGAAAGGGTCAGGACGATGAGAACTGCCACGGAGTTGGCATTAATCTGGACAAAAACTGCAGCCAGGAAATTCTCCGGTGTCGGCTCCTTCTCCTCGCGTCGGAGGGCATCCTGGGCCTCATTGCAAAGCGCCTTGATCATCCCCCAGGTGACCTTCGGCACCGTCATCCGTGTCCGCCTCTTCCGACGGGTCCTCTCGGTCAGGGTGAGGTCCTCCATCTCCGGGATCGGACTCTGGTCGGTCTGGGTCCACACCATGTGGTTCCAAGTGAGGCTTGACACACCGTGCTAGAATCCAAACGACACCTGTAGGAGACATAACTGCAGCATACCCTCTCCCCCAGGTTATGAGCGGCGGCGGGCCCCTCCAGGAAGGGTCCGGTGGCACTCGGTATCGGACCATCGGTCGCGGGAGAGCTTCCGAACGGCGGAAGTGCTTCTCCTGCGGCGTACAATCCGAAAAAACATTAAGGTGGTTGTAAGTGAGCAATACCTTATTCAGACAATGCTTTGCCTGGCCCTGTGACTTGGGGAGGGCCGGCGGCTCCCCCCTTTCTGTTTGTTTGTCAATATAGGACTTGAGCGTCCGATTGACCCGTTCCACAATCGCTTGCCCCTGCGGATTGTAAGGAACGCCAAAAGTGTGCTGAATATCCCAAGTGGCCATGAAGGTGGCCAGCTGCCTAGAGCTGTAGGACGGGGCGTTATCGGTTTTAACGTGCCGTGGTTTGCCCATTGCCGCGATGCAGGAAAGGAGGTGCTGCTCCACGTGGGAAGCAGTTTCCCCTTTCTGCGCCGTGGCCCAAACGAACTGGGAAAAAGTATCTATGCAGACGTGCATGTACTGCCATCTGCCAAACTGCGGGACATGCATGACGTCCATCTGCCACACCTGATTGGCTTCCGTCCCTCGTGGGTTGACCCCCCACGAGGGCCCCCCCTGGCGCCCCTGCACAATGCTGGCAAGAGCGAACTATACCTTGGGCTTGAGAAAGTGGCAAATTGAACTGCCTGGCGAGTGCTTTGGCATTTTGGTGAAAAAAGGCATGACTCTGAATTGGAGTAGTAAAAACACCCAAAACTGAACGTTGCTGAATTTCCTTTGCCGCCGCATCCGCTCTGCTATTGCCCGCGGAAATCGGACCCGGTAGGTCTTGGTGACTTTGGATGTGGGCAATATAGAGCGGCTCCGTGCGGTTTCGCAAGTGAAATTGAGCAGTGAGAAACAGGCTAAGCAAATTCTTGTCTATCGCGGGAGTGATGTATGCTCCCGGTAGACTGTGAAGCAAATTCCTAACATACATACTGTCAGTAATTATGTTTAAACGTTCTTTGGCGAAGGTGCGCAAAGCAAGGTTCACCGCTGCCAACTCTGCCCGCTGCGCGGACTTTTGTGGAAGAGTTAGCAGCGTGCGCCAAGCTTGGCCCTCCTGCCAGGTCAAGACACCGTATGTCCGACCACCATCAGTAAAAACCGTCCTGGCTCCCTGAAGTGGAACCAGCGAAAGCAATTCGAACAAGCTGACTGTCTGCGTTTGGAGTGAGACTAGTCTGGGGTCCTTTGGCAAGTGATATGCCAAGCATCCGGTGAACCCTTCCAACGCAATTGGAAGCGAGTCACCGAGCTGCATTAATTGCTGAACTTGTTCCTTGGTGAGCGGAACTACGATTTTGGCCAAATCATGCCCTGAAATGTCCCTAGCTCTCAGCCTTCCGCGGTAAACCACCGCGGAGACCAATTCTTGGGGAGGAACGATGTTTCGTGGAGAGGTGTTCGGAAGGTACACCCATTCCATGATACTCGCCCCCTTCTCGGCATCTACGCCGAGCGCTCCGGTGAACATGGATCCTGACCGTACGATGTACAAATTCAAGATCGGAGCATATGGCCCTGGGGTGATCCTGTCTACCCACCTATGGCTGAGAACTTGGTTGACTTTCTCGAGAGCCAAGCGCGCTTCTCGAGAAATTTTTATCCAGTCTGCTGGCTGCTTACCTAAAGTTAGCAGCGAGAAGAGCGGTTTCAAAAGATCCGTATCCAAACAAAAATACGGTCTGGCCCAATTAATATTCCCTAAAACCTGCTGCAATTCTACCAGGGTGACTGAGTCCTGTAAGTTGATCTGAGGCAAAACCGGTGCTGCGAAAGAGCGGAGAAGCCGATGACCCAAGTACAAGAAGGGCTCGGTTCTCTGCACTTTCTCTGGGGCAATGAGTAAGCCTTTGTCCCCCAGGCTGGCCTGGAGGTCAGAAAACATTTCGCTGCCGATTTGCGGCATCGCGACCAAGATGTCGTCCATAAAATGGCAAACTATAGCTTTTGGGTAAAGGCTTCGGAACTTTGCCAGTGCGCTGTGAACATAAATTTGGCACAGGGTGGGCGAATTGAGCATGCCCTGTGGCAAAAATCTCCACGCGTAGTGCTGCGTAGGCTCACTGTGGTTCACAACTGGCACCGTAAAGGTGAACCTTTCCCGGTCCCGGGGGTCTAAGGGGATTGTATAAAAACAATCCTTGAGATCTACGACTAGGATCTCCCACCCCTCGGGAATCATGTTCGGATTCGGGATGCCGCATTGGAGCGGACCCATTGGCTGTATGCATTTATTGATCTCTCTGAGATCGTGGAGGAGTCGCCACTTCCCCGACTTCTTCTTAATCACAAAAATTGGCGAATTCCATGGACTCGTGGACTGCTCTGTGTGTCCTGCGTCTAGCTGTTCTCTCACTAGCTGTTTCAGGGCAACTAACTTCTCTCCTACTACCGGCCATTGTTCTACCCAGACCGGCGTATCGGTGAGCCACTTAAGTGGCAACGCCATTACCCGAAGGTAAGCGTAGCACCGTACTGCTGCAAAATGTCTCGCCCCCAAAGGTTGATGTGCACGTCAAGGATGTGCGGCCGAATTACCGCCGTGCCGTCAGCCTTTGGGATCGTGACTGTTACCCACTCTCGGCTTCTAAACGCTTCCTGAATGCCGCCTACCCCCCACACATCGGAGACCGGCTCAATGGCCCATTCCCTTGGCCACTGGCCCCTGCTTATCACGCTGACATCTGCTCCGGTATCTAACAGGCCTGAGAATATTCTATTATTCAGAAATACCTTGATAACCGGGCGTTGTTTCCACTCAATGTTGGTCTCCACTGTCGCTAAGACCTGGTATCCTTGTACTGCCTCCCTGGCGCTCGAGCGGTCCTCTGACCGGGACTCGGAGTTGTCACTGAGCCTTCCCTGGCTATCTGCTGGCGAGTGACAAGGAACCATGATCAGTTGCGCTAGGGTGTCTCCCTTGTGAATTGTTTGGCGCCGTTGGATTGGCTGGCGCTTCTGGCAGACTTGGGGGTTCTTTGGCCTCTACCCGGACTGGCTCTATCTCCGCTAAGAGCTTCCTACACTTTCTCCATGTGCGAATTACGCCTCCTGGAGCTTTCGGGGGTTGCTGAATGCAGTCTCCTGTCTGATCCCAGAGCTCGAGGGTTAACGTACCTACTTCTGGGTAAAGCAGGCAGTGTTCCCCTAGGTACACCAAAAGTCTCGCTAGCTCCCCGCTGTGAAAACGCAAATTAAATACCCTGGCCAGGATGATGAACCCCTCCTCATGGGTTCTTTGGCTAGCGGATGGACGCTGTCGCTGAGGACAGGTCCCCATATTACCTGCGATTGGGTCCTCGGAAGATTCCTCCTCGGGACGAGTCGACGCGTCTTTGGCAGGCAACAGGTTCTGGCGATGTCGCTTTCTGGGTAGAGCTCGGAGCGTGGACTGCGGCCACGGGCCCTCGGTGGCCACTGCGCTGTCAGGGGCTCACAGCTGCCCTGAGCGGAACGCGCATTTCCCTTTGGCGCAAGCCGCCGCGAAAGCCGGGAGTAAGATGTAGGAAAGCCTCTTTGGACTGCCTCACCGCAGGCCGTCCCTCCGATCGGCTGGCTGCCGGACGGAGTGCCGCGCTGTCCTCCGGGACGATTCGGACGCGGTTCAAGCGCAGAACCGGACCGTGTGATCGCTACTCTGAGGAAGACCGCTCTTACTCACGAGTAGATCACGTCGGGGTCACCAGATGTAGGAATCGGGGCCGCAGAGGGGCGGAGGTCCCGGAGGAGACTGATCAAGGAACAATACGAGGCAGTATGGAGGAGGATATGATCAGTACTTTATTGAGGAAAGGCTGCAACATATATAGAAGGAAAAGCGCAACGGTGGCAAGACTGTCACCTGACAGAAATTACATCACCTGTGTACTCAAGTTAATTGGGAATCTCTTTGGGGAAGTTAATTAACTGGGGCAAACATGGACCTCGGAGTCTCCATTGTTCAGGGATCAGGCAGGGGTAAACACGGCATCTGTTTGTGCCTGAGATTACACTGAGATACGGAGATGAGTGATTACTCTAATGGGTAACTGGGTTAGGTATTTGCTCTTTCAGCAGAACCGCGGGTCAGGTCAGGAGTTGGGTGAATCAAACCCTATCATTTATCCACCCCCCTTAATTTCTCTGCCCGCAGATGCCACGAGCCAGGAGTTTTCTCTACCGTAGTGGCCTCTGCCAGGGCCGTTCCATGCCCAACAGGGCCGTTCCATGCCCAACAGGCGTGGGAAATCCACATTATCCGATGCAATTGTTTTCAAAATTTCACATCGTTATCCGATTTTGGCATTATCCGATGCATTCATTATCCAAGATATTACTGTATTGAGAATAGAGTCATGCTAAATTCAAATCTTATTTTTGTTCCTTTTATAGTGAGATGGACAGAATGGTAGACTAGGACCGGGGAGGTCAGGGCTCAAGTTCCCCCTCAGCCATGGAAACTCAGGGAGTGAGGGGTTTGGCACTGGTAAGCCACTCCTTAAATTTTTCACATACTGTACTCTGAAAACCCTATCAGAGTCACAATTAACTGGGTGCTCATTGTGAGCTCATTGTAAACAGCAAAACTGGATGCTCATTGAGAGCTCATTGTAAACAGCATAAGCCATGGCATAAGGCGGGGTGCCCAAACTACGGCCCATGGGCCAGATCCAGCCCTTGACACCAATTCATCCAACCCCTGATGCCCTTGTTGCTCCTGGAAGCGGAAGTAAAACATGCCCATGGGCGCGTTTTACTTCCACTTCCAGGAGCAACGAGGGTGCTGGGGGCCACATGCAGCCCATGAGCTATAGTTTGGGCACCCCTGATTTAAGCAGAGAAAATGGCAGCCCAAAAAAATCTATCTCATCCTGCTGCAAAACATATCTGTTGCAAAACAGATTGTAAGGTGTGTTTTATTTCTGCTTCCGGTGGGAGGAACCACATGACCAGCCTGCTAAGACACATGGCTGGCCCGCGGCCCAAAAAGTTTGGGCACCCCTGGCACAAGAGGTTCTAGCATGATGGGGGGAATTGTCCAGCATTCAGCAGGAGCACCTATGTGAGCAGACACCACTTGAAGAAAGATCACCCCTCACATTTTGGATGATTCATCCCTCTCCCTTCAACTCCCTGCACCACAGGATAATCTCTTGACCTAGACAGAGTCTTTGGTGGAACAGGACAATAAAGAAAGAGCCACTACTGGTTCTCTTATTATTGATCATATTAATGTTTCTTTTTTATTCTCTTTGAAGGAATGTCAGCAAGGAGTTTTTCTCCCATGACAACAGAGGAATCCTGCAAATGTGAATCATTTGTCACATTTCACAAGCTAGCCACATCATATCTTGAGACTACTACTACTACTACTACTATTATTATTATTATTATTATTATTATTATTATTATTATTATTATTATTATTATTATTATTATTATTATTATTATTATTATTATTATTATTATTATTATTATTATTATTATTATTATTATATTTTGACTTGTATGCCGCCCCACTTGGAATGCAACTCTGGGAGGCTAACAAAAAAATAGAGTATCACAAATTACAATTACAAAGTATCACATTAACACAATATAAAAAACATTTCAAAAACAATACATATTTCAAGAACAATACACATTTCAAAGCAATACACGGGGGGGGGGGATGAAAAAATACATTGCAAAAACTCAGACTTGTCTACTTCCCTCCAGGCTGAATGACCAAGGGAAAAAGTCCAGCAGCAGTGACAGTGGCGGCGTTCTTATAGCTGGCCGGCCATGCCGCGCAGCTGTTCCTTGTTTCTCTCAAGGCCGGGTCTGGCTGAGGAAAGAGCCGGTGGCAGCATTGGATCGGTGTCATTGGCATTCTTATGGCCGGCCGGCCGCTCCGCACAGCTGTTCTTTCTTTCCTTCAAGTCTGGGGCCGGCAAAGGGAAGAGTCTGGTGGCGTCGTCATCCTTATAACCAGATGGCCAGCCACGCAGCTTTTTCTTTTTCCCCTCAAGGTCAGAATATCCTTTCTTTAAAATATTTCCAGTTGTGTCTTTCCATTCATTTTACAGTACAGTATTTCTATTCATTCATTGAGTGGGCTGCATTCAAACATGCATCTACCAGTTTTCACACAGAGGGAGGGGGCTGACACAACCAGAACAGCTTCATGAACAAACCTGGTTGGATTCTGCTAACCATCCTTTATATATCTATTTTTCTTCTTTCCTCTCTCAGCCTTATTTTATAGTTCAGTTAGAGGGGAAATGCCAAACGTTTAGGACCCAAACATTTGGGGTCTATTCATACCAGACCTCAGAGGTTGATAAGTACCATGGCTGGCCATAACTAAAGAAAAATGCTATTTAGAGATGTTAACTAGTGAACCCTCCTTCCATTTGATCTGAAACAAGTTCCATTGATTTCAGTGAAATGTATTGTCAAATACAGCGGAACCTCGGTTAGCAAATGGCTTGCATAACAAAAGGAAATTCATAGAAATTAGGGGCGTGGTTTAAGGAATTTTTTTCGGAATGGATTAATTGGTTTTCAATGCATTCCTATGGGAAACTGTGTTTTGGTTAACATATTTTGGTTTTCAGTGCATTCCTATGGGAAATTGCATGCAATGCATTCCTGTGGGAAATTCAGTTTAAGTAATTTCTGCTTTAAGAAACGTCCTGGGGAACACATTAATTATGTTAACTGAGGTTTTACAGTATCTATGTAGAGGACGGGGTGGGGGTGGGTTTCAAGAATGAAACAGAGATATGGTTTGGGCTATTAGGATGCCAAGGAAAGTTTAAAATATTAGGAACAGGTTGCACTTTCAGGGATAAGTTAAACTTTAATGTCACCCAATGTTTTTTATAACACGGATAATTTAGGCTATAATTCTCTTCACACTTAAAACTTCTGAACCTGATATAACTCTTCAACTCAAATGCATAGGCATGTGCTGCTAAATATATTTATTTATATACATTTTAAATAAAAGAGTACCCCAGCCTTTGGGTGATTATTCACTACCCAGTGGAGTTAGCAATGATGCTATACAATAAAATACCAAAGAAAGAAAATCACAGTGTTATAAAAGATAGATAAGATAGATAGATAAATCTTTATTGTCATTGTCCTGCACAGAACAACGAGATTGGGGGGGGAAAAACACTTATCAACCCAACAAAACCTAAACAAAATACAACTATACAAAATTATCAACATACTCCCACCCCACATATACACATTTAACCCCTAAAATGCTCTAAAACTCTAAAAACTCTAAAACTCTAAAAACTATATACAGAAGCTCCCTCATAGACTGCATTGCACTGCATTCAAAGCCAGAACCACTTTTGGGTAGAAACTATTTCTCAAGCGGCTGGTCCTGGTCTTTATGACCCTATGCCTTCTTCTAGAAGGCAGAAGCTGAAAGAGATCATTCCTGGGGTGCGTACTATCTTGTGCAATCTCTACAGCTTTCTTATAACACCTGGTAGCATAGATTTGATCTAGAGTGGGGAGAGTACGCCCGATTATCCCCTCCGCAGTCTTTACGACCCTGGACAGCATTGTTCTTTCCCTAGCTGTACAACTCCCAAACCATACACACAGACCATAGGTTAACATGCTATGGTACAGTGGTAAAATGCCAACAGCAGGTCCTTTGAAAGATTGTTCCTGAGGATTCTCAATATTTATAACCTCTGCTGTGCTCTCTTCATCAGATCTTTGGTGTTTTCTCCCCATGTTAGATCATCCCTCAGCTCCATTCCCAGAAATCGAAACACCGAGACCTGTTCCACACAATTCCCTTCAATAATAAGTGGCTGGATGTTCAACAGTTCAACCCAACAGCATTTGTAAAAATATGGGTTGCTTTATATGTATTAGAGAAGCATAACCATCAAGGTCAGCCTACCATTAGGCAAAGTGAGATGGCCACTTCAGAGCAGAGATGCCAGATTTATTTATTTATTTATTTATTTGAACTTATATCCCACACTCTTGCCCTAGGGCAACTCAGGGTGGCGCACAATCACATAAAAATATTTTTAAAAACCCATAAAAACAGCAATAAAAGACTCTTTAAAAACCATCCCATATCTAAAAAGACCCTCCGCTCCCCACACTCAGTAAGAGGGACTCTAACAGAGCCAACGAGCGGGAGTCAAAACCTCGTCGGCCCCCCAGACTTGCCCTGCCAGCCTGGTTTTCAGCCCTTTTCTAAAAGTTAGCAATTCTGACTGTAGCCTTAATTCTGCCAGCAGGAGGTTCCATCCACAGGGTTGGGGCGGACATGGAGAAGGCCCTCCTCCTTGTGCTCGAGAGAGAGGCGAGCCCCTCTAGCTGATGGAACACTGAGGGAGCCCCTCCGGTCCGCCCTGGTAGGATGGGCAGACTCTCTTGGGGCGATGCGGTCTCTTAGGTAACCTGGCCCACTACCATGAAGGGCTTTAAAGGTCATTACGAGCACCTTGAATTGCACCCGGAGACAAACTGGTAACCAGTGCAGCTCCCAGAGCAGAGGCAAGGCACGGGCATACCGCCCGCACCCCATCACTACCCGAGCCGCCGCATTCTGGACCAACTGCAGCCTCATGACATTTCCTAGTTATTCCTCTTGCTTGGGGGACTTGAGTTCCTTAACCATCACTACTGTGTTCTAAGACACTGCTGTGTGTGTCGTGCAGCCTGCCTTAGGTGCCCCCAAATTAGCCTGCTGGCCTCAGGAGTAGTGGAGAGCAATATCCTGCCCTTAGCCCTGAACTAAGATTGAACTGCCCCTCCAGTCAGCTTCTCTACATGTATAGGAAGTGGGAGCAAGGGCAATTTGGAACCTACACTGAGAGAAAACAGGATACTTTCTCTCTTTCTTTGCCCCAGGCAACAACATGTCTTGGATCAGTCCTAATAGTAATGCAAAATTATGCAGAGAGCTTAAACACCATGGTTCTCAGCCTTTGATCTCCAGATGCTTTAGATTTCAGCTCCCATAATCACTGACCTTTAGCCACATTGGCTGGGACTTCTGGCAGCTGATGTCTAACATATCTGGTTGGCTGAAGCTTGAGCACCATAGCTGTAAACAAATCTTTGTGAGATGACTTATACAAAGTTTTCTTTAAGAGTTGACCACTAGATGATCCGTCCAAGAAATTAGAAACATACATCATGCAGGGCGGGGGGGGGGAGCCTCTTGAGCTAACAGCCCGCCCCCAAACACACCCCATGGTGCCAATGTTATATATGTGATAGTGACATTGTCGCCCCTCCTGAAAAAATCCCCCCCCAAAAAATAATAATCAAAAAATCAAAATCAAAATCTAGAATCTTGGCTACGGCCCTGCCAGCGTGGAGGGGAACAAGTCTGAAGATTGTGCTTTAATTCAAAACTATGCCTTTCTGTTGCACTAGCAAGCTTTTTTGGTACGGCGTTGTTTCATTATCAAGGGTCACATTGGTCTGTTGTGTGTGCTGTGTGCAATGATTGTGTCTGTTGAAAGAATAGTAATGTTGCACAAAAAGATGTACAATATTTATTTATATTTGAAGATGTATGTGTAGTGCAATGGAATCTACTTATTTTTCTTCCAATCTGCAAACCCCACCCCTGTATCGGAAGTACAGAAGGAACCTTAATATGGAAATGGAGTAATTCATCTCTGAACAGCTGCTTCCAGATGGGTGGCTCTTAACACTCTTGATTATTGGTCTTCCATTATAAGCTACCATCAGAGTCACAGCTGATATTCCACACTGTTGAATTGTTGCTCTTTTTCTGCATGCAAGTCTTGTTTTGTTCTCTCCATACCAGTAGGCATGCTATGGAGAGGATTAACCTGAACTGTCATTTTAAAAATCATTTAAAAACTAATATTTTGCTTATATTATTTTATTTATACATGATTGTTTTTGATGTTTCTTGTCTTTTATGTTAGTTCATGAAATGTCTGTGAGCCACCCAGAGTGGTGCTTGCACGAGTTGGGTGGAATACAAGTCAAATAAAAAATAAAATAAAAAGTCCAAAGTATGTTTAAATTTATTTAATTAGTGTTGCTAATTAAGGTCAAGTATCAATTTTTGGACTGGAAGTGTTAGCCCTCTAGTTAAAATGGTGGTAATCTATGACCATATTAAAGGTTCAATTTTTACAAGATTTTTTTTTAAAAAAATCCATGTTCTAGTGACCTAGTACTCTTCGATTTGGATTCATCTGGACTTCCTGTTCTGTCAGAAAGTTGAGCCTAGTGACCCAGCTCTGCTATTCTATGAAAAGCATAAGAATTCCACAAATAGAGAACAGAAGCTACCTTGGTCATTTTGGTGGATTAGGCCATAGTTGCCATGGTAACATGATAGCTGCCACTTGAAATAGCACCTCCAGAGATTGCAGAGGTGGTGAAATGCAAAACAATGATAATAATCTGCACAAAAATGGTTTGGGCAGGTCTGGGTGGTGGGTAACTGCCCAACAACAGTTTTTCAGGTGATGCCATGGAACTGCTTTAATAAGCATCTGGCAGCAGTATCAACTGAAGCTCAGTCACACTATGGAAGAGAGATGCTGTTGGGATATACCTGTCAAGCACGGCTCCGGACAATACTGCGCAGAACCCTTCTATGCATGCGCAGAAACCTTCTACGCATGCGCAGAAGGGTTCTACGTAGAACTCTTCTACGCATGCGTAGAAGCCTTCTGTGAATCCGCTTCTGCGCATGTGTAGAAGGTTTCTACACATGCGTAGAAAGGTTCTGCGCAGGTCCTGTATTGTCCGGAGCCGCACTTGACAGGTATGTCCCAACAGCATCTCTCTTTCATAGTGTGACTGTCAATAAAGAGTACAGACAGGCTCCAGCTGATTGGGACAAACTGGTTTGGAGGCATATCCTGTCCCAAAACCCACGTGACCTGAAATCTGGGTTAAATAGGTCCAATTTCACCTAGTACTTTGCGCCAGTCAAGACACACCCTCACTGAGCTATCCAGCTAGTCAAACTCAAGAATGTACCACAGTACCCTACCATTACAGTTGTTGTTCAGTCGCACAGTCGATTCTGACCCCTTGCGACCCTATGGACCATTGACCTCCAGGCTCCCCTGTCCTCCACCATTCTCCTCCGCCTGCTCAGCTCTGTGTCCACTGCGTCTACAATACCATCAAGCCATCTCATTTTTGGCCGCCCCTTTCTTCTTTTGCCCTCCACCTTTCCCAGCATCAAGGCCTTCTCAAGTGAATCCTCCCTTCTCATTTGATGCCCAAAGTACTTCAGCTTCATCTTTACTATTTGACCTTCCAATGAGCAGTCAGGATTGATTTCTTCTAAGATTGACTTATTTGTTCTCCTTGCTGTCCAGGGGACTCTCCAAACTCTCCTCCAACACCACATCTCAAAGGCATCTATTCTTCTGCACTCAGCTTTCCTAATGGTCCAGCTCTCGCAGCCATACATTACCACTGGGATTACAGCTGACAGCCAGAATAAAAGCAAATTTTAGAAATGATTATTAGGACCACCAAATTGTGCTTTTGCGTCTCCATAATGCTTCATGGTAAAGGTAAAGGTCGCCCTTGCTCAGAAGCCAGTCCTATCCGACTCAAGAGTTCGGTTCTCATCTCTGTTTATAGCCAAAGAGCCAGTACTGTCAGCATCTGCAGACGTTTCCGTGGACAAGTGGCAGGAATGCATGGAATGCTATTTACTTTCCCACCCAAGTGTTACCTATTTATCTACCTGCAATTTCTTGCTTTCAAACTGCTAGGTTGGCAGGAGCTGGGACAGAGACAGAAGCTCACTCCGTCATGCAGCACTCGGGTCTAAAACTTCTGACCTGCTGACTTTCCAGTCATCAAGTTCAGCATCTTAACCACTAAGCCACCACAGTCCCTACAATGCTTCATGAGGCTAGTAGTACAAAAATAAAGATTGGGACAAAAACTAAAAAGAAAAACAAACAAAATAAAACTAAAGAGGAAGAGAGGAAATAAGTGAAGGTTATTAAAGTAAACATATATTCCTGTGGTGATTTGAAAAGTTTGTGGTGGATAAAAATACAAGTGACAAAGCAAAAGGAGGTTTGACATTAATATCAAAAGGTGGTGTGATAGTTTGTTCCTCGCTCACAGTTGTAATCCATTTTCACTTCTTTCTGTATCCTTTTTGGAATGCTATAATGGATAGAAGCTTTTAGAGATTCTATCCTTGAAAATGGAATGCAAATGCCTAAAACAAATAAAGGTGGAATTCAGAATTCTTTTTCTGGCTTTCTGTGAAATGTGTTTTCTCACTGAGATCCTCTCATATATAATGTGACACTAAGCAGCTCCTGTGGATTAGTATTTTTCTTTGGTCTTCAGCGGCACAATTCAAAGTGCAGCTTATGACCTATAAAGCCCTATATGACTTTGGTTCATGATATTTGAATGATCATATTGTCCCATACAAGCCCACCTATATTTTGAGTATTTTAAGCAAGTGATTTTAAAGCATTTTATTTTCAACTGCATATTTTAAACATAATTGATTTAATTCTACTTTAATTTTTATAATTTTACTGTATTTTAATTTAATATTATTTTAAAACTATTCATAAGATGATTTGGGGTGTAACTCGGGGGAAAGAAAGAAAAAGAAAGAAAGAAAGCCTTACACAAATACTCTATTAGCTTATAAACAAATTTTACTGAACTGTTTGTTTTCTTTTCATAATTTAATGAATTTGCTAGATGAAGAAATATTGGGAGGATAGTCTTGAAGGGAAGAAGTTTCTGATGGCAACCAATGTAAACAGCACTGATTTCACAAAATGTGCAAAAGCATTCACACGTTCTTCCCAGTGTATTCATACTTGCATAGAAACATCATAGTCCAGGGACGTTATGCATAGATACCTTTTTCTAAGTATCATGCTGAAAACAATTTAAATCAAGTTTAGAATGGATTGAAAGTGGAAAAATCCCCCTTTCGTGTTCAGGGAATGAAGAAGCAGACGAGTGAAGTAGTGAAATTCAGCTCTTTAATAGTGGGGTTTGAACACAGTTTGGATGGGGCAAAACTTGGACTTATATACACTATAAACAGTAACAGTAACAATAATACAACAAGCCCATTGGCTAACAGAGTGTGCACATTTTCGATCCACTTATTTGCATAAGAATAGATACATGAGAAAAGATATATTCTGCTTCTGTCAGAAAACACAGTTAACATACATAAAATCCCCTAAGCTCTAAACACAAATACTGTAGCTCAATATAACGGTATGGATATACAGTAAAACCCTGACTTACAAATGCCTCGAGTTACATAAAATTTGACTTACATAATGATTTTGTGCTAAAACCATGTCCCGATTTACATGATTTCCTAGGGTTTGTTTCAAGTTACATAAAGATTCTTTTTCCTATGGCTTTGCTTTGAGTTACGTAAAAATTCATTTCTCTATGGGTTTGCTTCGATTCACATAAAATTTTCATTTTTCCTATGGGTTTACTTCGAGTTACGTAAATCTCCCCCCCATGGGTTTGCTTCGAGCTACATAAAAAACCAACTTAAGCAAAAGCCTACGGAACAGACTTTTTTTCGTAAGTAGGGGTTTTACTGTAGATCATGCCTTTGCGCAGGGAGTTATCTCAAATAGCAAATATTATCAATTGGCTGTTTGGTGGCAAATGCATACCAGGTTAGGGACTGAATTAGGCCTCTCTCCTCCAAACCCAGAACAACTGATCAGCAGAATATTAGCTATTTTGAAAAGGTTTTCATCCACCCACAGCCCCAATAGTCAGAAACTGCCCAAACATGTCATGTCTCAACATTGTGTTCTGGATATGGGGATACACAGTTCCTTCTGCATGGCTGGATCTGAACTCTCATGCATCTGTCAGCTGCTTTAGCTTTCACATTAAGCACAAGATGACCTTAGGCAGACTAGCTTTTTAAACAATTAAAAGGCAATTAAGAGTGCAGCACCTAATGGGTTGAAGGCATCTCATGTAGCACCTCTGTTGATGCTGATCCAATTCACACACACACACACACACACACACACACACACACACACACACACACACACACACACACAGTACCTAACTCATCAGTAAACTAATTTATAAACGTGTGAATAAATATAGGATGTAAAATAAATGGATAAACAGGTTATAAGAAACGATAATAGTCTCAGTTCCTTAACAATTCTCACCAACAGTGAGATATTGACCTATATAAATAATACAAAACTATGGCTGCAGTGCTCTCTCTTTTTCCTTATCCAAAGTAGATTAAAACATTTCAGATCCCCATTTACGTTTTCCCCTATATAAAAAGAGCCCAAAGTAAGCAAGCAAAGTCCTGTCTCCAGATAATGAGTGGCTCTAACTTTTACATCTCCACTCCTTACTTTGGATGGCAATATTTTTTTTGGGCAAAGTCTCCTTCCACA
Organism: Bradypodion pumilum; assembly: GCA_035047305.1. Classification (NCBI taxonomy): domain Eukaryota; kingdom Metazoa; phylum Chordata; class Lepidosauria; order Squamata; family Chamaeleonidae; genus Bradypodion; species Bradypodion pumilum. The sequence goes on along the minus strand of JAWDJD010000001.1, from coordinate 161,697,582 downwards.
AAAATGCCACTTGCCCACAAAACAAACAAGCAAGCAAGCAAGCAAACAAACAAACAGGGAAATCAAGACTTTTGGTTTGGTTTGGTCAGCCACCTGCCCACTCTGTCAAAGAGAAGGAAAGCACAAGATAAATTTCTTCCTTACTCGGTACAAGTCTTTGGTTTGTGCTCTTTCCTTTAAAAACAAAAAATGGTCAATGCCAGTCACGGAATACACCACTTTTCCTTTCTGCTATCGATTAATTTGGATTATCCAGCTGTATTTCCTCCCGAGAAGCAATAAATGTAATAAATAAAATAATGGAAAAGGAAATACAGTAAAACCCCGACTTACATATGCCTCAAGTTACATAAAATTTGGCTTACATAATGATTTTTACACTAAAACCATGTTCTGATTCACATAAATGTCCCGATTTACGTAACACAGTTTCCTATGGATTCGCTTTGAGTTATGTAAAAAAATCATTTTTCCTATGGGGTTGCTTCGATTTACATAAATATCATTTTCCTATGGTTTGCTTTGAGTTAAGTAAAAAACCGATTTACATAAAAGCCTATGGAACAGACTTTTTACGTATAGGGATTTTACTGTACAAGTAAATACCTTCTCTGCCTCCCATGTTGCAGGCGTGGAATGACAAAGTTATGACAGCAAGGAAGGAAGTAGATGAGACAAAAGGACGTTTGAAATAATGCTTTTTATTTTTATATAAATTTTTATTAATTTTTCAAAATATAATAACAAAAACTAAACAAAAATAAAGAGTTACAGTACACATACATAAACAATATACAAGTACATAAAGATTCATAAAATATTAAACAATACTAATAATAACACTAACACAATACAGTAACTACTTTGTCAATGTAATACCTCCCCATCCTTCACTAACTATTGATTTTTATACTCTAAGTCTTGATATGCATCATTAAAATTACTTTTGCAGTATTTTCTGTTTCTTGTAACGTTTGGTCTCCAAATCATCTTCATTTAAATATACGTACTCATAAATGTTCGTATTTACCTCTTTTAATCTACCCATAACTTCTTAACTATTACAGTATTACCACGCTTCACTCTAAAAAAACCCACAGTAATACAATAATAAAAATATAATATACACAAAATCACACTACACACATACAGTTCCCTGGAGGATGCAAGATATCACAGCATTTGTCAGTGTTTCCAAAAACTCAGTTGATCTGGTACTGGTCCAACCCCTGCTCCTCCAACCAATTTAGACTCTACAAATAATTGCCAAATTTTCCAGATTCTATTTTCTTTAATTATAACCTTTTTTAAATTCAATTCCCAAGTTAACTTATCAATTAGTGCAAGATCCCACATTTCCTTATACCAATCTTCAATTTTCAAAATTGCGTTACTTTTCCAGTTTCTTGCTATACATTGTCTACCCGTTATCAACACTATAGCCAATAACTTTTTTTCCAGCATCTAAATTTATATTATCCATGTTTGCCAGCATAGCGGTACTTGCCCCCTGTTTAAGAATGCTTTTTATTTTTAACAAAGGTTGTAATTTCGACAATTATATGCTACAATAAGAGCCCAGTGTCTACAGACCTTATTAGACTAAACGAAATACTGGGACTCTAATAAAGGACTAGCTTCCTTCCCCCAGGGCACAAATAAATATGTAAATATTAAAGCTGCTTTTATAGTTGGGTCCAATCATAAGAGAAGATGGCTTATTGATCAGAGAGGGGTTGCATGTAAAGGTGATCAATCTTATTGATAATTTTGTTGAGTAAGTTTTATGTTTTATTTAAATTTTAACCTGCTTTTACTGTTTTATGTAACCATTATTTTATCTAATGTATTTCACCACATTTTAACCTGATATTGCATGATGTAGTGAGCTCTGTCTCTGTCCCAGCTCCTGCCAACCTAGCAGTTTGAAAGCAAGAAATTGCAAGTACAGTGATACCTCATACAACGTCCAAACTTGGTTTCACAAGTTTCAACTTTATACGGATTTGGACTTTGTATGAGGAATGCCAAATCCTAGCCGCGATGCCTCATACAACGTCCAAATCCTTGCCGCGATGCCTCATGCAACGTCATTTCCATAGAGATACATTGTACTGTAACAGCACAGACTTCAGGGCAAAGTCAAGGAAACAGACAGGAAACTAACAGAACTTTAAGAAATCATTGTCTAAAGGCTAAAAACATTACAAAAACTTGTCAAACAACCCTGATTGTCCAAGAATCTGAAGAATGCTGCAAAAATCCCAGGAATGCTTCTAAAAATTCTGATGAAAAAATTCAAAAGAATCCAAAATCGTGCTCAAAACCACTCCTAAACACTCTTTGCCTCGTGCAAAACCCACAAGAGCAATGCAAGCATGTCCTGCCTTTTATACTGCCCAGGCACAATGCAACCTGGGAAAACCCCAATGCCTCATACAACGTCGCACGACTTTGTATGAGGCAACTTTTTTCAAGGAATTAGGCGATGTTGTATGAATCCGATGTTGTATGAAGCGGACTTTGTATGAGGTATTACTGTAGATAATAGGGACCACTTTGGTGAGAAAAGACCTTGAGGTCATGAAAGGTCTTGAGGTCATGAAAGGAGCCTCATTCGGGCATCCCCTGAGCGGAGTTTCTTGTCGGAGGGTTATTGTTGTGTTAGAAATGCCAGTCCTATAATAATAATTTTGTGTCAGAAAGTTTTCTGGGTTAAAAAGATTTTTGGTGGAGAATCTCTGCTCAGGGGATGCCCGAATGAGGCTCCTTTCATGACCTCAAGATCTTTTTCCCACCGAAGTGGCCCCTATTTATCTACTTGCAATTTCTTGCTTTCAAACTGCTAGGTTGGCAGGAGCTGGGACAGAGACGGAGCTCACTACGTCATGGGTCTCGAACTTGGTGGCCTCCCACCTAACAAGGCGAGCTTTTTAACCACTAAACCACCGAGGGTCCCATCAGAGAAGACAAACTTAACCCGGAAGTGGGTAGCCCTATTAATGCTACTAATACGTAAGTCTGTGTTTTCAATGCACGTAACGCGGACAGCAACATAAGGCGGAAGTGAGGGCAACGTTTCCCTGCCGCTCTAGCCGGGACAGTTGTTGGCACGGCGGGCTTGGTTGGAGTGGAACGTGAAGGGGATGGGAAGGGTGTTGGGAGCTTCCTGAGGAATAGAAGCTACCACTGCACTCCCCCCCCTCCTACCTGGCGTAAAGAAACGATTAGAATATGGACCTAACACGACCTGGCAGCGGCCCTGACTTGCTGTCAGCTGCGCACGCGCAATTCCGAGCGCGTCAGTTCCAGATGGCTGAAGAACTGTACAGTCGGTACATTGAGGACTGCGCATGCTCCCGGACGAGGTGATTCTAGGTCTGCCGCGGGGCGGCGGGGGTGTCCCAACGTCCGGGCGGCTAAACCAAATGATCACGGGGGGGGGGGGAGGCTGCCTGGCTGAGCCTGAGTGTTTCACCCTTAAATAAAGCGTATATTAAAATATAGGCAAACAAAGCAAACCAAGGAAATTCGCTGTGTGATGCATGTTCAAAACTTAAAAAATGCCAAAACAAAATTTCCAGGTGGGAGGTGATCACCTTATTTGGTTCACTAGAGCAGGAGTTCTCAACCTCTTTAAGCCTGGGGGCCGGGTCACGCTTCTGCAGACAGCTTTGGGAGCTGGCTGGCCATTTTGTCCTTCCTCTCCACCACATGGCACTTCCTGGTGTGTAGGTGATGCGGGGGTGCCACATGATATGGTGCCACAGGTCGCAGGTTGAGAATCCCTGCACTAAAGGAACAAAAAACGTTGCAACCTTTCGAGATCAACAGGTCTCTTCATCAGGCAGGCATAAAATTAGCGAAAGTTTATGACACGGTGGTATTGTGCCAGGCACTCTTTGTAGAAATGCATAATGGACAAACAGATTTAATGGAGTATCAGAGTAAACAAAACAAACCAACAACAAAAAACAAAAACAAAAAAACATGACTAGCTCCTGTATTTAAATTTACCTTTGGTGGATCAAATCCACTTCATCAGAAATACAGGTGAAACTCAGAAAATTAGAATATTGTGCAAATGTCCATTTCACTTAAAAGGTGAAACAAATATGTGAGATATACTCACTACATGCAAAGTGAGAGATGTCATGCCTCAATTTGTTATAATCGTGATGATCATGGCGTACAGCGTACATGAGATTATGTGATGATTATGGGATACGTGAGATTGGGGGGTTGGGGTTTTCATAAAATGTAAGCCATAAGCATTCATAGTGTAACAAAGTAAGGCTTGAACTATCTCGCTTTGCATGTAATGAGCCTATCTCATATATTTGTTTCACCTTTTAAGTTGCATTACTGAACTGAATGAACATTTGCACGATATTCTAATTTTCTGAGTTTTGCCTGTAAGAGTGAGACCTAGTGGTTATATAAAATATACAACGTTTCTCTCTTCCCCCATTTTTTTCCTGTGTCTCAAATAAAACGATTTTCAGCAATGCAAAGGCGAAAATTGTGAGGACGGGGTGGGTTTCTTGATTTTCTTCCAGCACCAGACTAGAAGGCAACGGCCTTCCTGGGTCCCCATGAGAGGCTTTTGTTTCTGTGCTTATTTTGTATCAATCTACCAAACACTGTGGTGATTTAGAGGTTAAGACGTTGAGCTTGACAACCGGAAGGTCAGCATGTTCGAGACCTGAGTGCTGCACAATGGAGTGAGTTCCTTTTCTCTGCCCCAGCTCCTGCCAACCTAGCAGTTTGAAAGCAAGAAATTGCAAGTAGATCAATAGGTACCACTTCAGTGGGAAAGTAATAGCGTTCTGGGCACTCTGGCGTCTAGTAACCTCTGTAAATACAGATAACACTGGCTCTTTGGTTATAAATGGAGATGTGCACCGAACCCTAGAGTCAGATATGACTGGCTTTTGGGCAAGGGCGACTGTTACCTTTACCTAACTGTGTTTACTTGCATTTGGGAGGAAAGAAAGGAAAATGATGCCCTGATGCCAAGGATTGAACCCACAAATTTCCAAGTACAGTGGTACCTTGGTTAACGAAATTAATGTGTTCTCCGGGACATTTCTTACAGTGAAAATTACTTTAACCAAATTTCCCGTAGGAATGCATTGAAAACCAAAATATATTAACCAAAATGTGGTTTCCCATAGGAATGCATTGAGAACCAATTAATCCGTTCCGAAAAAAATTCTGTAAACCGAGCCACTATTTTCTATGGATTTCCTTTTGTTATGCGATTTTTATGTTAATCAAGCTATTTGTTAACCCAGGTTCCACTGAATGTGGCCATCTAGTAACTAATTGTTGTTTAATGGGATACTTCAAATTCTCCCCTAAAGTTTAGGGGGGAAATACTAGAGCTATCTAGCAGAGGATCATAAAAACCACATCAGATTCTATATCTGAAGATTCCATAAGATCAAGCCATGATAATTAATGTGGAATGAAACTGCCATATCTGTGTAGTGTATACACACTCGGGAAAAGGGAAGGCTGTTATCACTGAAATAAGGGTTGGCTTGTTTCATAAAGTTCTTTAAATTGGCACATTGGCTGCTCTGAAGCTGATCAGTCATATCTACCTGTAGGTTTTTAGGATCCTGGAAGTTCTGGGGGATTATTTTCAAATATATTTAAAACTTTAAAAACAAAAACACTGCAGCACTTTAAAGACTAACTGCTATATTTCTAATGTGAACTTTTGTGGATCAAGTCCACTAAATCAGACATAAGAGTGAAACTTCAAGGCATGACCTTATATGCACCAGATGCAGTGACACAGAGTGATCAATCAGAATGACAGATAAATCAATACAGCTTCCCACAGCTGGCAGTAGCGGATGATCTCTGCTTGTTATTTGGATTAGCTCTTTTCAATTTTAAATAGTGGAGAGATACAAAAAAAACTGCATAATTTTTGTGATTCATTTTATTTCACCTGTTTCTATTTTAATGCAGAAAGTGCTCCTTATTTCATACTAAGGTGCCCCAACATTAAGGGTATTATTAAGGGTATTATAAAGGGTAAGCTAAGAGTGCACTGTATATAAGTGTTATTGTTATTGCTTGTGAAATACTATATGTCCTTTTTCTTTAAGCAAAAACCCTTGTGATCTGGCGACAGCATTTAACAACAGAGGACAGATCAAGTACTTGAGAGTTGACTTCTATGAAGCAATGGATGATTATACAGCAGCTATAGAAGCCAGGCCTGATTTTGAAGTCCCATATTATAACAGAGGATTAATATTGTATAGATTAGGTATGGAGCTAAGTTTTTATTGTGTGTTTAAACAGATATTATTGTGATAATCATTCGATAATTTTCCAGAGCAGACTCTGAAGGTTTCTTGCAAATGGTACGTCTCTAAGGGAAAAGTTACCTGAAAAAGTATGTGCATGTTTGCCTCTACGAAGGAGCATTTGCTTCTCTCCCCCTGCTATAATTGTCCTGTATTCTTTTGGCTTCTTTTCTTTCATCATGGGAATTGAGTGCTGTTTGGGTATTTGGCAAGCCAGGTGTAAAAATACATTGAACCACATTTATTTATTGTCCAGAAAGTAAAACATCCCTTTGTCTTGAGGCAAATGACATGATTGCAGCCTCTTATCAGGCCATATTCTGGGCATGGAGGCATTGAACATATCCAGCCTTGTAGCTTGTCATTGTAGTTTAATTGTCTTTAAGCTTTGCCAAGGCCTTTGCCACCACAGCAGCAGTGCATTTTTTGCTCTAGGTTGAGAGAACTCTTCTGACCCCCCACCCCACCCCAGGAAACAGCCAGTCAAAACAAAACAAAAATTTCCTCCATTCCATGTAATTTCCAGGACATTTCATATAGGCTATGTATCTGTAGTCCACATCAGTTCAGTTTTGTCTGTTGAACTGGACTACTTAACTATTGCGCACTACTGAGGCTTGAAGTACAAGTTAACCAAATGAATTGGTTAATTATGTAAAGCATTAGAATTGGTGAGCAGTAAGAATTAGTGTGCAGTTAAGTAAAAAGGTAAAGGAGGAAAGCATTAAAAGAAAATTTATAGCTTCAAACGTTACTGCTGGAGCACTGTCAGTAATAAAAGTGATTGGTACTCGGCCCCAATCCTGAAAACTCAGATACACATATAAGGATTGATTTCAATGATACTACCTCATTGTGCCACAGAAAACTGTTTTGGAAACCACATATTCTTAGGTTTTAGTTAGGGTTTAAAAGACTTTAAAAGCCCAATGGGCACCCATAGATTTTGTTTGGTTATCTGTGTTATGGCCTTTGTCCTGGTCTCTGTCAAGCAGATAATGTACTGAAATCTTAAATCTTACTGTGACAGAGAACAAACTAATGCAGTAAAAAAAGCAAAAACTGCTTCAGAAGGCTGGCTCTGTGGATAAACGTTTCTCTTTCAAATCATTATCATCACAGGTATTTATGCAAGGATAAATCTCACATAATATAATATTTTTATCCCCTCCATATGATAGGAGTCTATGTAGGTGTTTGGTCATTAAAAGTGAAGAGCAATAGACCTTTGTCTTCTCTCAGTTACTTAAGCCTTTTGGAACAAGATAGCTGGGTGGAGGGTGGAGGAAAGGTACAAGAAACAGTTAAATTTAGAAGTTGTTTCAAATTGGTTAATGATAAACATGTTTACTCAAAGGTAAATACCACTCTATTCAGGTGGATTTAATTCTTAGTAAGTGTGTGTGTGTGTGTGTATATCATGACAGCATAAAGATGCTTATTTTCTTCAATTTCACTCTGTAAAATAAGATAAAATATTCTTTTTTCTCTCTCTCTCTCTCTCTCTCACTCACTCACTTACTCACTCTCTCTCACAGGATTTTTTGATGAAGCCATGAAGGATTTGAAGAAGGCATTAGAGTTAAACCCTAACTTTGAAGATGCTTCTCTGAGTTTAAAACAGACTATACTTGATAAAGAAGAAAAATTAAAAAGAAACTATTGACATTCTACCGTAACTGAAGCATTTTATTAATTCAAGATTTGATTGCCTGATAAAATTAAAACACAACTTTTTCTTGTCCTGTCTGTAGTATAACAAATTTCAAATCAGTTAATCTGTTGAACTGTGATGCAGGCTCTTTTTACCGTGAATGTTTTGTAACAGCAGGATGGAATTAAAGCACTTAATTAAACCATCAGATGCTCATTGTGGCGAGAGTTGGGCAGGGACTAGGATATAGAGAAATGCATTTCCTGGTCTTGCAGTAAAACTATTGGGTCCCTTAAAAAAGCATTCTGGTTCTTATGGCTGTCAGAAGATATGTGTGACAGTTGTAGGTTTAGGACTGCCTCCTTGAAGAAACCATTGCAAAGTGTTAATGGTATATGATAGACTAAAATAATATACAGTAAAACCCTGGGTTACAACCGCCTTGGTTTAAGTTTGCTGCAGTTTACAATGGCAAACCCTATGGAAATGCCGTCCTGGTTTACAAATTTTTAATGTATTTTTTTCAGATTACAACAATCAATTCAGGACATTTTTTATTTTTCAATGCTTTTCTATGGATGTTTGGGTTTACATTTTTTTGGGGGGGTTACAACCAGGGGTTTTACTGTATTGAGTTTAATGTGATAGACATCCTTCTGTTTCAGTTTTAGGAAGTAGGAGCAAGGCAGTTGCTATCCTACTGCCTGGCAACTTCAATTAATTATTTTTAAAAAGACTCTGGTCAGTCTTTAGAAAGACTCTGGTCAGTCTTCTTTCATTTGTATCACATCCTTAGGGGAGCATATGCTATATATCATTTTATCATCAGATGTTTCTTAAGTTAGTTGTGAGTTAGGCAAGAACATGCTTATGCCAGGGCATACATTGGAATCTTCTACTTTTCCACACTGCAGTAATTCAACATGGTTTTAGAAATCACTGGTAAACCAGGATAGTTACAATGGACCTTTTCTGTTTGGTAGTCCTGTTTACCTGTGGTGTTCTTGAACTTTTAGTTCCTTAAGTGTCTGATGCAAATGTTGAAAGATCTTTATTTGTATCAGAGCGTTCCACAAAACAGTGCAACACTTTTAGAATGGAAAGGTTGGCTGGCTCCACACCATTGCACAGGGACACCTGAGTGTACTCACGATGGTTTCCACTCTTGGGGGACATAGAAGGAGCTGTCCCAAATGTCCAAAAGAGTGTTCAAATGTTTGACTTTCCTATATGATATGGATGTGTTTGCTTCTGATTTCAGTATTGCATGCAAGAAATGGCAATATTACATCTCTGAATACTGTAATATCTCACTTAGTGCTCAGGATACGTTCCAAGAAAATGGAACTCTTAAGAGAAATGGTGCTAAACAGGGCAGTTTAACATTCTTCCTTATTGAATAAGGCATTCCCTCCATGCTGCTCTCACCAGTTCCAAGTACAGTAAACCCCCTACTTATGAAAATAGTCCGTTCCGTAGACTTTTGCTTAAATCGTTCTTTTTTTATGTAACTCGAAGCAAACCCGTCGGAAAAATGAAATCATTATGTAAATTGAAGCAAACCAATAGGGAAATGAATTTTTACCTAACTTGAAGCAAACCCATAGGAAATCGTGCAAATTGGGACATGGTTTTAGCACAAAATCATTATGTATGTTGAATTTTATGTAACTTGAGGCATATGTAAGTCGGGGTTTTACTGTACTTCACTAGAACAGAAATTGAGCCTGATCCTCCTCACTGGTCATTGTCCAAGCAACTTCATCTTGTGTTGATTGCAATTAGGCTGCGTTCTCCATGTAGTAGTAATAGGACAATAACTGTGGGGAGGATCAGACTCAACTTCTGTTCTCATAGAGGACTTGGAACTGAGTCCTCTGCTTTCTCCACACTTAGTATGCATGATTGAGTGGCCATTTTGTGTTGCATACATATATACACATCACAATGTCCACCTGAGAAGGAATGTTATAGCAGATCAGCACTATACAGAGCAGTATTATACAGCGTATTACTGTACTTTTTATATTAGTAAAATATCCCACAGTTGGTGGAATCTGAATCAGAACCTGCTATCCACTGTGATACTCAGCTGTTTCTGTTCTACAGTCCTGGGCACATTTTTGAAGCCCAAACTGCAAAGAAAGCTTTCCAACACATTAAGAATGAATTCAGTTTGGCAGAATGCGATGGTGCACATAACTTAAAGTTTTGTTTCAATTTGTGTAATATTTCATAGCCATGGCATTAGACAAGTGTAGCCATTAAATAACATTTGCTCTTACATGCTTATTGATAAGTAGACTTTAAAGCAAACACAGACTGAGTAAACAGGATACTAGTGAAACTTCTTTCCAGCAGTGGCTCACAAGCGAAGTTCCAGGGACAGATACTGTAATAAGTTGGAAATACTTTATTGGAAGATGGGATGTCGGTGTGATGATTACAGCTTTGTAAGGCTGCCCAGCTATTAAATTATTGAGTGCATGAAAAAAATTCTGGCAGTATCTTTTACAGATCTGGGACTGGAGGAGTGAAGGAAGCAGCTGGGAGTGCAGAAGGCTGGCAGGCTCTCCTTTGGCTAGGATAATTTCAGACATGAGTAGGTTACAAGACTTTCCAAGGATTTCCTAGCAAGAAAGCTGAAAAGTTAGTCAAAGATGCAGCTTGTTTCATGCATTTTGCACATGAGCAGATCCACATCAATTGCTAGCTTGGACTATACCATGACTTTATCAATCTGTTCCTTGTATCAAACAATAAAACTACTTTTGTCTACTGTTATTACTGATGTCTCAGTGTGTTTCATTACATTATATGTTACTTTTGTTTTATCCTTTGGGACTAGTTTGGCCCACATGTACACCTGGGAGGGCAGGATATAAAGCAGTGTTTCCCAACCTTTGGTTTTTGGACTTCAATTCCCAGAAGCCTAAGTCAGTTCCCCACAGCACTGATCAGCCAATTTACTGATTTAGGCTTCTGGGAATTGAAGCTCCCCTGAGGGATGTGGCCCCCACATTGGGAACCACTGGTATAAAGCAATCCAGCTTGATAGTCAACTGCTTTGTCAGCCCTACCCTTATCTAAAGAGCCTCTTGATAAGGGTGAAAGAGGAGAGTGCAAAACCGGCCTGAAACTCAACATCAAAAAAACCAAGATCATGGGATCTGGACCCATCACTCCCTGGCAAATGGAAGGGGAAGAAATGGAAGCAGTGACAGCCTTTACTTTCCTGGGGCTCTAAGATCATTGCAAATGAGGTCTGCAGCCATGGAAAAAAACATGCTTACTTCTTGGGAGGCAAGCTATGAGAAAACGGGGCAGCATAATAAAAAAGTAGCGACATCACCCTGCCAACAAAAGTCTGCATAGTTAAAGCAATGGTCTTCCCAGTAGTAATGTACGAGAAACACCTGGGAACGAGAAACACCTGGGGCGAGGCACGGCGGGTTCAAAAGGACTCTTGTCACCGGCCTGGCTGATGCCTTTGCCACCCGCCCTCCAGCCAGCCGAGCTGGAGGGAACGAAAAACCTGGGGCAAGGCACGGGGGGCTCAAAAGGACTTTCCTCCCCATTGCCTGCCCTTTGTTATAGCCGCTGCTGGACCCGGTGGGCCCTACCCGGGGCAGAGGGACCCTTGCGGAGCCGGATGCTGGGAGTTCCATCACCGCCGGCGTCCTGAGCCCCGCCTTCCCCCTCGCTCACGGTTTAAATGGTTGCAGCGGCGGCAGGATTTGCACCGCTGCCCCATTGGACTTTTTCTGGGCCTGGTATGGAGAGATTATTATATTTTGATATTACTGTAGTGTTCTATATTGCAATGTGAGTTTTGTATAACTGTGCTTAATTGTATTGTTCTTTACTGTGATATGACATTTCGTATTATTGTGTTTATTTCTTATTATGTGAGATGTTATTGTACTTTATAATATTTTGTATTGTATCTTTATTGTCATGTGGTATAATTATAATTATATTTTTGATATTTTGTAACTATCATATTTTTTGTTGGAAACCGCCTTGAGTCGCACTTGTGCTGAGTAAGGCAGTATACAAATTTAATAAACAAATAAATAAAATAAAATGTAGGGAAGGCTGAGCGCAGAAGAATAGATGCCTTTGAACTGTGGTGCTGGTGGAGACTCTTGGTGTTATCCAAGGGTTGTAAACTTTGGTAACACTTTTGCAGGTTAACACTGGAGATCTCTGCAGATCTACACCTGAGATACAAACAATGTGATTTTTCTTCTATGAACAAGTAGACTTGTTAAAGAACATAATTATAAGATGTTGTGGAGGTGGTACTTGACTCCAGTTTGGTTAAATCAAATGGATAATACAAAATCAAAAAATTGTTGGAGATGTCAAAATAAAGTGGGGACTTATGAACACATGTGGTGGAGTTGTAAAAAACAAACAAACATTGGATTTTTGGAGTAGATTGGAAAAGAAAATAAGATACAGTGGATTCCAGGGCATTGTAAATATCACGAGGGTGGTGTCATTAAAAATAATAAATAAATAAATGGGAGGGGGTTGTTTTTACCTGCCTTATAAGGTATTATATGTGGATTTTATTGTTGTTCAGTCGCATAGTTGAGTCTGAACCTTTGTGACCCCATGGACCATTGCACGCCAGGCAATTCCTTCACTTCTGTGATACTGAGAGTTTTGTTTAAAATGCTAATTGGATGGCCAAGCGCAGGCAAGGATTGGAGCAGAGATGGGCCAGTCCTTAGCTGTTGGGCCAGAGCAGCAGGGACCATCACTGCCACTGACACCCTTTTCCCTCACTGTCAACTAGCTGATCCCTGCTCCCTATTCTCCAATCACTTGCCTGCTTCTGTAGCATGTCTGTTTCTGGCCAGGTATTTAGACAGTAATTGCAATTACACTTATCTACCACCCTATAGTGCAGGGGTGCCCAAACTATGCCTCAGGGGCTGGATCCAGCCCCCGACACCAATTCATCCATCCCACAAAGTCCTCGTCGCTCCTGGAAGCTGAAGTAAAACGCGCCCGTACGGGCGCGTTTTACTTCCACTTCCAGGAGCGACGAGGGCTTTGTGGGATGGATGAATTGGTGTCATGGGCCGGATCCAGCCACTGGCCCATAGCGACCAGCTCTCCGAACCATGTGACCAGCCCGCGGCCCGAAAAGTTTGGGCACTCCTGTTATAGTGCTTAGTGCACTCTCTCGGCAGATAGTGCCTGGGTCTGGTGGTCTTTGGGCCTAAGCGTGGCATGAGGGATGGCCTAATATTTGACCATTGTTGTGTTTGAATACAAATTATGCTGTAACGTTTGTGAACTATTTAGGATCATTGCGATCCTCCATTTTGTCTCCTTCTTCTTGGTCTTGTAAATATCGTGGGACTGCGCTCCCTCCTAAACTATGTAGTTTGTACAGTTTTCACTCCGGTCCGATAACCTCCAAGTTAACCCTTTTCCTTCCTGCCTCTTCCCGCCCAAATGTATCCATTTCTCAGTGTATATAAGGAGCAATGCTGCGCCACTGTTCTCCATGTTCTGACTACCCAATAAATGGTTTAGCCCTGTTATGCCGGGTGCTTCGTGTTTCAACCAGAACATCAAAACCATCCTACCAAAACGCCTTGTCCCAATGACCTTCAAAGCCAGGACCTTTCAAAGAGCCAGCTACTGAACATGCACGTTCTGGATGCAGGCAATTCAAGGAAAGAGGACCTTGTTGTGAAACCAACACATCTCCTTCACTGTCCTTTCTCTGTGTGTGTTCTTATGCAATAGTGTGTTTATGTGTGTGGCTCTTTCTGCCACCGGCAGCAAGAGAATTATGCCAACACAGACTATGAGCCTGTGTTTTCCTACATCAGGAGTTCTCAACCTTTTAAAGCCAGGTGCCAGGTTACGCTCCCTCAGACAGCTTCGAGGGATGGATGGCCATTTTGCCTTTCCTTCACCACATGGCACTTCCTGGTATCATGAAAGTGGTGGTGGGCCACATGATATGGTGCCATGGGCCACATTTGGCCTGCGGGCTACATCAAACGTTAATATCTTTGGTCTTAGCTTATGTGTTGCAGTGGTTTGTATTACCCTGTGATTTTCTCATAATTGTCACATGGACTGGACAACATTTTTTCAAAATAAATAATACTGAATAAATTTCTCTAGTAATGATTCATTTTATATTTGACTTAGGTCCAACTCACAGATACACCTCCTGCTTTTTATTTATGATATTTTGACAAAATAGGAAGCAAATATGATGTGGACATTTCAGCTTGTCCCGGATAATAACACTGGACCCGGAGGCCACCCATGGCTTATATAGGCTATACCTGGAAGAGATAAAAGAATATTAAATTTGTCTACTTAAATATATGAGCACCTATTTTAGACAAATACATATCCCTGTCATTGGGTGAAATCTATTTTCTCACAATGAAGTTATTAAATATTAGGCACACAACGCATGTGGTTTGAGTTTATTGCTTGTGATGGCAAATTCAGACTTCTCATTAAACAGGTGTGGCTGCTTTGGTTAATTGATCTGTCCAAAATTTCTAAGGTAGTTTAGGCCACTTTTTTTTAAAAAAAACTTTGCTTTAGTTAATCCAGATATCTGCTCCTTCTCCTCTTGCAAGGCAAACTTAACAGTGGCAGAGAGAAGCCCTACCTGCTCCGGGAGCTAGAAAAGACGCCACTGCCCCGTCACCGGAGGACTTCGCTGCCTCTCTCCGAGCCCACACCACTGGCTCAGAGATGGGAGGCAGGTGCGACCGATGTCTCCTCCCTGAGCCCCGCCTGCTCCGGGGGCTAGAAAAGACAACGATGCCCTGTCTCCAGAGGACTTTGCTGCCTCTCTCTGAGCCCAGGCCACCAGCTCGGAGATGGGACTTCCTCCCTCGGCCAGCCCTGGCCTGATTGAGATGAGGACTTCTGCTGGACATTTCCCTCGGCTGTTTAGCCAGAGGAATGTGGTTAAGTTGGAGCTTTTTTATTGTGATATATTTTGTAATGTATTTTCTGCTTTCCTTTTGGGAATATATTTTGAATTGTATTATTATTGTATCTTATTGCAATTGTATTTTTTATTGTATTTTTATTTATTTATTGTATATTATGTATCACATGTTGTAAGCCGCCCTGAGTGGTGCTTGCACCAGGAGGGCGAGGTATAAATAAACTTCTATTCTATTCTATTCTATTAGGTAACAGCCTGGTGCTGAATGAAAAGGATAAGCAAAGCTATAGCAGTTGAAGGGCCCGGGGCATTAGAAAGTTAAGATGATAGGGATTACGTCCGTTTGCCCTACTCAGGACTCTAAGATGTATTTTCTTTTCTTTTAAAAAAGGAGTCCTCAATGAGTAGAGGTCGGCATTATGGGCCCATAGTATTTCCCCCAGCATAAAAAGAATCCCATTCTGTTCTGTGCATGCACACTACAGAGCTACACACACAACTGATTCATTATTGTGGTGGTCCAGTTCCATTAGTGTATACACAAATTGCTTCTGGTCATGGGCTAGTATTTCTGGAATCATGAAAAATGATAATGTGCACAACTCGATATAGAATTACCCTATTTGCTGGACTATAAGACTCCCCCCCCTTAAAATACACTGGAAAATGGAGTGCATCTTAAACTGTATATAGTGACCTATAGTGGGCTATTTTGGTAATAATGGGGTGCGTCTTATACTCTGAGGCATCTTATATACAGTAGAACCTCAGATAAAGTCCAAACTCCATTCCACAAGTTTGGGCTTTATCCGATTTTGGACTTTATCCGAATCAAATGGGTGATGCATCGGATAATATCCAAAAATGGACTTTATCCGAGGGTTCCTATACCAAATACCTTGGATAATGTCCATTTTTAAAGCGGTTTTTGACTTTATGCGATGCATCACATGTGCATGGCAACCACAACTTTATCCAAATCGGACTTTATCCGAGGTACCACTGTACTGGCAAATACGGTAGATGCACCTAAAGGCATAAATAAATGTGATTTAGAGAATGCCTCTACAGCTGAGATTATCCACAATGATGTCTAAAAGCATAATCCCTCCCCCCTGCATATGCAGCAATTCATACACTCAGTCCTTCAACCTACCTGCTCTCACTATTGCTCACTTTCTTCATGATGAATGATCCAGACTGGTCCAGTTACTGAGTAACCGTGGCAAGTAGGATGGACGGCAGAATGTTGATCTGAAGTATCAAAAAGCAATGTGAGTCAAATATTCCTAGAATTAAGGGAGAGGCATTTGCTAGCATGTAGCCCCCCCACACACACACACACTTAAGATCATAGTTTCGGGTTGATGGAATAAGACAAATCACTTCACGTAGTGGGAGTTCATCCCAGATGGGCTGGGTATAAGTCCAATAAATAAATAATAAGTGCTAATGTACACTGATGGGATAATATCTTCACAACTTTTGGTGGAACACCTACTGAGCATCCTTCCAGGAGCACATGGTTGATAGGGAAGGCCATTGCTGGACATGGGAAGGCAAGTACTGACAGTTGCTGTGCAGTGAAGATACACCTAGAAAGGGATGGATGGAGGGGATGGGGTGGAGAAAAAGAAAAGGATCCTTTTTTAGCCAAACTAAGAATTGTGTGAGAAAAGGACTGTGACAAACAGGCCCCTATGTGCTTGGCCTTGGTGTCATCAGAAGAGAAAAGCTCTCTTCCACTGAAAAATGCTTTCACAGAGAAATCTAGAGCTGGCACTGTTATGCTGGTGGGGTTTTAAAGAGAATTGTGTTCTAGCAGTCCCTTACATAGGATATATATGGGGTTAATTAAACTTGTGTATTTGACTAGGTGGGTCAACAACATAAACCAGGACAGACACTAGTTAGACACTTGCATGGATGCCTTAGACTAGGTGTTAGGTTCCATCTGCATGCAGTATTTGCAAGAAGCCCTTTTAACATATAATTCCAGCACTGCATGTTTCCTTGGCTCTGAGTTTTGCTAGAGATCAAGTGGCTTAAGCAATTTGTACTATATAATATGGGGTCTTGAAATGGTGGAAATCTAATGCTAGCCATCGGGTAACACTGGGGCCCTCCAGATAAGGATTTTATTCTGTTGTCATTCTGAATTTTACAAGGAAGGGGGAAATGTTCCAGATGTTGCCACTTTGTACTTGTAACCATCCTGTGGTTCCCTTCTAGCTTTTCTGACATTTTTGTTATTGTAAAAACAATGGTAAAAGTAACAATGGTTCATAATAGAGAAAAGAGTTTCTTCACAATGTCCTCTGAGCAGTAGTAAAGGTAAAGGTAAAGGTAAAGGTAAAGGTTTCTCTTGCTTGAAAGCCAGTCGTATCTGACTCTAGGGTTCAGTGCTCATCTCTGTTTCAAAGTTGAAGAGCCAGCCTTGTCTGCTTCTGCAGATGTTTCCGTAGTCCTGTGGCAGGCATGACTAGACATCGGAACGCACAGAATGCTGTTGCCTTCCCACTGAAGTGGTCCCTATTCATCTACTTGTAATTTCTTGCTTTCAAACTGCTAGTTTGGCAGGAACTGGGACAAAGACAGGAGCTCATTCCGTCCTGCAGTACTCGGGAATCAAACTGCTGACCTTCCACCCCCCCAGTCAGCGTCTTAGCCACTTGAGCCACTGTGCACTCCATGTGTTCTTGGACTTCATTTACCAGAAGCCCAAGTCAGTACTCCTGCTGATCAGGGTTTCTGGGATTTGAAATTCTAAAACACCTGGAATGCCAAAGTTCGCCATCACTGTGCTAGGTTATTCCTTTTCTGCTGCAGAGGAATGACTGGAGTGATCTGGCCAGTCTTACCATCTCCCTTAGAATTGGAAAAACCATCAGTTTGGGTTTTTCTTCATTAAAGGAAGCCCAAACATTTATGCTTGTGGTTTTTCCTTTTAACTACTATGGAGATGCATCTCTACAATTCTATCTTTTTGAAAACAGAAGAATGGAGATGACAGGATGGGAGGCTAACAATGAAACAAAAAGGAAGGAAGAGAGGTCCCAAGGACTTAGGCATGAAAGAAAATGCTACAGTGAAGTTATCAGCAAGTACAGGGTATGTTCCCCACAGATACCCAAAGTTCAAAAAAGGTGTAAGCACATTTTTAATTTTTTTATCACTAGAGCTGGAAACAGCAGTTACCAGCCTCATCTCAGCCATCTGGTTAAACATTTGAAAATGTCCCACCACTTGAACAAACTTAATTTCTAATGGTCAGTGAATAAATACTCTCAGTGGTAGACTTGTGGCCCAAAACACAGTGATCACAGCTTTGGTGCCCATTTTTTCTGGTTTACTGTACTTGGATTTTACCTTTCCTAAAGGAAGAGTTGGCATCTGTATAACCACTCTTTTGAAGTGTTTGGGGTGTTTCACTCGGTCATTTTTAATTACTGGGCTGAAGTTTACAGTTCCATTGCTTGGCTTCTCACATCTGTTTGTGAAAGAAGAAGGTAAGGTTTTTTTCCCTACATACTTGATGAAGATAGTTATAGAGAGTCCTACAGAACCACTTGCCCATCTACAATGAGGTTCCGCCGAGGAAAGTTGCTGAATACTTCAGACTCTGTCAGCCAGCAGTCATCCAAGTACAGTTCAACATGGGGAGGTTCATTTTTCAATTCAATTTCAAGAAATATTGGTTTCCATGATTCCATAACAGCTACTGAATCTGTCTCATAGGTCACTGTGAAAGATTCATCTGCATAGGGGAGTGAGAAGAAAGATAAATATAGGATACACATACACTAAATGTATTTTTAGGTTCAATATAGTCTTCATAGGAGGTATCCAGTGAGATTTAGTGGAAAGAGAGATGGACTAGGACTCAGAAAGCCTGAATTAAAATCCCTGCTCAGCCATGTAAGCTAACTGGGTGTATGGAACTGGTAAAACCACTCCTTAAAAAATATCATTTATGTGAAAACCCTAGTAGTCACTATAATTTAGCTCATCCCCCCCCTTTTAAGTGAACAATACCTTTGAACATATTTGAGATGATATTCAGAGCTTGTCTTGCTCTTCTACGGCCTACAGAAGAAGAAAGTATTTCAAATTTATTGTTGAAGTTCAATGCAATAACATGCTGAGGAAATTTTGCAGTTAACAAGAATGCTACCTGCCACATTTGGCCTAGTCATCATGGCACCATAGCCATAAGTAGAAGATGCTGGAGGTGAGGAGAAGCCATAGAACTTAGCACTTTGTGTTAGTGTCTCCTTGACTGAGTAGTAGCACAAGATGGTAAGTCTGCAATAAAGGAGCTTTGTTAGTTTATAAGTAATGGTAAAGGTCACCCTTGCTTGAAAGCTAGTTGTATCTGTCTCTAGGGTTCAGTGCTCATTTCTGTTTGTAGCCAAAGAGCCAGTACTGTCTGTGTCTGTGGACATGTGGCAAGCATGGCTCATCACCAGAGTGCACCTAATGCTGTTTACCTTCCCACCAAAGTGGTACCTATTTATCTACTTGTAATTTCTTGTTTTCAAACTGCTAGGTTGGCATGAGCTGGGGCAGCACTCGGGTTCTCAAACTGCTGACCTGCTGACCTTTCAGTCATCAAGTTCAGCATCTGTTGTGTATTAAGGCAGAATTGCAAGTTGCTCAAGTGACGCCTTGCAAAGATAAAATGGTGGTTTCCCGCCATCCAAATTAGGAGCTAAAGTTGGCACAAAATCTCCCTCTCTGGGCATGCTCATTATGCTAATTAGAGTTCTGTGATTGGTTACAACTTTGGATCCTGTTCCTGATTGGTTAATACTTATATATCCTGTTATGATTGGTTGGTTATGATTGTTTGGCGGGTTACTACATTGTAGCAAGGAGTCACCGCCGGGGAGACACTATATAAGCCCCACGGGTAAACGGGTGGGGCCGGACCGGATCTATACCTCCCATTACTGCACAGGTTAGCCAGCTTCGGCTAAGCCTGGGTCTCCTCTATACGCTATCACACCAAGGTGTAGCTTAGTCACTGCCACTACGGTAGGAAACATGAGGGACTGACTACATGGGACTTGTGTAGCCATCTGATGTCTGGAGCGCCTTGTAAGTGTAACCTGAAAGACTGTTCAATAAAATCCTGTTGTTGTTCTGTTCATCGTTGCCTGGACTATTGATTATAAGGGCCGGACACGACAGCATTTTAACCACTAAGCCACTGCAATCTCATGTTTGTAAGTACACTATGGATAAAATCAGCCCTTGTCTAACTATTTCTTACCTGTATTCTGGATCTCTTGTGATAATTGGTGGTCCTTGTACTGGAAGACTTTCTTTTTCAAAAGATATTTCATTTTCATAAACAAGACGTTCACCTTCCAGCTGTACCAAGGAAAAACAATTTTAGATTAAATACCATGAAGATAAAAAACTTCCACTTTTCCATCACCATATCTCTCTTACCGCTTACCCTCAGTGAAGTGCCACAAGTAGAAACATGATACTGGAAGAAGGCTTGTTCCTTGGTAAACTCTTTGGGCTTACAGTTCCTGTCTTTCAGTCTTGTTGTGCCCATGTCAATTAATGGAAGGACCTTCATGACAGCAGATACACTTACCGTTCCATTAGGATAGCATACTGAGAGAGAGAGAGAGAATAGATTAGAACAGATGGCATCTCTCGCATATGGATGACCTCCTGAACTGAGACTGGTATACTGCTCACCCACAAATTCAGTGGAATGAAAACTACATCTGATGGAGAAGGTTTCCAAGGTTTCCATAGTGAGGGCTTTCTTCAGGGCAAGATCAAATCTTGCTTCGATTCTTGCAAATGATACTTCCTTTAAAAGAAAACACATGAATCACAGACTTTTTTTTTTTACTTTTTAGCACTAACAAAATGTTAAACATCTCCATCATCATTTAGAGGACTCATGCAATGTCTCATATGCCCATTTCTGTATAACAGATTAATAATAATTGTGTGCAGCCAAGCTAATTCCAACTCATAAATAAAGTAAAACCCTGCTTTCTGGAATTAATCTGTTCCGCTGGGTTTTCCTTATAGTGATTTTTCCTTAAAGTGAAGAGCCCATAGGAATGCATTGCATGCTTTCCCATAGGAATGCATTAAAACAAAAATTCCGTAAAGCAAAGCGTGGTTTCCCATAGAAATGCATTGAAAAAACAAACCATTCTGGAAAATTCTGTGAAGCGGGGTCTCATTTTCAATGGATTTCTTTCTGTGTGGTGAGTTTTCTATTTGGTGAGGCATCCATAAAGCGGGGTTTCACTGTACCCTTTTCAAGGACTTCTAGGTATAGACTACTCAGATGTGGTAGCGCCTTCTTATGGTAGCGCCCTCGGACTGTGCAGCCTGCCCAAAGCTACAAAGGCTGACTGCTACCCTGTGAGTTACAATAGGTAGTTAACTCATGGCCTCTGGCTCCACAGGTAGATATTTAGCTCATTGAGCTGTCCCGACAGCTCAGATCATACCTGTCAACCTTCCCGATTTGGCCGGGATTACCCCGTAAATTGACGTCGATTGACGTCATAACCCGGCCCCCGCTGCCAAAACCCCTTAATTTGGCAGTGGGGGAAACGCTTTCCGCGAAAGGGTTTTACCCCTTCCACGCATGCGTGGAAGTGCTACGTCGCTTGCGTAAGGGCTGCGCAAGCGGCGTAGTGCTTCCGCTCATGCGTGGAAGGGGTAAAACCTTTCCACGCATGCGTGGAACACGACCTGTGCACAAGCGATGTGCACAGGTCCCGTTTTTCCGGAGCCGCGGGTTGACAGGTATGGCTCAGATAGGTAGGCAATTTGTGATCTGTGCAATGCATGAACCTTCCCATCAGCCCCTGGATTACAGACATCCCTAACATTTAAACTACGGATGCATGTAGCCCTCCAAAATGAAGGCTATGGGCCCAAGAGGCCTCCGGGAAACCCTATTTGTACTGCACATCCCCCCTCCATTATTTTAGGCATTAATTTTTTTTTTTTTTTTGGAAAACATGAAATGATATGTAAGTCACTTTCTAAAAATGGCCTCTGAAGTCATAGAACAAGCTGGAAAACATGACTAGGTTGTGGAGTCTGAGTTGGCTCTGCACCTCCTGGGAGAAGAGTTATCGTGTGTAGTACTGGGCAAGCTGGAGAGTCCCAGGATGTCCTCAGAAGAAACGAATGGGAAACATTTTTGAATACTGTATAGGTAAAGGTAACTTGCTCGAAAGCCAGTCGTATCCAACTCTGGGGTTTAGTGCTCATCTCTGTTTCAAAGCTGAAGAGCCAGTGCTTTCTGCTTCTGCAGACGTTTCCATGGTCATGTGGCAGGCATGACTAGACACCGGAGCGCACGGAACGCCGTTACCTTCCCACCGAAGTGGTCCCTATTTATCTACTTGCAATTTCTTGCTTTCGAACTGCTAGGTTGGCAGGAGCTGGGACAAAGACGGGAGCTCATTCTGTCCTGCAGTACTCGGGAATCGAACTGCTGACCTTCTGCCTCCCAGTCAGTGTCTTAGCCACTTGAGCCACTGCAGTCTAGAATTGTATGCCTAGAACTAAAAAACAGTTCCTTTCACCTGACCTAGTGTGAGAAAGATTAACTGGCACAAGATGGCCGTTGCCAGGGTACGCCCGATTGTGGTTCAAAAATACTACAGTGTTTAAGGAGGCTCTTTCTGTCTACCCCAGCTGGTGTATCAAAAAGCAGGAAGAAGCCATAGATGTCATCCTGAGCAAAATGCAGTATAATTAAGCTATAAATGTAACTAATAAACAAACAGTGGAGCCATCAAAGCAGGACTTTAAGGTCTATGCCATTGTTCTTCCCTGTCATTCTACTCCATTTATGAATCCAGGTCACATAGTCCCCTGCTAATCTCTGTTGCTGGAGGGGATGAAGGTTACAGAAGGAAAACTATCACGTATACAAACAGTGCAGTAAATTTTATACTGCTTCTGTTCACCAGCATTCCCACAGAATATTTTAGTTACATCTCTGTACCATGACCTACCTCATAGATAACTCCAACAGCAAAAAGGGGGACTTGCAATAATTGATGAGTGGCATTCATAGTGAGAAGATACCCGTTTGCAAGGGCAGTACTTGGATTTAGTGGTTTGTTGCCTACGTACAAGTGCCAGTGGTTGTCCATGTTTTCCACTGAAATAACTAAATATGCACTTTTTTGGCTGCAATGCCCAGTTGCTTCTGGTAGCACTGTGAGAGAAAATAGTTATTAAAAGCAATGAAGTGAATATTAAAATAAATAACTTTTTTCAGAAGTTTTGACAGATCTTTAAGTTAATTAATTAATTCTAAAAAGTAGGAAGACATTTCAGTTCAAAAGACAGATTATTTTTAAGGTCTCATTCTGGTGATGAGACAAAGATGAACTATAGATTCAGTCTTCAGGTGGCTCAAAATACGACCCAAATCTTGCTTATATTCCCAGTGATTTACACAGTGGTGTAGAAGAGCAGAGGTTCTCAGAGTTGAAGATCTGACCTCCCCTGTTGGAGCTTTGCTGAAATCCTTACATTAAATGAGATATAGATTCCCCCCTCACATGCCCCAGAAACAGGATATAGTTGAAAATTATCCTTGTTGAAAGGGAAACTACTACAGGTAGATTTGTTTCAAATGGGCCACTAACTTTACTGAAGACATGTTCCTCATTTGTTTATAAGAAAACCATGCAATTCTGGGGAGGTGGCAGCTATGGAGGCAACACCGGGAGGATAAATGAAGGCTCCCCGTGGTCACGGGGGACCCTGAAGATACTGCCGCCAGCGCCGCTGTGCCCTCCCGGCCCACCAATGGCAGGAGGTTAAAAGAGGGCTCCCCGTGGCCACGGGGATTCCGGGAGATGACAACGCCAGCACCGCCGTGCCCTCCCGGCCCGTCAATGCCGAGAGGCTAAAAGAGGGCTCCCTGTGGCCACAGGGAGTCCGGAAGATGCCGTCGCCAGCGCCGCCGTGCCCTCCCTGCCTGTTAATGACCAGGAGGAGGACAAGGACAGTGACTTTGGACTATGTTTCATGGTATGGTTCTGCTCTTGGCGGTCTCTGTGGGGGGCTACAGTCATTATTGTAACTATTGTAACTATTGAGTATCAATTTTTTATGCTGTGCCTCTTATACTTTTGTGACGTTTGGATTATTTGTTTGATTACTTATTTCGTTTATGATTATATGTATTACTATGTTATTGTAATTGTATGTATTGACTAGCATATTGGTGCCCGGCTGTGCTGGGCAGTTTCTTGGGTGTTTGTTGTTGTTGTTGTTGTTGTTGTTGTTGTTGTTGTTGTTGTTGTTAGGGGTGGTTTGGGTGGTGGTGATTTGAATTTGTTGTTTTTGACTTTATTTGAATTTGTTTATTTATTGTATTGTTTATTTTGATTTAATTATTTTTGACTGTTTTTACTCTTGTGGCCTCTAGGTGAGGCTGTGCTTAAGAGTACTGTGTTTGTTTGTTTTTAACTTGTTTTGATTGTATTTACTCTTATGGCCTGAAGGTGGAACTGTGGTAAGAGTTTTCGGTTTTTTAAAAATTCAGTTCGTTTCCGTCAGCATGGAGGGAAGACGTCTCCCATAAGTGCTCCCGGTTTTTTGTTGTGGGTGGGAGAGTTTTATGTTTGTGTGTGAGTGTGAGTGTGTGTGTGTGTGGGGGGGGAGGAGGGTTTAACGTGGCCTTGCCTTGCTGGCCAGGCTGTGTTAAATCCTGGTGTGTGTGTGTGGGTTATTTATTTATTTGATTTTACAGGGGGGCCGGCCGGTGCCTTGCCGTATCCTGGGTTGGGGTGGGAAGAGGGGGGTATCCCTTTCCCCCCAAGCTACAAGCTGGCCTGTTTTTCCCTGCTGCCTCGCCGAAGCATGGGTTGGGGGGAAGAGAGGGGTATCCTCTCCCCCCATGCTACGGTGGAGGCTTATGCCGGCCTCCGAGGCTGTGGGGAATTTTTTTCCCCTGCTGTATTTGCAAAGTCTGGGGGGGAAAGAGGGGGTATCCCCCCACTATTTTTAAAGGTGTTCTTAAGGTGTTTGTCTTCCTTTGAAGACAGGGGCCATATCTTTTGGCCTCCGTCCTCCTAAGAAGACGAACCGCTTCCCTCAGGGAAACGGGAGGCCGAGAACGGAGCACCGTTCTCAGGCTCCATCCACTGTAGGGAAGCTTAACAGTTTCTCTCAGGGGGACGGAGGCCTATGAACGGAGGCCTTTCTGGGTCTCTGTTTTCCTGAGGGAAGCTTTTCGCCGGGTTTGTGGAGAGAAGAGGGTCTTCCTCTTTTCTTCACAAACCCGCCAAAGTTGCAGTGGGGCTGGCGCTGGCCTTCGCTGCTGGGCTGGGAAGCGGTTGTGGCGGCAGTTTGTTTAATTTCCGCATGCCATGCTTTCCCAGTCTCCTTCGTGGTCGCATCCCTCAGCCTGATTGGCTGAGGGGTGGTGCGGTGTGAAGGATGTTGGGGCTTGAAGTTTTTTCCTTTTGGTTGCATTTGAGGGGCTGCTGCCCCACTGGCGACCACCAGAACCCTGTTGCGTTGGGAAGGTGGGGGTTAAGGTAAGTGCAGAGGGCTCGGTCGGGGATGGTTGGGCTGGGTGCGGGAGCCTTTCAATGAACCCAACCGTTAAGGGCACTTTTTATAGGTATAGATTGTTGTAGCCGCTCTGAGTCGGCCTTGTGCTTGAGTAGAGCGGGGTATAAATCCAATTGATGATGATGATGATGATGATGATGATGATGATGATGATGATGATGATGATGATGATGATGATGATGATGATGATGATGATGATGATGATGATGAGCCTGACGTTTGCCATTATGCTAAGAAATTTATAGGACTAGAGTCACCTTTACTTGTGAAAAATACTGTGGTGAAAAATGAAGAACGACATAATCTTTTTTAAGAAAATAGGAGTGGACTAGCAGGGGTACCCCGCGTTGCCCAGGTGTGGGACCCAACCTGTTGTGTGGGCCGCAAAGAGGGCCTCTAGCCCCTCCTTGGGCAGGGGCACAGAGCACGGCTGCTGTGCATGGGGTGTGTGTGAGGGGTCTGGGGGCCTGTGGCACAGGGCAGCAGTGGAGGGTGTGCAAGGCAGGAGGGGTGGGGGAGCATCGGGCCGACTGGCAAGGGTCCAAGGAAAGGGTGTTGGGATCACCAAGCGCACAGGGGCCGGCATGGGTGGGCGGAGAGCGTTGGGGTGGGAGGGGTATGGGAGAGAGGGTTGGGCTGGCTGGCAAGGGTCATGTGCTCTCAGTGCTGGCCCACGTGCGCTCGGCAGGTTCCCCTACCCTTAACCTGGACCCTTGTCAGTATGCCCAATGTTCCTCTGTCATCACCCCTCCTGGCTTGTGGGCCGTCACAGGTGAGCTGCCGCCTTGCCCCGACGGGCGCTTCCCTGCCCTCTGCCACCCATCTCCAGCCACCCTGCCCCTGCCACGGTTGCCACCACTGGACGACAGCTGAGCCAAGTAGGCCTGCCATTATTGGGGGGGTTTGTCTGCCCGTGAGGGGGAGGGGGTGAAAAACAGAGCCGGGTTGGGTGTTTGGCGCTGTGTGTGTGTTCGCTGTCCATTTTCCCTTACGTGTGGCCCGCATGGGCCCGCCAAGAGGGCCCTGAGACCCTTCTTGGGCAGGGTGCATGGATCACACCTGCTGAGCATCGGGGCGCACGTAAGGGGTCTGGGGGTGTGTTCCATGGGGCAGTGGTGAAGGTCACACAAGCCAGGAGGGGTGCAGGGGGAGCATCGGGCTGACTGGCAAGTGTACGTGGTAAGGGCGTGGTGCCCACCGTGTGCACACTGGCCAGCCCTGAGCGTATGCGACCCTTGGGCTCGGTAGGCTCCTCGCCCTTACCCCTCCATACTCCTGCGGGTTTGTGCGCCCTCCACCATTGCCCTGTGGCACAGAACTCCAGACCCTTCATGCCCCCCAATGCTCTGCAGATGTGATCCCCATGCCCTGCCCAAGGAGGGGCTTGGGGCCATCTTGGTGGGCCCATGCAGGCCACCAGTTAGGGGCAGTGGATGGCGGGTGACCCAAACGCAGCGCTGATCACCCACTGGCTCTGTTTTCTGCCCCCTCTCCCCCATGGGCAGGCAGCCCTCCAATGACAGCAGGTGCACCTGGCTGGGCCGTCGTCCAGCGGTGGCAACCGTGGCAGAGGCAGGGTGGCCAGAGATGCCGAAGGTCAGCAGAAGGTGGAGAAGCACCCATTGGAGCAAGGTGGTGTAGGCCACAGGCTCTGAAGTTGTGGCGCTGCTGCCGAAGTTCACAGCACCTCCCCCGAAGGCTGATGGAGCATATGTTGTGGCCGGTGCTCCCCACGGTTTTGTGGATGGTGAGGCAGCATCTGCCCAGTGATGGCACAGGCAGCAGAAGGCCGCAGTGTGGTGGCGTTCATTGGCAGTGGGGCCTGGAGGCTCCGAAGTCTGCGCTGCCGCCGAAGGTATGCTCCACGGCTTCCCCCAGGCATCCTTGGTCGCAGAATAGCCAGCGTGCCTCATGGGCTGTAGCCTCAACACCAGATTTCCGGGTTGAGGCAGAGTCCTCTGTTGGGGCATGCGCAGTGCAGGCCGACCCGGCCTGTTGCGCATGTCCCGTTGGTGCTGACCCACCCTCCATCGATAGATTTCTGGGTGGGGGGGTGCCCCCCGTGCAACCCCTTTTTAGGGTGAAGGACCATGGGGGCACTGCCGGTACCCCTCACTGGACCAGCCAAGTGACACAGGTAGGCGGGTGCGTGGTTTCTGTGGCGGTGGGTGCCAAGGTGTCATGTCGCATGAGCCTCAAACGGCACAACACCTTGATTTTAGTGATATAGATTGCATTATGCAAGGGGGCTCTGACAGTAAACTAAAGCAAGAGTTCTCAACCTTTTTAAGCCGGGGGCTGGGTCAAGCTCCCTCAGACAGCTTCGGGGGCTGGGTGTCCATTTTGCCCTTCCTCCACCACATGACACTTCCACGTGTGGTGGAGGTGGTGGTGGGCAAATGAAATGGTGCCGTGGGCTGCATCTAGCCCAAGGGCCGCCGGTTGAGAATCCCTGAACTGAAGCAAGACTGAAGACTGCACAGCCCTCCTGTTGTTTGGGTCTGTAACACCCATCAGCCCTAGCCAGGGCAGCCAATAGCGAAAAGTGATAGAAGCTGTAGTCCAGCAATATCTAGAAGGCCACATAGTCCTTGTCATAAAGCATAGAGACTACAGCTGTATATTTTGGAATGATGGGTGATGAGTAGCCACAATTTAAACAGACATACTGAATCAATTACTGACTGATAATTTAAAGCTTAGGTTGGTTCCATTACCTCTTTGGGTATATTCTAGTTGGCACTAGCAATTTGAGTTAATTATTATGTCTATACAGTATATTACAACTCAGAAGTATTCACTTCTCACTGAAAAGGAGGGACATATTTAGGGCACCCTGTCATGAAAGTTTTATATCACTCTCTTTCTCCCCATCTTGGCTTTTTTTAAAAAAACCTTTTCAGAGAGTTTACTGGCTTAATGACAAAAATGCCCCTATTGATTCCAGTGGCCTAGACCAGGGTTCCTTAAACTTGGCTCTCCAGGTGTTCTTGGACTTCAATGATCAGAAGTCCAAGTCACACACAGCTGCTGATTAGGGCTTCTGGGAACTTAAGTCTAAGAATATCTGGAGAACCATTCTTGAGGAATCCTTGTCTAGACATCTGTAGTACGATAAAGAGCCATGTGGCCATCCTTTTACCTAGCCATCGATGGGCCATCGTTTTGATGAAAGCTGAAGGCAACTTACCAACATCCGCAACTGTGCACTCTATGTCTGCGGGATGATGATAGACCTTCTCTGCTGGACCCACAATGAGAGTATAGTTCACATGGAGATAATATTTGGTTTCATTTTTGTTCACATACTAAATAAACAAATACAATTAAATCATGGAAAGTACAGTATTGACAGTACAGTATTAATTGACAGTACAGTATTAATTTAAGCAAAAAGGTTTTTCTGGGACCAAATATAGAGGAGCTTTAGAAGTTACAAGCTCACTGCTCATCTTCTATTGCAGTATTCCTCAGCTTTTAGTCATAGAGGCTAGAGAGGACACAAATTATAGCACAAGACGTTTCTAAGTGACAGGATTGCAAGGGAGATTGGTGTATAGAAATAGAGGTCTTTAGAGCTGTTAAGCTGAATTACTCAACGGATAGCCAAAAGGGCATTGCCCCAAGACAAGGGCTCTTCACTCCATGGCTAGCCAGCGATACAGTACTACCCCTAATACTTCTCAACATTGAGTGGTCAAGTGCATGCATATTTATTAATCAAACCCATTAACTATGGATTTGTTTATTTTATTTAGTGTATGGCACTCTTAACTATGGCTAGCTATCAACAATGAGTCAGCTTCTACTCTCTTCCTTTTCCCAGACTGAATAAATGCTTGCACAGACCAACTCAAGCACAATGCTACTGCAATTCCTCTGTTGAACATAGCAATCACAATTACAGTAGAACCCCGCATAACGAAAAAACTCTGTTCCACCGAGCTCTTCACTATGCGGGTTTTTTCGTTATGCAAAGCTAATGGGAGATGCCCCGGATAATGAACAAAAATGTTCGTTATCTGGGGTTCCCATTGACCGGGTATACCCTGGTTACCAAAAAAACCCCATATAATGATTTCTTTTCCATTATGCGGGGTATCGCCATTGCCTAATGAATGCTTCGTTATGCAATTTTTTCATTATACTGTACAAAGCGTTCATTATGTGAGGTATTACTGTATATGTATATACCACCCCATAGTGCTGAGCGTACTCTCTGGGCGGTTCACAAGGTAATTAACATTTATTTGCCCCAAGCATGCTGGGTACTCATTTTAACAACCTTGGAAGGATGGAAGGCTGAGATCATCATCAGGATCTAACACACAATGTCAACAGTTTTGGCTGCAGTACAGCAGTTTAACCACTGCACTGCCAGGGCTCATAACAAGCTCAGGCACCATGCATGCTCCCATGAGATGATTTAAAGGGTAAGTTCCCCGCTACCTTACCTCTTTTCTGACATTGGGATCATCAAATGGTACTTCTAGTCTGAAACATTTTTTCCCATTGGGGACAGGCGTATCAGTGATCTTGTAACCTTTTTGCTCCACTTCCTTGAGAGATAAAGGCATGTCTCCTACTGTAACTGCTACCAGAATGACATCAGGAAGGAATACTCCCAAGGTTATATTAAACAGCCTGGTTTGTGGATCAGTGTCTGTTAATACAAAAGGCATTTTTGTTATGGGACAATCATGGAAAAGTTGCTTCCATACATTTTTATAACAATCTACATTCTCTAAATGAACTCCAAATAATAATTTTGTACTGCATATTAAACCACATTTAGGAACATGTTGGAGGGGGTGGGAGGAAAGGTATTTGTTCTTGTGTCAATTTAGAGTTGTGAGTATCATCTGATCTGTATGCAAATATTTGCTGTAAAGATCATGACTGACCTGCCCTGAGTTGTTTTGAAAGTGACCTGAACTAATCTGTTCTCGGGCACAAACAGGTATTTGTACATTTTCAGATCAGGATGAGTGGTGCTGGGTGCTGGGAGAGATTGTGAATAGGGAAAAGCAAAGGGCTAAGATATGGGATGAGAAGATGTTGTATACAGTACCTCCATATTTTTTTTTAATGTGTTGAACTTCCAGTACATATGCAAAGCTCCTATTACGGTACTTCCTTTCTTCTTTCCCTCCATTCCTCCCTCCCCAAGAGCCAAGTTCCTTTATTCCTATCCAAGGTTCTGTGTTTACATGAATCTCTGCTGCATTAGCCAGCAGCGGGCATGAGAGAGAGAGAGAGGGGGGGGGCAATGGCAATGGCAATGGCAATGGCAAGGGTAGTCTGTAGCACTACTTTGACCTGACCAACCAAGGCCAGCATAAAAGGGCTTGCCGTCCATCCCACATTTACAGATATCTTCATTCCTAAGGATAACGAAACCTCAGTATAGCCGCCGCCATCACCACCGGTTTCCCTCAGCTAGTCCGGCTGAGGGAAGGAGGAACAGCTGAATAGCCCGGTCGGCCGGCTACATGAACTCCGCCGCCACTGCCACTGCCACAGCTGCTCCGGGGCCAGCCCTTTCCTGGCCGGGAAGAGATAAGAACAGCTGGGCCCGTGGCTGGCTTAAGACCTTCACCGTCACCACCACAGCTGTTCTGGAGCCAGCCCTTCCCTGGTCAGGAAGGGATAAGGACTCACCTGAATGTATTGTATTTTCGTTTTTATGTTAGATTTATTGACTGTATTGTATTATGTTGTTATATTTATATTATGTTGTTGTATTTATATTTGATATTGTAATACTTGTAATATTGTAATATGTTGCCCCATGGTATGTTAGC
Organism: Bradypodion pumilum; assembly: GCA_035047305.1. Classification (NCBI taxonomy): domain Eukaryota; kingdom Metazoa; phylum Chordata; class Lepidosauria; order Squamata; family Chamaeleonidae; genus Bradypodion; species Bradypodion pumilum. Next base: position 161,666,241 of record JAWDJD010000001.1, on the reverse strand, counting down.
CACTCTGAGTTGCTCCGGCAAGTAGAGTGGCATATAAGTCTAAATAATAATAATAATAATAATAATAATAATAATAATAATAATAATAATAATAATAATAATAATAATAATAATAATAATAATAATAATAATAATAATAATAATAATAATAATAATAATAATAAAGGCACTTCTAAATGCAGCCAATCTTGTAAGTGATATAGCATGCTACCTTTGCCATGGCTAGATGCAAAATGGCTGCTCTGGCCAGCAGATGGGAATATATGGCTGTGATGAAGCCAGAGGCAGGGAGTTTCCAGGAGAGGTTTAAAAATTCATCAGGACTTCAAGTGTAAATCTCTTTTATTTTTGGTGCTTCTTTTACTCCAGTAACTGATGCATTCTCTCCCCGCCCCCCCGCCCCCCATTTCAATTTTCTCCATTTCTAACCACATACAAAAAATAAAAAACTTTAGTAATTTGTAGGGGCATTTAACCTGCCCTGCTTTAACTGGAGACTTCTTGAACAGCCCTACAGCTAATCTAGAAAAACAAAAATGTCCCTGCTGCACTGAATTTGGATAATTGTCCCTGAACCCACTGCACGTCTCTCCTGTAAATTAATCTACACATTTTCTGACAGAAGGCATGGTCTCTTTTATAATTATATTAAAAAAAAGGTTGCTGTTCAGCATACATTCTGTACTGTGCCTTTGGAGTACCTTATTAGTTGTGGTCTACAAAGGAACATGCTACCTATGTTTAGTCAAAAGTGGGAACTTATGTTCCCCTACATCAGGAGTTCTTAACCTTTTAAAGCCGGGGGCCAGGTCACACTCCCTCAGACAGCTTTGGGGTTGGATGGCCATTTTGCCCTTCCTCCACTACATGGCACTTCCTGGTGTGGTGGAGGTGGTGGTGGGGCCACATGAAATGGTGCCACAGGCCGCATTCAGCCCACAGGCCACAGGTTGAGAATCCCTGTCCTAAATATTCTCTTTCTAATGCATCCTTCTACATGTTATCATTTGAAGCTCAGGTGTCCCAAACAGTGCATTTTTTCATCTTCTGAGCAAAGATCAGGATTCATTAGATTAACACTAGTGATTCTGCCCAGGTTGTAGGTGTATGTTGGTCTGTGCCCATTTTTAAATAATGGCAACAGACATGTATGGTACTGTATATGCGAATCCAGCAGGAAACCTGTATCACCCCACTAACACAGAATGTACAACTGCAGATACAGTACTGCTAAGTTGCCTTCAATTTGGGTCAAAACAATGACCCATAGATAGATAGCTAAACTTTTTCAGATGCACGAAAGGTAAGCATGCATAATCTGGGAGTTAATTGGTGGATGGGTGATGCAATATTGGGTTCAGGGGGTGAATGCTGATTGGCTGGCATGTTGGGAATGTGAAGGAACATTGTATGAGGAGGCAATTAGACAAAGAGTGTCTAACTGACCCATAGGTCAGTTTTGAGCAGTCATGAGAGAGGAATCTTTCAGAGAGTGTGCTGTGTGGAGCTGGCAGAAATAGCTGATTTTGGATATAGGAGAACAGTTTATGGGGAAGTTTGTAAAAAACACATATATTACAATTGTTTTTCCCTTCACTTTATCACCTGATACACTGCTTCCCCTTTTCCAAGCTACTTGTTTACCCCAAATAAACTCTTTTTGCTTTTTTGTGAACAAAACTCTCTTCAACATTTATTTTTAGGTGTTATTGTGCCACTAGAGGTGCAATTCTTGGACCGGTGCAAGATGAACCAGAGGATATTTAGCAGTCAAGAAACAGAGAACATAACACATCTTCACAATCTGTGCAGAATCAAAAGAAGCAGCAGCAGAATTTTCTGTTAGGGGACCTTTTCACTCAATGAACAATGAAAACATACCATATTTGCTGACTTATAAGACTCACTCCCCCCTTAAAATACACTGAAAAAAGTGAGTGCATCTTCTACTGTATATAGCAGCCTGTAGTGGGTTATTTTGGTAATAATCGGGTACGTCTTATACTCTGGTGTGTCTTATATGTCAGCAAATATGGTACAGTAAATACTAGCTGGGCAAGGTAGTGCTGGTCAGGTGACACAGTCAATGAGGCGGCCCCAAACACTAGCAGGGAAACACAGCTATCATATATCTTTGACCAAAGAATGGCACATGTATGTTCCAAAAATACTTTAATACTGTAGGTCACTCCATAGACACCATTGGACACCATGATCGTCCTCTTCCAATGAGCACAAAACATTGGGAAGGATGCAGATGATGTAGTGAGAGAGGAAGGGGTCCCATGCCTAGCCAGCCAGATCAACCAAATCATCCCTGCCAATCCAATAGGGTGACAGCTCTTGCACCCAGACTGTCCTCACACCTGGATGATATTGGGGGAACTGATCATCCTTGGGCTCACACCTAAACTAGCAGGACTGAGAAAGAGGTAGCTGTGCTTAGGAAGTAGGTGGCAGAAAGGTGCCTTTGACTACCTGGGAAGTGTACATTTTACTAGAATAATAGTTAGAAGACAATTAATCCGAGTATGCTGCACTAATTTATCTCTAGTTCTTTATTAGACACCTATTGGATAGGTGAGCCATGGTCTGAGTGGATGCAGACCATGAGTCATAGGTGAACTAATGTATAGTAGAGCCATCTCTTTAAAAAGTGATCAAGAACCTGCATCCAGTGTGGCAACAACTTTTGCGCTAACTCAGACGTAGGTCATTTTAAATTGTCTTCTTCCATAAAGTTGCCTTAAATCTCATTTTGGGAGAAAGGCAAGATATAAATAAAATCAAATAAACAAGCATGAAAAGCAATAATGCCGCCTTTTTAAAATATAGCAACTCACCATTGACAACTGTTGGGACTCGAGGGATAAAAGGTGTAGTGATTGGCTTAATCACAGTGTACTTGGTCAGCTTCCAGTCTGTATCTGTCCATGTATGTTCCAAAAATACTTTAATACTGTAGGTCACCCCATAGACACCATTGGATACTGTACTCTGTGGGAGGGTGAGAGAAAGCCAGAATAGGATTCTTAAGGTGTAGAACTTAGATTAGGTGAGACTGATTGCAATGAAAAGCATCAATACCATCGAAGATATCATAGGCTATGTGGACTTAAAATATACAGGATTTGCATCTTGTGTTTTGCATCTTGCAGTACTCAACTTCATTGTACAGTATTCTTGCTATTGTCTCAAGTAACACTAACCAAGTAATGTTAGAGCAATCTTTATTAAACTTTAAAGACTGTCCAGTTCAAAGGATTTGGGCTAGATGACTGTGTGCTAATTTCAACAGATTATTCCTGACTGAATACATAGTTTTCAAAGAATATAAAAAACTATCCATGGATCAAGTAGATCTCCAGGAAAGAGGATTAAACCAGCAACGAGAATGATTCATTGTTCTCCTTAGGAGGCTTAAACGATTTATTTGCAGAGGCAGTGTATTTAACATTCTGATCAATCTTCAAGGTTGTGGAATTGAGGGTGGAACATAAGGTTGTAATGGGACAAGAGTGATTTCTCTGCTTGGATTCCCGAGTACTGCAGGACGGAAATGAGCTCCTGTCTTCATCCTAGCTCCTGCCAACCTAGCAGTTCGAAAGCAAGAAATTGCAAGTAGATAAATAGGGACCACTTCGGTGGGAAGGTAACAGCGTTCCGTGCGCTCCGGTGTCTAGTCATGCCTGCCACATGACCACGGAAACGTCTGCAGAAGCAGACAGCGCTGGCTCTTCGGCTTAGAAACAGAGATGAGCACTGCACCCTAGAGTCGGATACGACTGGCTTTCGAGCAAGGGAAACCTTTACCTTTACCTAGGTTACCATTAGTGCCTGAAACAGAGCTCTGATTATTCTTCTTCTGTGTCTAGGCCAGACATCAAACTGCCAAAATGAAGGCACCTTTTGGTGAGTTCATTCTGCAGTTCCTTTTGCCTGACCTAGTGTGAGCAAGATTAGATGGCAATATAAGGTTGCTGTAACCAGGGTACGCCTGATTGTGGTTCAAACATACCACAATCTTCGAAGAGGTCTTTCTGTGTATCCCAGAGCTCTGGTAATAATATGTAATCAATGAAAACACTTTGAGTCCTGTTTTATGTGCTGCTAATGACCCAGCCCCTTTAGAAAACAAGCTGCTGTGCTGAATGTTAATGAGAGTTCAGGTCACACAGCACTCCACATGTCATAAGGTCCCAAAGTTCATACACACATTTCCCAATGCACGTATAACACACATTGAGGTTCAGCAGGTATACTTATCCTGCTTCAGCTGGTTTGGTGGAATATTTGCAGTTTCTATTCTGCTACACAAAGGTTCAGTTTTGCTTAGTTGCAAGACTGTTGCGATTAAACACAACTTTTCGGATGAACTATGCCAACCATTCCCTGCTTATGTACTGTATACATCCACTGCACACACTACCTCAAATCTTCCCCCAGGTGCTCCAATTGGGATGGTTATCCCAATGTGTGTGAGGTTCCGTTCCAGGATATAATTTAATTTTTCGGGGTTCTCAATTCTCTTCTCCCCAACTCCCATGGATATATTAAGAGATGTGAAGGTGGGTTCTTGACGGACCAGTCTAGGGATTATAGTTGGTACCACCCATATTATGTCAGCATCTGTGAAGCTGGTACCATCTGTGGATTTAGAGAGCTAGTAAGATTCTAATCTTCACTGGAAAAAATCAATAAAATTTCCACATTCGACAGGTAACAAATCTGTGAAACATATAACACACTTGAAATGCCTTCCTACATCAGTTGTGCATTAGACCAGCCAGATCTTATTCTAAACCAGTTAAAGTAGCTGTAGAGAACGTTGTAACAAATTTCTGTGGCATCCCAACAGGTCAACACAATAGTCCAAGAATTAGGGGAAAATGCTGGCTTAATCTTCCCTGTCTTGGGTTCGCAAAATACTGTATTGGCCAATATCCTGTTGTGTAATTTATGTAAAATAAAGTCACGACAGGGGCAGATCACCATTCATTAGCATCCCGACTCAGATTCCTCACTGCCTGAGATTCAGGTGTGTTCACATGCAACTCAGAATCCAAGCAGGAACTATTTAATCAGCAGTCACTAATTTTATTCCATCTTGCAGATATACAGGTAGTTGGAGGAGAATTCCACTAAGAAACAGATCCTGGTTTCCAAAAGAGGTGTCTTATTCTGTTACAGCAAAAACTATGAAGTCTTCAGACACCTTTTTGTTGTTGTTCAGTCGCACAGTCGATTCCGACCCTTTGCGACCCTATGGACCATCGTTCTCCAGGCGCCTCTGTCCTCCACCATCCCCCTCAGTCCTCCCAGTTTTGTGCCCATTGTGTCTACAATACCTTAAAGATTACGACACCTTAAAGATTAACAATTTTATGGTAGTACAAGTTTTGATATTGTTCTGCTAACAGCTGTTAGAAGGCAATGACCATTGCCAGTATGTCTGCATTTCAGTTCCGTCCAACCTCGGTGTTTACGGTCATCATCCTGCCTCCCAGTGATGTGTACATAGTCTGCCATCATGAGGTAACATTCCACACAACTGGTGAAGTGGCCAGTAGCCATGAAAGCTTATGAATAATAAAATTTGTTAGTATTTCCATCCCACTTTGTTCTCCTGCAAATAAACTGATCCCAAAGGCTAGAGGAATAAACTAGCATTTTTAGGCCGGGAGAAGAGAAATACTTGCCAACTGGGCATGATACAGTGGTATCAATCAACAGGAGCAGCCATCTTTGTTTGTACATGGAAGTGGAGCTGACTGTGTTCATTGTGACCCCATTAACCTAGAAAATATGCATGGGAAAGTTTTACCAGTTCTCTGGCATCTGCTACTCATTAGATCAACACCATCTTTTTAAAATGGGAAAACTCACCTCAGAATGTTCAGATTCATTTGTGGCATATGGGGAGCGGAGGAAGACTCTTGACAGAGTATTGTTGAAGCTGTAACCAAGTTTACCAGCATCACTTACCACTGTTGTCTTTCTCCCTGAAGGAGAATAGAATATCAGCTGCCATACTTGATATGCAACCTTTTGTGTCTAGAAGAAAAGAAATTGTCAGGCTGGTAATAATGAACAAGTGTTGGCACAAACAAAAGGGACTAGGCAAGCATCTGTAATTTTCTGGCTTTACTAAGAAGTAGTAGATTTTATCACCATTTTAATGCCATTGTAAAACATTGAGTATAGAGGCAAGTCAAGACCAAGGTACACAGTCTTTTCAAGCAAAAATGTCATAGATAAGATACTGTTGTACAGGAGCAAATTCCAGAGGAATAGCCAATCAATTCCATACAAGCAAAGGTGCTAGACCACTTAGGACCTGTGTAGCTTTTTGAAAAGCCTGGAAAAAATTGGCTTTCTTTTCTTTTTTACTATAGCTCTCAGAAATTCATTTTGGCTTGGAGATTCTGGGTACTTAGCAATATCGTGCTTAATGCACTCTCTGGGCTGTTCACAGGTAATTAGTATTTTTTTTTGCCTTCAGCACATTGGATACTCATTTTAACAACCTTGGAAGGATGGAAGGCTGAGTCAACTTGAACCCCATGCGGACTGAACTCACACCAGGAGCTGAGTTTTGGCTGCATAACCACTGCACCATGAAGGGCTTCAGTCAAAAAGGGTAACTTTCCCAAACTTTGTATTTGTTTTGCTAAACTAGAGTTATCTTGTACACACAGACACTATCAAAGTCACTTGAATTATAGCTGAAATCAGAGCCTCTGGTGTGTGGTAAAACCTGAGTATATGTTAGGGCAGAGATGGCTTGCAGCTGTCATCATCCTTCCCCCTTGGCTTTACCAGGTAGCAGGGAGCTTTGGCCTAACAATGTCTGAAGCACCACATACCCCCCATCTCTGAATTAAGCAATGTTAAAAATGGCACATTAATCATATCCCATAATACAAGTAAACAAATGGAGCAGGTAGCTTGATTACAAGGCATGACTTCCAGCAAGGGAAGAAAGAGGCAATGTGCAATTTAAAGAAGGGTTAATTTTTCAACATCATGTTGGCAACTGTTTTTCTATGGTTGCAAAGGTCAGCCATGGAAGGATTTCTTGCCCTGAAAGGTGGAATATACTATACATTTACTGAATAAATAGTAAGACTCATTCCCTACCTCTGGAAGTGCTGACATCCACGATGCAGTCTCATCATCTGAAATCACAGGAATGTCGGTCTTCACTGACACCTTGAAATGAGATTTAGGTGGGTTTCCTCCAGTACAGAATTAAACAAGTTCCATTTCCACCCCACACAACCCATTATTAACTTGCTGACATTTCTCTATCTATTTTGCTAAGAAGAAAGGCTACCATTTACACTGTACAGTTTGTGACCCAGACATTCTTATGTTAGGACTCACTCTGGAGTAAGGTTGCATAAACTCCAAACTCTCTTTTTCATACTTAGTTGTTCGAAATGGAAGGATATCATTTTGTCTCTACTCCCAAAGCAGCCCCCCAAAACCCTTCACATGGGGAATAGCTTCTCACTCTGTCTTGTGCTCACCTACCCAAATCTTACATAGAGCAGGAGTATTGCTAACAGAGAAAGGACTATCATGACTAATAATTATTCATTGAGTTTGCCTATAATTTTTAATAGGCACATTGAACCCCATCTTACCTCCATGTAAGCCTCTTCACATACTATTTCCCGTGGAGCCCATGGGGAGTAGGGGCAGCGCATGAGATGTGGGTAAATTGTAGGCACCCTCATGTTCTCAGATGATGATGACACTTTGACATTGACAGCAAGAGAGAAGGTTTCATCCCTCTGCAATTGTTTTTGATATATCATGTTAATGTTGTTTGCCTCTGAATATGAGGAAAGCATACATTTCAAAGAGTCCACCACACTATTATGCACAATTGGAGATCACTCAGTACAATCTAGACTCCATTCTGGGCATGAGGCTGAAGCTCCATGTGGCTGAAGCTAGTAGTCTGCAGGAGAATCCAACTTTAGTGTCTTGCAATGAAGACAACGGACGCAGCCGCAGTGAGGCTGAACACAACTTTATTGCATGGTAGTCAGGGTGAACATGTGGCAATGGCGGACAAACAGCTCTATTTATATTGCACTATGCATTTGAACATACAGGTATTGTAGCTCATTGGCTACCACCCGCATGACATCATTGCCTGTCACGCCCATCTTCTCCAGGTGCTGGTGTGGTGGGAAGGTTTCCCGTGCTTCAGGTATTTGGGGAATCTGTACCATGTGAGCTGGATGCTCGCTACTGCCACCTGTGGTTACTTAGCTCGCATCCTCATGCAGCCTGTTACAATGAGTTCTTGATGAGATACAATTGGATACAATTGGTTACATTCCGTTAAAGGTGTATTACCGAGTTTCATGGCATTGCATTTGATACATAACATCCCTCCCCCCTAGGTAAGGACAAAGTCCTTCAGCCAATGTGGCTTTCCACAAGAGCGCTTGGGGCGAGTGGCAGCCGTGCTTGGCCCTGGGGTAGCTGCGTGTCCCTGTTCGTTCGGTCCTCGTCCTGCAATGGGAGAGGGTGACTCATTAGTGATCGGCTGCTGACTCTGAGTCTGGGATTGGGGAGGTTGAGGAGTAGGAGTAAACTCCAGGGACATGAAACCAGGGGTTCTAGGGACTAAAGAAAAACCCCGCTCTTTGCTCAGATGGGTGGGGGACCACTCCGAACGCCCCCCCAGTTTTTGAACTCAAAATCTAACTCTTCCGAATCCTCCTCTTCCGAATCATTCCTGTAGCCCTGGGGGTCCAAAGGATACGGATTTGTGTCATCCCCTTCCCCCCAGTAGTCTGTGCCTCCCCCTTGGGATAAGCGGGTGGGGGAGGACCCTATCGCTGAATTCCCCGCTTGGGCTCCCGTGTCTTGCTTGTTTACCACCCTACTCCTGAGTTGATCAGCATGCCTCCTCCAGAGGAGACCTGTGCTGGTCTCAACATTATATGATACTGGCCCCGTTTGCCCGACTACTACTCCGGGGACCCAGGTTGGCCCTGTGGCCGCATAATTCCGGCAGTGCATGGCCTCGCCGACCCCGAAACTCTTGGTACTTCCTAATGCTATATTCCTTCCTGTGTCCTCCACCCTGTTTGGATCTAGGCATGTGAGGATTGTGGCGGGTCTCCTCCGCATGAGGAGTTCAGCGGGTGATAACCCTGACGCTAGGGGCGTTACTCTGTACCCTAGTAGGAATTGGCACAACTGTAAATTCAGGTCCCCGGGGCCCATCCGGCGCAAGGCGTCCTTCATTGTTCGTACTAGGCGTTCTGCCTGGCCATTTGTCGCGGGGTGAAATGGGGCAGAGGTAATGTGGTGAATTCCATTGATGTCTATGAATGTCTTGAACTCAGCTGATGTGAAAGTTGAGGCGTTATCGCTCACAATCACGTCTGGTAACCTGAAGCAGCTGAATACCTTTCGCAATTGTCTCACTCTAGCGGCTGACGATGTGCTAGACATCGGGATAACCTCCAACCACTTGGAGTAAGCATCGACTATTACTAGGAACAGGGTGGCTCTGAAAGGCCCCACAAAATCTATGTGTAGGCGTGACCACAGCCCGCGAGCTGTGTCCCATTCTCTATGGGGAAGTCGGGACTCCTTGGGCCGGGTACTCTGGCAGCTTTCACAAGTGCCAACCAAGTTTTCAATGTCCACATCTAACTTGGGCCACCAGAAGTAGCTTCTGGCTAGTGCAATTAGAGCACACGATTCCCGAGAGGCTGATGTGTAACATTTTTAGTACCTGTGATCTTAACGCTTTGGGGATTACTACACGCTGCCCCCACAGGAGGCAGCCCCTCTCTAAGGATAGTTCGTCTCTCCTCCTACCATATACCTTGAATTCCTCCATGGGGGAGGTCGCTGGCCACCCCTTTTGCACCCAGGACTTGACTAAGGCTAGTGATCTGTCCTTCGCTGTAACTTTTGTGATGTCCGCTGGCAGAATTGGGGGAGTTTCTAGAGCCTCAATCAGTAGCATCTGGTGGTCCTGCTCTATCTCACACCCCGGGTCTCCTAGCTGTGGGAGGGGTGACCTGGAAAGGGCGTCTGCGTGGCTGATTTCCTTGCCAGGATGGTCGACCAATGCATACTGGTATCCATTGAGGAAGATTGCCCACCTCAGCATCCTCTGGGATAAAATCGGTGGGGTGGGTTTGTTTGTGGTAAAAATTCCTAGCAGGGGCTTGTGGTTGGTCACGACTGTGAATGGTCGACCATACAAGAAATCGTGGAACTTTTTGGTTCCTGAAACTATTGCCAGGGCTTCCCTGTCTGTCTGTGCGTAATTGCACTCTGCCTTGGACAGGGATCTCAAGTAAAATGCTACTGGGGCTTCCCACCCGCTCTCTAGCACGTGGCATAGGACTGCCCCCACCCCCACCGGTGAGGCATCACAAACTAATACAACGGGTTTCTTAGGGTCAAAAATGGGTTAATACAGCCTCGGAAGACAAAAACTGCTTAAGCTCCCTGAATGCCCATTCCTGACTTTCTCCCTAGCACCAAACTGCGTCTTTCTTCAGCAGCTTGTGCAGCGGTTCTGCCACTGACGCCTTCCCGGGCAGGAAGGAGTGGTAAAAATTCAAAAGACCTAGGAAGGACTGTAGCTCGGGTTTGGTGGTGGGGCATGGGGCATTTTGGCCTGCTGATACCTTCGACTCTGGCTTGATGCCTTCAGGGGTTACGCGAAAACCTAGAAACTCGACTTCCTCTGCAAAAAAACACACACTTATCTTTTCTCGAACATGGCTAACACTCGGTCTAACCTCTTGGCCAATTCTTGTTCCCCCCCGCTGTTATCAAAACAGCTTCGAAGTAGGGGATAACACCTGGAAGTCCCTTCAAAAGCCATTCCATGAGGGACTGGAAAATCTCGGGAGCCGAGTTCACGCCGAACTGAAGGCGCGTCACCTTAAAGGCTCCCTTAGGTGTAACTATAGTGTGTGCGGCGGCTGCACCTGGGGTCACCATTAATTGCTGGTATACCTGTGCCAAATCCAGCTTGGCAAAACACCTCCCCCCATGCAACGTTGCTAATAGGTGGCTGAATACCGGCACCAGGTATGCATTCGGGCAGATTGCCTTATTAATGGTGCACTTGTAGTCAGTGCAAATTCTAACCTCCCTGTTAGCCTTAAGCGCCGTAACAATAGGGGTTTCCCACTCAGCAGAATCTACTGGTACCAAAATCCCCTGGCCCACCAATTTGTCCAGTTCTGCCTCAATTTTGTCCTTCAGTGCGAATGGCACTCTTCGCGGCTTGAGTCTGATGAGCCGGATGTCAGGATCCATGTCAAAAGAAACTGGGGGACCCTTGAACTTCCCGATTCCCTTCTCGAAGACTGCAGGGTGTGCGTTACACACTTCTGTGATCGGGTTCGCTTGCACGGCGTGTATGCCCCCAATGAAAACCCCCAGGGGGCCAAACCACTGTGTTCCAAGGAGGCAACAGGCCCCGTCCCTTAAAACTACTAGGGGCAACTGTGTGGTGCACCGCTTGAATTGGACCTTGAACTCTCCCACCCCCAACACTGGTATACTCTTCCCTTGAACGTCCTGTAAGTTTGTCCTTAGGGTTCTCAGTTTGGGGCGCGAATTTGGGGGAATACGCAAAAATTCCCACTGGGAGATGATGGGATACGATGACCCTGAGTCTATCTCCATCCTAACTGAGGGCCCTTGTAACTGTACCTCCATGAAGAAGAGGGGGTGCCTCAAAGGCACGCTGTGTACTGCCTAGTCCTGGTTGTCAGGAACTCTTCGAGCCACGCGGCGTCCCTCTGGCTTGTTGTCATTGAAGATCCTGCTGACTCCATCTGCTTTCCGTTGCGGTTGTTCCGCCGGGCCCTTGCCTTCGTCCTGTCACCGCCTGCAGACCTTGGTGATGTGACCACGCCACCTGTTGTGGCACTCCGCCTTCCGGAATGGGCACCTGCTCCGGTCGTGAGATGCTCCACATCCATCGCAGTGGCAGTCTCCCCTGGCGCGGTCTCAAACCTTAGGCCTCTTCTGTACTCGTTGCATGTTGTCATCCTCGCTGCATTCGGAGGTGGACGTGGTGGACTTTGGGCTCCCTGCTCTCTGTGGGACGAATAGCTGTGGACTGGGACTGCAGACGCCCCCCCAACTACTGAGGTCCTGGCCCGGCACACTTGCTCGCCTTGTTGCACCGACTCGGCAGCTTGGGCAATTCGCAGAACTTGCTCGAAGGAGATGCCGTCATCTTTGGTCAGTAACTTTTTCCGGGTGCCCTCGTTTCGCAGGCCTAGCAGGAGCCTGTCCCTCAGTGCCTCGCTCAGGTGCGTTCCCCACCGGCATGGCACTGCAGCCATCTGTAGGGCTGCGATGAACTCTGCCACAGACTCACCAGCCCGCTGGTTTCATTGTTGGAAGGCTAACCTCACTGGGAAGATGGACACTTTCGGGTGGAAATGCTTCCTCAGCTTGGTGATGATGTCGTCTAGGAGAACCTCTCTGAGTGGCCTCGGCACCAGGAGGTTCATGGCTAGTTCCAGAGTCTCCAGGCCGCACTGGGCCAGCAGGTACTCTCACCGCTGGGCTTCATCCTCGATGCCCTCAGCGTCCATTGCATAGAGGAACTGCTGCTCGTAGAGTTCCCATCTCTCTGGCTTCGCGGTGTCGAAAGGAGCGATGTTCACTTTGTGGGATGCCATCCCACCTTCGTCGCCAATTTAGTGTCTTGCAATGAAGACAACAGACGCAGCTGCAGTGAGGCTGAACACAACTTTATTGCATGGTAGTCAGGGTGAACATGTGGTAATGGCGGACAAACAGCTCTATTTATATTGCACTATACATTTGAACATACAGGTATCGTAGCTCATTGGCTACCACCCGCTTGACATCATTGCCTGTCACACCCATCTTCTCCAGGTGCTGGTGTGGCGGGAAGGTTTCCCACGCTTCAGGTATTTGGGGAATCTGTACCACGTGAACTGGATGCTCGCTACTGCCACCTGTGGTCACTTAGCTCACATCCTCATGCAGCCTGTTACAATGAGTTCTTGATGAGATACAATTGGATACAATTGGTTACATTCCATTAAAGGTTTATTACAGAGTTTCATGGCATTGCATTTGATACATAACTACAGAAAAAACAATTCAGCATCTGCTTCTTTTCTCTGTGCCTCATCTTGGCTGGGTGTGCTAGAGATCCTTGAGTTCTACAATCAAAAGCCCCCACCAAAGTTTAAAACCAGAGAGTGGATTTAGGAGAGGACAGGTAAAAAACCACACACCTAGGGCTGCCATACGTCCCAGAAAACCGGGATTGTCCCGGATTCAAGGGTGGAAAAATTGTCCTGGCCAGTTCAGTAAAATCATGTTAAAGTCCCAGATTTTTTTAATTTACTGATTGTGTATTATAACACACCATTAAAATAAATTCAAGCTCTCGCCATCAAATGAGTGATTTCCTGCTGCATTGGAGTTGGAGTATACCTGGAGACAAATCTTAATGTCCTCTCAACACACAGTGTGTGAGATCAGTGTGTTTCCTGGAACTGAGGACATTAAGAGTTGAGCATGATGCAAGTTCTCAGAAGCACAACAGATCATCTTACAGTAAGAATTACAGTAACTGTTGTAAATAAATTCATTTATGTTTTGATATATTTAATGTGAAAGTGTTTTATAGCTGTCATTATATTATGTTTTTTTAAAAGGCTATTTTGTAGATAACCTGTCAATTTTTGTCAAGCATACTTCTGTCCCGGTTTTGTGGGAGAGAATTATGGCAACTCTACACACACCTTAACAGCCTCTAACACAGTTCTCAGATCACAGGGGTTTCCTGTTATCACATTTTTTTAAAAAAAGGAAGTCAACAACAGGTCTTGTGGAATCTCCATGATTCGAAGTTTTTCTTTGACAAAAGCTGTTATTGACTGAAGGTCAGTTCTTCTCACCCAGGAAGAAAAACATTGGAAGAAGAAGAGGGCTTCTGTCAGTAGAAGCTTTTGCCAAGGTGTTACAAGCCTCCTCTTTGTTTTTACTGGTATACATAGTAGTTACTGCCCTGAAAACTGCAAGAATATTTTTTTAAAGCCCTGCTAAAATGGATTGAATATGTAACCATGCAGAATTAGCCCTGACAAAGACTTCTGTTTTGGAGATTACACCTGTCAAGCCCTTCTTTGGCCTCACCTCATTTGTAACATGACAACCCAGGAGAGAAGCCCGGAAGATAGTGTTACCCCACACATCTTTGGACAGAATGTAGCCACAGCGAGCTCCCAGCTCTTTGTCAAGCAAGACAGGAACGCCGGAGGGATCTAGAGAGAAAGAGGAGAGGTTTAGATGCTCTATAGCAGTGATGGTGAACCTCTGTTTGGGCACTTAGAGACCAAGTGCCCAAACAGAGGGGCAGGGTGAACTCTGTGCCGGGAGGAGGGAGGAAGGGCTCCCGTTGGGCTGCTGGGCAGAGGGGCAGGGCAAACTCTGTGCTGGGGTGACAGCGTGCATGCCCATAGAGAGGGCTGTGAGTGCCCCTTCTGGCACGCCTGCCATAGGTTTGCCACCACTGCTCTACAGAAAAACTGACTCTGCAGCACATCAGACATTTCGGCATGATATTGAGAAGGCAATATTGCCTTTGGTGGCAGCTCAGAGCTCACAATTCTGAAGAGGAGCAGGACCCAAGACACAGGAGCAGGCTCTTTAGACACAGAGGCCCCAGACCTCTTCCTTTCCTAGCGAAGCTGGTGTAACTCAACTTGTAAAGATGGACTGCCCCACATTAAGCCTAGGTAGACCTTATCAGTTGCATCATTAGTTGTGTGACTCAGCATGCAGCTGATAATGTCTACGGTGATTCCATAACTTGATGCAGTTTGCCTTCCCAAATTATGCCATGTGTGTAGCCAATGTGTCTGAGGCATATTTGGCCTATGTGTGTGTGTGATCTCCTTCCTGCAAACATACTTAGATTTGCATTAAACAATAGATTTGCACTGAACACTAACATATTGAATATGTTTGCCCTGATATTCATTGGCAGACTGTTATCTGTTAGCACTGTTCAATTTATATTAAAGGCAATCCAAGTTGCTTTGCATCATCTTATCCACTCACCACATAGTACGTTATCTGGTTGGATTTGTTGACTGAGGTAAGACATAATCAGCTACTTCTTCAATCTCGGTTCCATTTATAGTGATGGAACCTTGAGCACATTGGCCATTTCTCATCCATTTTGTTTTTGCTAAATCCATCTCCTACCGACATATTTAGAAGAGTTCACTAATTGCTAGAGGTTATATTGTAGATCATCGGGGCTGTTTGCAAATAATAATAGGTCACCAATATTTGGAATTACAGTGGAATGGTCAGGCTTATAGCTCTCACTGTTCCTTTTCTAACCAAAGAAGGCTTTCATAATCAAGATCGCCAGAAAGTTAGCATAGACTTATTAACTGAACCCAACCATCTCATACTTTCAAATATGTTCCTTAAATTTTCATTTCTTAAAAGCACCAACACCAAATACAGGCACATCTGGGATAACTGATGGGAAGGAATGTTTCCACATAAAATCTACTTGTTATTCCTACCTACAGAATGCATAATATTTGGACTGTAATGCTAAGAATATTCTCTTCAAAGTGAGTCCTACTGATTTTAGTAGGACTTTACATTCAAGAAAATAAAAGTATAGAATCACGCCACAAATAGGAAGTGAAATGACACCTTGTTGATCATTTCACATGAATTATAGCTTACTGATTATTTCTATCCTCCAGAACTTGTTATTGAGAAGGGACTCATCCAGCTTCATCCAAAACATGCTAGAGAAACAAGCAGTCTGAATAAAACCTAGAAAGAGACATAAAGGGATCAGTTACAATAAGAATAATGCAACAATATAAGAGCCCTTGCTTAGAACACAGTGGTTAAGTCGCCGTACTGCAACCAGAACTCTGCTCATGATCTGAGTTCGATCCTGACAGCCTCAAGTTGAACTGAGCTTTCCGTACTTCTAAGGTTGGTAAAATGAGTACCCAGTATGTTAGGGCCAAAATGCACATTATTTTGTGAATGGTCCAGAGAGTGCACTAAGTACACTGGGGTGGTATATAAGTGTAACTGCTATTGCTAAAATTATTCATCATTAGACTGTGAGCTTATGGGTCTCCACTTGTTGGACCTTGACTCTCATCAGTCCTAGTGAGGATAGCCAATAGTTAGCAGGGACATATAATCTACCAACACCTGGAAATTTATATGGTTTTCACCTCTGAGGTACATAATTCCCAAACTGCCCCATGAACTGAATTTAATGGGGGCAGGAAAAAATTGAGAATCACACCACTAACCTGGGGATGGTAGTCTTTGTCTTATCCTCCCTGTTCCAGATGGGAGCAAGGAAAACAGCAGCAAGATTCTACAGTGGAGAGTGGGGGTGGGGGATGGTTAATGGCATGAATAGATCAGACAGAAAGAGAAAGTTCAAAGAACAAATGCTGGCTCAATCCTATTTACCTGCATAGCTGCTTGCTGACAACCTCCATGCTTCCAAGCAAGAAGAACACTCCCCATTCAATGTGTTCCTTGGTATACCATGCCTCCTAAATGACAGGAAACAGAGGAAGGGAAAGATATAATTTTGTTTTTTAAAAGTTGTCATGTCCGGCCCTTTGTAAAGAATAGTCCAAGCAACGATGAACAGAACAACAAGGGTTTATTGTAAAGTCCTTCTGGTTACTCTTACAAGGCTATCCGGACATAAGATGGCTACACAAGTCCCATATAATCTCTCTGAATTCCACCATAGAAGGTAATGCACTGAGCTACACCCTGTGGATGTGCGTATAGAGAAGACCCCTAGTTAGCCCTCCATGGCTTAACCTGCAGTGGTAATGGGAAGCATAGATCCGACCCGGCCCCACCCTGGTTTACCCGTGGGGCTTATATAGTGTCTCCCCGGTGGTGACTCCTTGCTACAATGTAGTAACCCACCGGACAATCATAACTAACCAATCATAACACGCTATACGAGTATTAACCAATCAGGAACAGGATCCAAAGTTGTAACCAATCACAGAACTCTAATTATAATAATGAGCACGCCCTGAAGGCGAGATTGCGTGCCAAATCTAGCTCCTAATTCTGATGGCGGGAAATCGCCATTTTGTCTTTGCAAGGCGTTGCTTGAGCAACTTGCAATTCTGCCTGAATACACAACAAAAGTGCAATGCATCTCATTTACAAGGAAATAACTTTGTTTCTTTTGTCCTTAAATTAAAAGCAGATGCTCCACCAGCATTTTGGTTAACCATTGGAAGCCATGTTGTTGATTTGTTGTTGATTTGGATTCAATTCCACATGGGCCTTTTGGACTTGCATGCTTGGCATATTTCCTAAAGTAAATAAGACTTACAGAATGTAATGTTGGACTGATTCTCTCAGTAGCCTTAGCCAGCAGAGTCAGTGGTGAAGGATCATGGGAGCTATAGTAAAAAAACAAAACAAAAACAGTACCTGGAGGCAGTGGTGGGCTCAAAAAAAAATTACTACCACACTGTGGGTGTGGTATGGTGGTCATGGCCAGTGGGAAAGCCCTGCATTGCACCTAAATTAGGACTACTTTATTTCAAAACTTGGATGGGCGGGGGCCAGCCAGAATTTCTGCTACCGGTTCTGGCGAACTGGTGCGAACCTGCTGATGCCCACCACTGAAGGGCTGCAGTTGCTGTTCTTAAAAGTAGAGGAGCAAGGCAAGCAAATGTTGGCAACATTGCTCGCTTTCCTCATAGGAAATTTGTTCTTGTTCTTAACCATGAATAAAAGTTATCTTCTTTGGCTTGCAGCCATATGGTTTAGCTCAACATTATCATTCCTCTGGTAACTCTAAGATTTACTGGATGGGAATGAAAGATCATTCCCAGTAACTATAACATACCTAGAACTTGGCTGCAAAACTCTAAGCCTAAAAACAATTACAACCCACATACACATTTTGAAGATACCATTTCAGTGGAGCCTCTTCCCAAATAAGTGTGTTTGGATTACAATTTTACTTGGGAGTAAATTATATTGTGTGGGCCTTAATCCTGAATAAACACATGCTCTCTCTAGTCTAAGGCTATAACCCTCAGCATAACTCCCAGCCTCTGATTTACTTCCAAGTAGGCCTTTTAGGACTGGGATGAAAATAGCGGACTTTTGCCTTTTTGTCATCCAGTTCCACCTTGTATAATTCTATTTCCCCTGAAACACAGTATGACTTTGAATGGCAACGTGTTGTCATGAGGTAGACTAAGATTTTTGTCCTGACTCCTGATGCAGCATGGGCTATTTTTAGACCTGCGATTGAAGAGAAAAAGAGGTACACATAAATGAACCAAAACTATGGGAGATTTAAAAACAAACAAACCCAGTAACATTACTTTGGGTGTCATTTTCTTAGAGCTTTAATGTTTGTGACCACTTCCTGGAAAAATAGAATGTTGTGAGTTTTTTTTTTTCTGTAGGAAAATTAAAAACATCTGTTTTATTTTTTAATGTGACATAGTTATTTCATTTTTGTTAAAAAAAGTTGGCTTGGTCTAAATAAATACCAGTACTATGTCTATAATGAGTTACTATTAATATGTGGGAAAGGCAATAATCCAAAACCAGTGTAATGTCAAATAACTGGCAGGATCATGCATTTTGTTGCCTAAAGTGACAAATAAAAATGTCAGGATTACAAAAACAATATTCACAGGATGAGTAATAGGCTGTATAGGATGTTCCCTACAGCCATTTGAACTACCCCACATAATCTGGTGGATAAACTCCAAAGGCAAGATCTCCCAAATTGTTTTATTTGAATGACGTAGGTTTTATGTAAGGACTGCAGTGGCTCAAGTGGCTAAGATGCTGACTGGGAGGCGGGAGGTCAGCAGTTTGATTCTCGAGTATTGCAGGACAGAATGAGCTCCCGTCTTTGTCCCAGCTCCTGCCAACCTAGCAGTTCAAAAGCAAGAAATTGCAAGTAGATAAATAGGGACCACTTCGGTGGGAAGGTAAACAGCGTTCCGTGCGCTCCGGTGTCTAGTCATGCCTGCCACATGACCACGGAAATGTCTGCAGAAGCAGACAGCACTAGCTCTTCGGCTTTGAAACAGAGATGAGCACTGAACCCTAGAGTCGGATATGACTGGATTTCGAGCAAGGGAAACCTAGGTTTTGTGTGACTAGAACACAAATACTATATGCAAACATACCCATATAGTCATATGTTAGCACAGAGTCGGACTGGCATGGTCCATCTGATCTTTCATGAAGTCATGAATAATTTTAGGCAAAATCAGTCATGCTACAGATAAAAACCCGAAAACAACAACATACATTGAAAGATTATATATGCTGCCTGGGCTGGAGTGCTTGGCTATTATAGAGCCAGGAACTCGGAATCTGAACCTCCAGGAGAAGTACTAGCCAGGATCATCTGGACGACATGTGGTTGATGGGGTTGTCTGTCCTGTCACTTATGTGGCATCCAGCCAGCTGCACAGAGTGCCACACAGAGGAGGAAACAAACGGTAACCCACTTTATACTTAATCTCTTTCCCCAAGATCACCATAAATGAGAATTAACTTGCCAGCACTTTGTTGTTGCTGCTGCTGTCATCATCATCTTCATCAAAACCAATAACTAAAAGTTACACTTACAGTTTAGTTCTCTTCTCAAACTAAAGCCCCATTATGTTGAATATATCATAATACTTAGACTTTAGTATTTCAAAGTCTGTACCCTTTGGATGATAAAAGGTAAAGGAGACAGGACTCCTGTGACTCCAAAAGTGGTGGTGGGATTTCTGCAGCTGCTGTTTAGTCACACAGAAGCCAAATTGCTGAGTTTCCCTCTCCTGCATGGGGTTTATTGCAACATAATTTGCTTTACCTCCAGTTAGCTTGTTAGATTCTAGGAAAAAAATATTACGGCAATAGCCAGAGGAAGGCTGTGTCCTTCAGCCCTTCCTCACTGTTTCCGTTCCCACCACTTTCTGTTCAGGCGATTCATGTTTGTTTTCTTGGTGCATGGCTGTGACTCTCCACAGGATGTCTCCCTTCTCCACTGTTGAGGAAAATAATATTGCTTCCAAAGACTTTTTCTTTTTAATCATGAGTGGAAACAAGAATGCTCAGGTGTGAACAAACCTGGAAGCAGGTCAGGCTTGGATTTCATTCTGCGGTATATTTCTAATGCAGCACAAAAGTCAGTCTCCTTCTGAACTCTTGTTTGCTGCAGCCCTTGGGATAACATACCAGAGAGACAGGCATTCTGGGCTGTTTCAGATTGACTCTTGAAGAATACTGCAGGTAGGGGTTATCAGTGTGTTATCTTTCTTGGTTTAGCCCTGCTGCAGAATCAGATTTTAATCTGGGTGTGAGCCGAAACAGAATTTAATCTGGGTGTGAGCCGGGAGTGTGAAACAATATGCAGCTTGGATTAAATGCCAACACTTTTGAAAAAAGACAAGAAAAATGCAGGGTGGGGAAAGAAGATGATGCTCAATTTAGGGAAACCCTAGGCAAGGTCACAATTCCAGTGGGGCATGGTTGGAATATGCAAAAGCCATATCTTTGAAAATGGCTTCTCACAGAAATGCCAGGAGAAAAAAAAAGGCCATTGTCCTGTTGGAGCTGGGAAAGATACAGCAACCAACAGTGCAAAACAGCAACTTTGGCAGGTAATCTGAGACAGCCCACAGACAAACAAACATGATGTCTTAATGCAGGTTTGGGAAAAGTGCAGACCTGAGACAGCATGTTTCACTCCTGCTTCAGCAATGGATTTTATAGCCCCCAAAGTGAATTTGTTCTGCAAAATTCCAGCAGGAGCAGTTTATCTTTTAACATAGGTCAAAGTCCTCGTGCACCATTTAACAGCTCCAAAGACCAATGTGGAATCATTTGATATATTCATTTATTGTACTATGGCACTTCTGACACAAGCAAAGAAAGAGGTCAGTTTTGAAAGAAACAGAAAGTGGGCCTTTTATGGTTTTGTTGTCTATGTTTTGGGTAGCCAGTGTGGTTATGGTGGGGTAAACATGCCTGGTTAAAAGCATTGGCTTTCAGACCTGTCAAAATTGCTCATCCTATTTTGAACAACAGTGGGCATTCTGTGACCCAGCAGGTGGTAGTGGGCTGGACTATCAGGGAGGGATGATGGGAGGGCCAAGGGTTGCCCACCCTTGCCTCAGGCATTAGAAATCTGATGCTGTGGGGCAACTTAATGGGTCATCTCAGCAGGATCCCATGTGTATACTGAAACTAACAATCACAATCAAAACCTACTGGATTTAGATTATGTTTCTGGAATATTTGGAGAATACGAATAATCAAAATTCAGGAAGAGAAGGAAAAATTTAAAAGAAAAAAGAAATAATTTTTACAAGACAAAGTTTCTAGCCTATTTTCCTAGAAGCATTGTCCTCCTCCATCCCTCTAAGTAACTAGCTACAGTATTTACAAGTTTGTTACATTGCCCAAATATTTGAGGGCCTGCTGTTCCTGATAATATCAAGCCACCAAGAGACATAATGTACGATAAACTCTAATTACTGTACATCTGAACTAATGGTAATTTTTTTACCACATACTGAAGTAATCGAGTCAAATGTGATACATTTCCTAACTAATGTTCCCACTTGAATCATGAAAATCCTTAACTTCTATGTAATGTTCTGAATATAAAAACAAAAGAGAAATAAATTCTTCTCTATAAATGCAATTTCTAGCTTTAAATCTGACATATTCAAATAAATACTCAGATTATACATGCACACATATATAAACATTTCAGAAATGGAATCTCTTCAATCCCACGGTGCTTTCCAATTGGACTGAATGTTCCTTAAGAAATAAAAGTTTGGCAGGTCAGGAATATCACAGTCTCAGAAATTTGAAGACTAAAGCTGACACTGGGAGTTGGACCCTTATGATACCATAGTGTTGGGGCATATAAAAAGAAAGATTCCCTCCTCTTGCTGGAGCTTGTACAGCAAGAAGCATTATACGTTGTGATGTTAGTGCCTCATACAAGGCCTTGTTCCAAATGATAGGATGATCCTAATGTTACAGTGGCAGGAGCGAAAGGAAGGGGCAAGGAGAAGAACCAGTGGGTACATGCTGGGTAGACGCTGATTTCTTCCTTCGGCCCGCCAAGGACATCGAGCATTGGCTCTGTCAGGACCATAAGGAATTGAATTGATTATGTAACTTGATTGTATAATGTAACTTAATTGTATAATGTATTTGTGCCTGTATTTCTATGTAATATGTCTTGTAAGCTGCTTCGAGTTGTCCATTGGATTGAGGGAAGCGGGATATAAATAAAACATTATTATTATTATTATTATTATTATTATTATTATTATTATTATTATTATTATTATTATTATTATTATTATTATTATTATTATTATTATTATTATTATTATTATTATTATTATTATTATTATTATTATTATTATTATTATTATTATTATTATTATTATTATTATTATTATTATTATTATTATTATTATACTGCTTTTCTTCCCCTAAGGGAACTCAAAGCGGTTTATAAAATAGGAAATATAATATACAAGATATGCATAGGTACAAAAAATAAGATACAAATTTACGCAATAATACAGTAACAACTCGAGCACAATTCAATAATACATTTCATACATAAACAATTCAATAATACATCACAAAAACATTATTAATATCATATTAAAGCTTCTTGTGGCAATGTCCAATCTAATTTTATATTTCTCGCAAACCCAAAATATGATTCTTCTTACACAATAGTTTTTAATCCTGCATGTATTTTGCTCTTATCATATCCCAAATGTCCATGCCAACCATATCTAAAACATGGCCCTCTATGTCCAGTAGTCTCGAGTTTCTCAGCATTACCATACTAAACAGACTGCCAGATAGTATATTTGTACATCTGGTACTCCCAATCCACCTCTTTCTTTCATATCATGTAAAAGTATCTTTTTTTATCCTCAGCTTCTTTCCCCACCATATAAATTTTGATAAGTCTTTTCACCAAGTCTTAAATGTCTAGCCGGACATCCTGCTATGGTAATGGAGTAGACTGTACAGCCAATGACTCAGCTCCAAGTGTTGGGCAGTGGTAAATAACCTGACTTCCTAAAGGGGCCAATGGCTATGGGCAGATTGAGCCCTTTTAGATGGGGTGATGGCCCCCTCAGTGGAGGACATGCCACTGGAAACTATCATATTGGGCCCAATGGCAAAATGGGAGGGGAGACGGCAGGGGTGTCGAGAAGGACGAGAAAGAGAGAGAAATACACCCCAAAGAAGAAAATTAACTACAAAATGATGTGTTTAATTAGTGAAAATGCGGGTAGAAAGACGCTGAGGAGCCGGATAGACAAAAACTGTGGAGATACAATACTAAGACAACTAGGCACACACCACAAGAAAGCCCACGCAAACAGGAGGAGCTGTAAAAATAGTATGTCCAAATAAGCTAATATATCAACAGGGTGGAGCCTGGTAATGAAATAAGAATGTCCGTCGAACAGTTCCAAGGTGACAGGTAACTAGTTCAAAACATGGATCCCGTGGAAGTCCGTGTATGCAATATATAAAGTTCACAAAAAAGTAAAAAACGCTGGTCAAAGTCAATGTCCACAGTCCATAGAAAGTCTGGTAGTCCGGTCACGAACGTGCACAAAGGGAATTCAATATAGCAGCCAGTAGGGCTAAGCAAGTGTCGCCAAACAGGTACGAGGAAAGAGCAGATACAGGTCGATATTCTTCCGGTAGAGAATATTTCGTACTCTTTATCAAGATCTGCAAGGAAATCAGAACCCGAGGTGACAGCAGAAAACATGAAAGAATAAGCATATATACATATATAAATAGACATTAAAATATAACGCATCAAACAACACCAGAAATAAAGCTATTACTGAACAAACATTACTGACAAAACAGTAAAAAAGAGTAGTACCTGTAGCAACGCGCTAACATCACCTCTACATAGTAACTCATGTTGGGTGGAAGCGTTAGGCAAACTGCAAAAATACCAACTAGATATAGTTCCCAGGTGGAGACATGTGAGAAGGATGACAGTAATGGGCAATTGGATAATAATTACAGGAGAAAATTCTTTTAAAGAGTCAGCAACAAGGAAATGAGAACTTAAAGGAAACTTAAAGGAAAGCCGAATAATCTTGTTCCGTATTCAGACCTGTGGGATGCAAAGTGGAGAAACGGTGGATGTAAAAGGCTTCATGTTGTAACAAAAAGCGTTCCTTGTTGATGGAATGAAATTTACACGGTGAAAACGATTCCAATACAGCAGCCTTCAGATCAGTTGGTGCGTGCTTCTTGTCGACGTAATAAGAGACGAGAGGTGCTGTAAGAACGTTGTTGCGGATACGTGAAATATGTTCCCCGAGTCTAGTTTTAAGGGGTCTGGAAGATTGTCCCACATAAGGTAGCCCACAAGGACATATTAAAATATATACAATGTCACGAGAATTACAATTAGAAAACCGCGAGAGGTGAAGTGTGAAAGTACAATTAAGAATAGAAATTACATCCGTTCTCCACATATAACAACAAAACTTACAGTGTCCGCAAGGAAAATGCCCAACAGGAAAGACGGAAGGGCTAATGGCAGAGGATAGGCAATCAGTTTTGGAAAGGATCCCGGCAATGGTTCTAGTTTTTCAGAATCCTATTATAGGTTTATCTTTGCATTATTTCTACGTTAAGGACTCCTCTCATTTTATCCAACTCTTAGAACATACCCCCGTTCCTGATGACTGTATTTTGGTTACCATGGATGTGGCTTCCCTCTACACCAATATACCTCTTCAAGAAGCCAGGATTTTGGTTGAGCATCTCTTATCTTCGCGCACCAATCCTGACCCTCCCACACATTTTCTTTTAGATCTTTTGGATATAGCATTTAAGCACAATTTTTTCCGGTTTATGGACACTTTTTATTTACAGATACAAGGTGTGGCTATGGGTTCAAATTTCGCTCCTTCAGTTGCCAACATTTTCATGAACAATTTTGATCAAACTTTCATTCTTAACTCGGCTGTTAATCCTTTCTTTATGGACATTTTAATTTATAAACGTTACATTGATGATTTGTTTTTTGTTTTTTCTAATCCGGCTCCCTTATCTGGTTTTCTCACTTGGATTAATTCCTTGCACACTAATTTATCATTTACTCATACTTCCAGCCCAGTCTCAGTATCGTTTCTTGACTTAGAAATTTTTGTTGCTGCCAATCAACTTAATATGCACCTCTTTAATAAACCAACAGATAGGCATGCCTATTTACAATTTCATTCTTATCATCCATCCTCTCTGAAAAATAACATACCATACAGTTTATTCCTTCGGGCAAAAAGGAATTCTACACTTGATTCTGATTTCAAATCATCTGCTATCAGCATTCGACAATCTTTACTCATTAGAGGGTACCCCATTCATGTGATCAACAATGCTTACCAGAGAGTAACCAATAGATCCAGACATTCGATGTTCCAGCGTAAGTCGAAGAATACACATAACAACAACATCTTTTGGTCTATAGATTTCACTCCGCTTGCGCAACAAATAAAGAAAACCATACATCGCCACTGGCATATATTAGATTCCATCTCAGGGTGCAAAGATAAACCTATAATAGGGTTCCGAAAAACTAGAACCATTGCCGGGATCCTTTCCAAAACTGATTGCCTATCCTCTGCCATTAGCCCTTCCGTCTTTCCTGTTGGGCATTTTCCTTGCGGACACTGTAAGTTTTGTTGTTATATGTGGAGAACGGATGTAATTTCTATTCTTAATTGTACTTTCACACTTCACCTCTCGCAGTTTTCTAATTGTAATTCTCGTGACATTGTATATATTTTAATATGTCCTTGTGGGCTACCTTATGTGGGACAATCTTCCAGACCCCTTAAAACTAGACTCGGGGAACATATTTCACGTATCCGCAACAACGTTCTTACAGCACCTCTCGTCTCTTATTACGTCGACAAGAAGCACGCTCCAACTGATCTGAAGGCTGCTGTATTGGAATCGTTTTCACCGCGTAAATTTCATTCCATCAACAAGGAACGCTTTTTGTTACAACGTGAAGCCTTTTACATCCACCGTTTCTCCACTTTGCATCCCACAGGTCTGAATACGGAACAAGATTATTCGGCTTTCCTTTAAGTTTCCTTTAAGTTCTCATTTCCTTGTTGCTGACTCTTTAAAAGAATTTTCTCCTGTAATTATAATCCAATTGCCCATTACTGTCATCCTTCTCACATGTCTCCACCTGGGAACTATATCTAGTTGGTATTTTTGCAGTTTGCCTAACGCTTCCACCCAACATGAGTTACTATGTAGAGGTGATGTTAGCGCGTTGTTACAGGTACTACTCTTTTTTACTGCTTTGTCAGTAATGTTTGTTCAGTAATAGCTTTATTTCTGGTGTTGTTTGATGCGTTATATTTTACTGTCCATTTATATATGTATATATGCTTATTCTTTCATGTTTACTGCTGTCACCTCGGGTTCTGATTTCCTTGCAGATCTTGATAAAGAGTACGAAATATTCTCTACCGGAAGAATATCGACCTGTATCTGCTCTTTCCTCGTACCTGTTTGGCGACATTTGCTTAGCCCTACTGGCTGCTATATTGAATTCCCTTCGTGCACGTTCGTGACCGGACTACCAGACTTTCTATGGACTGTGGACATTGACTTTGACCAGCGTTTTTTACTTTTTTGTGAACTTTATATATTGCATACATGGACTTCCACGGGACCCATGTGTTGAACTAGTTACCTGTCACCTTGGAACTGTTCGACGGACATTCTTATTTCATTACCACGCTCCACCCTGTTGATATATTAGCTTATTTGGACGTACTATTTTTACAGCTCCTCCTGTTTGCGTGGGTTTTCTTGTGGTGTGTGCCTAGTTGTCTTAGTATTGTATCTCCACAGTTTTTGTCTGTCCGGCTCCTCAGCGTCTTTCTACCCGCATTTTCACTAATTAAACACATCATTTTGTAGTTAATTTTCTTCTTTGGGGTGTATTTCTCTCTCTTCCTCGTCCAATGGCAAAATGAGCAGAGGAAGAATTCTGATTCCCAATGGCCATGGAGGCGGAAGAGGCCATGCAAGATGGAGTGGCTGTGAAGGCGCACCTTGTCCATATCCTCAAGGCTACAGCAGTCCATTGCAGTCCCGGTGTTAAATCCTGCATGTCTCATTTCATATGTGCCGTAGGAGATGGCTCCGTGATCATAGTGTGTCACTTCATGGCAAGCTGGGATCCACTTAAACAAATTCATGCCAATGGCATTCTTCCTGTTTCAGGGGAAAAAATGCATTCTCGGGTGCAGGTTGCCCGCGTGAATAATTGGCCAAACCTTTCCCAAGGGGTTTTCCTGGCCTTCAACAGATCTGGGGACCAACCAGACTTTGCTGGAAAGGCAATTGGGGTACGGGCTAGTTAGCTAGATTGGGGGGCAAATCATAAAGCCTTGGCTGATGGCTACGATAGAAACAGGGCAAAAACCAAAGATGATGACTCTAATGGAAATACACAATCCTCTGCTTCGGGCTGCAGATTAAGTTGGGCAAACAAGCCGCGCCAGATAGCAGAACAATTAGGTACCTGGAGTCAATACACATAGACTCCGAGATTAGGGCAGGAACAATGGGTTTCGCCAGCCCAAGGTAATTAGGTGCGAGTTGTCCATTAACCCCAGGGTAACTTCCAAGTGCTGAGATTGTAGCTAGATCACCGGAAAACGCCACGTATACAAGCCTTCTGTATTAGGGGATCACGCGCATCCTAGGTGTGCATCACCCCAAGGCAGGGTAATAAATACATGCCACCCGACCCAGATCGGGGCTGGACTTCACCGCACGATTGTCTCGCGTGTCTTCCTTGCGGCCAGCCACTCCCACACCAAGGAGCCATTGCAACACTCAGGTACGAGTTGCAGATGACGATGATAAAATGAA
Organism: Bradypodion pumilum; assembly: GCA_035047305.1. Classification (NCBI taxonomy): domain Eukaryota; kingdom Metazoa; phylum Chordata; class Lepidosauria; order Squamata; family Chamaeleonidae; genus Bradypodion; species Bradypodion pumilum. The sequence goes on along the minus strand of JAWDJD010000001.1, from coordinate 161,638,179 downwards.
GCATCATTCATTTTAATGGTTGCTATCCTCCCTAACAATGATAGACCCATATTCCTCTATTTTTCCAAATCTTTTCTAATTTCTAGCCCTATCTTCTCATAATTATTTTTATATAGATTTGCATTTGGGTTTGTTAAAATTTATTTCCAAATATTTTACCATTGTTACAATTTTGTATTCAATTGAATCATCTAATACTTTTCCTTCTTCTTGTTTCATATTTTTCACCACTATTTTTGTCTTGTCCTTATCTATCTTCAAACCTGCAACCGCTCCATAATCTTTTCTCTCTTTTTAAAAAAAGTTTGCGGATTTATTAATGCTGCAGGTATCTCGTTATCTGCCTCCAAATATTCTATTTTAACTAGAACATTTCTTACATTTTCTCTTAGATGTCTGTTAGGTAAAAATCCTGAAGACCCTGATGCTAGGAAAGATTGGAGGCAAAAGGAGAAGGTGCGGCCACAGAGGATGAGATGGTTAGGCAGCATCGTTGACACAGTGGGCTTTAGTGTTCTGGAAATACAGTAATAGGCAGCAACCAGCAATATGGGCCAAACACACAACTTTATTTGGAATAAGAATAGGTGGCCAGAGCTAACAACACACCCTCACATTCCTTAGCTACCTCTGATCAGAACTGACAGTTGGAAAAAACCGTTAGAACCGTTGACAGCTCTGTTCTCATTCAGAACCCTCCCGAAGTCTCGTGAGACTTCGGACCATAGTAAAGCAAATACATATTAAACTCTTTCACAACAAGACAAAATGGCAAACTGTTGCAATGCAAGCGCGGCGCCAAAATGGCCGCCGCGCCCTTTGCGGGCCCCCACATAGGACGAAGGCATCCGGGTAGTTAGGGGGTGTGGCCAGCTCCCTTATAAAAGGGGTGGCCATGAGGCAGCCGAGCTGCCATTTTACGAAGCGACGGAGCGGAGAAGTTTTTTCCCCTTCCCTCCGTCGCTTTTGCTTTTACCGGGAAGCCTTTTGGCTGCTGAATTCTCTCGTTTTCGGCTTCCCATCGATTGGCTGAGAGGCCCGCGAAGAAGAAGGCGGCTGCGAGAGCGGCTCGTGCGGTTCGGAGGCGCAATCTGGGTCGGAGGACCGCGGCTGCGCCTCCCCAGCAGCCGCCTTTGCCTGCACCCACCGGGACCGGTGGAATGGGATCTATTCCCCCTGGCCGGAGAATAGTGGCCCACGCACGGGGGCCAGTAGGGGCTGCGGCCCTCGGCCCGCAAGCGGTGGACACCTCTCCTGGTGTTGCCCATTCGCTGGGCCTTCCTTTATAGGAGCGCAGCTCGCTCCGAGGCCTTCCCCCTTGGGGGGTGGTCCGGTCCCCTTCCCTAGCAGGTTGCTACATCGGCCCTAACGGGCCCGGGTGTGGGGTTGTGGCCCTATTCGGGCCCCGGGGTGCAGGGACCTGTACCCATGCCTGTAGTAGGCGGGCCGGCTGGCCCTTTGCCCAAGGTCAGCGTGGAAGCCTTATGGCCCGCGTTGCGGCCCTCGAGGCATCCCTGGCCCGGGCTAGCCACTCTTGGGCTCCCTTTGGGGTTCGTTTCGACGCGTCGTCTCCTGGGCAGTGGCAGGCGACGGGACGGGTCGAGCTGCTTGAGGCGCGTGGCACGACCTGGGCCACTGCCTCGCAGCTCCCCATTCAACAGGCCGGTGCGGGTCAGGCCCCATCGACGAGCTCGACGGCGGTTGTGAGCTCCGACGCCCCCAGTGGGCCGGAACCCCCGGTGGGGGCGGCCTACGGGGGTGCAGCATGTGAGTATGCGGTCCAAGCTAGTGCACCTACACACGTGGCCACGTTGGGGGGGGGTTCCAATGGCCTTGGCCTCGCGCGGGTGGGGCGGCGGTCCAGCCGCTGACGCCCCACCTGGCGATGACAACTACCACCCAGGGCCCCGTGGTGGGGGGTGTTTTCTACCCTGTGGGGAATGTTTTTGGGGTGGCTGGGTTAGTACAGGCCCCCTTTCAGATGCCAGCAGTTCCTGTTGTGCCTGTGTCTGCCTTGCTGACGACGGGGTATTCCTTACCGCTGGGTGACCATTTGGCACAGACCACCAAAGGGAAGATCTGGCGGGGGGAGTACGTGGATATCTTCTCACTCCTCAACAGAGGGCCCACCAAGTAGTAGGGGGGGCAGGATGAGAAGGATAAGGAGCAGGCACGTAGTCGCAAGCCACCACGTACGTGGGCTGGCTGGTTGACGGCCTACCTCATATACATGGCAGTGTACCTTAGGGCCTGGCCGGATTTGGCAATTCCGATGGTCCAGTATTTGGACAACATCTACCGGGCGGTGGTTGACGTTCCGGGCCCATCGTGGTTGGCTGATGATGTGTAATTCCATATGCGGACTCCCCAGCACCCCGAGATTAGGTGGGTTGAGCCATGCCAGAGGCTGTGGCTTTTGTGCATGACGCCCACGCACCCCGCGCCCGGGGAGAGATACCATTGTGGACATGCGGTCCAGCGGGCGGCCCCAGCACAGGTCCACTGCCAGGGGGCGGGGCAGGGGGTTTCCAGGCCGCCTGCTGTGCTGGACTTTCTCGTCCAATGGTTCCTGCAATAGGAAGAATGGCAAATACAGACATTAGTGTCCCCCCTGTGCTGGCCCCCATGCGGCCTCTGCCTGTCCCAGGCATGGAGGGATGCGGGGCAGAGGGAGGGGTGGACAGGGGACTGGCAAGACTGCCGCAGATGGATCTAGTTCACTGAAGGGCTCCCTTCCCAATTAATGTGGACATGTTGGAGCGCTGGCTCACATTGTACCCGAAGGGTGAGGATGCGGATATCTCCTTCATGGTTTTAGGCAGGGGTTACGTATCCCTTTCGTGGGTGATAGGTCCCCTCAGGATGCCCCCAATCTTTATCCCTTGGGGGGGGGGAGGAGGTGGCTGCTGCCAGCAATGATAAGGAGATCTATGCGGGCAGGGTCGTTGGCCCTGTCCCTGCGCCCCCGTCCCGGGGAGCATATTATTTCAATGATGCCATGCCTTTTGGCTGTTCCAATTCGGCCTCGGCATTCGAGCGTTTCTCCACCTTCCTAGAGTGGGCTTTTGTTCGCAGATCAGGGTCCCGGTCTGTAGCCCATTCCCTGGATGATTTTGTTCGGGGCTGAACGGGGCTGGGACACGTCCACACGTCTCCTCAACACATTTCAGACGCTAATGGAGGAACTTGGTGTCCCTTTAGCGCCCGAAAAGACCGAGGGCCCGCCTACACAGCTAGTATTCCTGGGGGTGGAGATTGACACGGTAGCGCAGGCTTCTAGGTTGCAGCGGGATAAGGTGTAAAGCTAGTGGCCCTTATCTCGGACTTGCTGGCCAAGCACATGGCATCACTGAGGGAACTGCTGGTGCTACATGGTCACCTCAATTTCGCTGGCAGGGTCGTCGCACCGGGCAGGGCATTTGCTCGGCGCTTGCGCGACACCATGGCAGGATTATCCAGGCCCCACCATAGGGTTAGACTTACCCGGGGTATCAGGGTAGACGTACTTGTCTGGCTACAGATCCTGAGGGATTTCAATGGGGTGTCATCCTGGAGGTCTGAGCTCCTGGCTTCCCCTCGCTTTAAGATACAGTCTGATGCCCCGGGATCCCTGAGTTATGGGATGTACATCAATTGGAAGTGGGCCTATGGTGGGTGGCCAACATCCTGGGCAGGCACGGGCCGCCTGCGTGGTCTCACGTATCTGGAATTTTCCCTATCCTGGGTGCTTTGATGCTATGGGGCGAGGAGTGGGCCAACTCGGTTCTCCATTTTGGTGTGACAATGCGGCTGTTGTCCACATTGTCAATGCACAGACCTCTAAATCGCCCAGGGTTATGGACCTAGTGCGCCAGTTTGCGTTGCGCAGCCTGCGCCTCAACGTTATTTTCAGGGCCAGGCGTGTCCCAGGGGTTACTAATGATATTGCTGACGCTTTGTCCCGCCTACAGATCTCCCGGTTCCGTGCCTTGGCCCCGGATGCGGAGGAATTTCCCTCGCCACTCCCGGACAAGATATGGAACATTGGCAAGGAGAGGTGAACCGGGCGATTGGCCTGTCACTAGCGCCACGTACGCGTAAGGCGTATCACCACGCATTTAATTCTTTCAGAGCATTCTGTACCCAATTTCAAATGCCAGGAACCTGGCCGATCCCGGTAACCCATGTTCTGCGGTTCATGGTTTACCTGCATGCCCAGGGCCATGCACCTCGCACCATAGCATCGAGGCTGTCAGCGTTGGTTTTTATGGCCAAAGTGGGAGGTCACGTGGACAGCACCGCTGACTTCCGTGTGAGACATGTTTTTTTTGGGGGGGGGTGCGCGCGCGCGTGGGCGTTGCCCGGATGACCGCCACCCGATTTCCCCAGGGGTTTTTTACCCGATTGGCCCGGGGCTGGCCTGGCCTCTGTTTTGATAGGATGAGGCAGCCCATTTCATGCGGCTACAACGGTGGCCTTTTTTGGAGTGCTCCGCATCGGCGAGCTTGAGATGCTGTATAAGGCGGATGCAAGTCGTGGATAGCACCACTCACTTCCGTGTGAGACATGTTTTGTAGGGGTGGGTGCGCGCGCGTGGGCATTGCCCGGATGACCGCCACCCGATTTCCCCAGGGGTTTTTACCCAATTGGCCCGGGGCTGGCCTGGCCTCTGTTTTGATAAAGATGAGGCAGCCCATTTCATGCGGCTACAACGGTGGCCTTTTTTGGAGTGCTCCGCATCGGCGAGCTTGAGATGCTGTATAAGGCGGATGCAAGTCGTAGGGCACTGGAACTCGGAGATGTCTGTGTGAACAATATTGGGCTCAGTTGGGGGATACGCTCCTCTAAAACGTATTAGCACGGCGTAGGCAGTGGAGTAGACTGCTACGATGTTCCTCGGCAGACATCTGTCCGGTTGGTGCCCTACAGGATTTCCTTGCACTGTGTGGCACGCACCATGGCCCGTTTTTCTGTCACCAAGGTGGGTCTTCCCTTACTAAATTGGAGGGTGCCGGGAAGGCACTAGACAGTGTTGGCCCCTCTGGGGCTCGTTGCGGCACCCATTCGTTCAGGATAAGGGCGGCTTCTACTGCAGTTGTTTTTGGGTACTCCGGGGCTGAAATACGCCGCACGGGGGAGTGGGGATCACAATGTTTTCAGTTTTGTGTTCGCCCTCTTCAACCGTGAGTACCAGTTAGTCACTGCACTGTTTCTCCCCCCCCCTTTTTTTTCCTTGACAGACCCTGGGTGTCGTTTTACACCGGTGACAGTATGGCTGGTGGGCCGTAGCCACGTGCACAGGGCAGCGCGTTACGCTGCGGCGACAGAGTGGGACCCCGACTGAGACTGGGTGCACCCGCATGTCTCAGGTGGTGTGGTAAGCGCGGCATGTTATGGCGGGAACTGTTGCCATTCCTTTTCTACATCAGGGATGCTGACTCGCCCGATGTCCTGGTTATGTACCTTGGGGGCGATGGCTTGGGGCGGGTCACTGGCCTATCGCAGAAGCTTGCGGTTTGCAGTGACCTGCCCTACTCACATCATGTGTGGCCTGCCACATCCCTCAATTGGTCGGACACGATACCGCGGTACGCTTACAGGGGGGCGTTCGGCCTTGAGGCTCTTCACTGAGCCGACGCTCCGTGAACGGGGCTATTGCCCGGTTCCTTTTGGATAAGGGCGGGGGACGCGTCATTAGCCTCCCCGCCATCAGTCTGCAAATTACGAGCTTTACTCAGGGGATGGGGCCCATCTGTCGCAGGGAGGTATGGACGTCTGGATTAGTGGACTGGCGAGCAGGCCTGTCGACCGAGCTGACGGTCTTGGGGGGGGGGGCGGTGAGCCTTTTGGAAGCCTCCCCGTGTGGCGGGTATCACTGGTAAGGTAAACATTTATGACCCACAGGTATCCGGCAGGTTCGCAATTGACTGGACAACACTAGTTAGGCATAAGTTGGTGAAACGTTGTCCGGTCAACGACGAACTAGGCGACGGGGTGATGGCGATAGCTAGACAGCATGCATCACCCCGTGATTTTACGGATACGCGTCAGAGGGTGGGGTCATTAGTTAGATATTGACTACGGTCAACAATTTGTTTGTTGTCAACAAACAAATTGATACAAATAGATACATTGTAACCAATTGCCGTTGGCAATTTTGGGGTGGTACCTTACCAGTGTTACTTCGGCCTGCTTGCCTTAAGAATTATGATTGGTCGTTTTACCAATAGAAATTTATAATTCGGACTAGGGCATGAATCAATAAATGTGGCCCAATGCCGTTATCCACTTTTACCAGTGTCTGAGTCCTTTATTGGGGGGTGCGCCTGCAATGCAAGCGCGGCGCCAAAATGGCCGCCGCGCCCTTTGCGGGCCCCCCCATAGGACGAAGGCATCCGGGTAGTTAGGGTGTGTGGCCAGCTCCCTTATAAAAGGGGTGGCCATGAGGCAGCCGAGCTGCCATTTTACGAAGCGACGGAGCGGAGAAGTTTTTCCCCTCCACCCCCTCCCTAGTTAACAGTGTGATATTTTGGTCGCTTCGGGGCCGGGTGGGAATTTTTGGCTGGGACCCACATTGGCTCTCGGGTCCTGGTTTTTTCGCCCATCCCACACTGTTGCTATGGTTTGATATAGGGGTTTCTGTTGCTGCTGTTGACTTTGGTCACATGGGCGGGTATCACTGGTAAGGTAAACATTTATGACCCGCAGGTATCCGGCAGGTTCGCAATTGACTGGACAACACTAGATAGGCATAAGTTGGTGAAACATTGTCTGGTCAACGACGAACTAGGCGACGGGGTGATGGCGATAGCTAGACAGCATGCATCACCCCGTGATTTCACGGATACGCGTCAGAGGGTGGGGTCATTAGTTAGATATTGACTACGGTCAACAATTTGTTTGTTGTCAACAAACAAATTGATACAAATAGATACATTGTAACCAATTGCCGTTGGCAATTTTGGGGTGGTACCTTACCAGTGTTACTTCGGCCTGCTTGCCTTAAGAATTATGATTGGTCGTTTTACCAATAGAAATTTATAATTCGGACTAGGGCATGAATCAATAAATGTGGCCCAATGCCGTTATCCACTTTTACCAGTGTCTGAGTCCTTTATTGGGGGGTGCGCCTGCAATGGTTCTCAGGAGTTGGAGTTGCTGGCCGCAAGGAAGACACGCGAGACAATCGTGCGGTGAAATCTAGCCCCGATCTGGGTTGGGTGGTACATATTTATTACCCTGCCTTGGGGTGATGCGCGCCTAGGATGTGCATGACCCCTCAATACAGAAGGCTTGCATACGTGGCATTTCCAATGGTCAAGACAATACCTGTACCTGGACATTGCCCTGTGGTTAATAGACAACACACAACTAATTAAGGTCTGGGCTGGCGAAACCCATTGTTCCTGCCTTATCTCGGAGCCTTATGTGTATTGACTCTGGGCATCTAACTTGATCAGCTGTCTGGCGCGGCTTATTTGTCCAACCTAATCCGCAGCCAGAAGCAGAGGATTGTGTATTTCCATTAGAGTCATCACCTTTGACTTTTGCCCTATTTCTATCGTAGCCTCCAGCCAAGGCTTTATGAATGGCTCCCCAAACTATCTAACTAGCCCGAACCCCAATTGCCTTTCTAGCAAAGTCTGGTTGGTACCCAGATGTGTTCAAGACCAGGCGAACCCCTTGGGAAAGGTTTGGCCAATTATTCACGCAGGCAACCCACAGCAAACACATTTCCTTAAATACACAACAAGGTATAGATCTGGGTGGACTCCTGACAATGGCAGATGACAGAGGGGCCTGGCCTGCTGTGGTCTATGGTGTCACAAATGGTCGGACTTGATTGTGCAACTCAACAACAACAAAATTGTCTCCCACAAAAGCTGTTAGTATGAGTGGCATTTGTATCTCTCAGCTAGCCTCTCTCTGGAGTTCAACTGCTTCTAATCAAGGAGGCTTGAAACATTGCACCCATTTTTCTAATCTGTTCAACTTTCACCTCCCCTAAAAAAAAAAAAAAAAGCTTTACACATGCTACAGATTCTGTTTGTGCTTGTTCTGCTTTTCAAAGCTTCTGGAAGAACACTGACAGGCAGAGCACTGAATTTCTATTACATATTGGCCTATTCTGGCTGCATGAGATCTTCCTTTTCCCTTGAAGATGACTAGGCAGACCAGTAGCTGATGTTAGAGACTTTAGGTATCCAGTAGCATTTGAGAGGCAGACTGGATCCTCTTGTTTGCAAAACACTGACATATTTTCTCTGTGCTTTCAGTTTCTTTTGGATCTAGAAGAGAAGGAAATATCAGAATCTTCTTTGGTATGATGTGGGAAGAATGCATGGTGACACTTTGTTTGTAGTCCAGCTTGCCATCACCATGTTAATGCTGATCAAGACTGAGGATTAATATGTAGCATTGGCAATTGTAGTTTTGACTGAGATCTTTTAATATTTTTTTTAACATTGTGGGTTTCCGAGTAATAGGTTTTGCACTACAACTGTTTGAAGACAGGGCTTTATCTGAATAGGGGCACCACCTCATCACTGTTTTTAATTGCCAGCATTTTCTTGCACTTGTTTGTTGTTGTTCAGTCGCACAGTCGATTCCGACCCTTTGCGACCCCATGGACCATTTTCCTCCAGGCACCTCTATCCTCCACCATTCTTCTCAGCCCTCCAATCTATCATATATCTAGTGCAAGCCCTCCTCGCACTAGATATATGAAAAGCTGATTAAAAGACTCATTCTGTGCTTGTGCACAGAGTTAACTAAAACCAGGATATGTTGGGGGAGGGGGGGAGAATCTAGTCCAAATGGCTTCCAGTTAAACTTCAGCTCTCTCTTCTCTCAGACCATGAACAGATAATATTTTCAGACAGCCAATTGGGGCAGTCTTTCTACATAAGTCCTATGGTTGGGTCGCTAAACAGAGCCAACTAATCCCAGAGGCAATTTGAACCTCCAGCTTTAAATCCTTCAGTTGACTCTGTTTTCCCCCCATGACACTCAGATGTTCAGTTTAATTAGGAATTTCTCTCTTTCAGTTATGTGCTATCTCTAACATCTGTTTCTGGCCTCATTTTGAAATATCCCTGTCAGATATTTCAGTCTCAACTTGGAATGTGGCAAAAGTATAATGGGGGGTTTAGTGTTCAAGGAAATGAATATGAAGACGAATGAAGTAGTGAAATTCAGCTCTTTATTAGTGGGTTTTGAACACAGTTTGGATGGGGCAAAACTCAGACTTATATACACTATAAACAGTAACAGTAACAGTAACAACAATAACAAAAGCCCATTGGCTAACAGAGTGTGCACATTTTTCGATTCATTTATTTGCATAAGAATAGTTACATGAGAAAGGATACATTCTGCTCCTGTCAGATTCTAATTTGCGTGCCATATTGAAATCTCACGAGACTACGCTGTCTGACGAGATTTCGTAGCTGTCAAACAGGGACTCTGTTTTGACAGCTAGGAAAGCACGGGAACATGACGGTTTGAATTGCCTTGACAGTTAAACGCAGTTAACATACATAACATTCTGCCCCCCCCCCCAGGTAAAAACAAAATCCTTTAACCAGGATAGTGGCCTATTTTCCCTTCTGGGTCGGATGCTTGGCTGAGCCAGCTCAGGGGCTCGTAGGACGGGTGATCCGACTGGAGTGAGGGATTGACTAGAGGGAGAGGATTGTAAACCCAAATTAAAACCCTGTTTGTCAGATGGAGGAGCAGGGGATCGCTCAAAACCAAAATCTAATTCTGTGGATGATAAAGACAACTCAAGGTCCCTCCTGTGTGTACTAAGAGTGGAGGGTGACTCTAAACAAAATTGGTCATCATCAATAAAAGAATCCAGGGTGCTAGGCTGGGACAGTATAGGGGTACACCTGGCCGGAGTATGGGAGCATTCCACAATTTGCCCTTGAAGTCGGTCCCTAAAACACACTTCTGGGTCTAAGTTAGTTTGCTGCTGACTATTACTTCTGTACCCTGGGTTTAAACGGGTGGGGGCCAACCCTAACATTGAGTGTCTGTATTCGTCCTGTGGGTCCTGTATCTTGGGTCTCAATTGATCCGCGTGCCTCCTCCAGATCAGACCAGTAGCTGTTTCGATTTTGTAAGAAACAGGACCAGTTCACAAACCCAGGCAACTACGTAGGACCACCAGCTGCATAATTGCAGCAATGTACAGGGTCTCCCGAAGGGAAACCCTTCTGGTGTTGGATCGCTATATTTGTGCCTTTGTCCTCCACCCTAGAGGGATCCAATCTGTCCAGCAAGGATGACAATTTCCTTCGCTGGAGTAATTCAGCAGGGGACAGCCCTGAGGCAAGAGGGGTGAGCCTATACGTAAAAAGAAACAGGCATAATGGAAGCTCTAAATCCCCTTCACCCATACACCTAAGCACGTCTTTAGTTGTGCGTACCTGATGCTCCACCTGGCCATTTGTGGCTGGGTGGAATGGGGCAGCAGTGATGTGCCTAATCGCATTCCATTTCATGAAGGATTGGAATTCTGCAGATGTGAACGTGGATGCATTGTCGGACACCACCACATCTGGAAGTCCAAATGCTGCGAACAGCCTTCTCAGGTGCATTATCATTGTGGCAGAAGTGGTATTAGGCACTCTAATCACTTCCAGCCACTTAGAGAATGAATCTACAACTAACAGAAATAGGGCACCCCTAAATGGACCTGCAATATCTATGTGCAACCTGGACCATGGGCCCCTAGCAGAATCCCATTCCCGAGAGGGAAGGTGGGATTGCTCTGGGCGAGAGGATTGACAGCTGGCACAAGTGCCAACCATTTGTTCTATGTCTTGGTCCAGTTGAGGCCACCAAAAGTAGCTACGGGCAAGGGCTTTGGAACGTACAATTCCTGGGTGACTTGTGTGAAGTAAATGTAAAACCTTTTTCCTGAGAGTGACAGGAATGACCACCTGCTGGCCCCATAGAAGGCAACCTTGTTCCACTGACAGTTCCAAATGCTTGCGGTGGAATGTTCTGAATTCCTCAGTTAGAGGAGAGACAGGTCAGACTTTTTGTACCCAAGACATTACTTTAGTCAATGTTACATCCTTGGCCATAGCTTTGGCTATATCTGAGGGGATGACTGGGGGCGAGTCGAATGCCTCAATCATCAGCTCCCACCCCCACAGGGGATGCATCACACACAAGTACAACTTTCTTGTTAGGATCAAAATGAGTTAACACAGCATCCGAAGATAGTAGCCTTTTAAGTTCTTGGAACGCTTTCTCCTGGCAATGACCCCAGTGCCAAACAGTATCTTTCTTAAGAAGCCGATGTAATGGTTCGGCAACTGAGGCTTTGTGATGGAGAAAAGCGTGATAGAAGTTTAAGAATCCTAGGAATGATTGCAATTCGGCTTTACATTTTGGTCTGGGTGCATTCCGCACGGCCATCACCTTGGAGTCAGAGGGCATGATACCTTGGGGTGTAATTCGGTACCCCAGGAACTCCACTTCCCGTGCCAAAAACACACATTTGTCTCTTCTGAGACGTAGACCGGCCCTCTCGAAACGTGACAGGACTCGATCGAGCGTGGCCGCTAGTTCGACGGTGTCTTTAGCTGTAATCAGGACATCGTCGAAGTATGGCAGGACACCGGTCAAACCTTTTAAAATATGTTCTATAAGAGATTGAAATTTTCCAGGGGCCACATTCACCCCAAATTGTAGTCTGGTTACCTTAAATGCCCCCTTATGCATTACTATGGTCTGGGCTATGGCAGCAGCAGGAGATACAGTTAATTGTTGGTAAGCCGGTGCAAGGTCAAGTTTTGCGAAGCAATTTTCTTTCTCCACGCAAGGAGGCAAGAAGGTGGCTTACCATGAACACAGGATATGCATTCGGGCAAATAGCTTTATTGATGGTACACTTATAGTCTGTGCATATCCTGACCTCCCCATTACTTTTCAAAGCAGTCACAATTGATGTCTCCCACTCTGTGGAGTCCACTGGCACTAGGATGCCCTGCCCCACCAGTTTGTCCAGCTCGGCTTCTATCTTCTTCTTTAGAGCAAAGGGTACCCAGCGTGGCTTCATCTGGATGGGCCGGATGGTAGGGTCAAGCTCAAAGTCAACAGGGGGTCCTTTGTATAAGCCTAAACCCTTTTTGAACACCTCAGGATGTGCAGCACAAACGTCCTGGATTGGGTCAGAGTTTATTGCGTGAATGCCAGAAAGCCGGATTCCCAGGGGTCTAAACCATTGAGTCCCGATAAGACAGTTCATGCCCTGCTTAACTACAACCAATGGCAAGGAGGTGCGAATGTTTTTGAATTTAACCAACCTTGCACATCCAGGAGGGAAGTCTTAAGGGATTTAAGCTTGGGCTGAGAAGCAGGGGGAATCCTTAAAAATTCCCACTGTGGAATTATGGAAAAGGTAGTACCTGAATCCACCTCCATCTTAAAGGGAATGTCCTGAAGGCTCAGGTCTGCATAGAAATGCTCGCTGATGATTCCCACTTGGCACGACTCTGTTTTGGGTGACACTTTGGCGATGGACGCATTGTGGTGATGACTCTTCTTGGCCTCAGGTGCTGGAGGTCTCTGCTTTTGCTGCCGGCATACCTTAACAATGTGCCCTCTCTGCCCGCAGTTGTGGCATTCTGCGGTGCGGAATGGGCACTTCTTGCGGTCGTGCTGGGCTCCGCAGCCATCACACTTGCGAAGGAATTTCTTGTCACAGTGTTCGCAGTGCTTTCATTGGACCACTCGGACTTCTCCCTCTGCGTCGCTGGACTCCGATGAAGAAGTGGAACCAGGCGATGCTGAGGAGGATGAAGATGCACTTGGCTGAGCTTGCACAGCTGAGTCGGAGGCATTGGTGGTGGAGTGGCGATGCCGGAAGAGCTTTATCCCAGACCATGCGGCCTCAGATGCTACTGCCTCTTCTAGGACAGCCTTGAAGGTTAGCGTCTTTCTGATCATGAAGCGACATTGAGCATCGTTGTCCCTCATGCCAGCCAGCAGCTTCTTCGATATTGTCCCACTTGCACGGTGCGGCAGCAATGCGCAGAGTGGCAGCCCAGTCTGCAATGGATTCACTGGGTCTCTGCTCCCTTCTGTGGAAGGCCACCCTGGCCAGAAAGATCGAGACATCTGGCAGCAGGTGCCTCCTCAGTGTGGACATGATCTCCGCGAGTGGCACCACATCCACGTCCTGTGGAAGAACGAGGTGGGTTGCCAGTTCAAGTGTCTCAGAACTGCACTGAGCGAGGAAGCAGGAGCGCTTCTGGTCTTCGTCGGTGATCTTCTGTGAGGCCATCGCGTGGCGGAACCAGTGTTCGTATGTTGCCCATTTTTCTGGATGAGCTGGGTCGAATGGGCTGATGTTGCTGCCGTGTGGGGACGCCATCCCACCTTCGTCACCAGTTTAGTGTTCAGGGAATGAAGAAGCAGACGAATGAAGTAGTGAAATTCAGCTCTTTATTAATGGGGTTTGAACACAGTTTGGATGGGGCAAAACTCGGACTTATATACACTATAAACTGTAACAGTAACAGCAATAACAAAAGCCTATTGGCTAACAGAGTGTGCACATTTTTCAATCCACTTATTTGCATAAGAATAGTTACATGAGAAAAGATACAGTTCACTCCTGTCAGATTCTAATTTGCGCGCCACATCGAAATCTCACGAGATTACGCTGTCTGGTGAGATTTCGTAGCTGTCAAACAGGGACGCTGTTTTGACAGCTAGGAAAGCGCAGGAACATGGCAGTTTGAATCAACTTGACAGTTAAACACAGTTAACATACATAACAGGGGGATAGATACAGTTTTTGAATAGGAGTGTTGTTGTACATCAAATCAGTCAATCCTGAAAGAAATTAACCCTGACTGCTCATTGGAAGGACAAATACTGAAGCTGAAGCTCAAGTACTTTAGCCACCAAATGAGAAGAGAGGACTCACTTGAGAAGGCCTTGATGCTAGGAAAGATCAAAGCCAAAAGGAGAAGTGGGCAACAGAGGATGAGTTTGCAGAGTTCAGTGCTCAGTGGTGTGACCAACTGACTCTCTCTCTCTCCCTCCTGTGAATTACCGTAGCTATAGGCCCATTATGATAATTCTGAATGACTCAGAAAAATGTGTTTAAATCTTAAAAAATGCAGCACGTGGATGATCTGGAGAAGCAATCATGATTCTGTTGTTGTTCAGTCACACAGTTGAGTCCTACCCTTTGCGACCCCATGGACCACTGCACGCCAGGCTCCTCTGTCATCTGTCATCATCCACAGCCCACCCACATCTACACCCATCACATCAATGATTCCATCCATCCACCTCATCCTCTGTTGCCCCCTTCTCCTTTTGTACTCGCTCTTTCCTACCATCAAGGCCTTCTCAAGTGAGTCCTCTCTTCTCATTTGGTGGCCAAAGTACTTGAGCTTCAGCTTCAGTATTTGTCCTTCCAATGAGCAGTCAGGGTTGATTTCTTTCAGGATTGACTGATTTGATCTCCTTGCAGTCCAGGGGACTCTCAAGAGCCTCCTCCAGCACCACAGTTCAAAGGCATCTATTCTTCTGCACTTGGCCTTGCTTATGGTCCAGCTCTCATGGCCATACATTACCACCAGGAAGACCATTGCTTTAACTATGCAGACTTTTGTTGGCAGGGTGATGTCTCTACTTTTTATTATGCTGCCTAGGTTTCTCATAGCTTGCCTCCCAAGAAGTAAGCGTCTTTTTAGTTAATGGCTGCAGTCACCATCTGCAGTAATCTTAGATCCCAAGAAGGTAAAGTCTGTCACTGCTCACTGTGAGGGGCAAATCCCATCTATTTTTCTTCTCTCCAGATGTTTTCTTCATTGAGTAGGAAAAATTTTCTTCTCAAAAAGCTGTGGTGATGGTTCGGTGGAGCAAGGTTCTGTCTCAGCTCTGACTGTATAAGGGCCAAAGTAGATGGTACAATTAATGGGTCGGTAGAAGATGGGAGGAAAATACAAGCTTTGCTCAATAGGGATTTGTCAAATTAGGCTGCATTTGTTTTCTGACTGGTCATTAGGCAAGCATGACTTCATTGTAAGAGGAGTAAATACTATTTATCCTAACATGTCATCTGCCTCTAAGATGATCAGAAACAAAAGGAGACAAAAATGATGAGCCAATGCCTACTAATGTTCCCATTCTACGTACATGCAAGATCCCCCTGTTTCTTTGCATTTGTTCCCTATGGACATGCCATATAGATATGAGAGGAGGGGTTATTTCTGATGTTCCACCAAACTCCTAAGTTACAGGTCTGTAATTGCAGGAGAAACTACTAGCCCCATTTTCCTGCCACAAGTATTAGACTGTATTTTTCTCTTTCTCACTCTATCAATGTGAGTGTCATTCTTAAGGAAAGTGTGAGACATAGTGAACCAATTTCTGGAGTAGTAGACCACTGTGTTTTGTCAGTCTGGCTGCTGGCATGGGAACCTGAGTTGACAAACAGCCGGCATTGTCTTCCAAGTGTTCACCTCTCAGAATCACCACATCCATCATAAAAGGATAAACCTGAGAGAGGGAAACCAAAGGAGACATGATACACTAGAGCACAGAAACAAAACCTTCTCTGTTCTAATACTCTTGATCACTGCTAGCCTTTGGCATGAAAGGTCCATGAAAGGAAAGACAGAGCGGATGAAGTATGATGGCAAATAGCGTGCAGCCCTGTATTAGGAAAGTTGCCTGCCTTTCTCCCCTGTTTTTGGTGCAATAGTGATCTAAGCATGCAGAGAAATCTGGAATGGGTTCCAAGGTCTTGAAATGTTTCACGTTGTTCTCGTTCACCTCTTGCCATGATTACACAGAAGATGTAAGAGGATCCAGGATCAGCTAATTTAGAAGAGGAAAGAGCCAGTCATCCAATCGAAAAGATAACGATCTTGACTCACCCTTAGGGTCTGCCAGATAATCCCTTGGCCAAACCAAGTTGTTCTCTCTTTCCCACATGTTCTCTCCATGTCCCCATTACTGTGGTGTGATTATGATCATGCTGGACAACATTTATGTGCTGATAAGGTGGCTACAGGAAATGGAGTTAGCATTGCTCGAAGTTCTTGTGATGTACTTTGGGGTTTAATCTTTGGCTTATATGAGTGTGATTCATGAGAACCCTTTTCGTGATGACTTCACAGATCTTTGTGTCTCTTCTTTTTTCTAGACTTGTTAAAAGATCACTGGAGTGCAAATATTTGAAGCTAAGTGATTTGCCTCCAAAATTTGAGGGAGGGGGAACATTTGGCTTCTCATAAAGTTTGCAAACTAACCAGATACACTCCTATTCCTTAACTATCCTAGTTTTCAAAACAATAACTTCAAACTTTGAGTAAGTTGCCCCATCTTTACATTTTTGTATAACAGCTACCAGTATTATTGTCATTGAAGGTCAAATTAGACAATGCAATCCACATATTATAAGAAGCAAGCTTCCCTTAAATAGGTAAAATACATCTATTTATCCTAGTACGCTGTTTTCTTAGCCCCATGTTCTCTTCAGGCCAAGCTCTGGTCTACTGTTATGTTCATGAGCCTCAGGCTTGTGTACTCCATGCGTCCCTCTTAAATTAATTTGTAGTCATGAACAGACTGGAAGAATTTATTTTCATTTTTAAACTAATTGCAACCAGTCATGTCTGCATTCATGGTTTGTTAAATATGTGTTGCAAAAAAAGAGAAATTGGGGTATTGGTTAATAAACAAGGTTTAAGGTGTAATAAGAATAGAGATAAATGTAAAATTGTGAGGGAATTTTATCAAGCATTATATGCAAAAAAGGAGGTAGACTTGGAGAGGCTCAAAAAGATATTGGAGAGACAGCTAGGGAACGGAATAAAACAAGAACACAGAGAGAAAATGGAGGAAAGGATTAATGATAAAGAGGTTAATGAGGTAATTAATGGGTTGAAGATGGGGAAAGCCCCGGGGGATGATGGATTATCGACAGAGTTTTATAAAGAATTTAAAGAATTGGTGGTCCCAAAATTAGTGAAGCTATATAATTATATTTTAGATGGAGGATCAATTCCGACTTCATGGTATAATACTACAATCGTTCTACTGCCAAAGCCTGGTAAGAACTTGGAAAGTGTGGAATCGTACAGACCAATTTCACTTATAAATCAGGATGCCAAAATCTTCACAGCAATACTGGCCAACCGTCTAAATGGTTTTATGGGGGAATATATAAACGTTGATCAAGTTGGGTTCTTAAAAGGTCGGCACATGGCGGATTTGACTAGAAGGGTATTAGATTTAATCGATAATGTTAATCAAACGAAGGAAAAGGTGGGTTTATTATCATTAGATATTTTTAAGGCATTTGACTCATTACAGTGGTCTTCAATCAAGGAAATAGTTAAAAATTACGGGTTTGGCGACAGATTTAAAAGGGTAATTGATTTATTATATCAAAAAGGGAATGCTAGGATTGGAGTAAACGAAGAGGTTACTGATGTGGTAAAGCTGGAGGCTGGTACTAGGCAGGGATGTCCTCTATCTCCTATCCTGTTTATTATGGCAATGGAGATATTAGCTAAAAATATAAGGGATGATACAAATATAGAAGGGATAATGGGTAATAAAGTGAGTATGTATGCGGATGATACATTGCTTATGGTGAAACATCCGGAGTTGGTAATGGATAGGATTAAAGATCATTTACAGGTATTTGAAGCTACAACCGGATTAATGATAAATTGGGATAAATCAGAATTGATGCTGTGTAATATGGGGGTAGGAGAGATGGGAAGGATAGTGGAGACACTTAATATACAAATTAAAGATAAGCTGAAGTATCTAGGGATAAATATTTCAAATAAATTGGAAGAACTTAAACGATTGAACTATGACAGCTTGAAAGTCGAATTCAAGAATAAAATACAAGAGTTTCAGAAGCTGAAGCTGTCATGGTTCGGAAGGATTGCAATTTGTAAAATGATATTGATACCAAAGATTAATTTTTTATTTGATGCATTAGCAATCCATTTGAAGGAGAAGGAAATCAATGAATTTCAAAAGATGTTTAATTGTTTTTGTAACGGAGGTAAAAAATCTAGACTTTCAAAGAAGTTCTGGTACTTGTCTCAGAAAGAAGGGGGTTTGGGCATGCCAAACTTGTTAGCATACTATCGAGCATTCCAAATTAAGAATGTTGTGAAGATTCTGGCAAGAGAAAAGGTAATTTGGGAGGAACTAGAGATGAAAGAGTATAGAAATATAGGTAACATGATTTTTTTTGGGAATAAAGGACAAGCCGAAAAGGTCAAATAATACTATGATGAGAGGACTCATGGAGGTGTGGAAAATGGTAAAGAAAGACATGGTCCCAAATCTCTCTCCAATTTTGGAATTGACTGATATGGTGTGTTTTCCAATAAAATTAGATAAGGAAAAAAAAGGAAATATTGGATAAAAATCAGATGCTTTTACTGAAGGATTGGTTAAAAGTTTGTGATGATGATATTAAGAGAAAAAAATATTTGAGAAGTTAAATTTGGATTGGTTTCAGAAATTAAAGGTGGATAGCTGGAATAAAAAATATAGAAGAGAAGCAGGGATAGATAGAATAAAGACGGAATTTGAAGAATTGGTAATAAAGATAAGAAAAGGGGAAAGGAGTATTAAGGGTCTTGTAAGCAAACTGTATACTATATTGAATAAGGGTAAAGATCCACATGAAGATTTGAAACGGAAGTGGGAACAAAATTTGAATATAAAAATTGGGGAGGTTGAATGGAGAAATAAATGGAAAAAGAGGATTATGAGAACAATGTCTGTAAGAATTAAAGAACACAATTTTAAAATGCTGTGGCAATGGTACCTGACACCACTAAGACTTTATCAGATGGATAATAAAAGAGATAAATTATGTTGGAGATGCAAAGAAACGGATGGAACATATGAACACATGTGGTGGAGTTGTAAAAAAATAAGGGATTTTTGGGGAAGAATAGGAGTTTGGTGAAATTGTGGGTAAAAGTGTTAAGTTGGTGTCAGGTACCATTCTTCTAACAAATGTGGAAGGTTTGGGTTTGAATAAGGAGGAAAAAGAATTACTGGAAATTGTATTAACTACGGGTAGATAATGTATAGCTAGAAATTGGAAAAATGATGTTGATATACAGATTGGAGAGTGGTATAAAGAAATGTGGAGTTTAGCATTGAACGATAAATTGACATGGGAGATCAAAGTAAAACGAGATAGATTAAAGGAGAATAGGTTTTGGAACATTTGGAAACCGTTTGTGGATCATTCTCTTATGGTAAACGACAGTTCAGGACCTGTACCATCTCAAAGAGGTTTTTGGAGTTGAAATAGAAACTAAACTCTCTGGGCATTGTATATATTCACAGGGTGATGTGTAACTATCAAAAGATAATAATAGTGGTAGCACAGAAAGCTTTTATTCTTATGATTGTGTAATAATTTATAATGCGGTGTTTAGATTGGTGGTTATATGATAAATAGTCAGTTTAAGTACTATTATGTGCTAGCTCCTATGAATTTGAGTCAATACTGTAAAATTTTAAATAAATAAAAAAAAATATGTGTTGCCCTAATAAGCTGATATCAGAGCATGGTTTATTACCCCAAACTGAGATTCAATTGCTCTTTTAATGTTATTCCTTGTCCAGTGAGCTCCTTCATCCATTTTCTAATTAGATTTTGCTCTTGCGTACCCTCAAGAATTTTTGGTCTTGCCATAAAGCTCTTCCTGGATCTGAGCTGGCGGACTTGAGACTCATATCTGTTCAGAGGATGTTGAGGGGTACACAGAAAGAGCCTCCTCAAATATTGTGGTATTTCTGAACCACAATCGGGTGTAACCCAGGCAACAGCCACCTTGTGCCAGCTAATCTTTCTCACACTAGGTCAGGAGAAAGGAACTACAAAATGAACTCCTAAAGGTGGTTTCATTTTGGCAGTTTCATGTCTGGCCTAGATGAAAAAGAAGTGAATGTCGAGGGTACAGTTGCCATATGTCCCGATTTCCCGGGATTTTCCCAGGTTGAAGCAGATTCGGCTGGTTCAAGAAAAAACATGTAAAAATCCCGGAAACAAAGGGTTAATTTCATAGAGTCGCTATTTCTAAAGAGGGAGGACAGAAAGTGAAGAGTTGTCCATTGCAAAATAAGTCCCTTCCTGTTCTCCTGCTTTTTTTCTTCCGGAGGGAAACGGAGGCTTCATGGGCTGCATTGCCGTTCTGGGCCCCTCCTTAGAACTTTCTTCCAAGGAATCCTCGTGTGGGGTTTGAAGGTGAGTCTACTTCACTGGTGTGTGTGTGTGTGTGTGTGTGTGTGTGTGTGTGTGTGTGTGTGTGTGTGTGTGTGTGTGTGTGTGTGTGTGTGTGTGTGTGTGTGTGTGTGTGTGTGTGTGTGTGTGTGTGAACGGGAGGGGGGGACCTCAGGGGGAGGAAGGGTAGTTTAAAGAGTGGTCCAAGAAATTTTAAAAAAGTAAAGGTCATCCTTGCTTGAAAGCCAGTCATATCCACTCTAGGGTTCAGTGCTCATCTCTGCTTCATAGCTGAAGAGCCAGTGCTGTCTGTGTCTGCAGATGTTTCCATTGTCATGTGGCAGACATGACTAGACACCGGAGTTCATGGAATGCTGTTTACCTTCCCACCAAAGTAGTCCCTATTTATCTACAGTACTTGCAATTTTTTGCTTTCAAAGTGCTAGGTTGGCAGGAGCTGTGGCAGAGATGGGAAAAGAAATAAAAATAGAACCATCAAGAATCATCTTTTTGCAAGAAGAATCATATGAGAAACAACCTCTTGACTACAGCTTTTTAAAAAACTGATGGTGGCTGCCAGCCCTGGACGGGGATTCTGTGGGGTCTTAGAGCTGTGCTCTCCATGACACATGCACAGTTTGAAGAATGCAATGATGTCACATGGCTGTCCCGGTTTGGTGGGAGAGAATTATGGCAACCCTAGTCGAGGGTCATTCTCTTGCTTAGTTTTCTCAGTGTCTGCTGAGTACACAGAAAGAGCCTCCTAAAAGATTTTAGATACTTCTTTATATTTTTGAACCACCATAACATTAAAGAAAAATACAGTATGTAACTTGGAGGACCTTGAAAAAGCTGAGGGTCAGTGTCCCTAAACGTAAGACCAACATGCTCACGTGGGGGTTGTTGGCAGATAATGTGTGAATATGGGGAGACACAGAATCAGGCTTATTTGCTAGTCTGCAGATTACTGCGAGAAACATGCACCAATGAGGATTTAAGTTTGGCCATTGACAAAGCCAAGAAGATGGCTTCATTTTGACAGTCCAGGGTTTGATTGGAATATAAAAGAAGAAGAAGACCCCTTTTAAAAAAGGCCATTAAAAGGCATGAAGGGAACATTTTCAGTTAAAAATTGTACAGGGAGGTGTAGTGTGGGAGGAGTTGTGGTCCTCCATTGGCAAGACTGTTGTGTGTACAGCCCTTCCACCCTGGAAGTTGGCCTCACTCCTGCTGTTGAGGGAGCATGGTGCCATTTTTCCTGTGGGCTAATTATAATGGCCTGTGTTAAGAAAAGCACCTTGCTTGACTCAGATGAAATGGCTGTAGTCCCACTAGTTTTAGTTGGAGAGATCTAAGCATTTACTCTTTTATTGAAAACAGCAGGACAGGTGCTTAACTTTGGCTAGATTATGCTATCCCTG
This sequence comes from Bradypodion pumilum, assembly GCA_035047305.1. Taxonomy (NCBI): domain Eukaryota; kingdom Metazoa; phylum Chordata; class Lepidosauria; order Squamata; family Chamaeleonidae; genus Bradypodion; species Bradypodion pumilum. The sequence goes on along the minus strand of JAWDJD010000001.1, from coordinate 161,616,522 downwards.
ACCACCATAAATCTGTAACACATATAGAACAGTATATTTCTTGGAAATAAACAATTAGAAACAACATGGTTACATGCATCAGTGTGATTTAAGCTGAACTCTTAAACACTCCTTTCCTTTTTAATACATCTTTCATGTTATCCAAGCAAGATAAAAGATCTGGAAATACTTCACTATCCTCTCATGAATGCTCTTTAGAAAACTACAGTGCTCAGCCCATTCATATGCTGCAACATTCAAGCAGAGTTGAAATGCATGATACTTAAAGCAAAACGTAAATTTATTCAGTCTGTTGTGCAGCGATCAGAACACCAACTTCATTGTTGCTTTATATAGGAGACCTTTAACTTCTTAGCCTGGTTGATTATTTCGTAGCTCTTTGAAAAAGTTCCTAAATGGAGACTGAATGAATAATTTATCTTATTACCTGGATCGGCAAATCAGTTATGTAAAATGGCCATTTAAAAAGTCAATTACTGCATTTTTATTTCATTTTTTTGGGTCAGAAAAATAGCTGCCAGTGACTAGGACAGGGGTTCTGTTGTGTATTAAGGCATGTTTGCAAGTAGTGTGGGCAGCGCCTTGTAAGAGGAAAATGGCGGTTTCCCGCCATCCAAATTAGGAGCCTAAAAGTGTCGCAAAATTCCCCGTTCCAGGGCGCATTGATTATGCTAATCCAAGCTCTGTGATTGGTTACAGCTTTGGATTCTGTTTCCCATTGGTTAATTACATATATACCACATTATGATTGGTTAGTTACGTTTGTCTGTCAGGTCGCTACTTTGTATCAAGGAGCCACCACTGGGGAGACACTATATAAGCCCCACGAGTAAACAAGGGTGGGGCCAGATCAGATCTATACTTCCCACTCCATACAGGTAGCCAGCAACGTGCTAAGCATGGGTCTCCTCCATTATGCTATGCTTCTATGGTAGCTAGCCTTTGCCTCCTACATGGCAAGATTCTGGAGGGACTGATTCCACTGGGATTGTATAGCCATCTCTGTGTCCGGAGCACCTTGTAAGCTCATCTCTAAAAAACTATTGAATAAAGACTTGTTGCTGTTTTGTTCATCGTTGTCTGGACTAGTGCTTATAAGGGCCAGACATAACAGGTTCCCAACCTTTTTATGCTGTGGGCCTGACCATGCCTCCCAGACAGCTGTGCAGGCCAGACCACGCCCCCTAGAAGCAGAAGTAAATGTGCCCACTTCCACATTTACGACAGCCATGGGCACATTTATGGCTGACGTAACTGTGTTTGCGCATGCACGGGCATGTTTTACGGCTGTTGTAAACATGCCTGCTTCCACTTCCAGGGATGGCGGCAGTGACAGGCTACATGAAATGGTGCTGTGGGCCAGATCTGGCCTGTAGGTCATAGGTTGGGAACTACTAGACTAGGAAGAAGACCTTCCCTAGTGCTGAAGTCTACATTTAATTTTTCTCATTTCCTTTTCTTTCTAACCACTTTCCCTTCCTTTTTCTCCTTAAATTTTTTTTGGGGGGGAGTAGTACTGATAGTAGGGTTAATGCTCCCACTTTTAGGGTGTGTGAGTTAGATCCAGGATCCTCTTTCTGTGGACAAACACGCACCACTCACAGAAAGTGTCTCTGTCAGATATGCAGGAATTGCTCCTTGCACCACGGCTCACCTCATTCTAAAGGACTACACAGACTCCCAGGGGAATAGTGAGATGGGAAGTCTATATCAGCCATGTTTATTACCTTCACCAAATCTGGATGAAACTCGCTGACTGAGGACAATATATATGATGCTTATGGATACTGTATATATTTTTAAAGAGTGCAGTTTGTGTTTGCAGGCGCACCCCCCAATAAAGGACTCAGACACCAATGAAAGTGGATAACGGCATTGGGCCACATTTATTGATTCATACCCTAGTCCGAATTATAAATTTCTGTTGGTAATTGACCAATCATAATTCTTAAGGCAAGCAGGCCGAAGTAACACTGGTAAGGTACCACCCAAAATTGCCAATGGCAATTGCTACAATGTATCCATTTGTATCAATTTGTTTGTTGACCACAAACAAATTGTTGACCGTAGTCAATATCTAACTAATGACCCCACCCTCTGACGCGTATCCGTAAAATCACGGGGTGATGCATGCTGTCTAGCTATAGCCATCACCCCGTCGCCTAGTTCGTCGTTGACCGGACAACGTTTAACCAACTTATGCCTTCTAGTGTTGTCCAGTCAATTGCGAACTTGCCGGATACCTGTGGGTCATAATGTTTACCTTACCAGTGCTACCCGCCCATGTGACCAAAGTCAACAGCAGCAACAGAAAAACCCCTATGTCAAACCATAGCAACAGTGTGGGATGGGCGAAAAAACCAGGACCCGGAAGCCAATATGGGTCCCAGCCAAAAATTCCCACCCGGCCCTGAAGCGACCAAAATATCACACTGTTAACTAGGGAGGGGTGGAGGGGAAAAACTTCTCCGCTCCGTCGCTTCGCAAAATGGCAGCTCGGCTGCCTCGTGGCCACCCCTTTTATAAGGGAGCTGGCCACGCCCCTAACTACCCGGATGCCTTCGTCCTGTGGGGGGCCCCCGCAAAGAGCGCGACGGCCATTTTGGCGCCACGCTTGCATTGCAGGCGCACCCCCCAATAAAGGACTCAGACACCAATGAAAGTGGATAACGGCATTGGGCCACATTTATTGATTCATGCCCTAGTCCGAATTATAAATTTCTATTGGTAATTGACCAATCATAATTCTTAAGGCAAGCAGGCCGAAGTAACACTGGTAAGGTACCACCCAAAATTGCCAACGGCAATTGCTACAATGTATCCATTTGTATCAATTTGTTTGTTGACCACAAACTAATTGTTGACCGTAGTCAATATCTAACTAATGACCCCACCCTCTGACGCGTATCCGTAAAATCACGGGGTGATGCATGCTGTCTAGCTATAGCCATCACCCCGTCGCCTAGTTCGTCGTTGACCGGACAACGTTTAACCAACTTATGCCTGTCTAGTGTTGTCCAGTCAATTGCGAACTTGCCGGATACCTGTGGGTCATAATGTTTACCTTACCAGTGCTACCCGCCACACGGAGGGGCTTCAAAGAAGGCTCGATGCCCCCCCCAGACCGTCAGCTCGGTCAACAGGCCTGCTCGCCAATCACCCAACAGGAGGTCCATACCTCCTCGCGACAGATGGACCCCATCCCCTGCATACAAGTCATAACTTTGGAGGCTAATAGCGGGGTGACGACTGACCCTCCCCCAAGCCCTGTCGACAAGGAAACGCGCCACTGCCCTATTCACCATGCGTCTAGCACGGTCAAGGGCCAGGAGGTCAACACCCCCTCTGTAGGAATGGCGCGGGACCATGTCCGACCAAACAAGGGTTGTGGCGGGCCAGACGTAATGCAGGTAGGCGAGGTCCTCGCAAATCGCATGCTTCAGCGACAAGCCGGTGACCTGGCCCAAATCATTGCCCCCCAGGTGTATGATCAGAATGTCAGGCGGGTCAGCATTCTGGCCTGAAAAAAAGAAAGGCAGCAGCTCCCGCCATAACATCCCGGGCTTACCATGCCATGTGAGACTTGCGTATGCACCCAGTCCCAGTCGGGGTCCCCACTCTGTCGCCGCAGCATAACACGCTGCCCTGTGCACGTAGCTATGGCCCACCAGCCATACTGTCACCGGTGTAATATGACACCCAGGGTCTGTAAAGGAAAAATGAGGGAAAGTAGTTAAGGTGACTGGGTTGGTACTCACGGCGGGAGTGGGCGCACATAAAACTGAAAACATTGCGAACCCCACCGTCCCATGCTACGTATGTCAGCCCCTGAGTACCCAAAAGCAGCTGCGGTTGAGGCCGCCCCTATACGGAATGAATGAGTGCCATAGCGGGCGCCTGGAAGGCCCACACTGGCCAGCGCTTTGCCCGTCACCTTCCAAAATTGAAATTTAGTAAGGGGAGACCCATCTTGGTGACAGAAAAACGGGCCATGGTGCGTGCCATGCAGTGCCAGGAATTCATGTAGGGCACCAACCGGACAGATGTCTGCCAAAGAACACCGTAGCAGTCGCACACCACTGCCGACGCCATGCTGATCGGTCTTAGAGGAACATATCCTCAACTGAGCCCAGTCTTTGGCAACACAGACATCCTCGAGTTCCAGTGCCCTACGACTTGCATCTGCCTTAGACAGCATCACAAGCTCGCTGATGCGGAGCGCTCCAAAAAATTCCACCGTTGTGGCTGCATGGAACAGGGCTGCCTCATATGCATCAAAACAGAGGCAAGGCCAGCCCCGGGCCAACTGGGTAAGGACCCCTGGGGAAATCGGGTGGCGGTCGTCCGGGCAACGCCCGCGCTCGCGCACCCACCCCTCCAAAACATGTCTCACACGGAAGTCAGAGGTGCTGTCCACATGACCCCCCACCTTGGCCATAAAAGCCAACGCTGAAAGCTTAGATGCTATGGTGCGAGGTGCAAAGCCCTGAGAATGCAGGTAAACCATGAACCGCAGAACATGGGTTACCGGGATCGGCCAGGTTCCTGGCAATTGAAATTGAGTACAGAATGCCCTGAAAGAATTAATTGCGTGGTGATACGCCTTACGGGTGCGTGGCGCTAGCGACAGGCCAATCGCCCGGTTCACCTCTCCTTGCCAATGGTCCATATCTCCTCCGGGAGTGGCGAGGGAAATTCCTCTGCATCCGGGGCCAAGGCACAGAACCGGGAGATCTGTAGGCGGGACAAAGCGTCAGCAATATCATTATTAACCCCTGGGACATGCCTGGCCCTGAACAGTACGTTGAGGCGCAGGCTGCGCAACACAAATTGGCGCACTAGGTCCATAACCCTGGGCGATTTGGAAGTCTGTGCATTTACAATGTGGACCACAGCCGCATTGTCACACCAGAAATGCACGACCGAGTTGGACCACTCCTGGCCCCATAGCATCAAAGCACCCAGGATAGGGAAAAATTCCAGATATGTGAGATCACGCAGGCGACCCGTGCCTGCCCAGGCCGGTGGCCACCCACCATAGGCCCAGTTCCCATTGAAGTACATCCCATAACCGAGGGATCCCGAGGCATCAGACTGAATCTGAAATTGAGGGGCAGCCAGGAGGTCATGCCTCCAAAATGAGACCCCATTGAACTCCCTCAGGAACTGTAACCAGACAAGCATGTCTGCCCTGATACCCTGGGTAAGCCTGACCCTATGGTGAGGCCTGGATAACCCTGCCATAGCGTCGCACAAGCGCCGGGCAAAAGCCCTGCCCGGTGCGACCACTCTGCAGGCGAAATTAAAGTGACCATGCAGCACCTGCAGTTCTCTCAGTGATGCCTTGCGCTTGGCCAACAAGTCCGAGATAAGGGCCACTATCCTTGACACCTTATCCCGCGGTAACCTAGACGCCTGCGCTATCGTGTCAATCTCCACCCCCAGGAAGACTAGCTGTGTAGATGGGCCCTCGGTCTTTTCGGGCGCTAAAGGGACACCGAGTTCCTCCATTAGCGTCTGAAATGTGTTGAGGAGATGTGTACACGTGTCCCAGCCCCGTTCACCCCCGAATAAAAAGTCATCCAGGTAATGGGCTACAGACCGGGACCCTGACCTGCGGACGAAAGCCCACTCTAGGAAGGTACTGAAACGCTCGAAAGCCGAGCATGATATGGAACAGCCAAAAGGCATGGCCTTATCAAAATAATATTCGCCCCGAAATTTGAAACCCAGCAATTCAAAGTCGCCCGGGTGCACTGGCAAGAGGCGAAAAGCCGACTTAATGTCGCACTTAGCCAGCAGCGCACCCGGGCCACATGAGCGCACCATGCGCAGCGCGTGGTCAAAAGATGTATACCTGACTGAGCAAAGGTCGTCAGGGATAGCATCGTTGACCGATCGGCCGGCTGGGTAGGACAAGTGATGGATAAGGCGAAACTCGCCTGGAGACTTCTTGGGAACCAAGCCCAGGGGCGATACCTTAAGGTTAGTGAACGGGGGTGCAGGGAAAGGGCCAGCGACCCTGCCCGCATTGACCTCCTTATTGATGCTGGCGGCAGCCACCTCCTCCCGCCCCCTAAGGGACAAAAGGTTGGGGGCATCCTGAGGGGACCTATCACCCATGAAAGGAATACGGAACCCCTGCCTAAAGCCCTGAAGGAGATAATCTGCATCCTCCCCCTTCGGGTACAATGCGAGCCAACGCTCCAACATGTCCACATTAATTGGGGAGGGAGCCTTTCGGTGAACCAGCTCCATCTGCGGCAGTCTTGCCAGCCCACTGTCCGCCCCTCCCTCTGCCCCGCGTCCCTCCAGGCCTGGGACAGGCAGAGGCTGCATGGGGGCCCGCACAGGTGGGACACTCATGTCTGTACTTGCAATTCTTCTTATTGCATGAACCATTAGACGAGAAAGTCCAGCACAGCAGGCGGGCTGGAACCCCCTGCCCCGCCACTTGGCGGGGAACCTGTGCTGGAGCCACTCGCTGGACCGCATGTCCACAATGGTATCTTTCCCCTGGCGCGGGGCGCGTGGGCGTCATGTACAGAAGCCAAAGCCTCGGGCATGGCTCATCCCACCTCATCTCAGGGTGCAGGGGAATTCGCATACGGAATTCCTCATCATAAGCCAACCACGATGGGCCCGGAAAATCAACCATCGCCCGATAGATGTTGTCCAAATACTGGACCATCGGAATTGCCAAATCCGGCCGGGCCCTCAGGTACACCGCCATGTAGATGAGGTAAGCCGGCAGCCAGTTGGCCCACGTTCGTGGTGGCTTGCGACGACGTGCCTGTTCCTTATCCTTCTCATCCTGCCCCTCCCTCTCTTCCTTGGTGGGCTCCCTGTTTAGGAGTGAGAAGATGTCTACATACTCCCCTCGCCATATTTTCTCTCTGGTGGCCTGTGCCAAGTGGTCACCCAGTGGCAAGGAATAGCCCGCTGTCGGCAAGGCCGAGACAGGCACAGCAGAAACTGCGGGCATCTGGAAAGGGGCTTGGACTAGCCCAGCCACCCCCAAAACATTCCCCACAGGGTAGGAAACGCTCCCCACCCCGGGGCCCTGGGTGGTGGTTGACGTCGCCTGGTGGTGCATCAGCGGCTGTACCGCCGCACCACCCATGCGAGGCCAAGGCCATTGGAAAGCCCCCCCCCAACGTAGCCACATGTGTAGGTGCACTAGTTTGTACCGCATACTCACATGCTGCACCCCCGCGGGCCGCCCCCACTGGGGGTTCCGGCTCACTGGGGGCGTCGGAGCTCATGACCGCCGTAGAGCTCGTCGCCGGGGCCTGACCCGCGCTGGCCTGTTGGTTGGGGAGCTGCGAGGCAGTGGCCGAAGTCGCGCCACGCGCCTCAAGCTGCTCGACCCGTCCCGTCGCCTGCCGCTGCCCAGCAGACGACGCGTCGAAGTGAACCCCAAAAGGAGCCCCAGCGTGGCTGGCCCGAGCAAGGGAAGCCTCGAGTGCCGCCACGCGGGCCAGTAAGGCCTCCACACTGGCGTGGGGCCACGGGCCAGCCGGCCCGCCCGTTACGGGCGTGGGTACAGGTCCTTGCACCCCGGGGGCCGAATATGGCCATGACCCCACACCCAGGCCCGGCAGGGCCGACGTAGGCACCTGCCAAGGGAGGGGACCACACCACCCCCCAAGGCTGGAAGGCCCTGGAGTGAGCTGCGCCCTGATAGAGGGAGGCCCAGTAGAATGAGCACCAGGAGCGGCGTCCGCCGCTTGCGGGCCGCGGGCCGCAGCCCATGCTGGACCCCTGCTCGGGTCCCCAGCCTCCAGCCAGGGCGTAATAGACCCCATCCCACCGGTCCCGGTGGGTGCCGGCAAAGGCGGCTGGTGGGGAGGCGCAGCCGCGGTCCTCCGACCCGGATTGCGCCTCCGAACCGCCCGAGCCGCGCTCGTGGCCACCTTCTTCTTCGAAGGCATCTCAGTCGTACCTAAGGGAAGCCGAAAAGAGGAAGGTCAGCAGCCAAAAGGCTTCCCAATCAAGGTAAAAGTGACGGAGTAAGAGGGAAAAACTTCTCCGCTCCGTCGCTTCGCAAAATGGCAGCTCGGCTGCCTCGTGGCCACCCCTTTTATAAGGGAGCTGGCCACGCCCCTAACTACCCGGATGCCTTCGTCCTGTGGGGGGGCCCCCGCAAAGAGCGCGGCGGCCATTTTGGCGCCGCGCTTGCATTCTTTCAGATGGCGTGAAGCCAGCTTCCTTCTGTAGCAAGAATGTCAACTACAGATGAACTAATTAACCTATCAAATGCTGATTTAGCCTCTGTCTTGACTCTTTTCTTTTTCAGGTGAGCAACCTGCTTCCCCCCGCCCCCCATAGAACATATTCCATCTTGATTCAGCTGCAGGTTCCCTCTTTAGATAAAAATCTAGCAAACCCAACCAGAATAAGTTTTTCAGGAGTTACACATTTGTCTGGATAGGAAGGAGAATTGATCATGGTTTGTCATAGGGAGTCATCCCTTCTGGGCTGTGCATAGTCTGCTTTGCCTTCAAACAGGAAGGACAGTTTTCCCCTGAGGGCCAAACATTTAACCTGTCCTTAGAAACTGAGCTCATTTAATGTGGGATCCGCGCACACAATTGGCATAGTGTCCCTGACAGAATCCCGGTAATGGGTGATCACCTCGTTGCTACGGGTTCCTGAGGGGACAGAAATTGGGGGAGTGGAATATTAGATAGAGTTTAATTCATCAATAGCTGATCTGACAGGCAGTTTGGACAATGGAGAGATAATGACTAACTCGCTAGGCACATAATAGGTAATCTCGCGTCTGCGGATTCCTTTAAGCCCTAGAGTCAATGTTAGCCACCTGTTTACCTCTGATAACATGGAACAATGTATTTCCCCTGTAGTTAATTAATTTAGTTAATGTACTTCCCCTGTGTAGACTTCTCCCATTAACTCGTGTAAACATAATGTGTGAAGCCTGATTTTACAATGGATTGCTACGCTTGTGCATGCAGCCAGAACAGGATAAATACTCATGATTTGTCATCATTAAATTACTGGTCTTCGCTCCATCTTGCCTCATGTGTCTTGCTTGACCAGTCTCCTTGGGACCCAACAGCTGCTTCGCGGTTCCGATCCAGCTTGCGCAATCCGCTTCGCGGCCCAGATACAACAATTTAAGAGGAAAAGACTGTTTATCCCAACACAATAGTGCCTGGCAAATTATTATTTTTTATTTTTTATTTTTTATTTTGTTTATTTGTACCCCCACCCTTCTGGTGCGTGCACCACTCAGGGCGGCTAACAATACAAAAAAAAAATACAATAAGTACAAAAAATAAAATAAAAACATTTATAGCTAAAAGCATTACATAAAACCCTATCTAAAATCAGAATTAAAATTGCATAAAAGCTGACAACTTACCATTAAAACTGCCCTCACCCACATTAAAACAGGACTGCCAGGTCAAGAAGAACTGCTTCATTTTTGTGTCTAATTTTTCAGGCCCATACCTTTGAAAATGTCTGCAGAGGAATAGCCTTCTAAGAGGAAATACAAATTTGACCCCTATGACCGTTACCAGAACCCCTGTCTACCATGAATTCACCTCCTGCATGTATTCCTAGCTTGGAAGTAATTCTTCAGAAAAGGTGCTTAGTCTAAAATTTATTATAGTCTCATATGGAGATGACCCTTCCAGAATTTTAAACTAATACGATTTTCATATCCTGCTGCATAAGTTACTTTTGCTAATAGGTGATGCTGTTACAAGAAGGAGAGTTTAGGTAATTTAAGGCTTCCTACTTCTGCCTCATGACCTGTCTGTACATGAATCCAATTAGCCATGGGGTAAAAGGAGGAATTTTTTAATCACCAAAAAGTTCTCCTGCTAGTAGCAATAGCAATTACACTTCTATACCACCCCATAGTGCTTAGTGCACTCCCTGGATGGTACACAGAGTAATTAGCATTTTGCCCCCAACATGCTGGATTCTCATTTTACCGACCATTGAAGGATGACTGGCTGACTGCAGTGGCAGAGGCAGTGGGTGGCCACATGAAATGGTGTTGCGGGCTGCATCCGGCCCCGGGCCATAGGCTGAGAACCCCTGGTCTAAATTGTTTTGTAGGCTAAGAACCCCTGGTCTAAATTGTTTTGTGGCATGTTGCATTGTGGGTTTATATAGCAGATATTTCAGAAACAGTACAATCATTTCAAATATTATAATACTACCATGTGAAAAGAAAGGATTGCCCAGTCACTGTTTTTATTATACTGTACTTAGTTTTGATAACGTATTGCTATTGCTCTGAAATGTCACTTTCTTGAAAACATTTAAATAGTGGTAATGATGGTACGGCAGTGGCTCAAGTGGCTAAGACACTGACTGGGAGGCAGAAGGTCAGCAGTTTGATTCCTGAGTACTGCAGGATGGAATGAGCTTCGTCTTTGTCCCAGCTCCTGCCAACCTAGTAGTTTGAAGGCAAGACATTGCAAGTAGATAAATAGAGACCACTTCGGTGGGAAGGTATACAGCATTTCATGCGCTCCAGTGTCTAGTTATGCCTGTCACATGACCGCGGAAACGTCTGCAGAAGCAGACAGCACTGGCTCTTCGGCTTTGAAACAGAGATGAGCACTGAACCTTAGAGTCGGATGCGACTAGCTTTCGAGTAAGGGAAACCTTTACCTTTACTAATGATGGTAAGAAACCAAAGACCAAAAGAGATTTACCTCATTGGACTGTAACTGGTTTACTTGTCCAACCTCTATGTTGGAGTAATAATGGCTAGTTAGTAGGATTCCCCAGGCCTTCCTCTTGCTTTGACTACGTATTAATTTATTCCTGTCTAAATTGGTTAGCCTGAGAAAAAAAGAAGGAGGCAGCCTCTGCTTGCCTTGCCCTGTTCATCTGGATTGTTATATGGATTGGGCTCAAAGGGAGAGAAGAAATGAATGGGCCATGATTACAGCAGTGAGAAAAATGGGACTGCTTAGGACAGGCTATAACTAAGGTTCTTCTTCTTTCATGTCCCGATCAAACCCTGGACTGCCAAAATGAAGCCACTTTCTTGGCTTTGTTGTTGGCAAAACTTAAGTCCTCATCAGTACATGTTTCTGGCAGTAATCAGCAGACCACTAAGTGAGCCGGATTCTGTATCTCTCCAATTCACACAGTGTGTTGCTGTCCGCCAGCAGGCCCCACTTCAGCATGTTTTGCTCTTGCTTACCCTCAGAATGTTTGTTCTTGCCATAAAGTTCTTCCTAGATCTGAGCTGGCAGACATGAGGCTCATATCCATTCAGATGATGTCGAGAGTCATTCTCTTGCTAAGTACTCTTGGTGTCCACTGCTACTTCTCTTCTTACCTTAGGTGGAGTGATACCAACAAGAGGGTATATGTCTTAACTGGTGTAGGCTTGAGGCATCCTGTCACTATGCGCATGGCTTCATTAACAGCAATGTCACCTTATAGCTAAGGTGGAGCAACTAGAGGTGCCCATTCATTTGTAATGAATCTCCCACTCCAAGGGTCTTACTGAGGATTGTTTTCAGTAGATGAAGGAGTAGGATCCACACCACAATGCATAATGGATTCCTTCACAGTAGGCTGGGGGGGGGGCACTGGGGAAAGGAGGAAAAAATATTGCCACCCTAGTGAGTATTTGGTAGCACATTGTTAAACAGAGGTAATGGTTTTCTGTGAGGCAGTTAGTTCTTATACCTTACATTCAGGAGCCTCACTTTGCTGTAGGACGAGAATCCTTGAGCAAAGGAACTCTGCTTGAACTGAACCCATTGGGGGTATAGCTTGCTTAAGAGAAAGGGAGATGCTATCCAGAGTACACACATGTCAGCTCCATGGGAATAGCACCAAGAATATCTTTTGAATGAAGTATGCCTCCCTTTAGGGATTACAGCATGACTTGATCAAAGTCCATTGGAAATAGCTTTTGGCAAAACAGATATTTGCTGTGACTCCACACTGGGGAAGGTGAAGAAAGCAATAGTGATTTTTGATGGCATTTGGTGTGTGTGTGTGGGAGTGGGGGTGTTATTGTTTTGTGTGCTTTTGAAAATGGTGGAGTGGGGAAGGCAAATCTGTGAAATAATTGGTTTTTGGCTAGATCAAAGTTTTGGCTACAGAGGACACCCCCCCCCCCCCCGGTCCTTTCCCACAACCTGTTTGTACCCAGCAAATTGGCTCAGCTTGGAGAGAGAGAGAGAGAGAGAGAGAGAGAGAGAGAGAGAGAGAATATTAATGCAATATTAATGCTATGTAATTCTAAACATCTTTTTGGCTAGATGCAACTCAATATGCTGTCATCAGCTGCAGTGTGCTGATATATTCAATAGAGTTAAAATGCTTGGAGCCATTTCTTCCTTTTCTGCTTGGGTTTCTTTCTTTTCTTTCTATTTTTTAAAAAGAAAGTTTAGCCAGTTGTCATGTCTACCTAGGAGAGGCGAACACTTCCCTTGTAATCATTTCTAAGCTCAACTGGCTGCCTGCCCTGCCCAGACACAAGTTACAAATTTGTGTATATTTTATATGGTCTGTTTCCATTATAGTGTAACCACAAATTAGGCACAGGCACCCTTGGTGCATCCAAGATTCTCTCCCACCATCCAACCCTCCTTGCTTCATATGCTAGCATTAAAGATCTCATGGTGTGAGCAGTGGAGAAATGCTAAACACCGTATGAAATAGTGTATGTAGAAGTGCAACCCCAATAGTGTCTTCATTAGAGTGGAAAGGAAGTAGGAGAATAACTGATTTTGATGAGGAAGAGGGTGTGTGAACTTCACCTTGACCACACTTCATTGCTGTCCACTTCAGATCCAAGTCCAAATCCCAAACTCAATCTGATTTCTTCCCCACGCATGTATTTTCTTGTAAACAAGAATTCAAGCACATCCTACACAATTGTGCTCAAAATTTGGAGGTGCTGCTGTTTTAGAAGTGGTTTTGTGCTTACACCTGGTCAGATTTGCTACTCCTTGCTTCTGTACATCCCTTGGATTTGCAGTGGGTGGTGACCGCAAAGTGTTCTGTTGCACAATTCTGCTTTATACACCAGCTGTGATCTGTTCTAAGGCAGCCTGGCAGGGCAATAGTTATTTACAGTTGTGTTGTGCCTTGATTATTGCAATGTGTTGCATATAGGACTATCTTTGAAGAGGGGCTAAAATCTGCTGGCATGACAACAATCTTGCATGTGCTAACACTGGACGTAAGTGGGAGTGGGCTTTTACAACCTAAAGCAGGGGTTCTCAACCTGTGGCCTGGGGGTGGATGTGGCCCACGGTACTATTTCATGTGGCCTCCCACTGCCTCCACCACACCAGGAAGTGCCATGTGGTGAGGAAGGGCAAAATTGCCATCTAGCCCCCAAAGCTGTCTGAAGGAGCATGACCCGACCCCCGTCTTAAAAAGGTTGAGAACTCTTGACCTAAAGTGACCCTTTGCCATTATTATAATTATTTTTTTGCCTCTGGCTGGTCTCTCTTCCCTTCCTATTTTTAAAAAAATTCCATTAATCTCGCTCCCCCCCCATCCTCGGACAGGCATGGAAGGGTCTCTCCCATATGGCAGACACACCACCCTTTTTTCTTTCTGACCATAACTACAGATTGTAACTGAAAGTTAAAATAACTTTCCCGACTTCAAATGCTTCTAGAGTGATTTTTATTGTTCAAAGGACTAGTGGCTGTGAAATGGGGGATAGGTCTGTTTTCTCTGCTGCGTCTGTAGTTTTTACTGTATACTGTACTGCACCAATTCTTAAAAGAATAACCAAAATTTGCTAAGGGAAGAGATTAGGTTTAGAACTGAGACAAATTCCCCCAGTCAGAGAACCAAGCTAATAACCACTTTGACCAAGGCTTAAGGAAGGAAGGAAGGAAAGAAAGGAAGGAAGGAATGTTGATTGATTGATTGATTGATTGATTGATTGATTTGTTCATTACATGTGCTCAGAGGTCTGGACAGCATTGCATTGGGCTCTTTGTGCAGTATGAGAAATTCAGGTGAGCCAATAAAAAGAGGCAAAAATGGTTCTGCTCCTCTCAGCCAGGTGGCCAAAAGAATCTAGGTGCTCATACAAGCTTCTTTCCTTGTAAAAGGAATAAAACAACGCTGACCAGTACAAAGGAAAATCATGAAGCATGCTAATTGGGATCACACCTGTTGATTGGTTAACTAGAGACAAACAAACAAGCAAGACAGTTTTGCTATAAGAGAGCTTTTCCTGTCACATGACTAATTGTGTCTGTGTCCCCTGCATGCTTGGGTTGCATTACATGTCTAGCAAGAGGATCATCAGTTGAGGCAATATGTGGTAGCTAAGCTGCTAATGGTACATGGTATTGAGACCATACTATCCTGATGCTTAATGATCTGCTGTAATTTCTTCTGTGTTTATCCAGTTTTATCCTTTGGGTTTAAAATGAATCCCCAGTTACAAATGCCCAGCTGGGCAGCACTAGTTAAACATTGATACGGAATACCATTGCTGCTTACCTGAGTACAGTATGTGTGTGTAGAACATTGGCTACTGAACCGAGGGTGTGACTGCACCGACTCTTTTCATGTGGTCTAAATAGGGTTATTTGAGGCGAAGGGAAAGAGCAGTATGCCATTTGGTGCAATCCTCACACCTAATGGCATTTTGACCTCAAGCCACCCTATTTCCGATAATGGGAAGTGGCTTAATAAACAAGCATATTGAACTCAAATTAATTTTTTTGAATCTGCTAGACCAGAGTTCCTCAAACTTGGCTCTCCAGATGTCAGCAGGTGTACTGACTTGGGCTTCTGGGAATTGAAGTTCAAGAACATCTGGAGAGCCAAGTTTGAGGAACTCTGTGCTAGACAATTACTGATGCGTTGAATCACTAAGATTAAATTACAATAAAACCTCACACAAAGAACACCTCACTTAGAGACTAACTTGCTTAAAGAGCAGATTTTTCTCTGAATGGTTGCCTCGCTTAACAACTAAAACCAACCAAAAACTCCCTTAACAACTAAATTGGGGGTCACAACCCCCCCACCAGAAGTCACAATTGGTCACTTACAATGGTGTTCCACTTAAAGAACAAACTCGCTTAAAGAGCAATCCCGTGGAACGCATTATGTTCTTTAAGCGAGGTACCACTGTATATAAAAACTGCCTGCAGCCATGATTTTGATCAGAACTTCGCACAAAAGCAAAGATGTTTTAAAAAAATGTGATTCATTGCATCAGCAATGTTCTAACAGACTCATTTTTTAAAACAAATTTGATTCCATTCCCCTTTGCAGAGGAGCAGGAAAAGTGTTCAATTTGCCAGTGTCTTAAAGTGACTTGCTTGTTAAGCCACTTCATGAAACCAGAAAGTAACCCTGGAAGGAGCCTTTGTCAACTGCAATGCTCAATTTGGTCCATTCCCAGTGATCACCCACACTGGGAATGGACTAAATTAAACTAATCTAGAGTGCAGTTGTCCACAGCAAAAAATTAGAACCCTCTGACACTGTATTCACTGTGGGTTGGCGAAAAGCAGACGTAGAACTTCATGTTCCAGTGTCCTTTGCGCCTCTACAAGGACAGCTAAGAGAGTGGAACAGCATGAGCAACGAGAATGAGGAAACAACCGTTTTTAAAAAAATCCTGTCTGCGCCGCACCACACAAAATATACTTGAAGCCCTCTCCTGGGAAAGAGGGTGTTAAAGGGAAGTCAATGAGCCAATTGGCTTCAAGTATATTTGCATACAGCATAAACAGGATACTTCCGTGGTTTTCTCTTAAACACAGAGTTTTTAAAAAAATGAAATTGAGGCAGAAAAGGCGAAGACAGTAAACATTTAACTGATTAAAATGTAAAAAACAGTTCCATGAAAAATACCATAATATGAAATGCAGTCGAATTAAGAGGGGGAAACTTGAAATGGACTTAATACAATAAACCTGGCTTGCTGACTGCTTTTTTCCCCTGTGAGAGGAAGCAGTCCTTCCTTTGGGGGTGGGCGAATTCAGGGATGGGCGAATTCAGCTCTGGAAACCATCATATCTGCTACTGTGGACAAGAAAAACTCAGAAGAAACGGAGTGGCCATAAAATGGTGCGTTAACCATTGGAATGTGACAAAGGATGTTGCACCAGGCCCCACTAGCCCGTAATGGGCCTCCGTTCACTCGCCCGAACCCGGTTCGCAGGTAACTGCCGGGTTGAAAATTTCAGCCGGGGGGCAGGAGCCCCCAGGACGCAAACAGAAAAAGGGAACTTCAAATCCCAACGTTCCGGGCGCTGCGCCACACCAGAGCCAATTAGGCAGAGCGGCGCGGGCAAAAGGAACGTTCGCAAACGCGGCGCAGCCAATCAAAAAGGAGCTGCATAAAAATATTCACTGTGGGTTGGAGAAAAGCAGACGTAGAACTTCATGTTCCAGCGTCCTTTGCGCCTCTACAAGGACAGCTAAGAGAGTGGAACAGCACGAGCAACGAGAATGAGGAAACAACCGTTTTAAAAAAAATCCTGTCTGCGCCGCACCACACAAAACCGTACACTCAATGAAAGCGCGAGACAGAAAAAAGGCGATGACACACAGCAACTGACGAAATACATGTACTCCGAACACGTAACACCATGGAATTTAACAAAATAAACAAATCACCACATAAATAATAACACAAAAAAGAAACTACAAATCCCAGCCTCCAAAGCGAATAAAAAACAACAGCCAATCACGGCGCCCGGGGGGGGGGAGCGACACACACATCACACGTTGGCCGAGCCGTGAAAAACGAAACCCCATAAAAGGAGCGACAACACAAACCCCTCACAGTTTGGTACAGACAAATACGCAACACTTACGGAGCACAATCTATGTTCTATTGAAGAAAATAAACTAGAACCAATAAACAACTTTGAAAGGGAAACAAATTAGAAGTAATACACAGAAAACCAAATTAGATCTCACCATTATTAACAAACAAAATAAATATACAACCAAAATAGCCAAAACAGCGCATGAGGAAAAAACGGAAAACACTACGTAAACTATTCCAGCACAGCAGCTAAGAAAAGAAAGATAACGTAAAATACGAATAATAGGAAACACCGACGAAAATTACTACAAGTGACCCCAAAAATAAGACGAAAACGCCATGCACAAAGACACAAACCCAATGCTGAAAAACTCGCGCAAGCACAAAACTTTCACATACATAATTATCCATAGAAGCACAGAATGATTGCTCAAAAAAAGAAAAAAATTGCTTAAGAATATTCAAGCTTACCGAATGACGAACACAGAAACCATCAGGAGCCTTCTCCGATAGCCTGAAAGAGCGAAAAAGAAGTAGGAATCCCGGAGATGCAGAAAGATCCGAAAGCAAAAGACAGGCTTCGAAACCAAACTACTCCACAAAGAGCGGACACTAACGAAAAAGCCTAAACTTCACAAATCACACGAGAAAGAAAGGAAGAAAAGCAGACCAAATAAGGAAAGAGAAAGAGCCAGAAGCATTGAGGAGAGCGTGGCAAAGAAATGGAGGGAACGAAACCCAAAATTAGGGAGCCCAAGAAATCCCAAAAACCATTACGAAGAGAAAAATAAAATTAGAAAATGGAAAAAATAAACAGAACACCAACCAGAAGAGGAAAGAAACTAATAGAACAGACACAAGAGAGACAGCACCCCAAAATGATTCAAAAATATATAATGGAGCACACAGAGCAAGGTACCAAATTAGAGCAGAAACAGATACTAACCAACTATGGGTTATTTCTCCAAAAACCCAAACAATACAAAAAAGAAATCTTGCCCTGGAAAATAAGCACAAATGAGACAAATACCATAATTGGAACACCCCCCAAAATAAATGAGAATGAGAAAAAACAAGATCAGAAACAGAACAAGGAAATGCAAGAAATAATTGACAAAATTAAAAAGAAAACTAATACACCAATGGACCACAGTTGCACAAGAATAAAAATAAGTGACCAGGACAACGAAATTACAAAGGAGAAAATGAAAGATGACAAACAAAGACCCAACATAAACATGGAAAACGAACCTGTGGTAAGAAGAAAAGTGACACAAACCAAACCCATAGGTGACAAACAGAAATCCATAGATGTCAAACAGAAAAATACAAATACCCAAAATGAACACTTACAACAAATAATAGAAAAAATAAACAACAAACAAATCCCAGACAATGGAAAAATGACAAACAAAAAACAAATATATCAGGAAAAAGAAGAAAACAAAAACAAACAAACAGAAGACAACATACCAACAAAAGAAATCACAAACATGAACTTGGAAGATAATCCTGTGGTGAGAAGAAAGGTAACACAAACAAAAACAAGAGGTGACAAAGAGACAAATACAAACAACTCAAATGAACAATTACAACAAATAATTGATAAAATAAACAACAAACAAATTCAAGAACATGGAGAAATAAATTACAGGACACCCATAAAACAAGAGGAAGAATACAAGAAAAACAAAGATACAGAAGACAACATACCAAACAGGCCAAATTCAATCATTCCAATGCAATTCATCATCCAAAGGCATATACTTATGATGCTAAACCCATCAATGCAACTCAACCTGCCATTGGCTCTCCTCATGTTAAATCATCTAATCACACAACACAACAACGAAAGTCTTCCAATAACAGGTAAAGAAAACAAACCAAAGAAAACAATAATCAATTAAGGTAACACAAAAATTCAAAATATTATTTCTATTTTACAGATTCAACAAATTCCACAATGGAGAATGAAAGTAACAACAACCCAGAGCAAAACAACCAAAAACAATATTAAAGGTAAGAAACAATTATCAATTAACATACAACATAATAAATCATAAATAACAACACAAAAAGGCATATGAAACAAATAACTAAAATATATTTATAATTTTTTCTCCATAGAAGAAAACCAAAACAAGAAAACAAAACAAAAAGTAAGTACCTTTCAAATATAAGACAGAAATATATAAATATGTATATCTATAGCTATATTTTTTTAACAGATCAAAGAACTACAATCAACAAAAGACACCACAACAACAACTATAGAAAAAAAATACACTTTACATTGCAAAAAGTGAACCCAAAAATTGACAAAGAAAAAGAAAAGAAAAGTTGGATCTAGCAATTTAAAAATTAAACTAACAGAAAATGTGGACTAACATTCCTTAAAACAAAACTGTAAAACAAATGTAAAAAATTAAAACAAAGTTTATGAAAAAATTAAACGATCAGAAAATGTGGACTAACATTACATAACACCAAACTGTAAAACAAATGTAAAAATTTAAAACAAAGTTTAAGAAAAAATGTTAAGAAATATAAAAGTTAAACAAGTTGTACTTACCAAATTTTTTTAAAAAAACAAACATGTTTATAAAAGTTAGTTGCAGACAAAAACCCTGTTCATTTGTGTTAACAAAAAAAGAAACATCTTCTTTGAGAATAAAAAAACAAAACAAAATGTTCAGTGTGTAATTCATTTTTTTAGTAAATTATAGAGTAAAAATAAAAACCCTCACGAAAACTAACACAAATTTAAAAAAGCCCGGCATCGCCGGGCAAAATCTGCTAGTTGTAAATAAAAGAGTGAGAAAAGCATTAATGGGATACAATCTCAGAAATGATAGAAATATGTCAGTCAGACTACAAGGCAAACCATTTAATATCACTGTAATCCAAATATATACACCAACCACTAGTGGACCTACAACATCTTATGAGGACCTACAACATCTTATAGAACAGACACCAAGAAACGACATCCACATTATCTTAGAAGACTGGAATGCAAAAGTAGGAAATCAAAAAGTGGACGGAATAACAGGCAAGTTTGGTCAGGGAACACAAAACGAAGCAGGGCAAAGAATAATAGAGTTCTGCCAAAATAACACACTAGTCATAGCAAACACCCTTTTCCAGCAACACAGGAGGAGACTCTACACATGGACATCACCAGATGGCCAACATTGAAACCAAATTGACTACATACTCTGCAGCCAAAGATGGAGAACCTCTATACAGGCAGCAAAAACAAGACCTGGAGCGGACTGTGGCTCAGATCACAATCTACTGATCGCAAAATTCAGGCTCAGACTGAAGAAAATAGGGAAAACTAATAGGCCAAATAGATATGATCTAGACAACATACCCAAGGAATACACGGTGGAGGTAAGGAACAGATTCAATGGTCTGGACCAGTTAGACAGAGTACCAGAAGAATTCTGGACAGAGATGAGAGACATTATGCAGGAGGCAGCAAGGAAAACTATACCAAAAGAAAAGAAGCGCAAAAAAGCAAAGTGGTTGTCAGAGGAGGCTCTTAAAATAGCAGAGGAAAGAAAGAATGCAAAAGGCAAAGGAGAAAGGAAAAAATACAATCACTTAAATAAAGAATTTCAAAGAAAAGCAAGGAGAGAAAAGGAAACCTACCTAAATGAACAGTGCAAAGAAATAGAGGAAAACAACACAAGAGGCAGGACTAGAGCTCTCTTTAAAAAATTGGGGAAGTCAAGGGAACGTTCAAAGCAAAAATGACCACGATAAAAGACAAAGATGGCAAAGAGTTAGCAGATGCAGAAGAGATAAAGAAAAGATGGAAAGAGTACACAGAGGAACTTTACAAAAAAGACTTAAACACCCTGGATAATAAGAATGAGGGGGAAACTGAACTTGAACCAGACATCCTAGAGAGTGAAGTCAGAAAGGCCCTAAAAAGCACGGCAAATAACAAAGCCAGTGGAGATGATGGTATCCCAGTTGAATTCTTCAAAGCGCTAAAAGATGATGGAATTGAGCTACTACATGCTATATGCAAGCAGATTTGGAAAACGAAACAGTGGCCACAGGATTGGAAAAGATCAGTATACGTCCCAATTCCAAAAAAGGGCAATGCCAAAGAATGTTCAAATTATCGAACAATTGCACTCATCCCACAAGCTAGCAAAGTGATGCTCAAGATAATACAGGATAGACTGCAGCAGCATGTAGAAAGAAAACTACCAGAGGTGCAGGCTGGGTTCAGCAGAGGCAGGGGGACCAGAGACCACATTGCCAACATACGTTGGATCATGGAGAAAAGAAAGGAATACCAGAAACAAGCTTACTTCTACTTCATTGACTACACCAAGGCCTTTGATTGTGTGGACCACAACAAAATGTGGCAAGTAATTAAAGAGATGGGAATACCAGAACACCTCATATGTCTCATGAGAAATCTGTACATGAGTCAAGAAGCAACAGTTAGGCCAGAGTATGGAATGACGGAGTGGTTTGGAATAGGAAAAGGAGTAAGACAAGGCTGCATTCTGTCACCCTGCTTATTCAACTTATACACAGAGCACATAATGCGCAATGCAGGGATGGAGGAATCACAATATGGGATCAAAATTGCTGGGAGAAACATCAACAATTTGAGATATGCAGATGATACCACCCTAATGGCAGAAAGTGAGGAAGACCTAAAGAACCTCCTGATTAGGTTGAAAGAAGAGAGTGCAAAAGTTGGCCTGAGACTCAATATCAAGAAAACCAAGATAATGGCAACAGGCCATATCAGTCCCTGGAAAATAGATGGGGTAGAAGTAGAAGCAGTAACAGATTTTACTTTCTTAGGATCCAAGATCTCTGCATATGGAGATTGCAGCCATGAAAAAAAAAGGCGACTGATTCTTGGGAGACAAGCTATGAAAAACCTGGGGAACATAGTGAAAAGTAGAGACATCACACTGCAAACAAAGGTTCGCATAGTCAAAGCAATGGTATTTCCGGTGGTAATGTATGGTTGTGAGAAAGGCTGAACGAAGAAAAATAGATGCCTTTGAGATGTGCTGCTGGAGGAGAGTTTTGAGAGTCCCTTGGATAGCAAGGAGAACAAATAGGTCAATATTAGAAGAGATTAGCTCCGAGTGCTCATTAGAAGGTCAAATAGTAAAGATGAAGTTGAAGTATTTTGGACATCAAATGAGAAGAGAGGATTCGCTTGAGAAGGCCTTGATGCTGGGGAAGGTGGAGGGCAAAAGAAGAAGGGGTCGGCCAAAGATGAGATGGCTAGATGGTATTGTAGATACAATGGGCACGGGGCTGTGCAGACTAAGGAGGATGGTGGAGGACAGGGGTGCCTGGAGAGCGATGGTCCATGGGGTTGCAAAGAGTCGGAATCGACTGTGCGACTGAACAACAACATAACTAATTTTTATTGTGATTTTGTGTTCAGGATGTGAAGGAGAGGACTGTGTCAGATTTTCTCCTTCAGATGTTAAAATAACCTGACTGGCTAGGGTACAATGAATCCTTGAATTTGGACATGACATACACGGCTTGCTGTCCTGCCCTGAGCAGCAAAACATCTAAGGCCAATTCTGATTTCTGAGTTTTCATAGTTGTGTTTTGCACACATACTGCTTTCTGCTGACTTCCATCAAAGTAAGACGATATTGTGTTGAGTCCAAAGAACATTAGGTAATAATGGGAGAATAAGTTGCACATGATAGAACCGTTAGCCCAGAAAGACACATTGAATAATCAAAATAACGTGTGAGGAAACCATCTGGCAGCCTCTATCCTTAGAAACAGTTCTGAAGTCTGAAAAGAGGAAATTTTTGTTTTCACCTGAATGCCATCCCTTTATATTTTGTCCTTAGGATCACCCAATTACACCCATTCACATCCAGATCATGCATAGCAAGATTATTCTAATCTTCTGTAAAGCAAGAAAAATGTACACTGTTTAAAAGTAAATGCCAGAAGGGCACAGGTTTGTATTCTTTGGCCTTGTGTGTATCTGGATGAAATCATTATTCTCAGTGGGGCTGCCAATATCTAATTTCAAAAGCCTGAGGTTTGCATGAGGTTTTTCTTCCTTCCATTGAGCAAGTCTTTTTGCATCAGGAAACTGTAACCCACAGCCAAACGACTCTCAGTTGTGGCGGCTTAGAGAACAGGTTGTCTCATCCGCAAAGAAGGGTTCATGTGGTCTTAAACAGGCTCTCTGAGGTTACAATGGCCTAGTTGTTAAGGTCTGGACATAGCATGGCTAGGTCAATGATGGTGAACCTTGGCACTTGAGCTGTTCTTGCACTTCAATTCCCAGAAGTCCTGATCAGCAGGTGTGCTTTCTTGGGCTTCTGGTAATTGAAGTCCAAGAACACCTGGAGTGCTAACGTTCGCCATCACGAGGCTAGGTAGTCATCAGTACACCTGTCCCTTGGTTTGATTTTGCTCCTTTTCTGAATACTAGCCTGTAGATTGACTTACCATGACTTTTAGCATTCAACAAGAGGTGGAGCAGTGACTGTCTCCCTCTCCCAAGTCAAAAAGCATAATAATAGTCAGGTTATTTGGGCGCATGATGCAGACATTTGTGCTTCGTGGCAATAAACATGCATTCCTAAGGTTATCCTGGTTATCCTGCTATGGTTATTCTGCAATGGCCAGGTTATCCTGCTATGGTAACAGAGTAACAGCGTTTCCCAAACTATGTTTCATGGAACACTGGTGGACTTCAATTCCCAGAAGCCTAAATCAGTACATTGGCAGATCAGTGCTCTGGGGAACTGACTTAGGCTTCTGGGAATTGAAGTCCAAAACAAAAAGTTAGGAAATGCTGAAGTAGACCATACTGCCAGTGACTCAATGATGATTGTCAGGAAGCGGTTAACTAACCTGACAACTCTATGGACTAATGGCCTTGGGTGGGAAAGTCCACAGGGAAGGATGGTGTTCCCCAAATGGATTAAATCTCACTTGAATCCACCTTCATCAATACTGGTGCAGTGGCTGATGGGTCATTCTTGGAGTTGTAGTTCAAAACAGCTTCCTTTTCAAAAGCTTTGCAAATAGGTGGTGCTGATTGCTCCCAAACAAGCTCTCTAGGGAGACGGGCAGCAGGCTAGGGATAATCTCTCCTCCCCCCCCCCTCCACACCTGCATGTTCAGCTGTTCAGTTATTCTCTGTCCTTTTGTTTCCTTCATGCAGACACCTAAATTCCATCATCCCTGGCTGAGAGTTTGCAAAGAAAGACATATTCTCTTGCCAAAATGTCTCTCTCCATTTTTGGGAGGATTATCCAAGTATTTCTTACTCATTACAATTTCCCTAACAAAGGAGATATTTGGCAACTTTGCCAGGGCTGTTTCAGCAGTTGCCAGCAGTACTCCAGGGGATCCAACAATTTTCCTTTGTCCAAACCTCAAATTCTATGATATGTTTTCAAATGCACAACAATACTCTTGTCTTTGTCTTGTGCATAACATTCTGGACTCATGAAGTTGGTGATTTATAATTTCATGGTTATTGAAGCTAAACACTGAGCTAGAAGTAGATTGATGTTTGTATTTGTGTGCATGAATTTATATATGTTGTGGGGTAAGTTATAGCCTTGGCATCATTGCATTTTAGAAACTATATTGAAAAGAATTTTAAAAAATGTTTCAGTAAAGACTTATTTTCCTGATTAACCACTTATTTTCCTGATTAACCACTTACATGCTCCTAGATTCATTTATAAAAGGAAAATGTGTTTCTAGTCAACCCTTACAGAAGCAACTTGTCATTTCAACCAATCAACCAATCAACCAATCAAACAAACACACTGAAAACAAAAGATCCAGTTCCCTGTGTTTGTTAAATGGGAGAAATATCAGATCCAGTCGCAGTTTTCCCCCAACTCATCTTAAAGACACGAAGCCTGGTATATCTTTCCATGAATATTTGGGACTCTTATTGATAATTTTCCTGCACCACCCACAATAAGTTGGTACATGCCTGAAGAAGTGATCTTAAATCATGAAAGCTCACATAATGTTTGATTTTTTAAAAAGTGATCCAATAAAAATATCTCCTTTTTCCTGCATTCGAACTATCTGATAGGTTCTTGATGTCCAAAAAAGTATCTATCCAAAACTTTCACTGAGTAGATCTGGCAACACTTCTACTTTGTGTGGGTTTTTGGCATTGTCCCCAACATTTCCTTGGGGAGAGAGACTGTGCCCCTTACAAGCTTTTTTCCAGGTTGATACAATGAAAGTGGAGCATTGGGTGAGATACAGAGACCAGCACAATTAATGTTCTGCACTAGCAGTCTGAAGCGATTCATATGTGTCACTAGCTTGGTACCCGGCTTCGTCCGGGCCTGCCCTGCCTTCCTCAGTTCCAGGTCTCCATCCTAGTTACCTTTTCTGTCCCCTCCGACAACCACTTTTTGGCACTGTGCTCCCGGGCATGGCATGGGTCTTCCCCCGCTGCTCCCACTGGACAGGTGTCCTCCATGTCCCCTGGTAGCTGCAGACTTGCCGGCCTGGCCCTTCTGCAGTGCGGCCCCATTGAGGGCTTTTCTTCTACCACCCATTCACCCTGGGGCCTGCTCTGCCATTTCACCCGCTGCCTCCTGTAGCGGCGGTTAGCCTGAGGCGTGCGCGCTTGCACGTGCCACTCCATCATTCCATTCCAGGATGCAAGGCACCCTGGCAGTTGTAGTCTCTGCTCTGTTTCCCAATTTATGGGGCCCACGGCCCCCCACAGGATGTGTGACTCCGACGGTGACCAACTGGAATAGCCAAGGTCAGTGTGTGCTGACTTGCAAGGGGATCAGTGCAGGGGTGTGGTTGCCTATTCGGGACATACACAAACACACCTCTCTTATATATAGATATACTAGCAGATTTTGCCCGGTGGTGCCAGGCTGTTTTAAATTGTTTTGGAAGGTTTTTTTAAAATGTGTATTGTTATATAAAAAGACATTAAATTGTGTTGGATAGTAAAGGTTTTTTTTTTCTTGAACAAATGGTGCCGGGCTGTTTCAAATGGTGTTGAAAGGTTTTGTGATTTTTAAAATGTTTATTTATACGCACGGACTGTTATAAACTGTGATCTGCTTTTTTTTGGATTAACAAAAGGAGGAAAGGATGATATATTTTTTTACATTTTTTTAAAACCAAATAATGTTTTACTATGTGATTTTTTAAAAAAATAGTTGTACCTTGGATAATAATTTTAAAAATGTGTAAGTATGTGTTTTTTTTAAATTCAATGTTTTTAAACTGTGTTTAGATTTTTTTGAGTGAAAACTGTACATAAGATTTAAGAAATGTTTTAGAAATTTTAGATTTTTGTGTGAATATTTTTGACTATTTTTTCTCCTGTGGCCTCTGGGTGCTGCTGCTGAGGTTTCCTTTTACTTTGACTGTTTTTCTCTACTGGCCTCTGGGTGTTGCTTCTTCCAGTAAGTAGTCTCTTTCTTTCCTATTTCAGTTCCGGATGTCGTGGAGGAAGGTCGTTTGGGTGAGTTCTCTGGTTTAATTTCTTTTGGGGGGTTGTAGTGTTATTTTTTTTTGGGGGGGGGTTCTGTGTGTTTCTTCTTGGTGTTATTTTTGGGTTTGGATGTTTTTGGATGTTTTTGTTTGTGATTTTTGTGGATTTTGGGGGTAAGTAAAGTCAGCGGGCATAGCGCCGTCCGCTGGCTTTGCTTACCTGAGAATGGGTTCACTTTCAAGGGGGGGGGGCAAGGCACCATTGCCTTTGCCCCCACTTGAAAGTGAAAAACTTTTGGGGTAAGTAAAGTCAGCGGGTGGAGCGCCGTCTGCTGGCTTTGCTTATCTGGGAATGGGTTCACTTTCAAGGGTTGGCGAAGGCAATGATGCCTTCGCCCTCCCTTGAAAGTGAAACACTTACTCAGAAAGTAAAGTCACCGGGCAGAGCGCCGTCTGGTTCCTTTGCTTTCTGGAGGAATTGTTTTGCTTTCGGGGGGGGGCGAAGGCATCAATACCTTCCCCCCCTTGAACTCCCTCTGTTGTTGTGGTTTTTTTCCACCCCGGATCAACTTTTGTTGAGGCCGGTGGTGGTCTTGTTATGTCTTCGGTGGGGTAGCGTGGAGGAGAGGGAGTCCCTCTCCTCCCCGTTGCTCCATGCAAGAAGGCTGACGGATGTTTGCGTGGCTTTGAGGTGTTGCGTCCGCCTGTGGCAGACTTGCACTCCCAGTGTGTTTTTTATTTTTATTTTTTTGCGTGCCAGCTTCCTCAGCATTCTGCGCGCTCATGGCATGCAGGACGCTGGGACTTGTAGTTTTGGGTTTGTTTTTACCATTTGTGCAGCAGTTTTTTTCTGCGGCTTCATTTTGATTGGCTGCGGTGCATTTCCGAACGTTCCTTTTGCTCGCGCCTCTCAGCCTGATTGGCTGTGGCACGGAGCAGCCCAAGGAACATTGGGTAATGGAGTCCTTTCTTTTTGTTTGCGATAGGGGGGCTCCTGCCCCACTGGCGCAAAATTCAACCCGACAGTTACCTGCGAACCCTGGTCGGACGAGTGCACGGAGGCTCGGTCGGGGCTAGTGGGGCCTGGTGCAACATCCTTTGTCACATTCCAACGGTTAATGCACAGATTTATAGGTATAGATAAGTAAGACAAATTTCACAGCATTCAGATAATTGTGTTTGTTTCTGTTTCTTCCAATGCTGCTTGCATTTTCTGCTTCCTTTTCCTAATCTCAATTCTGCCACTGGACAAGCAAAGCCAAAACTGAAATGTGGAAAAGGACCCCCAAACAACTTTTCTTCAATCCCTTCCTTTTACATTGATTGAGGAAAGCGCCACAGGGCACATCTCTTCCCCCCTATTTGGCAGTCAGCAGGGAGGATGCCTGCTCTGCCATGAGCAAAAGGAGCCAAAAAAGAAGGAAAGGGGGGAAGTTAATAGGTTCAGTTGCATTTGTTTGTGTCTTCTTTCCTCCTCCTGCAAATCATAAACACAAGTGGCAAAAGCACTGCAGGTCCTTTCAGAGAATCATAGATGAATGGAGTGGGAAGGGGCCTAAGAGGCCATCGAGTCCAACCCCCTGTTCAATGCAGGAATCCAAATCAAAGCAGACCAGACAGGTGGCTGTCTAGCTTTTGCTCTTGAATGCTTCCAGTGTGGGAAAGCTCAGTCCACTTATTGCAATGCTAGATAACGCCCTAGGTGACTGAGATGGCCATAGCACCAATGGCTGGCAGTTCTGAGTAGCAAATGCTGTACCTTCTATGATCATTTTTACATGCTACAATTACACAATGGCTATTTTCCCACATTCACTAATTGGAATAGACTATACAGTGCAAACCTGATCTTGGAGCCTCTTTTAACGTCAGTCTTCATTTAGGACCAAGCCAATATTTAAATTACAGTTACTCTAGATCTGAAATTGGTTAAGAACTGCAAATTGAGACGTTGGGAAGCAGCTCTGTTTTCATTCTTAACCAGTTTCTGCCCAGCAGATGTAGACCTTCCTTTTGACCTTCTACTAATAGGATGATATTAGCCTTGGTGCTTAAAACATTTCATGTTTTTGCTTTTGTCTGATGGGATAGAAGACATCCAATGAACATCTTTTCAACTAGAGAAGATTTCTTTACAATGGAACCTCTGGCTCTCCCTCAAAGTAGCGCCTATAAGCAATGTTTCAGTGAGGATTTCTTACAGGCTTGCAGATATGTCTCTCCAAGCAAAACACAGTAGTTTGGTGAGCGATATTCTGACCAGCTGTTTTTCCTGCAATTATTTTTGAATGTTTTCCTGCCATGTGTGGAACTAAGCAACACATTTGTGTCTGGGTTTTTTTTATGCACAGTAGTGTTTGAGGTAATGCACCCCATTTCCCACCTCACTCTTAGGACCAAAGTAACTCTGTCAATCCAAGTACATCTGTTTAGTTTTAGTTGTGTTTGTCTGCCAGTTGGTCGCAGAGAAAACTATTATTTGCCAGTCTGTGGGAAATGAGTCATGAAAGAAGCTCAAATGATGGGGACTTTTCCAATGTGAGTTTGAAACAATGTTTGCTATGTTTTGGAAGAGTTATTTTTATGAAAATTTTGGCCTAGAATAGGATCTCTTGATTGTGCCCCCCTTTCCCCCCATGGTAGGTTTCAAGCCTTTATGACTTGATTTATATCTGTAAATACATCCCCTTATTTATAACAATGTAATGTGTGTCTGGAGTCACCATGGCCCCAGCTGCTCCATCACAAAGAAAGAGACGTTACCTAAGATGTTCATGAATCAGAACTAAAGCAGATGCTGTTTTCCAGGCAAGCCCATTGAGCTCTTCAGGAAAGGTGTCTAAAAGGCAGGGAAGGACCATTGATGACAAGTTGGCACAGTGTAGGTAAGTTACTTCTTGGAGTATGAACTCCAGAATCACCTAGCCAGTGTGACCACATGTTTGCTAGAAAAATCTGAAAAATTTGTAGTGCAAAATATAATTCTTAATAGTTTTTAATCATGTATTTGGCATAGATGCATGATTACTTGATCATGTATTCGGCATAGATGGAGGACTGCAGTGGCTCAAGTGGCTAAGACGCTGACTGGGAGGCGGAAGATCAGCCGTTCAATTCCTGAGTACTGCAGGACAGAACGAGCTCCCATCTTTGTCCCAGCTCCTGCCAACCTAGCAGTTCGAAAGCAAGAAATTGCAAGTAGATAAATAGGGATCACTTCAGTGGGAAGATAAACAGTGTTCCGTGCACTCTGGTGTCTAGTCATGCCTGCCACATGACCACGGAAAAGCCCTGGCTCTTCGGCTTTGAAACAGAGATGAGCACTGAACCCTAGAACTGGATATGACTGGCTTTCAAGCAAGGGAAACCTTTGCCTTTACCTTGGCATAGATGTAAGTTGTGAACTGCCCAGAGAGTGCACTAAGAGTTATGAGGCAGTATAGAAGTGTGATTGCATTGCATCGCATTATGCAAAACACAAACATATATTTCTCATTATGAACAGATCTATGTCAAAGGCATGGTTAAAAACCTCACAAGGATATCGGGAAAATAGCATGCACTCCGGTGTCTAGTCATGCCTGCCACATGACCACGGAAACGTCTGCAGAAGCAGACAGCGCTGGCTCTTCGGCTTAGAAACAGAGATGAGCACTGCACCCTAGAGTCGGATACGACTGGCTTTCGAGCAAGGGAAACCTTTACCTTTACCTTTTGAATTCTCCATTCATAGCATGAAAGTCTTTGTGACACAGAGCAGGAAACAGCTGGATTCTGACTGGAGCTGTTTGTTGTAATTTAAAAGAGGCACCCAAGCCACACAGGAAAGTGGAAACTCCAGAAAGGTGGAGTGGTATACTTCTTGGTTCAACTCTGTAGAGGTCCATGGAGCTTCACTTTTGCTGGATATGAAAAAAGAAATAGGAACTATTAGGAGCTATCCAATATAAAGGGTCCAAGCCAAGCAGAAATAGATCACAATAAGGGAAACCTTATTGCTCAGCCAAGTGAGGTACATTCCTAACTGGGAGTATTCAGGTTTGTTTCGGGGTGAGGCAGCATAGTTATAATGTGTGTCCTGTTTTGAGGGGGACTTTGATATGTTTCTATGCTCTAACTCAGTGTTTTTCAACCTTAGGCTTTTGGACTTCAATTCCCAGAAGCCTAAGTCAACTCCCCAAAGCACTGATCAGCTAATGTACTGACTTAGGCTTCTGGGAATTGAAGTCCCCCTGTGTGGTGTGGGCTCCATGTTGGGAAACACTGCTCTAACTCCTTTGCTTACCTCTGTCTGACAGCTCAGCCCTGACAGAACCTCATCTTCTTGCACAACTCCATCTCCGGTAGCTGACCATGGGAACTGCACATTCATACTGTACAAGCTGTCTTTTTATTTTGTGAAAGATTAGAGTTAATAGGGGCTGTAGGATTGGGGCCGTGAGGAGGCCCTTAGGATCCCGGAGGAGACTGGTCAAAGGAACGACACGAGGCAAGATGGAGCGAAGACCAGTGATTTATTGAGGGAAAATCATCAGTATATATTATGCAGAAGGCTGCGCATGGTAGGATGGTTATCTGACAGAAAATCACATCACCTATTTACTCAGGTTAATTGGGAATCTCTTTTGGGGAAGTTAATTAGTGCGGGCAAACACTGACTGGGAAAGCACCATTGTTCAAGGCTTAGACTAAGGCAATCATGACTCCTGTTTGCTTCTGGGATAAGACTGAGACTCGGAGATGAGGGATTACTCTAATAGGTAACATATTTGCTCTCTCAGCAGGTCCGCTGGTCAGGTCAAGGAATTGGGTGAATCAAACCCTATCATTTATCCACCCCCCTTAATTTCTCTCTACTGGCAAGGGCCAGGGGCCAGGAGCATGCTCGTTAGGTTTAACCTCTGCCAGAGGCCATGCGTGCCAACTGGGCATGCGGAATCCACATCTCCCCTTTCTGTTTTATTTAAGGACCTGACCGACGACTCTGCACAAGAGGGGTACCAGCTGATGAGCGGGAATGACGCTTCGGGGTTCCCTCCATGGGGGACATCTCGATAGGAGTGAGGGAATACATTGCACGAAACACCACACTGTTGTGCCCAGTATTACCACCCCCACAATCACTTCGTCTGAAGCCGTCCCCATGGGAACCACGACCACAAGGAGTTAATAGGATTATCTACTGTGTGGACCTGTGTGGAAAAAGAAGACTTTCTTTTCTTCACAGAGTCATGAAACTCTCCTATCAAATGTGGAATAATAGAGCAAGTTTGCATCATGTATGAGAGAGAAATCAAGAGAGACATTAAGGCATCAGATGTTGGTTTCTCAAGTAGTGAGGAATTAAAAAAACCTTATCCTCAATTTCTAACAGCAGCATATTGTATTTATACATACTGTATATGGTACTGTGAATTGCTATGATGATGACAATTTCAAGGTGCAGTATGCTTTAAAATCTCTTCATATGATTTGGTTTGTCTGAACAAGACTGTTTCCTTGTAGAAGTTTACATAAACATACAGACTCATAGTATACACTTATGGGGATGGACACTTTAAGCTTTTTTTTAAAAGAACCCAATATTTATTTGATTTAATTTTTTCAGGAAGGTCTGGGCTTCCATTAAACTTCCCATTGCCATCTTCTTTAAATTCAACTTTGGCTTAATGAAAAATCCAAATCCATGTGGGCAAAAATGTTATCTAAACCAGTTATCTAATGAAATTTATTAGACTCCAGAGTGACAGTTAAAATGTATTTATTAAACAGTTAAGAGACACTGTTTTTTGTTTTTGTTTAAATGTGATGTTGTTTTCAAAAGATAATGGTTTGTATTCTATTGTTGTTTTTAGCATAGTGGTACCCCAATAAGCACTTCACCACCACCACCACCACCACCACCATCACTTTTATTTGTATACCGCATTTTCTCAGCCCGAAGGCGACTCACAGCGGTTCACAACAGAGCAAAAAGCGATACAATGAATGTCAGCACAGAAAATAAATGAATACATATCAATACAGAGATCAATAAACAGCATAATCCATACAATATCAAAAAATACAAACAATAAATACCATAAAGAACAATACAATTCAGGAAACAATTCAGGAAACTTAGCAACATCTCGTGAGGTGTTCAGCATGTGGCCAGCTGTTTAGAGTTATGCACTTGCTTGCATGATTAGGGGCTAGTCAACAACTATGTGATCCATTTTTGGGGGGAAATTGATCCCCTCCCCCCCATGTAATCTGACCGTAATTTTAGCTTTGAACCCCCTCCCTTTAAAATTACGTAATTCAGAGCTTTCATATTGAAACTCTACTTTTTAGAGCTTTTCACTATTGGTGCCTAATGCACAACCGCTGGCCAGCGGATGCAAAAGTATGAGATATATATTAATTTATGCCAGTTAGAAATAGACTGCACAAGCTATTCAATAATCTCAAATCGGATCAAAATTCCCAGGGACCATTTTTAACCCTTAAAAAGTGCCATGTTTTGAAACCACAACAGCTCCAAATGGATTACATAATCTTTGACCTGACACCGCCCCACCCCCACGTAATTTTCTGTAGTTGAGATGGCAGACCCCCTTCCCCCTCGAGGATCACGTATGTTGAATGGTCCCTAAGCACTTAACAACATTTCGTGAGGTGTTCAGCATGTGGCCAGCTGTTCAGAGGTAAGCACTTGCTTGCATGATTACTGCCGAATGTGTGTACGTTGCAGCAGGGTACTGTAAGAAAGCATGCCTGAAGAGACAGACCTGGTCCATCCTCGCCTCCCACGGGAAAGAATCTGTGAGCAGTGACAGAGAAGGTTTTCTCTCATGATCCTTGTTTTTATTGAGTTTTGGAAACTCACTGGGTAATCTAGAACAAGTCTCTCTCTCTCTGCCAGGGCTGTTGGGAGGATAAACTGAAGAGGAGGAATGCTGGGAAAAGGCAAATCGCCAGCATCACCTCGAACTCACTGGAGGGAAAGTAGGACTCAGAAATATAATGAGTGAATGAAAAGAATCTTAAGTTCAAGGCCCATAGAGCTAGGAAACAGCAAAAGTAGCAATAGCCATTACACTTATATACCACCCCATAGCGCTTAGTGCACTCTCTGGGCAGTTCACTAGGTCATTAGCATTTTGCCCCCAATATGCTGGTTCCTCATTTAACCAAGCTTGGAAAGGCAGAAAGCTGAGTCGACCTGAGTTTAATCACTGCACCACCAGGGCTCCTATGTAAGAAACCAGGGCTCCTAGAAAAGAAACACATGAAACCCAAGAGAGGTGTTGTCATTCTGTATTGACAGAAACATTCTTGGCAGACTAAACTCCTGACTCTGTATATAGAAGTTTCCTTTGTTCCTAAAACAATCACTGGGCTGACTGACAATGGCATATTTAAGTGCTGTCTGCTGCTGGGAGACAAAGCCCTAGAGATCCTGTTTCTGTGACAAGCTTATCCAGAAAAACATTGTTAAGGAACTCAGTGTGGGTTGAATGCATTATGTAGAGAGTTAGACCAGTGCTATGCTTGGCTGCATTCCTCAGTTCTACAATCTGGCATGGAACATTATAGCTACGCTGACAGACATTTCAGAGCGCAACTTCTATAATTCAGGGAGGTGATAAAGAGTCAGCCATGCAAAGAAGGAAGCAATAGTCATAAACAGTGCTTATACAGGGTAACACAGATTTCTCCAAAGTAACATTTGTGGACACAACATAGCAAGGCAATTTTCATCCAGCAGAATGGTTGCCATTTTTGGGAGGGTAAGAGAAAGAAATCACTGTGACAATGCTAGTTATTTTTTTAAAAACACTTATTTATTACTTGTCGTTGAGTCAGGTAATGTTTTAAGAGAAATGAATACAGTATGCCCACCAAACCTGTGGACTAGGTAGTCCACAGCTTGAGAATATTAAATGAAAAGTCCTAGAAACATATGAACCCTATGTATTTCCAAGGTGTGTTACCAGAACTGGTCATTAGAGAAAACCACAGACTATACTGAGCTCATGTTAGAATAAACAGGCAGTCTTTTCCTCCTGGTTGTACATGCATAATCATCATCCAATCTAATAACACCCTGAATTGTTTGCCTTCTTGAACTGTATTCCGATTTGACCTAAAGACAATACTGATATGTATAGTCGGCCAGCCTGATAAATAACTTTTGGGTTTGATGACAGCGTGGCTCAGGAAATCTGTTAATATAGCTAGGTTTTGTTTAACTTTTCTTGTAGGCTTTTTTATATGAGTATATCAAACCAGGGTTAGAAGAGGTGATCTAGGAAATTAATACATACAAATCAAGCAGAATTAAAGATGGTTATTTGTTCGTGTGTGTGTGTGTGGAGTTGCCTATTTTATAGATCTGAGGTGGTTTGGAACATACAGGAGATTGACAGGGTCAAACCATTTGTTTTGTGAAAAGAAAATGCCTTTTCATGAGTGATTTCTTCAAACAACTTTTAATCCAACTCAGGAATTATTGTATATTCAGGTAAACATTGCCTAGGCGTGCTTTGCAAAAGTGGCGTCGATTCCCTGAAAGCTGATTCGCTAATGTTTCCCGCTTCCCTGGAATCGTGGGTAAATGTAACAACTATGTCTGTATAAATCTGTTGTCTTTGCACCTGTTCTCTGTTCTTTTTTTTGCTCCTTGCAATAAACCATGCTGTTGTTTGAGCCCGTTCTCTCCAAGTAATCCTTCCAGGGTTCAGACACAACAGGAATATTGCTGGATTTTATGGAAATAAATTATATGATGAAGTCATTGTTTCACTCTCTATTTCTCAATTTTCATTTCTCTCCCTACTATCTCTAGTTTTGCAAGTTTTCAAAAGTATTTTCTAAAAACCTGAGAAATATTTCTGGTGGGGAATGAAAATAGGAGAGAAGAAATGAATGTGGGATTGTGTGAATAATGTCACTTCCCATCATATTGCTTCTTCTCTGGACAGAAATTACCTGTCTCCAGCTATCAAAGTCCAATTTTATTTCACAACAATTCTCTCTTTTTTTTCATTTTCTCCCTGATTTTAAAGCCTCAAAACTTGTCATTATTTTTTTCCTCTTGTGCCTTCCCAGAAACTAACTTTGCTTTCACCACCTCACAATTTATGAGTCCTGCTGCTTGTAGCAGAATATCTCTATTTTTAAATTCCTTCTGCCTTTCCTATTCTGTCATCTTCTGTTAAGATGGGAAATGCAGGCAAGGAGATCTATTTTCAAATGCTTTGTACAGTTTCTGATATAGGTCTTTGGAAATTATACACAACTCTTGCTTTTACAAATACAACAGAAGAGTGTCATTTTCATTTACTGTCCTTTAGGGACAAACTACACATGACCTTAACTCTACTTTTCTATCCTTGAGTACAGAGGGGATTTTAAAAATACCAGTGTCCCAGCAAACTACATTGAGTTCCAGGTATGAAGAATGGAGTGGCTTTAATTTTTTGCTTTCCACTGCAACCTCAATTTGAATAGGGCCATCATGCCTGTAATTTTCATTGCAAAAATGAGGCCCCAAAACTTCTGGATGCAGCCCAGGAACATAGCAGAAGAACCCCTACCTGGAAATTTTGGAGACCATCTCCCCATTCTATCTAAAAGCTATTTCTAGTAATTTCAGTCATGTTGATCATTTGTGATGGCAGTAAAGCTGGAGAAACTTGTTTCCAAGAGCAGGGCTGTAAAATTCCAGCCGCAGGTAGTTTAGCCCAGAATTTGGATTGTTACATTTTTAAAATAACTCATTCTGTTACTCATTAGTTCTTTGCAGTCAGATGGAGGTTGCTGTTATCATGATTCTTGTTCTGCTCACAAACATAGCATATTGCACTGTACATTATCATCTGTGCTATGTGCCATCAGTTCCGATGTATAATGAGCCTAATAGGTTTTCTAAGGTGAGTGAGATATTTATGGGAAGGTTCTGCCACACAACTCCTCAGTGAGTGTCAATGGCAGAGCAGGAATTTGAACTCAATTCTTCAGATCCCCAGTACCAGCCCTCTCCCCACTCTACTAAATTGTGCATATTCAGTGTGTTGTATTTGTTGTTACCAGCAAGCAAAACAACAGCAACAAAGAAAAAAATAGCCCCTTCCAAAACAAAACAAAAACACAAGAAAATACTCTGTATTGGTCAATTCTAATACTGTGTTAGAAAGAAAGAAAGAAAGAAAGAAAGAAAGAAAGAAACAAAGAAACAAAGAAACAAAGAAACAAAGAAACAAAGAAAGAAAGAAAGAATACTTTCCATTCCACATAGGATTTATAACAGAATGGTGTATAACCTAAAGAATTATTGTGATATTTTAAAAAGTAACATTGGAAAGCAATTGGGTGTTACTTGTTATACGCTACACCTAATAATAACAACTGTTACATGACACATCACCAATGAGTAAATATGTACATATAACTGTTACTTGTAACTTGTTAATTCTGTGCGCTGTTTCAGCCTTGGCAAATTCAAATACCTGCACTTAAAGATTGTCAGCTGCCCACATTACCTGATCCTTTCCGAATGAATGCAATGGATACAGTGATTTCTGCTGAAAAGAAGTGAAATTGATGCTAGTAGTTTAGTTTAATCTGTTTACCAATTCCCCCTTCTTTGTTTGGGGACTGCAGTGGCTCAAGTGGTTAAGACACTGACTGGGAGGCGGAAAGTCAGCAGTTCAAAACGCGAGTACTGCATGACGGAATGAGTGCCCGTATCTGTCCAAGCTCCTGCCAACCTAGCAGTTCGAAAGAAATTGCAAGTAGATAAATAGGTACCACTTCGGTGGGAAGGTAAACAACATTCCGTGCACTAGGCATGCCTGCCACATGTCCACGGAAACGTCTGCAAACGCAGACATTGCTGGCTCTTTGGCTATAAACAGAGATGAGCCCTGAACCCTAGAGTTGGATATGACTGGCTTTTGAGCAAGGGTGACCTTTACCTTTTACCTTTTTTGTTTTCACTGCCTTTTGTTTCTTACATGCTGGTCTCCGAAGTTTGAGACCAATTTGTATGGTTTAAAACATATGCACAGCCATATTCAGACTCATTCCTGAGCCAGAGATTAGAAAAGTTAATTTTGCAACTTGTAGAATTCCCTGACCACTCTAGTCTCTGTCTGATCAAGCTAACTGAAATATTCTGACAGTTGTAGTTCAGAAAAGTAACTTTTCCAAGCTCTAGCCTAGGCCTGTATCTTTTGTTGGCATCCTCCAATTATTTTCGAATGAGAAGAGAAGCAGGGGAAAAGAGGAGAGAGAGAAAGAGGGGGGGGGGGAGGAAGAACAGATTCCAAATCCTTTAAGCCACACACGGAGCTTAAAAATAGGAAGGGATTTCCTAAAAGGATTTCAGTCTCCACGAACCAATAGAGATTCTCTATTGGTATTAAAATATCATTTAGTTATTTCTCTGCATGGGGTAGGAGAAAGGGAAGAAGAGAAATGAAGGGATCTGTCTTTTATTGTCCTAGGTTTTATGCTGGGCACATAATGGATGTATCTATTAAAACCACAGCAAAAAAATTTAAAGAAACAACAGCACTGGATTCCTCTTGCTATGTGTCTGGAGTAATGCCAGAGATAATGTGGGTTTTTGTTTGTTATGATTTGTAATTGTACCATTAATATTTTTAAATGAGGTGGAATTTTGAGAGTGCAATTTCATGTCCCTCATGACACAAACTGGGGACAAGTAATTCAGTTTTTGGTAAACTGAAGGTGGTATAGAAAAGACATATGTGCTAGGAATATCCAAGCATTCCTATTTCTCCATCAAGTGTTGTTCAGTTGCACAGTCGAGTCCACTCCTTTGCAATCCCATGAACCACAGCATGCCAGGCTCCTCTGTTATCCACCATTGTCCGTAGCCCATCCAGATCTGCACCCACTGCGTCAGCTATGACATCTAGGCATCTCATACTCTGCAGCCCCTTCTCATAAGAACATAAGAATAGCCTTGCTGGAACAGGCCACAGCCCATCCAGTCCAGCATTCTGTCTCACACAGTGGCTCACCATTTGCTTCAGGGTATTATTCCCAAGCAGATGCCTTCACCTGCTTAGCATTCCCTGGAAATGGGATTGAGAGATATCCTGCCTATCTCTCCAACCCGGAGGTTGTTCTTAGGTATCCATAATTATAGCCATTGATACCCTTGTCCTCCATGAACTTGTCTAATCCTTTCTTGAAGCTGTCAAGACTGACAGCTGTCACCACTCTTCTGGCAGGGAGTTCCATAGACCAGTAATCCTCTGGGTGAAAAAGTACTTTCTCTTATTTGTTTGAGAACTAGCACCCAAAGGTTTCATAGAGTGCCCCCTAGTTCTACTGTTATGCGATAGAGAAAACAGTTTTTCCTTATCTACTTTGCCCACACTGTGCATGATTTTATAAACTTCAATCAGGTCACCTCTTAGACGCCATTGTTCAAGAGTGAAGAGGCCCAACCATTGCAACCTCAGATGGTAAGGAAGGTGTTTCAATCCCCTAATCATTCTGGTTGCCCTCCTCTGCACTTTTCCCAGCTCCATAATATCTTTCTGGAGGTATGGCGACCAGAACTGTACACAGTATTCCACATGGGGCCTCACCATAGATTTATAAAGAGGCAAAATGACACTTGCTGACTTATTTTTCTATACCCTTCCTAATGATCCCTAGCATTGAGTTTGCTTTTTTCACTGCTGAGGCACACTGGGTTGACACCTTCATTGAGTTGTCCACTAGGACACCAAGGTCCCTTTCCTGGTTTGTCGCAGAGAGTTCAGACCCCATCACTTTATAAATGTAATTGGGTTTTTTGTCCCAACATGCATCACTCTGCACTTACTAATGTTGAAGCTCATTTGCCACTGTTTTGCCCACTCCCCCAGTGTCAAGAGATCCCTCTGGAGCTCCTCACAATCTCTCACAGTTTTCACTACCTTGTATAATTTAGTGTCGTCAGCAAATTTGGCTACCTTGCTATTTACTCCTACTTCTAGATCATTTATGAAGAGGTTGAAAAGCAATGGTCCCAGTACTGAACCTTGGGGGACCGCAGTCTTTACCTCCCTCCACTTGGAGAAGTGTCCATTTAGTGCTACCCTCTGTTTCCTGTCCCTTAGCCAGTTGCTGATCCAGGACAAGACCTGTCCCTTTATTCCATGACTGGTAAGTTTATTCAAGAGCCTTTGGTGCAGGACCTTGTCAAAACCTTCTGAAAGTCCAGATAAACAATGTCAACTGGATCAAAAGGCGAGGGGGCCTGCCGGGCGAACCACCACCGCCGCTGTGCTCGGCCCCGGCGGGGGCGAAGAGGCCCGCTGGCCACGCCATCGGCCGGCGTTCCCAGGCCCCGCCCTCCCCCCTCGCCAGGACTCAAAAGGCGAAGGGGGCTGCCGGGCGAACCACCACCGCCGCTGTGCTCGGCCCCGGCGGGGGCGGAGAGGCCCGCTGGCCACGCCATCGGCTGGCGTTCCCGGGCCCCGCCCTCCCCCCCTCACCAGGACTCAAAAGGCGTGGGGGCTTGCCGGGCGAACCACCACCGCCGTTGTACTCGGCCTCGCCTTCCGTGCCCCGGAGGGCTCAAAGGACGTTGCCCCGTGCCGCCCGAGGACCTGTCCTGTCCCTCCTCGGGTCTTGCAACACTTGGTCCCGGTGGATGGGAGGCCGGGTGCCGCCACTACGTCCCTGCCTTCCGAGCCCCGAAGGGCTCAAAGGACGCTGCCCCGCGCCGCCTGAGGACCCGTCTTACCTCTCCTCGGGACTTGCAACATCTGGTCCCAGTGGATTGGGAGGCCAGGTGCCGCTGCTACGTCCATGCCCCAACGCTACTGTGGGTGGAATGTTTTACCACAGTTGAGGGCTCAACGAAGATCTGAAAGAATGCCCCACCACTTTCATCACCGCCGGAGCCGTGCGGAGGGTGGTGGAGGGAGTGAGTGGGGCGGTTTTATATGGGGGTGGAAGGGAGGGAGGGAGAGACTGCTCGGCCAACCAGAAAGGAGAGGCAGCATTCTGTCCAGGGCTATCAGGGAGGCTCCGGAGGCCAATATAGAGGTTGTGATGGGCATGGGGCGATATAGCGGGTACCGAGGGGCGGGCCGCACTCGGGGAATGCGGGGCAGGTGCTTAGTATCTGTCCCTCGTTCCAGCCCCACGGTTACACCTCTAGGTCCTGAGCAGCTGACCCAGGGTGACCCCGCCCTTAGGCTGCTGCTGATGAATGCCAGGTCGGTATGTAATAAGGCCCCCCTGATACAAGACTCCATTATGGGGGAGCGGGCCGACCTGGCATGTATCACTGAGACCTGGCTGAGACCAGAGGATGGGGTTCCTCTGTCAGAAATGTGTCCAGCTGGGTTCAGTATTTGGCACCAGCCTAGGGATGAGGGTAAGGGCGGTGGTGTGGCCATCATAGCCAGGGAGTCACTGAGAGTCACCAGGGCTACCGCTCCACAAATTCTGGGTTGTGAGGCCCTGCTTCTGCGTCTGGGCTCTAAGGGTCAGTTGGGAGTCTTACTCCTGTACCTGCCCCCTTGCAGGGTAAGGGACGCCCTGCCTGAGCTCCTTGAGGCCATCTCAGCGTTGGCGTTGGAGTTCCCTAGACTGATGGTTCTGGGGGACTTCAATTTGCCTTCGCTGGGGACTGGCTCCGGGGTGGCTCAGGAGTTCATGGCTTCCATGGCAGATATGGACCTGATTCAGGTAATTCAGGGCCCGACCAGGGGCAGTGGCCACACGCCAGAATTAATCTTTTTGTCGGGGCGGTGGCAGAGTGATCTGAGACTACGGAAATTAGACATAACACCTGTGCCATGGTCAGATCACTATTTGGTGGCTCTAGACTTCCTGGGGGCGACGCTTCATCGTAGGGAGGCAGGGCCTATTAGAATGGCCCGCCCCCGGCAACTGATGGATCCTGATGGATTCCAGAGGGAACTGGGGGATTTCCCTCTGGATCGGCAACACGATTCGCCCGAGGCGCTGGTTGACCTGTGGAACAGGATGACAACAGCGGCCTTGGATGAAATCGCACCACTACGGCCTCTCAGAGCTCATGGAGCTAGGTCATCTCCGTGGTTCACAGATGAACTGCGGGAGCTCAAATGGGCAAAGAGACGCCTAGAGCGCCGCTGGGTGAAGACCCAGAGAGACTCCGATTGGACACTAGCTAGAGCCGCTATTAGGGCCTATCTAGTGGCGATGGAGGTGGTGAGGCGGCAATACTTCACCACCCTTATTGCCTCCGCTGATAATCGCCCGGCCACCCTGTTCCGGGTTACCAGGTCTCTCCTTGGTAGGGGGACCTCGGTGCCTGGTTGGCAGGGGTCGGCTGAGGACTTTGCTGACCATCTAGTGGAGAAAATCGATCGGATTCGCTCTGGGGTTAATCCTGGCATGGATGGGGAGAGTCCGGAGGGAGCTGGAGTACAGTCTTGCCATACCATCTGGGACCGGTTTGAGCCAGTTGCCCCTGATGAAGTGGACAGGCTCCTTGCAGCTGTGCGCGCCACTACCTGCCCATTGGACCCCTGTCCCACCTGGCT
Organism: Bradypodion pumilum; assembly: GCA_035047305.1. NCBI lineage: Eukaryota > Metazoa > Chordata > Lepidosauria > Squamata > Chamaeleonidae > Bradypodion > Bradypodion pumilum. The sequence continues at coordinate 161,574,717 of JAWDJD010000001.1, read as the reverse complement.
GGTGAAAGCCTCCAAGACGGTGACAGGTGACTGGGTTGGGGCTGTGATCAATGCATCACTGCGGGAGGGGGTGTTTCCTGCACCTTTAAAACATACTTTGGTGCGCCCCCTCCTGAAGAAACCTTCCCTCGACCCAGCTGTCCTAACCAACTATAGGCCTGTCTCTAACCTCCCCTTTCTAGGGAAGGTGTTGGAGAAGGCAGTGGCGTGTCGGCTGCAGGGGGTGCTGGATGAAGCGGATTATCTGGACCCCTTTCAGTCAGGATTCAGGCCGGGATATGGTACCGAGACAGCATTGGTCGCACTGATGGATGATCTCTGGTGGGAGCGGGACGGTAGTCACCCATCCGTCCTTGCTCTTCTTGACCTCTCAGCGGCTTTCGATACCGTTGACCACGGTATCCTTCTGTGACGGCTCCGAGGATTGGGAATCCAGGGTAATGTGTGGTCCTGGTTTTCCTCATTTCTGAGGGGTCGTACCCAGTCGGTGTGGTTGGAGAGTGAGAGGTCCAGTCCTAGGCCCCTCAAATGGGGGGTGCCTCAGGGCTCGGTGCTCTCCCCTCTCCTATTTAACATCTACATGAAGCCGCTGGGTGAGATCATTCGTTCCCATGGGGTGCGGTACCATCAGTACGCGGATGACACTCAGTTGTACATCTCGGCCCATGGGGACCCCAGTGATGCCGTCAAAGTCCTTTCCAGATGCCTGGAAGCTGTGGGGGTCTGGATGGGGGCTAACGGGCTACAGCTGAATCCCAGCAAGACTGAGTGGCTATGGATAGGGGGTCCTGTGTTAACCCGGGAGCTACCATCGTTGTTTCTGGATGGGGCTATTTTGCCCCAGACGGACCCGGTGCGCAACTTGGGGGTCCTCCTGGATTCACGGCTACTGCTAGAGGAACAGGTGGTGGCTGTGACCAGGAGGGCTTTCGCCCAACTCCGGGTGATCTGCCAGTTGCGCCCACTCCTGGACCGGGACTCCTTGCTCATGGTCACTCACGCTCTGGTCACCTCCAGACTAGATTATTGCAATGCGCTCTACATGGGGCTGCCCTTGACGACCATTCGGAGGCTACAGCTGGTCCAAAATGTGGCAGCCCGGGTGGTGATGGGGTGTGGGCGTTATGCCCGTGCTTCGCCACTGCTCCGGGAGCTGCACTGGTTGCCAGTTTGTCTCCGGGTGCAATTCAAGGTGCTGGTTTTGACCTTTAAAGCCCTATATGGTAGTGGGCCGGGTTACCTAAGAGACCGCATCGCCCTGAGGACATCTGTCCGTCCAACCAGAGCGGACCGGAGGGGCTCTCTAGTTGTTCCATCAGCCAGAGGGGCCCGCCTCTCTGGCACAAGGAGGAGAGCCTTCTCCGTGTCTGCACCGGCCCTCTGGAACCTCCTGCCAACAGAGCTACGTCTTCGGACGGAATTGCTGCCTTTCAGAAAAGATCTTAAAACCTGGTTGGCGGGTCAAGTGTGGGGTGCAGGTGGAAGGGTAACCGCCATTGGGTGGTTGGTGTAGAGGAACTCTTCCCCATGGTGCCTTCGGATCCTGCAGCCCTTGTTTTTAGGGGGTGGGTAGTTTTAACTGTTTTAACTGTTTTAACTTGTGTTTTTAACTTTTGTTGTGAACCGCCCTGAGTTGGCTTGGCCGAGTGGGCGGTATATAAATGTGATAATTAAATTAAATTAAATTAAATTAAATCCCTGTTATCCACATGCTTGTTGACACTCTCAAAAAATTCCAACAGATTAGTGAGGCATGATTTGCTCTTGCAAAAGCCATGTTGGCTCTCCTTCAGCAGCGCCTTCTCTTCTATGTGCCTATTAATTCTATCTTTTAGGATGGTTTCCATCACTTTACCTTGGACACATGTCAAACTGACAGGTCAGTAATTTCCTGGATCACCCCAGTCATCAGGCACAAAGCCTGATTTGAGGGAAAGATTATATATTTTGGCTAGGAGATCAGCAATTTCATCTTTAAGTTCCCTGAGAACTCGTGGATGGATGCCATCTGGTCTTGGTGATTTGCTAGCATTTAGTTTAACAAGACATGCAAGGACCTCCTCCCTGGTTATTTCTATCTGGCTTAATTCTTCGGTTTCCCTCCCTACGAAGATAGGCTCTGTTTTGGGCATGTGGTCTCTGTCTTCTTCAGTGAATACTGCAGCAAAGAATTCATTGAGTCTCGCTGCAATCTCTGTTTCCTCTTTAATAACCCCTTGCCTTCCATTGTCATCTAATGGTCCAATGGTCTTCCTAGTTGGGTTCTTGCTTCTAATGTCCTTAAAGAAGTCTTTGTTATTTCTCTAAGTGTTTTTAGCTATACGCTCCTCAAAGTCTTGCTTTCCTTTCCTGATTGTTTCCTTGCATTTGTTCAGCCAGAATTTATGTTTCTGCCTGCTGTCATCATTCGGACAAGCCTTCCATCTTCTAAGTGAGCTTTTCTTGCTTTTGATCTCTTCCCAAACAGCTCCTGTAAGCCACATTGGAGTCCTCTTGGACCTGGCAGTGCCCTTTTTCCTTTTGGGTATGCATTCTAATTGGGCCTCTGTTATTGTTTTTTTAAACAGCCTCCATGCCTCTTGGAGTGTTTGGACTCTGTCAATTTTCCCTTTCAGCTTCTTTTTTACTAGTTTCCTCATTTTTGGGAAATCTCCTTTTTGAAAATTTAAGGTCTCTGTGTTAGATTTTATCAGTGACTTGTGGTCTATGAGCAAGTTAAACATAATTGAGTTGTGGTCACTGTTTCCTATTGGATCAGTCACATTAACATCTTGCACCAGATCCTGAGTATTACTCAGGATCAAGTCAAGGATTCTTGTACCTCTAGTTGGGTCTTCAACCATCTGTCCCAGGGAACAATCATTTAGCATATCTAGCAACTTTATCTCTTTATCATGTGCTGAACAACAGTTCACCCAGTCTATGTGAGGGTAATTGAAGTCCCCCATTATAACCAGGCTTCCCTTCTTGGATGCCTCCTTTACTACATTCTCCAACTGCCAGTCTCCCTCAGGAGTTTGGGTCAGAGGCCAATAGTATATGCCTACTGTTAGACCATCCTTGTGGCCTGGTACTCTTACCCACAGAGTTTCTAATGGTGACTCTAAATCACCTAGATATTCCAATTCGTATGATTTTATCACTTCTTTGACATACAAGGCTATACCACCTCCCGTTTGCCCCTTCCTATCCTTCCTGTACAGTTTGTAGCCTGGGATAACTGTATCCCATTGGTTATCATCCGTCCACCAGGTTTCAGTGATGCCAATAATATCAATATTCTTATCTATTGCTAAGTATTCCAGCTCCCCTATTTTGTTCTGGAGGCTTCTGACATTTGCATACAAGCATTTATATATGCTTTTCTGTTACAGTCTTTTGAGTCCAGTTGGATTGTTAGACTGCCTCTTGCATCCTTCTGCTAGAGTGCTGGTGACTAGCTCCTTGCTCTGCTCAGTAATTTTTGCTTCTTCCTCACTACTCAAGTACACACTTTCCCGTACCGGATGCTGATGGCTTTCCCCCAGTTATCAGTTTAAAAGCTGCATTCTCCTCTTGCCTTCGATCTTTCCTGGCATTAGGGCCTTCTCCAGTGACAGGTTGCTATACATTCTTATTATTTGTTCTTAAATGAAATCTCTCATCTATGTAGTAGTGAAACTGGACTTGGACAGAGATCGGTGGAGGATATTTAAGTCTTTGACCCTGATCTGAATGCTTAACCCCAAATATATGCTATCCAACCATTAGAGGAAAAAGCTTTCCATTAATTCAATGCGAGCTCACCCTCCCTTGTGCAAATAGCAGGTCTATGTGTTTAATTGGCACCCCCTTGCCTGTGCCACCACCTTTATTCAGTTTGTTGCATTTCACTGGATATTTCTAGTTAGAAAATCTTTGTACTGAAGGATCACTCTCGTGTCCAGGGTAAGATGTAATCTGGCTCTTCGTTTAGAAATGATTGTTTCCAAATAAATACCGTAGATGTGTTAATCTATGTCTCAAGTCCAGTGGTAAATCACAACTAGAGTAGGGCCATTAAATCACTGATGATTTGGTGAGTCAGCCTCTTATAGCCATCGATTTAATAGGCCTACTCTAGCTGCAGTTTAACACGAGATTTCAGTGACTCTCGGCATGTTAGCAGAACCAAAAGGGAATTGAAAAGGAAAAATACTGTAGTACAGTATTTTGAAGGTTAATAGATTCATTTCAGTCTGAGCTTTTGTGGCTCAAAACCTACTTCTTAAGACACAAGGACTGCAAATACATGTTCTTCATATTTATTCACATGACAGAGAGAGGCATGTCCAGATAACAGACAATGTGACAACAATTATAATCAGATATTATTATCATTGATTGTTATCAAAGGTGATGGTAAGTCTTTCCTCTACTTCTCCTATGCTGTCATAGTCTTCCTGTTCCTATTCCTCCTCTTTCCTGTTCCTCTTCCTGTTTTTCAGAAATCTATGAAATGATTTTTGGTCATAGATAATGCTGGGACAAACTGTGGATTTGTCTGTATCCTGTGCCATGGTGGTGCTTCTGGAAATGTCAGGCAAACCTCTCCTCCAAATCTGCTATTTGAAGGACAGACATACAGTATGTTAGTAAGAGGCATATGTAGGTATGCAACAGCAGTGGAAAGGAAAAGAGCGAAAGCAGAGGAATAATGAACACTAATGAGAGCAAGATGGGAAACAGGTTCTGCAAGAGAAGAGGTCACTCTTGGGCCCGCCTGCTCCCTTGAGTGAAAAAAATCCACATTGTGATTGTCTACGGCCGTGTCAAGGTATGATTAGTGTCCATGAATTGTTATACATACGGTTGCACAGATCTGCCTTTTGTATCAGATCTGCCATGGCCGTCTCCATGCTGTCTAAAGTCTTGTTTGATAGCCTGTCTCCAGGGGTTTTATGTGCAGCTTTGCCTTAATCCAGCTAAAGCATAACTGCTTTTGATTGGTAAGAGACAGTGACGTGGAGGAGTAAGCTTACTTGGCTTCCTTACCTTGATAAGACAGGCTTTTGGCAACCAATTCTACCAGAAACCAGAGGCTTATTAGAAATCCTATGTTCTCCTTTTCTAATTCTCTCCACCCCCACCCCCACTTTAAGAATCTCTGCCACTCACAGCTCCTCTACCTCCTGTCTATAAACAACATCTGGGATGAAACATTTGTTTCTGTGGAACAAGTGCTCCATATGCAGCCTTGTACAAGACTGGATTACGGCAGGGTAGATTTACTACAGCATCTCCAGTATTTGTGGAGTCCGTTGGTCTTGTCATGAAATCAGCCCCATTAATCAAATCTAAAATGTTTGTGCAGGGGAAAAGAGTCAGGTCATATGACCAAGATCTGACAACAGATACGGGATGATTGGAGACCGACTTGGCAGTGCTCTTGACCTTTCGGGGGTCATCTGGAGCCACTGCAAGGTTTTTTTTTAATGTTATGGATAAGATTCTAAGATAAAGGATTGTCCCCACTGTAAGCCTTGTTCCTTTTACTCATCATAGGCCTGACTGAGCCCTTGTTCTAAAGGGAAAATTAGAACTCTGAGGTCATGTAATGGTCTCTCTTTCTGCCTCCACTCACTTGTCATGGTCAGAGAACTTCCTCCCAAGGTTTAGCCTTTAAGAAATCTTTTCCCTTTGGATGGTTGGAAAGACCTATTAAATTTAAAATGGTGCTCAAGAGGCTCATTACTTCTGAAGAGTTGAAGGGAAACTGGCCAATATGGCTTTTGGTGGTATGGCTTAGACTTCAAAGTCATGGTTCCTTGTAGAAGATGAAAATGACCCAACTGGTTGCCCTCTTCCTTTCTAAGAACTCATCCAGATCCATAGTGTACATCTCATCTTGGGCAGAATCTGGAAATGTTGCTTTTTAAAAAAAACTTGTGCCCACCTAACACAATCTTAATCCAGTTCAACACTATCAGCTAAGTGGAAGTTTTTGCCTAAGAATTCCCCCAGCAAAAGCAGCTCACTGTCTTGTTTTATTTGATGAAGGCAATGAAGAAAGATGGACAATGGCTAGAACTAAGGATAGACAAATCCCTTCCCAATGTTGGTTTCACTCTGATTCAATCCTAATACCCAATGAGATTTTAATATTTAAAAATCTTTGCAATTTTTTTCTTTAAAAAGTAACAATTGTACAATATATCGCTTTTATTTTAATGTATCATTTCCTGACGTACAGTGCTGTGCAAAAGTATTAGGCCACTACTAGCTGCCTTGGGGAAAATTCAGTGAGTGATTGGGGGAAGGGGGAGGGGATAATTCAGGTCCCAAGCCACCTAGCCACACTTCAAGTTTGGTGAAGTTTGGAGTTAGTGTGTCTGAATTATGCCCCCCCCCCGTTATTGAATCCCTCCACCCCCAGACCAGCTGGTAGTGACCTAAGACTTTTGCACAGTACTCTACATTGGTGACTTTATCTGCTATACATATTTTTTTTAAGAAGGGAGCAATTGCTTTTGGAAAGATAAATGTGTTCGGATCTGCAGATTAGCCCAGAAACTATGCATTAGGTGGTGTGGTGTGGGGTGGGGTGGTGACATCTAGCCGAATGAAATTCTTCCCAATTCTTACTTAGAATGGAGCCTCACTAGACACAGCCTAATGGTTCACTTTTCAGCCTGTTCAGCAGTCCCAAGATTACCACTCCACAGTGTGGAAATTCATTTAGGAGCTTGTTGTGTTCTAACAGTGTAACCTTCTACATGTGATAACAATGTATCTGAACCAATGTAACCTTGCCTACGAGTAACAATGTAACCTTCAGCTGTATCACTATAAACCCTGTAATAGGACGCGAGCTAATGACCACCAGCTGGCAGCAGCGAGCGTCCAAGCTCTCTTGGTTCAAACCCATCAAAGGCCACAGCGCGGGAAGTTTCCCGCCGCTACCTACACCTGGACAAGAAGGGCGTGACCAGCCATGACGTCACGCGGGCAGTAGCCAATGGGCTATCGTGGAGCCACATTCAAATACGTTACTACCATATATATAGAGCTGTTCGTCCGCCATTACCTCATGTTCCCTCTGTCCACCATGCAATAAACCTGAGTTAACCCAGCCCTTGGCTGTTTCCTGTGTCTTGACTCTCATACACTAAACTGGCGACGAAGGTGGGATTATGGATCCCCAAGGAGCCAGGGCACAGAGCGGGTTCAACATTACCAAACCGCAAGACTGGGAGCTTTTTGAGATGGACTTCCAGGCGGCACTGGTGGAACTCAAAGTCAAAGAAGACGACGAGGAAAGGAAGAGGGCCATCCTCACCCGCATGCTTGGGATGGAGACCAAGCGAACGCTGGTGGGCATTATTGCACCGAAGAAGATGGGTGAGTTCAAAGCCGATGACATCATGAAACTGCTGCGTGAGCGTTTCCGACCCTCGAGGGCAATGTTTCCCGCTCGGAGCGCGTTTTGGAGGCGAGTTCAAGCGCCGGACGAGTCGGTAGAAGCCTTCGTAACAGCTATGAGAGTAGCCGCCACCCCCTGCAGATGGGACCACTTTCTAGAGATGGCCCTCAGGGACGGAGTTCTGTGTGGCCTGAAGGACAAGGAAGTGCAGCGCAGCCTGATGAACAAGGAGCCACCACCCACACTGACAGAGGTTGTAGAGGCCGCGGAAGCCGCGGAATCCACGAATGCTGGAGTAGATGAGATGCACAAGTGGCGTGAGTGGCGTCCGAGGGCCGGCAAAGCGGAAAACTTGTTGCACGGAAAGTCCGGACAGTCGGTGCACGCAACCTGACGGACCTCGAAGTCGTCTTCGGAAAGCAGCGACGGCGAGGAGGTCCAGAAGGTCCGAAGAGGAGGGCGCCGTTGCGATGGTTGCGGAGCGGCCCATGAGCGCGTGAGGTGCCCATTCAGAAAAACCGAGTGCTACAACTGCGGCCGTCGGGGGCACATCGCCAAGGCGTGCAGGAAAGGGAAAGAGGGCCGGAGACAGTCACAAGACCGTTCGGCCAGACCGGACCGTCCAGCGAGGTCCAAAGATGGCGCCCGGACCACGAGGAAGCAGGACGGCGTGGGCCGCATCTCGGACGACAGCGAGGGCGACGCTCCTGTGTTCAGCGTGTCTGCGGGACAGCCCCATTACTTCGTTGAGGTACTAGTACAAGGGACCCCTATTAGGATGGAAATTGACTCGGGGTCCTCCTATTCTATAATTCCCCAGAGAGAGTTCTTGAAAATCGAACCCCACGTGCGGCCCAAACTTAAAGCGTTGAGGGCCACACTACGGGACGTACAGGGGAACAGCATTCCAGTGTTGGGGGTCGGGACATTCCGGGTTCGTTTTAAGAGACATTCTGCGGAACTTCCCCTAGTGGTGCTAAAAGGGGGGAGTTGTAGCCTCCTCGGGACGCAATGGTTTCAGCCTTTAGGTTTGTTCATAGGGGGGGTGCATGCCGTAGGCATGGACCCAATACAAGCGGTGTGCGACGCACACCCCGCCGTTTTTAAAAGTGGACTGGGAAAGTTCAAGGGACCCCCTGTAGCCTTCGACCTAGACCCGGAGGTCCGCCCGATAAGACTCAAACCGCGCAGGGTACCGTTCGCACTAAAGGACAAAATAGAGGCGGAACTGGACAAACTGGTGGGTCAGGGGATTCTTGTTCCTGTGGATTCCGCGGAGTGGGAGACTCCAATTGTAACAGCACTGAAGGCTAACGGGGAGGTGCGCATTTGCGCTGATTATAAGTGTACAATTAACAAGGCGATCCGCCCTAATGCATACCCGGTGCCAGTGGTCAGCCACCTCCTGGCCAGGCTGAATGGGGGAAAGTGTTTCGCTAAGCTCGATTTAGCACAGGCCTACCAGCAACTCCCTGTAACCCCCGCCACAGCGGCGGCACAAACAATAGTTACACATAAGGGGGCGTTCCAGGTGTCGCGTTTACAGTTCGGCGTGAACTCGGCACCTGGCCTTTTTCAGTCGCTCGTGGAACGCCTCCTGAAGGGGCTGGAGGGGGTGTTGCCATATTTTGATGACGTGTTGATAACGGGGGGGGGGAGTAAGGCCGAGCTGGCACATAGATTGGATAAAGTTCTGACCGTGTTCGAGAAAGCGGGGCTGCGACTGAGAAAAGACAAATGTGTATTTTTCGAAACAGAGGTTGAGTTTTTAGGGTTCCGTGTCACGCCCGAGGGAATTAGGCCGTCCAAATCTAAGGTAGCCGCCATCAAGAAAGCTCCTCGCCCCACATCCAAAACCGAACTACAGTCATTTCTGGGGCTTCTCAATTTCTACCATACCTTCCTTCCACGGAAGGCGTCTGTTGCCGAGCCGCTCCATCAGTTACTTAAAAAAGAGGAAAAATGGCTGTGGGGTGACGAGCAAGAGAGGGCGTTCACAGAGTTAAAGCAACTCCTAACATCCGAGGCAATCCTGACTCATTTCGATCCCAAACGGCCAGTAGTTTTAGTCTGCGACGCATCCCCGGTGGGGGTGGGGGCGGTGCTTTGCCACGTGTTGAATGACGGAAGGGAGGCCCCGATAGCGTTTTATTCAAGGTCCCTGTCCCAAGCAGAGCGGAATTACGCACAGACCGACAGGGAGGCATTAGCGATAGTAGCGGGAACCAAAAAATTTCACGATTTTCTGTATGGTCGCCCGTTCAAGATCGTGACCGATCACAAGCCCCTGTTAGGAATCTTCACTGCAAATAAGCCCACGCCACAGATCCTGTCCCCGAGGATGCTGCGGTGGGCTATTTTTCTTAACGCATACCAACATGAGTTGGAATACCGGCCCGGGAAGGAGATCAGCCATGCAGACGCGCTCTCACGGTCTCCGTTGCCCTTGTCGGACGATCAGAAGGCAGGGGTAGGAAGAGACCGCCAGGTATTGCTAATAGAGGTCTTAGATTCACCCCCAATAGTACCGGCCGACATTGCCAAGGCGACGGGAAAGGATAGAACACTGGAGAAAGTATGCTCGTGGGTACAGAAGGGGTGGCCGGCGTCATCCCCAAGCATGGAATTCGACCCATTTTTTCGAAAACGAATAGAATTGTCATTAGAGAGGGGGTGCCTCTTGTGGGGCCAACGGGTGGTGGTTCCTACGTCCCTGCGACCGAAGGTGCTAAAGCTGCTGCACGTCAGCCACCCGGGAATCGTCCGTTCCAAGGCACTGGCCCGGAGTTATTTCTGGTGGCCCCAGCTGGACGCCGACATAGAGCATATGATTGGCACTTGTGAGGCATGTCAGGGCTCCCGACCGGAGGTAGCCCGTCTCCCGCATAGGGAATGGGACGCAGCAAGGGGACCGTGGTCCAGGGTGCACGTAGATTTTGCTGGCCCGTTCCGAGGAACCATTTTTCTCCTGGTAGTGGATGCGTACTCAAAGTGGCTGGAGGTCATTCCGGTAAAGAGCACATCCTCCGCCACTACCATTGGCCAGCTAAGGAGGGTCTTTTCCACGTTCGGTTTACCCGACACTCTGGTCAGCGATAACGCTAGCTGTTTCACGTCCGCTGAGTTCGCGGCATTCATGGAGGCAAATGCAATTCGGCACGTCACATCCGCGCCGTTTCACCCGGCCACGAATGGCCAAGTGGAACGGTTGGTGCGCACAACAAAAGATGCGCTGCGGCGCATGGGCTCGGGGGATCTAAATCACCAAGTCTGTCAATTTCTGTTAGCGTACAGAGTGACCCCCTTAGCGTCCGGATACTCGCCGGCTGAGCTGCTGATGCGGAGGAAACTGACCACGATCTTGTCCAGGTTAGACCCGACGAGGGTCGAGGACAAAGGGAAGAACATAGGTTTAGCGGTCTCGAAAGGTTTCGGCGTAGGCGATCCTGTACACTGCAGGAACTATGCCAACGCAGGCCCAGTCTGGGTGCCAGGGACGATAGTAGAACAGACGGGACCAGTGTCGTATCGGGTGGAAACGAACACCGGTCTCCTCTGGAGGAGGCACGCTGACCAACTGCGGCGCCGAGTGAGTGAGGGACCGATCAGTGGGGCTCAGCAACCGGATTCAGCGATAGGGTTCTCCCCCACCCGTTTAGCCCAAGGGGGAGACAGAGAAGGACACCAGTCCAAAGCCAGGGGGGAAAGCAGTGATCCCGACTCATATCCTTTTGACACGCCAGCTCTATCCGAGCCCGGGGAGGGGGAAAAGGAGCTTGCGGCCGCCGCTGCCGCTTCCCCCGAATTCGATTACGATTTTAATTTTGCTAGCCGGGGGGGTTTTTTGGAGTGTTCCCCCACCCATCCAAGCGAGAAGAGGGGTTTTTCGTTAGCCCCCAGTGCCCCCGGTTCTTCCCAAACAAAGCACACACCTCCCAACAAAGCCGCAGAGCCGCGGCAAGCTACTAACAAGTCATCCTCTCCGATTACAGGGCAGGAAGCCAGGGAGCAAGGAGGAGGGAGCGAAGCCGGGGCAGGGCAGCCCGCGCCGAGACCCCAGCGTGTTCGAAATAAGCCATCTTGGCTGAGAGACTTCGTCTCATCCTAGGGGGGAGGAGTGTTGTGTTCTAACAGTGTAACCTTCTACATGTGATAACAATGTATCTGAACCAATGTAACCTTGCCTACGAGTAACAATGTAACCTTCAGCTGTATCACTATAAACCCTGTAATAGGACACGAGCTAATGACCACCAGCTGGCAGCAGCGAGCGTCCAAGCTCTCTTGGTTCAAACCCATCAAAGGCCACAGCGCGGGAAGTTTCCCGCCGCTACCTACACCTGGACAAGAAGGGCGTGACCAGCCATGACGTCACGCGGGCAGTAGCCAATGGGCTATCGTGGAGCCACATTCAAATACGTTACTACCATATATATAGAGCTGTTCGTCCGCCATTACCTCATGTTCCCTCTGTCCACCATGCAATAAACCTGAGTTAACCCAGCCCTTGGCTGTTTCCTGTGTCTTGACTCTCATACACTAAAGAGCTTCTATGTAACGTTATCCTCCAAGTTGTTTTGTGCAACACAGCTTAGAAAAGGTATCCAGGGATATGGGCCGAGGTATCCCCAAAATGTAGACTGCAATGCACATCAGTTTATCTCAGTATAGTTTAAAATGAATGGTAATGGGCTATTGAGTATGCCAAAAAGCAAGCCATAAATTTTCCCTTAGCCCATTCTGTAAACCATCACTGCCTAGAAGATGCCTGGTGGTGCAGTCGTTAAACTGCTGTCCTGCAACCAAAAGGTTGTGAGTTCGATCCTGACCATGGCTCAATGTGGACTCAGCCTTCCATCCTTCTGAGGTTGGTAAAATGAGTACCCAGCAACTTGTGAACCACTCAGAGAATGCACTAAGCGCTATGCGGTGGTATGTAAGTGTGATTGCTTTGTGATTGTTTTAGAAATAAGATGGTAAGTTCAGAAAAGCAACTTTTTTTGTATTACACCATGGTTGTGGGAGTTTAAAAATTGTAGTCCAAAGAAAAGAATGTAGTCCTTCTCTGCACTATATGACCGATTATTAGAACTAATTTTATGATTAGTTTTAATCATTGTTAGTCATCTTGTGTCCATTAGTGGACATGATGTTTTTTTTTTTGCTATATAGAAATGTGCCTTAAACAAATCTACAATCAACATCATCGTCATCATGTCCCATTAAGTCAATTCTGACTTATTTCAACCCTTTTCCTGGTTTTCGTAGTAGAGAATAAATAGAAGTGGTTTGCCATTCTCTTTTCCTGGAAATGCCCCTGGGTCTGTGCAGCTTGCTCAGGGTTACACAGTTTGGCTCTTCCTGTGGGAAGCATTGTAGGGAACTGAACTCCTAACCTCTGGCTCCAAAGTCTTATACCTAACTCACTGAGTTATCCAGCGAGCTAAATAGATTTCTAGGTATTTTTATAGGAAAGTTTTTTTACATAAACATAGGTCATATTAATGTTGTTGACAACAGCAAGCCATTCTCCCTCTTGATTTCCTGCCTGAGCAGCAATTTTATTGTTGTCATGAATTCACATACACTGCTATTATTCTTGGAGTAGCAACACAACAAAAGCCAGCCTGACTGAAGTTTTCCTTTTTTATATTTTTATTACATATATTACACAAAAATATTTGGCTTGTCCAAGTACAACTTTGACAATTTGCTGTTAGTTGCCGAAAAATGTGTCATCACATTATTACTGTAAAAATAAAACTTCATGGGTCCACCTTCAGATCTGCTGACATTTTGTTGGTTCAGAGACCTGGGAAAGGGAGTAGGTTTGAAATCCAGCTAATAGTGTGAGCTATTAGGGTTTCATTTTGGTAGTATCCAGAGCAGTGTTTCCCAACCTTTGGGTTTTGGACTTCAGTTCCCAGAAGTCCAAGTCAACTCCCCCAAGCACTGATCAGCCAATGTACTGACTTAGGCTTCTGGGAAATGAAGTCCCCCTGTGGGGTGTGGGCCCCATGTTGGGAACCACTGATCTAGAGTATGTGTCTGGCTTAGCTTGGGCAAACAGAGGATCTATTAATTTTTGAAGGGGCAGCCGTGTTAGTCTGTGCAAGCATATCAGAGAGCAAACAAAACAAAACAAAATTAAAAATGACCTCTAACTGTGCCTTACCCCATAAAAATTCCTGAATCAACTCATTAGGATATATATGTCAGACTGTTTATTCCTCAAACTGATTCCCATCAGAGATTTGCCTGACAAACTGATTGCATTTTCTTACCATTTGTAAATAACTCATTGATTTGCATGTGCATCTCCTGAACAAATCACCTTCACACAGCCACTCTGGGGCTCTATACCAGATATTTATAAAATGTATACCATGATATCCACTCTTATGTCTAATGAAGTGGACTTGATCTACGAAAGCTAACATTAAAATACAGGAGTTAGTCTTTAAGGTGCCACAGCATTTTTTGTCTTATTTTGTTTTGTTTGTGCTCAGAGGACTATTAGTTAATTAGTTAATTTTGTCTCCGGTGTCCAGGACAAAACAGGGCTTTAGGTGTATCGTGTTCTGTGACTGTAATCATATATTTGGAGCCTGTGCCCTTGCTGTCAGACTCAGCCGTCTTCCACCAATGCTGAAGAGAGGCCTGTTTTCATGCAGACAGGGAGATGTTTCTGGCAGGATGCAGTGGAACGCACACATCCTTCTGGGATGCATGCACCTAATGCAACCAAATGCAAGAGCTGCATCAAGTACCGATGCATGTCTTCAAAGTCTGGAAACATGATCTCTTTGGACTATAACTTCTATATCCCTCCAGCCAGCATGGCCACTGGGAGCTGCAGTCAAAAAGAGTAAGTCCACATTCTAAGCTTCTTTCAAAAATAAGACATGCAGCTATATAGAGGTGAGTTGAAACTCTCTTTGATTTCCCTTAGCCGTTGCTACTCTCTCTCTCTCTCTCCCTTGCTCACCCTATTCTGCAAACTTCAATTTTGAGGAGGGGGTGGGAGTGAAACTGATTGCAGGGAAATCTGAGAAGATGACCCATTGTTGATATTACTGGTGGTCATCACAACATGCCTCAGGAGACCTCATAATCATCAGAAATATTGGGGTTGTCTGTCAGTGCATTCAGCTGGAAGGACGAGTCCATTGGTACAGATCCTGGAGGCTTCCACTGTTCCCATCATTCTCCCCAAATGTTTTATTTTCCTGCTCTGGGAGGTAAATTTGGGAAGATTGGCAAGGAAACTGCAGCAAGGAGTTAACAAAAGACTCAGTGCCAGCTAGTTCTCAGCTGTCTGTCTGGATGAAGCCCTTCCAAATCTACCATCACAAGTTTGGTTCCTTGGGTGAATCTTCCCCAACCTGCCTCCACCCTCATTGTTAATAAATGGCCAAATCTCATCAACCACAGCTTACATGGCCTGTGAAAAGAGTAATGGAGGCTGCAGTAGGACATCTGGAGTACCACACAGTTCTCTGTCTTGGCCTGAGCAATGTAACTGGATTGTTGTGGTGGTAGACAGGATCAGTTCTGCTTATCACAGCACAGCGATAATGATCATGGGATACACAGAAAGAGCCTCCCTGAAGATTGTGGTGTTTTTGAACCACAATCGGGCGTATCCTGGTAACAGCAACCTTGTGTTGCCAGCTTATCTTTCTCACACTAGGTCAGGTGAAATGAACTGCAGAATGAACTCACCAAAAGGTGGCTTCATTTTGGAAGTTTTACGTCTGGCCCAGACATGGAAGAATAATAATCATATCCTGAGCTGGGTGGATAAAGACTGGGATTGAAGCAGGATCAGTACATAATTTAAACAATTGTTTCATTTGGTTCGTTAAAGGGAGGGATAATCTAGTTGACATTTCTGGCAGGCTTGAACAAGCTGACAACATGAGGAAAGGAAACGTTGCCTTGTGGCAAACCTATGATATAAAAAAGTCCCTCAGATCCAGCAACTTGGCTCTAGTAAGTGTAATTCCTACTCAAAGGGAACCAGAGCCTCATACAAAGTTTAGACATAGTGCTGTGCCTTTTCGGTTGGCTTCGCTTCATAAAGGTATTACACCAGTATGGGTGTTTGATTTCATTTTCCTTAAGAGTTTATATAATAATAAAAATCTTGGAACTGCTGAGTTGGAAGGGACTCTATGGATCATCGAGTCCAGCCCCTGTCAAGGAGGCACAGTGGGGGGAATCAAACTCCCAACTTCTGGCTCTGCAGCCAGCCTCCTAAACCACTTGAACTAATGAGTAGTCCTTTATGCCTGCTCTTAGCTATGGTTCTTTGAAATGTTGACATATTCTGTTTTCTATAGCTGTGTGGTGTTTAGGGGGAAATGGCCTGTGGTTCTGAGGCAACCGAATTATTTCCTTTCTGAGCTAAGAATAATAGGGAAGCCATGCACAGCGTCAAGTTCAAAACCCCTCTTGTTACAGCATAGCTGCAATTTCCTTCCACTTTAGTTTATATATATATATATATATATATATATCCCTCTTAAGTGGAAGTGCTGGTGGTGAGTGACCAAGCGCGTAATTTCCAGAGAGCGAGAAATTGAATTTTCGTCGCTAATAAATCCTAACCCAAGTCATCAGAGGTGCAAGAAATGTCAGGGTGCGCCGTTGAACACTAGGTGGCAGCATTGGACCACATGATAGCCTTAGGAGGTCCATTTCCAAGACTGGAAAGCCAGGAGGTTTAGTTTGGAGACTGATGTGCTCAGTACCAGACAGGGAGATCATCTCTTTAAAGGACAGGCAAAGCCACTTTCATTGCAGTACAGGAAAAAAAAAATGAACAGCCTACTTTGGAAGTCAGCAATGGCGACAAATAAGGGGTACGGTGATATTGCTGTCATGTCATCAATGGAAACTTCTTGGTTACAAGATGCCATAGCATCTTTCTTTCTGAATTTGATCATCAAAGTACAGTAATACCTCATACAAAGTCCACTTCGTACAACATCGAATTCATACAACGCCTAATTTCTTGAAAAAAGTTGCCTCATACAAAGACTTTGTATGAGCCATTCGGATTTTCCCCAGGTTGCATTGTGCCTGGGCAGTATAAAAGGCAGGACACATGTATGCATTGATCTTGTGGGTTTTGCACGAGGCAAAGAGTGTTTAGGAGTGGTTTTGAGCGTGATTTTGGGTATTTTTTTTAAAAAAAATTCATCAGAATTTATAGAAGCATTCCTGTAATATTTGCAGCATTCTTCAGGTTCTTGGACAACCAGGGTTGTTTGTCATGTTTTTGTAATGTATTTCGCCTTTAGACAATGATTTCTTAAAGTTCTGTCAGTTTCCTGACTGTTTCCTTGGCTTTGCCCTGAAGTCTGTGTTGTTACAGTACAATGTATCTCTATGGAAATGACATTGTACGAGGCATCGCGGCAAGGATTTGGACGTTGTATGAGGCATCGTGGCTAGGATTTTGCATGCCTCATACAAAGTCCAAATCCGTATAAAGTCCAAATGTGTGGAACCAAGTTTGGACATTGTATGAGGTATCACTGTATCTTGTTCCAAAGAAAGATTCAGACATTCTTTAACACAAAGTACTTTTCACTTTTTCTTCTTCTTGTGCCATATCCGTTTTGAATATTGGCTGTCATCATGGTGATAGTCTTCCTGTCTTAACATCTCAGAACAGTTCTTCCGAGAGCAATCCACACCAGTCTATCAGGTTCTTTAGCCACAAAGTCCGTCTACGTCCAGAGTCTCTTCTTCCTAAAGATCTTCCGTTGCATAACAAACTGGAGTATTCTATACTTCATACCTATACTTACACAGTACTGTATTTTAATACTACACATGCTGTTTCTATTCTAATTTTTCCTGTGTGAGTTGGGCAGATATTTCTCTGGTTAAACAAAAACAAACAAACAGACAAACAAACAAACTGCACAACTGCTTCTACTGACTGGGCTGAGACAATTGTGTGGGATTGGTCTCCTCTGCCATAATGCAAGCCTTATGACTGAATAGACCCCTGTAATTCCCTGTGAACTCTACTGGAAAAACTTGCAGAAATGTTTAATTTTCAAAATGTAGCTTAAAGAAAGGATTTTTTTTAATTTAAAAAAAGCAAATGTCTGATGTAAGAGAGAAAGCTGCCCCTTGTTGTGTCTCCACACTAATTGTTCTGTTCTGGATGACAACAGAGGAGGCCTCAGGGAGTGAGTGGCCTCAATGACTGGAAGGATCTGTCAGGTAGAAACTAATCTTTCAGATAAAGAGGCTTCAAGTTGATATGGGTGAGGCTGAACTTAGAGATGAATCTGCCTGTCCACTTAAAGGAGTAGCACATATCCAGTCACTATTATAGACACTGACTTGGGTCTTTTACCAAATTGGGCCTTAAAAAAATTCAAAGATTGGAGCTATGACCCATTTGACCAGAAGGATAAGAACATAGCAGAAGATCTAAGGACTAGCAAAATGTTCTCCTAAACTATTGCCTAGTAAGAAAGGGGGGGGGGGACCTGAAGTTAAGGGTGAGGTGGAAATCCAAAATAAGCTGGGACTAAATACAATTTTATGAGGCACTCCAATTGTGTTATTTGTGTCTTTTGGACTATATTTTGCCCCTGCTCTCTTAGAGGAGCAGCAGTCTGTCCATTGTCCTTGACCCCACCCCTAGTGAAGCTTGCTTGCATGGGTGACCAGCGAAAACATTTGGATGCTGCCCCCAATTAATACAGAAAATTGTTTCCATCAATAGTTTGACCAGACTACAAGCGTTGGCAGTCAACTGGAATCTGCTAGAACTGGAATGTGCTCAACAAGCACCCAGGCTCAAAAATCACTTGTTTTTAGGTTGTCTGCACAGAGAAATCCCAGGCTAACTTTTTTAAAAACCATTTCTGTGAGCGATAACTGTTTGCTATTCCATTTCAGTTTTAGACAAAATATTTGATTTGGCTGGAAAGGGGGTGCCAGGTGCCTAAACATGCCGAGCAAATGTACTCGACCCTTGGGATACAAGTGGCACTGAAGGGACCCAAAACATTACTTATGATTTTCATGGTGCCTGCCAATCATGGGAAGGTGCTCTTCCACCACACTTTTCACAGAGTGGTAACGGTGAAGGAAGATTGATAGGAGTTATTTTTCCCTCCTGTGTTATTTTTCCCTCTTGAATTTATTCCACCACTTAAAAACCAGGGTTAATGGGAAGAGAAGATAGAATCATAAGGGGGAAGAGGGTCTATGAATTTAACGCCCTGTTCAATGCAGGGGCCCAAATCAAAGCAGATATGACAGGTCCACTGGAGTGCTCACCACCTCCCAAGCTAATCGATTCCATTTCTATACTGCTCTAATTGTTAGGAATTTCCCACCCTGATGTTCAAGCAATATTTGTCTTCCTGTAACGTGATCCCATTATTATATGTCCTACACCCTGGGATGATCAAGAACATACTTTATCCCTCATCTGTATGATTGTCTTTCAAGTACTGTATTAAAGTGCTGTCATATCTTTCCTCAATCTTCTTTTCCCAAGGACAAACATGCCCATTTATTTCAGTCTTTCCTCATAGGGTTTGGTTTCCAGTCTCCTGTCTATCTTTGTTGCCCTCCTATGAACTTCTTCCACTTTGTCACTATCGTTCTTAAAGTGCAGTGTCCAGAGCTAGACAGAGTACTAGACACAGTACTCTAGATGAGACCTATTTAGTGCCAAATTTTAGTGTATGCAAACCAAGACACGGGACACAGCCTCGGGCTGGGTTAACTCAGGTTTATTGCATCGTGGACAGAGGGAACATGAGGTAATGGCGGATCAATAGCTCTTTATATACAGCAGTAATACATTTGAACGTGGTGCCATGGTAGCCCATTGGCTACTGTCTGCGTGACGTCATTTCAGGTCACGCCCTTCTTGTCCAGGTGTAGGTCGTGGCGGGAAAACTTCCCGCGCTGTTGCCTTTGATGAGTTCGGACCAAGAGAGCTTGGACGCTCGCTGCTGCCAGCTGGTGGTCATTAGCTCGCGTCCTATTACAGGGCTTATATGATACAGCTGAAGGTTACAT
This sequence comes from Bradypodion pumilum, assembly GCA_035047305.1. Lineage (NCBI taxonomy): Eukaryota > Metazoa > Chordata > Lepidosauria > Squamata > Chamaeleonidae > Bradypodion > Bradypodion pumilum. The sequence continues at coordinate 161,555,267 of JAWDJD010000001.1, read as the reverse complement.
TGTTGCTATAGGCAAGGTTACATTGACTCAGATACATTTCAATCCATGTGTACAGTAAAACCATCAGAACACAACATCCCTCCCCCCTAGGACGAGACAAAGTCTCGAGCCCACCTTAACACACTCCCCCCCCTTATGAGACAAAGTCTCTCAGCCAAGATGGCTTATTTCGAACACGCTGGGGTCTCGGTGCGGGCTGCCTCTCCCTGGGATTGCTACCTTCTCTTTGTCCCCTGGTCTCCTGTCCTGCAATATGAGAGGGAGACTCGTTAGTGACTTTCCGCGGCTCCGCGGCGCTGTTGGGAGGTGTGCTCTTTCTTAGGGAGGAACCGGGGGCACTGGGGGCTAACGAAAAACCCCTCTTCTCGCTTGGATGGGTGGGGGAACACTCCTGAAGACCCCCCCGGCTCGCCAAATCAAAATCAAAATCACTATCGGGGGCAGCGGTCGCGAACTCCTCTCCCCCTTCCCCGGCCCCTGCTAGAGCTGGCGTATCAAAGGGATACGAGTCGGGGCCGCTGCTTCTGCTTCCTTCCCCCCATGCTTGGGACTGTTGTCCACTGCTGTCTCCCCCTTGGGTTAAGCGGGTGGGGGAGAACCCTAACGCTGAATCCTGTTGCTGAGCTCCACTGACTGGCCCAATCACTCGGTGCCTCAGTTGATCTGCGTGCCTCCTCCAGAGGAGGCCGGTGTTCGTCTCGACCCGGTACGACACTGGCCCCGTCTGTTCTACAACCGTCCCTGGTACCCAGGCTGGCCCTGCGCTGGAATAGTTCCTGCAGTGAACAGGGTCACCGGCAGCGAAACCTTTCGAGACTGCCAACCCCACGTTTTTCCCTTTATCCTCGACTCTCGTTGGGTCTAGCCTGGACAGGAGCGTGGTCAGTTTTCGCCGCATCAAGAGCTCTGCCGGCGAGTAGCCGGATGCCAAAGGGGTCACCCTATACGCTAAGAGGAATTGGCACACTTGGTGATTCAGGTCCCCCGGGCCCATGCGCCGCAGCGCCTCCTTTGTTGTACGCACCAACCGTTCCACTTGGCCATTCGTGGCCGGGTGAAACGGTGCGGACGTGATATGCCGAATGGCGTTTGTCTCCATGAATGCCCCGAACTCAGCGGAGGTGAAACAACTAGCGTTATCGCTGACTAAAGTGTCGGGTAAACCGAACGTGGAAAAGACTCTCCGTAGCCGGCTAATTGTCGTGGCGGAGGACGTGCTTTTTACCGGGATAACCTCCAGCCACTTGGAGAACGCATCCACGACTAGGAGAAACATGGCTCCTCGGAATGGGCCAGCGAAATCTACGTGCACCCTGGACCATGGTCCCCGTGCTGTGTCCCATTCCCTATGTGGAAGACGGGCCGCCTCAGGGCGGGACCCCTGGCAAGCCTCGCAAGTGCCAACCATGTGCTCAATATCCGTGTCCAGCTGCGGCCACCAGAAGTAACTCCGGGCCAGCGCCTTTGAACGAACTATGCCCGGGTGGCTGACGTGCAGCAGTTCGAGCACCCTCGTCCGCAGGGGCGCAGGGACCACCACCCGTTGGCCCCACAGAAGGCACCCCCTTTCTAGGGACAACTCTAGCTTTTTCCTAAAGAACGGGTCGAACTCCGTACTCGGGGACGAACCCGGCCACCCCTTTTGCACCCATGAGCAAACCTTCGCCAGTGTCCTGTCCTTGCCTGTCGCCCTAGCAATGTCGGCTGGCACTATTGGGGGAGCGTCTAAAACCTCAATTAGCAACACCTGGCGGTCCTTTTCTGCTCTCGCCTTTTGGGCGTCCGACAATGGCAAAGGGGATCTCGAAAGCGCATCAGCATGGCTGATCTCCTTTCCGGGCCTGTACTCCAACTCATGTTGGTACGCGTTGAGGAAAATAGCCCATCGCAGCATTCTCGGGGACAGGATCTGCGGCGTTGGCTTGTGTGCCGTGAAAATCCCTAACAGCGGTTTGTGATCGGTCACGATTTTGAACGGGCGGCCATACAAAAAATCGTGAAATTTTTTGGTCCCCGATACGATTGCTAATGCTTCCCTGTCGGTTTGTGCGTAATTTCGCTCCGCTTGGGACAGGGACCTTGAGTAAAACGCTACCGGGGCCTCCCTTCCGTCCTCCAACACGTGGCAAAGCACCGCCCCCACCCCCACCGGGGATGCATCACAAACTAGGACCACAGGCCGTTTGGGGTCGAAATGCGTCAGGATTGCCTCAGATGTTAGGAGGTGCTTTAGCTCCTTGAACGCCCTCTCGTGCTCGTCACCCCACATCCACGGCTCCTCCTTTTTCAGCAACCGATGGAGCGGTTCGGCCACGGACGCCTTCCGCGGGAGGAATGTATGGTAAAAATTTAGGAGCCCCAGGAAAGATTGCAGCTCGGTCTTGGATGTGGGGCGAGGGGCCTTTTTAATGGCTGCTACCTTGGATTTAGACGGCTTAATCCCCTCGGGTGTGATTCGGAACCCTAAAAACTCGACCTCTGTTTCGAAAAAAACACATTTATCCTTCCTCAATCTCAGCCCCGCTTTCTCGAACACGGTCAGTACCTTGTCCAACCTTTTCGCTAGTTCAGCCTCACTCCCCCCTGTTATCAACACGTCATCAAAATAAGGCAACACCCCCTCCAGGCCCTTTAGGAGGCGTTCCACGAGCGATTGAAAAAGACCGGGTGCCGAGTTCACGCCGAACTGTAACCGCGACACCTGGAACGCTCCCTTATGTGTAACTATCGTTTGTGCCGCGGCCGTGGCGGGGGTCACAGGAAGTTGCTGATAGGCTTGTGCCAAATCGAGCTTAGCGAAACACTTTCCCCCATTTAGCCTGGCCAAAAGGTGGCTTATCACTGGCACCGGGTATGCATTAGGGCGGATCGCCTTGTTAATTGTACACTTATAATCTGCGCAAATGCGCACCTCCCCGTTAGCCTTTAGAGCCGTTACAATTGGAGTTTCCCACTCCGCGGAATCAACAGGAATAAGAATCCCCTGGCCCACCAGTTTGTCCAATTCCGCCTCTATCTTGTCCTTGAGTGCAAACGGCACCCTGCGTGGTTTGAGTCTTATCGGGCGGACCTCCGGGTCTATGTCGAAAGCTACAGGGGGTCCCTTGAACTTTCCGAGTCCTTTCTCAAAAACGGCGGGATGCGCATCGCAAACCGCTTGTATTGGGTCTCCCCCCACGGTATGGACCCCCCCTATGAACAACCCTAAGGGCTGAAACCACTGTGTTCCCAGGAGGCTACAGCTTCCCCCTTTCAGGACAACTAGGGGCAGTTCCGCAGAATGTCTCTTAAAATTGACCCGAAACTTCCCAACCCCCAATACCGGAATGTTGTTTCCCTGTACGTCCCGTAGTGTGGACCTCAACGCTTTAAGCTTTGGCCGCACGTGGGGGTCGATTTTCAGGAACTCTTTCTGGGGAATTATGGAAAAGGAGGACCCCGAGTCAATTTCCATCTTAATAGGGGCCCCTTGTACTAATACCTCAACGAAGTAATGGGACTGTCCCGCGGACACGCTGAACACTGAGGCGTCGTCCTCGCTGCTGTCCGAGACGCGGCCCACGCCGTCCTGCTTCCTCGTGGTCTGGGCGCCATCTTTGGGCCTTGCTGGACGGTCCGGCCTGGCCGCGCGGTCTTGTGATTGCCTCCGGCCCTCTTTCCGCTTTCTGCACGCCTTGGCGATGTGCCCCCGACGGCCGCAGGTGTAACACTCGGCCTTCCTGAACGGGCATCTCGCGCGCTCGTGGGCCGCTCCGCAACCCTCGCAGCGTCGACCGCCCTTCCGGACCTTCTGGACCTCCTCGCCGTCGCTGCCTTCCGTAGACGACTTTGAGGCCCGCCGAGTCGCGTGCACCGACTGTCCGGCCTTCCCGTGCACCGAATTTTCCGCCTTGCCGGCTTTAGGACGCCACTCACGCCACTGATGCATCTCGTCCACTCCGGCATTCGTGGACTCTGCGGCTTCCGCGGCCTCTATGACTTCGGCCAGCGTGGGTGGCGGCTCCTTATTCATCAAGCTGCGCTGCACCTCCTTGTCTTTCAGGCCACATAACACGCCGTCCCTGAGGATCATCTCCAGGATGTCGCCCCATTTACAGGGGGCGGCGGCTATCCTCATGGCGGCCACGAATGCCTCAACCGACTCGTCTGGCGCTTGGACTCGCCTCCAAAACGCGCTCCGAGCGGGAAACATTGCCCTCGAGGGGCAGAACCGCTCTCGCAGCAGCTTCATGATGTCGCTCGCCTTAAAGTCGCTCACCTTCTTCGGAGCGATTATGCCCACCAGCGTCCGCTTGGTTTCCATTCCGAGCATTCTGGTGAGGATGGCCCTCTTCCTCTCCTCGTCGTCTTGTTTGACTCTGAGTTCCACCAGTGCCGCCTGGAAGTCCATCTCAAGCAGCTCCCAGTCTTGCGGTTTGGTGATGTTGAACCCGCTCTGTGCCCTGGCTGTTCCATGGGGATCCATCATCCCACCTTCGTCGCCAATTTAGTGTATGCAAACCAAGACACGGGACACAGCCTCGGGCTGGGTTAACTCAGGTTTATTGCATCGTGGACAGAGGGAACATGAGGTAATGGCGGATCAATAGCTCTTTATATACAGCAGTAATACATTTGAACGTGGTGCCATGGTAGCCCATTGGCTACTGTCTGCGTGACGTCATTTCAGGTCACGCCCTTCTTGTCCAGGTGTAGGTCGTGGCGGGAAAACTTCCCGCGCTGTTGCCTTTGATGAGTTCGGACCAAGAGAGCTTGGACGCTCGCTGCTGCCAGCTGGTGGTCATTAGCTCGCGTCCTATTACAGGGCTTATATGATACAGCTGAAGGTTACATTGTTGCTATAGGCAAGGTTACATTGACTCAGATACATTTCAATCCATGTGTACAGTAAAACCATCAGAACACAACACAAATAGAGGGTGACTAGTATCTCATTGGTTTTGGAGACTATGTTTCTGTTAATGCAATCTAAAATAGTGTTGTTTTTACAGTCACATTGCACTGTTGGCTCATGTTCAGCTTGTGATCTACAACAATTCCAAGATCCTTCTTGCTTATAGTATTATTGATCCAAGTATCAACCCCATCTTGTAACTGTGCATTTGGGTACCCCCCCTCCCACCAAGTGTAGAACGTTGCACCTATCTTTGTTAAATTTCATTTTGTTGTTTTTTAGCTCAGTGCTTGAGCTTAAGATCTTTTTAAAATTTTGTTTGTTTTCCAGGGCATTAGCAATTCCATTCAAATTTTGTATCATCTGCAGATTTACTAAACATTTCCTGCAATCCCTAATCTAAGTCATTAATAAAAATGATGAAGAACACTGGGCTCAGGACAACCTTGTGGTTGTCCCACTTGATACCTCCTCCTAGTCTGAGAAGGAGCCAGTTATAAGCACTCTTTGAGTATAATACTGTAACCAATTGTGTATCCACCTGAAGGTTGTTCTATTCAGCTCACACTTACTTAGTTTGATAGTCAGAATATTATGGGTCACTTTGTCAAAAGCTTTGCTGAAGTCAATTGCTATTATATCTACAGTGTTTGCACTATTTATGAGGGAGGTTACCCAATTAAAAATGAGATAAAGATAATCCAGTACTGCTGATATAATGATCTTGTGTCATCAAGTCAATTCTGACATATGGTGGCCCTTTTCAGTGTTTTTGAGGTAAAGAATGCTCAGAGGTGGTTTACCATCTCCTTCTTCGGGGGGGGGGGGCATCCTGGGCTGTACAGCAAAGGCCAAGAGCTATACAGGCTGGTTCCTCTGAGAATGCACAGTGGGGAGCTGTTGTGTCCAAGCATTTTATTATTGTTTGTGTGTTGACTTCACTGGAAGTCTAAGGCGAAGCTGCGTGCCATTTTCTAAAGCAGCCTAGATCGCTGATTTGCTGTATTGAATGTTCCCGCTTCTCTGGAAGCCCGCCAAAATGTATCTTCTTGTTGTAATGGCCATTCCCCCTGTATATAAGCAGGCCACCATGTACATATTCCCCAGTCTGGATCATGAGCTGAATAAAGATCACTGTTGTTAACCCACTTCCTGCTGGTTAGATTACTTCTTTCTCTGGACTCAACAGGAACTGAACTCACAACCTCTGGCTCCACAACCAAATGCCTAACCCATTAAACCAGGGTTTCCCAACCTAAGGCCCATGGCCCGGATGTGGCCCATGGCCCATTTCATGTGGGGCCCCACCCCTCCAAAGGCATTTGAGAAACAGAATGGCCATCCTTTTGAAGCTGTTGGGGCAAAATGGCCACTTCCATCATGCAGGCAGAGCAAAATGACCATCCAGCCATTGAAACTGACAGAGAGAGTGTGGCCCGGCCCCCAGTTTGAAAAGGTTGGAAACCCCTGCATTAAACTGTCTAGCCAGCTGATTCATCATGTTTTTAAACTGAGGGTCAAACTAGATGACATCTAGTTTGTCACAATACCCTCTTTTTCTAACAGTGTGTCTTGCATGTAGCTGTGCTTTGTTTTGTGATTCGTTGTTCCAAGATAATCATAGGCTTAATTTGCTAGTCTGATTGCTTAGGCATGTAATTCTGAAGAAATCCCCTTCTAGAAAGAAAACTAAGTTATAGGAAGAAAACAGACAATGCTCTCAATGTCTTGTTTGATTCTTAGAGACTTTGGGGGAGCAATTGTTTTTTGAGATCATGCCAGGACATGTTGTGAACCTCTGTGACTTGGTGAGCGCAGTTTTATAGAGAATCTTTCTGCCAAGAAACTGACCCGAACAGAAAGCAACACACAAGCCACTCAGCCATGCTACCCAAAAGCTATCCTGCTCTGGGTGATTTCCAGGCAAGCAAACATGTCTGTTACAGGGAAAATCTCCCTGTCAGACCCTTTCCCCACACTCTGAGCTCTCAAACTGTTTAGTGCTTCAGGGAGACTATGCAAAATCCCAAAGTTGTGTACTTTTGGCATGTACACCAAGCCTGACAAGTAGCACAGACAAACACCCACAAAGCAAACAACTTTTTGCACAGTGTGGGCCATGGGACAGATAGTACCAAAGAAATTCCCATGTTCTATAAGGAACCACACCAGGTTGAAATTTTATTATTTTTATTTAAAGATGGAGCAAAAGACTTAAAAATACTTTAAAGACATATAAATGTGAAAGTGGGTTCAAAATTTCTAAAAACATCAACAAAGAGTGAAGCCAATCCATTCTACAAGGAATAGAGATGAGCAACTTGAAAGCAGATCCTCAATAAAGTTTGCTAAACCTAGTTTATTACTTAGATTGCAGCAGAGTTTCTGTTATGCAGACATAACAGCAACAGAATGTAACTCATGAAAGCAGAGCTAAGTTAGAATTACTTTTCCCCCTGCTCTGATTTATACCTGCCATCCATCCTTCAGGAAATTTCCACCTACCAGAACCTGAAGCTCCCTAAATCTTCTTGAAGATGGCAAAGTTTATGTGAATAACTTTCCTATTCCCCCTTTTCAGATGGAACCAGTTTCTCCTAATTGACAACCAGCTGGTCCATAGATACCTTGATGTGTTGACCTTCAGATACATTATTTTCTCTGCACCTTTCTCTCTGTCCTCCTGCCTCCCTAGACCAGTTTCTAACTGTCGACTGGAATCAGCTCTGTTTGCAAGGGGCTTCAAAATCCAAAGTAACTTCTTTCCTCCATCTCTTCACACTTGCCCATGATGGGTTTCTGTAACAATGTTGTTTGTGTTTCCTGTTTTGGTGAAAGAACCAATTTTCTTCTTGAAAAGGTGGAAAGAAAGGGGCTTGAAGGCTGTTAGAAATAACAGGATCTCGGTGGGCACCAGTACGAAAATAATATCATTTTTATACCTTTCCACCAAAGATTAGATAAAATAGTCACTTCTTTGAAACTTTGGATACATTTCAATGCAGGTGATTACTCCAGCCGAAAAACCCATGAGGTTTTCTGTAAACAGACCAGTCCAGACCTTTGGTAAGACACTTGGTCCACTTATCCTCAGAAATATTTGTGTTGTACATTGTTGTAGTTTGGGAGTTATGTAATGTGTGAAACCTCACCTGGTCCAGATATGGAAAGGACAAATAGAAGTCAATGAAGCAAAATGGGTTGCCACCCATTTATGTGTCTATTACATCTATATCATTCTTTTCCTCCAGAGTCCAAGCCATACATGGCTGTTCTGCTCCTCTTCTTCCAAGAGACTGAGATATTCCTCTAGTTTTGGTGTCAAGTTTAGCTCTGTGTGGGAGAATGGCAGTGGAGAAAAAGCTCCCTTAATCTGATTTTCTTTCTCTGTTTTCTGAAGTATTTTATATAGTATTTACTTGTAAGCTGTGTTAATAGTGTGCTTTTAAAGCATCTACTTAGCTTTCAGGAACATCATGCAGAACAAGGAGAAATTTTGTTTTTCATCTTCTTTCATAACAGACAGTTCATTCTCTCCCACCCTGAAAACAATATGCAATAGCAACCCAAATCTGGCATATGAGAATGTTCTAATGACCACATTGGTCCACATGTTTTATAATCTAGCTATGTTGTTGGCCTCAGTCTTAGTAACTTGGTTCCAAGCATCTTTAATCTCGGATAAACAATAAGTCTAGACTGTGTGGCTTGATCCTGCATCTGGCTGAGGCTATACAGTAGGTCTGTTTTATCATAGGATTTAGAACATTAGAAACATCAGTGCTTATAGATTTCCATTTTGACCTCCTAGGATTGGATCTCATTAAGTTGGAGTCATTAGTGGAAGAATTTTCTCCATTTTAGGTAACCTGCTGCACATTCTTGTGATCGGCTGCAACTTGTATCTGAGAATGCATTTTTCCCTGAAGTAGGAAAAATGCCATTGGTGTGAATTTGTTTAAGGTGGATCCCAGCTTGCACATTTTACATAATTATGATTTAAACAAATGCACCCATTGGTAAAGCTGTCTTTATACAACCCGGAGTGTGTTGGGACTGGTCATTTGGGTGGCTGGAGATGGAAAAGAATTGCAAGATTAACTCATTTTAGCCAATCCTTCATAGGCTTGATTCAAACAGTGTATTTTCCAGGGAATTGTCCAGACTGGCCTTTAAGATGTTGTGACTCATCAACTAGGTTTTCTCTTGTTCACTTGGTAAATAGATGCTTCTCAAAAGAATATATTGGCAATTACTGTACAATGCTGGGATAAAACTGACCCCCCCCCCGGACTTTCTTCATTAGTTATATAGAACAATTGGAGCCAGTGTATGAAGTAAATATGACATTGGCAGCAAATATGGTCTCACTAAAATATTGTATGCTGTCTTGGGTAAGTCATCCTAAATATAAAACTTGATCAAAGTTCTTGTGGAACACTGTGTAGAGAGATGGATGAGGTAACCTACTGAGCTTATGGACAGCTGTTTTTAAAATAATCCTTTTGTTCAGAACTCTTAAAAGTTGAAATTCTTTCTCTGAGCCTTGTTTGGGGTGCTGAAAGAGAATAGTGTAGTAATTGCTGGAGCAATAAAGTAGTATCATAGCAACCATAATGAATTCACTATCCTACATAAGCTTGGAATTGTGAACTTAAATCAAATTTATTTATTTATTTATAATATTGACTGAACTTTCCAGAGATTAAGTAACTGTCAAAGATGTGTCTTTTGTTTGTTAAAACTTCTCTACAATTCATATTTCTGCTAATGTACTATATCTGAGCATGAACTTTGACTACAAACTAGAACGGGGAAAGAGATGTTATAGGACAGTGATGGTGAACCTTGGCACTCCTGCTGTTCTTGAACTTCAAATCCCAGAAGTCCTGATCAGCAGGAGTGCAGACTTGGGCTTCTGGAAATTGAAGTCAACAAACAGCTGGTTTGCCAAGGTTCGCCATCACTGTTATAGGTTGAGAGAATTCATGGTATATCTCATAGCTGAATCACAACTAAGAGTTGAGCTGAAAGTGATGAAAAGTTCTGATAGTTATAGTAGAAGCTTTTTACACCTGTAGTTTGAAGATTGACTTGTTTTGTTTTGTGATTGGTAAAGCAAAGCAAAAGCACTTATATACTGCCCCATAGTGTTTAGTGCACTCTCTGGGTGGTTCACAAGTTAACTAGCATTTGGCCCCCAATATGCTGGGTACTCATTTTACTGACCTCGGAAGGATGGAAGGCTGTGTCAACCTTGAGCCCTGGTCAGGATTGAACTTGCAACCTTTTGGTTGCAGTACAGCAGTTTATCCACCATGGCTCTTTTGGACATAAACATAGCCTTCATTTTCAAACCAAATTTCTTAATTAAGAAGATCTGCCTGAATCACATCTCTGAAACATTAAGGGGATTTCTGCTTCTAATGATTGTGTTGTCTTTAACCTGGAATTTGACCCTGAATGTCACCTATGTATATGTTCAAATAAGATTGGTTTGGATTATCAGTTTGTTCTCTCCTCAACATGCTTAATGTAGACCTGGGGTGCTCAAACTATGGCCCGGGGCCCGGATCTGGCCCATGATACCAATTCATCCAGCCTGCGACACCTTTGCACTCCCGGAAGCGGAAGTAAAATGCGCTCGTATGGGCACATTTTACTTCTGCTTCCGGGAGTGATGAGGGTGTCATGGGCACATTTTACTTCTGCTTCCGGGAGTGATGAGGGTGTCATGGGCCAGATGAATTGGCATTGTGGGCCAGATCTGGCCCCCAGGCCATAGTGACCGGACCCCTGGACAACTCTTATTATTATTTTTGTCTTGCCATATAAATGCACAACTTCTTATCAATTTATTGTCTTATGAATGTCCTTTTAAAAAGAAGAAGAAACAAGCCATTTTTAAACAGAATGTCCCTTTTCACATTTGGGGAGAATCACTTCTTTGTGAGCCAGACAACGAATTAGTTTGTACAGCTGCCTTTTGTGGCAAGTTTGCCAGACTTTCTCCCTTTCCTCCTTCCACTTTGCTCTCATGGAGAAAAATCAAAATGTTTCTGGTTGGAGTATACAGTTTTGAGAACACTACCAGATTGGCCCATACCTGTCAAGTTTCGGGAAATTTCTGTCAAACCCCCGTATTTTACACTCTTTCCCACCATCATCCCGTATTAGTTAGACTGCAATTAGACTGGAGTTAGACTGGAGGCCAGCACAGGATAAGCATAGCTGTCCAGTTTCCTGTTTTGGCCGGAAAATTCCCCTTATTTGACAGAAATTTCCCGAAACTTGACAGGTATGGATTGGCCTCACTGCCCTAGGCATGGTATTTATCTCTCCTGTCAAATACAAAAAGTAGCAATGAACAATGCTTCGATGCTTCTGAAGTCTAAAGCAGTGTAACTTGTTCTTCCTTCCCTTCATCCCATACACACTGAAAGAAGGAATTCTTCATAACGTTTGAGGTTCATTGTAACTGTTCCTTTCAGCTAGTAATAATAATTCAGGATAGCAGAAATGGTTAAACTTTGATGTGTAAATGGACAAAAGCTTTATTCTGGGACAATCTGCATGGGAGGTGGTGGGACGGTGGGGACATGGCCAGGGGCATGCTGGCTAGGCTAAAAGGGCGCTGGACAGGGAGTGATGAGGATATCTAACCCTAACAAAATACATACATTCCAACTCGCCTTCTAATTTCAACTCCCCTCTGGGGATTTGAACCAACAATCTCCTGCTTCCAAGGAAAAATTGCAACCTCTAAGCCACGGCGGCTCCACTGTCAATGGAGCTGATTTTGTAATCTTATTTTTAGCAGCACAGGAGGAGGAAGGAAGCAGAGGAACATAGAGCCCCGCTTGTTTGCTTGATCATTCCGGGCATCACAGCTCAGCTCTTTGGATTGGCACTCAAGGGGGGTGCCATGGTACTGGGGGTAAGGGCCCCTCGGATTGAGTCCCGGTAGCCCGATGGGCCAGCCCACCACTGGACATGGCCACCTCTGAGAGGAGCCCTGTTGACTTTATTTTCCTCATTGAAAAAGGAACTTCTCTAATGCCTCTCTACTTTCATAGACAAGTGAGCAGGGCCACAAATGGAGGCAGTGGTGGATAGGATAAATTTTGTTCCAGAGCTAGAAGAAAATGTTGATTTGCTGAGCAAACTACGCCCACAGAGTAGGTAGTAAATTTTTTTTAATCCCATCACTGAACTGAAAGCTTTAACTGAAAGTTTTCACAGGAAGCTGTTGACTAGGAAATGAACTTCCTTTAGAATGCATTCATGGTGCTACATGCCACCATCTGGAGCAAGCTGTGATAAAAAGTAACCCATGCCCCGCTCGTTTGCTTGATCATTCCGGGCATCACAACTCAGCTCGGCTGAGTGGCTATAGATAGGGGGTCCTGCGCTATCCCGGGAGCTACCATCTTTGGTTTTGGATGGGGCTATCTTGCCCCAGACCGACCTGGTGTGCAACTTGGGGGTCCTCCTGGATTCGCGGCTGCTGCTAGAAGAACAGGTGGCGGCTGTGGCCAGGAAGGCCTTCGCCCAACTTCGGGTGATTCGCCAGTTGAACCCACTCCTGGACCGGGACTCCTTGCTCATGGTCACTCACGCATTGGTGACCTCCAGACTAGATTATTGTAATGCGCTCTACATGGGGCTGCCCCTGCTGACCATTCGGAGACTGCAGCTGATACAGAATGCTGGAAAAAGAACTAAAAACCTGGCTGGTGGGCCACGTTTGGGGTGCAGGTGGAGGGGTGGCTTCCGTTGGGTGGTTGGTATAGAGGACTATGCCTTCCCCTATTGTTCCTCGGTACCTGCACCCCTTTTTAGGGGTGGGTTCTTAACTCTGTTTTTATCTGATTTATTCATGTTGTGAACCGCCCTGAGTCGGCCATGGTCGAGTGGGCGGTATAGAAATCTAACAATAAATAAATAAAATTTAAAAATGCCTCAAGAAAGGTTTAAAAAAGCTTGAAAAGTCACAAATGTTATAACTATTTTAAAAAAAAAAACAAGACAAGCCTTGTGTCATCTGGATGGCAGAATGAATATTTATAAGATTATGGAGAGCTATATCAGGTATAAATGTTTCATTTATACCTGATATACATTGTTGCTTCTGCTCTAGAAATGTTCTCTTCAGACTCAGCTTTAGGTACAGATTTTGTGGTCATGGTTGCTATACCATAAGAACCTGGATTGTATGGATCAGGGCTGCCCAACCTATGGCCCATGGGCCGGATACAGCCCCCAAAGCCATTCTATCAGACCCACGACACCATTACCAAACCAGAAAGTGAATACGGACGCTTTTGCGCATGTGTGGACACATCCCTATTTACTTCCTGGTTTGGCGTGCCATGGACGTCCTCACGCATGTGCAGAATCCATATTTACTTCCTGGTTCAGCATGGACATACTCGTGCTTGTGCAGAAGCATCCGTGCCGAACCAGGAAGTAAATATTGCTGCTTTCGTGCATGTGCAGAAGTGTCTGTGCCGAACCAGAAAGTAATAAGGCCGCTTTTGCGCATGCACAGAGGCATTTGTGCAGAACCAAGAAGCAAATATGGACGTGAATGCACAAACACACCCTGTTCTGGGGGCATAGTCTGACCCGCTCAGCTGTTCTGGAGGTATGGTCAGGCCCCCAGGTAGAAATGGCAACTTTTCTTTTACCAGCTTAACCTGGATATCAGGTTTCATACATTGCACAGCATACATGGGTTTCAGGTTTGATTAAGAACATTTAGTTTGCATTTCTTTTAATTACGTGAGCAGTATGCACAAACAGTGTTCTCGGTTAGCCAAGTGCAACACAAATGGGTCTTATCAGATGAGATCTGAGAGTGCTTCCTCTTTAGCTGCATGCTTTATTCTGACTGTCACTCCATATGGTTTTGATTCATTTTCACACAGTCCAGCTGGGGGCTTCACTCATATATCTCTCGTTCTTTATCTCTGCATGGCCTCCATTACTTTAGTATCTCAGGATGCTTAATAGGCATTTATCAACAGTTCACTTTGTTTGGATGTGATTTAAGTTTGAAAATATTTCACAGGCCCTTTAATCAGCCATCAGCAAAAACAAATTGGCCAGCAACTTGCTTTCCAGCAATAGCCTCAGTGGAAACTCGGCTTCTCACATCTGTTTTTGACTACACTCTGTAAGCACAAAATAGACAGGGAAGGTTTCAATGAATTCAAAGGTGGAAAAGTGACTGGAAGGTCCTCTTGGAGTTCCTCTTCTTCCTTTGTGCAGCAACACTGCAGTTTCGGACAGCAGTCTGGGGTGGAAATTAAGTTCGAAGAAAGATAGGCAAATAAATGCACTCCCCCCCCCCCCTGCTGTTCCCCATTTTTGTTCTTCTGCTACATGGTCTGAAGCATACTTGGAAATGGAGGATATGCAAAAGCTTTGTACAGTATGTTGAGCAAGTGGTACTTGTAGGCATTTTCCTATAATACCTTCACATGTCATAAGAACAAATGGGACCATTTTCCTATGGATGCTGTCCTCTTCCCAGTTACTATATCCACATCACAGTTATCTTAACATGTGGGGCCACAGCTGTAGAAATGGCTCTTCTTGAAGACTTGCCAGGCTATACATTATTTCCCTTTAACACCAGGTTAAAAACATTGTTGTATTGTTTTTGACAAACTGATTGGTTGGTCAACAACTGTTTACCATTTATAGTTGATAACCTGTGGATTTAAAAAAAATGTTTAAGATCAAGATTGTCTTACTGCCAGTTTTGTACTGTGGCAGGTTCTCACCGTTTCTGGCAAACTGGTAGTAGAAATTCCAGGCCACGCCCACTTAGCCAGCCACACCCACCTCTCAGCCTTTCCCTCCCAGTGCCACCGGAAACGCATCCCATTTGCCTTGCCCAGGGCCAAAGGTGCGCTTTTATCTTTGCACTTTCTTTGCACCTTTGGCCCTGGGCGAGGCAAATGGGATGTGTTTCTGGCGGCACTGGGAGGGGGAGACCAGCACCAGCCCACCAACTCATCCCGCTCACCTCCCAGCAGCACCGCCGGTAGGGACGTGTTTCCGGAGGCACTGGGAGGGGGAGGCCAGCCAGCGCTAGCCCACCAACCCAACCGCTCACCTCCCAGCAGTGCCACTAGCAGGGATGTGTTTCTGATAGTGCTGGGAGGGGGAGGCCAGCTAGTGCCAGCTCACCAACTCACCCCACTCACCTCCTAGCAGTGCCGCTGCTCTGGGACTACTACTCCTCATCTCCGTGAAGCAAGAGAGCAAGATAGTTTTCTTTCGATTTTTCTTTTTTTCTTGGGGTGGGGTTTGAGGCCCCACCCACAGATAGTCATGACCACAGATGTCCACGCCCACCAAGTTCATAATAAATTATTTTACAGTGCATCACTGCTTACTGTGCAGGCATGGTATCTTTATTTTTCAGCTCTTTATTGGAATAGTAGTATTTTTTTAAAAAAAGCCCCACTGAGCTCAGTGAGACCTACTTACGTAAACATAATATTTCTTCCAGAGGATATTGACCTATGTGTTTGTCTATGTATTTGCTACCATGTCTTCAATTCTCTGTTTTAGTTTTTGAAAGATCAAACCACCATAAACTAGCCAGGGGTCCATTTCAGAGATAGGAAAGGTGCTGATCATCTCTGCCCTTCTCTCAAGAAATCACATTACATGCTGTTATTTAAATTTGCCTATGCCTGGAAATCTGTTTTGTCATGTTAAGAAGGAATCTGGGTAAGAAGATGATGCTTACAAAAGAGATCACAATAACAGCTATGAGATTATTAATGGCTAAGAACTGGGAAATGTACATGAATTTTGGAATGGAAGAATGGTATAAGGAATTGTGGAATGTGGCTATAAATGACAAGCTGACATAAATTAAAATTTAAAAAAGGTTTGACAAAGAAAAATGAGTTTATAGATATTTGGGGAGAATTTATTATGTATTTCATAAATCCAAAGGAGTAAAGCTGGGTAAAGAATATTCAGCTTTTTGGAAATAGGGGATAAGATATAAATAAATGAACACACAAATTGGTTTTGCAGAATTATGGATGAGAGAATAAGGTCCCATGCTGGTGGGGTGCACATTGTAGATTTATTGTTTTGATTTGTATTTTTGTTTGTTTGTAATAATGAGATTTGTGTTAAGTGATGTTTATTATTGTTTATTATTAGATTGTTTATTATTAGAGAACACAAAAGACCTGTGGGTGGGGGAGAGGAAAGAACAGGGATACATAAGAAAAAAGGGTGGGGGAAATTGCCACTCAGAAAGATTCATGTTCCTTTTGTCTGTGCCTTTGGTGTGAAAGGGACTCTCTAACTTGTCTCCTTTGTCAGTGATCATTGGATACCTGCAAATTTAGATCTCTCAAGGTCCACCTTCTAACTTGGGTCTCACTTTGATTCAGTTCTCTATGGCTTGAAACACCCACCCAAACATCTAGACTTCAGTGCTGCCCTCCCCCAATTGCTTACCATCTAGTCCGATGGAGACTTCTGTAGTACCCATAAGCTTGTATATTTGATGTGTTTACAGTTGGTCCTAATAAAGCTACTATCAATCATGGATCAACATTAACCCAAGAGCACCAGCCTATATAACAGGGATTCTCAACCTGCGGCACATGGGCTGGATGTGGCCTATGGCGCGCGCGTGTGTGTGTGTGTGGGGGGGGCACTGCCTCCACCACACTAGCAAGTGCAAGGTAGTGGAGGAAGGGCAAAATGCCCATCTGGCCCCCAAAGCTGTCTGAGGGAGTGTGACCCGGGCCCCGGCTTAAAATGGTTGAGAACTCCTGCTATATAATGTAAGGCCCCTGTAAGTTACCTATAAAAGGGGGAAAGAGAGAAGGGTTGAGCTTTTAAAAATACATTTTATTGATAAGGGAAAATAAAGGGCAAATTGCAAGATAAATAATCAAAGGCTTATTACAGAAAGGTGGAGAAGAAGAAAGATGGGTCTGGAGTCATCACTTTTCTCTGCTTTTTGCTGTGTCTGATTGCCTGATATGATACAAAAGAGAGATTGTGTATTGTCAGTTCCCTTTAACCAAGCACTTATTGTCTTCAAACAGTGTTTTTTTTATTAAAAAAAGCTTCCCAAAATTAGCGCTTTATCAGATTAGTGCTATATCACTTTAGAAAGATAAAAAATTAAAAAGGCAGAGGGAAGATGTGTTTCCAGTGGAAATTGGCAATCTTAGTTCAGTCCTTTCTGCTTCTCCTCCTGTAGACTCCTGACACATGATAATTGTTTATATTCATTGGGATGGCTACAGTAATTTCATTTGCATAAAAAAGCAGGGGCCAGAGTTGAAAAACTTCAAATAAAATCCTCTCTAAGAAGCAGACATATTGCTGCCCTTTTTCATGTGCCTTCCAAGGTCATGTGTTTTAGGATCAGGATTTGGACCTTTCTATCTTGAATGTAACTTTCTTCAGAAAAGTCATTTGTTTTTAATAACTTCTACTTGCTCACTTGCTTTATTGTGAAACTAAGAGCCCACATTTCTACAAAGCACTTACTCTTCCACTGTTAATCTTAATGTCCCCGCCCCTCACACTGTGAAAATTCACAACAGATTAAATGAAGAACTTGATATCTCATATATTAACAGAAAATGATACTCAAGCTAAAAATGCACATACTGTACTATTTCAAGGCTACCTTCAGGGATGAATGCATAAAATAATTTAGCTTTATTAAAATGTATGGTTCTGACTAGGAACTGATTGATAACAGAAATCAATGATTTTGAGGATAAGCATTAAAAGAATACACTTAGCAAGCTCCTACATGACTTGACTGAAAAAGAAAATGAGCTTTATTAACATAAGTAGATTTAAATTACTAGACACAAATGAAATGAAAAAAGACTTACGATTTAACTATCAAGAGTATTATGAATTTCATAATAAATGTTCAAGAATTTTAGCTTGCCATAAGAGAAAGAAACACAGAAGTGCTTTTCTTTTAAAAACTTGAAAGGGGGAAACAGTTCCAATAAAATTAACCATTTGTTCATTGACTTTCAAAAATAAATTTTCTTCTTTAAATTTCCATCTAATAATAGGTCCTTTCTCCAGAATAAAGTGGGATTACTTTTATTCATTCCTAACTGCAATGCCTTATTATCTAAAAAAATCTACACAAAATGAACTAGAATTTTTTTTAAAAAAAAAATCTAACAAGATTTCTATAATCAGTGGTTGGTTATAAAAAGATCAGTTTAAAAATCACATTTCCTGGAACAATTTCTTCTTCCTTTTCAATTCAATACTTGGTAGGAACCATATTCCAAAATCTTGGGAACTTGGATGTTGAAAGTATGTGTTTTGGAGTAACTAGAAAGTCCTGTCAGGCCTGTAGCTTCTCAATAATCAGCTGATGGAAGTTGTACCATCTTCTCAACTGAATATGGAAACAGAGGTTTTGGTAACCTGGCTCCTTGAAAATGTGTTTGTGTTTGTGACCACATCTGGAGAAGAAGCTGAAATTGCAGTCAGAGCTACCACTAGGCTAGAGAGTGCCAAAGCCCCTTTAAAGGAACTGGTAGTTGAGTAATGATCTAAAGAAGACTGAAATTTTTAATAGAAACATTGTCAGTCTCTCCTCTTCCTGGTCCTCTGCTGAACCATTGTTGGCTTTTCCTCTCTTCCCAAGTAGTCCTCTTCTTTTGAGTAGGTCCCCTTAGGAGACTTCCTGGCAATAGATCCTTCTGGAGCAAACCACAAACTATCATTGTGTTACTGGCACTTTCCACCTAGAGACTTGGGATACAAGGAAAAAAACCAGGGGCCCAAGATGGAGTCTGAAATAGGATGTAGAAGGAGATACCCATGAACACAAGCTTCTCAGGTATCCTTCTCTGACAACAGATTTCTGGAGGTTTTCTGTGGAAATGTAGTTTTCTATAAAAACCCATCCATCTTCCTTTATCTTTCTGGGTCTTGGCAACTATGCATCTATTTATTTGTACAGATCCTCCCCAATCTACAGGAGTTATGTTATGAGACCTACTGTGGATACATGAAACCTTGGATAACAATAAACCCTATATTTACAATGCAGACAATGACCTCTAGTTGCCAGCTATAGTAATGTGGCATATAACCTGTGGATGGGGAGGTCACCTGTACATGTTTGCATTTACTAGAAAGATTAGATTTTGGATTTGGTGAATAAATGAATAATCACAGTGAAATTAATTAATAAAATTATGCTTCAGTCAGACTCACACATAAGATAAATCTGTTAGTTATGGAGTATTACTATTGTTAACTGCATGAATCACATTATTTCATGGAATATATATTTACTGATTTTGTTGTATGCAATCAGTATTACAAGATGAAATCAAATTATAGTAAATTTACTACCATGTAAACATGCTCTATCATAGAAGATTCACAGGATTCCAACTGGGTTAAGATGGAATTGCCCTCTGTATTCACAGGAGACACATTTCAAGATCATCCACTGACCTGAAGCTACCTGGGCGGTGAGGGCTGTTTTGATCTTTCACTGTTGCTCATGAAATGATTCCTCTGGAAACAATCCATTCATTCTCAACATTACATTGTATGTAATGGCCTTTAGTAGCCATCCCTGTGCCTTCAAAATACCTATGTACTGTATTATGTATTTCAGAGATTTTTCATTGAATATTTTTGGGCCTGTGTATAACTGAAACTGTGGAAGTGGGACCTGTAGATTCAGAGGGCAAACTGTACATGGATCTCCTCCTCCACACTTTGTCCTCACAGCAACACTCTGAGGTAGGTCAGGCTAAGAGACTATGTTTCATCCACCTTGTTTTGCAGGTGAGCTGCCTAGTCTGCCCCTAGCTCTGTGCATTTATGTGTCATGTCCCATGCTGTAGACCTTAGTAAAGATTGTTTCTATTGGAGTAATGCCCATTTCAATATGCAGTTGAAGCAAAATGTGCTTAAATGAAGAAAGGAGAAACATTGCTGTTTGTTAAAATGGAAAGGATAGCAGATTGAAAATTTAACATATATCAGCACTTTTTGACCATCAGCTGCTGTTGCTTCCATTGTTCCCATTTCCATCCCAGCATTGTTTCCTTCCTTCAGAAATCAGAGGGACATGTAATTCAGGGCAATGTTAGATTGTGTCAGGATTGTTACTCTGTCAAACATGGCTGGGGTTCATTAATGTCCCTCTATGGCAGGGTTGTTTTTTATACTGACAGCTAGAAATTAAAGCTTGCCTCTGCTATAGCAAGGAATGGGATACTTACTTTGGAACGAAGCTGAGCATGTAATGGACGTTGTCTTTGAACAATGGTGATTCCCTTGCCAACTGGATGGCCTCCATATGAATGTGTCCAGGGGAATGAGAACATTCTATTATTTCATGTACATGCTTGTGTCATTTTAATGACTACTTGATTTGCTGGACCAAAAGGTTTCTGCAAATTGTTGTTATTAAAAATTCTCATATTTCAGACACTATTATATGTGCTACAGTGAGGTGGTGCTGATGTAATGATAATCCGCAACAGTGAGGAACTCTAATGGTATTTAGCAAAAGGATAACCAGCTTGTACTAAAGCAGAGTTGGAACAAACAATGCATTAGGGCATTAACTAGATAACAGTTTTCTACATTGCTTACAATGTAGGATTTGCGGCTCAAATAGGTTATCCAGAGTAGCCCAAAAGATTTAAAGGCACAAGTCAGGAAAAAGTAGATTGGAGAATGGCAACCTTTGGCTAGAATCTTTAGGGTAGTCTATTATGCATATTATATATGTTTGGTGTATGCAAACCAAGACACAGGACACAGCCTCGGGCTGGGTTAACTCAGGTTTATTGCATCGTGGACAGAGGGAACATGAGGTAATGGCGGATCGATAGCTCTTTATATACAGTAGTAATACATTTGAACGTGGTGCCACGGTAGCCCATTGGCTACTGTCTGCGTGACGTCATTGCGGGTCACGCCCTTCTTGTCCAGGTGTAGGTGGTGGCGGGAAAACTTCCCGCGCTGTTGCCTTTGATGAGTTCGGACCAAGAGAGCTTGGACGCTCGCTGCTGCCAGCTGGTGGTCATTAGCTCGCGTCCTATTACAGGGTTTATATGATACAGCTGAAGGTTACATTGTTGCTATAGGCAAGGTTACATTGGCTCAGATACATTGTAATCCATGTGTAAGATAAAACCATCAGAACACAACACCCCTCCCCCCTAGGACGAGACAAAGTCTCGAGCCCACACTTAAACACACTCCCCCCCCCTTAGGAGACAAAGTCTCTCAGCCAAGATGGCTTATTTCGAACACGCTGGGGTCTCGATGCGGGCTGCCTCTCCCCGGGTTTGCTACCTTCTCTTTGTCCCCTGGTTTCCTGTCCTGTAATTGGAGAGGGAGACTCGTTAGTGACTTGCCGCGGCTCCGCGGCGTTGTTGGGAGGTGTGCTCTTTCTTAGGGAGGAACCGGGGGCACTGGGGGCTAACGAAAAACCCCTCTTCTCGCTTGGATGGGTGGGGGAACACTCCTGAAAACCCCCCCGGCTCGCAAAATCAAAATCAAAATTACAATCGGGGGCAGCGGTCGCGAACTCCTCTCCCCCTTCCCCGGCCCCTGATAGGACTGGCGTATCAAAAGGGTATGAGTCGGGGCTGCTGCTTCTGCCTTCCCCCCTTGCTTGGGACTGTTGTCCACTGCTGTCTCCCCCTTGGGTTAAGCGGGTGGGGGAGAACCCTAACGCTGAATCCTGTTGCTGAGCCCCACTGACTGGCCCACTCACTCGGTGCCTCAGTTGGTCTGTGTGCCTCCTCCAGAGGAGGCCGGTGTTAGTCTCGACCCGGTATGACACTGGCCCCGTCTGTTCTACAACCGTCCCTGGTACCCAGGCTGGCCCTGCGCTGGAATAGTTCCTGCAGTGAACAGGGTCACCGGCGGCGAAACCTTTCGAGACTGCCAACCCTATGTTTTTCCCTTTATCCTCGACTCTCGTCGGGTCTAGCCTGGACAGGATCGTGGTCAGTTTTCGCCGCATCAAGAGCTCTGCCGGCGAGTAGCCTGACGCTAAGGGGGTTACCCTATACGCTAAGAGGAACTGGCATACTTGGTGATTCAGGTCCCCCGGGCCCATGCGCCGCAGCGCCTCCTTTGTTGTACGCACCAGCCGTTCCACTTGGCCATTCGTGGCCGGGTGAAACGGTGCGGATGTGACATGCCGAATGGCGTTTGCCTCCATGAATGCTCCGGACTCAGCGGAGGTGAAACAACTAGCGTTATCGCTGACTAAAGTGTCGGGTAAACCGAACGTGGAAAAGACTCTCCTTAGCTGGCTAATTGTCGTGGCGGAGGACGTGCTCTTTACTGGGATAACCTCCAGCCACTTGGAGAACGCATCCACCACCAGGAGAAACATGGTTCCCCGGAATGGGCCAGCGAAATCTACGTGCACTCTGGACCATGGCCCCCTTGCTGTGTCCCATTCCCTATGCGGAAGACGGGCCGCCTCAGGTCGGGATCCCTGGCATGCCTCGCAAGTGCCGACCATGTGCTCAATGTCCGCGTCCAGCTGTGGCCACCAGAAGTAACTCCGGGCCAGCGCCTTTGAACGAACTATGCCCGGGTGGCTGACGTGCAGCAGTTCGAGCACCCTCGTCCGCAGGGGCGTAGGGACCACCACCCGTTGGCCCCACAACAGGCACCCCCTTTCTAGGGACAACTCTAGCTTTTTCCGAAAGAATGGGTCGAACTCTGTACTCGGGGACGATGCCGGCCACCCCTTCTGTACCCATGAACTAACTTTCTCCAGCGTTCTGTCCTTGCCTGTCGCCCTAGCAATGTCGGCTGGTACTATTGGGGGTGCGTCTAAAACCTTAATTAGCAACACCTGGCGGTCTCTTTCTACTCTCGCCTTTTGGTCGTCCGACAAGGGCAAAGGGGATCTCGAAAGTGCATCAGCATGGCTGATCTCCTTTCCGGGCCGGTACTCCAACTCATGTTGGTATGCGTTGAGGAAAATAGCCCATCGCAGCATTCTCGGGGACAGGATCTGCGGCGTGGGCTTGCTTGCCGTGAAAATCCCTAACAGTGGCTTGTGATCGGTCACGATTTTGAACGGGCGGCCATACAAAAAATCGTGAAATTTTTTGGTTCCCGCTACTATTGCTAACGCCTCCCTGTCGGTTTGTGCGTAATTTCGCTCCGCTTGGGACAGGGACCTTGAGTAAAACGCTACCGGGGCCTCCCTTCCGTCCTCCAACACGTGGCAAAGCACCGCCCCCACCCCCACCGGGGATGCATCACAGACTAGGACCACTGGCCGTTTGGGGTCGAAGTGCGTCAGGATTGCCTCAGATGTTAGGAGTTGCTTTAGCTCTTTGAACGCCCTCTCGTGCTCGTCACCCCACATCCATGTCTCCTCCTTTTTAAGTAACCGATGGAGCGGTTCGGCCACGGACGCCTTCCGCGGGAGGAATGTATGGTAAAAATTGAGGAGCCCCAGGAAGGACTGTAGCTCGGTTTTGGATGTGGGGCGAGGGGCCTTTTTAATGGCTGCTACTTTGGATTTAGACGGCTTAATCCCCTCGGGTGTGATCCGGAACCCTAAAAACTCGACCTCGGTTTCGAAAAAGACACATTTGTCCTTCCTCAATCTCAGCCCCGCTTTCTCGAACACGGTCAGTACTTTGTCCAACCTCTTTGCCAGTTCAGCCTCACTCCCCCCTGTTATCAACACGTCATCAAAATAAGGCAACACCCCCTCCAGTCCCTTCAGGAGGCGTTCCACAAGCGACTGAAAAAGGCCGGGTGCCGAGTTCACGCCAAACTGTTACCGCGACACCTGGAACGCTCCTTTATGTGTAACTATCGTTTGTGCCGCGGCCGTGGCGGGGGTCACAGGAAGTTGCTGATAGGCTTGTGCCAAATCGAGTTTAGCGAAACACTTTCCCCCATTCAGCCTGGCCAAAAGGTGGCTGATCACTGGCACCGGGTATGCATTAGGGCGGATCGCCTTGTTAATTGTACACTTATAATCAGCGCAAATGCGCACCTCCCCGTTAGCCTTTAGAGCCGTTACAATTGGAGTTTCCCACTCCGCGGAATCAACAGGAATAAGAATCCCCTGGCCCACCAGTTTGTCCAGTTCCGCCTCTATCTTGTCCTTGAGTGCGAACGGCACCCTGCGCGGTTTGAGTCTTATCGGGCGGACCTCCGGGTCTATGTCGAAAGCTACAGGGGGTCCCTTGAACTTTCCGAGTCCTTTCTTAAAAACGGCGGGATGCGCATCGCAAACCGCTTGTATTGGGTCCCCCCCCACGGTATGCACTCCCCCTATGAACAAACCTAAGGGCTGAAACCACTGTGTCCCTAGGAGGCTACAGCTTCCCCCCTTGAGGACAACTAGGGGCAGTTCCGCAGAATGTCTCTTAAAATTGACCCGAAATTTCCCGACCCCCAACACCGGAATGCTGTTTCCCTGTACGTCTCGTAGCGTGGACCTCAACGCTTTAAGTTTGGGCCGCACGTGGGGGTCGATTTTCAAGAACTCTTTCTGGGGAATTATAGAATAGGAGGACCCCGAGTCAATTTCCATCTTAATAGGGGCCCCTTGTACTAATACCTCAACGAAGTAATGGGACTGTCCCGCGGACACGCTGAACACTGGGGCGTCGTCCTCGCTGTCGTCCGAGACGCGGCCCACGCCATCCTGCTTCCTCGTGGTCTGGGCGCCATCTTTGGGCCTCGCTGGACGGTCCGGTCTGGCCGCACGGTCTTGTGACTGCCTCCGGCCCTCCTTCCGTTTTCTGCATGCCTTGGCGATGTGCCCCCGACGGCCGCAGGTGTAACACTCGGCCTTCCTGAACGGGCATCTCGCGCGCTCATGGGCCGCTCCGCAACCCTCGCAGCGTCGACCACCCTTTCGGACCTTCTGGACCTCCTCGCTGTCGCTGCCTTCCGTAGACGACTTTGAGGCCCGTCGAGTTGCGTGCACCGACTGTCCGGACTTCCCGTGCACCGAATTTTCCGCCTTGCCGGCTCTAGGACGCCACTCACGCCACTGGTGCATCTCGTCCACTCCAGCATTCGTGGACTCTGCGGCTTCCGCGGCCTCTACGACCTCTGCCAGCGTGGGTGGCGGCTCCTTGTTCATCAAGCTGCGCTGTACCTCCTTGTCTTTCAGGCCACACAACACGCCGTCCCTGAGGGCCATCTCTAGGATGTCGCCCCATTTACAGGGGGCGGCGGCTATCCTCATGGCGGCCACGAATGCCTCAACCGACTCATCCGGCGCTTGGACTCGCCTCCAAAACGCGCTCCGAGCGGGAAACATTGCCCTCGAGGGACAGAAGCGCTCTCGCAGCAGCTTCATGATGTTGTCCGCCTTAAATTCGCTCACCTTCTTCGGAGCGATGATGCCCACCAGCGTCCGCTTGGTTTCCATCCCGAGCATTCTGGTGAGGATGGCCCTCTTCCTCTCCTCGTCGTCTCCTTTGACTCTGAGTTCCACCAGTGCCGCCTGGAAGTCCATCTCAAGCAGCTCCCAGTCTTGCGGTTTGGTGATGTTGAACCCGCTCTGTGCCCTGGCTGTTCCGTGGGGATCCATGATCCCATCCTCGTCGCCAATTTGGTGTATGCAAACCAAGACACAGGACACAGCCTCGGGCTGGGTTAACTCAGGTTTATTGCATCGTGGACAGAGGGAACATGAGGTAATGGCGGATCGATAGCTCTTTATATACAGTAGTAATACATTTGAACGTGGTGCCACGGTAGCCCATTGGCTACTGTCTGCGTGACGTCATTGCGGGTCACGCCCTTCTTGTCCAGGTGTAGGTGGTGGCGGGAAAACTTCCCGCGCTGTTGCCTTTGATGAGTTCGGACCAAGAGAGCTTGGACGCTCGCTGCTGCCAGCTGGTGGTCATTAGCTCGCGTCCTATTACAGGGTTTATATGATACAGCTGAAGGTTACATTGTTGCTATAGGCAAGGTTACATTGGCTCAGATACATTGTAATCCATGTGTAAGATAAAACCATCAGAACACAACAATATGCTACACTTTTAAGAGAAAAATGTAATGAACAACATTGTTTCCAAACAAATCTTCAGATTTTTATCAGTTTTTTTATTTGTTCTGTTGTCATGATTTCATCTGGCACATCATATTGAGTATGATGCGTACAGAAACAATGCATTAAAACTTATAGTAGGCAACGTTAGAAGACTGCATCGGTGCCTTTACACTAGAGCCATGATGGTGAACCTTGGCACTCCAGATGTTCTTGGACTTCAATTCCTAGAAGCCCAAGCCCCTGTGAATCCACACAAAGGGGTTTACTGCGATCAGTTTGACCAAGAGGAGTCAGCTCTGAGCTGACAGCAGGCTGTGGAGCTGACCAGGAGTCTTCCTCTTGGTCATGAGGAGGCAGATCTGAACTGGCATCAGGCTATGGAGCCAGCAAAAGGTCTTTCTCCTTGCACTCAGGGTCCAGGGCCACAACAAATGGGGAGGAAGATTATCACATGTGATATCCCCTTTCCACTGCAGCTCTCCGTCCTACCCACCACAGCATTCCAAAGATTCCTGAAAGAAAAGGTTTTGGGAGTTCATAAACGGGAAGGGATTGCTCAAAGTCACTTCTCTCCTCGTGCCATTGACAGAAGCCTTCACTGAATGAAAGAGATAGTCATCAGCAAAGTCAAAGAGCATAGCTGGATACAACTTGTGTTTGGGACCAATGTAGTCCAGTTGTGCTTCATTACCTTACATTTGCTGCATAGATGCTACCCTTTTGTACAAAGTAGGCTGGTGGAAATCATGTGGACCATTGAATGCATCAGTTCATTCAGGCATAGCTCTGCTCCTTATAGCTTCCTTTCCACCAGCCATTCTGAATGTATGAAATTTAGCATTTAATTCTAAAGAAAGTGTTGTGAGGGTTTTGAGCTATTTTTAAGGGGTGAGCCTGCTCGTTTCAGGCAATAAGTCGAGCCCTTCAAAAATAACTGGAACCTTCAGTGTGATCTTTTTGATTGGGTGTCCTTACCAAGTGGCCTTCAGGACATGTCTCTTCCAGGGTTGGTTCTTGATTCAGGATGTGGTTGTTGTTTTATTTTATTGTATTGTTGCCTGTGAGTTCAGCCTTTTCCTCGTCCATATTCAAAACTATTCTGATAAAATGGAAAGCCTTTCTCAGCCTCTGATAGCCTCTCTACTTCTGGCCTCCTTCATTCTTGCAACCAAAGTTTGAGATGGACCCTTACAGTGTAAACTGCTCAGAGTGGTTTTATACTAGAAGGGTGGTACGTAAAATGGATATATACAAGAAAGAGGCCTTGTATTTCTGTAATACAAGGCCTGACCTCTGTGGTGATGTAAGTCATCATCAAATGTTGTGTCTGATGGAGCTGTTTAAAGCTGAGAGTTGGATGGATGGATTCAATCCCAAAGTGTTTCTTATTAATTTTTGTCTATTGGAAATATGCCACAAAAGTTTGTGTATACATTAGCATCACGGCCATCAGAGTTTCATCAGAAATGAAAAATCTCTCCTTTTTCACATATTCTATCTCAGTTATAAACTAAAGAAGAGACAAACAATATTGTTCGTTCCCAATTAGGTTGTCCCTATCTGTTCAGTGTTCTGTTTCTAATATTCCATGCATTAGAACTGACAGATTGTTTCTATAAATGATTTTTTTTAAAAAAAAATCCTTAGGCTTTTTATTTTTTAAATGTAAAAGCTCTAAAGGCACAGGATTTATTGACATACTTCTAACAGATTTTTTTATTTAATTTTTGTCATGTTATCAGCACCAACCTTTGTAGTTAAGTTGGCTTATAGAAAGCAGTGATCAATGGGCCTTTGTTATAACATTAATTTTCATCTACTTCCCTTTAGTATCATGTTAATTACTGGAAGAAGTCCATAAAACCACAGTCAAGCACTGAATTACAGAGTAGTGCAGAAGGACAACAACAATTACTATAGGTTCTGTATATGTCCAGTTGGAAAACAATCAAGTTAATCAAGTTAGCAACCAAAACCTGAATTTACTGGAATGTTTTCTGATACATTATATCTACTCCAATATAATAGGGGGGGGGAATTCTGATACTGTATATGATATCTACTTTTAGTGTATGAGAACCAAGACAATAGAACAGCCGAAAGGTTGGCTTAACACATCTTTATTGCATGATGGTCCGGGGGAACATGTGGTAATGGCGGATGAACAGCTCAATATATACTGTGGCTATACATTTGAATGTGGCTCCTCGATAGCTCATTGGCTACTGTCTGCGTGACGTCATTCCCCGTCACGCCCTTCTTGTCCAGGTGAGGTGATGGCGGGAATCTTCCCGCGCTGTAGGTATTTGGGGAATTGGAACCATGTGAGCTGGGCGCTCGCTATTGCCCCTAGTGGTCACTAGCTCGCGTCCTGATACAGAAGGTTACAGTGTTACATCTGGTGATTATTATATCCACTCATTCGAGTGTTACATTCTTAAAGGCGCAATATTCCAAACACAACACTACTCCAATATATTTTTTCTGGGGGGGAGGAGAGGCGGTGGAAAGTGTATTTTCTGGTAGAACTACTTGTGGACTAGACTATAGTCCCATTCAGCTCCTAATTTAAAGCAACAATTATGGTGATAGAAATGCCTATTGCAAGATTAATATTTTGTAGAAATTCTTCTGGTAAGAGATCTTGAGGGAACCATATTCAAACATGGAGGAGGTACTCTTTATTGTATCGTCCTCTCTGTGAGCTGAATTTGGGATTTGCACATTACAACAGTTAATAGGCCTGAAAGATGATTTTTCAGCTTTGCAATTTGTGTAACACCTAGCTGCTGCTGCTGCTGCTGCTGTGCAGAGGTACTTACAATGACCTTTGCTGGCCTTCATCTTCATTTCCAGTCTTGCCACCTCCTACTGGGAGGTTACATCTATCTCAGTTTCCATACAGAATAATTTTGAAGATAGTTAAATGTGGGTTCCTGAAATACGGGAGTATCTTCACACCAATGGTCTCCCAAGAATGATTAGAATTGAGTGGTGAAGACTTTATTCTGTATTTTCATGTAACCCCTTTGCTTTCTGTGACATGAATTATCATGGCATGTATTGAGCAGAATTTGGTTATTTACACATGCTGGCCTTAAATGCAGTGGCAAAATTTGCCACTAGTACTAGTTAAAGCAAAGCAAAGCAATCACACTTATATAACTGAGGCACTAACACTTTAATGTCTTGTAATATGTCAAGTCACATGACTAGGATTTCGGCTACTAAGTAATATACTTGGAGAAGTCATTTTTTTAAAAAAAAAGAATAACCTCTCTCTGTTTCCCCCCAAAATTAATTGCAATTACCATATTTGCCAGCATATAAGATGCACCCCACTATTACCAAACTAGCCCACTATAGGCCACTATATACAGTACAAGACACATTCCATTTTCCCAGTATATTTTGAGGGGGAAGTGGGTGTTATACACCAGCAAATACAGTAAATACTATATAAAAATATACCGTATTTTTTGGGACCATAAGATCACTGCAAGCAGCGGCGTCAGTGTCTCCTTTTCTGCCCTCCAGGTGGGCCATCCCGGAGGGTGGATGCACTCCCCCCAAAAAAAAGTCTGTGTGTGTTTGGGAAATGACGGTGTGTCTTATAGTCTAAATGCTGTCCAGCAAGGCTGTTGTAAAAGGATATTTTACAACAGTGGTGGCTGGCTGAAGACCTCCACCGCTACAGCTGTTCCAGGGCCAGGGAAAGAAGGGCTGGGGAAAGAAAAACTTGGCACAGGTGGGAGCCGCCGCTGCCGCTGCCTTCTCCCTCTGGGCTGACCCACCCGGAGGGCAAAAAAGGAGATGCCGCTGCCGTTGACTGCAACACTCCATGCGCGTCCCGGGGCCCCACACCATCAGTTCCCAGGACTTGGTGCAGGTGGGAGCTGCTGCCGCAGCCTCCACCCTCCGGGATGGCCCACCTGGAGGGCAGAAAAGGAGACACTGACGCCGCTGCTTGCAGTGATCCCTGCGCATCCTGGGGCCCACACCATCAGCTCCCGGGACTTGGTGCAGGTGGAAGCCGCTGCTGCTGCCTCTGCCCTCCGGCCTGCCCCGACTGGAGGGCAGAAAAGGAGATGCCACTGCCTCTGCCTGCAGCGCTCCCTGTGCATCCCGGGGGCTCACGCCATTGGCTCCCGGGACTTGGCGCAGGTGGGAGCCGCCGTGAATATTTTTCATTGGCTCCTGGGATCCATCACCACCACCACACCGCTGGTCAGGACTTTGGGTTTACGGCAGCAGTAAGTTCCTTGATTCATGACTTTGGGACTTTTGGGGGGGGGGGGGTTGGGGTGAATTGAATTGATTTGTTATTTTTGCTGCTGTCAGGATAACTGTTGTACCCTGATATGCTTTTGTATTTTTATTGAACTGTATTTATTGTATTTGCTGTACTTTTGCCCTTGTGTAAATCATTATGTATTTATTTTGTTTATTGTACTTAGTTTACTGCATGATTTTTTATGCTTTTGATTGTGTATATTATTATTACTGTTTCTTGCACTTTCCTTGATGTAAACAGCTTAGAGTCACCTCTGATTGAATTAAGCGGTATACAAAAATAAAGTGAAATGAAAAATGAAATGAAATATGTTCGGCTGGCCATTGCCACAGGTGGCCACAAGAGGGCGCAAATCACAATTTCCCATTTAAATGCATTGGAAATCAATTTCTTGTACAGTATTCTAAAGCTTTTCTGTTTGTATGTTCCCAATGTATTTCATTTACCTTTCTTGCCTTTGTCCCTGCTCCGTGTGGTCAAAATGAAGCAGGAAGCCATCCTTCCTGGTTTCAGGGAGAGCAAGAGGCTAGACTAGAGCATCACTTCCTACCTCAGTGCAATTGGCTTCCCCACCCATTTCCCCTGCAGCGCCACTACTGGTTGGTGGTACAAATACAGTACTATTTGGTTCAGAATATTTTTTTCTTGTTTTTCTGCTTTAAAAACTGGGTGCGTCTTATGGTCAGCTGAGTCTTATGGTCCGAAAAATACGGTAATTTCTCTTTTGAAAATACTTATAAGCATTTGGCTGCTCATTTTTCCTTTTTTCCTTTGCAGCCTGTTTTTGTTTTGTTTTGTTCAAAAGGGCCGCTGTGGCTTAGTGGTTAAGATGTTGAGCTTGATGACTAACACAAGAATAGGGCCAAACGGTGCAAACATAGAACTGGAAGAAAAACTGTTTGAGGCAGAGAATTGTTGCTCAATTTTCTTTACTACAAAAAGAACATAGAGGAATAATGAGGTTGTCAAAATGGCTCCGGTAATGCCAGTTTTTGAATCAAAAGTCTTCCTCAGGACTTTAAATGCTTATCAAGAAATCGTAATGCGTCTAACAGCTTCTAAGAAGAAAAACCTCTTCCATAATGAGCCATCTTTTAAAGCAACAGTACCTTTTTCTCCCTTTGCAACCTGTTTTTGTTTTGTTTTGTTCAAAAGGACTACTGTGGCTTAGTGGTTAAGATGCTAAGCTTAATGACTGGAAGGTTGGCAGATCAACAGTTTGAGACCTGAGTGCTGACCGATGGAGTGCGCTCCCATGGCCTCCCTCAGCTTCTGCCAATCTAGCAGTTTGAAAGCAATAGATTGCAAGTAGAAAAATAGGTACTACTTTGGCAGGAAAGGTAATAATATTCTGTGTGCTCCCATGTCTAGGCTGTAAACAGAGATGAGCACTGCCCCCTAGAGTCAGACTTGTCTAGATTTTGAGCAAGGGAGGCCTTTACTTTTTTGTTCTCCATCAATAAAGAAGGTGGCGTGCTTCATCTGGGTTAGTTCTGAGCAACTTCTTGATGTTATGGTTACAAAAAGGAGGGATGAAAAATTCCAGAATTCCAAAATCCAGAATCAGGCCAGAATCCTCCTGCTTTGACATGTGTGTGCAGAAATCAAGCAAGCAATGTTGAGCTATTTTGTAGGACACCCTTTAGATACCTGACTCTTCTCTGCTTGCAAAACTAATCACACAACTGTGAAAACATGTCAACCACTTGTGACTTGCATAAACACGTTTATAAAGAGACAACCTCTACAGGAGTTTGGCTGAAAACTTTTTTAAATATTAAGTAAGTGTTGAGTATTGAAGAGGAATCGCACATGACAGCACTTCGGGCTAAACAAGAGGTAGTTTATTATAGTTGAGTACAGAAAGGAGTTACGTGTGTCGGCTGAACGTCTGACCACGTACAGACAATTAAACACTGGAAAAACAGGAGCGAGGTATCTATACCTATAAATCCAAGGGTTAACAGTTGGAACTTGCTATATGTTTGTGCACCCATCCATCCTATCCCATACCGAGCCTCCTGCACTCACCCGAACCCGGTCCAGAGGTTACTGCAGGGTTGAGAAACACACCAGTGGGGAAATGCAGCGCGGCCAATTAAAATCAAGCTGCAGAAGAAAAAAAACGCTGCACGAATGCAAACCACAAATGCAAAACTACAAGTCCCAGCATCCTGCGTGCTATGAGCATGCAGAACGCTGAGAAAGCCGGTGCACGAAAAATAAAATTACAAAACGCAATGGGAGTGCAAGTCCGCCGCAGGTGGACACAGCGCCCCACAGCCTCTCAAAACAAATAAGCCAAAAAAATCCACCGCAAGACACCCGCCAGCCTTATTTCCCGGAGCAACAGGGAGCAGTTCGTCAGGGAAAGAACCCTCCCTGGTGGATGACTGGCTGATGCCTTTGTACTTCCAAATACAAAAGCAGCAGCCAGCAATCCGCAAGGAAGAGCCCCACCCCTTACGGATCACTGCCTGCCAATCTCCGGTTAGGTAAGCCAGGAAAGGAGACAGAGAGGAGAGAACCATCGCTAGGCAGAAATAGCTCTTCTCTGCCTCCTTCTCCCGTGACCTACCTAACGAACCTTCCCGGGGAAGAGCCAGCTGACTGCCTCCTCCTCCTTTCCCCCATTGCTGCATCGAAACCAAAATTCGAAGCAGCAATGGGGAAAAGAGGAACCAACAGCCAGCCTGTTCTTCACGCTAAAGTAAACACCAGAAACAAACACCAAAATTAATAAAAAATAATAAAACAAAAATAAATAAATAATTTTAAAAACCATTAATAAACAAAGAAGTAAACCACAAAATAGACAAACAAAAATATCCACAATACCACAAAAGCACAGACAAAACACCCAACTACAACATGAAAATACCTAACTAACAACACAACAACCACAAATAACACAAAACAACAATGAAATAACAAAAATAAACAACACCAGAAAAAAACAAACCCATTACACAAACCAAAAGCCCAACCAAAACAAAAAAGAACAAACAGAAACACCCCCTAGCCCACCACCACAAAAACAAAACAAAGAAAAACCCCAGAAGAAGGAAAACCAGAGAACTCACCAGCATGTCCTCCCTACACGATGACTGGAACAGAAATGAAGAAACAAAGACTACTTACCGGAAGAAGCCCCACCCAGAGGCCAGGAGAGAAAAAACACGTGAAACTAAAACAAAACCTCCAACAGCCCCACCTGCCGGGCAGAATAGTAAAAACAACTTAAAAATAAATAAAGCCCCACCTAGCGGCCACAAGAATAAAAACAAGTCAAACAAATAACAATACATCAAAAGTTTACACAAATAACAAACATATGTTAAATAAATAAAATAAAAATATTTATAACATCCTGTGTTGAGTTTTAACTCAAATAAAAACCCAAAACATCTAAACACAGTTTAAAAACATTGAATGTAAAAACATGTACTTTCACATTTTTAAAAATATTACCTACGGCACAACTATTAAGAAAAAAATATCACAAACTAAAACATTATTTGGCTAAATAAAACAATTTGAAACAATTATATCATACTTTGTTCTTTTTTAAATCCACAACCCCCCCCCCCCAAAAAAAAAAGAAAGAAAAGAAGCTGATCACAGTTTATAATAGCCCGGCATCGCCGGGCAAACTATGCTAGTCCCTTATATAATTACAGGAAGGCAGTCAAAGGGATACATTTGCCCAGACCAATAAAGGGTGGGGAAACCTGTGTGGAACCAACTAGAATAATAACAATATAGAGGGTGCAATGCAGCAATAGTTCGATCGTAATTGCTCTAGGCAATATACTTTAATTAAGGCTCGGACACAACAGTAAGTCAGCCTTTTCTCCAAAATAAATAAATAAATAAATATTTCATCTTACTGTCATCTGCTTTTTGTAACACTTTGCCTTTTGAAAAGACCAGGAAGCTTTGAAATCTTGCATATTTCTAGTGACTTATGCTTTATCCTTATATAAGATTCACACTAAAATGAAATTTGGCATTTTTTCATTGTGAATAGGGTTATCTTTTTTTAAACTTTGTTCTTTTTATTGATAGGACTTTTTTACTTTAGGAAACAAATTCCGATTTTCCCCTCCATTGTCTCCTGCACAGATTTTCTTGCACACATGGAGTGTCTTTTTGTTTACTCAAGGATTTCAAATTGTAACACAGAAGTATACAAATACTTCCTTGTAGTCTTCTTTTTATCTTCATTTCAAACTAAACATTTCAAAAACCTGTTTTGCCTGAATATATTTACACAATGTCACTGTTCTATCACTGGTAGAAGGATTGCTTATTTGTAATCCACTACCCCACCATTACATGACTATAAAAATTACTCTGTTTTCCTACAATTAGTCTTATGGCCTTTGGTCAAATTTTCCCATATAAATTCTTTTCCTGCATCCACTTTCAATGACTTTTTTACATTAGCCAAACAACTTAACTGATAAATCTCTACAAATTGGTGCCTTTTCAATCTACTTAGTGGTGAGATGAGAATCTCCTTTCCATGTTCTACCTTTGCTCATCAAAGAATTAGTATTTTGGGAGCCTGACCTGAAAGAGACTACATTCCAGTTTTACAAGCATTTAAAGAAGTTAAAGTCTTCCATAAGTGATTTTCCAAAAGCACAAGTGCTTTGTTAATAATATCTGTGTCCAGCTGAGTTAAATATGGAATCTTTCTCATCAGGTGTGATCATCTCCAGACCTCAATCAAATTCCATGCTGCTCATGTTCCATTAAAAGGTCTTGAAGATAATATTGCCCATTTCCCCCATTAGACACACTACTAATTTATCTGCCTATAGAGCTGTAATGTCTAATTGAAAGCAGCTAGTGGAATAACTTCCTCAGTCAATTTCTGTAGTAGATGAAAACGGTATTTGATTAGAGTTGGTGCATAAGCAGGTCATATATCTTGCCGACTGAGAGAACATGTTAACCCCATTTTGCTCTTTGGATAATATAAATTAGTTAGCTATCCATTTATTGAGACCCATAACAGGAAAAAATGTCAATCCTTTGTATAAATATCAGCCCCTTAATTTTAATTAGGACACTGGATGAATAAATACTCCCTAACTCAGTTTTATTTTCTTGTGTTTCTTTACATACTGTGATTCTATATATCTGTATATAAATGGTACAGAGTTAGGGTGCAGCATGACTTCTCTCAACAACTTGGGATCTACTAGATATGAGTCCTGATTACATTTGTATTTATTAGCTATCGTTATCTCCCTGTTACCTCGAGTGACCTCAAAGCAGTGCAGCCGAGTTTCTGACTCACCATTTTTATCCTCACAACAGCAACGTGAGAGACAGGTCAGGGTGAGAGAGAATGAGTTGCCTGAGGTTACCCATTGAGTTGCATGGATGGATGCAGACTTGGATCTAGGTCTCCCCAGACCAAGTCTAACTCAGTAGCTTCCTACATGTTCCTTTCTAATCATATTGGTTGTCTAAGTTAATGGCTGACGAGACCAATAATGGTTGGCATATCTTCCAATAAAGGTAAAGGTCACCCTTGCTCGAAAACCAGTCGTATCTGACTCTAGGGTTCAGTGCTCATTTCTGTTAATATCCAAAGAGCCAACACTGTCTGCATCTGTAGACGTTTCAGTGGACATGTGGCAGGCATGCCTCAACATCAGAGTGCATGGAACGCTGTTTACTTTCTCACTGAAGTGGTCCCTATTTATCTACAGTACTTGCAATTTCTTGCTTTTGAACTGCTAGGTTGGAAGGAGATGGGTTAGAGGCGGGAACTCACTCCATCATGTGGTACCTGGGAATCGAACTTCCAACAGAAGGCAGCTTATCTTTTCTGACAACAGTTCTGTCTGTTCACTTGCTTTCTATTTGATACTTGGTTGGAAAAGGCAGGAAGGGGAGATGTGCGTAGCCACAAGAAAGACAGAATGTGTGAAGCCACATGTCTGTTTTGGGGGTTTTTAACCACTTTGGTGAGCATTTTCTGTATACACAGATCTTTTTACACCAGAAAATGAGGCACAGTCAGACTTCTGTAAAGAGTAATTGTACATGACAGTCAGTCCACATTAACATTCAGTAGTGAAAGAGAGGAAAATAAATATGGGGACTCAAGAATCAGCTTAATGTAGAACAGTTTCATTGATGGCTAGTCAGGAAACATATTCATTCTATTTTTATATTCTCACCATTACAGTACATGCTGGCTTGGGTTGCAGGATCTGAGCATCTGATTCACAGCAGTGAGAAGAATCCAGCTGCAAAAATGAGTGAAGTTTTAAACAGCTGAGTGTACATATTTGAGAAAGGATCTACTTGTAGCAGAAGAGGTTTGTTTTCTTTAAGCCACCTGCTAGGAGAGAGATATCCTTACTGGATGGAGTTTATTGCCCTTTGAAAAATTGCCACAGAGAGAGAGAGAGAGAGAGAGAGAGAGAGAGAGAGAGAGAGAGAGAGAGAGAGAGAGAGAGAGAGAGAGAGAGAGAGAGAGAGAGAGAGAGAGAGAGAGAGAGAGAGCATACTATCTGCAGTCCTGTACCACTTACCTGGAAGTAAGCAACAGAACCCTTTGACCCACTGTATGTTGTCTGCTGTTACTTCTGATTATTATTCTTTTGATTAGTTTAACTTATAGTTGTGGTTTATTTGCAATTTTTGCGTCTGGTAGGGATTTTGAAATTTTATATGTAATCTGCCAGAGTAGTGGATTTCAACTTTATCAGACTCTGGCTGTTTTCTGCATGTTCCCACCAATCCTCCCCTTCTTGCAATACTGTTACTAGATCTTGGGCATGGCTGTTGTACTTTGGATGCATCTGAACTGCATATTTCAATGAGATTTGAAATCCGCCTAGTAATTGTGGTTTCTTTTATACAACTCTTGGTGTTAGAATTCCAGGAGCTTTTGGAATGTATTATGTTAGAAATCCTAGCTTTGGTAGACCTGTAAATTCCAAGGTCCCATGACTTCAGTTACCACTGAAATTAGAGTTAAGCCTACTTTTCAGATTATATATATGATATTGTAATATTGATATTGATATAATTTTTGACTGTTATCACTGCTGACAAATTATAAGGTAGGAACTGACCAGTCATATTTGCCCTGTTCTGTGAAGTGGCCATAGATATTTGGTAGAGTGTGTACTTTCTGTGCTCAAAGTATCATGTTCAGACCAGACCCTACCTTTAAGTGGAGTGAAGCAGCTACCTTAGCTAGTAGATTTTTGGTTTCAAGAAAGGAGAGAAAAAGGTTAATTATTTCATTTGTATTTTCTTCTTGTTGTGCCTTATCCAATTCTGAATACTGGCAATCCTCATGGCGATCAGCCATGAAGACTGTCCTGAGAATATAATGCCATGGCCTTTCATCTACCTTCCGCATCGCAGCATGATACCTGTACCACTGATCCAGCGCTGCGAATCACTTTCTGGTGCTTGAGCCCTTTTGGCATGCAAAGTTCTCCTCAGCCCCAGGCCAGGATTGATGAAGCTGCTGCCCTCCATCAAGATGGGTTCAAATGGGATTTAATCTACTTGGGGTCCATCACCATTCCCTGTGGACTTTGCCACCCAAGGCTGTTAGTCCTCAGGGTTGTCAGGTTAGTTAAACACTGGCTGACTCTGGGTGTTGAGTCACTGGTAGTATAGTCTACTCTAGTACCATAGAAGGATAACCTGGCCAGATTTTTATTTTCATTTTCAGGAAAAAGGGGAAGCAAGTGTTTGTGGGATTTCCTGCCTCGTGTGCTAAACTAAGATGACTAGCCAAGGGTACTGTCTGTTTTAAAATTGGGTAGGATGTATGCAATTTGTTGCTCTGCTTCAGCCAACAAAATATCTTGGTTAAGCCCTATGTAAGTTCTGTCCCTAGCATTTCCATCTAAAAGGATTGGGAAGGCAAATTGGTGAGAAACACCTTTCCCTGTATAAACTCTCCAAGGAACCCCTGAGGAACTGAGCAGAAAATTGTGGGTTGGATGGGGAAATGTTCCCATCTGGTGCAAAGCAGTTTTCTGTTGTTGCTAAGGCTTCAAGGACCTTTGCTGACCTTTGTACACAACCAGCTTGTCTCTGACTGTTCTTGGAAACAGGATGCCAGACTTCGTAGTATTCAGCCAAATCCAGAAAAGACTAAGTCTTGACTAGTTATAAGCAGAGCGCCATGCACCCAATCTTTTACCACAGTGGGGCAGCTGTGCTGGATGCCAGGGCAGAAGTATGATTCATATGCCTACGCATGTCAAGTGCATGAACACCATTATGAAGTGATGATGTGTTTACATACCCCTCGCAAGAAGATTAAAGTTTTCCTAATTGTCCCTTTCTTGAACCTAACCTAATGTTTTTGGTGTGTCCCATAGAATAATACTGCAAGAATGAACAAATCAGTGGCGGAACCATCTGAGATTTGCCTAATTACAACCCAAATTGTTCCCATATTGGAAATTACATGCATATAATGCCTTTTGGGGCAAAGAATAGAAGAAGTTTATAAAGGTCAGCCAGCAGTGCATTGCAATGAGTTCTATTTCCATGGTTATTATTTTTTTCCAAAAAAGACCTTTTCATGCAGCGAGACACATTTAATTTTACTAGAAACAGATTTGAGAAAGGCCTTATCCAATTTGGAAAGGATTAATTTTGCAAGCCATCATAAATCCATATTAACAAAAAGAGTCTAGTTATCTTTGCACCATCAACATGCTGTCATTTCTGGAGTCAGACCTGACTTTGCAATAGTACTATCACCATTTGGATGAAGGCTTTGATTTAGTGAATAGGAAGAAAACTAAAGATGATCCACCCCACGTACTATGCATTGGTTTGGTACATATGTATTGGTTTGGTACATATGCATAAAGGGAATTCTTTATTCCAAAAGTATAAGACTATCAGATAGTAGATGAATTGCAAAAAGTTGTTTATTCAGATAAACACATTCTCCTTCGTATAGTTTGTGAATCCCCACTATTGGGTTATGCGCCTGCGCAGAACATTGATCTGAGGCTTTAAAGCTGATTGGTCTAAAGTTTTGGCAGTAAGACCACCCACCGTACTGCCCACCCTTAGGTGCCAGTTCGCCATTTTACCTCAGTTCTCTTCTTTCCGCCTCAGCAGCAGGACGATCTTTGAGAGTTTCCTCAATTTTTTCTTGTCAATTCTACGGAAAAGACTAATTTTCAAACATTTTTTTCTGGCAATCTTGTCCCTAGGGCAGGATTGCCACCCCAGTGCTGTTTCTTCTAGTAGGACTCAGTCACTTTTCGCTCAGGTCACTGTTTCCCCCCTCAAAAGGGGTGGCAGTAGGCCGGCCCTTCGGGGCATTCTTCTCGAACGTTCTCCGTTCTCTTTGCCTTCTCTGGAGGAATTTTTCATGACCTCAGCGGCTTTCAAGCAGTGCACATCTTGCCACAAGATGTTCCCGGCTTTGGACGGACTTAGCCAGTGCCTGTTTTGCTTGGGAGAGTTGCACCAGAGCCAGTCCTGTGCACACTGCAAAAATTTCACGCACCTTGCGGTTCAAAACAGGAGTAACTGACTCAAGGTGTACCTAATGGAGCTCACCCTGGCTCCTGTTTCATCGGCTTCTATGTCCACCTCTACAAGTGGCCTGCTGCCCGAAAGGGCTCCAAAGTCCTCTTCTTCAACCTTGATTCACAAGAAGAAGAAGAAAGACAAAAATGAGGAAAAGAAGAAAAAGCACAGGGGTGAGGCTCACCATTCTTTGCCTTCTACCCCTCGCCCACCAATTTCTCCCAGCCTTCTCCACCATTCTTTGTGGCGAGGTGTCCCTCTCCTGGGTATTCCGTCTGGGGTGGCCGCTCCTCTTTGGAGTCACCGAACAAGGCATGCTGGGCTGGTGCAACCGCATGCCCTGTGCTTCTTTCACCATCACCTCCTTCGGGTGAGAGGGGCCATTCCATGACATGGCAGGTTCCTGTGTCTCCAAGACCATGAACTCCTATGGTAGATGCCCTGGCAGCCACCATTTCAGCCACCGTTTCGCCTCCCACCACTTCAGCCACGCCTCCCACCGTTTCATCGCCTACGGCTACCGTCACTGCTGGCCAGATGGACCTCTTCAATACGATGTTCGAGGTCATGGCAAAATCTTTTGCCAAACAGTTTAAGGCCACCATTCCTGTGGTGCCTGCGACTCCAGGACTGACCACCACATGCCCCAGGGATTCTGACCCTGCTGTCGCTCCGACACCCTCTCGAGGGTTGAGCAGTCACTCCACTGGCCCGGCCATACCGGATTGACACGTCCCAGATGTTGAAGCGATGAGTGCCCAGTTCGTTGACCCGCCCAGGCCGTACTGGCGTGGTCCCGATGTGACCTCCAGAGTTCCCCCCTCATCCTCCGATGATTCCAGCTCGTCTTCGGAGGAGGGGGATGTGGACGCGGAGAAGATGCCCGACCAATTGATTGGTGCTGTCAATCCGCCTAGAGGAGAGGACCAAAAATCCCTCACGGCAATGCTCACCCGTTTTGGAACTGCCCTGAACATACAGGTCAACCAGCCACCATTGGAAGGTGAGGATCAGATGACGGCCAAGCTGGACAAAAAGTCCATCCATCCTGTCCACATCACCATGCTCCCTTCCATGCTGATGTCTGCAAAGGCCATCTGGAAGAAGCCTGTTTCGGCCCACTCCGTTTCGTCCAGGCTCGATTGGATGTACCGAGTCTTGGACGAGGACGTAGAGTTTCTCCAGACGCAAGTCTTCCAGCATAAAACTGCAGTCAGTGGCTTCCGGGTACCATTGACGCCTGAGGGGAAGAAGCTCGACGTGGTGGGCTGGAAGTTCTATGCGGCATGCTTGGCTTCTGGGAACTACCCTAGATGACTCAATGAAGAAGCTCATAGAGGAGTTCCCATTTGATGGCCAGGGCCTGTTTGGCCAAGACACAAACAAGGTTTTGAATGAGTTGAGGCAGACCAACTTGACCACCAAGATTTTGGGCCTCACCGCCTCATCTCAGCCTTCAAAGCCCAGATATCAGCCGTTTACCAGCCGCTATCATGGTAACCTGCAGCAGCACCAACAGCAGGGTGGGCCTGCTGACCACCCCAAGCCTGGATTTTATCGTCCCCAGAGACAACAAGGGAGGCAACGATTCCAGCCTTACGGCCAAGGTAAATGCAACGAGGGCAAGTCAAAGTCTCGTGTTTGACTTTCCTCTGGCCAAGACTCTCTCGCTCCATCTCTCATACCTCCCCCTTCAGAACTTCCTCAAGGTGTGGTCTGATGTCACGAATGTCTTGAAGATCTTGTCCGCTGGTTACGCCATTGAGTTTGACCGAATGCCTCGGGTAGGAAAACTCCGTTTTACCACCCCGTCTCTTCATCTGGAGGAAGAAGTTACAACCCTTCTCTCCAAGGGGGCCATTGAGCTGGTACCACCAACTGATTGGAACAACGGTTTCTACTCGAGGTACTTCATTGTTCAGAAGAAGGACGGAGGCCTCCGCCCGATTCTGGACTTGCGTCACCTCAACAAGTTCATCCACACCAGGAAGTTCCGGATGGTGACCCTCCAGACCGTCCTTCCCCTCATCAACAAACAGGACTGGTTTATGGTGATAGACCTCATGGACGCTAACTTCCACGTCAGCATCCTGAAGGAGCAGAGGCGGTTCCTCCGCTTCTGGATAGGGGACTCTGTGTACCAGTACCGTTGCCTACCGTTCGGTCTGGCCACAGCTCCACGAGTCTTCACCAAGTGCATGGCTCCGGTTGCTGCTTTCCTCCACCAAAAGGGGATCAGGGTCTTCCCGTACACCGATGACTGGTTGATAGTCTCCCCCACCAGGTTGTCGGCCATTCAGAACACGGAGTACACCATTCATCTCATGGAGAGTCTTGGCCTCAGGATCAACTTCTCCAAGTCGAAGTTGGATCCTTCACAGTGAGTGGACTACATTGGAGCAGTTCTGGACTTGCTTGCAGTCAGGGCATTTGCCCCTCAAAAACGCTTACTGGACATTGTACAGATAGTAACCGACTTTTATACAAAGCCCTTCGTCAGAGCAAAGAAGGCTCAATGACTCCTGGGCTTAATGCCATCCACCATGTCAGTGATCCCACACACCAAACTGAAGTTCCGGTCTCCGCAGTCTTGGCTTCTCCATGGGTTCAATCCTCTCATGGAGAGTCAGTCTAAATGGTTGTTTCCATTTCCGAAACTGGTGGAACAGCTGGTGTGATGGACCACACCTCTCCACATGGCTACGGGCAAGAATTTTTATCCCCTGCAGCCGTCTCTTCAAATTTTGACCGACGCAAGCAACCTCGGATGGGGAGCTGCTTGCGGGACTCTAATGGTCAACAACACCTGGTCTCGGGATGAGATCGTCCACCACATCAACTACCTGGAGTTACTTGCCATGCGGTCCTTCGAGACATTGTTGTCCGGTAAGGCGATCCAGATTGCTTCAGACAATACCACCGTGATTGCATATCTGAACAAGCAAGGGGGGACGAGATCCATTATGTTGCTTTATCTAGCAGTGCAACTTTGGGAATGGTGTCTCGAATGACACATCTTTCCAATCAGAGTCCACATCCAGGGCAAACTGAATGTGCTGGCCGACCGCTTGAGTTGCCTCACCTCGACGAGTCACGAGTGGGAACTGGACAACGTGGTCTTTCAGTCCCTTTGCCAGTAGTGGGGGACCCCGAGCATTGACCTCTTTGCATCAGAGTCTAGCCACAAGTGTCCCAGATACTGCTCCAGGGCGGGCATTGGACAGAACTCAGAGGGCAATGCCTTCATGAAACAGTGGGATCAGGACTACCTCTATGCCTTTCCTCCATTTCCTCTGGTTCAGAAGGTCCTCACGAGGATGTAGCAGCAATGGGCACATGTGATTCTCATCACTCCAGTGTGGCCGTGTCAACCCTGGTATCCACTTCTGTTGCAACTGTCGTCGCAGTCTCTCATGCTGCCAGACTCTCCAACTCTCCTACAAATGGAGCAAGGTTCACCACTCGAACTTGCCCAGTCTCCACCTCACCGCATGGAGGATAATCCCAGATTATCCAGGATCTTGGAACTAGCACAACGCCCCTCTACGAGGAAGTCCTATGCCTCCAAGTACAGGCGATTTCGTGCCTTCCTGGATACTCAACAGGTGTTCTCACTAAACGCTGGTCTGCAAGACATCATGGCATACTTCCTCCATTTGGCGGAGTCAGGTCTCAGCATTGCTTCCATCAGGGTCCATCTGGCAGCAATAGTAGCCCACTCTCCAGCTGGATCACCTGCCTCTGGTGCCTTCCGCAACCAAACGGTGAAGCGTTTCCTCAAAGGTCTGTGAAATGTTTTCCCTCCTATTAAGACTCCGACCACGCAATGGTCGTTATCTACCATCTTGAATGCCCTCACTAAGACTCCTT
This sequence comes from Bradypodion pumilum, assembly GCA_035047305.1. NCBI lineage: Eukaryota > Metazoa > Chordata > Lepidosauria > Squamata > Chamaeleonidae > Bradypodion > Bradypodion pumilum. Next base: position 161,511,575 of record JAWDJD010000001.1, on the reverse strand, counting down.
TTGAGCCGATGGCTACTGCGGATGCTCGTCTCCTCACCTGGAAGACTGCATTTCTTGTGGCTATCACGTCTGCTAGGCGAGCTGGTGAGCTGGTTGCTTTGTGGGCAGACACCCTGTTTATCAAATTCTACAATGACCATGTGGTGCTCCACGCCAACATCACCTTCTTACCAAAGGTGATCTCCCAGTTTCACATGACTTAGACTATATCTTTACCAACTTTCTTTCAAAACCCCAGCAATGCTCAAGAAAGGACTTGGCACACGCTTTATGTGAAACGAGCTTTATTGTTTTACATTAGCAGGACCTGTGAGTTCCGTAAGTCACAGCGTCTTTTTGTTGCCTATGGGGGAAGTCCAAAGATGAACCCATCACTTCTCAGAGGTTCTCCAAATGGATTACATCAACCATTTATCTTGCCGACGAGGCTTCCTCTTTACCACCTCCTCCACACATCAGAGCGCATTCTACCAGAGCGGTTGCTACCTCCACTGCCTTTTTGGAGGGCACTACGCTAGAGGATATCTGTAAGGCTGCCACTTGGTCCAGAGCTTCAACGTTTGTCCAGCACTACAGGATGGACACCAGAGCCACTGTGGATGCCAGACTTGGTTGTGTCATCCTTGCCAGAGGGCTCCAGGCTCCTCGTCCATGAGGGTCCATCCTGCCTGACTGACGTACTTCATCATGGACTCATCTCATCCGACTGCCCACTGACCAAGTAAGTGTGAGCTTGCTAATCTCCCAATAGTGGGGATTCACAAACTATACAAAGGAGAAAGTTGGGTTTCACTTACCAGTGATAACTTTCATTCTTCGAGTATATAGTTTGTGAATACACACTACCCACCCTGCCTCCCCTCTTGAGCAGCACGGATGAGATCATTTGGTTTATCCTGTGCCTTGCTTAAGTATGGAACTGAGGTAAAATGGCGAACTGGCGTCTAAGGGTGGGCAGTACGGTGGGCAGTCTTACCACCAAAACTTTAGACCAATCAGCTTTAAAGCCTCCGATCGATGTTCTGCGCAGGCGCATAACCCAATAGTGTGTATTCACAAACTATATACTCGAAGAATGAAAGTTATCACTGGTAAGTGAAACCCAACTTTCCCCATTCAGACTTCCATACCATTCCCATCTTTGAAATTTGGGATGTTTCTAAATAGAGGGTTCCTCTAATTGGCAGTTAGTTTCTGGCGGAGCAGCTAACAGCTGAAATTGTGTTACTTTATTATGCAGGAAGAAGGCACATTGTATAATATTCATTCACTTCCAGCTGGCAATTGAAGATCAGGGCTGTAATTTTGGGGAGGGGTAGTGGCGCAATCACTGGCTTTATGAATGCTCAACAATCCCAGTAGGGACTCTTTAATTTTCAACTGGAGGTAAGTAAGTAGCATCCTATTTGTCTCCCTTCTATGTAAAAAAAAAAAAACAACCCACGTGATTCGAGCCATTGTTTCTTTTTTCTTAGACAGATCTTCAAAGTAAAGGGGGCGGGGCGGAGATGGCAGCAGCTCTGAGGAAAAAGTAAAGGTTATAAGTAGAGGGTGACATAGCTTGAAGCCCTTGTTGAAAGCCTGATCTGGAACTGTCTTTCTTCTCCATTTACTGGAAAACCATCATGTTGTGATGCCATTTGTCATAAACAATGAAGTATGCTTCAAAAAGAGAAATGTTATTTTCTCTTTTTAAAAAATGGAATAGAGTAGCATGTAGAGCCTCTGTCATGATTGAGAGGACTGCCCTTCTCAGGGGAAATTAAATTGTGTACCCAAAAATGAAGATCCGCTTGTCAATCTAATGAATCACCTGAATCCAATGAATCAGCTCTTATGGAACCACCGAGAAGAAACTGGATAGCAGAAGATGGCAGTCTATATTGGTTTATAGTGACTAGATAGCTCAGCTCCTTTCTGGATTTGAGGCTAGACCAGATGTGGCACTCCCAGCCCTCTCCGTTGGCATGCGCACCATCACCTGAGCACAGAGTTTGCCCCACCCCTCTGCCCAGCAGCCCAACGGGAGTGCTTCATCCCTCACCCCAGCAGAGTTCACCCATCCCCCTGTCCAGCAGCCTAATGAGAGCACTTCCTCCACCCCCTCAGCGCTGAGTTTGCCCTGCCCCTCTGTTTGGGGCAGTCTCTAAAAGGTTCACCATCACTGGGCTAGACCTTTGCTTCCCTGCTACATGCAGTTCCAGATCCTTTAAGAGTTTCCCCAAGAAGAAGTGGTGGTGGCAGGAATTAGAATTCATTACCCTGCCCCTACAAACTGCTTCTAGAGCTTTGCTCCAAATGGCCAACATTGTGATGATTAAAATAAAGAACATTTCATCAAAACCAGCCTTAAATTTTTTTCCCTTGCACCAGGCAAATCATAAATTCTGGGAGTCAGAACCCATTTTAAGATCATATAGTTGAAAGTCTATAATAAAGGAAGAGTGAATGGGAAGGCTCACAAAGAACCAATGCTACTATAGCCCCATTATGTCATTCTGCATTCAGACCACATCACAGAATACATCTTGCAGGACTGTGTTGACTGTTGACTCTGTACTAGGCCAGCAAACCAGAGTAGAAACTGGCCCAGAGAGCAGTGAAATCCTTGCTACCAAGCAAACAGCAACATTGCCATCAGGCAATGGGTGCCATGCCACTCTAGAGAAGAGGACCACTGGTTCCTAACATTGTCTAAGGCCCTACACAGGTCACAATACAGTTAATGACGCGTTTGGACAATGATGTTTTCGATTAATGATGCATATTTTTTTTTGAAAAGGACACTCTTGGTTAACGATGTCATTATCCGGGAGTGACCATCACCTCTTGGTTAATGACATTAACCGGGGGTGTCATTTTCACCTCTTGCTTAATGATGTCGTTAACCGGGAGGTATCCATAGGGAGCCGGGGGTTTTGTCGTTAACCGAGAGTTCCCGGTTAAAGATGTTTCCTGGTTAGCGACAAGACTATGGGAACCAAGAAACGTCGTTAACTGGGGGTTCACTGTATGTGATTTTCAAGTTAAGGTGGAGTCCCATTTTAGTTTTGATGTTGGATTGTCCATAATGCATAGCTGGTCCCTGAGACTCCCACCAATGTCTGACCTCCAGTGGGGATAGTGATGGATGCATTTATGTTATCTGGTATAGAGGTAAACAATTTTTTTTGCATGGGTGTAATAATAAACTTTTACATTCAACTGCACCCCACCCCCCATCCCCACCAAAATAAAATGAACAAGGAATGCAGTGATCACTGAGAACTTGAATTCCTGGGACATTAATGGATCTCGACTCTGGATGAAGTACATTTTGGGATAAAATGGTGGGTAATAATGTATGGTATATGACTGTTTGAATCTCTATAGGCTTGATGGAGTTGCCAAAAAAAGTTCACAGAAAAGCCCCCTGCTGTTGAGAATAACATAAAGCCCTGAAGAAATATTAATAAGCTTGGGAGCACAGTACCTTCTGGAAACCATATAAGTACCAATAAATGGCATTTTTCCACTGCTAATGATGGCAGTTTGGCAGTATTATCTGCTGAGATAATCAGCTTTGGTACAGGAAAAAACCCCACTCTTTCTCCTTTGCTGCCTTCTTCACTTGGTTCAGCAAGGGATCACAGATGATGTAAGCGGAGCCTATGTGAGTAGGTTATGAAGAGTTTCCAAGTCTGTATGCCTTTTTCTGTGTACAGAGTTAATTGTGAAAACCACTCCCCAGCTTATAAAATGGTGGAGACCTGCAGATTGTTTACATTAAGAGGCTATCAAAGAGGTAAGGGCAGTATCATTCTTTCCTTTCCCTTCTCACCAAAGGAGCTTCTACTACAACAAACCAGAAGTCTAGTGACAACATCTTAGGTGTTTCAACCTGAACAGTTACACTTCTCCCTTCACCTTTTTCAAAGTTGTATTTTTCTTCTGTTGAAAGAGTAACTAAAGTGCATTAAGTTCTGCCTCACAAAAATGTTTATTGTAGTCTAATTCTACCTTTCTTCCCTTCCCTTCCTACCCTACCTCTTGAAATCCTTGTCCATCCTCATTTTATGTTTTCCAATTACATTTATCATTATATAATGCTTAGGATTGTCCCCTGTGCAAAATTGTTGGTTGTGCTGCAATAATATAAACCAAGAAACCTGATAGTAACTTTGTTTTCAATTCAGTTATACTTATGGCGACTCTTTCTACGGATACTTAGGTATTGGGTATTCAGACGTGGTTTACCATTCTCTTCTCTTGAGAATTTGCAACCTGCCCAAATGTTACAAACGCTTGCTCTTCTCCTGGCAAACACAGTTGGGAATTGATAGAATATCTAGTCCAGGAGTTCTCAACCTTTTAAAGTCTATATGGTAGTGGGCCAGGTTACCTAAGAGACCACATCGCCCTAAGGACGTCTGTCCGTCCAACCAGAGTGGACCGGAGGGGCTCCCTAATTGTGCCATCGGCCAGGGGGGCTCGCCTCTCTGGCACAAGGAGGAGGGCCTTTTCCGTGTCCGCACCAGCCCTTTGGAACCTCCTGCCAGTGGAATTGCGTCTCCAGATGGAGTTGCTGCCCTTTAGCAAAGAACTAAAAACCTGGCTGGCAGGCCTAGTTTGGGGTGCAGGTGGAGGGGTGGTTTTCGTTGGGTGGCTGGTTTAGAGGATTATGTCTTCCCCCTCGGTTCCTTCGGTACTTGCACCCCTTTTTAGGGGGTGGATTTTAATTCTGTTTTTATTTGTTTTTATCTGTTTTATGTTGTGATTGTGAACCGCCCTGAGTCGGCCTTGGTCGAGTGGGCGGTATAGAAGTCCAACAATAAATAAATAAATAAATAAATAAAATAAAAAAGTCAGGGGCCAGATCATGCTCCCTCAGACAGCTTCAGGGACCAGATGGCCATTTTGCCCTTCCTTCACCACATGACACTTCCTGTTGTGGTGGACAAAATGGTGTCATGGGCCACATCCAGCCACAGGTTGAGAATCCCTGATCTAGTCGCTTCCTACTAGGCAGCTCCATATGCACGCGCGCGCGCGCGCGCGCGCGCACGCACGCACGCACGCACGCACGCACGCACGCACACACACAGAGTGGAGGTTGCTAACTATTGGAGGTGCCGTCATGCAAAATGGTGCTATGTAGGATAAGATCAAGTATTGCTGGATGTCAGCAACTTATCTGATAAGATCAGTACGCTAGGCAAGCCTTAGGGCAAAACAAATGATGTACTTGGATTTCCCCTGCTTCTATGAGATAATTGTGTTTCTCATGGAGAACAACTTCCTGGTTGTAGTTGTGATTGTTGTTTTGGTCATTGCTTTGCATAATTCTTATTTCTATTGAAGATATAGAAAGTAATCTAATTTCTTTCTATTCATATTGTTCATGCTCTTGGTAAAGTTTTTCCTTCCCTTCCCTGCCCTTAGAACTCTCCCCCACATCTAAAGATAAAGGTCGCCCTTGCTCAAAAGCTGTATCTGACTCTAGGGTTCAGTGCTCATCTCTGTTTATAGCCAAAGAGCCAGCGCTGTCTGAGTTTTCAGACATTTCCGTGGACATGTGGCAGGCATGACTAGACACTGGAGTGCACGGGATGCTGTTTACCTTCGCTCCAAAGTGGTACCTGTTTCTCTACTTGCAATTTCTTGCTTTCAAACTGCTAGGTTGGCAGGAGCTGGGACAGAGGCAGGAGCTCGCTCCGTAGCGCAATACTTGGGAATCGAACTGCTGACTTGTCAATCTTCCAGCGTCTTAACCACTAAGCCACCACAGCCCCACAGCCCCACATTTAAAATGCTCAGAATGTTTAATGTTTTTGTTTTCAAAGGGAGGGAGATGAGAGTGGTTATGCGGCTGTACACCTTTGCAATTTTTGCAGTGTTTGTTGCCAGAAATTTCAATCAAAATTTAAACATTGCTCTAATGGCAAAACATGTGGGCGAGTTCTCTTTCTGCTGTTTTAGTTCCAATATACAAGCTGTATTTGTCCTGGATAATTGCTGGAACTATATCAGATTGTCAATTACACTGTTCAGACACAGAATTGCTGATATTTTGGGCTTGCCAGTTCCAACTATACTGTATTCAGGAACTATATTTAACCTCAGCCATTACAATTTGGTTTTAAAATCATGATAAGCACACATCAGTTCAGCATTCTCTCTTGCCAGCTATCGTCAGCCAAATGCCTCTGGAAGCTCACAAGTAGGGAACAAAGGCTGATGGTCTTCCCTTGGTATCTGTAGCCAGAATCTTGTACTGCAGGATTGTGCAACCATCGGCCTTCCAATTCTTCTGGCTTACAACCCTCATAATTTCTTACCAACATCTGTGCTGCATGGGGTTTAGATGTGATGGAAGGCAAAATATCTGGAAGTCTAAAAAGTCTATGACTTTGTTGTACCCATAACCCAGCATACCTCTTTCATATAAGCAATCTATTATTACTGCTGCACAAGAGTTTTTTTCAGATATATTCTATGTTCAGGGTGTAGTTTTACCATTGTGGAACAGACTTGATCTCCCTATCCACAATACCAGACTGGCTTCCTCTTATTCGACATTTCACTTTATAAAGGAGGTGGCAGGGCATACCTGTCAAGTTGCGGTTTTGCTAATCTGGGAGCCGGCCACGCATGTGCAGTAAATTTCCAGGAAATGGTTTACTGCGCATGCATGGCCGTCAGAGGTAGCAGCGCGCATGTGCAGAAACCCCTTCGGCCAGGAAATGGGTTACTGCGCATGCGTGGCCATCATAGGCAGCAACGCACATGCACAGTAACCCCTTTCCTGCCATCCAAAATTACGGGATGGCGGGAACGAGGGGACGGAGCATTGAAATACGGGAAATCCTGGCTAATCTGGGATACTTGACAGGTATGCATCTACCAATGTGTGGACACCTTGCTGAATAATGACTCCAAGGTATCCAGAACTGTGAAATTTATCCATCGCTGCACAGGCTGGATCTTTGCCCAGGAGGCACCATGGGAAATTGAACGATTCACCTCTGGGCCCATAGCCAGATACTCAACTCACTTTGCAATCCAGCTAGCTTTATAATTTGTGCTATCAAGTCAATTTTGACTTATGAAGACCCTTTTCATGTAGAGAATACACAGAAGTAGTTTACCATTCCCTTTCTCTTGGGCAGGGATTCTCAACCTGTGGCCCATGGCCCAGATGCAGCCCATGGCATCATTTCATGTGGCCCACCACCACCTCCAACATACCAGGAAGTGCCATGTTGTGGAGAAAGGGCAAAATGGCCATTGGGCCCCCAAAGCTGTCTGAGGGAGCATGACCCGGCCCCCGGCTTATAAAGGTTCAGAACTCCTGCTCTAGGGAGAGCTCTTGGGACTGTGCAGCTTGCCCAAGGCCAGGTAGACCGGCTCTTCTCCCTGGAGGCACAATGGGGAATCAAACTCCCAGCTTCTGGCTCTGCAGCCTGATACTTAAACTCCTGAGCTCAATTTAACTGTAACTGATTGGGAAAACTAACTCATGGTTGTGAGTATTTTTCTATTTTTGCTGATTACACTGTTTATTTAATGAATTTGGCCACATTAGTCTTCCCTCTAAATTTACTATAATATATTCATTGCTTACTTTTGCAGCAGAACTCATCACAGAGATATTTTATTGCTTCCAGAAGAACATATTTGTCTGACTGTCTTTGCAAACAATATCTATACTAGAGATCTAAGCTAGTTAGATATAATTCCCTCTCCTGAGGGATAATGGGAAATGTTAAGTTTTTAAGAGGGCCTTCACCTCTGGCTGAGAATTCTCAGCATTAAAGTATCTACAAAAATTAAAGTATCTACAGTATATTGGGAAAAGCTATTCTTCTTCTTCTTCTTCTTCTTCTTCTTCTTCTTCTGTGTCTAGGCTAGACATGTAACTGCCAAAATGAAGACACCCTTTGGTGAGTTCATTTAGCATTTCCCTTTGCCTGATTTAGTATGAGAAAGATTAGCCGACAACACAAGGTTGCTGATGCCAGGGCATGCCTGATTTTGGTTCAAGAATACCACAGTCTTTGAGGAGGCTCTTTCTGTGTATCCTGGGAAAAGCCATGATAATTAAATATGTATAATATTCATTGCTAGTACAGCCAGCCCCCTGGATTACATTGTACTTAGATTTAAGTATTGCATATACTCAAATATAAGCCGACCCAAATATAAGCTGCGGTACGTAATTTTGATCTGGAAACCCGGGAAAATAGATTGACCCGAGTATAAGCTGAGAGTGGGAAATGCAGCAGCTGCTAGTGAGTTTCAATAATTAAAATACACGAAAATACAGTAAAATTAAGTATTTTAGTGATTTTTAAAAAATGTATTAGCACCACCCACCACTGGTGGCATTGCAGATGAAGTGGGTGGGCAGGTCAATTGCACAGAGGCAGGAAGTGTTGCCCTGGCTTAGCCTCTTGCTCCTCCTGCAAGGAAGAAGCATGGTTTTATCCTCCATCTTGGGCAGAGCAGAGACAAAGGCAGATGGTACCAGTAAGTGAAATCCTTTCTTTTCCACACCAGTTTGGAAGGGAGACACTATTGTAATGTAGAGCTTCTTTCTTCATCTGCGGTTTTCTATAGCAATTAATTGAAAACAAACTTCAGAACAGGAGAACTCGATTTTCAGTGTATTCTAATGGAAAAATAGCGAATTGCGTCCTCTTGTCACCAGTTATGTAATTGCACCTCAGATTCTTTCCCAGTATAAGTCCCGAAACTTTATTATTATTATTATTATTATTATTATTATTATTATTATTATTATTATTATTATTATTATTATTATTATTATTATTATTATTATTATTATTATTATTATTCAACTTGTATGCCACCCCACTCGCAAAGCAACTCTGGGCAGCTAACAAAGATCCAAAATATACATTTACAATTACAAAGTACCACATTATTATAATACAAAAACATTTCAACATATCATCATCACAAATCATCACAAATCACAGTATCAAAAGTATCAGTATCACAATATCAAAAGCATTAGAAAAACAGAAGGGAAAAAAACCTCATTTGAGAAGTCCCACAGAAAGTCCGACAGCAACAGAAACAGCAAAAACAGCAACAAGAACAAAGTCAAAACTCACAGTTCTTTTCATCCTCCCGGCAAGTGGAAGGGCCAGGAGGGTGCGGCATTGCGAGGGCATCTTTGGGCCGCCCGTTGCCATGGGAGCTCCTTTATCCTCCTGGCCAGTAGAAGGGCCAGGAGGCACAGTGGCACGAGGGTGTCCTCGGGCCTCCCATGGCCATGGGGACTCCTTTACCCTCCTGGTCAGTGGAAAGGCCAGGAGGGCTGCTTCCTTTTAAAGTGCCAAATAACTCAAAAAACCTTCATATTTTTAGACTCTGGTGGCTGTTGACCCATTTTTAAGCCGAGTCCCTTTTTTGGACCTCATTTTTGGGGCTAAAAAGCTCAGATTATACTCGAGTATATATGGTATATCTGAGAGGTAAGAAACTGTTTTGGAACTGTGTAACTTTTTATCTCTTCAGCAGATTACAAAATAGCTCTAGCCATAATGTAGTTATCATTGATGACTGGTTTTCATATGTCTCCTGCATGGAAATTAATTAATGGTGGATACTGTACTTTTTTCTTCTTAAGCGATATTTTAATCTACTAATGTTTCAATTCTACCTCTTAATTCTGATCCCTGCAGTCTCATTTACTGTACCTCTTACCCAATGAGGCAATATATAGTGACAGTTTGTAGGTGGGAATTCTGGTCTGTTATCTTCAACTGGTTAGAGCTAGCATTTGATGGAATATATCGGGTCCTGGAATGTGTTTCTCAGGAGCAAACATTGAACAGTGCCCTTCTACAAGACCTAGAGGTGGAATATAGGACCTCTTTTTCTTTTATGAATAGCTGCATTTCCTTAAGACAGGGTTTCTTAACCTTGGGCCCTCAGATATTCTTGGACTTCAGTTCCCAGAAGTCCACCTGCTGATTGAGACTTCTAGGAACTGAAGTCCAAGAACAGGGGTTCACAACCTACAGCCCGCAGGTTGGCCTTGGCCCGTGACACCATTTCATGTGGCCCATGTCGCTGCCACCACCAGATGCAGACATGGATGCATTTACGACAGCTGTAAGTGTGCCTGCAGATGTCGTAAATGCATTTACATCAGCCGCGGATTTGTTTTACAGCAGTGTTTACATTGGGGGAACCAACAGTCTGGCCCACTCAACTGACTGAGGGTGTGTGGTCCAGTCCACAGCTTAAAAAGGTAGGGAACCCCTGTCCAAGAACATCTGGGGGGCTAAAGTTGAGAAACCCTGACTTAAGAGATGTGGCCAATTAGCTTGGAGATGCTGGTCTACTTTCTGCTGTGACTCAACAATTTAACGTCAATGCTTTTGACTGCTTGCTTTATTTATACTTTCTTTTTAAAAAGCTTGTCTTAAAAACCTTTAAAAACTTTTCTAAACATTGGACATTTGCATATTTTTACTACAGCTACTAGAATGTACCAAGAGCTCCACCCTCCTGCCAGAATTCTGGTAGTTGTAGCCTAGAAAGCCAAGTCTTCAGAGGAGTTTCAGTATAAACATCTGTGCCTTGGCAAATCTTAATCGAATCTAGAGCAGGGGTTTCCAACCTAAGGCCTGCAGGCCTGATCTGGCCTGCAGCACCATTTCATTTGGCTTCCCATCCCCTCCAAGGGCATTCAAGAAACAAAATGGCTGCCCCCTTTGAAGCTGTTGGGACAAAATGGCCACCCCCATCAGGCAGGCAGGGTAAATGGCCATCCTGCCCTCGAAGCTGGCTGAGAGATCGTGACCCAGCCCCCAGCTTGAAAAGGTTGGGACCCCCTGCTCTGGAGCAACCACTGGAGAAAAGGAAATGAATGGCAGTGGTTAAACTCTATGGAAACAGCAAGGGATTAGGGGACTACTAGTCTTTACTCATTAAACTGTGTAAAAGGTGCCTGCTAAAAACTTAACGGTCCCCTATTCATTTTCATCTCCCATGGAGTTTAGCCTTTCTTCTCTTTCTCCACCACCATAACTACCAACACCACACTAATAGTAATTGACACAGATGTGAGTACTGAAACTCCTCTAAAGACTTGGATTTCTTGGCAACAGTAACTCTTACTTCAAGTTGTTCAGTAAAGACGGCATTTCTTTTTCCAACATTGATATTTCTGTTTCCTCCAAAAAGCAAGGGAAATCTCTAAAGACAAGCAAAACATTTAGTTTAAAGCAAACATTATGGCTGAATCTATATACAGTACCTCATAGAAACAAAGCAATTCAGATCACAGATCAGTCCTTTGAATTAAAAACACGGCCATGTTGATGCATCCCTTTTATTCTTTAACTTTCATTCCTAGTAAACATATGAGATGAATTCAATTCTTTGATCCCATAAAGATGTTTTTTTTTAAAAAAAATCACTTGTTGCCTAGGAGTATTAAACAAAGTGAGACCTTTCCTCCAAATACAAGACAGCTGAAATGTGCAATGAAATATTATATAACATTTGAGAAGACTGGGCTGAAAATATTTTTTTAAAATGTTGACACACTAAAAGCCAAGCCTTTTAAAAGGTTGTAATTATTATTCAGTTTTCAGCAGAGCAGTATATCAAAATCTATTAGAGTTTCTCCATATGAAGTGCTGTTATACATCTCAGCGCATGATAAGAAATATCCCAGCCTATCCAAAGAGGAGGTCTTCATGGAATACCTTTGACATTGCAATTGTTATTGTCGCAAAAGCAACAAATGAGTCTGAAAAACATTTTACTTAGAAATAAAGAGCATATCTGCAATCAAAGTAGTGTTCACATTAATTGGGTGGGGAGGGAGAGAGATTGAGAGAAAGAGATGCTCTATATAAGTAGTTTTTCAAGGAATAGCTTTGTTAATCTGTTGCAGCAAAACAGATTTATTAATATTTAGAAAACTATGACTGTTTAGAGCAGCAGTTCTCAACCTATGGCCTATGGACTGGATCTGGCCCATGGTGTCATTCCATCCAACCTGCGCCCTTGCTCCTGTCACCACAGCTGCCCTTTCCATCTCTGCCTGGCTTAGCATGTCTATAAAACTTCTCCATAGCAGGGCGGATGTTGTAAGAAGGCTTACAACATCCACCCTGCTATGGATCGGTGTTATGGACATGCTAAGCCAGGTGGAGGGAAAAGGATGGTGGCGTGGGTGGTTGAAATGGAAATTGGAGGTGCATGTGGCCGCCCGTGTATTTCCCAGGTGCTGCTCTGGCCGTGCATTGGCAAGGACAGGCAGGACCCCTCCTTCACCTACACCAGGTTAGTAAGCAGGGTGGCGGCAGGGTAGGGGAAAGTGTTTGTGGGCCAGACTGGTGGTGTGGTGGGAGTTTTGGCGGTGGTGGGAGGAATGGTGGGGGCTCAGGGTGGTCCTGGCAGCAGCGGTGGCAGGGAGGGGACACCAGTACGGCCCACCGAAAGTCTGGCCCCTGGCTTTAAAAGGTTGAGAACCCCCGGTTTAGAGTGTAAGAAAAACAATTGAAGCTTTCTTCCACTTCAGCAGATCCCCTGATACACAACTAACGTTTGCTTCAAACTTTATAGAAACTTATCAAGATGCCAAACTCTAACCATTAAATACCTTCAACACCAAGTGTAGCTCTGTTTAAAGTTTGGACTAAAAATTGGTCCAAATGCACAACCCCGCTGATAGCAGGGCCACCAGCTTCCATGGCTTACTGGCATGCTATTTACAGGATCTCTAATGGAGACTTCCCTGCCTGTCCCTCAGCTCTGCTCACTGAGACTCTTTTAATTAGCATCACCAAAGACTGAACCAGGAATCTTCTGTATGCAAAGCACATGCTGTACTACCAAACTATGGTCCAGAGGACAGTCTATCGCAGGAGGTTATTTTTTGACAGAGCTGGCTATATCCTATTCCATTGAGAGGAACTTTTCCATTGAGAGGAAAAGGACAACTATGTACAGACAAGGAGACATTCATATGGCCAGAACTTACAAAGGTGAAGAGGATAAAAGGTCACAGATTGAAGTCACACTTTGAAATAACCAGCCAATTTTGGGCTGCAGGCTTGTATGTTAAAATCACTTCATGGACAGAATGGCAGCTTAAATTAATTGCCTCTCCTAGCCTTTGCTTTGTTCAATTTTGGGGTGTTTTTCTCTTCCAAATCTAAGGATAATGCCTAACAGGTTCTGGCCTATCATTCCCCTCACCATTTCACAAATAACACCAAAGGCACGCGCCAGCCGCCATGTAATAAAAATGTTCCTTTTCATTTGAATCTTGCATGTTTGGCTGGTTTGCATCCAATTTTCTTTTGTTTCTCCTTTCTTGAATCAGAAGTGGAAAGTAGCCAAGAATTTCTTTTTTCTGCCCCATCTGTATCACATACTATGGCAAACGGGAAGAAAGATTAAAGATGTTGCAATGGATTCCTTTTTTAAAATAATAAAAATAAAAGCTGGAGGAGCAAAGAAAATTATTTCCAGTTGAAATTCTGTAGTTTTTTAAAGTGATTATCTTTTGTTGATTTTGATTGTCTGAAGAATGAGAGACAAATGATGACACAAATTGTTGATAGGATATGTTTGGGCCATTTTCTCTTGGATCTGATTTTATAAATTGTCTAAGATAAAGCTGGAAAACCAGCGATTGTATAGATGTACAGGGTTCATACTAAAATATGTGTAATGAGACAATAAATACTCAAAGGCCAGAAAAAAATAGATTGGCCTTGGATTTTTTTGTCTAAAACAATATTTCAGTTATGCTCTGAACCTTGTAGGTATAAATTCGCAAGGATATGCCATTTGAAACATGCTGCCAATAGGTCTTCAGGTTAGCTTGAATGGTTGTCTTACTGAGAGGTGAAGAAGGGTTTCAGCAACATAGGCATGAGCTACAGTTTAGTGGGATGTCATGAGTACTGGAGGCCACTGGAAGGTAAGCTCTGACACCATTATTCTGTGAACCACAATCTGGTGTACCCTGTTAATGGCAAGCTTGTGTTGCTGGCTAATCTTTCTCACACTAGGTCAGGTGAAAGGAACTGCAGAATGCACTCACCAAAAGCTGCCTTCATTTTGAAAGTTTTTCATCTGGCCTAGACATGGAAGAAGAAGCATTTATATAACTTATACCTACAACACAGATATGCTTCAGATACATTGATGTACACACATACAATGAGAATGAAAGCACTTCCTATGGAATTGGATATATGCCTAAAGTTCCGTGCACATGCTTTCATTGAATATATCTGTTGAGTTCAAGCACAATTGTGTGATTTCATGTTGAAATGGAAGGGGGAGGCAATAGCCAAAGGCCAAAGAAGTGGTTCTCCGAGGGATCTCCTTTCAAACCTTGGGAAACTTTCCAAAACTTAATTTCAGGCTCTCTGGTAGTTTGCCAAGGAGTGGAGAAGGAACAAAGCTTCATCACAGACTGAGAGCCAAAGTAGTTAGAATTGGGTGTTCCGGTGATTAGTAACCAAACATACAGGTCTACCTGAAGAAAATTAAGGTGCTGTGAACTATATGGTGGTGGTGGTGGTAGTAGTAGTAGGGAACTGCCTGGTAACCTACATGGATGGCGTGGCTGGTGATCTTGACAAGGCTATTTGTTGGTGGCTAGTATTTACCTTGCTCTTCCTCAGGACATCTCCATGAGTGACAATTTGCCTCTAAAGCAAGATCACAGGGCCTTGCTGTAATGTGGGTTGGGTTTTTCTACTATTTTACCAATAGGATTAGTGAATTGTCAGTCACTTGTATTTTTTAAAAATATGTAAAGAACAAGTATTTTTTAGGGTTGTGGGGTGGGTGTATAGCCTACTGTGGGTTCTCAGTGCTGTTTCCAGTACATAGTTGTGAATGTGAGTAGCATGCTACTCAATGCAATCAGGCCTGGTTCAAGCCATTTTGCTGGTTGAGGAAAAGATGGTGCCCATTTCTCCAGTCCCAACACAGAAGTTCTAACCTTAGTGATAAGTTGACTAGGCCACTGCTTGCTTCTCTGTGGGACGTTCTCCTATTTTGAGAAAATAATTCTTGGTTTAAGTTTTCTACAAGACAGAGTAGGATTCATGGCCCTAAACCAGGGGTGCTGTACAGGCACATTTTATTTCCTCTTCCGGGAGCAATGAGGGCTTTGTGGGCTGGATGAATTGGTGTTGGGGGCTGGATACGGCCCGCAGGTCATAGTTTGGGCACCCCTGCCCTAAACCCTCTGGTCCTGCTTTGTTATTTATGCTTCATTGACTTATTTCAGTTTGCATTGCTTAGATTTCTAATTATGTCTATTTAAAATGGAATGATATTAAAGTGTTCTGTCTGAAGTCTAGAAGTGGTAGGAGGAATGTATTGAGATGTTACATAGTATGGTAGGAAAGCACGGATCATCTTGAATAAATATCTGAATCTATGTACTCACCAGAACTTTTGAATAGCTTTTGAAATAAATACACGTTGATACTAGCATCTAAAAAAATAACATGTGATGTAATATAATACTTGTGCTGAAAGCTATTGAACTTTTTTTTCCAAGCAAGAACTATTGTACAGTGCCTAAGAAGTTATATTTTAAAAATAATTGGTCAAAGGTGCAGGTCCAAGACCCTAAAGTAATTGGTTATTGTTATAGTTGAATTTGGCTTTTTCATTGCTTAAAGTAAAGGTCATCCTTGCTCAAAAACCATTTGTATCCGACTCTAGGGTCCAGTGCTCATCTCTGTTTCATAGCCGAAGAGCCAGTGCTGTCTGCTTCTGCAGACATTTCCATGGTCATTTGGCAGGTCAAGTTACAGTTGAAGTTGTATTTTTCATTACTTATAACTATCTAAAATTATTACTTCTTTGTTACTTTAAAAAAATCTCAGAATACTGTAACCCACTGACCTGTAGTATAAAGCACACTAAATAATGAGTCTACACATGCCTATAGTTATAGAAGGAACTAAAAGCATGAAAAATCAACATTTCCTCCTATATTATAGTCATAATGGTGACAATTCTGCTTTCTTTGACCTTGCATAGAAGAGAATTTGCATAGTCTGAAATAATTCTATACCCACTGTGTGACTGCCACCACTTCAGGCAGCCCTATCAGCTCCTGCAGTTTCCCATTCATTCATGCATTCATTCTGCCCCCAAAACACTACTTTGGACAGTTAGGTAAAGGTAAAGGTCACCCTTGCTCAAAAGCCAGTCATATCAATCTGCAGAAGTTTCCATGTACATGTGGAGGGCATGACTAGACACCGGAGTGCATGGGACACTGTTTACCTTCCTACTGAAGTGGTATTTCTTTACCTACTTCCTACTTGCAATTTCTTGCTTTCAAACTGCTAGGTTGGCAGGAGCTGGGACAGAGACGGGAGCTCATTCCGTCATGGAGTACTGCTGACCTGCTGACCGGAATTGTCAAGTTCAGCAGCTTAACCAATTGAGCCACTGCAGTCCCCAGGTTGGGCAGTTAACAACATTAAAAAAAATGACAATATAAACCCAGAATGTAAATGAGAAAAACTATACAGTAATATAAAATACAGCACAAGAGTAAAATATAAAATAAAATACAGGCAGGACAAAACAAAACATTTTACTTCTGCACACAGTAAAAAGCAATAGGATTCTGGCCAAATTAGGTTAGCTATGCCCTGATCCAAAGACCTGGGCCTGGAGAGGAAGAAAAGGAATCAGGAAGGCCCAGCTCTACTGCTCATTCCATCCAGAGAGGCCCACAGGGGAGGTGAGTAAAGGATCCAGCCCCTCCCTCCCCATCCAAAGACCTGGGCCTGGAGAGGAAGAAAAGGAATCAGGAAGGCCCAGCTCTACTGCTCATTCCATCCAGAGAGGCCCACAGGGGAGGTGAGTAAAGGATCCAGCCCCTCCCTCCCCATCCAAAGACCTGGGCCTGGAGAGGAAGAAAAGGAATCAGGAAGGCCCAGCTCTACTGCTCATTCCATCCAGAGAGGCCCACAGGGGAGGTGAGTAAAGGATCCAGCCCCTCCCTCCCCATCCAAAGACCTGGGCCTGGAGAGGAAGAAAAGGAATCAGGAAGGCCCAGCTCTACTGCTCATTCCATCCAGAGAGGCCCGCAGGGGAGGTGAGTAAAGGATCCTGCCCCTCCCTCCCCATCCAAAGACCTGGGCCTGGAGAGGAAGAAAAGGAATCAGGAAGGCCCAGCTCTACTGCTCATTCCATCCAGAGAGGCCCACAGGGGAGGTGAGTAAAGGATCCTGCCCCTCCCTCCCCATCCAAAGACATGGGCCTGGAGAGGAAGAAAAGGAATCAGGAAGGCCCAGCTCTACTGCTCATTCCATCCAGAGAGGCCCACAGGGGAGGTGAGTAAAGGATCCTGCCCCTCCCTCCCCATCCAAAGACCTGGGCCTGGAGAGGAAGAAAAGGAATCAGGAAGGCCCAGCTCTACTACTCATTCCATCCAGAGAGGCCCACAGGGGAGGTGAGTAAAGGATCTTGCCCCTCCCTCCCCATCCAAAGACCTGGGGCCAGAGAGAAGGACACCTCCGGAGACCCCCGGCCACCCCCAGGAGATACCATCCACAACCACCATCACAGCGAGGCCTTTGACCGACTCCATGCGCCCGAAGGGAGGCAAGAGCTGCTGCGTGCATGCAAAGGATAAGTAATCGAACTGAAATAATATAGTTGACTAAACATAGATGGCTTATGGCAACTGACATAGTGACTGTACAAGAAACTGACTTACATAGAGACCTGATATAGTGGACTTTTTCTTTCTTTCTTTCTTTCCCTTTCACTAATTAGTTCAACTTTTACTTTGATACTATGTGATAAACTGTGATATTGTGCATGATAATACTTTGTTTTAAAACTGTTTAAACTGTGATAACATGTGTAATGGGAAAAGACTGGCACGCCACAAAGTTTGCCAAGAGAACCCTATGGACCAAAACAAAAGGCAAAACAAGGGGATGCTCAGCACAGCAGATCTGAAAAGGGGGAGGGATACGAATGGGAGAGGAGAAATACAGTGTTGCAGGGAACAATACTGCATAGGGACATGGAATGTGAGGTCTATGAATCAAGGAAAACTGGAAGTGGTAAAAAATGAGATGGAAAGAATAAGCATTGACATCTTGGGCATCAGTGAGCTAAAATGGACAGGGATGGGTGAATTCAGCTCTGGAAAAAATCATATATACTACTGTGGGCAAGAAAACCTTAGAAGAAATGGAGTAGCCATAATTGTCAATAAAAGAGTGAGAAAAGAAGTAATGGGATACAATCTCAAAAATGACAGAATGATGTCAGTCAGATTTCAAGGCAAACCTTTTAATGTCACTGTGATCCAAATATACGCACCAACCACTGGTGCAGATGAAGCCACAATGGACCAGTTCTATGAGGACTTACAACACCTCATAGAATAGACACCAAGAAATGATGTCCAAATTATATTAGGAGACTGGAATGCCAAAGTAGGAAATCATAAAGTGGAGGGAATAACAGGCAAATTTGGTCTTGGAACACAGAATGAAGCAGGGCAAAGATTGATAGAGTTCTGCCAAGAGAACGCACTGGTCATAGCAAACACTCTCTTCCAGCAACACAAGAGGCGACTTTACATATGGACATCACCAGATGGCCAACACCGAAACCAGATTGACTACATACTCTGCAGCCAAAGATGGAGAACCTCCATACAGTCAGCAAAAAAAAGACCTGGAGCAGACTGTGGCTCAGATCACAACCTACTGATCGCAAAATTCAGGCTTAGACTAAAGAAAATAGGGAAAACACGGAGACCAGAAAGATATCACCTAGACAGCATCCCTAAAGAATACACGGTGGAGGTGATGAACAGATTTAATGGCTTAGACTCGGTAGACAGAGTACCAGAAGAATTATGGACGGAGATGAGGGACATCATGCAGGAAGCAGCAAAGAAAACCATACCAAAAGAACAGAAGAGTAAGAAAGCAAAGTGGTTGTCTGATGAGGCTCTTAAAATAGCAGAGGAAAGAAGGAACGCAAAAGTCAAAGGAGAAAGGAAAAACTACAATCATTTGAACACAGAATTTCAAAGAAAAGCAAGGAGAGATAAGGAAAACTACCTAAAAGAACAGTGCAGAGAAATGGAGGAAAACAACAAAAGAGGCAGAACGAGAGATCTTTTCAAAAAAATCGGGTAAATCAAGGGAACATTTAAAGCAAAAATGACCATGATAAGGGACAAAGACGGAAAGGAGCTAGCTGATGCAGAAGAAATTAAGAAAAGATGGAAAGAGTACACAGAGGAACTTTACAAAAAGGACCTCAACACTCCTGATAATCACAATGATGAAGAAATTGAATTTGAGCCAGACATCCTGGAGAGCAAAGTCATAAAGGCCCTAAAGAGCACTGCAAACAACAAAGCTAGTGGAGATGATGGTATCCCAGTTGAATTTTTCAAAGCGCTAAAAGATGATGGCGTCAAATTACTGCATTCAATATGTCAACAGATTTGGAAAACAAAACAGTGGCCACAGGATTGGAAAAGATCAGTATACGTCCCAATCCCAAAAAAGGGCAATGCCAAAGAATGTTCAAATTATCGAACAATCGCGCTCATCCCACATGCCAGCAAGGTGATGCTCAAGATAATACAGGATAGACTTCAGCAGCATGTGGAGAGAGAATTACCAGAGGTGCAGGCTGGTTTCAGAAGAGGCAGGGGGACTAGAGACCACATCGCCAACATACGCTGGATCATGGAGAAAACAAAGGAATACCAGAAACAAGTTTACTTTTGTTTTATTGACTACACTAAGGCATTTGACTGTGTGGACCACAACAAGATGTGGCAAGTAATTAAAGATATGGGAATACCAGAGCACCTCATATGCCTCCTGAGAAATTTGTACATGAACCAAGAAGCAACAGTTAGGACTGAACATGGAATAACAGAGTGGTTTGGAATAGGAAAAGGAGTAAGACAAGGCTGCATTTTGACACCATGCTTATTCAACCTATACACAGAGCACATAATGCGCAATGCAGGGATGGAGGAATCACAATATGGGATAAAAATTGCTGGGAGAAACATCAACAATCTGAGATATGCAGACGATACCACCCTAATGGCAGAAAGTGAGGAAGACCTGAAGAATCTCTTGATTGGGCTGAAGGAGGAGAGTGCAAAAGCTGGCTTGAGACTCAATATCAAGAAAACCAAGATAATGGCAACAGGCCCCATCAGTTCCTGGAAAATAGACGGAGAAGAGGTAGAAGCAGTGACAGATTTTACTTTCTTAGGATCAAAGATCACTGCAGATGGGGATTGTAGCCATGAAATAAAAAGGCGACTGATTCTTGGGAGACAAGCGATGAGAAACCTGGGGAACATAGTGAAAAGCAGAGACATCACATTGCAAACAAAAATTAGAATAGTCAAAGCAATGGTTTTCCCAGTAGTAATGTATGGATGTGAGAGCTGGACAATTAGGAAGGCTGAACGCAGAAGAATAGATGCCTTTGAAATGTGGTGTGGGAGGAGGGTTTTGAGAGTCCCCTGGACAGCGAGGAGAACAAATAGGTCAATCTTAGAAGAAATTAACCCTGACTGCTCATTGGAAGGTCAAATAGTAAAGATGAAGCTAAAATACTTTGGACATCAAATGAGAAGGGAGGATTCACTTGAGAAGGCATTGATGTTGGGAAAGGTGGAGGGCAAAAGAAGAAGGGGGAGGCCAAGGATGAGATGGCTAGATGGTATTGTAGACACAATGGGCACAGAGCTGGGAGGGCTGAGGGGGATGGTGGAGGACAGAGGCGCCTGGAGGAAAATGGTCCATGGGGTTGCAAAGGGTCGGAGTCGACTGTGCGACTGAACAACAACAAATGCCCTGATCATTGCAAAGAAGAAATAATTCCTGATAACTGTTATTCTACTTTTAAATGCCACTGATATATTTCAGGGAATAGCAATGGAAAGTTGATTGCCCCTTCAGACCCCTTTGGAGAGAATTTAGGGTTGCAGTTCTCTGTCCTTAGAATCCAGAAACCCACTTTGGAATGCTTCGCAAAAGTGAAGAGCAACTCTTGTCACAGAGTATGATACCCTTACCCTAGCATAGCCTTGACCCTAAGCGCAGAAAGTATAACTTTTGCCTTACAGCAAATCTGAATGTTATGCAAGGGAAGAATTGTCTGCTTTACTTTCTCTGGAACTTGACCTGTTTTACTGGTGTTAGTACTTCCCAGGTTTCCCTTGCTCGAAAGCCAGTCATATCCAACTCTAGGGTGCAGTGCTCATCTCTGTTTCAAAGCTGAAGAACCAGCGCTGTCTGCTTCTGCAGACGTTTCCATGGTCATGTGGCAGGCATGACTAGACACCAGAGTGCATGGAATGCTGTTACCTTCTGACTGTAGTGGTCCCTATTTATCTACTTGCAACTTCTTGCTTTCGAACTGCTAGGTTGGCAGGAGCTGGGACAAAGATGGGAACTCATACCATCCTGCAGTACTCGGGATATGAACTGCTGACCTTCCGCCTCCCAGTCAGCATCTTAACCACTTGAGCCACTGCACTTTTCCTTCCCAGAATAGGATTGAAAACCTTGCAGGAGAGGGAGGTTAGTTAGCCGTGTACCACTAAGCTCATTTGATCCCAGGTAGCCCCTATTTGAGTGTTTATTGTAACAATGCTAATCATGATGAACTCACTTGGCATTAATGAGACTGTCATATCTGCTTGGATAAGAACATTCTCTGTAGTTAATCATTAATTAACTGGGCTATTATATTAAACTGTTACCAGACATGGTATGTAGAAATGGTTTATGTTATCATCTCCTGGTGTTGAAACCACGTAAGATCTTTTCAGCATGGTTTCAGCATGAAAGAAATTGCGGCCTCACAAGCAAAAAGTGCCCAAGAAAAAGTGCCGCAGAACCTCTCAGCCACTTAGCTTCCCTAAAATACACAAATACAGTGTCATGTTGGAGTAGGTGGCTTCGCATGTTACACAAGAATGTGAAGGAATACAAATAGGAAATTATGGAACAATTAATCTGAGAGGAAATGGTTTAATGCTCATCACCTCGACCTCAAACTAATAAACTCAGGAATCTCTGGTTGATTGAAAGCTTCTTTTAATCTGTCCCAGCTTGGGTGGGGACAATGCCACTTCTGTACACAGGCACACACTTCTGATCAGGATAGCCTTTAGAATTTAGTTGACCATATTTGCAGCTCTATGTGGGTCCTGCCTCTGTGGTTTGTTCAATATTGAACAAACCCAAAGCTTGCGATCAGTGGTTATACACAATTGCACACAATGAACCTGCAAAGCCCTAGGATGAAACTAGACAAAAGGGCTTTTTAGAAGAAAAGTTAAAGGACAGATATGGGTCCCTCCAGTCAGTTAAAGGCCATGGTCATGGGGTCAGAAAAGCAATTAATCTTTGTTTCCTTCTCTTGCCACCTCCTCTATCCGTTCTCCTGTTCCCAATTTTTTTAAAAAAAATCCTACACCTATCGCATCAACAATGCCATCTAGCCATCTCATCCTCTGCCACCCCCTTATCCTTTTGCCTTCAATCTTTCCCAGGATCAAGACCTTCTCCAGTGAATCCTCTCTTTTCATTTGGTGGCCAAAGTGCTTGAGCTTCATTTTTCTGCACTCAGCCTTCCATAAGGTCTAGCTCTCACAGCCATACATTACTATTGGGAAGACCATTGCTTTAACTATGCGGACTTTTGTTGGCAGGGTAATGTCTCAAATTTTTATTATGTTCTCTAGGTTTGCCATAGCTTGCCTCCCAAGAAGTAAGCATCTTTTTATTTCATGGCTGCTGTCACCATTCGCAGTGATCTTAGATCCTAAGAAGGTAAAGTCTGTCACTGCATCTATTTCCTCCCCTTCTATTTGCCAGGAAGTGATGGGGCCATGAGTATCTATAAATACTCATATACACTCATGTTCCCTGGTGCTTTTTGCTGCAGCATTGGTTTGCCAGAGGAAAGGGTTTTTTAAAACAATGTAAATAGCAATTTTAGAAATGTTCCATTTCCTTAGAAGATGTGCAAATAGAAAGCCTGTTGGGGTTGTTTGTTTAAAAGATGCACCTTTTGTGGGAGTTGGAGGGACACATCCATAATTCTGGCTGTGGCTGTCTGTAAATTCAAACGTGTCTCCTAGCACAAGGAGATAAAATGAACAAAATCAGAAATGTAAAAAAAAAAAAAAAGGGAAACTGCTAGTGTGTTTGTCATTAAATCTCTCTACGGCTATTATTCATCCTTGACTCCATCCTTTATTTTCTTATGTGCCTGAGCCAGGGAAAACAGTCTTGCTATATAACAATGTGGGTGGAAGGAGAAGTGGCAGATCTCACATGCTCAAGGCCATGATGGATGAGATGGAATTGGATGGCCTTTGCTTGTTCCACAATGCAAAGATCTGGAAGGCAGTTTGACCACAGTCCTTACCATGTGAAAAGGACCTGTTGCCAGAATGAAGCTTCTGTTCTTTGGCTGGCAATCGGACAGCATTAATGCACTACAGCCAGAATATCAATAATGCTTTAAACCAGTGGCTCCCTAGGTGGGGTCCATGCCCCACATGGGGACTTCAATGCCCAGAAGCCTAAGTCAGTATATCGGCTAATCCAGTGACGATGAACCTATGGCACATGTTCCAGAGGTGGCACTCAGAGCCCTCTCTGTGGGCACTCATGCAGTCACCCCAACACAGAGTTTCCCTGCCTCTCTGCCCAGCAGTCCAATGGGAGTGCTTCTTCCCTACCCTCAGCACAGAGTTTAATTTAATAGTTCAACTTATTCACTGGCCACACAGGCAAGCCTGACTCAGGGTGGCTTACAAAATTTTAAACCCCATACAATAAAAACAATTAAAATCCCTACCCCCAATTAAAAACCCACCCACCGAATGCAGGAGAGAGAGGGTGTATCTTATGATACATCTTATAGTAAAAGCCATCTTATGGTAAGAGCCAGCGGGCATGAGCCACATTACCCTCAGGGCCCTATACCTGCCTTGCCAGCCAGGTCTTAAGTCCTTTCCTAAATGTCAGCAACTCCATCTGTAACCGTAGCTCAACCGGCAGGAGGTTCCAAAGGGCCGGTGCGGACACGGAAAAGGCCCTTTTTCTTGTTCCAGAGAGGTGAGCTCCCCTAGGTGATGTAACAACTAGGGAGCTCCTCCGGTCTGCTCTGGTTGGATGGACAGATGTTCTTAGGGCAATGTGGTCTCTTAGGTATCCTGGCCCACTACCATATAGGGCTTTAAAGGTCATAACCAGCACGTTGAATTGCACTCGGAGGCAAGCTGCTAACCAGCGCAGCTCTCGGAGCAGGGGTGAGGCATGGGCATAATGCCCACGCCCCATCACTACACGGGCCGCTACATTCTGGACCAGCTGCAGCCTCCGAATGGTCATCAAGGGCAGCCCCATGTAGTGCATATTGCAGTACTCTAGTCTGGAGGTGACCAGAGCATGTGTGACCGTAAGCAAGGAATCTCTATCCAGGAGTGGGTGCAACTGGTGTATCACACGGAGTTGTGCAAAGGCCCTCCTGGCCATGACCACCACCTGCTTTTCTAGCAACAGTCATGAATCCAGCAGGACCCCCAAGTTGCACACTGGATCTGTCTGGGGCAGAGTAGCCCCATCCAAGACCAAGGATGGCAGCTCCTGAACTAGTGCAGGACCCCGAACCCATAGCCACTCAGTCTTGCTGGGATTCAGTTGTAACCCGTTAGCCCCCATCCAGACCCCTACAGCCTCCAGACACCCAGACAGGACTTTGACAGCAATGCTGGGGTCCCCACGGGCCGAGATGTACAACTGAGTGTCATCTGGGTACTGGTGGTACCACACCCCATGGGAACGGATGATCTCACCCAGCAGCTTCATTTAGATGTTGAATAGGAGAGGAGAGAGCACCGAACCCTGAGGCACCCCATATTGGAGGGGCCTAGGGCTGGACCTCTCACTTTCTAACCACACCGACTGGGTACGGCCCTTCAGGAATGAGGAGAACCAGGACAACACAGTGCCCTGGATCCCCAACCCCTTGAGCTGTCCCAAAAGGATACCTTGGTCAATGGTATCGAAAGCTGCTGATAGGTCAAGGAGAGCAAGGACAGACGGATGACTGCAATCCCGCTCCCACCAGAGATCATCCATCAGTGTGACCATTACTGTCTCCATACCATATCAAGGCCTGAAACCAGCCTGGAAAGGGTCCAGATAATCTGCTTCATCCAGGGCACCCTGCAGCTGATGCACCACTGCCTTCTCCAAGACCTTCTCTAAAAAGGGGAGGTTGGAGACTGGCCTATAGTTAGATGGTACCGCTGGGTCCAGAGATGGTTTTTTCAGGAGGGGGCGCACCAAAGCATGTTTCAGAGGTGCTGGAAAAAAAACCTCCCATAGAAATGCATTTGTTATTGCTCTGACCCAGCTTCCTGTCACCTCCTTGGTGGCCTTCACCAAGGTGGGACAGGGGTCCAAGGGACAGGTAGTGATGCGAACAGCTGCAAGGAGCCTGTCCACTTCATGAGGGCCAACTGGGTCAAACCAATCCCAGATAACATGGCAAAACTGTGCTCCAGTCCCCCCCGGACCCTCCCTGACCATTGAACCCCAAGCGAATCTGATCAATTTTCTCCACCAGATGGTCAACAAAGTCCTCAGCCGAACCCTGCCAACCAGGCACCAGGCACCCTCCTGCCAAGGAGAGGCCTGGTTACCTGGAGCAGGGTGGCTGGGCAATTATCAGTGGAGGCAATAAGGGTGGTGAAGTATTCCCGCCTCACCACCCCCATCACCACTAAATAGGCCGTAATAGCAGCTCTAGCAAGTGTCCAACCAGAGTCATTCCGGGTCTTCACCCAGCAACACTCTAGGCGTCTCTTTGCCAGTTTGAGCTCCCGCAGTTCATCTGTGAACCATGGGGATGACCTATCCCCACGAGCTTGGAGAGGCCGTAGTGGCGCAATTTCATCCAAGGCCGCTGTCATCATCCTGTTCCACAGGTCAACCAGCACCTCAGATAAATTGCTTAACCGATCCAGAGGAAACTCCTCCAGTTCCCACTGGAATTCATGAGGATCCATTAGTCGCCGGGGGTGGGCTAGCTTAACAGGCCCTGCCTCCCTATGGTGAAACATCACCCCAGAAAGTCTAGAGTCACCAGAAAGTGATCTGACCATGGCACAGGTGTTATGTCTAATTTCTGTAATATCAGATCACTCAGCCACTGCTCTGACAAGAAAACTAGGTCTGGTGTGTGGCCACTGTCCCTGGTCGGGCCCTGAATTACCTGAGTCAGGCCCATGGCTGCCATGGAAGCCATGAACTCCTGTGCAACCTCAGAGCCAGTCCCCAGCGAAGGCAGATTGAAGTCCCCTAGGACCATAAGCCTAGGGAACTCCAATGGCAAAACTGAGACAGCCTCGAGGAGCTCAGGCAGGGAGTCCCTTACCCTGCAAGGGGGCAGGTACAGGAGTAAGACTCCCAACTGACCCTTAGAGCCCAACCGCAGGAGCAGGGGCTCACAACCCAGAACATGTGGAGCAGAGGCCCTTCACCTCCCAGAGTCTCCCTGGCTATAATGGCGACGCCACCGCCCTTCTGGAAATTGAAGTCCAAAACCCAAAGGTTGGGAAACACTGCTTTGAACAAAAGGAAAGATTTGCAATATTGTACACTTAAAAACAGAAATTCTTCACATTTTTAGGTCTTGGAACAGGGAGTTATAAGAAATGTAGTAGCCTGTGAATAGTTTTGGTGTCAATGAGGATGTGGCAAAATTCTGTTTCAAAAGAAATGTAACAGGGAGCAACAAAATTACCTTACCTTACTTGTAGCTCTTATAAATCACTTTACCTTACTTGTTGCTCTTATAACAAGTAATATTTTCTAGTTAGTTTCAGATATTAGTTTTGAGAATATTTGGGGCATTCATAGAGGGATTTTGGTCAGTCACATTAGTCAGATTATTATTATAGAGAGATTAAATCGTAAACCTTGAAGTACTTGCTCTCCTCATCATTATTTTCTATATGAACAAATGCAGAGGGGTGGGAGGGAAGGATAATTCAGAAAACTGAATCACTTAATACACCAAAGTTTAAAAAATAAATTAATGGTACTTCACCTCATCAAAATTTGAATTTTGTCATACAGTTTTGACTTTCCTGATTAGCTGTAGAAGAAACAAGAATTACATAAGAATGTAGGTTTTATGGAAGTTATATAATTCCACATGCAAGAAGTGTATTGAATTTTGAAACAATATACCTATCCTCTAAAGCATCATTCCTGAAATGTTAACCTTGCTCTTTATTCCATTGCACCACTTCCCATAGTGACCTGCAGGTGAAGACTATCACCTGGCAGCATCTGGGATGTTTAGCTTCAAACATGAAACATACATAATTCTATATGAAGTCTAGGGAATGTGTTGGCTGCCAGATGTTTCTGGATTGCAGGTCCATCAGCTCTGGAAAACATAGGCAATGGTGAAAGTTGATCGGGGTTGTAGCAACATATATAGAGCCACGTGTTGTGTACTGTGGCATAGACATCACTTATACAAGGTCAGCTGCAGTAAAATAGGTCTATCCCACCCACCCCTTATAAGTCATGAATCACTGGATGTCAGTGCATGATTGCAGCATGAATTAGTAAAACAGATACTAATCAGTCTCCTGAGTTTAGATTTTGCTAGTAGACATTTCCTTTGACAAATGGAAATGTCCAGAAGGAGTATTTCACCTTCACCTTGAACTCTTATGTTTTACTTTCAACCCCTTCCCAATTAGTAATCAGTTAAAGGTGCAGAGTTCCAGATCAAGATAATTCACCTTGCAAAAGTACACCAGTATGTATATAGAGATATATATTTTAAACAACAACAATGGTATAGAATTCCAGGGCATTTGTGTATACAGTTTTAATGTTTTGCATATGGGAAAAGAACAACTAACTTTGAGACATTTTATGAAATGTTATGGGAGTGCCTGTGAGTTATACTGTGTATTATTAGGAATTATTCATCCATTATTACTGTGTTTTTACTGCAGATCTTTGCTCCAGTTGGAGATGGAGATGAGTTTCTCTGCCTCTGGTGAAAAAATAATTTGTTGGTGCTAGATACTATTATGTAGTACAAGATGCCATTTGCTGCCCCTCTTCAGGCAGCAAATTGTCTTGTTCTGGTACAATCTGCCGCTAAGACTTACTTGATGTAACTGAAAGTGCATTACATCTTTCCCCCAGTATGAGGAAGGAAGACAGTCCAGGATAAGTACTTCTACAGTGGGAAATATATATAATGCAAGTGTTTAATTCTGTGTCATCCTTGTTCCCAAACTTATCTCTACAGAAAATAAGGTGAGGAGGTGGTGAACAGGTGGAAATGGATTGTGATGGCGGGTGGGGAGGAGCATCAGCGATCCTGGGAAAGTTTAAGTTCACTACCTTATCCAGTAGCTGAATTTCCCTTAGAAAGCCAATGCTCTTATCTCTCTTCTATGGTCGGTGTTTAGCAGGCATTCCTCCAGCCACCTGTATGTAAAGGACTTGTGGCCAGAGGCTGTGATCCTAAGCTAGAAGAAAGCTCCTTTCAAGGAAATAGGTCTAGTTTTGAAATGAATGTGTTTGTGGACTATGTCTGATTTTCTATTCATCATGTGTTGGTGCATTTGTAATGGTCCAAGGAGAATGTTGGTGGCAAAGCACATTTAATCACTGCAAGGTCAGGTCTCCCTTTGTGGCTTAGCACTGTGCATATGCCTTTACTGTAAATTCCAGTGGTACTAGCTCTGTATATAATAATGATGTGTCTCTATTAGACATGGTGACAGTAAGCACATACGGTTTTATAGCGACTCAACTTCCCTGTACATTTATTTATGTTTACATTTACTTTCTTACATCAAATAATTTCGGTGTCTGACTATCTTTTTAGAAAGTGTAGCATAAAACAATACATCAAATCCATGTACAATATGCCTAGAAGTAAAATATGTGGTGAGCAGAACTATACTCTAGTGAAAATGCAAAAAGATGTAAGCCTTTTCAAAATGCATTTATAAACAAGAATTGTTGGAACATGTGTAAGATCAGGAGAAAATTATTCTTCATAGAGAGAGTCACCACACAAATGTCCTGATTTGACCAATGGTGGAGAGAACCTCTGGAACGTGTGACCCACCAGGCGAACCTTTCCAGAAGAGCTAGAAGATCTAATGGACCAATAGGTCTTCCTATTGCCATATCCTCCCCCCTAAATCTATTGCCAGAACTCTTCAAAATCCTATATTAATGGCTCATTCTATCTTCAGTGACATCTTCCTTGCTCATATTTTCTTTCATAGTGTTTCACATTTTTGGTCAGCTCAGTACACTCCTGATTAAAAGGAACTGTCTTTCCATCCTCTTTTTCAGTCTTTGCATTTTGAGCTTCTGTTCTCAGGCTATGATTGAAGTTCCTGGTTTTGAATGTTCAACATTCAAATATAGCATATTGTATATCACTGCTAAGATTGTGCCACTGCACATACAAATTGGAGATTACCTGTATATGTTTGAATCCTTCTGGCCATTTTCATTTGATGTCATCAACTGATGTACACTTATTTAGAAAGCTAGCATAGTATAGCATTAGAAGTGATAGGATAAATAAGAAGAGACTTCATGGTTCATATATTCAGATTCCCTTTACTGAAGCACAACACCAGAATTGTTCAGGTAGAAGTGCTATGTTTCTACTAAAGCTGAAAAAACTACTAAGCAAACACAAATAATATTAATACATGATTGTAATGTCCAAATATGAGTTCACAAATAGTCTAATTCTAATTTGTTTGGGAGGCAAACAAAAATTGGACTCACCCCAGGTGTTCTTCTGAACTCCAATGGAGGGCTGATGGTTTTCTCATTTTTCTTCTCTTCTTCAGCCTGTTGACTACTAGTTCTCACTCTCTTATGACTAGTAGTACTTGAGACTTCAAACAACGTTATGGGCACCACATATAAGCAGCAAACGATGGCAGCAATTGCTACAAATCTGCACTAAAGAATGTTATGGCTGTTGTCTTCCTTCAAATCAGTCTTGATTCATGTGTATCAAAGATAGGATTTTCTGTTCAGCATCATCATAAATTAGAAATTCCTTCCCAAGAAAAACTTAATAATGTTTCAGAGGATTTTGAAAGCATTTTTGTTCAGGAAGGACTTTTGTAAATTCCTTCAGCTGTTGTATTTTTATTAAATGTGTTTCGTTGAATTTGTTATTTATATTTGTACAGTATCTAATGTTATGGCTGAGTAGGGATTTGAATTCAGATATTCCATGTATTTGTCCAGTAATATAACCATCATATACACAGTCTGGCCAGATTATCCTGCCATGATAATAGAGTAGACCATTCTGCCAGTGACTCAACACCAATAGTCAGAAAGCAGTTAACTAACCTGACAACTCTGAGGGCTAACAACCTTGAGTGGCAAAATCCACAGGGAAGGGTGATGGTCCCCAAGTAGATTAAATCACATTTGAATCCATCTTGATGGAGGGCAGCAGCTTCATCAGTACTGGCCTGGGGATGATGAGGGCTTTGCATGCCAAAAGGGCTCAGGACCAGAAAGTGTCTTGTGGAAGTGGATAAGTGGTATGGGTATCACGCCACAGTGTGGAAGGCAAAAGGAAGGCCACTGCATTATATCGTTCCCAGGACAATCTTCATGGCTGATCTTCAGGATGATCACCAATATTCGGAATTAGATACAGCACAAGAAGAAGTAAAAACAATCACATATACACAGATATAGGCTGGTTTTGATATGAAAAGAAGCAGTGCCTTTCGGTGTTATTCCACCTATTAAACTGTGGTGTTTATGTGTGATTTGTGGCATTTAGTTACTATGGTTTTGTCCCCAGTCTGAACTGCAGGCCTCAGGGGTGCATGGATAGACTATTTTCAGACATTTTGGGGCAATTCTGAACAACCAATTCAGTGTTTTGCTTTGCTTTATTTATTACATAAGAACAGCCTTGCTGAAACAGGCCACAGCCCATCCAGTCTAGCATTCTGTCTCACACAGTGGCTCACCATTTCCTTCAGGGTATTCCCAAGGAGATGCCTTCACCTGCTTAGGATTCCCTGGAAATGGCATTGAGAAATATCCTGCCTATCTCTCCAACCCGGAGGTTGTCCTTAGGTATCCATAATTATAGCCATGGATACCCTTGTCCTCCATGAACTTGTCTAATCCTTTCTTAAAGCTGCCAAGACTGACAGCTATCACCATTTCATCTGGCAGGGAGTTCCATAGACCAGTGATCCTCTGGGTGGAAAAGTACTTTCTCTTATTTGTTTGAGAACTAGTACCCAAAAGTTTCATGGAGTGCCCCCTAGTTCTAGTGTTATGCGATAGGGAAAACAGTTTTTCCTTATCTACTTTGTCCACACCACGCATGATTTTATAAACTTCAATCAGGTCACCTCTTAGACACCGTCGTTCAAGAGTGAAGAGGCCCAACCGTTGCAGCCTTAGGTGGTAAGGAAGGTGTTCCAGTCCCCTAATCTTCTGGTTTCCCTCCTCTGCACTTTTTCGAGCTCCATAATATCCTTCTGGAGGTATGGCGACCAGAACTGTACACAGTATTCCAGATGGGGCCTCACTATAGATTTATAAAGAGGCAAAATGACACTTGCTGACTTATTTTCTATACCCTTCCTAATGATCCCTAGCATTGAGTTTGCTTTTTTCACTGCTGAGGCACACTGGGTTGACACCTTCATTGAGCTGTCCACCAGGACACCAAGGTTCCTATTTTGGGAGGGTAAGAGTTAGGGCAGGGGTGGCCAACCTTGGTGCTCCAGGTGTTCTTGGACTTCAATTACCAGAAGCCCAAGTAAGCACATCTGCTGATCAGGGCTTCTGAGAATTTAAGTTCAAGAACACCTGGGGCACCAAGGTTGGCTACTCTGAGTTCGGGTCTCCCTTAATAAGGTGCATCAAACATTGTATGTATCTTGGAACTGGTGGTGTATTTTGCAAAACAAAGAGAAAAGGGACACAAAACTGTACACTTTTGTGGTGGTGGTGGAAGTGGATAGGTGAATTTCACACTTAAAAAAGATGTCCAAATGTACTTCAGTCAAAAAAAAAACCCCATAGAGGCATAGATTTGAAAATGCATTAAAAATCTCTGCACATTTTGAAACAAATGTGAAAAACAACAAACACAAATTAAATTCCCAGTGATTATATGAGTCTGGGGAGGGGACTTTCAGTTTTAAAATATTCAGATATCCTCCTGGCATAAAGATAAATGACAGATGCCATCTTAGCCCTTTGACATATGAATCTGCCCTTGGACAAATATGCAGTATTGAATGCACCATGTTCACACCCACAACTGAGCTGATAGCCATAATTTTGTTCATAATATAAAATTGCCTTGAG
This sequence comes from Bradypodion pumilum, assembly GCA_035047305.1. Lineage (NCBI taxonomy): Eukaryota > Metazoa > Chordata > Lepidosauria > Squamata > Chamaeleonidae > Bradypodion > Bradypodion pumilum. The sequence continues at coordinate 161,479,083 of JAWDJD010000001.1, read as the reverse complement.
TCTGAGCTTGATTTATTTAATTCCTAACTCACCATTCCACCTTGCAAGATCCAAGTTGGCTCAAAACATGAATTTTAAAACAAATAGGGTTGTAAAATGTAACACATTATGTCATTACAACAATATTACATAAATTGTCATATTAAGATACTAGATTGGTAGGATTTTAAAGCAATTGATAACAATAAAGAACCTACATCCACCAGCACATTACCTTAGACACTCAGTGGCCAAAGGCTTCCTAAATAAAAGCATCTTTTGCTTAGGATTGATGTCCTTTTGAAGTAAACTGGAGAAGAATTTCCACTGATATAACACAGACTTCTCTGGGAGGCCAAGCTGAGGGTACGCTGGAGATGCAACGAAGGCTGTTCTGCTGAGGCGCAGTTCTCCTGGCTGAATGACATCTGGACCTGGTAGACTGGTAGAACATGTCTGATCCCCTGTGAGTGTGAAGGCTAAGCAGGCTTGGCCTGATTCATACCTGAAGGGGAGACCAGAAAGCAAGAGCCAAATCCTTCCTGTATGGCTGGGATGGAATCCTATCATAAGCCCCGAGAGTGACAATGTCCTCTTGATTTACTTTCAGGGTTTTCAGGTTACAAATCTAGATTTAAGAGTATTTCAGGATCAAATTGACAATGCTAGGCTTGGTGGATCAAGGGTCTCTACCAAGGAGACCCTTGGTGGATCAAGGGGTTTCCATAGACATGTTGGGTGTGGCTATGGACCCTTATCATCCAGACATCCCCCCTCCCTAACTTGTCTGCAACATTTTCCTATATATCATATAAGGGAATCCAAAATTTAAGCCCAACCAAGTCTAATACTGAATGAGATAGAAAAATAAAAATAAAAGTCTCTTCCATGCCCCAACCTGGCCACCACGAGGAGGAAGGTCTATGAATGTTAGTTCTCTAATCACAGAACCATAATCTCCTCCACTATGTCAAGATTATACAACAGAGATCAATAAACATTTTTGTCTGATAATTAATTGAGATGAAGCCTAATTTCCCTCCTTTTTTTTCTAGCTGCATTTACCGTAGCCAAAATAAGCTCATCAACCTTTTCTTCTTCTCTTTCCTTTCTGTACTGGCTGTGTCCTATTAATTTACTTCCAGGATCTTAAAATTATAAATCTGGACTAAAACGTGCCCTTGAAAAACAACAATACAGACTTAAACTGTTTAAAAAACAATTTTTTTATTCATTATTGTAATGTTTAGCAAAGGATGAATTCTAGGAAGCCTGTATTTGGAGTGGTTACATTTCAGCTATAAAAGATACTCAGACATGATGACTAGACCATCAAGTCAGCTTTTTGGATAAAATGAGAAAATAATTTTATGGACAATTTCCATTTACATCGGAAAGGATGAAGACAATAGCTGTACATCTTATTTCATTATTAGTTCAATGCTCATCTGTTGTCCTTTCCATGATAGGAAGAATTTGGACTGGGAAGAAGCAGTGCTGGTTTTGTGATGGTGATTGAAGGAGACAAGTGACCAATATATTGCATTTGACCTTTGCCCATCATCGGCCAACTTTTTTATTTTTGGCTAATCACACTTCCCTTCTCATTTTCTGTAGCAGTTATTGCGGAAGAAGGGAGAGAGATTTGAGTTACAAAGAATAAAGATCTGTAGGTTCGGAAATGTTTTGTAACTGGTCAGACAAAGACACCTGTACATTCCATTAATTTTACTCTTATATTAAAGGAAGAATGGGGAGTTTGCATAACCCTCAAATTTGACATTGTATTTCTTTGTCTCTGCTTAACTTGACAGCAGATGAGTTGCTTATGCACTATCTAACACTATGAACATTAGTGCTTTCCCAGCTCATGCCTTCACTATCTTCAACAATAGATAGTTCTTGACATGGCATTCTTTTTAAATTGACAGGGACAGAATATCAGACACATTTTTACCTCTTAGACTTAGATTCTCCCATGCTATAGAGCAGGGATTCTCAACCTGCAGCCTGTGGGCCAGATGCAGCCTGTGGCACCATTTCATGTGCCCCCACCACCACCTTCACCACACCTGAAAGTGTCATGTGGTGGAGGAAGGGCAAAATGGAAGTCTGGCCCCCGAAGCTGTCTGAGGGAGCATGGCCTGGCCCCTGGCTTAATAAAGTTGAGAACTCCTGCTTTATCACATATCAGGCAGCAGTGCTGTTTCTGTAGCCACCAGAGTGTTACAGGACAGGTTGCTAGCCTGATACCCAACCCTCCTCCTTTCTCATCCAGGCTTGGGACTGGCAATTGTGAAGTTCATTTTACCTCTATACTGTGAAATTCACCCTGACTTCTCATAGAATTACTTTTTTCTGTGAAAGTTTGTGATTCTTATTTTTCAATAGCACTTTTTTCTTTTCAAAACACTACATTGGCATTTTCTTAGGTCATTGAATGGGAAAGCATTCAAAACTAACAGAACTGTTAATCTGCTAATTGCTGGCTTGTTAAGCGATATTCCATGTCTGATATACACATGCATATATGTTTAGTCATGGCTCTGATTAATGACAATTTTAAACTAAAAAAAAAAAAGAACATGGTATGTGTGGGTGTATTGTGCAGCACTAAAATTGTATTTCCCTCTTACCCAGACAACATTGACTCTAACTTTGCTAGTATAGAAAGCTATATTTTGAACATAATACGATAAAGTACAGATTTGGGTAGGAGATCTCAATTCTGATGGGTACTTATTGTCAGGGACTTAAAGCCTAACTAGACTGGTATTCTCAACTAGTGTAGATCATTGAATTGATCAGAAAGTGGTCATATATGTAAATTCAATTGATTCCATAGGCCTGCTGTAGCTGGCACTAACACCTGGAATTAGGCCAGGATGTTTGTCAATTGTATGACTTCTGTTATAACAAATCTCTGCTGTGAAAGCCCTATGTATGGAATATATGTTAAAACTTTGTTCAGAGGCTTTGTCAAAAGAAACCACCAGTCTCCACAGATGAGAGGGAGAAAAAGAAGAAGAAATCTTTTATTTTTCTTGGCTTGCCACCCATCACAGCTATGACTAAAGATATCGAACTGGTGAGTGAGAAATAAGAGGAGGATAGTGCAAATGGGTGGGAAGATCATTTCATGGATCAGATTTTGGTATTTTATCTCAGTTTTGAGGCTAAAATCTGAGGCTCTCCAATTTTATTTGCATTATTAGCAGAATTATTAGCAAATATTATTAGGACAGATAAAAGAATTATAGGTGTTGGAATAGAGTTAAAATCAGTTTATTTGCTGGATTATATTTGGTTAACTATAGAAAATTTTAGAAAGAGTGAGAACACATTTAAAAGAGCTGCAGATAAATTGGCATAAATAAGAAATAAGAGAATTAGAAAGATTGTGAATGTTAATATTTGAAAAACAATTAAATATTTTGGGGCAAATATTTAAAATGATTTGAAAAAATTAACAGAGGAAAATTTTAAAGAATTGAAACAGGTGATTATGAAAAAAAAAACTATTGGTCCTTGGTAAGATAGGATTGTCTTGGTTTGCCAGAGTAGTAGCATATAAGAAGGAAGATAATTACCTATTTTTTTTAGGATGGTACCAATTAAAATTAGAGAAAGAAATTAGAAGATTGACAAAAGATTATTAATAAATTTTGTAGTGGTGATAAAACCCTAGATTTAATAAATTGCTGGCATAAATCTCAGAAAAGGGGATGTTTATAACTTCATAATTAAAGGTTATTATACTGACATCAATTAAGATACATATCTGATGTTATATCTCAGCCTAAGTTAATTTAGTTAAATATGAAAATGCAGGATGTAGAATCAAACTTAATAAATTGTTTATTTCTACAAAATAGCAAAACTATAATTAAAAAATAGAAAATTCCTTTCTTAATAATTTGCTATCAATTTGGAATAAATATAGAAAATTGCTTGCTCCATCTATATTCCTATTAACTCTGCTAAAACTGATGGGAAAATCCCCAATTTAAAAATATTGATTCAAAAGCTGTTAATAAACACGAGGTTATTAAATAAAGAACAAGAAAGAAAGGGACATTAGTTGATAAATTATCTTATTATACTATTGTCAGGTTAGAACAATGAACAAAGAGTTGGATAAGAAAAATGGTAGATGTAAAAAAGTAATGAAATTTGAAGGAATTTACTTCAAAAGACAAATGAAGGTGATATAATAAGGCAGCAAGGGTATAGTAAGTAAAATTTATAATATATTATTGGAAGTAGGTGAAGTAGATGATCTATTTAAATTATAATGAGAATTAGATATAGGAGAAGAGATAACTCAGTGGAAAAATATATGAAGCATTAGAATATTGTATTTGCATCAATAAGAATAACATAACATTTTTATGAGTTGATTTGGAGGTGGTATATAAGCAAGTGAAACTCAATCAAATATTTGGTGAATACTATAAGCCGTGTTAGAGAGGGTATCAGAAAATAGGCACCTATTTTCATATGTGATGGGATTGTCAACATATCAACATTTTGGCAAATGGTCTTTAAGGAGATAAATGAAATAAGTAATGTAAATCTATTGTTATGTCATGAAAAAGCTATTTTTTCAATATATGAAAATAAGATTGATAACTGGGTGATTAGAGAACTGATTTCCAAATTTTTAATAGCAGTGAGATTGATCATAGCTGGGAATTGGAAAACAGCACACAATATATTGTTAAGCTATTAGTATAAAGAGGTGTGCGATAAGCAATTAATGATAAGCTTACATGCCATTTAAAAGTGGAGAAAGGGAGAGATGGATAGAATTGTGTTTCAGGATACAGTATAAGGAGAATGTTAATTGATTTTGTATTTGTAAAAGTAAAGGGTCAGAACCCAACACAGGAATCTATGCAAATTTGGAAGGGGAATGGGGCTGAACAAAGCTTAAATCTCAAAATGGTTACTCCTAAAGGTCCTGAGGTGGGGTGGGTGGGTGAACTTGCTGTTACACCAAATATTTTTCTTTCTTTTGTTAGATTGTTTTTAGAGGTTTTAATGTGTAGTATATATTTAGTGTATGTTTTGTTTTCTTTTTACTAGTATGTGCTTAAAATTTTAAAAATGCCACTGGGACCGGAATTATAAGATCATAAGAACATAAGAACAGTCTTGCTGGAACAGGCCACAGCCCATCCAGTCCAGCATTCTGTCTCATACAGTGGCTCACCATTTGCTTCAGGGTATTCCCAAGCAGATGCCTTCACCTGCTTAGGATTTCCTGGAAATGGTATTGAGAGATATCCTGCCTATCTCTCCAACCCGGAGGTTGTCCTTAGGTATCCTTAATTATCGCCATTGATACCCTTGGCCTCCATGAACTTGTCTAATCCTTTCTTAAAGCTGTCAAGACTGACAGCTGTCACCTCTTCATCTGGCAGGGAATTCCATAGACCAGTGATCCTCTGGGTGAAAAAGTACTTTCTCTTATTTGTTTGAGAACTAGTACCCAAACGTTTCATGGAGTGTCCCCTAGTTCTAGTGTTGTGTGTTAGGGAAAACAGTTTTTCCTTATCTACTTTATCCACACCATGCATGATTTTATAAACTTCAATCAGGTCACCTCTTAGATGAAGAGGCCCAACCATTGCAGCCTCAGATGGTAAGGAAGGTGTTACAGTCCCCTAATCATTCTGGTTGTCCTCCTCTGCACTTTTTCCAGCTCCATAATATCCTTCTGGAGATATGGCGACCAGAACTGTACACAGTATTCCAGATGGGTCCTCACCATAGATTTATAAAGAGGCAAAAGGACACTTGCTGACTTATTATCTATACCCTTCCTAATGATCCCTAGCATTAAGTTTGCTTTTTTCACTGCTGAGGCACACTGGGTTGACACCTTCATTGAGCTGTCCACCAGGACACCAAGGTCCCTTTCCTGGTTTGTCACAGAGAGTAATTCTTATTTTATATCTTAGATGAGCATCACAAGCATCAGAGACCCATTCTCCAAGCTTTCCTTGACCATGCTATTTTAACTAGAATTAGTCAAAACTGGATACAGTCTTTGGGGAAGATGAAATAGTGGCCCAAATGCTGTTGCTTAGTGTAATGAATCGCATTAGAGCAGGCCAATTGAACAAATGGGGGTTTAATGAATCAACTCCTCCAAAGGTTCCATTGATTCTAATGGGCATACTTTAACTGAAACTGTCTGTGCTAAAGTGAGTTGAAGCTAGAGTAGGCCTATTTGAATCAATGGCTCTTATTGGAAGAGCTGACTCAATAAATCCCTATTGATTCAGTGGGCTTACTCTAATATGATTGACTATGCTGACCAACAGGCCACTGACTGGAAATAATACCTCAACCACTGTGGTACTCACTGTCAGATGTTCTTTATTTCCTCTATGCTCTGCTTAATATAACAGATACTGCAAAGATATCACAATATATCAGTGCTTTCTGGCCTAAATGAAATTGAATTTTATGGTGTTGTTTCACCATTAAGGGAAAGATGAAATGTTGCAATCTGCCTACCGTAGCAATGTAAAAGTAACGACACACACAAACTTCTTGGAGGGTCAAAGTGAGATGGCTGTCCCCTTTATTTTACAGCTAGTATTTATCATAAAACCTGGCTATACCTTGAATAATCAACCCTAGTGTCTAACAAAGAGCTACAGCTACACAACGAATCTCTGTCATATTTCACTGACGTACTTCAGATAAGAATGTCTGGCATCAGATGGCCAGGGAGTTTGTACAAAAAGAGATACATATGTTTAGGGTAAGGAGTTCTGGGGAGGAAGATTAGTGAGGCCCCATATCAAGGTCCGGAATTCTTCCACACAATGGTCAAAGGACCATTGTACTAAAGAGCAAGTTCAGCTAGGAAGCACCCTTGGAGAAAGAATTGTTGCAAACTCCTAGTGTGCCAGGAGTTCCAGTAATACCAGATGGCATTCCTGCCCCCACCTTTCGGAAATCGCTAATGCTAAATAACAATGATTATAAATTTAAGGCGATCGTGGGGTCAAACTAATATATCATTACTACAATGAAGGAAGTGGAAAAATAAAAAGTTCTTTCTATGAATTACTGGTTGCCATTAGTGTTAAATAATGAGATACCATTAAGTTTAAGTTTTTTTTTTAAGGTACTGATTGGAGAATAGTTATATGGGATAAATTATGCATAGGAAACTTGCTGCCCCCTATATATTTTGGACTACATTTCTCATGTCCTTTACACAGGGTCAGGTTTGCTGGGCCTTATGGGACTTGTAGTCCAACATTTGCAGAGGCTTCCATGTTGCTTATTTCTTGACCTTGGTGTGAAATAGATCAGGGATATCTTCACTGATATCTGAGGCCCGAGTCTTGATAGTTTTGTTGGCCCCATGATCTCCTTAGGCCTTTTCTTGCTTATGGTAGGCCTTCCTGCTGTATATCCTTGTTGCCATTTTTATAGTCAACTGTTGTATCCTTAGCAGTTTAATGTTCGTTACCTCCTTTTGCCCTTCTATTTGCTCAGCTTAATTAGCTACTGCTTATTTTTTAAAGTTACAATTCCCAGCCCTAGTTATATTTCAAAAGCTTTATGTTAGGCATATTGCATAGTGTAGGCAAGGTTTTTATATCCCTGTATGACCACATCAGCTTCTGCGGCCCTCTCCTCTTGTTTATATGTAGCCAAAAGGGAATGGTCTCTCCCATCTGGCTTTTAAGTAGCTCCCAACCCCACTTTACACTGTAGAATTCTAGTCCAAATTCCTTGGGGCATTTTGACATTCCTTTCTCAGCCAACTTTCCTAAGGCAAAGCCTTTTGTGTGTTTTCTGCTTCTACAACTTCTACCCCTTTATGAACCTTTCAAATGTTATAATTAGAACGTTGTGAGCTCAGCAATTTCATTTCTCAGGAGTTTCTGCAAACATTTGGTTTGGTTTCAGGCCATGTTGGGGTCACATCCCCTGAATTTTTTGTTGCTGTTAATGCTTTGATTTTTCTGATTTGAAGTTATTAAAAAAATTCTCCAGGGTGAAATCTTGTACAAACAGCAGACTTTCAACTTCTTCTTTTCCCAGCATGGCCAACTGGACTTTATAAGTAATCAAAGTGGTCACTTTAGAAGACCCTATATTTAGGATTGTCAGTGAACTAAGCTAATAGCCATGATGCCATGTTTTAAAGTAGCCTCTCAATGTTGCAAAGAGTGCTGAGCTACCCTTCCAGTTTCTATGGCAGAGTTAGCTGAAAGTAAATAATAATAATAATAATAATAATAATAATAATAATAATAATAATAATAATAATAATAATAATAATAATAATAATAATAATAATAATAATAATAATAATAATAATAATAATAATAATAATAATAATAATAATAATAATAATAATACACTGAATCAATTCTGGTAGTAAGACAAGAAGTGATAATTTTGTTTTACAACTTAAAACCTCATAGAAACTGAAACGAATCTTGCTCTTTTGAGGAGTGTCTGACTTCCTGGTAAAATCCCAATTCCCCCCCCTACCCATAACTCCAGCGCAGTTCATGGATTCAGAAAGGTGCATGAATAGAGCATTGGATCTGAGCATTAGAGATGTGCACAAACACTCAGACTTTTAAAAGTGTTTATAAATTAACACCAATCAGAAGATAATAAGTGATATCCTGTTCTGTAAATTACACCATTGATAAGGCTGATGGTATAATCAGCCAAGTGAATTTTCAGATTTTTTTAAAAAAACACACACATTCTGATCACCCCTTCAAGGGTCCCAAAGCTCCCTTGGAATGCCAGAAGAAGCCATTGGGATGTGGTAAAGGCCTTAATTTCCAAACTTGTTCACCACCTTGATGATTTTACTTGCTTCTACAATGACAGATCTTGTAGCTCTGCCTCTATGGTTAAGTAGACTGAACCAGCAGCATCCAGTGGCTGATGCAGTATTTCATGAAAAGGCGCCATATCTTTCTTAATTTTGTTGTTCCTTTACTGCCAAAAAGAAAAGAGGCAGCTATGTGGCCTTTTGCTTCAGAGGTCAAAATGGTGGGTGCTTACTACCTTCTCCTAGGGCATATATTTACAAGAGGGAAGGAGCTCTTTGTTGCTTCACCTTTTGTGCCAACCCCAAAACAAGTCTGAATGCTTCAGGAAAAATAAATAAAAGATAATCGCATCAGTAACTACTTGATCTGTTCTTCCATGTCTAGTCCAGATGTGAAACTGCCAAAATGAAGGCACCTTTGGGTGAGTTTATTCTGCAGTTCCTTTCGCCTGACCTAGTGTGAGAAAAATTAGCCAGCATATGCTTCAGGAGTATGTTTAATTTAACATATTCTAGAATCTAGAGATTTCTAAAATTATGTACTAGTACCATCTACCTTTGGTTCTTTCACTTCTAGACACGAAGTTCTGTTGCATATTAAAAAGTTCCAAACTAAAAAAGTAATGGTTTGAAATGCAGTAGTCCTATACACTTTGGATTTCCATATTTCTTTACACTTACTTTTCTTCTAAAAATCTAGATTTCGGAGGTGCGTATGCATTAAATGGTGAAAACAAAGAAAGATTAACTGGAGATGGCAAACATGTCTTGCTGTTTAGGCATGTGTGACTAAGCCAGAGGTGCAAATCAAAGCAAAACAAACTAAAGAAGAGTTTTTATAGTTGCCAATATCCTTGTTTTAATGAGAATATTTCACTTCTAGACCACCTATCTGCTAAACCCCATAGAAAATAAACAACTTGACAAGACGGTAAGAAATGATTCCAGACTTTCTTTACTGCTTAAAAAAGCATGTTCTCTGCAATTACAAAGTTCTTGAAACCAAGCAGCTATTCAAAAAGTTATATTCCTAAACTGAGCGAACAACTCACTTGCTCGGCAGATATGTCAGCTTAAGGAATTCACCTCTCTCCCTCCCTTTCTGCAGCTGTCGGAGCCGTTTAACTTCTCCACTGTTTCGCTTTGATAACTGGGCCTACAGACAACTGTTGCCCACTGGAGGGCAATGTAGTACTGCTCATATGACCTCCACCTGTTCTTCTCAATGACCTTTCTCTGGATTCTCCATCTGAACTCTTTTCCAGAGTTTACATTTCCATGTTCCTGTTAGGTCTCTCATGGGCTGCTACAGTTCTTTCCTCAATTCTTATATCGCCTCTTTATATTATGTGCGCTGTTTTGGCCCATGATGTCATAGTAGAAAATTTCAGCCATGTGCATCGCATGTGTGAGGCTAAATGCAGCTGGGCTTTGTGGGTTTGGCTGATGTAATGTCAAACATCCCCCCCCCTCCCCATATTCTATTTAAAATGGCACCTGTAAAAATAATCTTCAGTTTTGCAACTGAAATACTGGAATACCTCATTAGGCAAACTGACAGGAAGTATCCCGGTGGCATTTAGAAAACAACTTCCCTCTCCCCTACCGTGGATCATTGATACAATTCTGTCAGGCACAATTGAGCTAGAAATGATGGTAGCAAGGACTAAAATAAAAAAAAAATCCACACACACAAAAAAAATCAAGGATGTTTCTGTAACCATGTGCTGCTCTGTTTCTTTCTTTCTTAAAAGATACACAGCAGCACCATATTCAATGTGTGTATGCGCTAGAACCCCTAGCAGGCTTCTTGATGGATTATAATGCATGAAAACTCACAACAGAATAAATCAGAGTGTGACTATTAGCCACCTGTTTGGAGTACTGCAGGGATGGATTAGTGTGCTCTTAAAGATGGTGATTAGATGGCATCTTTGCATGGATACACCAGAATGTTCCTAGCCCTTTGAAGGAGCTGCTACTTTTCTGGTGAAGATGAGATCACTCTGGTTTAGATCAGTTCCAATATGTGTGGTTGATGGAACTGATCCACAGCATGACCACTTTGAACTTGCCCATATCATGAAGTACCTGTAGATTAATAAGCAAGCCACTTGCAGATATTGGCAAATTAACCCTTTCCCTGCTGAATACTGGGGAAATAGAGTGTCAATTTGTAAACATGTATGCATACATTTTTAGATGATCAAACTTATTTTTAAAGTGCTGTTGGTTTAAAATTTTAGTGCTTTAGACTCAGATAAATACAATAAATCTTAAACTGTCAAAATATTCACTTCCCCTGCCTTCTGCTGAGAAGGAAAAGTGATTAATTTGCCATGATCTGGAAGTGAGGTGCCTATTAAGCCACTTCATGATATTGTTGTTGTTGTTCAGTCGCACAGTCGATTCTGACCCTTTGTGACCCCATGGACCATTTTCCTCCAGGCACCTCTGTCCTCCACCATTCTCCTCAGCCCACCAAGCTCTGTGCCCATTGTGTCCACAATACCATCTATCCATCTCATCTTTGGACGCCCCCTTCTTCTCTTGCCCTCCACCTTTCCCAGCATCAAGGCCTTCTCAAGTGAGCCCTCCCTTCTCATTTGATGTCCAAAGTACTTTTGCTTCATCTTCACTATTTGTCCCTCCAATAAACAGTCAGGATTGATTTCTTCCAGTATTGACCTATTTGTTCTCTTTGCTGTCCAGGGGACTCTCAGGACTCTCCTCCAACACCACATCTCAAAGGCATCTATTCTTCTGTGTTCAGCCTTCCTAATGGTCCAGCTCTCACATCCATACATTACCACTGGGAATACCATAACTTGACTATGCGAATTTTTGTTTTCAAGGTGATGTCTCTGCTTTTCACTATATTCCCCAGGTTTCTCATTGCTTGTCTCCCCATAATCAGTCGTCTTTTTATTTCATGCCACAGTCGCCATCTGCAGTGATCTTAGATCCCAGGAAAGTAAAATCTGTCACTGCTTCTACTTCTTCCCCATCTATTTTCCAGGGACTGATGGTACCTGTTGCCATTATCTTGGTTTTCTTGATATTGAGTTTCAAGCCAGCTTTTGCACTCTCCTCCTTCAATCCAATCAAGAGGTTCTTTAGGTCTTCCTCACTTCCTGCCTTTAGGGTGGTATTGTCTGCATATCTCAAATTGTTGATGTTTCTCCCAGCAATTTTGATCCCATATTGTGATTCCTCCATCCCTGCATTGCGCATTATGTGCTCTGTGTATAGATTGAATAAGCAAGGTGATAAAATGCAGCCTTGTCTTACTCCTTTTCCTATTCCAAACCACTCTGTCATTCCGTGTTCTGTCCTAACTGTTGCTTCTTGGTTCGTGTACAGATTTCTCATGAGGCATATGAGGTGTTCTGGTATTCCCATATCTTTAATTACTTGCCACATTTTGTTGTGGTCCACACAGTCCAAAGCCTTGGTGTAGTCAATAAAACAAAAGTAGACTTGTTTCTGGTATTCTTTTGTTTTCTCCATGATCCAACATATGTTGACAATGTGGTCTCTAGTCCCCCTGCCTCTTCTGAAACCGGCCTGCACCTCTGGTAGTTCTCTCTCCACATGTTGTTGAAGTCTATCCTATATTATCTTGAGCATCACCTTGCTGGCATGTGGGATGAGCGTAATTGTTTGGTAATTTGAGCATTCTTTGGCATTGCCTTTTTTGGGGATTGGAACGTACACTGATCTTTTCCAATCCTGTGGCCACTGTTTTGTTTTCCAAATTTGCTGGCATATTGAATGCAGTAGTTTGATTCCATCATCTTTTAGGGCTTTGAAAAATTCAATTGGGATACCATTATTTCCACTAGCTTTATTGTTTGCAGTGCTTTTTAGGGCCTTTCTGACTTCACTCTCCAGAATGTCTGGTTCAAGTTCAAATTTCTCATTATTGTTATTATCAGGAGTGTTGAGGTCCTTTTTGTAGAGTTCCTCTGTGTACTCTTGCTATCTTTTTTTGATCTCTTCTGCTTCAGCTAACTCTTTTCTATCTTTGTCCTGTATCATGTTCATTTTTGCTTTAAATGTTCCCTTGATTTCCCCAATTTTTTTGAAAAGATCTCTAGTCCTGCCTCTTTTGTTGTTTTCCTCCATTTCTTTGCACTGTTCGTTCAGGTATTTTTCCTTATCTCTCCTTGCTTTTCTTTGAAATTCTGTATTCAGGTGGTTGTATTTTTTCCTTTCTCCTTGGACTTTTGCATTCCTTCTTTCCTCTGCTACTTTAAGAGCCTCATCAGACAACCATTTTGCTTTCTTACGCTTCTTTTCTTTTGGCATGGTTTCTCTTGCTGCCTCCTGCATGATGTCATGCGTCTCTGTCCATAATTCTTCTGGTACTCTGTCTATCAGGTACAGGACATTAAATCTGTTCATGACCTCCACCGTGTATTCTTTAGGGATGTTGTGTAGGTCATATCTGTCTGGTCTAATTGTTTTCCCCATTTTCTTGAGTCTAAGCCTGAATTTTGCGATCAGTAGGTTGTGATCTGAGTCACAGTCTGCTCCAGGTCTTGTTTTTGCTGACTGAATGGAGGTTCTCCATCTTTGACTGCAGCGTATGTAATCAATCTGATTTCGATGCTGGCCATCTGGTGATGTCCATGTGTAAAGTTGCCTCTTGTGTTGCTGGAAGAGGGTGTTTGCTATGACTAGTGCATTCTCTTGGCAGATCTCTATCAATCTTTGCCCTGCTTCATTCTGTGTTCCAAGACCAAACTTGCCTGTTATTCCATTTACTTTTTGATTTCCTACTTTGGCATTCCAATTTCCTAAGATAATGTGGACATCAGTTCTTGGTGTCTGTTCTATGAGGAGTTGTAGGTCCTCATAGAACTGGTCAACTGTGGCTTCATCTGCACTAGTGGTTGGTGCATAGACTTGGATTACAGTGATATTGAAAGGTTTGCCTTGGATTCTGACTGACATCATTCTATCATTTTTGATGTTGTATCCCATTACTGCTTTCCTCACTCTTTTGTTGACAATTATGGCTACTCTGTTTTTTCTGAGGTTTTCTTGCCCACAGTAGTAGATATGATGGTTTCCAGAGCTGAATTCACCCATCCCTGTCCATTTTAATTCACTGATGCCCAGGATGTCAATGCTTATTCTTTCAATCTCATTTTTAACTACTTCCAGTTTTCCTTGATTCATAGACCTCACATGCCATGTCCCTATGCAGTATTGTTCCCTGCAACACTGTATTTATCCTCCGCCTTTCGTATCCCTCCCCCTTTTCAGATCTTCATGATATTGGCAGCAGTTATTTCCGTGTGAATAGTTAGACTTGATTACATTGTTCTAATTAAATCCTATTTTGGTATATGGTTATACAACAGAAAATGTGGCAATTTTTAAGGTTTGAATTGTTTTCAAGTCATCCTCCTTGAAGCTCCCCTCATGTTCATCATACTTCCCAGCCAAATGATTACCCAGTCTCATAACTTGAGGTAAAAAATATTTACAATATGCTTAGAAATTTGTAACAGAATTTGGTATCAGATTTGTTAAAACAGAATGGTTATTTCAGCTCAGTTACAATAAAACATATAAAGGTTTTTTTTTTTCAATACAGCCTTGTGGCTGGGAAAAATACAATAATACAGAGAGCACTCAAAATGGCTGCATCTCCCTCCTTTTTACTACCTACTCTGAGGGTGTGCTATGGTGGCCATGGCCAGGGGGAAAGCCCTGCATTGCACCCAAATTAAGAGTACTTTATTTCAAAACTTGGATGGGCGGGGCCAGCCAGAATTTCTGCTACCGGTTCTGGTGAACTGGGGTGAACATGCTGATGCCCACCATTGCTTAAAACGCAGATAGTGTCTGGCCAGACATGGTAATGGAGTAGATGTACAGCCAGTGACTCAACGCTGAGTGTTGGGTGGTGGTAAATAATCTGACTCCCTAAAGGACCCAACAGCTATGGGCGGATGACCCCTTTAGGTGGGGTCATGGCCCCCACAGTGGTCTGGCTGTGAAGGCACACCTTGATAATATCCTCAAGGCTGCAACAGTTCTTTCCAGTCCCAGTGTTAAATCTTGCATGTCTCATTTCATATGTGCTTCAGGAGATGGCTCCGAGATCATAGTGTGTGGGTCACTTCATGGCAAACTGGGATCCACCTTAACCAAAATTCATGCTAGTGGCATTTTTCTTGCTTGCCTTGGAGGGCGAAGATGGCCCAGAGCCAGTCGGCCTACAAGACCAGTCCTCCCAGCATAGTGGGACAGTGTGGGTTGCTCGCGGGAATAATTGGCTAAACCTTGGAAGGTCAGCAGTTCGATTCCCGAGTACTGCAGGACGGAAATGAACTCCTGTCTTCGTCCCAGCTCCTGCCAACCTAGCAGTTCGAAAGCAAGAAATTGCAAGTAGATAAATAGGGACCACTTCGGTGGGAAGGTAAACAGCATTCTGTGCGCTCCGGCGTCTAGTCATGCCTGCCACATGACCACTGAAACGTCTGCAGAAGCAGACAGCGCTGGCTCTTTGGCTTAGAAACAGAGATGAGCACTGCACCCTAGAGTCGGATACGACTGGCTTTCGAGCAAGGGAAACCTTTACTTCCCCAGGGGTTTGCTTGGCCTTCAACAGATCCAGGGATCAACCAAGCTTGGCAGGAAAGGCAATTGGGGTGCGGGCTAGTTAGCTAGTTTGGGGGGGGGTGTCAATCATAAAGCCTTGGCTGAAGGCTACAGTAGAAATGGGGCAAAGCTAAAGATGATGACTCTAGTAAAATGACACACTCCTTGGCTGCTGGCTACACATTAAGCTGGGCAAACAAGCCAAGCCAGACAGCAGACAAAGCTAGACACCCGGAGTCAATACACATAAGTCTCCGAGATAGGGCAGGAACAATGGGTTTCGCCAGCCCAAACCTTAATTAACTACGAACTGTCCATTAACCACAGGGCAATGTCCAAGAGCAGGTATTGTCTCTGACCACTGGAAAATGCCATGTATGCAAGCCTTCTGTATTAGGGGGTCACACAGATCATAGACATGTATCACCCCAAGGCAGCGTAATAAATACGTACCCCCCCCGACTCTGATCGGGGCTGGACTTCACCGCACAACTGCCTCCACGTGTCTTCCTTGCGGCCAGCCATTCCAACAGGGCAGGAAAAATGTATACAGTAAAACCCCTACTTACGAAAAATGTCAGTTCTGTAGGCTTTTGCTTAAATTGTTTTTTTATGTAACTCGAAGCAAACCCATAGGGAAATGAATTTTTATGTAAATCGAAGAAAACCCATAGGAAAAAGAATCTTTATGTAACTCGAAGGAAACCTATAGGAAATCGTGTAAACTGGGACATGGTTTTAGCAGAAAATTGTTATGCAAGTCGAATTTTATGTAATTCGAGGCATATGTAAGTTGGGGTTTTATTGTTCTTGGATCAAGTTGCAGTCAGTGACAATGATGACATGCAGAATTGTCTGTATGTGACTCACACTAATTCACTTTGCTACTAGTGTAGTAAGTAGCTCAGTTGGTTATAAAGCTGCCAAAACACACCTTGTTATCTTCCTTGCTCTACTACATTCAAAACTTTCACATGCTTGGGAATATCTATTGTTGCAAAAGTGTTCTCCATACATACAGTATGTAGAAAAACACATGCCCCCATTTTTAAGCAGTGCTTTTATGAGGGGAAAGAGATAGCCCATTGCCATCTGACATTCCAGTGAAATTTAGGGATAATGGCCTTGCCATAAATCTAAAAAAAATGAGAGATCTGACAACCCACACTTGGTTAATTGTGTGCCTTGCTTATAGCAAGTAAAATGAATGCACAGTACTTTTTTAGAGCAAAGAAGAAGAAAAGAAAGAACTTCTAAGCATTTCCCCCTCAACTTCACATGAGGAACAGTCAGTTTCTCTTGATGTGGGTGTGAGCTTTGTGTCTTTGCCACTAACACATCTCAGACCCCTTCCAGATGTACCCCCTCAGATTTTGGAAAGCTGTGGTGCTCTTTGTTAAGTTATGAGGGTTCCCTGTGTATATGAGAATCAGAGTGTGGGACCCATTGCATGAAACAGATGTCACTAACAAGGAATTTGTCTCTCTCTAAATCACATGTATTCAATAGCACTTCCTTGCATCTCCTCATTTATATCTTTATTTACAGTATTTCAAAAATATGTTTGAGAGTCAAACTCTACTTAAAAAGGAATGGCAAAATGTAGCAGCTTTGCTGTCTTTATAGCTACTAGAAGGGTCCTACATAGAGTATTCCCCATGAATATTCCTAAAATGTTCAGCGTGCGTTCTGCTGTACCCAGAGAAACACGCCATGCAAATAAATCCCGTTCTTTCAAAGTAGCTACTTGTAACCTGAAACCATGCAATAAATGCTAATAAGTTTCCTGCCGAGTAGAGCTCTTTAGACAGCTTATTTTTCATCCCTCCTTTCATGTGTGCCCTTATTGATGACTTTGTCAGTACCACAAGTGTTCTTAAAGAAGACAAAAAGTAAATACAAGTGAAAGATGCAGGTCTGATAAGACTCTCGAAGGTACACAGGAAATACTTTCCGAAGACTCTTTTTTCTCTCCTTTCCCTGTTTCCTCTTTTGAAAGTTTTAAGTTACCAGCAGTCTGCTGTTTATAGTTAGCTAAATGTGGAACACCATTTTTCTTCATTAAACAATCATTTACAGCCAAACAAATAGCCAGTACTTACATGAGGCAGAGGTTTGGTCCTGTGCTGTGTAATGGAAATTAATAGCCTCTTGCCACTACCACTGGGAACGCTGGCATGGTTCAAGTACTGAAGAGGATGTGAAATAGAAAATATGGAACTAGATTTCTCTATATCTTCTGCTATTTGAATAAGACATAATGGGCAAGCACAGTTCTGCTATTAGCCAAAATGAGACATCCCTTTCAGGCTGCTGCTTTTGGGTGTTATGAAAAGAACAAGTCTAATTGGCTTTCTTAATTTTTCTGCTGTGACTTATTTCCTAGCCCATGGAGAAAATTACTTTATTGCACTATGCTGGCTATTCTGCTTACCTGAATTCTATAAATCCCAGGATTGATTAGTATGGAGTCATAAGAAATGAAGTGGTATAAGCTGCTACAGTTGGATGATGAGTACTTTAATGATATCTGTCTGGTCGCTACGGTAATGGAGTAGACCATACAGCCAACGACTCAACACCAAGTGTTGGGTGGTGGTAAATAACCTGACTCCCTAAAGGGGTCAACGGCTACAGGTGGATGAGCCTCTTTGGGTGGGGTGATGACCTCCTCAGTGGAGGAAATGCCACTGGAAATCATCATATTGGGCCTAATGGCAAAATAAGTGGAGGAGAAACTCAGATTCCCAATGGTCATGGAGGCAGAAGAGGCCATGCCAGATGGCCTAGCTGTGAAGGCACACCTTGGTAATATCCTCAAGGCTGTGGCAGTCCATTGCAGTCCTGGTGTTAAATCCTGCCTGTCTTATTTCATATGTGCCACAAGAGATGGCTCCATGATCATAGGGTGTGGGTTACTTCATGACAAGCTGGGATCCACCTTAAATGGGGGGGGGGGGGAAGCATTCTTGGATATGAGTTGCAGCCAACGCCGACAACTTTAAAGATGCTATTATTTTAAAAAAACCTCCTTACAGAAGGAAGACTACAGTATATTTACCAGTGGTGGGATTCAAAATTTTGTGCTACGTATTCTGTGGGCGTGGCCATGTTGCCATGTGTCTGGGTGGGTGTTTTAAAACAACACCCCCCGGCAACAATTACATGTTTGAAGTGGTAGCCATGTTAGTCTGTAAGCATATCTGAGAGTAAACAAAACAGAACAGCAAAAAAAAAAAGACAAAAAAATTGTGACACCTTAAAGACTAACTCCTGTATTTTTAAATGTGAGCAAGTTTAAATGTGCAAGTTTCACCCAGAGCCTTCTCTCAGCTGGGGGGGGGCACCAGTGAGTGCACCACCTGGGGCTGCTTCCTTGCCGGTACCTCTGCCATGGAGGCCTGACAAGTGCTGCTGTTGCTCATCAGCTGGCTCAGCATCTTTGCCGCTGGAGGAGGAGGAGGAGGAGGATGGGGGGCGAGAGGTCTGGAGCTTCCCCAGCCCTTCACATGGTGGGCTGCTGCCTCTGCCTTGCTCAGTTCACACAAAGCCCAGCGAGGAGGAGGAAGAAGAATGTGCAATGAAGAGCCACTGCCTCCAGTCCGGGAGAGACGGGGAGGGGGGATGCGCCAAGCTGAGCCAGGCCCACCGCCTGAGCCATCACTACTGTGCCAATCCAGAAGAAGGAAGCAGGAAGGCAGGGAGGAAAGGAATGGAAGGGGGTGAGGTCCCTTCCCGCACCACGAATCTGCCCCAGCCATTGCCATCACAATGAAGCCCAGCAAAGAGGCGTGAGAGTTGTGGGGGGAACCCCCTGCACCCACCAGAGGGACCAAGTGAGCCCAGCAGGCAGGCAGGCAGGCAGGCAAGCAGCCAGCATCATGCCATGGAGAGCCGAGGCTCCACAGTGCTGGGCTTGGGGCAACACTTACTGCCCTTCGGGGAGCTCCCACAGCAGAAGGAGGAGATGGCCTCAGGCCTGCCATGGCAGAGCCTCCGCCACAAACCAATGCACTGCGTCAGCTCTGCTCGGTGGGAAGGAGGGCTCCCTTTGTCACCCCCGGCAACACTGCTGCAGGTGACCGCTGGGTCGGGGTGCCTGGAGTGGGGTGAGAGGAGGAGGAGGGTGGGGTGGAGTGAGGAGGAGGGTGGGGCAAGCTGGTGTACAGGCCCGAACCGGCTGAATCCCAACACTGATATTTACCAACACTTTTCATGCAAAAGCAGTGATTTTAGGCAATTAAAGACTTCCTCCTTCCATCTCCTGGCTCCCTGTCTTTCATGCAATGTAACAGACTCCTTGTAAGTCAGACAAACTTCAGGAGAGAAAGAAATCTTTAATTATCAAAAATTGGTTACTCATCATCCTTCCTCAGGTGAAATTTAAACAAGAGGATTTAGCTACAATGTTTTGAAGAATAAATAAGATGAATAAACAGTGGGATTATATCTTTTATGTACAATTAAGGCCAGACTAGCGACCCCAGCAGCAGCTTCCTTACAGTGAAGGCTATATTATGCAGAATACAACAAAAACATTGTATGGTGGCATTTTATTCTTAGTTCTGCTGCCTGGCATGGAATTGTGGGTGGAATTGTACACAGACTCATAAAATCTCCAGGGGTTAAGTGGGCCTACTCTCATGCAATGTACAATGCTAAGCAACAAGGTTTGGGTCATTGTCTGAAAAAAGATTGGCAATTAATCTCGATGCAACACAACATTACTGTTCAGAGCTCTTGCATACAAAAGTGAGATGGCCAGCTTACTCTAGCAGAGAAACATAATAATAATAATAATAATAATAATAATAATAATAATAATAATAATAATAATAATAATAATAATAATAATAATAATAATAATAATAATAATAATAATAATAATAATAATAATAATGAGAAGAAATGCTGAGATGAATGCATACTTATTTTGGCTTTTCTCTCAAATACTATTGAGACTTGTAGTCAGTAAAGTTATGGATCCTTTTTTTGGAATTTGGTATGTGGAACAGGTATGTTTATTACCTGTTGCATTCTATGAAATAATGGATGATCAACTTCAGGAGATAAGCTTCAGGTATGCTTTTCAAACTCCATTGTCATTTCCTCTTCTTAGCTGCCACAGCAATAGATTATAGAAATTAGCACAGACCTTGGTAAGCATTGGATGCATGCTGCTCACAATCATTCTTTCTATCTCATGCACACCCTTACAGCCTTAGCTATGAGTTTCTGAGTTTGCTATTCTTTCTGTAGACAAATGACCCCAACACTCCACTTTGGAAACATTTGCTGGTGCTTTCGCATGTACCCTAGCAAAATAAGCTGGGGGCGGGAATGAGAATTGTATGTTCAAAATTTTAAGAGACAGTAGTACTAGCATTGCTTCTGTTACTTGTTTGTGCTGGCAATATGTGAGGCCCTGTGCAGGACACAGAAGAGCTGTCAACTTCGTTCAGAGAATGGGATGCTGATAGATATCTGTATCTATGGCAGCTCATCTGACATAGTGAATAAAATGTCAGACTAGGGCCCAAGAGACCTCAGTTCAAATCCCTGCTTGCCCATGGAAGCTCATTGGACAGCTGCAAGTATAAACCACTCCTGCAATATCTCACATTCCAAAGCCTATTAGGGTTGCCATAATTTGAAAGCCACTTGATGACACACAACAGCTACTTAAATCTAGGTTCTGGCTGTGAATGATCACGGCCCTTCATTTGTCTATTTCAAATAAATACCCTACCTAGTTTCAATCAACAATGGCCCATAAATGTTAATAACTGAAATTGCACTAACAGAACTATGTAAAACTCAGAGAGGTTCATGAATAAGATTGCTGGGTTGAAAACATGTGAATATTAATGCATATGTAGATTTGCAGGATTTGGACAAGAATCTAATTACTGTACTTTATATATGTGGATCATAATGCTGCACTTACATGACTTTGAATGGTACAGACTATATTTTTGGGTGGTGTTTAGAATTGTCTTTGTGTATGAGTTGATATTTGAATGCAGATGTGTTACTCTTAAATATGTTAGTGTTTTCTTTTAACTAAAGTGTGGTTGGTTTGCTGTTCTTAAGAACTGAATGACTGAACAGAAGTAACATGGACTTGTAAGAACTATGAGCTTATTCGTTTGAGTTGTTAGCCCCAGTGTCAAAGCAGGTTTTTTAAAAAGAGGAAGAAATGCTAGTATCTGATTCTCTTTTTCTATAATCAATCTTGTAAAAAATGAGAAAAAGAAAATGATTTCATTTTGTAATAAATAATTGCATGCCATTGAGTCAGATCAAACTTATAATGACCTTTCCCAGGAGTTTCTAGGTAGAGAATACACAGGAATAGTTTACAGTTCCCTTCTTCTGGGATTGCCCTGGGACTGTGAAGCTTGCCCAAAGCTGGTGGTGACGAGGGTGGTGAAGTAGCAATACTTCGCCACCCTCATTGTCCCCGCGGATAACCACCCAGCTGCCCTGTTCCGGGTTACCAGGTCTCTCCTTGGCCGGGAGGGGCCGGTGGCCGGTTGGCAGGGTTCAGCTGAGATTTTTGCAGACTATCTGGTGGAGAAAATTGCTGGGATTCGCTCCGGGTTCAATCCTGGCATGGATGGGGAGAGTCAGGAGGGGATCATAGCTCAGTCTGGCTGTGTTATCTGGGATCAATTCGATCCAGTTGTCCCTGAGGAAGTGGACAGGCTTTTTGCAGCTGTTCGTACCACCTCCTGCCCTTTAGATCCCTGTCCCACCTGGTTGGTGAAAGCCTCTAAGGTGGTGACGGGAGGCTGGGTCAGGGCTATAATCAATGCATCGCAATGGGAGGGGGTGTTTCCTGTACCTTTAAAACATGCTTTGGTGCGCCCCCTCCTGAAGAAACAATCCCTCGACCCAGCAGTTCTAGCTAACAATAGACCGGTCTCCAACCTCCCCCCTTTTGGGGAAGGTATTGGAGAAGGTGGTGGCGTGACAGCTGCAGGGGGTCCTGGATGAAACGGATTATCTGGATCCCTTTCAATCAGGTTTCAGGCCTGGATATGGTACAGAGACGGCATTGGTCGCACTGGTAGATGATGTCTGGCGGGAACGGGACGGTGGCCATCTGTCCATCCTTGCCCTTCTTGACCTCTCAGCGGCCTTCGATACTGTCAACCACGGTATCCTTCTGGAACGGCTCAAAGGATTGGGGATGCAGGGTACTGTGTTATCCTGGTTTTCCTCATTTCTGGAGGGCCGGACCCAGTCGGTGTGGTTGGAGAGTGAGAGGTCCAGCCCTAGGCCCCTGCGTCAGGGCTCGGTGCTCTTTCCTCTCCTATTCAACATCTACATGAAGCCACTGGGTGAGATTATCCGTTCCCATGGGGTGAGGTATCATCAGTATGCTGATGATACCCAGCTGTACATCTCGGCCCACGGGGACCCCAGTGATGCGGTCAATGTCCTATCCAGATGTCTGGAAGCTGTTGGGGTCTGGATGGGGGACAACGGGCTACAATTGAATCCCTCCAAGACTGAGTGGCTATGGATAGGGCCCCCCGCGTTATCCAGGGAGCTGCCAACTTTGGTCTTGGATGGGGCTGCTTTGCCCCAGACAGATCCGGTACGCAACATAGGGCTCCTCCTGGATTCAGGACTGCTACTTGTAGATGTGGTGGCAGCTGTGGCCAGGAGGGCTTTCGCACAGCTTTGCATCATCTGTCAGTTGCATTCGCTCCTGGACCGGGACTTCCTGCTCATGGTCACACATGCTCTGGTGACCTCCAGGCTAGATTATTGCAATGCGCTCTACATGGGGCTGCCCTTGACAACCATTCGGAGGCTACAGCTGCTGCAGAATACAGCAGCCCAGGTAGTGATGGAGTGCGGGCGTTATGCTTGCATCTCACCATTGCTTCAGGAGCTGCACTGGTTACCAGTTTGTCTCCGGGTGCAATTCAAAGTGCTGGTTTTGACCTTTAAAGCCCTACATGGTAGTGGGCCAGGATACCTAAGAGACCGCATCGTCCCAAGAGTGTCTGTCCATTCAACCAGAGTGGACCAGAGGTGCTCTCTACTTGTTCCATCTGCCAGAGGGGCTCGCCTCTCTGGCACACGAAGGAGGGCCTTTTCTGTGTCCGCACCGGCCTTGTGGAACCTCCTGCCAGTAGAGTTGCGGGAACAGACGGAGCTGCTGTCTTTCAGAAAAGAATTAAAAACCTGGTTGGCGGGGCAGGTGTGGGGCTCAGGTGGAAGAGTGGCCCCTGCCTGTTGGCTTATAAAATGAAGCCTCCCCATCTTTTTTAATGCGGGCAGTTTTAATGTGGTTAGTTTTTAATAGGTGGGTGGGTGTGTTGGGGTTTTAATTGTTTTTAATATGTATGTTTTAATCCTGTTGTGAACCGCCCTGAGTTGGGTTCGCTGATTTGGCAGCATAGAAATTTGAGCTATAAATAAATAAATAAATAAATAAATAAATAAATAAATAAATAAATAAATAAATAAATAAATAAATAAATAAATAAATAAATAAATAAATAAATAAAGCAAGCAAGCAAGCAAGCAAGCAAGCAAGCAAGCAAGCAAGCAAGCAAGCAAGCAAGCAAGCAAGCAAGCAAGCAAGCAAGCAAGCTACACAGCTTGGCTATTCTTCCGGGAGGCATAGTGAGGAACAAAACTCCAATCCTCTGGCTCTACAGGCAGATACATAAACCACTGAGCTATCCAGCCAGCATTTCCTTTTGTATTATCCCTAAATTACATAAATAATGGAATGTTTGCAAAATTAAAGGGTCTTCTTTCATGTCCTGGTCAAATCCTGGACTGCCAAAATGAAGCCACTTTCTTGGCTTTGTCATTGGCAAAACCTAAGTCCTCATTGGTGCACGTTTCTATCAGTAATAGGCAGATCAGTAAATGAGCCGGATTCTGTATCTCTCCATGTTCACACAGCGTGTTGTTGTCCGCCAGCAGCCCCCACTTGAGCATGTTGGTCTTGCATTTAAGGACTCCAACCTTCATCCTATTCAGAGTTCTTCAAGTGATGAAAGGGGGGTAGAGTTCCTCAACTATTTAATTAAAGGGTAAAAAATAAGGAAAGATGAGACAGAGAGAGAGAGAGATGAGAAAGATAACAGGCTGAAATATTGTTGAAGTAATACAAAACATTGGTCTGGGGCTGATGTCCAAAACCCCATTCAGGAGAATAAAAAGAAGGGGACTCCAAATGTGTTATGGCTGATATACTACATTTTGAAGTCAGTGAAGCAAAATGGGTTGTCACCCATTTATGTATGTTACAGCTATATCCTTCTTTTCCTCCAGAGTCCAAGGGGATATACATGGCTCTTCTGCTCCTCCTCTTCCAAGAGACTGAGATGGACTGGTCCCCAGGGCCAGAATCATTGAGAGCCTGAATTCCCAAGTCCAATCCTCTTAACTGTTGCAGAGCACTGGCTCTCTAAAGCAGGGGTTCCCAACCTATGGGCCATGGACTGGCCCCAGCCCACAACACCATTTCATATGGCCTGTCACCACTGCACCTGCACCCAGAAGTGGAAGCAGACACATTTATGTCAGCCGTAAAATGTGCCCCGCATGCTAGAATGTACCCACGACTGTCGTAAATGCTTCCACTTCCAGGAGCCGTGGTCAAGCCCGCTCAGCTGTTCAGGGGCATGGTCAGGCCCACAGTGTCAAAAGTTTGGGAACCCCTGGTGTAAAGAAATGAACAGATGCAACTAAAATGTCAAGACTCTAGACCAGTGTTTCCTAACCTTTGGCTTTTGGACTTCAATTCCCAGAAGTTTAAATCGGTACATTGGCTGTTCAGTGCTTTGAGGAATTGACTTAGGCTTCTGCAAATTGAAATCCAAAAAAACCCGGAAGGTTGGGAAACACTGCTCAAGTCACTTAAGAGCTATTGTTGCTCAGTTAGGTGTAAAATTCAGTTATCCCTTTTTATACTACAGCACACACATTCAGTATCCTATCCACCACATGGGCAAAGCCAATGTTATTTTGGAGGATGGTCTTCTTGCCATTTGCTACCATGGCTGGTGATGATCCCTCTCAGTAGCTGTGAATTCACTGAGCCGTACTAAAGGTGGTTCTTGATCGTCAAAAGAATCAGACATCCAGCCGTTGTTTTTAAAAATCAGGTTAAAGTCACATGGTGCTTCTGTTGACTTGCCCATCTTTTGTAAAACCTTTCTTACAACGTCTGAAGCACATGGCTGACAATGAGACCTTTGGGGAACAATACAATTTATTTCCAGAATACTGTCAACTACAGATCAACAGTGTTGCTAGGAAAACCAACACAAGAATTACATCGAAAAACCCTTTTCCTGTTGTTTTGTCCTCACTCTTTCATTTCAATCTAAGGAGAATATATCTCATTCCTGACACTTCATTCTGCACAGTAGGAAAACTGCATATAATTTTTTTTTACAAATGGACATTTGACCTCATTTTCAATTGTCCAGTCTTCCTCTGACCAAAATATTTGTGAAATTTGCTTTTGGTTCTTCCACCCCCATCCCTCCCTCAGAGCTCTTAACCATACATTAACGAGGGGGAAACTGGTAACCTTCAACAGTGCAGCTACTTACCTCTAAACCACAATAATTAATCCCAAGTGGGTAACAAATAGTATGCAATTTATTCTTGTTTGGCTGCAGCTTGAAGGGACCTGGGCTCTGAATTAGCAAAAGCTTTGTGTTCAATCTGGAAAGCATATGTTTCCCTTCCATCATTCAATCCATCAAAATGCCAACCAATGCTCCACTCCACCCTCGGAAAGAAAAGGTCTGGGAATGACACATGGCACATTTTGATATTACTCATTAACATTAATGTCCTGTTATAAAGATATGTTTTATTTGCAGGTAAGCAACAGGCTCATGGGCATCTGGGAACACTTTGAATGATTGCTAAAGTAGAAGAGGAGAGGGTGGGGGGAGGAGAGAAAAAGAAAACATGGGTCAGCTAATGATCAACATCCCCTTTTAATCAGATGAAGCTGTTATAATGTGTCAATCCTCCAGGGGAACAAGGACCTTTCACCTCACCAAAGCCTGCAGTAGCATTACCCTCTCCCTTTGTTTTGTGACAGAGGAACTTAGTGAGCAAGGTTACGGGTAGGTATGTCTCTCTGTGTGTCTAGTAGATTGGTTGACATCTGTTGAGTGAGTTACTCAAATGGTGTAACTTTTATAGGTGAAGCGCCATAAGTAAAGACCTGTGAGTACTACTTGCCCTGCCTCCCAGGTGCCCGCTGTCTAGGGTGTTCCCAGGCAATCACTCCATGGGTTCTGGCTTTGTATTTTGAACTACAACCATCTTTGTGGGTTGGCAGAACTTGCAACAACTGTCCTTTCTCTTGTTCGGCTCCCCAGGGGTTTTAGTTCTTGGCACTAGCCATCTAGGTATGATATGTCCAAATGTGGCCCCTGTTGGCTTTACTAGGGGCCCCTTGCAAGTCCCTGCCCCAAAAGGTGAGATGGGAGAATGAATTCTAGTCTGAGTTACAGTTCTTTTAGGTAAGACTTCACTATCTCACTCTACACCTCTCTGGAGGCACAGAAAAAGGGGACTTGTTCCTCCACCATCTCACCCCTTCTCTGCTCCTTTTTCTGCAAAAAAGGTCCCAAATTCTCCTGCTCTAGGACTTTTGTCCCTGCTATGCCTCCCCCTTCTAGCTGCTTCCCTTTTTCCAGCTGTGAGAGCTCCTCCTGGCCTGGGCTACTCACTTTCCCCCAGGCTCCCCAGGACAGTGGGGTGAGGGGAGATGTCCTGCCGGGGAGCCTGAGGGGACACCTTCCCCCTCACAAGATCTATTGCATGCAGAGTTATGTGACAGCATGCAACAGATTCATGCAACTCAGATTCAGGGGATTTTGCTTCTTAAAGAGAATCTGATTTGTATAACTGCACAACAGGATTTCAGCCATTGAATATAGCAGCAAAGCTTGGAAAAGTAACTTTTCTGGATTACAGACTCTCCAGCCAACCCATGCACTGGTTATGTTGGATGTGATTTTGGGAACTGTAATTCAAAATGGTGATACCCAGGGTGGTGCAGTGAATAAGATGGGTAGATAAAATGGATGGACTAGGATTCAGGAGAGCTTGGTTTGAATCCCCAGTTAATAATGGAAACTCACTGGGGGTGTGGAACTGGTAAAACTACTGCATAAATATCTCACTTACCTTGAAAGCCCTAGTAGAGTTGGTATAAGTCACTCTTGACTTGAGTGCACATAGTAAGCTTAAAAAAAAATTTATTTTTCCAGGCTCAAAGGATGAACCTGATAAATTTGGGTAAAAATAGTAAGTCCTGCCAAAGAATTCTCAAAACTTAATATACTGACCACATATTAATGCTGTCTGAATGGAGAACTGATTTGCATATGCATGAGTGTACTCAGTTGTCATCCCTCAGTTACAAACACAGTCCTCCATTTGAAGAGATATTTGGTGAAGTGAACCCTACATTCTAAGTGGGGCTAGTATCAAAGCCTGAAGAGGAACTGAAATATGTTTCTCTTTGTTTTAAAGCATTTCCCCCTAGTTTGTGACCAGATTTCGGTGATGCTGTAATGAGGCTGGGCCTCATTCTACAGCAGGTTCGTGGTGGGATGGGCCCACAGACTTATCAGAAATGCCTTTTCCAATCAACATGAAAATACATTTACAAGGGGAGAAAAATGATTGAGTCTCTCAAAACTGAAGAAGATAAAATATATCTATAAAAAATTAAATCCATTTCCTATTTATTATTATTATTATTATTATTATTATTATTATTATTATTATTATTATTATTATTATTATTATTATTATTATTATTATTATTATTATTATTATTATTATTATTATTATTATTATTATTATTATTATTATTATTATTATTATTATTAAACCTTTATTGGCATTAAAAATGGAGAGAAAGGGAATAATTAAATCCAGTTAAACACAAGTACTGGCCTGAGAAAGATCTCCTTTTCAACACACCCAGTCTCCTCCTTCACCATGTCCAGATTTATGTGCAAGCTCCAGATTTAATAAACAATAAAATACTATATATATTTTTGGTGATACTTTGAGGCCTCTTAAACCAGAATTAAATTACTGCTTCAGCATGTCTTTAAGCCATCCCTTCTGTGCCCCCAGAAAAACTATTTCAGAGATTACATAATATTATTTATTTATGGTTATTATTAATTAATAATGATTAATAATGGAATGTCTTCCTGATGAACTCTGTGTGATGACATTTTCTGTTGTTGTTGTTGTTCAGTTGCACAGTCGATTCCGACCCTTTGCGACCCTATGGACCATTGTCCTCCAGGCACCTCTATCCTCCACCATCCTCCTCAGCCCACCCAGCTCTGTGCCCATTGTGTCTACAATACCATCTAGCCATCTCATCTTTGGCCACCCCCTTCTTCTTTTGCCCTCCACTTTTCCCAGCATCAAGGCCTTCTCAAGTGAATCATCCCTTCTCATTTGATGTCCAAAGTACTTAAGCTTCATCTTTACTATTTGCCCTTCCATGGCAATGAATTTGTTTTGCTACAGAACTGCTGCTGCTGCTTTCACATATGACATACTGGAATTTTGTGATGCCTTAGGTAGACAATTATTTTATATTTTTGGTTGTTTTAAACTTGTAACCATCAACCATCTTTTTACTCTGGAAAGGGTGGTACAAAACCAGAAAGAAATAATTCTGCTTCCCACAAAGTGTGGCTTGACTGAAAGACATTAGGTAAAGGTTGCCCTTGCTTGAAAGCCAGTTGTATCTGACTTTAGGTTCAGTACTTATCTCTGTTTATAGCCAAAGAGCAAGCGCTGTCTGCATCTGCACATGTTTCCGTGGACGTGTGGCAGGCGTACCTCAACATTGAAGTGCACAGAACGCTGTTTACCTTCCCACCGAAATGGTCCCTATTTACCTACTTGCAACTTCTTGCTTTCGAACTGCTAGGTTGGCAGGAGCTGGGGCAGAAACGGGAGCTCACTTGGTCATGCAGTACCTGGGAATCAAACTCTGACCTTCCAGTCAGCAAGTCCAGCTTCTTAATCACTTGAGTCACTGCAGACATTGCTGTCCAACAAAGTTGGAAGGCATCATGTGTTCAACGAGCTGTCTGCTCTGTTTGGCATCCAGAGTTTGTTTGCCTGTTTATATGAAAAACAGAACTTTTGTGTAAAGACTAAAAAACTTCCAGTTTTACAGACACAGTTAGAGCATCATGGGTGCTGTTTCGGAATATGACTTGTAAGGACTGACAGTGCCGGTCATGCTTCAGCAGAAATAAATAAACCTCCCCAAAGGCAGGAAGTGTTTCCCTTTGGAAGAGGCAGATAATATTGCAATCCTCGAAGGATCACATGGATAAAATCTAATTCCTTTCTGGAGATTAAAAACTTTCAGTGAACTCCCGGAGGGCTTATTTCAAGGATGCAAATTCAGCAGTGTTCAATCAAAGTGGTCTTTAGAAAATACCAATTTCCTTTTGGAATAGCCAGTTCTGCTGCCCTCACAACATAAAATTTCCAGACTACAAAACTTAAATTTAGCCTCTTAATTCTCCTCTTTTTCAAAACCCAACTGCAGGTGAACAGAAATCACTGTTGGCACAAAAAATAGCCTAAGCTGTTTGAAGCCCACTAATTCTTTCAGATATTTATATTTTATAGGCCTAGCATCAAATTGAATAGTAGGGCTTTATTTTAAAGTGTATGGGGCCATTCATATCACTCTGCTGAATTATGCCGTTTTAGAACACATCCGGCCTTACTATTATGATTATTAGTTTCTTGATCAGTGATAGTTAATAAGCAGGAATCAAACTTCCATAAAAGTGGTAGTCTTTCACAAGAACATATTTTATTCCTTAGAATCTGATTTAACCATATTTCAGGAGACATAAATTTGAATCAATGTGCTAATTACTGCTGTAAAATCAGGCTGGAAAAAAGGTTGGTAACATGGACTGCTTGGGATTGCTAATGCAGGGAAACCATGCATTGTGTCTTCAAGACACCCTTGTAAAGTTCTCCTAGTGAAGAAAACAAATGATGAAAAATTACTTTTATGGACTACAACTTCCAGAATCCTCCAGCCAATATGGCTAATAGTCAAGATGACTGGATGATTTTGGGAGCTGTAGTCCAAGATATCACTTTCCCCAGCCCTAAAAGACACATAATATACTCAACAGTGTGCATATTTTTATGGATTGTACCTTGCTGCTCTTCTAAAAAAGTCAATGCTTACGTAGTTCCCATAGTGTTCTCATGGAAGGCTGCTTGGACTCTAGAAAGACTTATTTTCAGCCGAGCTGAAACCAGTGCACTTTGCACACAAAGGTGCTTGTGCAAGGGTATCTCCACTGCTAGCTTCACACTGCAAATCATTTATGTGCACATATGTGCACATGCATGCACACTCGTGCGCACACACACACAAATTCCTCAAGGTTGTGTTTTTACTGCCAGGGATAGAAAAGCAATGGTTTGGCATTTTTTTATTCTTATGGCTGATTTTGGGCGCTTCACCTTCATCACAGTGAAAAGCAATGTGTCACCTGTGGACCCACAGCAATTTAAGGGTTAAAGTTTAATTCAGGTTTTCACATGTTTTAGAGTCTTTTTAAAAGTTGATTCAGATATCTAAGTGCAGAGCATGGGAAGGGCAAGATTCACACTTATACCAAAGGGAATTACTATACTATATAAACAGGCACACCTGGTGGCGTGAAATGAATCAGTTTCCAACAACTGGCTTTAGATACGTATACACAACCAAACACTGATAAAGATAAGGAAATACTTTCCTAGAGTCTAGTGAAGTATCATGTTACTTCACCTTTGGCTGCTTTTCTTAACTTGGGAAGCAACAGCATAAGGGAATATTCCCTTTCTAAGGGTGGTGATAAATCGAAATCAACACATATTACTGTGATGGGTAAGTTTCTAAATTTTTTTTGCTATGTTTTGTGTGTTATCTTGTCCAAGATTCAATCAGGCTACAAACCAAAACATTCCAAGCAGACAGTTCTGATGAATTTTTCATAAAGAATGAGCAAAATGGGAATGAACTGGGTAGGAGGGAAATATTTCTCCCATTCCTTTATGGTTCTTGAACTTTACACCCTTTTGCTAAGTAAATTTTGTTGATATGTGATGCGGCTGGGTTGTTCAAATGTTTCTGGGTGTAGATGCTCTCTATTGATTGTGCAGTGCTATATAGTACTCTGTGAAAAATTATAGCTCTGGGTTGATGTCCAGGTCTATGAGGATTAAGAGACATGTCTTCAGCCAGCACATACACAAACAATTAGAGCTGGATCTTCCAGTCTGCTGTTTGCAAAACAAAGTAAATGTTCTCCTGATCAGGATCATATTTTCTTTCATTCTGCTTTGTTATTTTAATCACAAGGTAAATAAATCTCGTGTCAGAAATTACTCTGGGCTGAAAGGATTTTTGCTGGAGATACTCTGCTCAGGGGACACCCGAATGAGGCTCCTTTCATGTCCCCAAGATCTGTCATACAGTACTTGGGTATCAAACCCCAACCATCCAGTCTTCAAGTTCAGCGTCTTAACCATTAAGCCACCACAAGGTATGATTGTACTTTGCTTTATCTCAGGTTTTGGACTGCTTTTGGAATGGGCTGGTTCACTTCATTTTCCAGAGACTGCATGATGTACAGGCAATTGTGAACCAGCCCAGTTCACATTGATGTCTGCCCATACCTTTTGGGGGTCCCTGCCAGGGGCTACTTTGGGTAGGATTACTCCAATTTACTTCATTTTCTGGCATGTGTAGTTGCTAACATCGAATCAAGGATGCAACAATTCTATGCTATGTCACTTGGGTAGCAATGCCAATGACATGATATGTTGTTTACCAGTAAGTGAAGAAATAAAAAGACTCCAGCTTTTCCTGGCTTCCCACAGAGGGAGTGACAGGACAAGACATGGAAAACAATCATTTATTTCCTTACCACCTCCTTTTCATTGTAAGCCAGAATTTCATGACTTTGGTAGCAAACCAAAGAAGTGACAAGGTGTTGAGAAGATTAGTAGAGACTCCAGATGACTGGCTTGACCTGTGAAGGATTTTTTAAAAGCAAAACATACACAAATTGCACAATGATTAGTCCAACAGTCAAGAAGAAAATAATCAGACAAAAGTCTGAAAACAGTTTTATTGTATGTCATTTTATTTTAGGAAGCAGACTAAAGAAACCCAAATTTTACAACTGTTCTCCCCCAAATCATTATCTATTATGTCTTCTTGCAGTTTTCCGTGTCTCAGCTAATGGTCATGGTCTGCTTGGCCAGTGGGTGACATGATCTAAATGACTAGAAAACAGCAAGTTGTGCTGAGTGTCACGGAGATGTCTATTCATCAAGCCACTCCTCGCTGAATAACTATGGCAAGGCACCTAATGGTATAACAGCACTCTGTCACACATACTATTTGCCTTGTTCTGGAGCAGTGTTTCACAACCTTTGGTTTCTGGACTTCATTTCTCAGAAGCCTAAGTCAATTCCCCAGTACATCCTCAGCCAATGCACTGAATTCAGCTTCTGGGAATTGAAGTCTCCTTGTGGGGTGTGGGCCCCACATTGGGAACCACTGCTCACTAGAGTATGATGTTGATCTGTGATGTGTGTTAATGTGTAGTATCAGCAGGAGGAAAACAGAAGTCAAAGGTACCCTATATATTTGGCCAGACTAAAGCTATCATCAGAGAGTTGTTCTTTGGGAAATTGAATGGTGGAGGGTTGTGCAATGAGGCTTGGAAATGGCAATAAACTGACCCTCAATATTGTTTGTACAGTCAGAATGAACAAAGATCCAGCCCAGTGTGAAATAAAGGTTTCTTCTTTCTTCCCTTTTTAGGCTTTAACAAATTTTTTTGTTTACTAAAGTTAAACCTTAATGTTCCACACGGCATATATTTCGTACTATTGCTTTTAGACTAATTTTATTCCCTTCTCTCTCCTTCTCATGACAATAAAGTACTTTTTCATCACCAGATTTCTATGTTTCTACAGGCAGACTCCTGTGAAAATGTCTGCAAATGAGCAGTTAAGGGATCCAACCAATTCCCCACTGCTGTATAATCCTTCAACACTTCCTCTCACCCCAGTCGGCTTGCACTCAAATGCCAAGAACCCACCATTTTGATTCTGCTTGCATAGCCAACTCCCATAAAACTTGGTAGCGAACAAATAAACAAGCAAAAACCCACCTAGTTGGTGATCCATGTTGTGTAAACTATTGGTGCTTCCTCTGAGGGTGTTGGAAATCCTTTCCACTAATATGTGAGGGTGAGTTTGTGGAGAACTCACTGTAGGACAAGTTAATAAAGCCTTTTGATGCTTTTATTTTTCAAAATATTATTAATTCATTCATTTATAACCCAACTTTCTCCTCATAGGAGACAATTTTAAAAACATTCAGATATAGCTAAATTTCATAGAGCATTTCTTCAACCACTTCTTATTGCTGAAAAGCCTGCCTGAAAATAAAAGCCTTTGCCTGGTGATGGAAGGACAAGAGAGGGTCCCAATCTGGCATCTCAGTGTCTGCCCCATCTCGTGCCCTCACCAAATGAGCTTGGAAAGGTGGTGGATCTAAGACACGGGCCTCCCCAAAATATCTCAAAAGCTGGTCTGGTATGTCTGGTATATAAACTGATATATAGTTTACCTACCAGACCTGGTGTGAAGGGACTCCTATACACCAAATTCCCCATCTTGGATTAGGCTAAAGCAAAGGGTATAATTTTTTCCATCACATGCCTCTCCTCCCCTTGTCAAAACCAGGATTTTTGGTGATAAAAATTCAGCTTTCAACACAGCACAATTAAACTCTTGCATTCTACTAAAGCATTTAGAACATGAACATTTCATCTTCCTTAACAGGAGGTACCTCTTCAAGTGTTTTCAGCTAGCAAAGCAGTATATATTTTTCATCCCCCCCTTCCATAAGTAAACAATACATTTCTTCTCTCACTTGCTATAAAGTGAAATAGGCTTATCTTTAACCCCTGCGTAGCATTGCAGATAAGAATGAATAACATAACAGCAGAGCTTTTTAAAAGGCATTTGAATATAAAGCAGTGAATCAGCATTTAGAAAGAAGCAATTTGTTTTTTATGTATCATTCTTTTTTATCATCATGTTTATGTAATTTTGTACTTTTTTCTATTATTTTTTCTGACAAAAATGCAAGCATTTCAGAAGATAACATACAATGAAAACATTTAGATCACATCCAAATATACTGGGATGATAGCCAATTTAAAGAATTTACTGGGATAACAGGTTTAAAATGCAAACAAAGCCAATTTCCTGAGATAACAGTTTTAAAAGTCCAAATCAAGGTTTTTTAAAGTCCAATTAACAAACCTTATGTTGTTTATGTTTATTGGATTTATACCCCGCTCTACTCAGCACAGGCCGACTCAGAGCGGCTTACAGCAAGTTAATACAATAACAATAACAATAACAATATAATGATACAGAAAATAAATAGTCAATACATTTACAATAAATTCCACAATAATAATACAATATCTCAACACAACATGTCAGAATAATAACAATCAATATATCAAAAGGGCATATCCAACATGAAAATACAATACAATGCAATACAATACAATACAATACAATACAATAGAAGTACAGTTCCAATATCACAAAAAGCAAAAAAAAAAATACAATATAGAAAACACGGTGCAAAATACAATAGATACAAAATCCAGTAGATACAAAATACAATGAAAAATAACTGAAACTGGATATAATTTCCAAATAAAATTCAAATCAGTCCCAAAAGGAATTTTGATTGTAGATTTCTTCTCTTCAGATTAGAATATAAACACCAATATCTCTCCCTCCAGCACAGTTTGTACAAAATGGCCAGATGGTCTTTTGCCGTCAGTTTAGTGCAAAGTCTTTTTCAGCAAACAGATTCCATACGACACCCCCCCAATGATAACTGGCACTCCATCTCCATCTCACTTCCTCTGTTCCAGACGTATACAACTGTATTTGTCAGCAGGCAGATAAAAACAGGAACAGAAAAGCGGCTTCTCAAGGATCTTCAATTAATTTTCGCATGAACGGACAGGACAGAAGAAATTCTCAGCTGGCTTCCCTTCGAACTTGGAGAGTCCTCCTTTTCCTCCCCCCAGATCTTGAAACAGCTCCCGGCATGACTAACAGGAACAACATATGCTTAGAAATACTTTTCCTGGGATTTACCGCTGCTCCTACTGGTCAGACGCCCTTGGTTCCCAGTGAATCACTGGATATTCTACACTTAGCTGTGCTTCCTTCCGGGATGACAGCCCCTTTTCATCTGCAGTGCAATTCCTATATCTTGATTCTTATCTTGATAAGTGTGGTTCTTTTATCCCACTGCTGCCACCATGTGACAATCCACTTACTCCCAGGTAGGACTCGGGAGTCCTCTGGCCTCCTGGTGATGGGATGTGCCTGATCCTGCTTCCCTGGCCCTGATCAGACCCATCTTGCATTAGGCTAAAGCAAAGGGTATAATTCATTCCGTCATACCTCATGTAGATCACATTACAGTAATCAAAATGAGGGGTAATAAGGCACTAAGATGAGTGTCACCTTGTCCAAATTGGGCATCTCAAGGCAGGGATGCAGCTGGCACACCATCTTTAACTGCAAAGGCATTCCTGTCCTCCACTAAATCCTGTGATTCCAATCTCAGGATTGAATCCAGAATCACACCCAAACTTCAAACCTGATTTTTCAGGGAGATTATAACCATGTCCAGTACAGGATAGATCCCTATCCCCTGATTTGCCTTGTGACTGACCAGGAGCACCTAAGTTTCAGTTCCTTTGTCTTCCTTACTGACAGCAGGCACTGGTCTAGGCCCAGAAAGGCTTCCTTGGAATCAGATGGGAAGGAGAGATAGAGATGAGTGTCATCAGCATACTGGTGACATTAAGCACTGTGGGAGTTCATTATAACTTTTAGCTTAAATAATTAGTTTTGTAGCATATAGCTAGCAATTGTGGTTAGCTCTTCCTGCGCCCAACCACAGTAACAATTGTGGTTAGCTCTTTCCTGAATCAACAATCGCTTCCTGCCTCTGTGCAGAGATTCTGCATCTGTGCAGAGCAATTGCTCTTGAGTTCCTGGTTTTGTGCAGAAAAGCACCTTTGTGTAATCTTCAAATATATGCTTTTGGTATCAGCCTAAACTGCTAAAGTAAGCTATATATTACAGGTAACAGCTTTTGCAAGGGTACCGCCACAGAGAATAGGCTTTGGGCCTATTCTGGCAGGATATAAGCTACTGCGCATGTACTAGTATATAGGTCATGTTCCATATATGGCTATGCTATAGAGAATGTAATATTATTGGCTGAATACAACTGCACCTATGCTTGCGTACACATCCTGTGTATGCTTTCTTAGACATCCTGTGTAACCTGTAATTTCAATAAAAACTTGCTTCCCGGTGCTGGAGCAGAGAACTTTTTGTGCACCATTAACTCTGACTGCAGTTCAATTACTTCTAACTTACACGCTTGTTGAGCTGGATTCTCAACAAGTGCTTGGTTAATCTCTGACCTAATCTCCATTTCTGTGGCCACCCTCTGGCTAGAATTTCTCTACAAAGCACCAGAACTCCAAACAACTTCTCCCGGTGATTTCATGTAGATATTGAATAGCATAGAGGATGGAACTGAACCACAGGCCAATGGCCAGGATATTGAACATGATTCCTCCAACACCATCTTCCAAATTTGGCAATCCAAGAAGGAGTGGAACCAATGTAAGACAATACCTCCAAGACCAATTCCAAACAGGAACCCCAGATGGATACCATGGTGGGTGGTATTGAAAGCTATGGAGAGGTTCAGCAGAACCAACAAGAACATGCTCCTGTCCTGTTCCCGCCATAGGTCATCTACCAAGGCAACCAAAGCGTTTTCTGTTTTGTAACTAGGCCTGAAGCCAGACTGAAATAGATCTAGATAACCTGTATCATCCAGGAACCTCTTGAGCTGGAATGCTACCACACACTCTAAAACCTTGCCCAAAAATGGAATATTGGAGAATGCCCAGTTATTATACAATACAGTGGAATTCATGGAGGGCTTTTTAAATAGAGGCCTAATTACTGCCTTCTTTAAGTCAGGAAGGACAAGGGTCTAACATATGTGGTGGCTTTTGCTTCTCCAAAGATTCTCTATACATTCTTAGACTGCACCAAGTGAAACATATCCATTGTAACAGGACAAGCAAGGGGCAAAATTACATCAACAGGACTGGCATCAACTCAGCATTTAAGGCAGAGCAGGTCCAGGGCCTATATTTGAGTATGTGCAAATATCACATTACTTTAAAAACTTTTTCCTATGATAAGGTACAGGGCTTGGGGTTGTTACTTTTCTGACTGGCTGTAGCTTATAAGATCACATCAGAGTAAGGCAGGGGAAAATCATGGGTTCCTTGTGCAAAATCCAAAGGCAAGGGTGGATGATAATTTTATTTATCATTGACTTGCACTTCCCCTTTTTTTGCTTGTGACTTTAAAGGCTATAATTTTAAGCAACATCTGTAATGAAATTATTATTTTTCTTTGCTAGTTACAAAACTTTTTAAAACACAGTGGAACCTGTGCCATTTTAAACATGGCTTAAATATCCCAAAGAGATTTTGGATGTTACTCTTCTTAAACAAACATACTGGTTTGTTGCCAAATTGCACAAAACAGCTGCAGCCTCTGTAACATCCTATAAATACACTGGCAGGCTACAAAAAAACCTGGGATCTCAGTATGTGTGGAAAATAGGGTCAGGAGGCTCTGATTGCAATGGCTGCAGGTGATGACCTGGAATTAATTTTGCAGCTCATTTCTGTACTAGGAATACAAATACATGCAAAGCTTTCTCAATATCACTCAATTTTGAGAGGACAAATGTATACTTTTCTTTTCACCTCCTTATTTATGTTATTAGAAAACAAAAACACTGATAATTCAAGTCCTAAAAACACTCCCTGGACTCTGCTGTGTGTGCCAAGACCATAAGAGATATGATTGTAAGTAATTGAAGCCAAGAGTGAATAATCCTGCAGCTTGGGGCCATTGCATGAAAGAATGACAACATGTTTTTAGTATCTGAGTTATGACTTCTTATTACTTTGATAGTAAAACTATAGTTTGCTCATGGAAGGAGCTTATAATAAGAGATTAGACACCAAGGTACAATCAACTTGAAGTGATTTTTGGGAACAGTTTTTTTAGGGTGCAAAGGGGATTTTTTCATTTCCTCTGGTGACTGGATGAAACTGCAGTTCTGCAATAATTGAAAGAAGTAATGGCCTTCTTTCTACTGTGGCCAAGGTTTCAACATTATATATTTTACAAATAGCAGCAGCAAGAGCAGAAGCAGCAGCAGCAAGAGCAGCAGCAGGAGCAGCAGCAGCAACAACAACAACAGCAAAAAGCCACTTCTCACCCAAACATAAAACAACTTTCATGGCTGGTTTTCCACTAGTATGAACAACTGGTAGGATTTTGGCATCAAGCTCTGCTAACATTGAGTAAGACCATCCTCAGCCAAGAAGCAAAAAACAGTAATTTTACAGTTTAAACTAGTGAGCTCCTAATTTTTTTGTTTTTCCATTTTGCAGCTCAGCTTTCTATCCTCCCCACATTCAGCTTTCTTCTTCACTGTTTTCAAAAGTCCTCCTTTGTTCACTTTCTGAAGCATAGGCTCTTTACTTTTCTTAATGTAGTCACTCAAGCTATGCTTTTCTTCCTCTTCTATCTGTTTTACCTGTAGGAGTCCTCTGCCACACTCAGCTCTTGGTAAGTACAAACAATCAATGTCACTTTTTGGTGCAGGCCATGATGCATAGTCATTAGCTTCCTTGTTTTTCGGTCTAGGTAGTCTAATTCCATTTGAATCCAATCAATTATTCCAATTAAATATCGTATATGATAACCGAGTAATGTAGTTTCAGCAAAATTCACAGTTTCAAGTTAACCAACTCTAGTTTTTGATCTTCTTTGCCTGTTCTTGTACAGCTTCTTTCGTTATCTGAAAATCTTCCATTTTGGGTGCTTTTGGTAGATTTTCAACCTGCTTGATCCATATTGCATTTTCATTATGCTCCTTATTGTTTTCTTACAAGCCTCTCCAAAACTCAAAGTACTTTTCACTTGTGCTGTCATCATGCCCATTTTCAAGGGTCTTGAAAAAATAGTGTTGGTTAACTCGAAACTGTGGATTTTGCTGAAACTGCATTACTTGGTTATCATATTGCTTGATCTTTTCTTCAATGGCCACCGCACCACTCTTTGTTTCAACTCTTCAATTATAACTGCAGTTCTCTTGTTGCCCGAGTCATACTTTGTTATCAGGCTGCTTTTGATCTTCCTATTTTTTAAATTTCCTTGTTTCAGATTCTTCAGGATACTCAGGTCCAATCAAATGCCTTTAATTTTCAACTCCAAGTGAATTTTCCATTTTGGTTTTCCTTTTTTAATCCCTTGACTTTTGGGGACTTTCAAATCCAGTTCAATGGTAACATAAGATACTGTATACATTAGCTGATTTGTTTGATCTGTTTGGGTCTGGATATTGCACTGATCTGCTTACCATCTCTTGTAATTCTAGTTCAGTGAAGAACTTGTGTTTCAGAATAACATCTCTCTGGTCCATTAGTCTTTGCTCACCAGTTTCCAAATTTGGGTGATTTTCTTTCCAAATTTGGTACATATATTTTTGAAATCCACATTTTGATGGCTAAGACTGGTAATGGGCTTCCATAATTGAAAAGTTTTCTTTCCTCATCCAGATTCTTCTGGTTTTTTTATTGCCTTCCAGTAGTTTATCAACTCCATGCCCTGGTTGCATCCATTTCTTGACAAATGCCCAGGAGCCATAGCATCCATTGTGGGCCTTCTTAATGCGGATGACGACTGAGCCAGCAAGAGATTAGAAATATGTTTGCTCACAATATTCATTGGGTTGTGGATCAAATTTTGTCTGGTTCTTGCAAACACACAAGTCACTCCCCCAGCTTCAAGGTAATGTTCCTTGGGGATGATTATGATGATGATGAGATACAAATCAATCATTTGATTCATAGTTCAGGACTGGAATAAAATTAACAGTTCATGACCTAACCAAGGACCTAAGAAGTGTTTAGGTAAGGTCTAAGTATATATGCAGTTCCTAGTAGAGTTGGTTTCTGGAGAATTAGGATGTTCAAATCAGATAACAAAATTTCCAAATATCTAGGTATTAGGTATTGCTCCAAGGGCTCCGATTGTGGATGGGACGCGTTATTAATTGGCTATAACCTTTCCCGATTGGTCTGTCTGGCTAGAACACGGGCTGGAGACCAACCTGGCTATGCAGGAAGGGAAATTGGGTAAACGCTAATAGTGATAGTTAGTAGTAGAAACTCCATATTGCCTTGGCTGAGAGCACTGAAAGGAGTGGGACAAAAGTCACCTAAATGTCACAATGCCTAGTAAACAGCTCACAGTATCTCACTCGCGTCCGCGGAGACACTAACCTGTTGCTAGACCAAACAGTTAAGTGTAGGAGCCCAGAGTTTACAAGGACTCTGAGACTTTTCCACCACACTTCCGTATCCCGTGCCTTCCTTGCGCCTAGCGGCCCTGATCTTCCGGGGAAGAAGAAACCACTACAACACTCCGATCACTATAGGTACAACAACAGATTTCTTCCTCCATAGATGCTCAACTTCAATTTGCAGATGATGATGATGATGATTTACATTTACGTACATTTATATCCTGCCTACCTGGGATATTTTCCCACTCTGGGTCGCTTACAAGATATTAAAAAATCTTTACAATAGAAAATTAGACTCTTCTGCAAACATTTCCCTTACCTACCCTTGAAGCTGCAACATTACAGGTACACATGCTCACTAACAGAAACCATTATTTCTTGCATTTGAAATGCTGTTTTGAAGAACAACATTTCAGCCCCTACAGTCTGGATTCTTTCCAAATTAAACAAAAATGTGAAAAGGCCAACCATTCTCTTTCAAGTTAAACAAATTTTTTGTTTCCATTTTGTTTTGTTGTTGTTGTTTAGTCGCACAGTTGATTCTGACCCTTTGCGACCCCATGGACCATTTCCTCCAGGCAACTCTGTCCTCCACCATTCTCCTCAGCCCACCAAGCTCTGTGCCCATTGTGTCCACAATACCATCTGTCCATCTCATCTTTGGACACCCCCTTCTTCTCTTGCCCTCCACCTTTCCCAGCATCAAGGCCTTCTCAAATGAGTTCTCCCTTATCATTTGATGTCCAAAGTACTTTAGCTTCATCTTCACTATTTGTCCCTCCAATGAACAGTCAGGATTGATTTCTTCCAGTATTGACCTATTTGTTCTCTTTGCTGTCCAAGGGACTCTCAGGACTCTCCTCCAACACCACATCTCAAAGGCATCTATTCTTCTGCGCTCAGCCTTCCTAATGGTCCAGCTCTCACACCCATACATTACCACTGGGAATACCATTGCTTTGACTATGTGAATTTTTGTTTTCTTTTTTTAAAAAAAATTTTATTAATTTTTTCAAACAAAATTACATCTTATAAAAATAAAACAAGAAACATACATAAGAAAAAATACATAATACAATTACATACAAATTATATCTGTTTGGATTCTAACACCATATTACAATTAAACAAATCCATTAATTCACCTATATGTTATTAGCCTATCCTTTTAAATTACAGGTAAAACTTTTTATCATAGCTTTGAATACGGTGTAATATTTAATACATACATTCATTGATAGTAATAACACAATACTAAGTAAATAATATGAAAATAAAAAAAATAACAAAAAGAAACATTAATACACCCTGTGATATTTACATTGCCCTGGAGAAGTCAGGATGTCTTGATATTTTCCTTCCAAAAACTTCTCTGATCAGGTACAGGTTTATTTATTTCATCCTCTCTAAGTGAGCAATCCACAAAAGCCTTCCAAATGTTCCAGAATCTGTTCTCTTTGATAATACCCATTTTTTATTTATCTCCCAAGTTAATTTGTCATTCAATGCTAAATTCCACATTTCTTTATACCATTCTTCTATCTTTATTCTTATATCATTTTTCCAATTCCTAGAAATACATTGTCTACCAGTTGTAAGCATCATTTCTAATAATTCTTTTTCATCCTTATTTAAATTAAGGCATTCCACATCTGTTAACATGGTGATATTTGACCCCAGTTTAATTCTCTTGCCCATAATTTCACCAATCTCTTTCTCGACTTTTTCCCAAAAGTCTTTAACCACAGTACAGCTCCACCACATATGTTCATATGTACCAATTTCCTCTTTGCATCTCCAACACATTTTATCTTTTTTATTATCAATCTGGTGTAACCTCACTGGGGTCAAATACCACCTCCACAACATTTTATAATTATGTTCCTTTATTCGAACTGACAAAGTTCTCATTATCCTCTTTTTCCATTTATGCCTCCATGTATCATTTTCTATCTTTATATTCAAATCCTGCTCCCAACTTGTTTTTAAATCCTCCTGTGGATTACCTTCCCTATTTAAAATTATATACAATTTACTGACTAAACCCTTAATATTTCCATCTCCCTTTCTTAATTTCAAAATCAACTCCTCAAATTCCGTCTTTTCTCTATCCAGCTCAGGTTCTCTCAAATATTTACTATTCCATTTATTTACCAACGCAGTCTGAAACCAATTCAAATTCATTTGCCCAAACAAATTTGTTCTTTTATCAATATCTATACAGGTCTGTAACCAGTCTTTCAGCAGGAAAACTTCATTTTTATCCAATACTTCTTTTACCCTTTTATCTATCTTTATTGGAAAATTTGCTATATCCTCCGTTTCAATAATCGGTGAGATATTCGGGGCCAGAACCTTCTTTACTTTTTTCCAAGAATTCATCAATCCCTTCATCATTGTGTTTTTGGTTACAACTTTTCCAGTATTGGCTCCTAAAAAAACCATTTTACCTATGTGCTTATAATCCTTCATTTCAATTTCTTCCCATATTGCTTTTTCCCTAGCCAAGATCTTCACAACATTCTTAATGTGAAAAGCTTGATACAACAAATTCAGCATCCCTAATCCACCTTGTTTCTGGGATAAATACCATATTTTTTTTTGATAATCTAGACCTCTTTCCACCATTACAAAATTCATTAATCAAATTTTGAAACTCCTTAATTTCCTTCTCTTTCATTTGAATTGCTAAAGCATCAAATAAAAAAAATAAGTCTAGGTAAAAGCATCATTTTACTAAGTGCAATTCTTCCAAACCATGACAGTTTCAACTTTTGAAAATTTTTAATTTTTACTTTTATTTCATTTTTCATATTGTCATAGTTCAATCTCTTAAGCTCTTCAAGACTACTTGAAATATTTATCCCCAAATATTTCAATTTATCTTTAATTTGAATATTGCCCATTCCTT
This sequence comes from Bradypodion pumilum, assembly GCA_035047305.1. NCBI lineage: Eukaryota > Metazoa > Chordata > Lepidosauria > Squamata > Chamaeleonidae > Bradypodion > Bradypodion pumilum. The sequence continues at coordinate 161,435,124 of JAWDJD010000001.1, read as the reverse complement.
TTATCCTCTTCTGATCTTCCTTTCCTATATTACATAACATCATTTCCGATTTATCCCAATTTATCTTCAATCCTGTAATATCCTCAAAGACCTTTAAATGCGCTTGAATCCTAGCCAATGCCTTCTCAGGGTGCTTAGCAATTATCAGGGTATTATCAGCATATAAACTTATCTTAGTTCCCATAACCCCCTCTATTTCCCCATCTTCTCTTATAGCTTTTGCTAATAACTCCATTGCCATAATAAACAAAATCGGAGATAATGGGCAGCCTTGTCTTGTGCCTGCTTCTAAATTTATCTCATCAGTAACCTCATCATTTACTCTGACAATAGCTGTACCTTGTTGATATAATTGATCAATTATCCTTCTAAATTTGTCACCAAATCCATAACATTTAATTATTTCCTTAATTGAAGCCCATTGTAATGAATCAAATGCCTTGAAAATATCTAAAGATATTAATCCCACTTTTTTCTTTGTTTGTCTCACAGTGTCTAATAAATCTACCACTCTTGAATTTTTGTTTTCAAGGTGATGTCTCTGCTTTTCACTATATTCCCCAGGTTTCTCATCGCTTGTCTCCCCATAATCAGTCATCTTTTTATTTCATGGCTACAGTTGCCATCTGCAGTGATCTTGGATCCCAGGAAAGTAAAATCTGTCACTGCTTCTACTTCTTCTCCATCTATTTTCCAGGGACTGATCGGACCTGTTGCCATTATCTTGGTTTCCAGTTTATATGAGCTTCTAAAAACCTGGAGATGTTGTGAACCATAAAGAGCAAATTGTCTAATATAACTGTGCCAAATTTGGTGCTGATCTGAAGCCCAATTTAAAAGTTACACATTTTTGTTTGGGATGCCTCTGTTTTGAGAATTGCCTTATGGAATGTTGATCTGCTCTGCTAGCACAAGAATTTGTTGTTGTTGTTCAGTCACACATTCGATTCCGACCCTTTGTGAACCCAGGGACGACTGCATGCCAGGCACCCCTATATCCTCCTCAACCCAGCCAGCTTTGTGCCCATTGCGTCAACAATGCCATCTAGCCATCTCATTCTCTGCCACCCCCTTATTCTTTTGCCCTCGACCTTTCCCAGCATCAAGGCTTTCTCAAGTGAGTCCTCTCTTCTCATTTGATGTCCAAAGTACTTTAACTGCATCTTCAATATTTGACCTCCAGGGAGCAGTTGGGGTTGATTTCTTTTAGGATCCACCTATTTCTTCCCTTTGCTGTCCAGGGTACTCTCAAAATTCCAGCACAACATCTCAAAGCCATCTATTCCTCTATGCTCAGCTTTTCTTATAGTTCAGCTCTCACAACCATACATTACTACCGGAAATACCATTGCTTTGACTATGCAGACTTTTGTTTGCAAGGTGATGTCTCTACTTTTAACTATGTTCGTCAAATTTCTCATACCTTGCCTCCCAAAAATTAGCCACCCTTTAATTTAATGGCTTCAATCACCATCTGCAGTGATCTTGGAGCCTAAGAATGTAAAGTCTGTCACTGCTTCCACTTCTTCCCCATCTATTTTCCAGGGAATGACAGGGCCTGTTGCCATTATCTTGTGTTTTTTTATGAGTCTCAAGCCAGCTTTTGCACTCTCTTCTTTCAACCTAAGAATATAGCTGCATTATGGGGTAGCAATATAACTGCCTGACCAGCTTTCCAAACCACACATTGTTTTTTCCAGGAAAGTGGGTCTTGGGTGTGTGTGTGATTGCAGATTTCCTGACTCCTAAAAATTGACAAGACTTCCATGGACATTTTGGAGAAAAGCCCTCACTCTGGATCTCAACATACAAGGAATGGTCTGTGTAGTTGCTATGAAGGAACAGAAGTACAGTATGTGAAAATAGTTATTTTTTTCATCTGCTTATTTTGAAGGCATTCATATCTTTTGTAAGCTGACATGTGTAGAAGAAAATCACATACAGTACTGCTGGGGATACCAGATAACACATGCCAATTTTTACTGAAATAATCACATCACTTTTGGCAATATAAATTGCAGGTGCAGGGGTCCCCAGTCGGGAACAAAACATTTAAAGCCCACCAACCATCCTCAGAGTATGGTCCTAATCCAGAAGATTTCCTTTGCATTTACTTTAGAGGAGGAGGGAAGGGAGAAAAATTAACAGTGTGATCAAATGGGGAAACCGTTTGCAATTTGGACTGTTTGTGGAGTGGTTAAGTGTGAACATTTCCCTCTGTAATCACATGGCACATGGGGAAATATCCTCCAGCCAGATTCTGATCCATGCAGTAGGGCTTATGGTTTTTGAAGCTGGGTAGGAGCTGAACAGAGATGAGCGCTGAACCCTAAAGTGAGATACGACTGGCTTTCGAGCAAGGGTGACCTTTATTTTTACTAGGAGCTACTCCTTGGCAGACACTAGGGTCACTTTAAGGGAGATCACTCCTGTTTTTTTTTTTTTTTACAATGAAGTTTTTATTTATTTTCAGAAGAAAAAAAATAAAAATAACAAACATACAAAAAAAACAGTAACAATACATTGCAATATTACATAAAGCTCATAAAAGATAACACATATGTAGTAATTAAACTAATTATTTGTAATGAAACACACACTGTTAAATACCCACATTGTAGGTTATTACTGTAACCATAACATTCATAAGAGCTTTCAGTATTACAGCTGATTATTACTTCTTTACTAATTACACATCACCCAGTGAATATTTACAATGCCCGGAGAGTTTAGTATCTGTATCATCTCCAAAACCCACTTTGAGATGGTACAGGTCCAAAACTATCCCTAGCCATAAGAGAATGATCCACAAACGGCTTCCAAATATTCCAAAACCTGTTTTCCTTCAATTTATCCCTTTTTACTTTTATCTCCCATGTCAATTTGTCATTCAATGCTAAACTCCACATTTCCTTATACCACTCTCCAGTCTGTATAATTATATCATTTTTCCAATTTCTGGCGATACATTGTCTACCTGTAGTTAACATAATTTCCAATAATTCTTTTTCCACCTTGTTCAAACCCATACCTTCCACATCTGTTAGCAAAATGGTACCTGACACCAACTTAATTTTTTTACCCATTATTTCCCCGATCTCTCCTTCTATTCTTCTCCAAAATTCATTTATGTTTTTGCAACTCCACCACATATGTTCATCAGTTCCAACCGTTTCTTTGCATCTCCAACATAAATTATCCATTTTATTATCCATCTGATGCAACCTCAGTGGTGTCAAGTACCATTGCCACAACATTTTATAATTATGTTCCTTAATTCTTACTGACATTGTTCCATTATCCTCTTTTTCCACTTGTTTCTCCATTCATCATTTCCTATTTTTATATTCAAATTTTGTTCCCACTTCAATTTCAAGTCTTCCTGTGGATCACTACCCTTATTTAATAGAGTATAGAGTTTGCTTACTAGACCCTTAATATTCTTCTCACCTTTTCTGATCTTTAAAACCAATTCTTCAAATTCAGTCTTTGCTCTATCTATACCTAGTTCTCTTCTATATTTTTTATTCCAATTATCAGCCTTCAATTTCTGAAACCAATCCAATTTTAACTTTTCAAATATTTTTTTCCTCTTGGTTTCATCTTCACAAACTCTTAACCATTCCTTCACTAGGAACACTTCATTTTTATCCAATATTTCCTTTTTTCCCTTGTCTATTTTTATCGGAAAACACACCATATCATTCAATTCCAAGATTGGAGAGGGATCTGGGACCAGGTCTTTCTTTACTCTTTTCCACACCCTCATGAGCCCTCTCATCATAGTATTGCTTGTATTTATCGTTTTATCCTTAATTCCCAAAAAGATCATTTTACCAATATGCCTATAATCTTTCATCTCCAATTCCTCCCAGATTACCTTTTCTGTTGCCAAGATCTTCACAACATTCTTAATTTGAAATGCTCGATAGTATGCTAACAAGTTTGGCATACCCAAACCCCCTTCTTTCTGAGGCAGGTACCAAAGCTTCTTTGGAAGTCTAGATATTTTACCTCCATTACAAAAATTATTGAACATCTTTTGGAACTCATTAATCTCCTTCTCCTTCAAATGGATTGCAAGTGCATCAAATAAAAAATTAATCTTCGGCAGCAACGTCATTTTGCAAATTGCAATCCTCCCAAACCATGACAGTTTCAACCTCTGAAAACTTTGTATTTTATTCTTAAATTCTGCTTTCAAACTGTCATAATTCAGTCTTCTAAATTCTTCCAATTTGTTTGAAATAGTTATCCCCAAATATTTCAACTTTTCTTTAATTTGTATATTAGATGTCCCCACTATCTTTCCCATCTCCTTTCCCCCCATATTACACAACATCATTTCTGATTTATCCCAATTTATCATCAATCCAGTTATAGCCTCAAATTCCTCCAATTGGCCTTTAATCCTATCCATTACCGCCTCTGGGTGTTTCACCATTAACAGCATGTCATCTGCATACATACTCACTTTATTACCCAATATCCCTTCTATACTTGAATCCTCCCTTATATTTTTAGCTAAAATTTCCATTGCCATGATAAACAGGATAGGAGATAGTGGACAACCCTGCCTGGTACCTGCCTCGAGCTTTACCTCATCCGTAACCTCTTCATTTACTCTGATCCTAGCACTCCCTTTTTGGTATAATAGATCAATTACCCTTCTAAATCTATCCCCAAATCCATAATTTCTGACTATTTCCTTAATCGAAGACCATTGTAGTGAATCAAATGCCTTAAAAATATCTAAAGATAATAAACCCACCTTTTCCTTCGTTTGATTGACATTATCAATTAGATCTAATACCCTTCTAGTCAAATCAGCCATGTGCCTACCTTTTAAAAAACCAACTTGGTCAGCATTTATATATTCCCCCATAAAACCGTTTAAGCGATTAGCCAATATTGCTGTGAAGATCTTGGCGTCCTGATTTATAAGAGAAATTGGTCTGTATGATTCCACCTTTTCCAAATTCTTTCCTGGTTTTGGCAGCAGAACGATTATGGTACTGTACCATGAAGTTGGAATTTGTCCTCCATCTAAAATATAATTATATAGCTTCACTAACTTTGGAACCACAACATCTTTAAATTCCTTATAAAACTCTGTCGATAATCGATCGTCTCCCGGAGCTTTCCCCATCTTCAGACCACTAATTACCTCGTTTACCTCTTTATCAGTAACCCGTTCCTCCATTTTTTCTCGATGTTCCTGTTTTATTCCATTCCTTAACTGCCTCTCCAGAATCCCTTTAAGACTCTCCACATCTATCTCCTTTTTTGCATATAATGCTTGATAAAATTCCTTCACGATTTTACATTTATCCCTATTCTTATTACATCTTAACCCTTGTTTATTGACCAACACCCCAATTTCTCTTTTTTCCTTTTTAGCTTTAGCCGCTCTTGCTAGTAATCTTGAATTTCTATTACTAAATTCAAAATACTCTCTATTTAAATATATCAAATCTCTTTTAACTTTATCTATATCCTTACCCATTAATTCTGCCTTAAGTCTTTGTAATTTAGCAAAAAAAATTATCCTTACTTTTTGAATGATCTTCCTGTAATTGCTTTATTTCTTTTTCTTTTTCCACCTGGTCTGCCTTATACCTTCTATACTTTATACACGCCCACCTTATGCTTTCCCCTCTAAAAACCGACTTCATGGCATCCCAAACAACATTAAAATTCACTTCATTATTATCGTTCCACTGCCAACTTTCCCGCCAACTTTCCATAATTTGTTCTTTACATTTTTGGTCTTTAAATAAATTAGGATTATACCTCCAACTTCTTCCTCTTCGATTATCTTTTTGTAATCTCAGTTCCAAAAGTACTTTAGCATGATCTGATTCCTTAAAAATCCCTATTTCCATTACCTCAATATTTTTAATCAAATTTTCTGTGAGCAGAACATAATCTATTCTAGAGTAGGTCCCATGGACGTGTGAAAAAAAAGAATATGCCCTTTCCGAGCCCTTGATCTCTCTCCAAGAATCCTTCAAACCCATCACATCTATCCATTTGTCTAAAACCTTCCCTTTCAAACCAGTTCCACATCTTGCTAAGTTCGTACAATCTAAATTTGACCTTATCAAGTTAAAATCTCCAGCCACAATGATTTTTGCAACATTTTCTAGCTCCACAACTTTCCGAACCTTTTCTAAGAAATCCGCTTGATGTTCATTTGGAGCATAAATATTTACCAACATTATTTCCTCATCTTCTATTTTTCCTCTTACGATCAGATATCTACCTTCTTGATCGGCAACACTTTTTATTATCTCAAATCCTAATCTTTTAGAAATCATAATTGCCACTCCTCTCGCTTTTGAAGTACCAAACGCCATCTCATAGTGTTGTATCCACCCCAAGAAAAGTTTGTTTGTATCTTTTGACTTTTGGTGCGTTTCCTGTAAGAACACTATATCGGGTCTATCTTTCTTCAAAGCCAATTCCAACCTCCGCCTCTTAAGAACAGAACCTGTACCCTTTACATTCCAGGTTAATATTTTAATATTTCCCATAATCTATTTCCTTTCTAGCTTCTAAACTCTCCATTGGGCATGCCACCACCGACCCCTTCCCCCAAAAACACAAAATTCTACATAAAACACACAATATCTCTCTCCCCGCTTTCTTTAAAAAAAAAAAGGCACCTTCGATAGCCAAAGAGGGGAGAGGGAGACATGCAAGATGTGCCTACAGACTAGTGCTACGTGCTACCCACCCTTGTATAATGCTTAGATAGTTTTTTATATATATTAATCTGTTTCTCATTGCTCCTTACTTGCCTCCTCCTCCACCATGATCAATGACAACTCCTCTTCTTCTTTTCCCTGCGGTGTTCCACCTGTAGCACCACCAGCCTCTGCCCCCTCATACTCCCTTCCTATAGCACCCGATTCCAACAAATCTTTCTTAAAAGTTACCCGCTCTTCCGAACCTGCGTTCACCAGCTCCAACTAACTCAGATACTCCAGTGGATCGGTCCCTTCATCAATTACTTGCATTCTTTTCTCATAAAAAAAAAACGCAATTGCTGTGGAAATCTCCAATTATACCTTATACCTTTACTCATCAACAGTTTGGTTACAGGTCTCATCTTATATCTCCAAATTCTTTCTTTCATTGAGATATCATTATACACTTCCACATCAGAACCATCAAATTTCAGGGTGCCAGAACCAGCTTGTTTCAAAAAAGCCAATAATCTAAGTTTATCTCCCCAATTTGCAAATTTTACCAAAACATTTCTTTGAACCGCCTTCCCTCTTCTTGGACCCACCCTAAATGCACTTACAATATCTTCCTGTACAAATTCCTTTCCCATGTTCAAACTGTTTAACCACTGAACCACTCTTTCTCTTAGCTGGTCTGGCGTCTGTTCAACCACCTGACAGATCACAATGTTCTGCTTTCTCATCATATCTTCCACAGCGTCAATCCTTTTCTCATATTCATCCAATTTCAGCTTATTCTCCCGCACCGCCTCCTGAGTCCCTTTTATTTCCTTTTTTATAACATTTACCTCATTTTGGACCAATTTCACATTTCCCTCTATTTTTTGCAAACTTAAATCCACTTTTTTTGAAAAATCCATAACTGATGATACCACCTAATCCTGTTTTTTCATCATTTCATTTCTATCTTTCACCCTTGAGTCCTCATTTTTCTCCAATTTCTGAAACAATTTACCAATTTCCACCATAATTTGGGTATGATCATAGGGTTCAGGTGGTGGTGATGAAAGCTGGGGAACCTCTTCCATTGGTACTTTTTCTTTCCTCTTAGACTTCACCACTGGTTCTTCCTCCTTTGCTTTTCCTCTTGTACCTTTAGCCATAGTGACGCCCACTAAGAAAATCCAATATTGCAGTGCGTTGTAAAATCGTAGCCAATCCACTCAAACCTATACCGCTGCAGCCAATACTAACGCCTGTCCAAACAATTCTGTCGAAGATTGAAAAAAGGAAGAAATCCAGCAAAAAGTTAATTGTTGTAATCCATAAAAGAGCAGGAACCGGAAAGCAGCCCAAATGAAAAAAATAATCCACAGCAGGCCCGTTTCCCCAAAATAAACAGCCCAGGTATTTGCACTCCCAACCAAAAAGATAGGAGCTCCAAGGAAACAGTCACCCAGATTTTTTCATTTGAATCAAAACCGCTAGGAAGAGAGGTAAAAAAAACCCCCAAAGTCCAAGCTGTATGACAAAAAACAAGGAAGAGGAGCAATATATAAAGAAAAAAAGAGTTAGTTATAATCCACACAGTGAAGGGATAAATAAAAAATAATCCTTCTCTTGGAGCGAATGAATCAAAGCGCCCTTTTCCAGCGGGTGCGTCGACTTCAGGGGGAAACCCCCCTTCTTCCTCTGTAAATCGGCAAACTTTCCCCGCACTCCTTAATTTTAGCCTCAAAAAGCACTGGAACCATCGGAAACTGAAGCCCAGACAAAGTCCTCTTTAACCACTTTACTGTCGCCAAACCACGCCGCAGTTCTCCTGGAGCGCAAAGAAGCCATAGACCAAAACACAGCCACTTTCGTTTTCCAGGACCGCCGCCATTAACCAATGGCAACCCGCTTTTATCCACTTCCACACACACATCCAAGTCCGGGCTCTTCAGAACAAAATTCCCAGTTACCTTTAGCTTTCAGCATAAACTTTCATAAACTCACTTTCTTGCCGATTTTACTGCCACCTCGAATCTCCGCCGTCTCGCTGGTCCCATTCTCGGCTCCTTGACAGGAGAAGCCGTGGCTTCCGTCGCGCACCTCTCCTGCCAAGGATACCTCCCAAACTTTGACCGCCCAGCTTTCCAAGTAGGCAAGCAGGAGTCTTATCGGCAAAAAATACCACTTTAAAATTTTCCCTTTTTGCTCATTCACATTAATTACCACTTTGATAAGCGCGAGCGTCCAAATCGAGATGTTACTCATCGGCCATCTTAGCCACACCCCCTTCACTCCTGTTAAAGTGATCCTTTCCCATGTAACCAGGCATGCACCTTTGCACTTGTCTGACCATTCTCTTAAGTTGTAAGCTACTTTTATGTAACCAGAAGCCTGAACCTCCCACCAAAATGGTGGTGGTTGTGGGGAATAATTAAAAACAAGTGCAACATAATTTATTTATTTAAAATATTTATATCGCGGTTCCCCCACTCAAGAGTGACCCATAATGGAGACCGGAACAAGATGGCGGGGGAGTAAGATGCGAGTGAAGCAGGCTGCGAGATAAATGTATTAAAAAGGTGGAAAAACAAAGGCTGTCAAAGATAAATCTGAGAAAAAAGACAGAGGAGTGCTGTGGGGGTGAAGAAGTTGAAGATTTCAGGGATCAAAAGAGTCTGTGCCAGTGTGATAGAGCCTGAAAATGCTCGAACAGGCAGAGAGACGCCGCATGAATGGGACGACACAGATTTGCAAGCCTCTGTAAGTCCTCCGTTTCCTCTTAAAGTTTATTTTGGGCTGTAAAGACTACCTAATTAAGGAAGGTGTGATTGATGAGACTGAGAAGGAAAAACAGACTTGTGGAAGATAGTGAAAGATTGGGTTTCAAAGGCAAGGTAAAGAGAGTAAGTTTGAAATAAGCCTTGAAAGTGAGTGGAGAAACCCTGAATGCCCTTAAAGTATTGGAGCAAATTTTTGAACAAAAAAGAGAGATGAAAGGGGAACTCTGAGGCAAGAGAGCTAATGGATTGAAAGAGGGGGAGTCTATCTGTCCCCCTTTCTTTTTCTGAGAGGAAGAATTTTTGAAAGAAGAAATAAAAAAAATAAAAAAAGGAGAGAGTGAGTGAAGAAGAACAGGCTCTTGAAGATGAGAAACAGCTGATAAAGTAGCTGCGACCTTAAAGTAGTGAGAGGAGAGAAAAAAGGAAGTGAGAAACAGTCAGCCCTAAATGAGTTATTATCATCCCAAAGACTTCAGACTTTAGAAAACTATCAAAATGGATCCTAGTGACAAATTAACAGAAGATTTCGTGGAAAGGTGCATGGAAAGAGTATCGACTAAAGGGGATATATATATGATGAAGATAAAAGAGCTGTTTGAGGATATAAGAATGTTTTTTCAAGAAAGACGTCTGGACATGGAGAACACAATTCAAGAAAAAGGACAGTGCATGGAGGACATAATTCAAGAAAAAGGACAGTGCATGGAGGACACAATTCAAGAAAAGGGACAGTGCATGGAGGACACAATTCAAGAAAAAGAACAGTGCATGGAGGACACAACTCAGTGTATGGAGGACACAATTCAAGAAAAAGGACAGTGCATGGAGGACACAATTCAAGAAAAAGGACAGTACATGGAGGACATAATAGAAGTAAAATTAAAAGAAATCATGAATGGACAACAAGAATTAAGGGAATTGTTAGTTAGCTATATGAAAAAAATAAATAATAACTTTATGACAATAGAGGCAAAATTAAAAGCTGTGGAAGAGGAGATAAAACATATACAAGCAGTGGAGAAAGAAATGGGTAATTGGAGTAAACTTGAGAAAAGGTTGAACAGAATAGATGTGACAAGGAAGCAAGAAATGAAAGACACCATGAATGGACAACAAGAATTAAGAGACTTACTAGCCAACTCCATGAAAGCAGTAACTAAAAATTTTGAGACAATAAAGGTAAAAGACTTGCAAGAAAAAGATAAAAGAATAGGTAAGCAAGAAAAAAGACTGTACATGCTGGAAGAGATGGCGAGACAAAAGAACGTGTTGATTAAAAATATTCCAGAGGGAAGTCCAGACCGTTTGAGAGAAAGAATTATTAAATGGTTGAATGAACTGAAGATGGGGAGAGAATTCACACAAGAGGATATCCTAGTAGTTTACAGATCGGGGAAGAGAAGAAATGGGACTTTTAAAAGGTTTGTTTTGGTAAAATTTGCAGGTCTGGATAGAAAATTAGAATTAATGGCATTTTTAAGAAGAAACGGTACACGAGTACCAAAATTGGATGGGGAAAACTGGATATTTATCAGGATATAACTAAAGAAGAAAGATTGTGGAGGAAGAAAATTAAACCAGTTACTACATTGCTAAGGGATAAGGGAGTGAAATATAATTGGCAAAAATTACATCATTTAAGATTCTTTTGGGCTGGTAAAGTTGTTGTGATAAACAAGCAAACTGAATATTTGGATATCTTAGAATCTTGTAATATCATTAAGAGAGGATCAGAAGAATGGAGAAAACTTAAAGAAGAGCTTTTAGTTTTGAGAAGTCAATTCAAAATATAAAAGAAGTGAAAAATATAGGGAGAAAGATAGGGGCAAAAGGGAATATCTATGAAATTGTTACAAAAAGGTTAATAACTTTTGTTAAGAATGGTTAAAAGGGGGTAAGGTGGATGGAAAATCACAATGTAAAGTTTGAAATAAATGGTTTAATAAGTTTGAAATGGTAAATAACCCTCTGTTAAGGAATGCCAAGGAAGGGCAACTAGTAGTAATGCTTGAATATGATGTTTTGGAAATTGTTACCTTTCAATGAGTTCCCATTTGTTGTTATTTTGGTTTTTATATTTGCTCTGATGTAAGATGGAGGAGTTTCAGTTTAAGGAAGAGATCAAAATATATAAATAACTTTTTCTTAATGGGGTCTAAGATTATGAGGAAATACATGTTGGGGAAGACTGCAGATAATATCATATGTGCAGTATATAGATAAAGAATTTGTAATAGGTACAGAAAGGGTATTGAATAAGCTTAACTACTTCAGTAATGGTAGGGGGGAGGGAAAGAAAGGGGGAGATAACTTTAGGATTAAACTTTGCATAGAAAAGAGTTGAAGGAAAGGTAAGGACATGCGTAATGGTAGAATAACCATTAGTAGGAGGAAAAGAGAGAGAAAAACAGCTGTATGTTATGAACAACAAAAGTTATTTAATGTCTTAAATATTAGCAAGAATCCATCTTGCCCCTATCTATTAGGATATAAAAAAGGAAGAAAGATTGTGGAGGAAAAAAAATTTAAAATAGTTAAATCATAAGGATATGAGTTAATCTTCCGTGTAAGAAAATTTGTTTTGATAAGTAATTATATAGGGATTTTGGTTATATTACAACCATGTAATATTGTTAAAGAAGGATTAGAAGAATGAAGGAAACTTAAAGAAGTCAGGACATAACTAAAGAAGAAAGATTGTGGAGGAAAAAAATTAAACCAGTTACTATATTGCTAAGGGATAAGGGAGTGAAATATACTTGGCAAGAATGAAGGAAACTTAAAGAAGAGCTTTTAATTAAGGGAGGCTAACCCAGAACATAAAGTAACAGGTAGAGTATGATGTTTCTGAAAATGTTTCTTTAAAAAATAATAATAATAATAATAATAATCCTCTGTCAAGGTGTGTTATAGATAGATAGATTATAATTTATAAGGTGATATATGTTAAGGTCTGTAGAGAATTGGATGTGTAGTATAGATAAACAGAGATACAAGGGTAAGAATCTGCAATTAGTTATAGAAAGAAAATTGAATTAAAAAAAAAAAGAAAGGGGAAAAAAAGGTGGGATAATTTTGGGATTAAAATCTGAACAGAAATGATTTGAAGGAAATGTAATAAAATGAGTAATGGTGTGACAACCATTAGCAGGAGGGAAAGAGAAACAGCTGCTCCGCTATGAATAATAAAATTTATTTAATGTCTTAAATAATAACAAGATCCCGCTCCAGATCCGGTCTCCCTCCCCTTCTTCGGCACTTCGGAGGCGGTCCCTCAATGGAAGGACAAGGGGAGTGACGAAGACAGAAGATGGTGAAGGGCTGGGTGAGGGTGATTGGGAGGTGAAGGGTGGGTGAGGGTGAATGTATTCAATGTATATCTGTTCATATGTTTTTTTTATTGTAGTATATTGTATTGTATTGTAATGTTATGAATGTTTAAGTTTTGTAATTTTGTTTGAAAAGTAATAAAAAATTTTTTTAAAAAAAAGAGTGACCCATAATATGATTTCCTGAATATTATTCCTAAACTATGCTGTGGCTGCACAGAAAGTTGGGAAAAGGAACAGTACAAGGAAAGAACTCAGATATATAGTTGATAAAGTGAAGGGGTGACACTCAACCTTTGCCCCCCAAAGTCCCCTCTGCACTTAGGAGAAACCGTTAGCCACTGGCCCTTATCATCTTCCGAAAGGGGGAGGCCGAGCTGTTTGCTCAGCTTGGGGTCTGTCCACAGGCACGACTACAACACCTGTTTGGGTGCTTTCTGGAAAGAAGCTGACGTAAGTAACTCACACTATCAGAACCATCACACATTTCCCCACTCCTCAAACTCTTATCAGCCCCTGACCATCTGGGTTGCTCTCTCTCTCTGACAATTACCCAGTGTGCATCCTCCGATATACCGGTGTATGCAACTCCCTATTCTCAACCCTGTCTTCCTATCAGTTTTGTCATATCCATGCGATTGCACTTGGTACACATGTGCGGAGGTTTCTCAGGAATAAAAGGGAGGTCCGCAATCTTTCAGCGTTGCCTCGCCTCACCCCATGACTTGACCTTGTGACAATAAAGTAGTGCCTTAATATTAAAAATGCTTTCTGGAGTGTACCTGCGGAAAGATAAAATTTTACAAATGAGGAAATCTTTAGTATTATTGACATTAGGATGATTATTATTCTGATGAAAAACAAAACAGCCTGTGTAGTTTTGGGCAAACCTCATGACCCCATAGTACCTTCAGAAGAATGGAAAAGCACTATTGAGTACTCTGCATCTAGGAAAAATGAAAACCTTCACCATTAGTTGAATTGACTTGAGGGCACAACGTTATTACTGTTCATTGTTTTAATCATCAATAGGTTTGTATATTCATTAATTTTTAAAAGACTGTTTGGGACAAGGCAGAAGAAATGGCATGTCAGCAGCAAGCAACCCATGCTTAGAGTTGTCCCTGGACCAGATGGAAAGTTGTTTTAATCTTTCTCAAGAAATATTTGGTGAAAGAAAATGCAGTGAACTGATAGATGGATGGATGCATGGATAGTAGTGGTAGAATCAGATAACTATTTCAGGGTAACATATCAGATGTTGAAACTATGGAACTGGGGAGTCCCTGGCTCCCCTTCCCACAAAGCTGTCAAACATGAATGTTGGACCAGTGTGTCAGTCTCTCTCTCTCACACACATCAGCCTGCTGAGCTTTCCAGTTTCTGCCTGCAGTGCACAGACAATTGTTGCAAAACAATGGTGATGGGAGAAGAGCCATGTAGGCTGTCTTGGGAGGGCAGCAGGATATAAATGTAACAAAAATCTTATAAGCATGATGATCTCATCAATCGAATGAATTTGGTTTTGCTTTCCTCCCAATTCTGAAAGCTGCATCCCAAGTAACTGTCCAGCAGCATCAGATGTTTGCTGTGCCAATGTTCTGTTTTTCAGCTTTCTGCCAGTGCCTTAAAAATCCCATCCATGCAAGATGTTTGTAGTATCCTGGGTTACTATGTGGCTCCTGCTGTGAGACAACAGGAGCTATGACCAAAATACGGCTGGCTTGCCTCCTGTCCTGTAGACAAAGTCATGAGACTCAATCCATAGCTTTATAACAGCAGAGACCTTTGCACCTTATAGTCCCATATTCAGTCAGGCATCATAAACCTGTTTCCTAAGCTTGGCTATAAAACTACTAGCCTTATTTATCTCACAACAAAGGGAGTAATTCTTGGTGCCAAAAAAGGCCTTGCCTTTGATTAATGTTAAGTGCTATGCCTTTTGGGCGGTCTCATATTATTTCTGTATATCAGGAGAGGGTAAGTATATGCTATATACCTTCTTTAAATTATTGTCCTCTTGAGCTTACACTGTTTCCCCAGACCAACTGGCAATCAATCAGGTTTGGCGGTCCTCACACCATTCTTTTTTGGATTTTCCAGCCAACTCCATTTCTTTGTGGTTTTGGTTTAGTCTCCTCTTCATACCTATAAATACAAAATAGCTTTATTTGGAAATCTTCTAAGGAACAATGACCTTATGTTCCTAGAGTTCATAGAATTATAAATTCGAAGTGTGTCTATGGATTATCAAAACAATTGATTATTTTGCCCAAAGGCAGGATGACCTATGCCTGAAACATTCTAGTTAATTGGCCTTTCTACATCTCCCCTTACCCCTTGAAAATTCCCCAAGGAAGAAATTGTGATATCAGGATAGGTCTTTGGAAACATCAGCAACAATACAAAAGAGCCACTAGATACTTCCTGAATGGGTTGTGCTGTATGGATGGAAGGAACCAGGAACTAGATAGGAGCTCTACCTACTGAGACAGGCCTAAGGAGACAAAGGCTCCAATTAGACCAGGGGTGGCCAACCTTTTCACGCCAAGGGCTGGATTAATTGGCACTGTGGTCTGGGTATGGCCCACGGGCCATAGGTTGGGAACCCCTGAATTAGAGGGATCTCTGTAAAACCCTTTATTTAAATAAACCTAAAAATGGTTAAGAAAACATAATACAGTGGAACCTCATACAACAATTGCCTTGTATAGCAATGAAATCGCATAATTAGGGTTGGTTGCTTTTTTTTGGGGGGGGGGATGGCATCCCGCATAACAATTTTCCCTATGGAAAAAGATCATACAACAATTTTTCAATGGGAAAAGCCACTTAGCAAAAATAAAATAAAATCGTACGATGCATCCCATAGGGAAAATTGCTACAATGCATGCATCGTATAGCAATTGTTTCGTACAACAACAAGCCCCATGGAATGGATTAAAATTGTTGTATGAGGTACCATTGTATATTCAATTTAGTAAGGTTCAAGCCTGTAATATTAAAATCAAGGCAGATTCTTATTTTTTCAGTTTGAGCAGGAAGACACCCCTCTCCCCCTGTTAGGTTCTTGTCACATTTTCAACTAAGTGGCAAAACACATCCACCCACTCTCTAGGGCAGCAGTTCGCAACCTAAGGCCTGTGGGCCAGACTCAGCCCATGTCGCCATTTCATGTGGCCCATTGCCCTTGCTCCCACTGCCACCGCTCCGGCAGGAAGTAGCAAAAATGCATTGTAAATGCACCTGTGGCTGTCGTAAATGTGTTTATGACAGCCATAGATGGGTTTGACAGCAGTGTTTATGATGGGGGAACCACATGTCTGGTCCGCTCAGCTGTCTGAGGGGGCATGGTCCGGCCCGCGGTGGGAAAATGTTGAGAACCCCTGTTCTAGGGTAAATGTGTATGCTTCCTATGACAATTCCTTATGATATGTTTTACAAACTTTTGATTATGTCTATAATTCTCTGCTGAAGCCTTGCCAGTTCAGTACCTTGGTTGAAGAGAAGTGTCCTGAATGGGTGATGGTATACAGCACATGGAATGCTATCGCTTGTGAACCATAATCACCATAATCAGAGGCATTCATGAAGTTTCAGAAGGATTGCTGGCAGCCTGCTTCCATACTTACTGCTCTATTTGTTTAGTCTGATTACACTGTTGATGGATGAACTCCATTTTGGCATTACACTTCCATTTTGTTGATTAGCTTTCATCTTGTCCGTTTGTATTAGCTAAACTGACAATTGTTGGATGGTGATATCACGGATCTCAGGTTAGTCTCTGAGTTCCTGGGTCTCTGCTAGAGACTTGTCCAGTGTCTCTGCTGCATGTATAGGTTGTGCTATCTCCATCTTTATAACTTTTCTTTTTATTGGGAAGAAGTCCTAGGGAATTAGATAAAAAGTCACAGACTAGTAATGAGATGGTTTATTCTTAGTAAAGAAACACTGGCTGCCAATAATTATTTCCCTGCAGATCCTTAGATAGTTGTTCTACTTCTTATTTGTTGTATTATCTACCCTGATAAAGAAGATAGTGTGTCTGATTTCTTTCCCCTCCCCAAGGAATCAAACACTTTTTTTCCTAGCCATTAACCCAGATCATGGGCTAATTTAAACATTGCAGACAAGAAGTCTGATTTTTTTAAAGAACCAAAACAAAACACAAAATTAGTGGAGTTGCTTTGTGTTACTGTATGAATCCCATTCCAATAGCACGTGAACATCTCTGTACCAGTACCTGCTGCTACCTGACTAGTTCCAAAATCAAACAGAGAGCTATGTATTCCTTACAAATTGCAGGTGTCAGGAGCAAGATGATCCTTATTGCAGTGGTGGCGAACCTTTTTCGGGCTCAGTGCCCAAAAGGGGCAGGGATGGGGGGCAGCCATCATGCGTGCCACCCATGTGATGTCACTTCATGAGCATGCACACAAACAATTTACATCGCGCGTGCCCCCCACCCCCCACCAATGCATCAGGCAAGGTCATGTGCAAAGGACCGCCAAAGCAACAGACTTCTCCTTAGTGGCTGCGCCGGGACAAGACACGCAATCTTGCCAACATGCCAGGCAAGATCCCCCCCCCCCACTGCCGCCAACCAACTTTCCAGTCCCTCCATGCTACATTATTTCGGATTCCAGTGCTGATGGAGGACAACAAGGCAAATGAAAAGACAAGCTTCCTCCTCCTCTTGTTGTGGCTGATGGGCACCCAGTCAATGCGGCTGCCACCACCCTCTAAGGCTGTGCTAGGTATGTGCTAGAACTTTTGGAATTACAAAAGCTAGTAGATTGGACAATCCCTCCAGGCTTGGATTTGCGTGTCTCAGCTGCACTGAACATGACGTGGCTGATGTTCCAGTTGACAATGCTTGGAAGGAACTCACTGGTCAGAAAGATGACATAGAATGGAATATCACTCTGGCCAACGGACGGTTAGGGAAAACCATTTTGGAACCTGGGAAGTCTGTTGGACAGAGCTTGCCTGGGAGAATCTAGCAGGTCAGGGGCAAATCATCTTGACAGCATCTGGTTTATACTTGTTTTTCAGATACCCATATTGTTCAGCTGCCAAAGGATTATTTTTGTTCTCACACCACTTGTCATTTCAAATCAAAGACTATTACAGCACAATAAAGCAAGAAGAGATCATGACACACACAAAAATTCAGATGTTCTATTTTCCAGAAGTGTCCTCAGAAATACTAATGGGAAATGAAAACAAAAACCAAAACCCTAAAACTTGCATTGATTGCTGCCTCATTTCAGAATTTCATACAGAGTGTATTGGCAAATGTTATGGAGCCATGAGTGGAATCTCAGAGAGCAGTCCTATTTCCAGTATTTTCCTCAGTTAAGCAATGAGTTTGCATGGAACGTCTCTCACTTTATTCAACTTTTGGACACTGATTCCTGATTCCTTCGATGTTGTCAGCTGTTTACTTCAATTAAAATCCAAATGTTTTCACATGAGTCTTTCCCTTGTGGTTTCCCTAGACATGGAAGATGTTACAATTCTAGCCAGTTTGGTGAGTGGAGACTTAGTCTAAAAATTACTTTCCTTGTTCTTTAGACAGAGCTATCAGAAAAAAATGGGAATTTTTCCAACCAAGTGAGCAAACTTTATTTATTTATTTATTTAGTCACATTTATGCTGCCGCCCACTCTCCTAGGCGACTCTGGGCAGCTTACACGTATAAAAATCACAATACAGCTTACATGAAACAATGAGATAAAAATGTTAAAAATATAAATTGTTTAATATTTAGCGTACCCTCTGTGAACCATTAATGTGATTCACTTTTCCCAGCCTGGTGTTTTTGCACCCCCTCAGCAGACACAGCCAAATACGCTCAGCCAATACCATATTCATATGGGACTGTAAAGAACTGGAATTTAATGCTATTACTCTCTTTTAGTTTGTCAATGTACTTTTTTGAATCATTTTAGCTGCATCTCAGTGCTTATGGGATGGTGATTTTTCTGAGTGCAATATATTTGTTTATTAGTAGTCCTGTAATCTGCAATTTTTCAAAGATCACAGCATCTTGTTATCATGACTGTACACTTCTAAATTGTGTCTCTCTTCGATTTCTAACCATGATTTTCTAACAGATATACGGAAGAGTCTAGAAACCTGTGAATACACCTTAACTGCTGATTGAAAAAGCAAAACATATGCTAGTTTAAAATTAAAGTTAAAGCTATCTCATGTTGCCTCTTGCTCTAGAAAAATCAGGAGTCTGGAAACAGAGACTGATGCCATAAAATATCTGGCCAGTAATCCAGAATTATATTTTGCAACCAGTGTCACCAAATGTGCTTACTGATAGATTGGGGTGTCTTTGCTACATCGTTCTTCTCATCTGGATTTGGGCAAGAAAGACCATGGCAAAGGGAGAATGCATGGTGAATAAGGTGTAAACCACAATTTGGGCCACTTTAAAAAACAGAGGGAAGTTTTCATTGTAATAATTCCAAACAATAGCAAGCAATAGAATAGCAATTGCACTTATATACCATCCCATACTGCTTAGTACACTCTCTGGGCAGTTTACAGGTAATTAGTATTTTGCCCCCAACATGTTGGGTACTTATTTTACCAACCTCAGAAGGATGGAAGGCTGAGTCAACCTTGAGTCCCTTGCCATCAAGATTCAGCTCACAATATTTGGCTACAGTACAGCAGTCTAACCACTGCACCACAAGGGCTCTTCTAAGGGATATACAAGTAGCAAAAAATGCACAAGCAATGGGCAAGATCTTAAAATGTGAGACGGAGATTGCACTTGGGGGCTGCAATCCAGCAGTAAGGCACAAAAATAGTAGGCTACTGAATCAACAGGACTTTTAGAAGAGTCCCGACTCCCTGCCCTCAACAGGACTATTTTACAGGGTGTTCCAAAAGCTGCCATACATAGGGGAAATGGGGAAATGTACCTTTATTGACAAAATATTCATTAGAAAATCTTCCAAAATATTTACAAAATATTCTCTACATGTTGGCCACTCTTTCTATACACATGCAAAGTCTTCTCCCAACTCATGGTGAACATACATTTCATTATATCTATTGTTATGTTTGGCAACCTTGGGGATATCCTTAGAGCAGGGGTTTGCAACATATGGCCTGTGGGCCGGACCCAGCCTGTGGCACCAGCTTGTGTGGCCCGCCGCCCTCACTCCCACCACTGCCGGAAGCAGCGGAAATGGTGGAAACAGCCAAAAACATGCTGTAAATGCACCCGTTGTTGTTGTAAATGCATTTACAACAGCCATGGATGCATTTTACAGCAGCATTTACAGCGGGGGGGAGGGGAACCACGTGTCTGGCCCGCTCATCTGTCTGAGAGGGCGTGCTCCAGCCCACAGCAGGAAAACATTGAGTAGGGGTTCTCAATGTTAGAGATTGAGAGAGAGGGAAAGAGTTTTTTTCACTCTTTGTTATTGCTGGTATTGATTTAAAGTTTGCATAATCAGGATGATGGAAAAATACCAATATCATCAGCACAGAACCTTATTACTCATGAACAGTTCGGATCAGCTGTGAGCATACGTACTGTTCTGATTTCTTAAGTAGATGACTAAGCAGAAATATATTATTTTTGTTTTACTCCTTCATATAGCTTTTTTTTAAAAAAAATATTTTTTTAAAAGCAAATAAGATCTGGGCTAGCCAATTGGCACCTTTATAAATTGCAGATGTTTTATCCATACCTGTCAAGTTTTGGATTTGAAAATAAGGGAAATCCAGCGGTGCTTGACAGTGCATGCGCAATACGGGTTTTGCCTTTTCCTTCCATGCAAGGCCCCATGGGGGGTGTAGTTCCTGGCCCATTTTGCGCCGGTGTGCATGCGCAGTACGGCTTTTTGCCTTTTCCTTCTGTGCAGGGCACCATGGGGGCTATAGTTCCTGGCCCATTTTGTACCAGTGTGCATGCGCAGTACGGCTTTTGCCTTTTCCTTCCATGCAAGGCACCATGGGGGCTGTAGTTCCAGGCCCACTTTTTAAAAAAATTATAGAATATGGGAGATTTACGGGAAAATGCAAATATGGGATGATGGCAGGAAAGAGGGGTAAATAACGGGAGTTTCCCGGCCAATACAGGAGACTTGACAGCTATGGTTTTACCAATAGTTAAAACTGTTTTCTGTTGACTTCCCTACCCAGCGAAGATCTATATTAAGCTTAATGTGCTTAATAACCAGTTGTTATCTCAATCACAGTTGGTTGCAGGACTCCAAGTGCAATGACCTCCATAGGCCTCTCCTATCCTTGGACATCTCACTGGATAGGTTTATTGGGCAGCAGCACTTTGGTCATTGCCATCATTTCTCCTGTTGGCATGAGCTGGTTGCCATTTCGTATTTCATACAATCTCCTGAGACAAAACTAGTCAGCCCAGGTGACAGTGGAGAGTTTAAAATGGAAGGTGGTAACTAAGTGACAAGAAGAAACCAGAGCAGGTTGGGGACGCTGGGGTGCTTAAGCTAAATCCAATTGATATTCCCAACTAAATTAGACTAATTTATTGGGACTAATAATTGGATTTAAACCATTATACAAAAGAAAATTGGGAGTGTCCACACCCAGGATAGCTTCTATGCTTGTGACCCTTCCCCCCCTTTTTAGGAAATATTTTCGTGACCAGCATACTGAACTCCCATGAGTCAACATGGCAGCAACATGCTGAGGGCAGAATAGGATTCAAGGAAGCTCTGCTAAGCCACATTATTCTGGAATTGAGTCTAGGTGTGTAATTTATACAAAACCCTATGAGATGTCTTTGGACATCCTCTTATCTGAAATCAGTGCTCTGCAGCGGTGTATATGTAATAACATGAAATCAGGCCAAGCTGTCTAATCATGAAAGCCGACATGGCTAATTATTCTCAAATACTATGATCAGTTGCCCCAGAGAAAGAAAGCCAAAGGGGCAGACTGGAACAGCCTGCTATTGATTTAATCTTCAGAAATCACAAGAGAACCTTGGATGATAATTAAAGACCCATTTCCGGCTATCATATTGAGAAACAAGCTGTTTTCAGGTCAAGTCTGAGAAAGTTTGATGGGCAGTCAGACATGCCATGATTGGCAGCTAGTGAAAGAAAGAGGCGAAGAAAGGTCTTCTGTTTCTTGTAAAATGCCCTAGGGATGGGCTTCATTTAATGTATGCATCTCTCAAGTAATTGTCCTTACATTTTCTATTGCATTCATTACAAACTAAATTTAGATTTCAGCCTTCATGAAGATAGTTCGAAATGCATGCCAACGATCTTCAATTGCTACAGCTATAAATTGTTCCAGAAAAATATTCACCAGAGAAGCAGTTTTGTTTCCAGGAAAATAGCCAATGGCAAGCCATATTGGAAGTATTATTCTAACATGAGCTGTGAAGTTTTTAAAGGGCATTTGGGGGCACAAATACATGAAAAAATTTCCCATGGAAAAGTCCATAGATGTATAGCTATAGATTTCTTGGTTTCAGTGGGGTTTTTTTCTTGCCAATTGAATTTGGGTGGGGACCACCAGTAGATGGGCCCATTCCATTCGGTAGGCTGAGATGAAATATGGGACAGGGAGCAGTGGGAGCAACACTTCTGTTTCTACCAAGTCCACTGGCCTTTCCATCTTTGTGCGTGTGAGACGGGGAGGTGGGTGGGCAAAGCAATGTACCACAGCCAGCCTTGCACTTTCTAAACTAACTTGGTGCTTTCAGGCGAGGTAGAAGATTGCCTTCAACAATGCTGCTGCTGTCATGTAGAGCAGCTTCTGTCATGTAGAGCAGAGGAGATGCCATCTTGCCTTTTGCCCCAGGCAGTTAAATGTCTTGAGGCTTCTCCATTCCCGAGTACTGCAGGATAGAATGAGCTCCCACCTCTGTCCCAGCTTCTGCCAACTTAGCAGTTTGAAAGCAAGAAATTGCAAGTAGATAAATAGGCACCACTTCAGTGGGAAGGTAAACAGTGTTACGTGCACTCCGGTGTTGAGGCATGCCTGCCCCGTGTCCACAGAAACATCTGCAGATGCAGACAGCGCTGGCTCTTTGGCTACAAACAGATGAGCACTAAACCCTAGAGCAGTGATGGGCAGTCTTGGCCCTCCAGCTGTTCTTGAACTTCAATTCCCAGAAGCCCAAGTCAACACACCAGCTGGTCAGGGTTTCTGGGAATTGAAGTTCAAGAACAGCTGGAGGGCCAAGACTGCTCATTACTGCCCTAGAGTCAGATACAACTAACTTTCGAGCAAGGGTGACTTTTATCAAGAGGCACATACTTGGGGGTACCTTTAGTCTCCTTCCCACATTCCAAGAGTCTGGGTTTCATAATCTTCGGGGCATGCTGACAGACAGACACACAGCCACGTGCCGAAACACACCCACTCTTTTATTTTAATAGGTGACTTTTGCATCAGAAGCTGAAACTTGTCACTTTCTAAAGAGAGTTGGTGAGTTGACATGAACCATTTCATCCTCAGAATGCTGTCATAGTGGGCTGTTGAAAAGGTATACTGCTGAGTGACTTGATATACTGTAACTGGTCCTACCCTGTTACTTCAGCAAGCATGCCTTAGTATGTCGTTTATCTTACGGCTTTGTCTATCAGAGCAGCCAACCCAAAGAAAGCTTTAGAATGAAGATTGATTCTATGCTGTGGGATTTCTTCCAGCAGCCACTTATTTGTGTGAGAACTAAAAAATGTGCATATTATTTTGGTTCAGTTTCTAAGCAAATATTTAATATGTCATTAACTCTGTCTCTCTCTCTCTCCCTATCTCTCCCTCCCTCTCTCTTGTCTTGATGTGTCAAGTGCTATAGTTTACCCTTTGCTTCAGATTGCTTCAATTACCTGACAAAGAGCTCTCAAGAAGTTGAGCTTTTTATATAAGACATGGCAATGGATATAAAGCAGAAGTTCTCAACCTTTTTAGGACAGGGGCCGGGTCATGCTCCCTCAGACAGCTTTGGGGGCCGGATGGCCATTTTGCCCTTCCTCCACCACATGGCACTTCCTGGTGTGGTGGAGGCAGTGGGGGGCATGAAATGGTGCCGTGGCATGGGCCACATCCAGCCCATAGGTCTCAGGTCGAGAATCCCTGATATGTTGTGCAGGGTGATGTTCTTCCCTGCCTGCTCTTCTCTGTCCTTTTTTATATGGGAGACCCTTCCTCACTTCAGGCCATTTCTAAACACTTAAGTTGAGATGCCAACATTTCCCCAACAAACAAACTCATTGCAGTTAGCAGTGCTGCTTGTATAATGCTGTTGTAAAAGTCATTGGCAGCATCTATTGGCTGATAAAGTACATGTGATATCACTGATGGCAACCAACATCTGGGCCTAAATACTTTATGATCCCAGCTAGAGTAGACCCATTGAATAAACTGTTGAACAGTAAACCAATCCGACTGATTCTGTGGCTCTGCTCCAGCTGGGATAAACAATTAGTTCTCAGGACAGTTGACAGAGCAGGGTGGGTGGGTGACATCTAGCTGGGTCTCACACACAACATCCTCAATTAATTCATTAGCAGATGTGTAATGCCAGAATGTTTATTTTTCACCCACTAAACATTTACAACACAACAGAACCAAGCTTCAGGATTTGCCAACTGATTTGCAAATCACACTGATTTGCAAACTTATTTGTTATGCCAAGCAACCATAGCCAAACAGAGGCAATCTGTGATGGAGGTCTTTCAAACTATTACCTGATCCTACTAGCCAAGAGCAACAGGGGCTTTGCAGAATGTTGAGGGTATGGTCCACCTTTTGTTGAACACAATGGAAAATCTCTCATTGACCTCAAGGGAATGAGATAGCACCCTGAGAGTGCAGAATGTTCCTCTTAACACTGTTTTTTAGAATACCCAATACAGTGTTGGTTTGCATTGTTGCCAGCCAAGATCTGAATAAACTTGTCTCACAAAGACCACCGAATGGCTAGAAAACAGCACCTGTAAGGGACAACTTTTAAAGGGTTCAATGCCCAGGGTCTAGATTTTAATTGCTAAGGGAGGGCTCTGATTACCTTTCTCCTGCCCTTACCACTGGCTGGACTGGAATGCCACAGAAACGGTGCTCAGAAGCCTGAATCTCTGCCCTGCCTCGTCTTCCCTCCTTCCACAGGGAGCTGTTTTTCCTCAGGTTCTTGGGTGTTTTGGCTGACACTGCCCAGCACACTCGGAGAAGCTTGAGCGGTGAGAGCAGAGGAAAAGTAAAGCTGAAATTTGAGTTGCAGAGGTTAAGCAAACAGCTTTGACAATGCACCAGACCTTCACCCTGTCTTGTGCATTTGCACATGTCTTTCAAGGACACTTGCACCTTCCCAGCCTGTACTCAGACATTTTTTTAAAGCCAAGGTTGGTTTTTTTAGTATTCTTGTATTATTCAATTTTATTTTTCTCATCGTTGTCATCAACTGCAACTCCTATCTGAGAATGTATTTTTTCCCTGAAGCATTTTCATCATACACAGAGAGAAAAATGTAGCCGCTCTTAAAAGTTCTAAAATGTCATCCTATTACCCCAGATCTGAAAATTGTCCCTTTTATTATTTTAAAAATATTTTTATTTTCAATAAAATTACTTTTAATCTTTATTTTTCATCCACCACCCCTTCAACTGATGGGCTTACTTATACATAAGCACCACCCTAACACATGCATCCATTCAAAACACTTTGCAGATAAATAGGGGGAGTCTGCTTACAGGAAGGAGGTTGAGATGCTGACGGAGTGGTGTAGGGAAAACAATTTATTCCTCAATGTAAAAAAAGACAAAAGAGATCATTGTGGACTTTAGAAAATGCAAATTGAACATCCAGCCACTTATTATTGAAGGGAATTGTGTGGAACAGGTCTCGGTGTTTCAATTTCTGGGAATGGAGCTGAGGGATGATCTAGCATGGGGAGCAAACACCAAAGATCTGATGAAGAGAGCACAGCAGAGGTTATACTTCTTGAGAACAATCTTTCAAAGGACCTGCTGTTGGCATTCTACCATTGTACCCTAGAGAGTGTGTTAACCTATGGTCTGTGTGTATGGATTGGGAGTTGTACAGCTAGGGAAAGAACAATGCTGTCCAGGGTCGTAAAGACTGCGGAGGGGATAATCGGGTGTACTCTTCCCACTCTAGATCAAATCTATGCCACCAGGTGTTATAAGAAAGGTGTAGAGATTGCGCAAGATAGTACTGTTATGTAACTGTTACTGTTTATAGGAGCGGAATGTATCTTTTCTCATGTACCTAATTTTATGCAAATAAGTGGATCGAAAAATGTGCACACTCTGTTAGCCAATGGGCTTGTTGTATTATTGTTACTGGTACTGTTTATAGTGTATATAAGTCCGAGTTTTGCCCCATCCAAACTGTGTTAAAACCCCACTAATAAAGAGCTGAATTTCACTACTTCACTCATCTGCTTCTTCATTCCTTGAGCACTAAACTGGCGATGAAGGTGGGATGGCGTCCCAATACGGCAGCAACATTGGCCCATTCGACCCAGTGTGTCCAGAGAAATGGACAACATACAAACACCGATTCCACCATGCAATAACCTTGCAGAAGATCACCGACGAAGACCAGAAGCGCTCCTGTTTCCTCGCTCAGTGCAGTGCTGAGACACTTGAGCTGGCGACCCACCTCATTCTCCCAAGGGACGTGGATGTGGTGCCACTCGCAGAAATCATGTCCGCACTGAGGAGGCACCTGCAGCCAGAGGTCTCAATCTTCCCGGCTATGGTGCCCTTCCACAGAAGGGAGCAGCGACCCAGTGAGTCCATTGCAGACCACGCTGCCGCTCTGCACATTGCTGCCGCCCCATGCAAGTGGGACAACATCGAAGAAGCACTCCGGGACCGTCTGCTGGCCAGCATGAGGGACAAAGATGCTCAATGTCGCCTCATGATCAGGAAGATGCTAACTTTCAAGGATGTCCTATAAGAGGCGGTAGCATCGGAGGCTGCACGGTCTGGGATCAAGCTTTTCCGGCATCGCCACTCCACCACCAGTGCCACCGACTCAGCTGTGCAAGCTCAGCAAAATTCATCTTCATCCTCCTCAGCATCGCCTGGTTCCACCTCTTCATTGGAGTCCAGGGATGCAGAGGGAGAAGTCCGAGTGGTCCGATGAAAGCACCAAGAGCACCGTGACCATCGAGAGAAGAAATTCCTTCACAAGTGTGATGGCTGCGGAGCCCGGCATGACCACAAGAAGTGCCCCTTCTGCACCGCAGAATGCCACAACTGTGGGTGAAGAGGGCACATTGCTAAAGTATGCCGATAGTGAAAGCAAAGAACTCCATCACCACAAAACATCCATCATCAAAGTGTCACCCGAGCCTGAGCCATACCAAGTGGGCATCGTCAGCGACATACCTCTCAAACTTTCCAGATTGGCTGGGATTTCCCGATTTTCGGTGCTGATTTGCGCCATTTCCTGCCTGCAGCTGCCAAAACCCCGGAATTGGCAGACCTAAGCCTGCAGGACATCCCCTTCAAGATGGAGGTGGATTCAGGTACTTCCTTTTCCATAATCCCACAGCGGGAGTTTTTGAGAATTCCCCCTGCCTCTTGCCCCAAACTCAAATCTTTTAAAACTTCCCTCCGGGATGTGCAAGGTTGTCAGATTCCGGTCCTGGGGGTGGGTAATTTCTTGGTCAAATTCAAAAACATTCGCTCCTCCTTGCCATTGGTTATAGTTAAGCAGGGCACTAACTGTCTTATTGGGACCCAATTGTTTAGGCCCCTGGGAATCTGGCTTTCTGGCATTCACGCAATAGATGGTGACCCAATCCGGGATGTTTGTGCTGCACATCCTGAGGTGTTCAATAAGGGAAACTAGACTGCCATCCTGGTTAAAGGATTTTGTTTTTACCTAGGGGGGAAGAATGTTATGTATGTTACTGTTACTGTTTATAGGAGCAGAATGTATCTTTTCTCATGTATCTATTCTTTAATTTGATTTAATTGTTGAATTTCTATACCGCCCACTCGACCAAGGCCGACTCAGGGCAGTTCACAATCATAGATAAAACAGATAAAACAGTAATTTAATTTATGCAAATAAGTGGATCAAAAAATATGCACACTCTGTTAGCCAATGGGCTTGTTGTATTATTGTTACTGTTACTGTTTATAGTGTATATAAGTCCAAGTTTTGCCCCATCCAAACTGTGTTTAAACCCCACTAATAAAGAGCTGAATTTCACTACTTCACTCATCTGCTTCTTCATTCCTTGAACACTAAAAGTACGGACCCCAGAAATGATCTCTTTCAGCTTCTGCCTTCTAGAAGAAGGTATAGGGTCATAAAGACCAGGACCAGCCGCTTGAGAAATAGTTTCTACCAAAAAGCGGTTCTGGCTTTGAATGCAGTGCAATGCAGTCTATGAGGGAGCTTCTGTATATAGGTTTTAGAGTTTTTAGAGTCTTAAAGCTTTATAGGGGTTAAATGTGTATATGTGGGGTGAGAGTATGTTGATAATTTTGTATAGTTGTATTTTGTTTAGGTTTTGTTGAGTTGATAAGTGCCCCCCCCCAATCTCATTGTTCTGTGCAGGACAATGACAATAAAGATCTATCTATCATCTATCTATCTATCTATCTAACTGCAAAGATCTAATTAGCAGTTTTACCTAAAATGTTCCAAAAATCACTAAAGATACTGTCAGATGTACTAACATGTTTTATTTTTTTATATTTCAAGCAGGAACCTCTTTGAATATTCTCATTTGCCTTGGGCATGTTTGGGCAAATGCATTAGCTAGACCACATTCCAAAATCCCCAATATGGTGCCCCAAAGCCAGGAACTCACTTGCACCCTTCCTGGAACCTAAAGCTCATCCTTGAAGATCTTGTTTTAGTGATTAATTATTTTACTCTGTTTGTGTGTGTGTTTCGTGTCTATTGTTTCTGAGGGTAGAAATTAACATATGTACACAGTGCTGGTTGGGTTTTACTGCTGCTGGTAGGGTTTACTGCCTTGGGACAAGATTAGGATTATATTGTTGGGGAATGTCTGGGTGCATCCTCAGTGAAGCTCTAACGATGCTGAATGGCTGGTCAAACATCCCGCCTTGGATGTGCAGCAATCCTGATTGGTTCCTGTCTTCAAGCTGAGCTTGCCCATTGGTGACAAGCCTAACAACCACAGTTTACCATTGGTTGCTGTATTGACTTTATCTTTACCTAATCCCCCAATCTTTATTTTCCTGGAAATTGTAATCTTTTTACCATTACCATTTATTTGCATAAATATTTTCCTTTGTAACCCACAATTGATTTACTTATCTATGAAATGACCACCTGCTGCAAGTTTATTGTTTCATTGTAAAAACTTTATTGTTACAGTAGATAGGTGATAGGATTATTCTGTATCTGTAGAAACATATAAGAAGACTTCGCGTTGTCAGGGACAGCAGCTCTCTCTAGCTCTCTTTCAAAATGTAGTTAGGGAAGCTCACGTGTAGATTTTTATAGCAGGCAGGTTTGAGAATTGCCTTTGACCAGCAGATGGCCACTATTGATTAAATGCATTTCAATAAAACTTAATTCCTTTGTCTGAAATTCAAGTCTCTATAGTTCCTGGGGGGTACTACCAGTGGAAGAACTTTTTGATTTTAGCAAAACATCTCCAGTGATTTGCAGGTCTCCGCTGTGCTCTAGCTTGTACAACTTCTTTGACCTGTGACAGAAAAAGGGGAAAGCAGTTTTTCAAGTAACAATCCCAATGTCTCCGGATTTTTCAATCACCTCCTCTCTCTTTCAGTGCCTGTTAAAAAGACACTTTTCTGTCCTTGTCCTGAATTTGTTTATTTACGTTATGTTTTATAACCTGGTCTTCCACTCCAAATTATCCTGTTTTTTGGGCCCGGATAGCCTGCGCTCTCCTCCCCAACACACCACTATAAGAATAGAAAATAATAACAGTTACAAAAAACCTGCTGGAAGTTATGTATTATACGGCTTGTAGATTCAGATCCTTGTGAAATGGATCAAGCAGTTTGAGTTTTTTCCTGCTGCCCTACATCATCTGCCAATAAAACCAAAGGCTTGAAAAGCTATTGCTGTTGGATTGTACACAAAGATTAATTATTTTAACAGTGATGTTCAGTTCCACAGAGAGTGAAAAAGACAAACAGTAAGATCCTACAGCTATATACATAACCTATGTAGCTCAGTGGGTTTGAAAGCTTGGCTGTGGAGCCAAGGCCAGGATTTTACCAACATCCCCCCCCCCCCCCACACACACACACACACCTGAGAGATCATCCACAATGAGCATGGCTGTCCAGGTTATGCATCCTGTCAGCTGTGCAGCTATGTGCAAGCTGCACATCTCGTGAGTCCCATCAGAAGGTGGGGCTGGTAAACCACCACTGAGCACTTTATGCCTAGAAAGCCATGTGAGTCAGAGATAACGGTGCATCGCATAACCACTTATGGTCATATACAGTTGAAATGAATGATGAAATAGCAGCTACCAGGAGCACAGCAGCCACAATATATAAGACGCAAAATACCCTCCTGCTGCTATGGAAAAGAATCAAGACTGTTGTATTGTCTGCTTTGACAGTGATTGTTCCTGTGTGGGGAGAGAGAAAGGCCATTTATCTCCTCTGTGTTTGTGTAGTGCAGGATCCATCTCACATGGGAGCAATCCATCCTATGCAGGGAAGAGTCTAAAAATGAAGTGTTTCCATGTGCAGAATCATTCCTGTTTCAGGGCATAGATGCTTCCCTGTCCCCTTACTTCATTTTACAGACTCCTCATTCTGTACTTTCCCTCCTCCTCTCCCTCCCGCTCTCTCCTTTTCTTTGAAATCACCATTACAAAAACTTCTGGGGCTTTTTGAAATCACTAATTGATTCAGAAACATAATTGATTCTGGCCATTGAAAATATTTTACAGATGTTCTCTGGGAGAGGCATGGCCTTAATATATCATATTATGTGACTCAACACTAACAGTTTTGAACTGATTTTATCTTCTGTGCTGCTTCAGTTTTTTGGAACAGCACCAAGACCTACAAAATCAGGACTTCTGTGGTGCTGTGAGTGGTGATGTCAGTTGGATGTAAAGAGCTAGATAGAGCATGACTCAAGAGTTCAAGTTCAAATGTAATGGGAGTCAGCCACTTTTACAACTCCATAGCATAGAATTTCAACTGTATGTTGTGGTTGATTGTCCCTCCATGTTCAGGGATTGTTATATCCAGAGCAAATGAGTTTTTTTAAAAATTCATTCATTTTAAAGAAAGTATGGCAACATTGCATTTCAACTGTAGTGAGGTTAGTGAGGAATAACCTCACTTTTCCTTCAAATGTAACTAACCTTTTAATTACTTTTCATGTTAAAATAATTTACTTGTTTGTGGTTCAGGAACTGGCTAATGGATACTTAAACAGTCAAAAAGTAGATAGGAGGATATCTTGTACCAGTTGTTTTTAGCATTAAGATGTTTGCTTTAAAGTAACTAACTAGGCATAACTTAATTATTTTTTTGAAATGTGAAAGCAAATAGTTACTTTTAAAAAACTGCATCTAGGATAGCAATTCAGTAAGGAGACTGTTTCTCTATAACATCAACTAATTATTTTAAGGAGCAATTTCTCAAGCTCTGAGGTATGTATATTTTTAAAGAGTTATAAAATACACATCATAAGTAGCATAGCTTATAAATCTTCCAAAGGTACATTTTGAATTCAAAGTTGAAAGAAATGAAACTTGTTGTTAATGTTGTTTATTTTTCTTTCTGCTAACAAGGAAAGAATGTTTCCTTTTTTTTAAAAAAAAGAGTTATTTGCCAACATACATGAGAATTTTTCTGCTTTTATTAAGTCAACACATAAAAAAAACTTCCACAAGATTGCATCAAAGTACATTTTGTGTGGTGTTTTTATTCCCTTCATGATTATTCTGTGTTGTTGTTGTGTATTAAAGCACTATTGCAAGTTGCGCGAGTAGCGCCTTGCAAGGAAGAAAATGGCGGTTTCCCACCATTCAAATTAGGAGCCAAAAAAGGCGTGAAATCCCTGTTCCAGGGCGCTCTCATTATTCTAATTCTAGCCCTGTGATTGGTTACAATTTTGAATCCTGTTCCCCATTGGTTAATTACATACATACTCTGTTATGATTGGTTAGTTATGGTTATCCGGCGGGTCACTACTTTGTATCAAGGAGCCACCACCGGGGAGACACTATATAAGCCCCACAAGTAAACAAGGGTGGGGCCGGACCGGATCTATACTACCCATTCCGCGCAGGTAGCCAGCAATGTGCTAAGCCTGAGTCTCCTCCACTATGCTACTGCTCCAGGTGTAGCTAGTCCTTGCCTCCTACATGGCAGATTGCGAAGGGACTGATTACATGGGATTGTATAGCCATCTCTGTGTCCGGAGCACCTTGTAAGCATATCCTAAAAGACTGTTGAATAAATACTTGTTGCTGCTCTGTTCATTGTTGTCTGGACGGCTGCTTATAAGGGCCAGATACAACAGGTGTGAACTGAGCTTTTGCTTTGGCTTTATTCTTCCAAGAAAGAAAGAAAAAGAGTTTGAGGGTGTTGATGGTGCCATTTTTTTACAAGCTCACTAGTATCAGGTGTAAAGAATTGCTAACAATTTTAACATAACATTAGATTAATTTATTAAAATAATATTTTCCCATGTAAAAACAAGATTCCCCTACTATTTTTAAAAATTATACTGAACATTCCAGCACAAAGTAAAAATCAGAAATAAGGTTTTCAACAACAAACACAACAGGCCTTACTTTTCTTTCTTGGTGTTCTCCTGCAGAAAAAGGAAAAATACCCTACTCATGCCTGCAAGGGTATATCATTATAGCATGTCATTATATGTGATTGTGCAGCAGAGCAAAACAATTTTTACAAGGCAATTCTAAAAATGAGTGTACCCCCCCCCAAAAAAAAAGTTAGCTTGAAACTGGACTTTGGATCAACACCAAGTTTGACACAGATACAGCAGACAGTCTGCTCTGTGTCAAATTTGTGAAGATTTGGACAAAGGGTTTGGACGAAGGGTTTTCATGTTATTTTTTTAAAAGTAAAAGTGGTTTACCCCTCACAGAAAGAAGTGACTATGTCTCCAGTTTGGAAATAGCTCATATAAATTGAAAATACAAATCTTGCTTATGTTATGCCCCTCCCTTCCTCATACTGAGACAGTTCTGATGAAGAGCCTGCTTCGGACCTTGAGCAGCCGGCAGTGGACCTCAGTCAGCCGGTTACAGAAATGACAGCTCCCCGATCATGGCTTCTCCACCTGACAGTTCTTCCGAGTCTGAACTTTGACCTCTCAGCATTGCAGGGAACATTTGCGTAAAGAGTTGTAACTGCGTCGGAGGTCAGTGTGTGGATAATTTAAACAATAACTACCAGCTGCAACTCCCTAGTCTTAGGTGCTTACCGTCTTCTTAAGCAGCACGCCAAGGCAGTTCCAATCATTGGAACAACACGTGTGTTGGACAACCTTCTGCCAGATCCTTGTCGAACTCTTGCCTGAATCTCTGACTGAACTCCCTGCTGAACCATTTGACTCATTTCTGGACCTGACCGTGCTTTTGGAAGACCCTCTTAGCTTGTAAGTCTCTCTCAGAACTTGAATGTTGGCTATTCTTGACATCTTTCTCTGGACTATCCTTTGAAAGACTTTTGCCCAAACTTTGCCTCCTTCCCTCAGTGCAGTGCTGTGAAGCGGCAGCCCCCATCAGGGTGAACTAGCACAGCTTATCTCAAAGGAGAATGATTAGTCCCAACTACTATTTTATTTAGAAGGAATTACAGCTGCGCGGGCTGAAATATTGATTGTAAAAAAGGACTCTTGAAAGGGTAAAACAGTGATTTGTAATCATTTGTGTGGAACAGGCTTACCAGCATAAATTCCCAAAATCCAAATTTTTGATTCTAACTTTTGAATCTGCCAATCTGGCTCTAATTAGTTGAAACTCAGAAGGAGAACTTTTAAACTCCTTCCTAACTAAACAGGCAGTAAAAAATGGATTCTGTTTCTGGTTGTAAAGATATTTATAAAAAATGTTTCTTAAAAGTATCTTCTTCAAGTGCCATATACAATTCCAAATATATTGGCTATCCTCATGGTGATTAGCCATGAAGATTGTCCTAGGAACAATATAATGCAGTGGCCTTCCATTTGCCTTCTGCATCATAGCGTGGCACCCATTACCACTGATCCAATTCTGCAAGTTGTTTTCTGGTCCTGAGCCTTTTTGACAAACAAAGTCCTCCTCAGTCCCAGGCCAGTATTGATGAAGCTTCTGCCCTCAATCAAGATGGATTCAAGTGGGACTTAATCCACTTGGGGGCCATTACCCATCCCTCTGTATTTCATCACCCATGGGCGGGTGAATATCTTTTCAGGCTAGGTAACAAAGTCTCTTTTCAATGCATTCCTATGGGAAACCATACTTTGCCAGGGGTGGGCAAACTGTTAACTCAGGGTGGGCCAAGCCCACCCAGGGCCACCCTCTGGCTATGGCCCTGGTCCTCAGGGTTGTCAGGTTAGTTAACTGCCACCTGACATTGAGTCTCTGTCTTTGAGTCTCTGGCAGTATGGTCTACTCTATTATCATAGCAAGAAACCTGTCCAGACTTCGTTTTTATACTTTTAAAAGCATAGAGTAACATACCTGTCAAGTATCCCATATTGGCCAGGATTTCCCGTAATCCAGCACCGCTTTTTCTCCTTTCCCACCCGGAGCCGCCACCATTCCGTAATTTGACGGCAGGGGAAAGTAGTTACTGCGCATTCCCTTCTGCGCAGAACCCTTCTATGCATGCTTAGAACCCTTCTACGTATGCGCAGAAGGGTCCTGTGCAGAAGCCTTCTGCGCAGGTCCTGTATTGTCCGGTGCCGTGCTTGACAGTTATGTAGAGTACAAATATTCAGAAGCTCACTTGTTTAAGTTGTTATTTGTTTCATTACTGGGGATGGATCTACGTGATGTAAGCAGAGCCTTGGTGACTATTCTGTCATGTTACTATATAATTTTTTGGTAGTTAATAAAAACAACAACACCAAGTCACTTCTAAAATGTGATGACATAATGAGCTCCAAAGTGTTCTGTCATTAACAGCTCTGCTCAGATCTTGCCACACCCTAGCTGTTCTTGCTTCTGTTCTCTCCCAGGATCTTCTGGCATTGGAAAATTCTACACGAGGGAAGTTTCTTTTGGACTTTGTGTGTATTGCATGTATACTTAAACTGCCGCTTAAGCAGCCAGGGAATTAAATTTGTCAGAAAACCTCTAGTTTATGAATGTCAGCTATTGTGCTACTTCTTCCAGAATTTAAAATGCTAGATGTTTCAATATTGCTTCACAACATAATGTATATATTGCCAGCAGGAAAGAGGATGCCAAGCTTTACATAGCAAAGGGCAGCCTGAATGTTTATAACACCAACAGCAGCAGTCAAGATAGTCTACATTCACATATAGAATAATATCATTTTCATAGTACCATTCACAAGGTAAAGGTAAAGGTTTCCCTTGCTTGAAAGCCAGTCATATCCGACTCTAGGGTGCAGTGCTCATCTCTGTTTCAAAGCCAAAGAGCCAGCACTGTCTGCTGCTGCAGAAGTTTCCATGGTCATGTAGCAGGCATGACTAGACACCGGAGCGCACAGAACGTTGTTACCATTCACAAAGAGACACCAAAACCAGGGAAAATTCCAGAAGCTGACTCCTTCTATCATCAGTTAACTCCTCCTCACACAAACACCAAGCAATTATCATGGCTGTTTTTTGACATGTGTGAATGGTAATGAGCAGAAGAAGGCCCATGCCCCACATGGGGAACTTCAATTCCCAGAAGCCTAAGTCAGTACACTGGCTGATCAGTGGTTTGGGGAATTGATTTAGGATTCTGGGAATTAAAGTCCAAAACCCAAAGGTTGGGAAACACTGCTTAAGCTGCCATGAGTGCTATTCATCGTCAGGCTGCCCTTTGCTATGTAAAGCTCGACATCTTATTTTTTCTGCTGGCAATGCAGATATAATATCGTGCAGCAATATTATTTCCTGACATTTTGAATCATGGATACAGAAGCACAATATCCTACATTCATAAACTGTAGGATTTTTGTTTGGGATGAATTGAATATAGTTATAGCAATTAGCTCCTTTCTAGTTTCATGATTAGAGAGCTGCTGCTGTTATTCCACACACTGACTTTAAATCGGTTTTACCTGCCCCCCTCTCTCTCTTACATGCACACATTCTTTTCAATTGTTGCTGAAGGGTCTGTCCCCTATGACATTCCAAAAGGGTGTCCCTAGGGATCAAGCTTTGATCTGAAATAGTAGCTAATGAGATGCTGTTCACCTGGCCAACTCTACTGATGTAAATCCCATTGATTCCCTTGCCCTACTCTAGTTGGAACTAATCATAATAGTCAGGTCAAAATGCAGAACTGGGCCTAAATTTCACAACAGCACAATTCCAGTTTCAACAAATAAATAGGTAAAGGTTTCCCTTGCTCAAAAGCCAGTCATATCAGACTCTAGGGTTCAGTGCTCATCTCTGTTTCAAAGCCGAAGAGCCAGCACTGTCTGCTTCTGCAGATGTTTCAGTGGTCATGTGGCAGGCATGACTAGACACTGGAGTGCACGGAACACTGTTTACCTTCCCACCGAAGTGGTCCCTATTTATCTACTTGCAATGTCTTGCTTTCAAACTGCTAGGTTGGCAGGAGCTGGGACAAAGACGGGAGCTCATTCCATCCTGCAGTACTCGGGAATCGATCTGCTGACCTCCAGCCTGCCAGTCAAATCAAATCAAATCAAATCAAATTCTTTATTACAGCCCAAGGCCAGTGTTGCAATATCACAAAATCAAGCAGCTTGATACAAGTGAGGCAACCTAATAAAACTATCACAAAATCACGAACGCTAGATTATTTATACAATAGCAACATGCAACCAGAATTTCAAGGGTTGTTATTTCTATGTCCTGCAAACATATTCTATGACAGTCAAGTTGTAATCTGAAAGCATTTTCCTTATTCCTGTGATTTTATCTTGCCTTTATGAATACAAGTTACATACCATGCAAATCTAGTGACCGCTACCGTTGTATCTTGCCCTTCACCCGATAAAAGAATATTCAGTGTCCTGACTTTATTGTTAGACTTCAAGTTCAGGAAAATACTAAAAAGGCCTCTCCTGGGTTTATTATATAGGGGACACTCTAGCAGAACATGCTCAGAGGTTTCTATCATATTTAACTGACATGGGCATAAACGCTCGAGCACTGGGACTTTCTTAAAGAAATCCTCTCTGTAGGAGGAGGGAAGCATATTGTACCGAATAAGTGTGAAGGAACGTCTATGATCCGGATTTCTTATTAAAGACAAGTATGCTAAGGGCCTAGCAACATTGAAAGTTGATCTATCAAACAATGGGGAAACTAGTTTACTTAAACTAGTTTGGGTCATGCCTGTCAGTCAGCATCTTAGCCACTTGAGCCAACAACTAACACATATTTGAAAGACAAAAACATATTGGATTTTATATTTCTTACAGTGGACAGTGCTATCTTTTAACATAACACAACACTATTCATTCTAGTTGTTCTCATTTTATAAATAGATAAACATAACAATTATTCTTTTTCAGTGTATTCATGTCATTGCATGCTATACTGGGATTTAGTTATTATCAATCAGCACTGCTGAAAGAAATAAACCTTGGATTAAAAAAAATGCTTTTAATTTTCTTCTCGAACCCATTCCTGTCATCAAAGTTTGCTCTAGGATTCTTTGGGCTTATTGTTATTACACATCTTTGTAAGGAGTGCCAATCTCTCAACTTTTACCTGACAAATCCCCAACATTATGAGTTCATTGTACCAAAATGTGGGTGCAAGGAGACTCTGTTGAGTTGCATTAGGGCTGAGTTACCACAAAGAGAGAAATTTATCATTTTGAAAGTTGTTAATTGTGCCTGCTTTTCTTGTTTGGAGAAGGGAGTCTGTAGGTCTGGGCCAGCTGCCCTTGGGACCTATCTGTTAACTTAATGTCACCTTCTCTTGAGATACCATCATCTTGTAACACTGAGCAATAAAATTGTAACTGTAGGCCTTTTGAAGCATACAGCTAAAGGACACACAATTTGTTTACATTGAAGGAATTCTCAAGAATACCAGCCTAAGTGAAACACTGGAATACTACAGGTACAAACAATAAGATCTGTCAGTTGCTTCTGGAGTTTTGTCCAATTCTTTCACCGTTCCTTTTTAGTTAGGTTCATAGAGAAGTTTACTTTTACCTGGAAGCTTCCCTGCAGGTTAGTTATGTGTCTTAATGGATTACGAAGGCCAGGCATGTAGCAAAAGTGTATGATAAAATGGCCTTCCAGTTTTAGGGGTGGTAACTCCCATCATCTTTAGCCAGCTTAACTCATTATATGAGTTATAGTTTTAAAAAAACTCTGGAAGGCTCACAGTTGTCCACCCCTTGCTACAACTCAAACCAAAAACCAGTGCATTGTGAAGTGAATTAAAAAGGTGTTGATATCTATAGATGCAGTTCTATTCAAACATACTTAAAAGTAGTTTCCATTGGTACCAATAGCTTACAAATAAAGAATCTTTTAGAGAATGGATTATTTGGCTCAATTTCCAACCCACACAATTTCAGTGTACAGTGGTACCTTGGATAAAGTCCAATTCAGATATAGTCCGATTCAGATAAAGTCACGGTTTTCATGCACACGTGATGCATCGCAATAAGTCCAAAACCGCTAAAAATGGACGCTATCTGAGGTATTTGGTATAGGAACCTCAGATGAAGTCCATTATTGGACATTATCTGATGCATCGCCCATTTGATTCGGATAAAGTCCAAACTTGTGGAATGGAGTTTGGACTTTATTTGAGGTTCTACTGTATTTCAAGCAGAGGTGCTATTATGTTTCACAGGACTATTGTTTGCTTGTATTTTTCTTAGTAAATTAATATTTAGGACCTTAGCATCTCTTATTTTTAGGAGGGTCTGCCTTGTTACTACAAAAGCTTCAGGGCTACTGATTTCAACTCAACACAAATGGGATGTATGTGGGCTCACAGGTACAGGAAAGAAGACAGAAATTGCTCCATAACATATGTATTTATTTTTTTATTATTCCCATCCCACTTCCTAGCAAAGGCACCTGAGTTAAAAGCGGCCTCAGGCTAGAGACATCAATATGCAATAAAATCTTTCTAAAACATCCTGCCTTTTAAATGTGCATTCAGCAAACAGAGATCAGCAAACCACCATAAAATCATAAATGATTAAAATACTAAGTCTAGCCCCAAGACATTTTCAGGGAGAAATAAAAGTCCTGGACAGGTTAAGCAAGATTATCAGCAAAGATACTCAACTTTAGACTGGAGCTCTTACATTGCAGCTGTTTTCCAACTGCATTATAAGACAAATTTCAGGTGGTATAGCTTCCCTTTGCTAAGAAAATTTCAGGTCTCACTGCTGGCTCTTAACAGACACATGAACAATCCCAACAAGCAGTAACCAAATGTTTCTACCTATATATATATTTCTGCCCTCCACACAGACACATGGCATCCATCCTTCTAATGCTACATTTATGGTGTGTGAGTGAAATACTGTACAAAGAAACAAGGATTCTTTCTATTGTTTATATTTGTATGTTTGTGGCAAAATATTGTAGTTTTTCTGCATTTAGTTGCAGACACCTCTTTCAAGATGGAGGATTGTGGTGGTTTAGAGGTTAAGACGCTGAAATTGATAACTGGAAGGTTGGCAAGTCAGTAGTTCAAGACCCGAGTCCTGCACGACAGAGTGAGCTCCTGCTTCTGTCCCAGCTCCTGCCAACCTAGCAGTCTTAAAGTAAGGAATTGCAAATCGATAAATAGATACTGCTGTGATGGGAAAGGTAACAATGGTCTGCGTGCTCCAGTTCCTAGTCATGCCTGGCACATGTCCACAGAAAATGTCTGCAGACAGGTCAGTGCTTGGTCTTTGGCTGTAAACAGAGATGAGCAGTGAACCCTAGTGTCGGATATGACTGTGTGTTGAGCAAGGTCAACCTTAACAATTTATTTCAAGATACTCTAGATCAGTGGTGGCAAACCTATGGCACGTGTGCCAGAGGTGGCACTCAGAGCCCTCTCTGTGCATACCTGTGCAGTCACACCAGCTCCGCCTCTCTGACCAGCAGCCCAATTGGAGCATTTCCTCCTTCCTCTCCAGCACAGAGTTCACTCCACCCCTCTGCACAGCAGCCCAATGGGAGCACTTCATCCCTTCCCATAGCACAGAGTTTTCCCCACCCTCTGCCCAGCAGCTCAATGGGAACATTTCCTTCCTCCCTGTTGCTGTGTTGCCACTCTGCAATAAATAAGTGGGTTTTGAGTTTCAATTTGGGCACTCGGTCTCTAAAAGGTTTGCCATCTTTGCTCTAGATATTATTGAATAAGTACTTCAGAATAAATGACAAATTGTGAACTTACATTCTCTCTAAGTTGGTGGTGGTTCAGAAGACAAGCATTGGTCTCAGGTTAGGCCAGGGTGTATTTGCTTTAAGAAGTGTCAGCCTTCACATCACCAGTGTGTTGTAAGATATAAGGAATTGACATGTTGTATGTTCTGTTGTTGTTAGTGGAGCCTTAACATACAAATAGGGTCATCCTGTAAACACAAATATTCTTGAATATACTTTAAATATACTTGAAGCCGATTGGCTCATTGTCTTCCCTTTAACACCCTTTTCCCCAGGAGTGAGAAGGCTTCAAGTATATTTGCATAGAACATAAACAGGATGCTTCTGTGATTTTCTGTTAAACACAGTTTTAAAAAATGAAATTAAGGCACACAAGGCTAAGACAGTAGACAATTAAGTGATTAAAGTGTAAAAAACAGTTCCATGAAAGATCACAATAATGTGAAATGCAGTCAGCAGAGAATAGGGGGAAATTTAAAATAGAATTATTACAATAAGCCTGGCTTGCTGGCTGCCTTCTTCCCCATGAGGGGAAGCAGTCATGCTAAGGGGTGTGCCTAGGGGGCAGTTCTTCCTCCACCAGGGGGAGCCCAACACTCCTCTTCTCTGGCTCTGGTATGAGGCACACACCTCATGAATAAAGATATAATAATAGATTTACATGCCCCCTGGGGTTTTAAAAAAATACAAGAGATTATTAAAAAAAACATAATGGTAGGGTGGGAAGAGGGGCTAAATTATGGGGTTTTTTCGGTCAATATGGGATACTTAACACCTATGAACCTTACTAAAAAGAACTGTAGCAAAACAGAGCACATGTTTATCTCTCTGAATTGTACAGTGGTACCTCGGACAAAGTCTGATTCGGATAAAGTTGCAGTTTTCATGCACACGTGATGCATCGCCTAAAATCCAAAACCACTAACAATGGACGTTATCCAAGCTATTTGGTATAGGAGCCTCAGATAAAGTCCATTTTTTGGTTATCTGATGCATCGCCCATTTGATTCGGATAAAGTACAAAATCGGCTGAAGTCCAGACTTGTGGAACGGAGTTTGGATGTTATCCGAGGTTCTACTGTATTATATTTCTAAACATTGTGTAAAGTGTGTTTAATTTGTCTCTGTGCCTAGGGACATAGACAATCACAGCTGTTCCCTGAGATTTCAGTCAGTATCCTGACATGGCAACCTTACTACATGCTTAGAGTTATTGTGAAGTTACTAGGGAGGAGAGGAATTGTAAGAAGGAGAGGTTAATGAGAAAACATTACAGTTACCAAGACAGGAAGGGGCAAACTATATTCTCTTTAACTATACACTGTATGGGCTGCTACATCTGGAAGTGTTTTTGCTGAAGTCCGAATGTATAGTGGGAAGCCAAAAGACTGTGCTAATATGCCGCTATTCTGGCTTGGCTTGCTATCTTGTGTTGGCCCACACTGGATACCTGACAGGCTCCTTTTTAAAAGAAGCTGTTGCTTTGCAAGGTAGCTGGTTCTATGAAGGCCTAGATGAGGGCATGTTTTGTGCAGAGGGAACAATTACATCCTCACAAACACACACAGAAGCATTAGCATTCACAGTGTGCTTTTTACAAGGGCAATAAAGTTTTATATGCATTTACAGGAGAAGGGCGTGAAGCACAAAATACCTAAAGTCACTTTTTCCCCCTTTTGTGTCCTGATCAGACCCTGGACGGCCAAAATGAAGCCACTTTCTTTACTTTGTCATTGCCCAAACACAAGTCTTAATTGGTGCATGTCTCCGGCAGCAATCAGCAGACCAGCAAATGGGCTGAACTCTGTGTCTCTCCACATTCACACTATGTGTTGTTGATTTGATTGATTGATTTATTCGATTTGTATGCCGCCCACTCAGCATACACCGACTAAGGGGCCGCTCACAAAAATCACAACATAAATCAACAATATACAAAGTAAATATACAATAATACAATATACACCATTCAATCTAAAACAACAACATATTAGTAAACACAATAATATAATATACAATATAAACAATAATTATGCCATATTCATCCTACAAAAGCACGTATCAAATATAAAACAGTACAACAATACAAAAGTACAATGGCCTCTCCACTCTGGGCGTAGGAAGTCTGGAGGTTGCTACAGGCAAATCCGAGGGCACCGGTGGTGAAGTCCTGACCTGCACTGCCATAGCAGCCTTTTGTGCCCTGGCCCAGGGTGGGCAGGGCCCGGGACGCTGGTGGTAATTGAAGGGTCCCGGTGCCTGGCGCCACAGCGGCCTCTCCGTCCCGCCCATCAGAAGTCCTGGGGCAGCGGTGGAGTCCTGCTGCTGTCATGGCTTTTTGTGCCCTGGCCCAGGGCGGCCGGGAAGATGCCGGCGGTGTTGAAGGGTCCTGGCACCCGGCGCCAAAGCGACCTCCCCGTCCCGGCCACAGGGAGTTGTCCATCAGAAGTCCCCACTTGAAAATGTTGGTCTTGCATTTAGGGATGCCAACCCTTAGCCTATTCAGGGTCCTCCAGGTGACATAGGGGAGATTGAGATCTTCAGCTATATCCACCTTTAATGATGTTCCTTTCCCAGTGAGCTCCTTCCTCCATCTTCTAATTTGGTTTTGCTCTTGTGTATCCTCAAGAATGTTTGTTCTTGACATAAAGCTCTTCCTGGATCTGAGCTGGCAGACTTGAGGCTTATATCCATTCAGAGGGTGTCGAAGGTCATTCTCTTGCTTAGTTCTCTCAGCATCTGCTGCTACTTCTCTCCTGATCTTAGGTGGAGCAATACCAACAATGGGGTATAGTGTAGGTTTAAGGCATCTTGTCACTATCTGCATGGCTTCATTAACAGCAATGTCAGCTTCTTTTGCATGTGTGGATGTGTTCCATACTGGAGCAGCATACTCTGCAGCAGAGATGCTATAAGCAACCAGCCTTATGCTGAGCCTTGCCTAAGGACCTCTCCAATCCCCAGCTTTTGACTATTTTCCTGTCTGCATTGTGGGAAACCCAGAGACTCCGATACAGTTAGGCTTGTTGCCTGTCCAGCCCAAGGCTGCAAGTTACTGAGGGACTTATCTGCTTGACAGAGCAAAAATAATAAT
Source organism: Bradypodion pumilum (assembly GCA_035047305.1). Lineage (NCBI taxonomy): Eukaryota > Metazoa > Chordata > Lepidosauria > Squamata > Chamaeleonidae > Bradypodion > Bradypodion pumilum. Next base: position 161,391,729 of record JAWDJD010000001.1, on the reverse strand, counting down.
AATATTGGAGAGATTATGTTGTGTAAATGGTAGCGTAATCTGAACTATGGCTTCTAAAAGCTCCTACCTCACCCCCCCTTTCAAGGAACAAATGATGTTTGATTAAATAAAAGGTTCTTTATTGTTCATTAAACATGCTGAAGCAATTGATAGTTCTTCCTCCTGATTACATAAACGCAGCATTCAGAAAATCTCTAATCAAAAAGAGCACAGCTAAAACATGCTTTGGTGCGCCCCCTCCTGAAGAAATTGTCCCTCGACCCAGCTGTCCTTAACAACTACAGGCCAGTTTCCAACCTGCCCTTTTTGGGTAAGGTTTTGGAAAAGGCGGTGGCGCGTCAGCTGCAGAGTGTCCTGGAGGAAGCGGATTATCTAGACCCCTTTCAATCAGGGTTCAGGCCCGGATATGGAACGGAGACGGCATTGGTCGCACTGATGGATGATCTCTGGCGGGAGCGGGACGGGGGTTGTCCATCTGTCCTTGCTCTTCTTGACTTCTCAGCGGCTTTTGATACCGTTGATCACGGTATCCTTCTGGAACGGCTCGAAGGACTGGGGATCCAGGGCACTGTGTTGTCCTGGTTTTCCTCATTTCTGAAGGGCCGTACCCAGTCGGTATGGTTAGAGAGTGAGAGGTCCAGCCCTAGGCCCCTCAAATATGGGGTGCCTCAGGGCTCTGTGCTCTCTCCTCTCTTATTTAACATCTACATGAAGCCGCTGGGTGAGATCATTCGTTCCCACGGGGTGCGGTACCATCAGTACGCGGATGATACACAGTTGTACATCTCGGCCCGTGGGGACCCCAGTGATGCTGTTGAAATCCTATCCGGATGCCTAGAGGCCATTGGGGTCTGGATGGGGGCCAATGGGCTTCGGCTGAATCCCAGCAAGACAGAGTGGCTGTGGATAAGGGGCCCCGCGTTATCCAGGGAGTTACCATCTTTGGTACTGGATGGGGCCGTTCTGCCCCAGACAGACCCAGTGCGCAACTTGGGGGTTCTTCTGGACTCGCGGCTGCTGCTGGAAGAACAAGTGGCGGCTGTGGCCAGGAGGGCTTTTGCCCAACTTCGGGTGATTCGCCAATTGCGCACACTCCTGGACCGGGGCTCCTTGCTTATGGTCACCCATGCTCTGGTTACTTCCCAACTAGACTATTGTAATGCGCTCTACATGGGGCTGCCCTTGACGACCATTCGGAGGCTGCAGCTGGTCCAGAATGCGGCGGCCCGGGTGGTGATGGGGTGTGGGCGATATGCCCATGCCTCTCTCCTACTTCGGGAGCTGCACTGGTTACCAGTTTGTCTCCGGGTGCAATTTAAGGTGCTGGTTTTGACCTTTAAAGCCCTACATGGCAGGGGGCCGGGATACCTTAGAGACCGCATCGTCCCAAGAGTGTCTGCCCGTCCAACCAGAGCGGACAGGAGGGGTTCTCTAGTGGTGCCACCGGCTAGGGATGCACATTTGTCTAGCACCCGAAGGAGGGCCTTCTCCGTGTCCGCACCAACTCTCTGGAACCTCCTGCCAATAGACCTAAGACTCCAAAGTGAACTGCTGCCCTTCAGGAAAGGAGTGAAGACCTGGCTGGCAGGGCAGGTGTGGGGCCCGAATGGGACTATGGTGCCCGCCTGCTGGCTTGTATAAGAACTTTCTCCTCCTCCTTTGTATAGTGGGTGGGTGGGACATAGGGGTTTTTAAAGGGGGTGGGTTGGGGGGGGTTTATAATTATTTTTTTATAATTGTTTTTATGTCTTTTGTGAATTGTTGTGATGCCGCCCTGAGTCGGGTTCTGCCTGAGCGGGCGGCATATACAAATTTGACTATAAATAAATAAATAAATAAATAAATTTAAGAAAATAATACCCAGGCTTTCCCACCTCAAAATAAAGGAAACCTGGCTAAACTAAGTGATAATTCTGAGTATCCCCGAGACTTAACCTAGCCCTCAGGCCACCATCTCTCCCTCTCTCATGACTGGAACCAACTGTCACTCTCTTCCAACTGAAAACCAACTGTCATTCGTGATTCAGAAACTCCTCCCACACTAGAAAAAAATTCCTACCTAATTTGCATATAGCCAATCAGAATCCAGGTAACCATACCCAATCCAAGTACAGTTTTCAATCCCCAAAGAGAATCCAGGTCGAATAACTTGGGCCCATACCTGTCAAATTTTGGATTTGAAAATAAGGGAAATCCAGCAGCGCTGGGCAGTATGGGTTTTGCATTTTCCTTCCATGCAAGGCCCCATGGGGGCTGTAGTTCCTGGCCCATTTGCACTAGTGCACATGCGCAGTACAGGTTTTGACTTTTCCTTCTGCGCAAGGCACCATGGGGGCTGTAGTTCCCGGCCCATTTTTTTAAAAATTATAGAATATGGGAGATTTACGGGAAAATACAAATATGGGATGATGATGGGAAAGCGGGGTTAAATAACGGGAGTTTCCCGGCCAATACAGGAGACTTGACAGCTATGCTTGGGCCTAACCTTTACAGATGCTCAGAGCCAAAGTTGATGTGTGCAGTGTGGATGGTTGAGTTCCCCATTTATAGTTCGTCACTTAAAGTCACTGAAAGGAATGGGTGGGAGAGAATGCAGTTAAAATTGGCACGGCCTTAATTACCCTGTGTCCTAATTTTATCTCACTAATAAGCTACAACTCTGACACCTAGCTAGTGGTTCTGCTACCAAATCCTGAAAACCAATCCCTTTGATTTCTCCAGGCTGCCCAATGTCAGTTAAGAAGAGGCAAAAGGCTTGACATCAATTACGACATTACACACAACATAAAATTTAACAGCTCAAACCAGCTTTTCAGTGCTGCGTAAAGCAAATCCTCTGGACTTTCTAAAATCTTAGAAATTAACGAGCCCCTTAACAATGGCTTTAAGATTCTCAAAATATAGCAGGAGGAGAGGCCAAATTAAAATAAGCTTTATTGCTGAGTGATCAGCTTTAGGGTGAAGTGCTCATTAAAACAAACAAAGAAGCCAACAAACAAATTAATTGACAAACTAACTTATTTAAATCGATACATGCTAAGTTTCATAAGATGGCCAAACTTGTCATTGGTTATGTTGTGTTCTGTAAAGCTGTGCCTTTAACAATGTACCTTTGCCATGTGTTATCAATGTAACCTTTCTGTGTGCAACATTATAACCATCAGCTGTATCAATGTAAACCCAATAAGGGGACGCGAGCTAGTGACCACCAGAGGGCAGTAGCGAGCGTCCAGCTCTCATGGATCATTTTCACCTGGTTCAGCAGCGCGGGAAGATTCCCCGCCACCTCTTCACCTGGTCAAGAAGGGCATGACCTCCTACGACGTCACGCAGGCAGCAACCAATAGTCTGTCGACGAGCCACATTCAAATGTATAGCCAGCTGTATATATTGAGCCACTCATCCGCCATTACCACATGTTCCTCCGGATCATCATGCAATAAACCTGTGTTAAGCCAACCCTTCGGCTGTTTCATTGTCTTTGGTCCCTTACACTAAATTGGCGACGAAGGTGGGATATGGCAGCCCACGGGACCAAGACATGCGCCGGTTTCGAAATCAGGAAACCGGGCGACTGGGAGATCTTCGAGATGGACTTCCAGGCCGCACTGATCGAGTGCGAAGTCACGGAAGAGGCGAAGAAAAGAGCCATCTTCACCAGGATGCTCGGAAAAGAAACAAAAAGGACCTTGGTGGACCTGATTGCACCGAGGAGGGTGAGCGAATTCAAGGCCAAGGAACTCATGCAGATGCTGCGTGAGCACGTCCGGCCCGCCACGGCGATGTTTCCTGCTCGGAGTGCGTTTTGGAGGCGAGTCCAAGCGCCCGGGGAGACGGTCGCCGCATTCGTGGCGGCCCTGCGGCTGGCGGCCGGCCTGTGCAAATGGGAGAATGCCGAAATCACCCTCCGGGACTGTGTGCTGTGCGGCCTGAACGACGCCGAAACCCAGCGCACACTAATGAACCAAGAGCCGCCTCCCACGTTGCAGGAGGTCGTCAGAGCGGCCCAGGCCGCAGAAGCTACGAAGGCCGGGGTCCAAGAACTTCAGGACTGGCGGCCAAAGTCGAGCAAAGCAGAGGCTCCGGTACAGGCGGCCCGGCGAACTTCGAGGTCATCCACAGAGAGCAGCGACGACGAGGACGTCCGGAGGGTCCAGAAGGAGAGCCGGCGATGCGACGGCTGTGGAGCGGCCCACGACCGCGTGAAATGCCCCTTCCGGAAGGCCGAGTGCCACAACTGCGGCCGCCGCGGGCACATCGCCAAGGTGTGCAGGAAAAAGCGTGAAACCCAGAGGAGCTCCGCAGACCGTTCCGCGGGACAAGACCGCCCAACGAGACCCAAGGACGGCGCCCAGGCCACGAGGAAGCAGGACGGCGTGGGCCGCATCTCCGACGGCAGCAAGGACGACGCCCCAGTGTTCAGCGTGTCCACAGGACACCCCCGCTACTTTGTTGAGGTACTAGTCCAAGGGGTTCCCATTAGGATGGAAATTGACTCGGGGTCCTCATATTCAATCATTTCCCAGAGGGAGTTTTTGGGAATTGTCCCCCACAAGCGACCCAAGCTCAAAGCACTGAGGTCCACACTATGGGACGTGCAAGGGAACAGTATTCCAGTGTTGGGGGTTGGAGAATTTCAGGTCAAATTCAAGGAGCACGCCGCGTCCCTTCCCCTAGTCGTGCTCAAGGGAGGAGATTGCAGCCTCCTCGGGACTCAATGGTTCCAGCCCCTGGGGTTGTTCATTGGGGGGGGTGCACGCCGTTGGGATGCACGCCGTTGGGACTGATCCAATTCAGGAGGTGTGCGAGGCGCACCCCGAAGTCTTCAAAAAAGGACTGGGGAAATTCAAGGGGCCCCCAGTGACTTTCGACCTGGACCCGGAGGTCCGCCCAATTCGCCTTAAACCACGCAGGGTGCCGTTCGCACTTAAGGACAAGATAGAGGCGGAACTAGACAAGTTGGTGGGCCAGGGGATCCTTGTGCCTGTAGATTCTGCGGAGTGGGAAACTCCAATTGTAACCGCACTAAAGGCCAATGGGGAGGTCCGCATATGCGCCGACTACAAGTGCACCATCAACAAGGCGATCCGCCCGAATACATATCTGGTGCCGGTAGTCAGCCATCTGCTGGCCAGGTTACACGGGGGGAAGTGTTTCGCTAAGCTCGACTTAGCACAGGCCTACCAGCAGCTTACGGTGTCCCCTGCCGCCGCTGCTGCGCAGACCATAGTCACCCATAAGGGGGCGTTCCAGGTGACACGCCTCCAGTTTGGCGTGAATTCAGCGCCTGGAATTTTCCAGTCACTCGTGGAACGCCTCCTGAAGGGACTGGAGGGGGTGTTGCCTTATTTTGATGACGTGTTAATAACGGGGGGGAGTCGGGTTGAATTGGCCAAGAGGTTGGGAAAGGTCCTGACGATATTCGAAAAGGCGGGGCTGAGACTGCGAAAGGACAAATGCGTCTTCTTCGCAACCGAGGTTGAGTTCCTAGGGTTTTGTGTGACTCCTGAGGGAATCAAACCATCCAAGTCCAAGGTGGCAGCCATTAAGAAAGCCCCCCGCCCCACCTCCAAGCCCGAGCTGCAGTCGTTCCTAGGGCTGCTCAACTTTTACCACTCCTTCCTTCCCCGGAAGGCAGCGGTGGCTGAACCTCTACACAAGCTGCTAAAGAAAGACCAGGCATGGAAGTGGGGCGATGACCAAGAAAGGGCATTTAGCGAGCTGAAAAGCCTCCTGGCATCCGACGCCATACTGACCCACTTCAACCCCAAACGCCCAGTAGTCCTGACCTGTGATGCATCTCCAGTGGGGGTGGGGGCGGTGCTGTGCCACGTGTTGGAAAACGGAAGGGAGGCCCCGATAGCATTTTACTCCAGGTCCCTGTCCCAAGCGGAGAGAAACTACGCACAGACAGACAGGGAGGCACTAGCAATAGTCGCGGGGACGAAAAAATTTCATGATTTTTTGTACGGCCGCCCCTTCACCATTGTAACGGACCACAAGCCCCTGCTAGGCATCTTTACCGCAGATAAGCCCACCCCACAGATCCTGTCCCCGAGGATGCTCAGGTGGGCCATTTTTCTCAACGCATATCAGCACGCGTTGGTCTACCGGCCTGGAAAAGAGATCAGCCATGCGGACGCTCTATCTAGGTCTCCCCTTCCCCTAACGCCCAGCCAGGTGAGCAAGGGGGAGCGGGACCATCAGGTTCTCATGATAGAGGTGCTGGATTCGCCCCCCGTAGTGCCCGCCGACATTGCCAAAGCGACAGAGAAGGACAAGACGTTAGCGGCAGTTAGCTCCTGGGTGCAGAAAGGGTGGCCGGCGTCCTCCCTAGCGGAGGAGTTCGCTCCATTTTTCAGAAAAAAGCTAGAACTGTCCCTAGAGAGGGGGTGTCTCTTGTGGGGGCAGCGGGTGGTGATTCCCACTTCCCTTCGGCCGCGGGTGCTCAAACTGCTTCACGTCAGCCACCCCGGCATTGTGCGATCCAAGGCGCTGGCCCGGAGTTACTTCTGGTGGCCCCAGCTGGACGCCGACATCGAGCACATGGTCGGCACTTGTGAAAGTTGCCAATGCTCCAGACCAGAGGAGGCCCGCCTTCCCCACAGGGAATGGGACGCGGCTAAGGGGCCGTGGTCCCGGGTGCACGTTGATTTCGCGGGCCCGTTCAGAGGCACCCTGTTCCTTCTTGTAGTGGACGCTTTCTCCAAATGGTTGGAAGTTATCCCAGTCACGAGCACCTCCTCGGCCCAGACCATTAGGCATTTGCGGAGGCTCTTTTCCACGTTCGGCATACCTGACACGTTAATTAGCGACAACGCTAGTTGTTTCACGTCCTCCGAGTTTAGGGCATTCATGGAGATCAATGCCGTTCGGCATATCACCTCCGCCCCGTTTCACCCGGCCACCAATTGCCAAGTAGAGCGCCTCGTCCGCACCACGAAGGACGCGTTGCGGCGCATGGGCCCAGGGGATCTGAACCTACAAGTGTGTCAGTTTCTGCTAGGGTACAGGGTGACCCCATTAGCGTCAGGATACTTCCCCGCAGAGCTCTTAATGCGCAGGAAGCTGACCACCATCCTTACTAGGCTAGACCCCACGAGGGTAGAGGACAAAGGAAGGAACATCGGGCTAGAGGCTACAAAGAGTTTCAGTGTAGGCGCCCCCGTGCATTGCAGGAATTACGCCAGCACGGGCCCAGCCTGGGTACCGGGCGTAGTTGTGGAGCAAACCGGCCCTGTGTCGTACCGCATGGAGACCAGCACAGGGCTCCTGTGGAGGCGGCACGCGGACCAGCTCCGACGCAGGGTCTCCGAGGAGCAGGGCACAGACCCAGCAGGGAATAAGTCAGCGTTAGGGTTCTCCCCCACCCGTTCAGCCCAAGGGGGAGGAAAGGGGGACCGCGGGCCCCCACCAAGGGGGGAGGAGGATGTCCTCATAGATACCCTGGGGGATCTCTCCGAGGAGGAGGAACCCGACCCCATACATATCTCGCGGAAGGTCCCCACAAATGCGGGTACCCCCACCAAGTTAGATTTTGATTTTCAGAACCGGGGGGGGGGGTTTCGGAGTGGTCCCCCACCCGTCCAAGCGAGAAGAGGGGTTTTTCGTTAGCCCCGACGGCCCCCGGTCTGCCCACAATGGAGTTTTTCCCTTCCCCTAAGGCCGCCAGACAGCGGCAAGCCACTAACAAGTCTCCCTCTCCCATTTCAGGACAGGGGACCAGGGAACAAAGAAGCAATAACGCCCCGGGGGGGGGGTAGCCCTCTTCACGGCCCAAACGCACATGCAACAAGCCATCTTGGCTGAGAGACTTCGTCTCATCCTAGGGGGGAGGGATGTTGTGTTCTGTAAAGCTGTGCCTTTAACAATGTACCTTTGCCATGTGTTATCAATGTAACCTTTCTGTGTGCAACATTATAACCATCAGCTGTATCAATGTAAACCCAATAAGGGGACGCGAGCTAGTGACCACCAGAGGGCAGTAGCGAGCGTCCAGCTCTCATGGATCATTTTCACCTGGTTCAGCAGCGCGGGAAGATTCCCCGCCACCTCTTCACCTGGTCAAGAAGGGCGTGACCTCCTACGACGTCACGCAGGCAGCAACCAATAGTCTGTCGACGAGCCACATTCAAATGTATAGCCAGCTGTATATATTGAGCCACTCATCCGCCATTACCACATGTTCCTCCGGATCATCATGCAATAAACCTGTGTTAAGCCAACCCTTCGGCTGTTTCATTGTCTTTGGTCCCTTACACTAAAGGTTACCTGCACCCTCATGCTGATTGGTAAGGAGGATTTTTATTATACATTAGATTCATCACATGTGATGAGCTGTATGATAGAAGCAATGTTTAGATAATCTTCTGGAAATGTTCTTTTGGTAGCTATATGAAAGAAAATATGTCAGGTTAAATTTATAGGGAGCCTATTGTTGACTTAACTTTACCACTATCCCCACTTCGGAACTGTAATGGATGCAGTACAGAGGTGAAAGTGAAGCTGGGATTGTGGTACTTATTCTTTATTAAAAAGTCCAGAATAGAAGGCTGAGGTGACATAGGATAAAACCCAGGTCTCCTATCTTTGTAACTGAAATACAAGTGGAGGCTGCTGAGCTGTGCTTCACTGACATGTGATCTCCTCATAAAACATACACCAACCGGTTCTGCTTCGTGGAGGCCCAGACGGAGCAAAAGCCCAAGCCGAATTGCCTCTCACCCCTAATAAGGGTGGTCCACCCAGGTCAGAGCTGAGGTCATAGGAAGGGCAGCATGAGGAAGCATCCTTGTCTTGCAGCTGTGACTTTTCGGGGACTCTGGAAAAGTAAACGCTTCAGTTTCTAATCCTTTAACCAAATAATCAGATAAAATTGACTTGCACTGAAACTATTTTTCTTTTTGACCTCTGGTTGACATACTGGCGTGCCCATCTCGGTGCACTGGAGTGTAGTTAAAGAGCTCTGCTTACGCCAAAACCAAAGACTTAACACCCTGGTCTTTTTTAATGAACAACAACAAACTTTGTGGTTCTTTCTTTCTCAATAAGGTTTGTGTTGGGAGAGATGAATGTGTCTCTCCGAACAGAGACAGTGTAGTGATTTATTAGCCATTTGCCAGAAGTGATTTTGCTTTGAATCTGATGAGCAAGAATTCTTTCACATCGCATGAAAGGTAATATTCAGACTTTTCATCACCTTTACTGTAAGGACCAAGAAATAAAAACTGTGTCAACTGTGTTAAAGACTGCTTATTTGTAAAATCAATAATGTCTTTCATAACTGGATAGAGATGGAGGAGAAATTGTTTTGCTTCAGAGTTTAGTACAAACCAATGTTAAGTTGCCATTCTTGGCAATACATAACTTGGAGAATTTCCTTCAATTTTTGTACTCCTCCAAATTTTGCAGTGTAGACCCCACATTTAAAAAGTACACAAAACCCCCACATGCATACAAAAATGTTCATATTAGGGGAAATTGCATTAAGATGTGTAAGATTACACTATTGGGGGAAATTGCTGGCAAAAGCTGGCGTATTTATTTAAAATGGGAGGTATTGAGTTTTAAAAAGCATCGGTTAGGGGAAACATATATAAAATTGTCTGAACTTTTTTCTACAGACTTCACACACACAAATTGATAAAGAACTGAAGTGGGAAAATTATATATTTTCTTTCAAAAAGTCAAATATTTAAAACAACAACAGGTATTTAGAATGTGAAGAATTCAGCTGTCCCCATAACTAGTTCCATCAATGTTTGTTCTGATGTCCTTGCTCAAAGGTTACAGTATTAAAATTTTATATCATACTTGTCTGATGTTTTAATACTTCCCACACATTCCCAGCAATGCTTGCAACAGACATTTAAAGTATTTCAGCATTATTTATTCTATTGCAGATAATCAGGGGTTGGTGAGGGCAGAGCCTAAAAGATTACTCCTTGCTTAAAACTACCTATAGCACAATCCAAACATTTGGAAAGAGTGGCACTAGATTAAAATTAATGTTGTTAATGTGATGTCATTCAATAACACTAGTTTTTGGTAAAACTTAAGTGCAAAGGAATTTGCAGAACTGTCTGCTATGGCAATTGGTCCAGAAGAATGGTAAGTATTCTGAATACTGGCTTTTAGAAATCATATTTTAAACAACATTTAAAATAAAATTATGAAAGTAACTGTAGACTAGATGGTGGCTGAATGTCTTTCAGTTTAGAAACAAAATGGAGCCATACACACATAAGGCAATGTTCTATTAGCATATTTCCTTTACTGTAGTATTCAGATCCCCTCAATCAGAACCAGAGCTCATGGCCTCTGTGTGGATGGGGGATAATCAGGCCCAGACTCACAGGGTGAGGAACGGCTACATTATTGAGCTAGGAGAACTCTTAGCCAAGAAGACCAGCATTGGACAAAAGTGATGGCTAGGCTGGAGGCTAGCCAAAGAATTGTCAGTCTGCAAGAGAGTCTCCTTAGGGTAAACTAACTAAAGTAAAAGGAATCTGTGAGTTGGAAGACTGTTAAGGGCTGTTGAACCTACAGAAGGGATCTGTGGCAGGGATTCTGATAGGGGGAAGAAACCAGATCAAGGAGACTGAGGGCTGGTTTGCATACAAACTATGGCTTAATATTACAGGAATGTGTTGCAGTCCAATGAGTTGCACCTGGTCTGTCTTTCCCATTTTCCCATAACCACAAATATTTTGAAATGTTCACCTTCCATAATAAATTAGCCACAGATTGAGGTATCTCCAGAACCTAGCAAAATGTTGTAAATGTTAACTATGGCTTTTGACGGGGGGGGGGGGGATTCAAGCATACCACAATTTTAGGAGTTGGACAAGTCTTAAAAGCATGATCTAAAATGGTAGGAGTGGCTTCTCTACTTCCCTGATCTGTGTCAGAAGAGCAGAGTACATGCTGGAGGCTAAACTATGGTTTAGCACAGGGTTCCCAACCTTTTTGCACCCACCGCAGGCTGGACCATGCCCCTGGAAAGCTGAGCCAGCTGGTCACATGGTTCCTCCTACTGTAAACACTGCTGTAAAATGCATCTGCAACTGTCATAAACACATTTATGACAGCCACAGGTGCATTTATAGCAGTGTTTATGGCAGGCGCAGGTGTGTTTGCGCAAGCATGGGCTGTTTTATGGCTGTCATAAACATGTCTGCCTCTGTTTCCAGTAGCGGCAATGGTGGTGGCAGGCCACATGAAATGGTGCTGTGGTCCAGGTCCAGCCCATGGGCTGTAGGTTGGCCACCCCGGGTTTAGCACTCTGTTCAATTACAGCTGGTATTCCTGCAATCAAACCTGTCAGGAAAAAACTCTTGTCTGTGTTTTTCCCCTGTTCTCCTAGTTTCGGGTTGCAGGGAAGTCTGTGTGAACGTTTGATTGCATGATTTACGGCTATGCCTTTGATGGTCCTGCATTGAGTACATGACTTGCTGCATGAAACAGGGGGCTCATAAAATGGCCATCTGACCCTTTGGAGCCAATCAGGGGCACCTGGACCTCTGGGTTACATCATTGTTACATCAGCTATAAAACTGGGTGCTCTGAAGACGTTCTTTCTTTTCGTCATGGACTGATCCTGAACTGAGCCCCAGGAGAGGTGGATAAGGAACTAGATAAGGCCAGAGGCCTAGGGAATTAGTTAAGTTTCTTATTTTTGTATTTCCTTTTGAATGACTGCATTGCAAGTTTGATTTCTCATGCTATACCCATTTTCTTAACTTACTTTAATAAATATAATTACTCTGAGACCCTTTGTGTCTATTGATTTGGGAATTGAGAGTGACTGGACCACGCCTATAAAGGGCCAGCCACATCACGCTACCCAACTTCCGATTCCCTGTATGTTTCTCAGTAGGAGCCTGGAAAAGGGAACTGGCAAAGCAAGGCAGGAAGAGTGGGCAAATAAACCCCCAGTGAGGGGGTAAAGACCCATCATAAAACCTATGGCCAGGGCATTTAGCATCACATTCAATTGAATTAAAATATGTTAGGGATAGATTGGCTACTTTGTATCTCTCTGTTGCATCACTTTAAAAAATGTCTACGTAAGGTCTTGTTAGAGCATTCCAATTTGTCCCTAATGGGGACCAATCTAGTTTGTTCAAGAGTTGGAGTCTATCATATCACCAGAAGATCTGAAGACATAGGAGGGAATGTATTTTATCATTTCCCCACTTCTCAAGTTCCCCCCCCCCCCCACCTTCTACCCCATTTGCCAAAGCTCCTATCTCAAGCCATCTGGACCCATGAAGTTCAATGCCTAGACTTATAATTACTACATTCACGGAAATGTGAAGAAAATGTAATGCTTTTCCAAGCTGAAAGGTGGTGGGAAAATTAATGTAAAAGTGGTGTGGACGGGACCTCTTCTAGTCAAATTCAGAGGATTTACTCCCTGGGTTCAATACATGAGGCAAAGCACTTGCCTTTGGAAGTGGAACTCCAGCCACCCATTAAAAATCTCACACAAAAATTACTGTTAAAAAACATGGCTCAGATTGGAAAAATCTTGCATAGCTTCATATATATTCATTTATTTATTTTCCTCTGACACTTCCAACTATACAAAGAGATGCATGTACACAATTGGATCCCCAAAACTGTATACAGTATTTGCTGACTTTATATTTATTTCAAACACTTTTCTTTTAGAAATCTCACAATGGCTTTTCTAGTGCCCAGTCAGGCATTGAATAGCTCCAAGTTCATTTATAGTTAGCATCCATGGTCATCTACACTTTTATTTTCATGATAGAACAAAGATACAAAATAGAAACTACAAGCCTGAAGATGACTAATCTCTATACTAAACTTTAGACTGGATGGGTAAAGTTGGCCTTTATTCCTGCCCCCAGGAGCCCAAAAGCAGCCCCCCCTCACTTAACAAGGCGATTCCATTTGTATCTACTGCGGAATGCTAATGAGTCCATTGGGACTTACTTCCAGTTACGTGAAGATCTAGCCTAATATTTTGTGCAATATACAGGATAATTTGCACCCAGAGCAAGAGTGGGTAATTTCCTGAGGTCTGAAGGCTACATATGTCCCACCTCAAGTTTTGGAGGTGCTCATGGGCTCTCACCTCTTCTCACCTGGGAAGTACTTTTCTCTCAAAAATAACTTTTAAAAAAAATATGGAAAAACTCCTAATGTCCTCTATGTATACAGTTTAATACTTTTATCCTAATATTGTTTATGTATCCCTTTATAATCAATCATCGAATGGTTCTACTAATATTTTGTTACTTAATACATTTTATAACTTACATAACACCCGTGTGATATTTATATTTGTCTTGGAGGCTGAAAATACTTATAATTATACACTGGATTTCCAAGAAGCTAATTGGTCGACTACAGGCGCAGTCATTTCCTTTTTATTTTGCATATTCTATGTAAAAAAAATATTCTCTTTAACAATTCCCTTTTTAAAATTCATTTCCCAAGTTAATTTATCATTTAATGCCATTGTCCACATCTCCTTATATCATTCCTTAATTTCTGGAGTAGTTTCACATTTCCATTTTCATGCTATACGCTGCCTTGCGGTTGACACCATAATTGAGATAAGATCTTTTTTATATACATCAATATTTAAATCTTCAACATCAGTTAGTAATGCAATTCTAGCTCTTGTTAAATTTTGAATCAATTATACCTTTAATTTCATTTTCTACTGTTGACCAGAAAAGTTTTAGTTCACTGCAGTCCCACCACATATGTGTACCTTTCTCATTTCTACATCTCCAACATTTTGACGGTTTTGATTTATCCATTTGTTGTAAACGAATTGGGGTTAAATACCATTTCCAGAGCATTTAAAAATTATGCTCCTTAACCCTCACCGATAACGTCTTCATGATCCTTCTTCCCCATATTCTTCTCCAGTTTTCTTTACTTATTTCTATATTCAGATCTTGTTCCCATAATGCTTTTAAAATTTCTTGTGATTTTTCATCTGAATTTATTAATTTGTATAATTTACTCACTAGTCCCTTAATTTCTACCACTCCTAATCTTATACTAAACAATAGATCTTCAAATTTTGTATTTTTCCTGTTTAGATTTTTAATTGCTTATATATATATATATATATATATATATATATATATATATATATATATATATATATATATATATATATATATATATATATATATATATATATATATATATATATATATATATATATATATATATATATATATATATATATATATATATCCAATTTTTTTCCTTTTATCTTTGCAAATCATGATCCGATCTTTCAACTTTGATGCTGCATTATTATTGATGACTTCCCCTGTTCTTCTACTCATTTCTATTGGAAAGTTTTCGATATCTTTTAATTCTATAATAGGAGATGTATTAAGAGCTAATTTCTTTTTCATCTCAGTCCATGTTTTCATTGTTGCCTTTAAAAGTTTATTCTCCGAACTAATAGTTACTTTATTTCTATCCAAAAAAGCTGCTCTTCCTATACCTTTTAGTTCTTGCATTTCTATTTTCCCCATATAAGTTCCTCTTTAGCTATTAATTTACATAAATTTCTCACTTGAAATGCCTTATAATAATTTTGGATATTAGGAAGTCCTAATCCTCCTTCTTTTTGACTCAAACACCATAAACCTTTTGTAATTCTAGGTCTTTTACCCCCATTACAATATTTATTTATCAAATTCTGAAACACCATCAAATCTTTTTCCTTCATTTGAATTGGTAAACTGTTGGATAGAAAATTAATTTTGGGCAATAGCTTCATTTTTGCCAGAGTGATTCTGCCAAACGACGACAAATTAAGTTTATTATATTCTTGTATCATTTCTTGAAGTTCTTTTATCAACTTGTCATAATTTAATTTTTTTTAATTCTCAAATTTGTCCAAAATGTTTATTCCTAAATATCTTACTTGTTCCTTTATTTGTATTTTATAATTATTTCTAATTTTAATTATATCCTCCTTATTAATATTAAGCATAATCACCGCTGATTTCGCCCAATTTATATTTAGACCAGTAACATCGTAAAAGTCTTCCAAGTGAGTTTGAATTATTAGTATCGCTGTTAATGGATTTGCTATTGTTATTAAAGTGTCATCGGCATATAAATTGATTTTAACTTTATCCACACCAGTTATTTCAACATCATCTCTTATCACATTCGCCATTAGTTCCATTGCCATCACAAATAGCACTGCAGATAAAGGATCTCCTTGTCGAGTACCAGCTTCTAATTTGATTTCCGGGGTGTATCTATCATTAACCTTAACTTTTGCTATACATTGTTGATATAAATTTACTATAATTCTTCTAAACTTAATTCCAAAGCCATAATTTTCAATCATTTTCTTAATAGTTAGACATTGTAAAGAATCAAAGGCTTTGTATATATCCAATGCTAATATTCCTACTTTTTCCTTTCTTGTTTCTGCTTTATTCATTAAGTCTATTACTCTTCTTGTTAAACCTGTCAAATTCTGTCCTTTAATAAAACCCGCTTGATCATTAATATACTCACCAATAAAATTGTTTAGTCTATTAGTTAAAATGGCTGTAAAGATTTTAGCGTCCTGACTGATTAGGGATATCGGTCGATATGAGTCAATTTTTTCTACTTTTTTTCTTGGCTTTGGGATTATAATTATATTAATTTTCTTTTCTGAATACAATTTTCTGTTCAATTTTATTATATCTATTTCCATCTTTACCTATCAAAACTCCTATCTCTCTCTTATCTTTCTTTCTTTCAGCCGATTTTGCTAATAATTTTGAATAATTTCTTATTACCAAATTCAAAATATTCCCTTTTAAGGTATATTAAATTTCTCTTTATCTGCTCAATTTCTTTACCTGTGACTTCTGCATTTCCATGGTCATGTGGCAGGCATGACTAGACACCAAGGCACTATTTTCCTTAGACCAGTGATGGAAAACCTTGGCACTCCAGCTGTTCTTGAACTCAATTCCCAGAAGCCCAAGTCTCTGGGCAGTAAACCCATTCATGTGGATTCACAGAGACTTGGGCTTCAGGGAATTGAAGTCCAAGAACAGCTGGAGTGCCAAGGTTTGCCATCACGGTCCTAGACTGTCCCTCTCCTGCTCTGAACTAGGTTGACTCCTTATTTTCAGACCAATACTCTTAAGGTTGCTAGTGTCACTTACCTTCCTTTTCACATTCTTTTCTCTTGGAGCAGAGACCTTTTCACTTTTCTCCCCCACAAAAGACAGGACACAGCATGGCTCACTTAAAATCCATCTTAGATCATGCCTGGACAGGGCATTTAGCCTGCTCATTGGAACTTTTCGGGGTCAGTACTGCCTCAGCATCCACATATCAAGCATACTACATCACCCCAACTTTCCTCCAAGCATTCTCTTATTGAACCCTGTAAGGCAGGAGTAGGGACTGCAGTAGCTCAAGTTGCTAAGACGCTGACTGGGAAGCGGAAGGTCAGCAGTTCGATTCCCGAGTACTGCAGGACGGAAATGAGCTCCCGTCTTCATCCCAGCTCCTGCCAACCTAGCAGTTCGAAAGCAAGAAATTGCAAGTAGATAAATAGGGACCACTTTTGGTGGGAAGGTAACAGCGTTCCGTGCGCTCTGGTGTCTAGTCATGCCTGCCACATGACCATGGAAACGTCTGCAGAAGCAGACAGCGCTGGCTCTTCGGCTTAGAAACAGAGATGAGCACTGCACCCTAGAGTCGGATACGACTGGCTTTCGAGCAAGGGAAACCTTTACCTTTACCTAAGGCAGGAGTACTCAACCTTTTTAAGCCGGGGGCTGGGTCATGCTCCCTCAGACAGCTTCTGGGGCTGGACAGCCATTTTGCCTTTCCTCCACCACATGGCACTTCCTGGTGTAGTGGAGGTGGTGGTGGGGCACATGAAATGTTGCCGGAGGCCGCATACAACTCACGGGCTGCAGGATGAGAATCCCTGCTGTAAGGAGTACTCCAAAATACACCATTCCGAATGCCTGTGGATCCTGAGAATGGCATATACGGGAGCTCCGTGGAGGAGCAGGGAAAGTGTAATTATTGTTCCACCTCCTAGCTGATTATCACAATGCTACATTAGTTAGGAGGGTGAAAAAAGTCTTCATTTTCCCATGTAATACCAATTGAGAAATTGCGGTTTCAAACAATGCTACAAGGAAAAAGAAGAATTTTTTTTAACCCTCCTAGCAGATTCAGTGCTACAATGATCAGCTTGGAATGGGGAATAATTACACTTCCCCTGCCCCTCCATAGAGGAGCAGGGAAAGGGCTTCATTTTCCCTGTGCTAAAATATCTCAGGGGATTGCAGTGGCTTAGTGGTTAAGGTGCTTTAGTGTTCAAGGAATGAAGAAGCAGACGAATGAAGTAGTGAAATTCAGCTCTTTATTAGTGGGGTTTGAACACAGTTTGGATGGGGCAAAACTTGGACTTATATACACTATAAACAGTAACAGTAACAATAATACAACAAGCCCATTGGCTAACAGAGTGTGCACATTTTTCGATCCACCTATTTGCATAAGAATGCATGAGACAATATACATTCTGCTCCTGACAGAAAACACAGTTAACATATATAACATTCCCCCCCCCCCCTAGGTAAAAACAAAATCCTTTAACCAGGATGGCGGTCTAGTTTCTCTTCTGGGTCAGACGCTTAGCTGAGCTGGCTCAGGGGCTTGTAGGATGAGTGACCCGACTTGAGTGAGGGATTGACTAGAGGGGGAGGATGGTAAACCCAAAATAAAGCCCTGTTTGTCAGATGGAGGAGCAGGGGATCGCTCGTAACCAAAATCTAATTCTGTGGATGAATAAGACAACTCAGGGTCCCTCCTGTGTGTACTAAGCATGGAGGGTGACTCCAAACAAAATTGGTCATCATCAATAAAGGAATCCAGAGTGCTAGGCTGGGACAGTGTAGGGGTACACATGGCCAGAGTAGGGAAGCATTCCACAATTTCCCCTTGAAATCGGTCCCCAGAACACACCTCTGGGTCTAAGTTAGCTTGCTGCTGACTATTACCTCTGCCCACTGGGTTTAAACGGGTGGGGGCCAAACCTAACATTGACTGTCTGTATTCGTCCTGTGGGTCCAGTATTCTGGGTCTCAATTGATCCGCGTGCCTCCTCCAGATCAGACCAGTGGCTGTTTTGATTCTGTAAGAAACAGGACTAGTCTGATCGATCACAAACCCAGGCACCCACGTAGGACCATCAGCTGCATAATTGCAGCAATGTACAGGGTCACCCGGAGAAAAACCCTTCTGGTGTTGGATCACTATATTTGTGCCTTTGTTGTCCACCCTAGAGGGATCCAATCTGTCCAGCAAGGATGACAGTTTCATTCGCTGGAGCAATTCAGCAGGGGACAGCCCTGAGGCAAGGGGGGTGAGTCTATACATGAAAAGAAACTGGCATAGCTGGAGTTCAAAATCCCCTTCACCCATACGCCGAAGCGCGTCTTTAGTTGTGCGCACCTGCCGCTCGCAGGTCCATTATCGTAGTGGCTGAAGTGGTATTAGGCACTCTAATCACTTCCAGCCACTTAGAGAATGAGTCAACAACCAACAAAAATAGGGCACCCGTAAATGAACCTGCAAAATCTATGTGCAACCTGGACCACGAGCCCCGAGCAGAATCCCATTACTGAGAGGGAAGGTGGGATTGCTCTGGGTAAGAGGATTGACAACTGGCACAAGTGCCGACCATTTGTTCTATATCTTCGTCCAGTTGAGGCCACCAAAAGTAGCTATGGGCAAGGGCTTTGGAACGTACAATTCCCGGATGACTTGTGTGAAGTAAATGTAAAACCTTTTTCCTAAGAGTGACAGGAATGACCATAGAAGTGACAGGAATGACCTGGCCCCATAGAAGGCAACCTTGTTCCACTGACAGTTCCAAATGCTTGTGGTGGAATGTTCTGAATTCCTCGGCTAGAGGAGAGACAGGCCAGCCTTTTTGTACCCAAGACATTTCTTTAGTCAGTGTTACATCCTTGGCCGTAGCTTTAGCTATATCTGAGGGGACGACCAGGGGCGAGTCGAATGCCTCAATCATGAGGACCTGGTGGTCATTTTCGATCTCGCAATCGGCTTCCCCGACCCCTGGCAGTGAAGAACATGACAGGGCATCAGCATGGCTGATGTCCTTGTCAGGCCTGTGCACCAAAGTAAAATCATATGCATTTAGGAAAATTGCCCAATGCAACATCCTTGGGGACAGAATTTGAGGTGTGGGCTTCCCATTCACAAAGATTCCAAGGAGTGGCTTGTGGTCAGTTACGATGGTAAAAGGTCTTCCACAAAGGCAATCGTGGAATTTCTTAGTGCCTGCCATGATTGCCAACGCCTCCCTGTCTGTCTGAGCGTAATTTTTCTCAGGCTTTGAGAGCGAACAGGAATAGAATGCTATGGGGGCTTCCCTCCCATCACTTAGTACATGGCATAACACAGCTCCCACCCCCACAGGGGATGCATCACACACAAGTACAACTTCTTTGTTAGGATCAAATAAGTTAATACAGCATCCGAAGATAGCAGCCTTTTGAGTTCTAGAAATGCTTTCTCCTGGCAATGGCCCCAGTGCCAAACAGTATCTTTCTTAAGAAGCCAATGTAATGGCTTGGCAACTGAGGCTGTGCGATGGAGAAAAGCATGATAGAAGTTTAACAATCCTAGAAATGATTGCAATTCGGCTTTACATTTCAGCCTGGGTGCATTCCGCACAGCCATCACCTTGGAGTCAGAGGGCATGATACCTTGGGGTGTAATGCGGTACCCCAGGAACTCCACTTCCCATGCCAAAAACACACATTTGTCTCTTCTGAGACATAGACCAGCTCTCTCGAAATGTGACAGGACTTGATTGAGCCTGGCCACTAGTTCGATGGTGTCCTTAGTGGTGATCAGGACATCCTCAAAATATGGCAGGACACCAGGCTACCCTTTCAAAATACATTCTACAGGAGACTGAAATATTCCAGGGGCCACATTCACCCCAAATTGTAGTCTAGATACCTTAAATGCCCCCCTATGTGTTACTATGGTCTGGGCTATGGCAGCAGCAGGAGACACAGTTAATTGTTGGTAAGCCTGGGCAAGGTCAAGTTTTGTGAAGCAATTTCCTCCATGCAAGGAGGCAAGAAGGTGGCTTACCACGGGTACAGGATATGCGTTCGGGCGAATAGCTTTATTGATGGTACACTTGTAGTCAGTGCATATCCTGACCTCCCCATTACTTTTCAAAGCAGTCACAATTGGTGTCTCCCACTCTGCGGAGTCCACTGGCACTAGGATGCCCTGCCCCACCAGTTTGTCCAGCTCGACTTCTATCTTCTCCTTTAAAGCAAAGGGCACCTGGCGTGGCTTCATCTGGATGAGCTGGATGGTTGGGTCAAGCTCAAAGTCAACAGGGGGTCCTTTGTATAACCCTAAACCCTTTTTGAACACCTCAGGATGTGCAGCACAAACATCCCGGACTGGGTCACTGTCTATTGCATGAATTCCAGAAAGCCGGATTTCCAGGCGCCTAAACCATTGGGTCCCAATAAGACAGTGCCCTCCTTAACTACAACCAATGGCAAGGAGGTGTGAATGTTTTTGAATTTGACCAAGAAATTTCCCACACACAGGACCGGAATCTGGCAACCTTGCACATCCCGGAGGGAAGTTTTACAAGATTTGAGCTTGGGCTGAGAGGCAGTGGGAATCCTCAAAAACTCCTGCTGTGGGGTTATGGAAAAGGTAGTACCTGAATCTACCTCCATCTTGAAGGGGATGTCCTGCAGGCTCAGGTCTGTGAAGAAATGCTCGCTGATGATGCCCACTTGGCACGGCTCAATCTCGGGTGACACTTTGGCGATGGACGTGTTGTGGTGATGACTCTTCTTGGGCACAGGTGCGGGAGGTCTTTGCTTTCGCTGTCGGCATACCTTAGCAATGTGCCCTCTTTGCCCACAGTTGTGGCATTCCGCAGTGTGGAAGGGGCACTTATTTTGGCCATGCCGGGCTCTGCAGCCATCCAGGACCATGCGGCCTCAGACGCTACTGCCTCTCCTAGGACATCCGTGAAGGTTAGCATCTTTCTGATCATGAGGCGACATTGAGCATCTTCATCCCTCATGCCGGCCAGCAGACGGTCCCGGGGTGCTTCTTCGATGTTGTCCCATTTGCACGGGGCGGCAGCAATGCACAGCATGGCGACATAGTCTGCAATGGATTCACCGGGTCACTACTCCCTTCTGTGGAAGGCCACTTTGGCCCGGAAGATCAAGACCTCTGGCTGCAGGTGCCTCCTCAGTGCAGACATGATTTCTGCGAGCACCACCACATCCACGTCCTTTGGGAGAACAAGGTGGGTTGGCAGCTCAAGCGTCTCAGAACCACACTGAGCGAGGAAACAGGAGCGCTTCTGGTTTCCATTGGTTATCTTCTGCGCAACCATTGCGTGGCGGAACTGGCATTCCTATGTTGACAATTTCTCTGGATGCGCTGTGTCGAATGGGCCGACGTTGCTGCCGTGTGGGGATGCCATCCCACCTTCGTCGCCAGTTTAGTGTTCAAGGAATGAAGAAGCAGATGAGTGAAGTAGTGAAATTCAGCTCTTTATTAGTGGGGTTTGAACACAGTTTGGATGGGGGCAAAACTCAGACTTATATGGCTATATATACACTATAAACAGTAACAGTAACAATAATACAACAAGCCCATTGGCTAACAGAGTGTGCACATTTTTCGATCCACTTATTTGCATAAGAATAGATATATGAGAAAAGATACATTCCGTTCCTATAAACAGTAACAGTAACAATAATACAACAAGCCCATTGGCTAACAGAGTGTGCACATTTTTCGATCCACTTCTTTGCATAAGAATAGATACATGAGAAAAGATACATTCTGCTCCTGTCAGAAAACACAGTTACATGCATAACAGGTGCTGAACTTGACAATGGGAAGGTTGGCAGGTAAGCAGTTCGAGACCTGAGTGCTGCACGATGAATTGACCTCCCATCTCTGTCCTAGCTCCTGCCAACCAAGCAGTTCAAAAGCAAGAAATTGCAAGTAGATAAATAGGTATCACTTCAATGAGAAGGTAAACAGAATTCCATGCACTATGGTGTCTAGTCATGCCTGCCACATGACCATGGAAACATCTGCAGATGCAGACTGCACTGGCTCTTTGGCTGTAAATGGAGATGAGCACTGTACCCTAGAGTTGGACACGACTCACATTCGAGCAAGGTAAACCTTTACCTAAAGTGTCTCATCACTCACTTCGTCATATAGGCAAAGGCCACTGGCATTGTTTGTATGGGAGCAGTGATTTAGCTCCTCCTTTGTCCTAAAATGACTACAAAAACAGCAGTCCTAGACCACACCACAAGGGGCATTCTGGGAATGTTTTTAGCTATGATTCCCAACATCTTTCCTATCTCAGTGTATTTTCAATAGCCATGGTTCTGAATCTACTGCACTGAAGCCGGCCCCAGCCCATGGCACCACTTCATGTGACCTGGGTCCTCTCTCCTGTCGCCGCTTCCGCTGCCACACCGCCACCTCAATCCTTCTCCTCTGCTTGGCTTGCCATGTTCCTAATGGGGCTCCATAGCAGGGCAGATGTTGGAAGCCTTACAATATCCACCCTGCTACGGATCACCATTTGGGATATGACAAGCAAAGCAGAGGAGACATGGATTGAGGCGGCAGTGGAAGCAGAAGCAGCAGATGCACGTGACTGCCCACATCTTTCCTGGGGGCCTCTCTGGTTGAGCGCAGGTGAGAAGGACAGCCTGGACCCCTTCTTCACTCACACCATGCAACTCCTCCAGGCTGGTAAGCAGGGAAACGGTGTGTATGTGAGTGGTGGGGGCTCAGAGTACTCCCACCACCTGTGGCAGTGAAGGGGGTCCGGCCTACCAACAGTCTGAGGGGGTGTGAACTGGTCCATGGCTTAAAAAGTTTGAGGACCCCTGTTCTATAGTAAAGATTTGCTTTTTCATTTTTTGGAACGAAAAGCCTGGAAGTTATTACTTTCTAGTGGTGCACCATGAAGCATCCTGATATTCACAAAACTGAACCCGTTTCTTAACTCTGCTAGTACTACCTACCCCTTTTTATTATTATTTCCAAGAAAACATAACCAAGAAACAGAAAGAAAGAGAGAAACCCAAATGCAGGCCAAGAGGATGCTAAGTCTGAAAAAGTCTGAGAAATTTAAAGGTTCCATAGACTGCTGAGAGTGTTGCAGTTTAAGAAACATTGTGAGCGAGTCACAGAAGGAGATTTGTATTTCAAATGAAATGTGGAATGAAAAGCGATGGGTGTTTTTTTAGGGGGGGGATGTGTTTGTTTGCAAACCCAGTTCCCCCAGAAAAACTTTTCATCAGCACTCTCTTTTGGTATCTTTGTCTCAGACCTTCGTTGAGACAATGATAAGTCTGAAGTTTAAACTTACGATAGTCAGGAAATTCAAAATTAAGACACCCCTCCTTGGTAAACCTATTTCTGCCTGCACTGTAGATATTACATTTTATGATGATGAAGGCCCTTCATTATGTGATCATATAACAGAATGACATGCTGTCAGTGATATGGAGTAAGTGTGAGACTTGCTGGGGAGGTTAAAGCAGTGTCACTATTTCAACACACTCAATTCTGTTTTGGAAAAAATAATAATTTTAATTACTGGGTGGAGATTATTATTAGAAATTGATATCATGCTGTTTGACATCTTATTACATTGTCAAGGCAAAATGAGTACCACTTTAAGTGAGACATATAAATAGCTTTTAAATTCGATGTTTGCAAATTGTTTGTTCTTTTCTCTAAAGCTGTGATTTCTTCAGAAGTATTTGTTGAACCCTGTAGTTGTTGCAGAGTTTCTTCAAGGTTCATCAATGGGAAGGACCAAAAATGGTGAGTAATGGTCTTTGTTATATACCAGTACGGGTGCGTTTTACTTCCGCTTCCGGGAGTGACGAGGACAATGCTGGCCGGATGAATCGCAGTAACCCCATTCGTGTGGATTCACGGGGGCTTGGGCTTCTGGTAATGGAAGTCCAAGAACATCTGGAGTGCCAAGGTTCGCCATCGTGGTTACAGTATATACAGTACTGTCAAGTTGCTCCCAACATATGGATGCTATGGCAGTGTAATCTATGAAAGATCTTGTCATTAACAGCCTAGTTCAGATCTTGCAAATTCAAAGCCATGGCTTCCTTCATTGAGTCCTCCTCATACTTAGTCTTCCTCTTTTCCTAGCATTATTCTTTTTTCCAAAGAGTTGAGTTGGTTCATGATGCCTATGTAAATTCAGGTCATGTTATTTTTGCTTCTACAAGTATTCAGGCTTTATTTTACCTAGCGCCCATGTATTTGCCCAATAATTGGTCTAGGACAGGGATCAGCAAACGTGGCTCTCCAGGTGTTCTTGGACTTCAATTCCCAAGTCAATACACCTGCTGATCAGAGATTCTGGGTATTGATGTCCAAGAACATCTGGAGAACCATGTTTTCAGACCCTGCTCTAGGGCATCAACAAAGCTCTTTTTCAATTCTATATTTTAAATGAATCGTTTTTTCTGTTTGTCTGTTTATCTATGTATGTATTCAGTCTGCAGTGGCTCAAGTGGCTAAGATGCTGACTGGGAGGTGGAAGGTCAGCAGTTCGATTCCTGAGTACCGTAGGACAGAAATTAGCTCCCGTCTCTGTCCCAGTTCCTGCCAACCTAGCAGTTTGAAAGCAAGAAATTGCAAGTAGATAAATAGGGACCACTTCGGTGGGAAGGTAACAGCATTCCGTGCGCTCTGGTGTCTAGTCATGCCTGCCACATAACCACGGAAATGTCTGCAGCAGCACACAGCTGCTTCTTCGGCTTTGAAACAGAGATGAGCACTGCACCCTAGAGTCGGATATGACTAGCTTTCGACCAAGGGAAACCTTTACCTTTACTATTCAGTCTATACACTGCCCATCTAGTTCAAGTACTACTATGGGCAGTTGACAATTTGATGATTAAAATTGAACAAAAGAAGAGTACTGTACTGTATAATTAAACACATAATACAATACAAAATAAAATGAATAACAAGAAAAGGCAAAAACACAAACATAATCATGTATACAGAAAGAGCCTCCGTGAATATTGTGGTATTTTTGAACCACAATCCGGCATACCACAGGCAACAACAATTTTGTCCCAACTAATCTTTCCCAGCCACGGTTCCTCGCCGGCTCCCTCCCTCGCCCTGCCCGGTGGGGGTGGGGTGGGGGGTGGAGCACAGCTGACCGGCCTTGGGGGGATGCTGCTATTGGAGTGGCTAGTGTCGGTGTGCTCTTGGCCTCGATTGCCTTGGGACTGGATCGTCCTCTTCTTTGGCTTTATTAGGGACGTATGAGCTATGGGGCTATGTTTTGGGGACATTAGTAGTGGAGGGATTGTGTTTATGTTTGGGTCTGTATTAGACGCGGTAATGTTGTATTGTTAACATTGTAGAAATTGCCATTTTGTGGAGAATTCTAGTGTAATTTATTTGTATTGTTTTTCTTTATCTGTATTGTACTTACTGTTGGCTTTGTTTATATTTTGACTGTATATTGTGTTTTTGATTATGTTGTAATGCCGCCCAGAGTCGGCCATGTGCTGAGAGGGGCGGGGTACAAATTAAAATTATTATTATTATTATTATTATTATTATTATTATTATTATTATTATTATTATTATTATTATTATTATTATTATTATTATTATTATTATTATTATTATTATTATCATCATCATCATCATCATCATCATCATCATCATCATCATCATCATCATCATCATCATCATCATCATCATCATCACACTAGGTCAGGCAAAAGGAACTGCGGAATGAATTCACCAAAAGGTAGCTTCATTTTGGCAGTTTCATGTCTGGCCTAGACATGGGGGAAGGATGATGATGTCCGGCTTAGACATGTAAGATGAAAAAAGAAGCATAAATCACACCAAAGACAGTCCAGCTTCCTCTTCGTACACAGTAATTGTGAATGTTGTGTTATGGATGTTTCCAGCCTTAGTCTTCATTGGCACAACCTTACATTTGATTTATCTTTTCCAGTTCCTTCATAGCTTCCCTTTCCAAGTCTCAGTGGGCTGATCTCTTGGCTGCCATCTCCAAGTGGACATTTTCTCATCCATAGAACATTCAGTTCTTCCTCTCCATCTTCAGTCCCTGTAACCCCTCAAAAACTGTTCTGAAGAGTCTCTAAGCTCTTGGAGCATTTGGGGCAAAGAAAGACTGTACTGAAGAATTTATTTTTATTTTATTTATTACATTTATATCCCGCCCATCTGGGATATTTTCCCACTCTGGGAGGCTTACAGCATATTAAAAAATATTTACAATAAAAATTAAACAAATTTAATAAATTACAAATATCAACAAGAACAAAAATGATAACCCCCAATTAAAAACAGCAACAACAGGCCAGCAACAAAGAACACATTTTGGTGAGGAAAAAGTTAATCAAAATGTACATAGTCCAGGGCTGGGTGGACTTCATGTGGCCTTTCTACTTGCAATTTCTTGCTTTCAAACTGCTAGGTTGGCAACAGTTGGGACAGATGATGGGAGCTCACTCATTTGTTGTGCAGCACTTGGGTCTCGAACTGCTAACCTGCCAACCTTCCAGTCATCAAGCTCAGGATCTTAACCACTAAGATATCATGGCCCTCAGAATCTTTGAAGTATTCATTATGTACTACCTTTCCTCTTATGGAAAAGCACTGATATGGAAAGAGAGGTTCCCTGAAACAAGATTTTAAAAAATTACTTGTTTGGAAGTATGATTTGCAAAGGGATTTCAGGATTAAAACTTATTTCCCTTATCCATTGTGAGAGCTATATAGTAGCTTCACTGCAATTCAGGGAAAGGATTAGCCTTGCACTACTATTTCAGATAGTCTGCAACAGCACCTTTTTCATGCTTCATAGCTTTCAATATTGTTTGTCCTCCCCGCCAGAACCTCCTGCCCTCTTCAAGGTCAGTCACTTGTATACTGATTGATTAAATAAGTTTTTGACCACCACCAAGATAATTTATGTGTGGTCTGTTAGTTCCAGGTTTGACACATTGGCCATGGGACCAAAAGAGGCTTGTGTGAAGAGACAGATTGGCACACACAGTATTTTATCAACACCAGATTTGACCATGAATAAGTTTATTAACTGTTGAGGGCCGTTAACTCTTCATTAACTGTAGCTCCTTAATGTCCTCTTCTCAGCCATCCAGTCACTACAGCAGGCTTGTGAGGGTTAAATGTTTTGGCATAGGTTTTAGTTTAATAGGACTGCAGTGGCTCAAGTGGCTAAGATGCTGACTGGAAGGCAGCAGGTCAGTAGTTCAATAAAAGCAAGAAATTGCAAGTAGATGAATAGGGACCACTCCTGTGTGAAAGTAAACACATGTTTACCTTCACATGTTTACCTTACAAGTGCTCTGGCATCTAGTCATGCCTGCCACATGACCATGGAAACGTCTGCAAAACACAGACAGCACTGGCTCTTTGGCTATGAAACAGAGATGGGCACTGAACCCTAGGGTCGGATATGCCTGGCTTTCGAGCATGGGTGACCTTTTCCTTTACCTTGTAATTTAGAAAAAGACAAGAAGAAACAGGACAGTGCAAGTTTATGGCGAAAAGGCAAATTTGAGATAGGGTCGTGCGCCTTTTGGCTGAGCATATCTTGTTGGATTACAGTTCCCATCATTCCTAGCAAATGGTGGGAGATGGTGGGAACTAGAATCTGAAAACTTCTGAAGGGCCATAGGCTGCCCTCTCCTTGTTTTCGTATATAATTGTACTTTGTTTGGCTCAGTCTATTTTACGCAGTAGTCTTCTTCACCATAATATAAGCTTGAGTCTTTAAGTGCACAGGATACACTTTCCACATACAGTAATACCTCATACAAAGTCCTCTTCATACAACATCGAATTCATACAACATCGCCTAATGCCTTGAAAAAAGTTGCCTCATACAAAGTTGCTGCGACTTTGTATGAGGCATTGGTTTTTTTTCCAGGTTGCATTGTGCCTGGGCAGTATAAAAGACAGGACACATGCGTGCATTGCTCTTGTGGGTTTTGCACAAGGCAAAGAGTGTTTAGGAGTGGTTTTGAGCGTGATTTTGGAATTTTTTTGAATTTTTCATCAGAATTTTTAGAAGCATTCCTGGGATTTTTGCAGCATTGTTCAGGTTCTTGGACAATCAGGGTTGTTTGACATGTTTTTGTAATGTATTTAGCCTTTAGACAATGATTTCTTAAAGTTCTGTCAGTTTTCTGTCTGTTTCCCTGACTTTTCCTGAAGTCTGTGCTGTTACAGTACAATGTATCTTTATGGAAATAACGTTGTATGAGGCATTGTGGCAAGGATTTGGACGTTGTATGAGGCATCGCAGCTAGGATTTTGCATGCCTCATACAAAGTCCAAATCTGCATAAAGTCCAAACTTGTGGAACCAAGTTTGGGTGTTGTATGAGGTATCACTGTATCATGTTGTTATTGGCACACTTTCTAGAGCAAATAACCAGAATATAAAACTGAATGGTCACAAATCATTAATTAGATATTTGTAATTCATTCTTTGTCCAGTAATGAAGGTATAGATAAGTTACATTATAGCAGTGACTTGAAGAGTGTTAACATCACACTATTGTACTGCAATGTTTTAGTGTAAGGGACCAAAGACAATGAAACAGCCGAAGGTTTGGCTTAACACAGGTTTATTGCATGATGATCCGGAGGAACATGTGGTAATGGCGGATGAGTAGCTCAATATATACAGCTGGCTATACATTTGAATGTGGCTCGTCGACAGACTATTGGTTGCTGCCTGCGTGACGTCGTAGAAGGTCACGCCCTTCTTGACCAGGTGAAGAGGTGGCGGGGAATCTTCCCGCGCTGCTGAACCAGGTGAATCTGAGCCATGAGAGCTGGACGCTCGCTATTGCCATCTAGTGGTCACTAGCTCGCGTCCCCTTATCAGGTTTACATTGATACAGCTGATGGTTATAATGTTGCACACAGAAAGGTTACATTGTTAACACATGGCAAAGGTACATTGTTAAAGGCACAGCTTTACAGAACACAAAATCCCTCCCCACTAGGATGAGATGAAGTCTCTCAGCCAAGATGGCTTGTTGCATGTGCGTTTGGGCCGTGAAGAGGGCTGACCCCCCCGGGGGCGCTACTGCTTCTTTGTTCCCTGGTCCCTTGTCCTGAAATGGGAGAGGGAGACTTGTTAGTGGCTTGCCGCTGTCTGGCGGCCTTAGGGGAAGGGAAAAACTCCATTGTGGGCAGACCGGGGGCAGTCGGGGCTAACGAAAAACCCCTCTTCTCGCTTGGACGGGTGGGGGACCACTCCGAACCCCCCCCCCCGGTTCTGAAAATCAAAATCTAACTTGGTAGGGGTATCCGCATTTGTGGGGACATTCCGCGAGATATGTATGGGGTCGGGTTCCTCCTCCTCCTCAGAAAGATCCCCTAGGATCTCTACAAGAACATCCTCCTCCCCCCTTGGTGGGGGCCCGCGGTCCCCTATTCCTCCCCCTTGGGCTGAACGGGTGGGGGAGAACCCTAATGCTGATTTTTTCTCTGTTTGGTCTGCGCCCTGCTCATCGGAGACCCTGCGTCGGAGCTGGTCCGCGTGCCGCCTCCACAGGAGCCCTGTGCTGGTTTCCACGCGGTACAACACGGGGCCGGTTTGCTCCACAACTACGCCTGGTACCCAGGCTGGGCCCGAGCTGGCGTAATTCCTGCAATGCACGGGGGCGCCTACACTGAAACTCTTTGTAGCCTCTAGCCCGATGTTCCTTCCTTTGTCCTCTACCCTCGTGGGGTCTAGCCTAGTAAGGATGGTGGTCAGTTTCCTACGCATTAAGAGTTCTGCGGGGGAGTATCCTGACGCCAATGGGGTCACCCTGTACCCTAGCAGAAACTGGCACACTTGCAGGTTCAGATCCCCGGGGCCCATGCGCCGCAACGCGTCCTTCGTGGTGCGGACGAGGCGCTCCACTTGGCCATTGGTGGCCGGGTGAAACGGGGCGGAGGTGATATGCCGAACGGCGTTAATCTCCATGAATGCCCTAAACTCGGAGGACGTGAAACAACTAGCGTTGTCGCTAATTAATGTGTCGGGTATGCCGAACGTGGAAAAGAGCCTCTGCAAATGCCTATTGGTCTGGGCCGAGGAGGTGCTCGTGACTGGGATAACCTCCAACCACTTGGAGAAGGCGTCCACTACAAGAAGGAACAGGGTGCCTCTGAACGGGCCCGCGAAATCAATGTGCACCCGGGACCATGGCCACTTAGCCGCGTCCCATTCCCTGTGGGGAAGGCGGGCCTCCTCTGGTCTGGAGCATTGGCAACTTTCACAAGTGCCGACCATGTGCTCGATGTCGGCGTCCAGCTGGGGCCACCAGAAGTAACTCTGGGCCAGCGCCTTGGATTGCACGATGCCGGGGTGGCTGACGTGCAGCAGTTTGAGCACCCGCGGCCGAAGGGAAGTGGGAATCACCACCCGCTGCCCCCACAAGAGGCACCCCCTCTCTAGGGACAGTTCTAGCTTTTTTCTGAAAAATGGAGCGAACTCCTCCGCTGGGGAGGATGCCGGCCACCCTTTCTGCACCCAGGAGCTAACTGCCGCTAACGTCTTGTCCTCTTCTGTCGCTTTGGCAATGTCGGCGGGCACTACGGGGGGCGAATCCAGCACCTCTATCATGAGAACCTGATGGTCCCGCTCCCCCTTGCTCACCTGGCTGGGCGTTAGGGGAAGGGGAGACCTAGATAGAGCGTCCACATGGCTGATCTCTTTCCCGGGCCGGTAGACCAACGCGTGCTGATACGCGTTGAGAAAAATGGCCCACCTGAGCATCCTCGGGGACAGGATCTGTGGGGTGGGCTTATCTGCGGTAAAGATGCCTAGCAGGGGCTTGTGGTCCGTTACAATGGTGAAGGGGCGGCCGTACAGAAAATTGTGAAATTTTTTCGTCCCCGCGACTATTGCTAGTGCCTCCCTGTCTGTCTGTGCGTAGTTTCTCTCCGCTTGGGACAGGGACCTGGAGTAAAATGCTATCGGGGCCTCCCTTCCGTTTTCCAACACGTGGCACAGCACCACCCCCACCCCCACTGGAGATGCATCACAGGTCAGGACTACTGGGCGTTTGGGGTTGAAGTGGGTCAGTATGGCATCGGACGCTAGGAGGCTTTTTAGCTCGCTAAATGCCCTTTCTTGGTCATCGCCCCACTTCCATGCCTGGTCTTTCTTTAGCAGTTTGTGTAGCGGTTCAGCCACCGCTGCCTTCCGGGGGAGGAAGGAGTGGTAAAAGTTGAGCAGCCCTAGGAACGACTGCAGCTCGGGCTTGGAGGTGGGGCGGGGGGCTTTCTTAATGGCTGCCACCTTGGACTTGGATGGTTTTATTCCCTCAGGAGTCACACAAAACCCTAGGAACTCAACCTCGGTTGCGAAGAAGACG
Organism: Bradypodion pumilum; assembly: GCA_035047305.1. Taxonomy (NCBI): domain Eukaryota; kingdom Metazoa; phylum Chordata; class Lepidosauria; order Squamata; family Chamaeleonidae; genus Bradypodion; species Bradypodion pumilum. The sequence goes on along the minus strand of JAWDJD010000001.1, from coordinate 161,360,186 downwards.
CATTTGTCCTTTCGCAGTCTCAGCCCCTCTTTTTCGAATATTGTCAGGACCTTCCCCAACCTCTTGGCCAATTCAACCCGACTCCCCCCCCCCCGTTATTAACACGTCATCAAAATAAGGCAACACCCCCTCCAGTCCCTTCAGGAGGCGTTCCACGAGTGACTGGAAAATTCCAGGCGCCGAATTCACGCCGAACTGGAGGCGCGTCACCTGGAACGCCCCCTTATGGGTGACTATGGTCTGCGCAGCAGCTGCGGCAGGGCACACCGTAAGCTGCTGGTAGGCCTGTGCTAAGTCGAGCTTAGCGAAACACTTTCCCCCGTGTAACCTGGCCAGCAGATGGCTGACTACCGGCACCGGATATGCATTCGGGCGGATCGCCTTGTTGATGGTGCACTTGTAGTCGGCGCATATGCGGACCTCCCCATTGGCCTTTAGTGCGGTTACAATTGGAGTTTCCCACTCCGCGGAATCAACAGGCACAAGGATTCCCTGGCCCACCAATTTGTCCAGTTCCGCCTCTATCTTGTCCTTAAGTGCGAACGGCACCCGGCGTGGTTTAAGACGAATTGGGCGGACCTCCGGGTCCAGGTCGAATGTCACTGGGGGCCCCTTGAATTTCCCCAGTCCTTTTTTGAAAACTTCGGGGTGCGCCTCGCACACCTCCAGAATTGGATCAGTCCCAACAGCGTGCATCCCAACGGCGTGCACCCCCCCCAATAAACAAACCCAGGGGCTGGAACCATTGAGTCCCGAGGAGGCTGCAATCTCCCCCTTTGAGCACGACTAGGGGAAGGGACGCGGCGTGCTTCTTGAATTTAACCTGAAATTCTCCAACCCCCAACACTGCAATGCTGTTCCCTTGCACATCCCGTAGTGTGGACCTCAATGCTTTGAGCTTGGGTCACTTGTGGGGGGCAATTCCCAAAAACTCCCTCTGGGAAATGATTGAATATGAGGACCCCGAGTCAATTTCCATCCTAATGGGAACCCCTTGGACTAGTACCTCAACAAAATAGCGGGGGTGTCCTGCAGACACGCTGAACACTGGGGCGTCGTCCTCGCTGCCGTCGGAGATGCGGCCCACGCCGTCCTGCTTCCGCGTGGCCTGGGCGCCGTCCTTGGGTCTCGTTGAGCGGTCTTGTCCCGCGGAACGGTCTGCGGAGCTCCTCCGGGTCTCGTGCTTCTTCCTGCACACCTTGGCGATGTGCCCGCGGCGGCCGCAGTTGTGGCACTCGGCCTTCCGGAACGGGCACTTTACGCGGTCGTGGGCCGCTCCACAGCCGTCGCATCGCCGGCTCTCCTTCCGGACCCTCCGTACGTCCTCGTCGTCGCTGCTCTCTGTGGACGACCTCGAAGTTCGCCGGGCCGCCTGTACCGGAGCCTCTGCCTTGCTCGACTTCGGCCGCCAGTCCTGGAGTTCTTGGACCCCGGCCTTCGTAGCTTCTGCGGCCTGGGCCGCTCTGACGACCTCCTGCAACGTGGGAGGCGGCTCTTGGTTCATTAATGTGCGCTGGGTCTCGGCGTCGTTCAGGCCGCACAGCACACAGTCCCGGAGGGTGATTTCGGCATTCTCCCATTTGCACGGGCCGGCCACCAGCCGCAGGGCCGCCACGAATGCGGCGACCGTCTCCCCGGGCGCTTGGACTCGCCTCCAGAATGCACTCCGAGCGGGAAACATCGCCGTGGCGGGCCAGACGTGCTCACGCAGCATCTGCATGAGTTCCTTGGCCTTGAATTCGCTCACCCTCCTCGGTGCAATCAGGTCCACCAAGGTCCTTTTGGTTTCTTGTCAGAGCATCCTGGTGAAGATGGCCCTTTTCTTTGCCTCTTCCGTGACTTCGGACTCGATCAGTGCTCCCTGGAAGTCCATCTCGAAGATTTCCCAGTCACCCGGTTTCCTGATTTCGAAACCGGCGCATGTCTTGGTCCCGTGGGCTGCCATATCCCACCTTCGTCGCCAATTTAGTGTAAGGGACCAAAGACAATGAAACAGCCGAAGGTTTGGCTTAACACAGGTTTATTGCATGATGATCCGGAGGAACATGTGGTAATGGCGGATGAGTAGCTCAATATATACAGCTGGCTATACATTTGAATGTGGCTCGTCGACAGACTATTGGTTGCTGCCTGCGTGACGTCGTAGAAGGTCACGCCCTTCTTGACCAGGTGAAGAGGTGGCGGGGAATCTTCCCGCGCTGCTGAACCAGGTGAATCTGAGCCATGAGAGCTGGACGCTCGCTATTGCCATCTAGTGGTCACTAGCTCGCGTCCCCTTATCAGGTTTACATTGATACAGCTGATGGTTATAATGTTGCACACAGAAAGGTTACATTGTTAACACATGGCAAAGGTACATTGTTAAAGGCACAGCTTTACAGAACACAACATCTGTAAATTTTTAATACTTGGTATAACTGTACCTCATAGTTCAGGGGTAGGCAACTGGCCCATGCCCTCACTCTAGCCGTTGCCATCGGAATCATCCAAGGACTCATTTACGGCTGTTGTAAATGCATTTACAACACCCATAAATAAGTCCATGGCCAATTCCGGCGGTGGCCGCTGGACCTCCAGTCCAGCCCGCCAACTGTCTTGAGGGGGCGAGACCCGGCCCCCAAGTCCAAAAAGTTGGCAACCCCTGTCATAGTTCAAGTGCTGGCTTGTGGTTTGCCTTGAACATTGTGAGTATTCAGGAGATGGCAAAGTTGAGGAAATGAGAGGTGTTTTTCTACTATAGGCCAGTAACTTGTAGAATTCAAATAACTTTTAAAGTAGGTAAAAGATGACCATTTAAAGTAGTTCTTGGGGTGTAAAAGTTTCTTTGTAAATTTTAACTGTAGAAATAACCAACTAATAAAGTTGGAGGCTTAAAATTATAATTGTGAGCAGTACCGCTTAACTGGAGGCGGGCTTCTCTGGAATTTTAGTACTGTACATAGAAAAAAGATTTAATTTTGCCTGCTAACCTTGATTCTGGCATTCTTGCAACCCACATTCAACATATTATCTAGTCGGGTCCTCTAGTTCTTGAACCTAGTGCTGAAACAAGCTCACAGGAGTGGCTTATTGTTTTTCAGATAGATACAGTCACACAACAGGTGTTTAAAAGTCTGAAAATTAGCCACCGACCTGAGTGAGGTGTTTCACATGGTGCGCAAACCTGGCTGCAGCAACATGAATCAAGCGAATGCTCCAGACTAACCTGCAAGTGAATTGCTTCCTTCTTATAGCCAGTGGCGATTGGGAAAGACAGGAAGATCACGTCATCCTTTCAAATCCACTGATGTTCATGTCCTTTCACTTTATTCTTCCAAGCATCTATCACTTTTCTCAGTTCATTTGTGTGACTCCTGATTACATGACACTCTATTTATGTCCCTGTCATTGGAGATGCCTTGCACAAAAGGGAGTCTTGGATCAAGCTATGGCTGGCAACATCTTGTTGTTTTCATGATAAAGGTCAGTTCCAGTTTTTGGCAAGACCTTAATGAGAAAGCTTCAATGGCTAAACATCACAGGCATGTCTCCTTCTTCTTGGCCCCACCTGTTGAGGTGCTAAACTCTGGAAGCATTCTAAACTCTGGAAGCATTCTAAGACACAGTGTTTACCAGCTTCAACATGGTGCCTTTGGATTCCTCTCAAATTGGACAAATGGGGGAAATGGACAATTGGTTGCCACATCAGGTCTTTTTTAAAGGGTTGTAGAAAGGATATCACTAGTAATGGGGCTCTGGCTATTCTAGGACTTCCAGTCCCAGAAGTCACCCAGAATCCCCCAGGCAGACTTGTTGGATTGGGAAAGAACAGAAGGCAAAACTGATGTCTTTCTGCCACCATTGTCTGTTTTGCCTGGTTTGTTTTGGCTGGGATGGAGGAAGAAACATTCCTTCTCCCCCTGCTTCCTAGGAGTCATGTTTAGTGATCTATGGGAAGGATAGTCCATGAGAGATTCCTGCTGTCGAGGCTCATGGGTCTGAGAAGGCATTCTCTTCTTCCCAGTGGATACAATATTTACTTGTTGGGCAGGTCTCTGCATTAGGGAGTTGACCATTCTCCAGTAGCAGTGTGGATGTCATGGAGGCTATGGGAGCATGTATTACCTAGGGGTGGAAAAGTGGGAATTTAAACACAGAGGAGCCATTTCTTGTAAAAGAAAAACTAAGGCTTGAAAGGCAGTGGCGGTGGCAGCAGCAGCGGCAGTGGCGGTGGTGTCGACAACAACAACACATCTTTTCCTGCTGGGCTCAGTGATTTGTCAGCTACTGAATGTAATAATAATAATACTGTAATGGTATGTGATTAAGTCAACTTTGACTTATGGCTACCCTTTCCACAGTTTTCTAAGTAGACAGTGCTCAGATGTGGTTTATCTCTCCCTTTTTCTTAGGGTACCCTGAGACTGTGCAGCATGCCCATGGCTACATAGGCTGGCTCTTATCCCAGGAGGCACAGTGGGGAATCAGACTCTCAACATCTGGTGAGCTGTCCTGCCAGTTAAACATAGTAATCTTAAATTCAAAGCCATTCACTGTGGAACAGAAGCAACATGTCCATTGCTTTCAGAGTTGTATTGCAGGGTAAATGGAGCATATTGCAGAGCAAGGGTTATTTATTGCTAGTGTAGCTTTTCTTACTCTTCTCTGGCTTCTACCCCTTGCACATCCCCTAAGGGAGTGTGTACTCGAGGGCTGGTTTTTACTTTTTGGTATATTTACTCTAAAGCTTTCTCCATGAAAGAGAGGGAATGGGCTGAGTTTAATGTACTAATTATGGTAAGTAGATGTTAAAAGTCTTTTACCAACTCAAAGTTTAATAGAACATAATTTCACCTCTCCAGGAAAAAACAAAGCAAAGCAGAAACAAAAGAATATGACAGGCTAAACAAAAAGAGTTAGAAAGCCATGACAGAGAATTGCCTGTAACTGGTCTAAGTTCCAAAGACATCATGTGGTCATTGGAGAAAACAGTGATACCACCAACACACCTGATCTTTACAGTAGGACAACTGCTGACAAGGACAAAAACCCTTAACAGATATTGGCTGAAATCCTATTGCTTAGTATAGTATGTCACACCAAAGCAGGCCCACTGAATCAGTGAGGATTTGGTAAGTCCCTTCCTCCACAAGTTCAATTGTGTCTCAGGCAGTATGTACTGTCATGGCAACATCATTCATGCAAGCAGTGGGAAAGAGAGGCTGTTTTTAGTAGAGAGACCTAGAACCTTTTCTCCTTTCCAATAGCCTGATAAATCCCAGGTTTGTTAACTTAATAAGGATCACCCTTGCTTGAAAGCCAGGCATATCTGACTCAAGGGTTTGCTGCTCATTTTGGTTTCATAGCCGAAGAGCCAGCACTGTCTGCTTCTGCAGATGTTTCCATGGTCATGTGGCAGGCATGACTAGACACAGGAGCTCATGGACACTGTTTATCTTCCCACCGAAGTGGTCCCTATTTATCTACTTGCAATTTCTTGCTTTCAAACTGCTAGGTTGGTGAGAGCTGGGACAAAGACGGGAGCTCTTTCCGTCCTGCAGTATTCGGGTATTGAACTGCTGACCTGCCACCTTCGGGTCAGCGTCTTAGCCACTTGAGCAGCACAAATGAGGATCCTCATGCTGACAGGCATAATGGAGTCACTGATGTTGTGACTGGCCCATTGTGTACCACCCCAGGGTGGGACATATTTACATGCCCTTCCAGACTGGACTACAAAGTGTCTGTCCAGAGCCTAAGATAAAAAGTTGGGATCTAGATCAAAATGTAGGGGCCACATCATTTCTCCAAGTTTTCTTTTTCTTAGAAGGGCAAATTTCTAGAAGGAAATAATTGAGGGGGATGAAATTCCTCTGAAAAACCAGTGGCACAAATCCACCAGAGGAAAGGAAACACTGCAACTTGTGGTAGCAAATTGCCACTAATTAACAAGTCCTACTCTGATTCTTTATTGCACGCCATTTGGCTTGGTGCATGGCCAGGAATCCATGTGGAAACTTGTTAATTATGGTAAATTGTCACAGTGACTTTTTTTCTATTTCACTTTTATCAGACTAACTATACAAGTTATGCTAGTGAAAGGCTAGTCTGGAAGAATGAGAAATGCGTTGTTCTGAGGAGGCCTGCATTCAGATTAGAAGTCGATCTGCATGCATTCTTCCTTAAATAGGATTCATCCAGCTTTAGGGAAGTCAATTTTTCCAGCTAGATTTACTTCACTAGGAGTAGGGTCAATTAAATACATTTTAAAAATTGTAAAAAAAAATCAACCCCTCCTTTGCAAATTCTGAAAGAAGCAGACCTGATCCACTCGAGCTAGTGGGATGTACCAATCTTTTGCACTTCAAAAATCTGTTACAGCTTTGCGCAACATAGCAGTTCCTTTTTTCAAAAACATATGTATATTTGCCCTTTGCCAAAGTTCCCAAGGCCTTGGATGAGACTGGCATGGGACCGGAAACAGTGGGAGATGAGACGATGCTTCAATCCACTATGTCAAACTGACATTTAAAACATGGGTCAACCAAGTAAGTAAGTAAGTAAGTAAGTAAGTAAGTAAGTAAGTAAGTAAGTAAGTAAGTAAGTAAGTAAGTAAGTAAGTAAGTAAGTAAGTAAGTAAGTAAGTAAGTAAGTAAGTAAGTAAGTAAGTGAGTGAGTGAGTGAGTGAGTGAGTGAGTGAGTGAGTGAGTGAGTGAGTGAGTGAGTAAGTAAGTAAGTAAGTAAGTAAGTATATGTGTCTATCCCTTGAGGGAGGGACAATACATTTAGCAGTGAATGTCTAGAGCAGTGATGGAGAACCTTTTAGAGACCGAGTGCCCAAGGAGGTGGGGGGAGATGGGCGACAGGCATCATGCCAGTGATGTCATGTGGGTGTGTGAGCACCCATGTGATGTCACTGGTGTGCTTCAAGCTGTGCATGTGCATGTGCACCACTCCTGTGCCACCAATCTTCAGTGCCGCACCCGGCAAGCTGCACCCTGGACAAGCCCCTGCTGCTGCGTCAGGACCCTGCCACCCCAACAAGCCCCTTGTGGCTGCGTCGGGCACTGGGAAAGCCTCCCAAGCTCTGGAAAAACCCCACATGGCCTTCCCACTGGGCCTTCCTACCCCCCAATGGGCATTCCTAACCCCTGTCAGGCATTCCTACCCCCACTGGGCCTTCCTACCCTCCGCTGGGCCTCCCTATCCCCCTATCAGGCCTTCCTGCCCCCTGTCAGGCCTTCCTACCCCCACTCCAAATTGGGCCTCCCTCCCCCACACGTACTCCTTACCTTTCCTCTGTCAGCTTCAGCCTCCAGTCCAGGATTTCAGCCTCCCCTCTCGCCTCTCCTTTGGCAGAGAGAGAGACAGGGTGTGAGGAAGTGGTGCTGGCTGGGCTGCATGTGGTGGGGCTTCCTCTCAATAGCATGCATGTCAGGAGAAAGTCTTCTGCATGCCACTTCTAGCATGCATGCCATAGGTTCACCACCACTGGTCTAGAGGTATCTTAAAGCCAAATGTTTGTGCAACTATTTAGAAAATAAACAAAATATGGACTTGAATTCACTGTCCTTCCAGATGATGTCCATTTGTGTTATGAGAATTGCCTCCCTTGCTCTGTAGCTCCCCTGCTTCCTAAAACTATCTACCGGCAGAGTTTTTGAGAGAACTTACAGGGGATGGAGAATTTCCCTATCCTGGCTTTGCCAAAGCATCCCTTGGTCTGACCAAAATAGCCTTGGTGATCTAGATCTTGTTGGTGACATCATTTTACTCAAGGAAGGTGAGATGAAACTACAATAGGCGACAACTGCCCTGGACCAGAGAAGCAAGGAAAACTGGCCTTAGGTTAAATGCCGAGACATTGAAGGTCATGCGTATGAACTCCACAACCGGGATGCAGCAAATCATACTTGGGTCACATCAGCTAGAGAAAGTGGGGAAGTTTACTTACTTGGGCAGTGTGATCGCCCAAAATGGAGATGCAGAGGTGGATGTCAAATGCCTTCTTGGAAAAGCAACAGCAGTCTTCTGGAGAATGAATAAGATCTGGTCCTCGCCATCTATATCACTGAAAGTTAAACTCCATTTGTTCACCTCCATAGTGATCCCAACCGCCATCTATTCCTGTGAGACTTGATCAGCAGTATCAAAAAGAGACTTGATGTCTTTCAGCAGAGGTGTCTTCGCCGAATTTTAAAGATTCATTATTTTGATCACATTAGCAATGAGGAGGTACTTCGAAAGAGTGGTTTGTGGAAATTATATAACATCGTTGCACAAAGAAGAGTCCAAATGGCAGGCCATATTTTCCATATGGAGAAAAACAGGATCCATAAGGTGGCAATAAGTTGGAACCCTCCTAATGCCAAAAGACAATAAGGACGCACTCGAAATACATGGTGAAGAACTTTCATGGGAGACTTAAAGACTCTGGAAATGACATGGGAGGATGCCGAAGCACTCGCCCAAGACTGAAACTGCTGGAGATCCCTTGCTGCTCGATATGCTACATAGCATGGGAGGATCTACATCTAAGTAAGACTCTGCCAAAGGAGGCAATTTTGTCTGTCTAATGTCCCTGTTGAAATCCCTTCTTAGATTTCATAGATGAGCAGGACAGAAGATTACACATAGGGACCCCAAAGGGGACCAAAATATAATGGTACATTCATCCCTGTCTTACATACCTGTCAAGTTTTGGATTTGAAAATAAGGGAAATTTCCTGGTCAAAATGGGAAACTTGACAGCTATGCTTATCCTGTGCAGCTCTCCAGTGGCGGCATTAGGGCATTGCAATTTAACAAATACGGGAGGACAGTGGGAAAGAAGGTAAAATACGGGAGTTTCCTGGCCATTTCGGGATACTTGACAGCTATGCACAATGTTCTAGACCAGGTGTGGGGAAATATGTAAACTCCAGATATGTCTGGATTGCAGCTTCCACCCTTCCTACCTGCTGGATGTGGGAATGAAGGATGATGACAGCTGCTGTTTAACAACATCTGTAGGCTGAATATTTGTCCACCTCTGATATGTTCCTTGAGCTATGTGAAGTCAATTATGAAGAGAAAAGAAAGATAGTTAGGTGAAGGAAATACTGTACCTGTATCTGTCAATGAAGATAAACAACACTGTGTAAGACATGGTTACTCTGACATAAGTCCTACTAGGTTCAGTGGATAGAAATTTGTAGCCAAAATGTTATTTTCAGTCAGTGAGAAAAAATGATGTTATTTTAGTGACCAATCATCTCCCCAAGGTTCTCTCCTGTTTTAAACTTATTATGCATATTTTCATGGCAAAAATGAAATGTAATCTGAAACAACATCATTTGAAATTACAGTCCTTGATTTTTTGCCACAGCTGCTATGCAGAAGTTCCTGGCCTCTTGTAAAGAACCTAAATAAAGTATGAATTGCAGAGGAAACATTATGATTCTTGGAGGAAAGAATGAGCATAATTGAATGAAGGAAATGGTTGGCTGTGTCCTGCGTAAAGGAGATGGAGGTATAGATTTGAAGCAAGTTCAGGGCCCAGTCTTCTAAAGGGTAGCAGAGGAACACAAATAGGGCTCTTAGTTGTGGTACTTTCGCACAGAGTCTTCCCTGAACAGTGCCACAGGTTCAACATTTCTGTTTCTCTTTGCACAAGGACTGTGAAGGCACAAACTGAATGAAATCTGTACTTCAAGAAGATGTTTAAGAATGCAATGTTTAAAAGTGGGATCAAAGATGGGGTTGGATGTAGGAAATTCTGGTTGGTAACAGAAATTCTGGATGGGGACTGCAGTGGCTTCGTGGTTAAGATACTGAACTTGACAATTGGAAGGTCGGCAGGTCAGCACTTTGAGACCCAAGTGCTGCACAATGGAATGAGGTCCCATCTCTGTCCCAGCTCCTGCTAACCTAGCAGTTCAAAAGCAGGAAATTGCAGGTAGAGAAATAGGGACCACTTTGGTGGGAAGGTAAACAGCATTCTGTGTCTAGTTATGCCTGCCACATGTTCTCTGAAACATCTGCAAACACAGACAGTGCTGGCTCTTTGGCTATAAATGGAGAGGAGCATCAAACCATAGAGTCAGATACAGCTGACTTTTGAGCAAGGGTGACCTTTACTTGGCCTAATAGAAAATTGCTCCTAGCTTAACTGATCTCAGTGATAAGCTCTGCAAGCTCTACAAGGAAAGGGAAACTTGTATGTGCACGCACATGCACACACACATGCACACGCATGCACTCTCTCTCTCTCTCTCTCTTCCCATTGGAAATGGAATTCTTATACAGTGTGGTAGTCCAATTACAACAAGTATTTGTGTCATTTTCATAGTAGCACAAAAATTACCTGATAAACTAATAAGTCGTCCTTATAAATAGTTGATGATCAGAATTGGTTTGCTAACAGGATAGAAATGGAAAGGGTTTGGGAAATGTACACACCCCATCATAGTCTACTAAGTGTACCTAGTCCTGTAGCTCACCTCGTTTGCAAGAGTTACCGTATTTTTTGGACCATAAGACGCCCCTGACCAATAAGACGCACTCAGTTTTAGAGCAGGAAAACAAGAAAAAAAATATTCTGAACCAAATAAGGAGCTGTAGCTCACTTCGCCCGGGGCCAAAGGCGCATGGGAAGCACAGAAGGGAAACCACACCTAGACAGTGAGGGGCTGACCCATCAGCAGCGCCTGGCAGCTGAAGACCAGCTGGGCTGCAGCAGCTCCTGCAGCACTTCCCGTGCACCTTGCCCGGATGGTGAGAGCCTGACCCGTCAGCAGCTCCCAGAGGCAGAAGACCAGCCGACCTTCCAGCAGCGGCCACAGCTGCCTCATCCTTTCGGCCATGCTGCTCTGGGACTCCTCCTCCTCGCCTCCAGGACAATTAGGCTCTTCCTGAGCCTGGCGTCCCAGAGTGGCATGGCTGAAAGGACCTCACTGGACAGATGGTGAGGTCCTTTCAGCCATGCAGCTCTGGGATGCCAGGCTCTGGAAGAGCCTCATCCCAGAGGTGAGGAGGAGGAATCCCAGAGCAGCATGGGAAGCAAAATAAAAAACAACACAAATATGGAAGAAAATGAAATGAACAGATCCTATCCTCCAGATGAAACTTTGATTGCTTAGCTCTCTAACATCTAGTTTTGAATCTCAGGGCACTGAACCATGTTGTGAATGCTCAATAAGGGTCAATACCTCTTCTCATCTCTCCTCTCTACTATATGCTCCTCATCTTTAATAGCTGAAGGGCAAGCAGGTACTACATGATCCTCTCCATATTGTACTTACTGAATTTCACTACTGTAGGAAGTTGTAGGATAGTTCATTTTCATTTAGTTTTGACATGAACTTTGCACAGTTTGCCAATTCCATCTCCCCATAATTTTTTTTAATAAAAAAACACAGAAATGAGAAAATTTAATTTTTGTACTAAAGTTAGCTTCCCACAGAATCCCACATCCACTGGCCATATTGATTACATTTTGAGGTCCAAGAAGTCCCCCCCCCCAACAATATCTGGAAAGAGCGTGAGATTTTGAAGGTTTTCATGTGAGGGGGGGAAATGAAACTAATAGATTAATCTTCCCCTATGGATATTCTACTGATCTGCGTAATGTTTTGTTGATATATCTGAATGATGTTTTGCTGATATACATACCTGAATTAGAATTTGGAAATGATGCTCTCTCTTTTTGGCCTAAAAACTCTCTGGCCAGGGAATTCTGGAAAACATAATACAAAAAGTAACATTTCCAAATTCTGATTTGAAGTGCAATCAGCTGGTTCACTGTTTCCACTGTAGTTACAAACCCCAGTTGTGTTGATTGCTTATTATCTGACAAGGCTGCTATATCTCTATCATGGAGACCAAAGTGAATTCAGGAATGTAAGAAGGTCTGACTTGATAGGAAACATGCATAGACAAATGATTAGAAACTATGATTTACCTGCTGTATATTTCAAAGCGCAAACCAATAAAAAAGAGATTTCATTAGCAGAATCCATGATTTAGATGATGTTTCAACTGAGCTTAAGTGAAAATAAATGGAAATAGAGGTTCCTGAACCAAAGAGAACCCATGTTCCATTGCTGGCTTGCTAGATGCAGGGAAAGCAACCATAATTTTTTCTGCCACATCCTGAAAATAACCTGAAAAAGTACGGCTGCTACAATGCAGCATTAAAATTCAAGAACACCCTTCAAGCATCAAGGGTTTCCTCATCTTTAACACTTGGTGTGTTAAACTGAGTTATAGATGCAGTAAGATATGGGTGAAAAGGAATTGGTATTTCTTTGTTAGGTAAAGAAAGCCAATCGTATCCGACTCCAGGGTTCAGTGCTCATCTCTGTTTCTTTTTTTTTTTAAATTTTTTATTAAATCTTTAATAAACATACAGAAAAAGAAAAGAAAACATTAACAATACATTAACAGTACATTACACTAACAAGTCCATAATATCATACTAACAAACATTACTATATGGTAGCACATAACAATATCTATATTCATTAACTACTATTTAACCACCAAATATTAAGAACCTTTATTTCAAAATCCAAAATAATAGAAAAAAAACTTTCTGTACTACCACTAATCTTTTTAACCAATTAAAAAAAAAAACACCCTGTGAATATATACAATGCCCGGAGAGTTTATTTTTAACTCAAGTCCAGAAACTTCTTTGAGATGGTACTGGTCCTGAACTATCACCTGCCATAATAGAGTGATCCACGAACGGTTTCCATATATTCCAGAATCTATTCTCTTTTAAATTATCTCTTTTGACTTTAATCTCCCATGTCAATTTATCGTTCAATGCTAAACTCCACATTTCTTTATACCATTCTCCAACCTGAATATCTACATCGTTTTTCCAATTTCTGGCTATACATTGTCTACCCGTTGTCAGTACAATTTCCAGTAGTTCTTTTTCCTCCTTGTTTAAACCCAGATCTTCCACATTCGTTAAAAGAATAGTACCCGACACCAACTTAACACTTTTACCCAATATTTCACCAAATTCATTTTCTATTTTTCCCCAAAAATCCCTTATTTTTTTACAACTCCACCACATATGTTCATATGTTCCATCAAATTCTTTACATCTCCAACATAACTTATCTCTTTTATTATCCATCTGGTAAAGTCTTAATGGTGTCAGGTACCATTGCCACAACATCTTGAAATTATGTTCTTTAATTCTTACAGACATTGTTCTCATAATTCTCTTTTTCCATTTATTTTTCCATTCAGTCTCCCCAATTTTTATATTCAAATTTTGTTCCCACTTCCGTTTCAAATCCTCCTGTGGATCTGCACCTCTATTCAATATATTATAAAGCTTACTTACAAGACCCTTAATACTACTTTCGCCTTTTCTAATTTGTTGTTGTTGTTGTTCAGTCGCACAGTCGATTCCGACCCTTTGCGACCCTATGGACCATCGTTCTCCAGGCGCCTCTGTCCTCCACCATCCCCCTCAGTCCTCCCAGTTTTGTGCCCATTGTGTCTACAATACCATCTATCCATCTCATCCTTGGCCTCCCCCTTCTTCTTTTGCCCTCCACCTTTCCCAACATCACGGCCTTCTCAAGTGAATCCTCCCTTCTCATTTGATGCCCAAAGTACTTTAGCCTCATCTTTACTATTTGACCTTCCAATGAGCAGTCAGTGTTGATTTCTTCTAAGATTGACCTATTTGTTCTCCTCGCTGTCCAAGGTACCCTCAAAACTCTCCTCCAACACCACATTTCAAAGGCATCTATTCTTCTGCGTTCAGCTTTCCTAATTGTCCAGCTCTCACATCCGTACATTACCACTGGGAATACCATTGCTTTGACTATTCTAATTTTTGTTTTCAAGGTGATGTCTCTGCTTTTCACCATGTTCCCCAGGTTTCTCATGTTCCCCAGGTTCCCCAGGTTTCGCCTTTTCTAATCTTCCTTACCAATTCCTCAAGTTCCGTAAGTACTCTATCTGATCCTAGTTCTCTTTTATATTTTTTATTCCAATTGTCCACCTTTAACTTCTGAAACCAATTCAAGTTTAATATCTCAAACATTTTTTTCCGCTCGGCATCAACATCACATGCTTTTAACCAATCCTTCAATAACAACGTCCCATTTTTATCCAATATTTCTATTTTTTCTTTATCTAATTTTATTTGGAAACACATCATATCAGTCAATTCCAAGATTGGGGAGAGATTCGGAACCATATCTTTTTTTACCTTCTTCCACACCTCCATGAGACCTTTCATCATAGTATTATTTGACCTTTTCGCCTTATCTTTCATTCCCAGAAAATTCAAGTTTCCAATATTTCTGTATTCTTTCATTTCCAATTGTTCCCAAATTACCTTTTCTCTTGCCAAGATCTTCACAACATTCTTGACTTGAAATGCTCGGTAATATACTAAGAGGTTTGGCATACCCAACCCCCCTTTTTTCTGAGACAAATACCATAATTTCTTTGGAAGCCTAGATTTTTTTCCTCCATTACAAAAGTCATTAAACATTTTTTGAAACTCATTGATTTCTTTCTCTTTTAAATGGATCGCGAGCGTGTCAAATAAAAAGTTAATCTTTGGTAACAGTATCATTTTACACATAGCAATCCTTCCAAACCATGACAGCTTTAACTTCTGAAGTTCTCGTATTTTATTCCTAAATTCAATTCTCAAGCTGTCATAATTCAATCGTTTAAGTTCTTCTAATTTGTTTGAAATAGTTATCCCTAAATACTTCAACTTATCTTTGATTTGTATATTAAGTGTCGACACCGTCCTACCCATCTCGCTCAATTTCAAATTACACAACATCAATTCAGATTTATCCCAGTTTATCTTTAATCCTGTTATAGCTTGAAATACTTGTAGATGATCTTTAATCCTGTCCATTACCTGTTCCGGGTGCTTCACCATAAGCAATGTATCATCAGCGTACATGCTCACTTTATTATCCATAATCCCTTCTATATTTAAATCCTCCCTTATACTTTTAGCTAAAATCTCCATTGCCATTATAAACAAAATAGGAGATAATGGGCAACCCTGCCTAGTACCTGCCTCTAGCTTTACCACATCCGTGAGCTCCTCGTTTACTCTAACCCTGGCATTTCCTTTTTGATATAGTAAATCTATAACCCTATTAAATTTATCTCCAAACCCATATTTTCTAACTATTTCCTTAATTGAAGACCACTGCAATGAATCAAATGCCTTAAAAATATCCAATGATAGTAATCCCACTTTTTCCTTTGTTTGATTAACACTGTCTATTAAATCTAATACCCTTCTAGTCAAATCCGCCATGTGTCGTCCTTTTAGAAACCCAACTTGATCAACATTTATATATTCCCCCATAAAACTATTTAAACGGTTAGCCAATATTGCCGTGAAGATCTTCGCATCTTGATTTATAAGCGAAATTGGTCTGTACGAATCCACTCTTTCCAAATTCTTACCAGGTTTTGGCAAAAGAACAATTGTAGTGTTATACCATGAAGTCGGGATTGATCCTCCATCTAATATATAATTATATAACTTCACCAATTTCGGGACCACCACCTCTTTAAATTCTTTGTAAAACTCTGTTGATAATCCATCCTCCCCCGGGGCTTTCCCTATCTTCAATCCGCTTATTACCCCCTTAACCTCTTTATCAGTTATCTTTTCCTCCATTTTCTCCCTATGCTCTTGCTTTATCCCATTCCCTAACTGCCTCTCCAATATCCTTTTAAGCTTTTCCATATCTATTTCTTTTTCTGCATATAACACCTGGTAAAATTCCCTAACTATTTTACATTTATCGCTATTCTTATTACACCTTGAACCTTGCCTGTCAACTAACACCCCAATTTCTCTTTTTTCCCTTTTAACCTTAGCTGCTCTTGCTAATAGTTTTGAGTTCTTATTACTAAATTCAAAATATTCTCTATTTAAATAAATCAGATCTCGCTTAACTTTATCAATATCTTTACCCATTACTTCTGCCTTGAGTCCTTGTAGTTTCAAGAGAATTTTTTTATCTTTACTCTTTACGTGTTCTTCCTGTAATTGTTTTATTTCCCTTTCTTTTTCTATGTGTTCTGCTTTATACCTTTTATATTTAAGGCTTGCCACTTTTATGCTTTCCCCCCTAAAAACTGACTTCATGGTATCCCATACAATATTAAAATCAACCTCATTATTATCATTCCATTGCCAACTTTCTTTCCAACTTTCCATAATTGCCTCTTTGCTTTTCTGATCTTTGAACAAATTAGGATCGTACCTCCAATTTCTAACTCTTTGAATATTTTTTGGTGCTTTCAATTCCAGATATACTTTAGCATGATCCGATTCCTTAATAATCCCAATTTCCGTACTTTCTATATCCCCAATTAAGTTTTCCGACAGAAAAACATAATCTATTCTCGAGTAGGTCCCATGTACATGCGAAAAAAAGGAATATGCCCTTTCCAAGCCTTTAAACTCTCTCCACGAATCCTTCAAACCCATAACTTTCATCCATTTGTCCAACGCCTTCCCTTTCACTCCCATTCCACTTCTAGCTATGTTTGTGCAATCCATTCCTGACCTGATCAAATTAAAATCACCAGCCACAATAATTTTTGCAACATTTTCCCCCTCCACTATTTTCCGAATTTTTTCAAGAAACACTACTTGGTGGTCATTCGGAGCATAAATAGTTACCAACAATATTTCCTCATCCTCCAATTTTCCTCTTAACAACAGATACCTACCCACTTGATCAGCAATCTTTTTTGTGATTTCAAATCCTAACTTCCTAGAAATCATAGTTGCCACCCCTCTTGCTTTAGATGTTCCAAACGCCATCTCATAGTGTTGCATCCAACTCAGATAAAGTTTATTCGTATCTTTTGATTTCTGATGTGTTTCCTGTAAAAATAAAATATCTGGTCTATCTTTTTTCAACGCCGATTCCACCCTCCGTCTCTTAAGAACAGAGCCTGTACCTTTCACATTCCACGATATTATTTTAATACTATCCATAACCAAATTCTTCTCCCAACTTTAAACTCTCCATCGGGCGTGCCACCAAAAACCCTTCACCATACCCACTACATAAAACACACATTTTTCACTCTCCCCACCTTCCAACGAAAAGTCGCCTCTGTCAACCAAAGAGGGGAGAGGGGGGACCTGCAAGATGCGCCCTACTGCCGGCGCTATGCGCTACTTACCCATTCTACCTCTATTAGCTAATTAAGATTACTACTATCTAATGCTCATCCTTCCTTACCTATCTCCTCCTCCATCATAATCAAAGACGGCTCCTCCTCCTCCTCCCCTCGTTGTGGTGTTCCACCTGTTGCCCCACCGGGCTCCTCCCTCCCATATTCCCTCCCCAAAGCTCCAGAATCCATCATTTCCTTCTTAAGATTTTTCCATTCTTCTGAATCTACTTGTACCAATCCCAACAAACTCAGGTATTCCAATGGATTAATGCCTTCATCAATAACTTGCATTCTTTTATCATAGAAAAAGCGCAATTGTTGTGGAAATCTCCAATTATACCTTATATTTTTACCCATCAATAATTTAGTAACAGGCCTCATCTTATATCTCCATGTTCTTTCTTTTAGTGAAATATCATTGTAGACTTCTACATCTGAGCCATCAAATTTCAACGCGTCTGAACCAACACTTTTCAGATGAGCCATTACTTTTAATTTATCTGCCCAATTTGCAAATTTAACCAACACATTTCTTTGAGCCACTCTCCCTCTTCTTGGACCCACCCGGAATACACTTCCTAAATCCTCTTGAACAAATTCCTTCCCCATTTTTAAACCATTTAACCACTGAACCACCCTCTCTCTTAACAGATCCGGAGTGCGTTCCGGTACCTGACGGATCAAAATGTTCTGCTTTCTCATCATGTCTTCGACAGCATCTATCCTCATTTCTTGTTCCTGCAGTTTTAACTTACTGTCCCGCACCACCTCCTGAGTCCCTTTTACTTCCTTCTTTACCGCATCCACCTCAATTTGAACCACTTTCAGCATTCCCTCAAATTTATTCAAACTTAAGTCCACCTTTTTGGTATAATCTGTCAGTGTTGACATCATCTTTTCTTGCCTTTTAAACATTTCATTTTTATCTTTCACCCTTGAAGCCTCATTTTTCTCCATTTTTTGCGACAACTTGCCAATTTCCACCATAATTTGAGTCTGGTCCAATGACACTGTGGGCAGAGCTGTTGGCTGAACAGATTCATCCATTGGTGCTTTTTCAATCTTCTTAGGTTTTACAACCTGTTCTTCTTCTTTTGCTTTCGCTCTCGTACCTTTATCCATAGTGATGTAATATATTTCAAACCCAATGTTGCAGATCGCTGTAACAATTCCAATATAGTAAGGCTTACTACACTGCAGCCATAGGTTCCACCAATACAACCGTCAAGTTCTTATGTCAGCAGAAGATCCAAAATTTACTGTAATCCACAACGATGGAACAAAGGAAAACAAAAGAAAACAGCTCTCCAAACAGGCAGTTTAAAAGTAAAACTTGTTAACCACAAATAATCCTTTCCCACAAAGCCAGCAGTCAAATGACGTCTTCCAACCACAGCAAAAAGGCTTCAGAAAAACAGTTAATCAGGTTGCTGAGGGGGGGGGGGGGAGCTCAGAAGGAAAGAAAAATCCAGCCACCAAGGGGTTAAGGTGAGAAGTTGAGAAGCTATTTGTAATCCACACAGTAATGGAACCCTTCAATCAGAGCCACATAATCCTTCCTTTGAAGTGGATAATCAAAACACCCTTTTCCAGCGAGTGCCTTAACTTTGTAGTGAGAAGAGGCCCCCCCTCTTCCCCCTCTTCCCTAAATGAGCAGGCTAGGCAGAAGAGAAGAGAGAGAAAAAAACAAACTCCCACAGCTCTCCTCTTTTCCAGACCAGAGAGGAGGTGAAAAAAAAGAGAAAGGAAAATTAATCCGCCTTATTGATTTCAGAATGTGGCGTGGTCCTCTGGTATGTAGAAAAAAAACCACAGTCTATACACGATCACTTTCATTTTCCCTGGCCGTCGCCATTACAGTACCTCCAGCTCTTCCTCCCCTTCTTTTTCTTCTGAAAAAACTCAGCCGGTTTTATAGCTTATAGCTAAGAATGTAGCTCCCTTCAGGCACTTACACACAAATTGCCTTCACTCCAGCCGCTTTTTGCCACTTCCAAAACCAGTTCCATAGCCTTCTCCTCTCGCTGATCCCGTTCCTCGGCTCTCCAGCGGGAAAGCCGCGACTGCCGTCACAGCTCAACCGCCCAGAAAAACCTCCCGAACTTCGATCATCCAGCTTCAAAAGCTCAGCAAACTTTCCAAGGAGACAGGCAAGGATCTTAACTTTAAGCTTTACCACTTGAAAAATTTTCTATTCCGCTCCTTCACATCATTCACCACTTTGTTGAGCGCGAGCGTCCGAAACTAGATGTTACACAGCGGCCATCTTAGCCAAACCCCCATCTCTGTTTCAAACCCGAAGAGCCAGTGCTGTCTGCTTCTGCAGACATTTCCATGGTCATGTGGCAGGCATAACTAGACACCGGAACACACGGAATGCTGTTACCTTCCCTATTTATCTACTTGCAATTTCTTGCTTTTGAACTGCTAGGTTGGCAGGAGCTGGGACAAAGCAGATTGTCCCTAAGCAGATTGATACTAAGCAGATATGTATATGTATATCTCAATGTTAGAACTTCTTTACCGACCATATTTTAGATGTGTGTCCAAATTATAAAGTGTGATTTTCACACACATCTGTCTGTCTATCTATCTATCTGTGTCTATCTATCTGTCTGTCTGTCACAAATTTGTCAGGAAGCCAATGCTGGCTGATCCAGCAGTGAATTTGTGGTTTATCTTGCAATGAAATGCAAGAGAAATATGAAGCAATCCCCCAGTTACTGAAATATCATGACATCATGTAGTCCTATTCAGGTGTTATGCCTAAAATGAGGAAAGGTTAAATGGATGGTGGGGACCTGGGGATGCATGTAAGCCATGCCCTGTATCTTCAGTGAAAAGGAAGGTTGGCAGGGATCACTTGCAAGTGCCTTCAGCTCAACATGCTTACCAGACCTTCTGGAGATCTTTTCATGGAAAGGCCAGCTTTACTTCCAGACAGGATGAACAGATGGGGTTCACCAGCCCTCCTCCACCCCTCATCATGAATAGGGATCTTTACTATTTCAGACAAAATGCCTGAAAACTCCCTCTAGTGCAGAGGGGGTGATAAACTAATGAACAGCCATTCTTGAAGGCATGTGAAGTGAGCCAGGGGAAAATGTAGGTGTTGGGCATTGCTTCATGCTGGCCTTCCTTCATCTGCTGCCTTTCAGATGTTGCTGGGTTCCAAACTCCTGCCAGCATGTGGCCAGGGAGCAGAGATGACAGGAACTGCAGACCCCCCAAAACCAGAGGGGGTCATATTGGGGAAAGCTGCCCAGTACTGCACATGGCTCGTTCTTCTTTGTCTCCTGCCAGCTTTGACATGTAATGTGGCACATGGACAGATTACCTACCTTTCCCCCTCTGTTCTCTCAAACCTGCATATCCTTGTCTATTTTGATACAGATCACGAAGAATTTTAGCTAGTTTGTTTACACAGCTATCAAAACTTTCAAAGGGATCCCAGGTTTGGGAGTAAAAACTCTGAGAAAGTGGTGGTAGTGGCAGTGGCAGCCCTTCCTTCCATGTAGGAGTCATCATATTTTTCTTTCTTTCTCCATCAGCCCAAACATTAAGTAATTACACTTCTTAGACTTCTGCAACGAACATAATGAACACAGTGGAACTGAAAAATAAGCATTAGAAGCAGGAGCGTGCCAATTTCCTTCCATTCCCATTCCTCTCATAATTTGTTCCTTTGCACTGGTTCCAACAGCCACTCTTCCTAGTAGCAGAAATACTGTAGCGTTGATGCCTGTCGGCTACTCTATTTCACTCGCCTCCCCCCCCAACCCACCCTCTTCCACAGTATTCTTTTCTCCTCTCCTCCAAATGGCAAGCATACTGAGGAGCAGTCTCTTGCTTAACATGTCAAAATGTGAGTTCTGGCTCTTGATCGCTTTGGTTTCCATCCCTTGAGGTTTGCTGGTGCCAAAAATCAAAGCGTAATTTTGCAGATGTTGAGATCCTGCAAGCCCCCTAGGTTGCAACGTAAGGCCAACCAGCCAGCTGGCAACAGCTGTGAGTGTGAGGAATGTAAAAAAGTATACATTTTCATTTTCAACCAACAATGACCGGCCGCTGGTAGTTCGAACAGAGCTCTCTTTAAAAATAAAATAAAGCAATATAAAACAAAACAAAACAAAACAGAGAATAATTGGCTTTGTGGATTCCCTTGAGCGCTTCTACCCCAGCATGGCAGCTGTTTTGAAAGATGCTGTTCAGAACTATAGAACATTCCCTCGGTGCCCTTCCAGCATCTTTGCGCCTCTTTAGAAGGAGGCTGTGCTTTGACATGGCAGAAAATTTAGAAGCTATTTCAGCAAACCTTAACCTTGCCAGCCTTTTTGAAAGAACTGAAACTCGTTTCAAAGAGTGCTTTCCAGAGCGCATTCATGTGAGGAAGAAAAGAAAGGGTAGGTGCATCATTTCAGGGGGAGACAAAACTAAATTTTAAAAAGGATGATTCTAGCTGCTGGACAAAGTCCCGAGTGATGTTGTAGCTCTTTGTGCTTGAATGGTGGATTGACTTATTTCGTGTTTTTTTAAATGTGAATATATCCCTCCCCTCCCCAATAACTCAGGGCAGCCTGAGGGTTTTTCCTTATTACTTATTACTTATTACTCTCTGGGCATTCCACAAGTTAATTATCATTTTGCCCCCAACATGCTGGGTCCTCATTTTACTGACCTCAGAGGGATGGAAGGCTGAGTCAATCTTGTGCCCTGGTCAGGATCGAACTCACAACCTTTTGGTTGCAGGACAGCAGTTTAACCACTCCACCACCAGGGCTCCTTTAAGAGAGCAGATCACATATTTCAGAACTCAAAAACCCAAAGCAAAATTTGGATACGGATAATTTTTGCAATAGCATGTGGGAATGAATGGGCAATGGGTGCCCTCTCTCCCCCAGTTGCTGCTGAATTAAACAATTCCTGCTGCCCTTGAGTAATGGCCATGCTAGCTGGGGCTAATGGGATTTGAAGACCAGCAACATTTGGAAAGCCACAGGTTTCCCAGTCTTACAGTGCACCATGGGTTGAGATTAGTCTGCCATCTCCAGATAACCCTTTGGTCCACCACTTGCTCTGCGTTGCCTGTTGCCCACGCCACTTCAGTTCCATTCCGAGTGGGTTGTGCACATTGTGTTTTAATATCAAAACAGTTTATATCTCTGTTAGAAGTTGTCCATTATTGACTTTATGTTTCCACAGTTCATTTTCATATCTGTCCCATCTTTGGCAGGTGATTAGCGAACAGAGGCCAGAAACACACTCCAAATAGAGGTAGCCTGTGAGTTCCTTTGGGATTAATTTTCAGGTAGAGATTAGAAAGTGCTCAGTTTGATTGAAATTTTCTTGCACCAGTTACTTCAAGTCAAATTGAGAAGGGTGTGTGGGAATCAATTTTATTTAAGGTCATTGATGAAAACAATAGGTAAGGGCTAAATAAGTATCCATAATGTAGATTAAGTGCAGGATAGCTGCCAATCAGCCTGAAAAGTGACTGTTTTGATAGTTGGCAAATTCTGGGTGCTTGTATTTTGCTTCCTCTTTTTTTTGGGGGGGGGAGTTAATATTGGGAAGAGAGGCTTGTGGACTGCAAGCACTACCTTTGTGGGATGTCTATGGCCCAAAGAGTGTGGGATATCCACCCTTGGCTGAGCAGGGGTTCACAACTTATGCCCTGCAGTGCCAAATAATTTGACCCCCAACTTCGCTCCAGCGGCCCCCACAGCTGCTGCTGAAATTAGCTGCAGACTAATTTACGGCCATATAAACGTATCTACGACAGCCGTAAATAAGTCCGCGGCCATCGTAAACACATTT
Source organism: Bradypodion pumilum (assembly GCA_035047305.1). Classification (NCBI taxonomy): domain Eukaryota; kingdom Metazoa; phylum Chordata; class Lepidosauria; order Squamata; family Chamaeleonidae; genus Bradypodion; species Bradypodion pumilum. The sequence continues at coordinate 161,337,194 of JAWDJD010000001.1, read as the reverse complement.
ATTACAGCCATAAATGATTCCGTGGCTGTTGCAAATGCATTTATGACAGCCACGGATGTATTTTACAGGACCAGTCTGGCCCACTCTGCTGTCTGAGAGGGCAAAGTCCAGCCTGTGGCTGAAAAACGTTGAGAACCCCTGGCCTACAGAGATGGGAAAGTGTGTCAGTTTTGCTTTTTCCTGCACTGGCATGTTTTATGAAGAAGTGCAATATTTTTGGTGTGGTCAGTAAACATTTCACTACATTAAAAAAGTCACAATGACTGAAATCCTGAACTCTTTAGTGATTAGATTAGATAAATCTTTATTTTCATTGTCCTGCACAGTGCAGTCATGGTACAACTAGACCAGTGGTTCCCAACATGGGACCCGCACCCCACAGGTGAACTTTAATTCCCAGAAGTCTCAGTCAGTATATTGGCTGATCAATGCTTTGGGGAATTGACTTAGACTTCTGGGAATTGAAGTCCAAAAAACAAAGGTTGGGAAACACTGAAATAGATAGTACACCTCAAAGCAACTAAACAAAGTTGCTTGGAGGTGTGGTATGCTATTTGGAGCAATCTTTGTGTCTATATGCAAGGATCAAGCAGTTTGGGGACAGGAAAACATACTGTACCTCAAGGTTCATGCATCCTTTCCATCTCCCTGGGGAGCCACAGTAAACTGCTATTTTTTAAATAATAAGTAAATCTGGCAATGACTTGCCAGTGAATAGATCTGCCACCAAGCGACAGAGTACTGGACTTGAAAGATTTTTTTTAAAAAAAGTTCCTCTGCATTCTGGTGGAGGAAAGCTGAACAAAAGGTTTTTTTTTTAATTGGTAAGCAGTACATTGTCTTGGAAGGGGACTGAAGTGGCTCAAGTGACTATTACACGCTGACTGGAAGGTGAAAGGTCAGCAGTTCAATGCCTGAATACTGCAGGATGGAATGAGCTCCCGTCTTTGTCCCAGCTCCTGCCAAACTAGCAGTTCGAAAGCAAGAAATTGCAAGTAGATAAATAGGGACCACTTTGGTGGGAAGGTAAACAGCATTCTGTGTGCTCCATCCAGTGTCTAGTTATGCCTGCCACATGACCACAGAAACATCTGCAGAAGCAGACAGTGTTGGCTCTTTGGCTATGAAACAGTGATGAGCACTGAACCCTAGAGTCAGATACGACTGGCTTTCAAGCAAGGGTGACCTTTACCTTTACATTATCTTACCACCAGTAAACATAAAGGGGGAAAAGAACCAAAAATAGGTCCCCTTCCCAGCACAGGCTGGGATTAAGATTGATGGGAGAAATATCAACAACTTGAGATATGCAGATGACTCTGCCATGAGGGTAATGTCATCTGCATATCTCAAGTTGTTGATATTTCTCCCATCAAGAAGAAGACCTAAAGAGTCTTTTGATGAGGGTGAAAGAGGAGAGTGCAAAAGCTGGCCTAAAACTTAACATTAAAAAAACCAAGATCATGGCATCTGGCCCCATCACTCCCTGGCAAATAGAAGGGGAGGAAATGGAGGCAATGACATACTTCGCCTTCTTGGGATCTAAGATCACTGCAGATGGTGACTGCAGCCATGAAATAAAAAGACGCTTACTTCTTGGGAGGCAAATTATGGCAAACCTAGGCAGCATAATAAAAAGTAGAAACATCACCCTGCCAACAAATGTCCACATAGTTAAAGCAATGGTATTCCCAGTAGTAATGTATGGCTGCAAGAGTTGGACCATAAGTAAGGCTGAGCACAGAAGAATCGATGCCTTTGAACTGTGGTGCTAGAGGAGACTCTTGAGAGTCTCCTGGACTGTGAAGAGATCAAATCAGTCAATCCTAAAGAAAATAAATCCCGACTATTCCTTGGAAAGACAAATACTGAAGCTGAAGGTCAAGTACTTTGGCCACCAAATGAAAAGAGAGGCCTCACTGGAAAAGGCCTTGATGCTGGGAAAGATCGAAGGCAAAAGGAGAAGGGGACAGCAGAGAATGAGATGGCTAAATGGCATCATTTACGCGGTGGACGTAGATCTGGGCAGGCGATGGAGAATGGCAGATGAGCCTGGTGTGCTGTGGTCCATGGGGTTGTGAAGGGTTGGACTTGACTGTGTGACTGAACAACAAAAATCTATTGGGCAGCAGGATAAAGCTGGATTTTTCTTTTAAAAATTACTTAACTGAATAAATGCTTTTGAACTGTGGAGCTGGAGAAGATTTTTGAGAGTACTTTGGCCACCAAATGGGAAGAGAGAATTCCCTGGAGAAGTCCCTGATGCTGGGAAAGATCGAAGGCAAAAGGAGAAGTGGGTGGCAGAGGATAAGATGGTTAGACAGTATTGTTGACATGGTGGACATGGATCAGGTGGACTCTGAAGGATGGATGGCAAATGCCAGAGGAGCCTGGCATGCAGTGGTCCATGGGGATGCAGAGGGTCAGACTTGACTATGCAGCTTGGCAATAGCCACTCAGTGCACAATTTTTCTCAATTGTATTTTAGCCTTTCTGACAAAAAGAAAAAATATATGAAAGGAAATATAATAATTATTCTGCTTATTGCAAATAAGACTTGCAGATAATCATGGTTTTCCTGTTTCTGTGTATGTTTGGCTGAGGGCATATGCATGTACACCTGGACGCACAAGTGTATTTACGAAAACACTATGCTTTTGTAGAAATAGCAATGAATAATGACAGGAATCCATGGAGATTAGAATTGGATGTAAGGTAAGGGCTAGAAGGGAGGTATTCTGCTGGAGGTCTAGATTTAGTAAGCTAGTAGTCGATAAACATTTTGCAGCGAAGAAACATATTTTTGATTGCAAAATGCACTGCCACGTGTGGGGAAATATCTCTTGCTCATCGCATTTTCTATTAGACTAGTATTGCATGAAAAACATGGAATTAAATTCAAAGATTTTTTAAGTTACAAAGTTACAAAAAGTCCAAGAACAATTGCTCAGAGAAACATGCTGATGAGCATCTCATAGCCAGTAAGAGGTTGGCCACTGTGTGGGACCATAATGCTGGAGCAGATAGATCTTTTGTCTGATTGAACATAACTCTTCTCATGTTCTTCTCCTTCCCTCCTTTTTAAAAGAATATGGCTAATCTTTAGGGCATGGCTATATTTGTATTTCATTTTTTTTAAAAAAAGTAAAGTAGTCTCCACACACACACATGCTTGAGAGACCTACTAGTTTATTACACTTTACACCCAGGTGTTTGCTGTAGAATTTGATACACAATCGTACCCTGGAAAACTATAAAGCAATATAATTTATAGAAATGGAGCGAGAACCATTATTTTTTATGCGTACCACTTAGTGTGCAGAGAAAGCCTGCTTTCCAAAAAATGAAATCAACATTCTGTTTAGCCTTATTGGGTCCAAATGTTAGAGTTTAAATTATTTTACTGTGCAAACTTTCTTTCATATCTTGGCAGTAGCAATTTCCATTTCTATTCCTTCGGTATCCATAATCTTATTAGAATCAAAAACATATGCTTTGAGATCATTGGACAGCTTCCCTGCTACCCCCTCCTCATTAAAAAAAGAAAGAAATTATTTTAAAGTCTGATACTATAGTACCAGAAATAACAGGGTCACTACAAGAGAAAACTATGTAGATTTTCAGAGTTGAATAGGAAAATGGTTCAAAAGGTGCAGCTAGGTTTCATGCTTTCCATTTGCAAGTCATTACACGTGGGGTGGGGGTATTTTGGATATCTCCAAGTCTCCTTCTGGCAGCCATTCAAAATCCATTTTCCCTCCATAACAGAAGATGCTTGGACAACAATCTCCATTTTATTATATATAAGGAGAGCTCAAGGGATTCTGAGCTTTATCATCTTAAGAGGATGTTACATTTCCTGGAATCCATAACATACCAATCACTGGGGAATAATATTCAATTTTTTTGCAACAGATTGATTGCCATCCCCTTGCTATTATCAGAGCTGTGCTCTGTCTCTTGAGTCCACCAGCTCAGTGACATCTACTGGAGGTGCCTCTTTAGCTGTATACAAATGATACAGAGAGCAGGGGGAGAAAGTGGAGTGCCTATCGCTGCCTATGCTACATATATTTATCCTTCCACTATCCACTCTATCGTATCTTACATTGCTGCTCAAAATGATTTGTGGTTTCTTCTCATGCCTCAACTTTACTCAGTCCTAAGCAAAACCAAAATCAGCTCCAAAGAATGCATTCAGCATTGCTACAGAAGGTGTGTGAAGCACTGATTGGATAGTGCCTGTAACAAATTGCACTTTCCCATACACTGACAATGGACTGTAGCTTCCTGAATAACCAGTAGTTGGCATGGGGTATTTTGAAAGTTGGAGTCTCATCACTATTACTACCTTTCCTATCTCTGCACATTCCTCTCCTTTCCTTGTTAAGTCTGAACAAATATGATCCTATAATCAGAAGAAACCCAACTTCATTCAACTACTCATAAGTAGCTGCTCTCCCAGTGGCTTAGTGGTTAAAACAATGAGTTTGGAGACTGGAAGGTTGGGTTTCGATCCCCGAGGGCTGCACTTGGGGATGTGAAAGGAGCCTCATTCGGGCACCCCCTGAGCAGAAGCAAAATTCCTTTCAATGCTGAGTAATCTCTGACACAAAATTATTATTATTATTATTATTATTATTATTATTATTATTATTATTATTATTATTATTATTATTATTATTATTATTATTATTATTATTATTATTACTGGATGCTGTATAAAGCTCCAATTATACTGTATGTACACATTTCAAAGAGTAATCCCCAATAAGTATACATACACACCGAATACTTGTTTTTTAATCCTAAATCAGGTATGAGCAATTTGTACTACTTCAGCTGTCACTAGAGTACATTGTTCACAGCCTCTCACTAAAGACTACCATGGCTAGGGCTTCTCAGACTTGGTGTTGGGGGAAAATCTGGAGGGCTACAAGTTGGCCAGTTCTGATCTAGGCACATTGAGTTCTGGATGCTTATTCTCACATCTACAAAGTAACTATTAGAGAGGAATGAAAAATCAAAGCTACCTCTGCATCTCAGCATCACAATTCCAATCTATAATTCCTCCTCAGACTGCCATGGGGCATAAAACTGACTAGATCAGAAATTTCCTCTAATCTGCTATAGCTAATTTTGACATGCTAATAATGCTTGATGGACTAGTGTAGTTTGAATAAGTTATGTTTCCTTTCTTTTAGAAAGCTCCCACCCAGCCCTATATTATGCTGTGAACGCCAGTGCTAAATTGGATGTTAGTGCTAAGAATGGAATAATTCTCTATACCAGGGATTCTCAAACTGCAGCCCTTAGGCTAGATGTGGCCTGTGGCACTATTTCATGTGGCCCCCACTGCCTCCACCACACCTGGAAGTGCCATGTAGTGGAGGAAAGACAAAATGGTCATCCAGCCCCCAAAGCTGTTGGAGGGCGTGTGACCTGGGCTCCGGCTTAAAAAGGTTAAGAACTCCTGCTCTATACAGTCTTTGAGTAGTCTTGCACATGAGGTGTCAATCAGTTTCTTCTTCTGTGTCTAAGCCAGACATGAAACTACCAAAATGAAGGCACCTTTTGGTCAGTTCATTCTGCAGTTCCTTTTGCATGACCTAGTGTGAGAAAGATTAGCCAGCAACACAAGTTTGCTGTTACCAGGGTACACCAAATTGTAGTTCAAAAATATCACAATTTTCAAAAATTCAAAAAAAAATGCAAAGAAAATATCAAAAGAAATGTTGCATAATTTTTCGGTGTACCCCTCCAATCAACTTGGAGAAATTTACCATCACATCAGTGCTGTGTTAACATGTAGGAATAAGCAAGTGTCAAAAGTGATACTTCTGAGTTTAGAAAACTGCCTTATGCCAAGGAAAACCAATGTTCCATCTAGTTCAATAAAGTTTACACCAGCAACGGACTGGATGTGACACAATTCCATCCTACAAGGACCTAAATATGGCCCTAGCACCTTGCTCCTATTACCCAAAATAAGCACTATTCTAAAAATTTTGACCACCACAGGGCAAAAGACACCTTTTTCAGAAACCCTCTATTTTGTTTTACATACGAACGGTCCTCTGAGATCCAAGGATGGGTGTAGGCATGTGGGCCTTAGACCACTGGCAGTTTCCCACTGCAGTCTATGTGAATTGATAACAACCATCCTGAAAGTCATCTTGGAATTTGGATAAACCTTGAATGTCAACTAAGAGGCATTGGAAGTAGATGAGCCAACGTGATTAAAAAATTGGTGCCTGATTTTGGTGTTCAAGGAATGAAGATGACTCATATGAAATAGTGAAATTCAGCTCTTTATTAGTGGGGTTTGAACACAGTTTGGATGGGGCAAAACTCGGACTTTTATACAGTATAATGAGTAACAGTAACAACAATAAACAAAGCCCATTGGCTAACAAAGTGTGCATACATTTCGATTCCCTTATTTACATAAGAAAGATACATTCTGCTCCTGTCAGATTCTAATTTGCGCGCCACTCGAAATCTCACGAGACTACACTGTCTGGCGAGATTTCATAGCTGTCAAACAGGGACGCTGTTTGACAGCTAGGAAAGCGTGAGAAGATGGCGGGTTGAATCGCCTTGACAGTTACAAGCACAGTTAACATACATAACACCGATCCAGTAACCAGATCTTAATGTCACAAATACTGTACTGGAATGTCTGCAATTTAAAAAAATAAAAAATGTATGTGTGTGTGTGTGAGAGAGAGAGAGGTCCAATCCATGAACTGTTTCAGAAGATGGCACACTTCTCCAGTGTTCTGACATTACCATATAACTCTGCTCTTAAAATCAGAGTGATATCCAGAAACCAACAGGTTGAAAAATTGGTAGCCCTAATCTTGCAGGGTTGTTCTGTTGGCAACATTCAGAAACTGCCTTAACTCTCTAAGCTACTTGAGAATCTGGAAAGGAAGCTCCTAATTCTCTCTGGATGCCCCTGGGAATTTGAACCTCAATCACAAACACATGGACAACCTTTGTCTTCAGAGGGGTGTGGGTGGGGTTGGCTCAGAGTTTCCCCCTACTTGAGGGTTACACAGCTCAGTGAGGTGATTGAAAGCTTACCTGATCCTTTGCCTTCTGCAGGATATCTACATTCCAATAACCAGCTGCTTGCAGCATGGGAAAGCAGTACATTAACAACATACTTAAAGTTGTAAGAGTAAATTTCAAGCTGGCCTCCATCAGAGTATGTGTTAAAGGAAATCATGTTACAGTGTCGTACTAAAAACCAGGGATGTTTTATTTGTTAAAACATAATCTTGAGGCCTAATCTCTATCATTCAGAACAGGGTTAATCAAGTGTGGGTTTTGGCTATCCCTCCGAGGAAGGACAAAATGCTCATCTGGCCCCTGAAGCTGTCTGAGGGAACATGACCTGGGCCCCTGCTTAAAAAGGTTGAGAACTCCTGTGCTAAACTATAGAGACAATGTGAGAATGTAGAGGTGCAAAGTTGTGGCTCTTCCAGCACTATTCCTCAGCCTCCTTCTGCCCTCACTGTAAAACTGTTCCCACTTGTCAAGGGAATGTAAGGGGAGGCGATCTGCATTTTGGATTTTTGGTACTGCACTTGTTGTCTGAACCCATTCTGATGGTCACAGTTATCCTTCCCTGCTGGCAGTGGGAGGAGAGGGCAGATTTAAGGACAAGTTTTACCCAATACCATTTTGTGAGCACATGGGTAATGGGCACAACAATTGCTTAAGAGCTCAGTTGCGTAGCAACTGCTCCCACACAACAGGCTTGAGGAGCAGTTGCTGCATGCATCTTGGCCACACAAGACTGGGCTTAGGCAATGTGGGTTTTCCAGGTATTTTGGACTCTGTCTCCCATAATCCTTTACTGTTGGCCATGCTGCTCTGGCTGGGACTTCTGAGCACTAGTCTAAAACTTCTGGAGAGCCACACATTTCTCACCCCTGGCTTTGTATCAGTCAGCATATAATCAGATGTAAATAAGAGGAAGGGTAGGATTAATGGATGAAATCTGGAGTTCTAGCTTGAGGCGAAGGGGAGGAAGGAAAACACACACTATGCTGCAAATGAACAACTTTGTTTTCCCAGGGAGAAAAAAATGAATAAGAATAAAATAAAAATAAATGCAAGGTGTGCTTTTTATTAGCATGAACCATGGGAAATAGCACTGCACCATTTATATAGGCTTGCCATATGACTTCTATCAAAGACACATTTTGTTTACCTTACATGCATCCAGTGCTGTAGTGCAGCCTCCCACACAGCTGTAGCTGGTTGCTTGGTTAGTAGCTGCTGTTTGGCTGTCATGGGCTGGGTTGTTTCTGGCCTTGGGAAACTGTCTATTCAATCCTGAACATGTTTATCCCATTGGAAGTTCCACAACACTCAATAGATAACTTGTGCAGGATGGTGAGGGGGTGGTGGTGGGGAGAATACCTCCATCCTGACATTTTGGGTGTTCCCTTTTCACTCTGTACATGCCCTCCTTCATTTTCTTTAAGAGTGGGACAATGCCTTTAAATCTCTCAGATAGCAATCCTATAGTAAGAAGTAAATCAACTAAAAAGTAAAAGGAACTTCCTTCCAAGCAGGATTGTTTGGCAGCTGCTGTTTACCTAGAACCAAGTGAGAAAAGATGGCTGGACTACTGTACCTTTAATGGATGCCTAGGAGAGGAAATTTAATCAAGAGACACTTTTATTTCAGCAAGCCACACCTGCTCAAATTCCCTGCTACTAAAGTTACAGGAAACCCATCCTCTTTTTCATTGTCCATTTTACACATCTTGCTTTAATAAAATTCCATATACTACTGATAGCACTGGGGTGGAGGGAGCATCTCACTTGCTTGACAAATGGCAAAAACAAAACCATATGGGCGGGTTTTACTTCCACTTCCAGGAGTGACAAGGGCATCCTGGGCAGGATGAATCACAGTAAACCCATTCATGTGGATTCACAGGGTGCTTGGGCTTCTGGGCACTGAAGTCCAAGAACATCTGGAGTGCCAAGGTTTGCCATCACGGACCTAGGGAGCTGCTACCACTGCTTCGCATCACGTGCTACTTCTAGCAGTAGGGCTGGTTCTAGTGATCTTTTTCCAAAGTGTCTGTTCATGATGAATAAAAGTCTGTTGTAAAGGGGTACATTTAAGACTCATGGGAGTTGGAGCAAAAATATGGAGGATCAATGCATTCTCCACCCCAATGTAGTCCATATTCCAGAAATCACATCTCAGTTCCACGTGTTGCCAAGTTTGTGCATCTGATAAAGGATCAAGCTGCTTGATGCACATGTGTATGTATAAAAACAAAGCCTTTTCATGAAGACTTTCCTTGGTTGTATATTTATTCTATTAAAGCAGATGGAAAGCACAAATAAATGAGTGGAATTGACTAAATAGCACCATTTACTGTTTTAGCCAAGTATTATGGCCTCCGTTCATGTTAATGACATAATGAAAGAGAACTGGGAGAAATGAACTACATGTTAGCATGAAACATTTTTTGAATCTATTTATATCAGCTGCTATGAATCCTTTTATTTCGAGGGGAAACAATCCAGTAAGTAGACATTGTCAGTTCCAGTAAATGTGGGCCTTAATGCAGAGAGTATTTGTGTTTTTGGCTTGTGGGCCTAGATTTTTTTGGAGAATATAGATGTTACTTTCGAGAAATATAATTAAAAGACATGCTGAAGCCATTCTTAATGGAGTGGTACAAATAGGATCAGTGGTGGATGGCTTAAGCTTGTATATTCATTTTAACTTAAAAGTTACTCCCAACAAGCTTGGCTTGTATAAAACAACAAAAGTGAGTTATAAGACAACCTAATTGCAACATAAATTTGGAAAAACACATTTTTTTTCTAATGCTGATCTACTTTTTAAAAATTGAATAAAGTAGGCAAACAGGAAAAGGAAGATAAAGTAAAATTAAATGCTAGTATTCTTAATGTATTGATTTTCTAGCATAGGTACCCTAAGTTTCCCTAGACCCTAAGCCATCTTGATCATAAAACAAAGCTAGGAAATTCCATTCAAGAAAGAAAATAGCTTCAAGTAAGCCCCAATCCGGAAATTCCAAAGGTTAAGGTTAGGCATGTAAAAATAACTCTGATACCCCTGCACATGTACCTTAAAATATGGCCTTTCTTTATGTCATTAGGCTGGATATGATCTGACACATAATGAAATGCAAACTGGCATTTCAAGTTGGATGAAGTAGTCAGTTTAGCACTGGAATTTCCTGGCTTTAATGCAAATAGATTTCTGAATGCCACTGGCAGACACAGCAGTTATGACAACTTCTTTGGGAAAGTTGTATACTCTGTACGTTACTGTATATTAGCTGTAGCACCAGAATCCTTTTCATACTATGTGAAATTTAGGACAGACTGTTGTTTAATCTGGCTTCTGCCAGAAGGTTTCAAAAGTAAACCTGTAGCATTGGAGATCTTTGGGTGAGAAGCAATTTAATCACTGTACAATGTTTAGGAGTGAAGTCTGCAACGTGCTGCCTTTACACAGCTTGGAGTAGGAAATTAATTTAGATATTTTTCACCCAAAAGCTTCACTCTCATAATACCCACTTCCTCCACCATAATAATCCTTCTGCCTATTTCACTGTAGCTCTGGGATGTGTCTTGGCCTAATTTCATCCTTAGCATGTAGCAGCTTTCCAGACACAGTCTTCTCGTGTTCTCTTGTCACTCTAGTCAATGATGGTGATCCTTTTAGAGACCGAATGCACAAACAGAGGGGTGGGGTAAACTCTGTGCTGTGGGGAGGGAGGAAGAACTGACACTGGGCTGCTGGGCAGAGGGTCAGTGCGAACTCTGTGTTGGGGAAGGGAGGAAGTGCTCCCATTGGGTTGCTGGGCAGAGGGGCAGGGTGAACTCTGTACTGGGGAGGGAGGAAACATTTCTATTAGGCTGCTGGTCACAGGAGCAGGACGAACTCTGTGCTGGGGTGATGGTGCACATGCCAACAGAGAGGGCTGGGAGTGCGCCATAGGTTCACCACCACAGTTCTTGGGTGGTGATGAGGAGCCCTCTGAGATTTCTGGTCTCCAATGCAAGCACAAGGAATTCATTTTTTTAAAAAAAATCAAGAACTCTACCTTACCCTTTGAGAAGCAAAACACACAGAGACAAAGAAAGAATAACTGGTTGATTGCTGAAACAGATGCAAACAAACCATCCATTGCTTCTAACCCATAAAAGTAATTGTGACCCAAAGTGGCCATTATAGTTTCAAACAGTTTGTGCACAAATTATCCTTGCAAATGGCAGCGCTCTTGTTGAAAGGGTCAGAAAATGCCCTACTCTCACAGGATAATGGAGAATACTTTTGCAGTTTACTTGTCCTTGTGTATGGGTCCAGGGAGGATTTATATCGCTAGCACAATCGGAGTATAGTTCTACTCTGTACAATCAAGCTGCTGTGAGAGTAATCATGTTTCCATGTGCATATGGAGTGCAGTGATATATTATAGGGATTAGCAGTATCCAAAATGTATGCAAATCATAGGCTGAGGAAAGAGAATGTAAGACTGTCTAGGTGCTTACAGCCTGGATTTCTCATTCTTCTCTCCAATCATTATGTTGTTTAGAAATGTTGGGAATTGTGGACTGACAACACTGAAGCCACCGTACATTTGTTATCTCTGTTGCCATAGGTTACACTTCTCAATATCTCTTGGAAAGTTTCTCCAATCTAAAGCTAGCATTGTAGTCGTTATTGAAAGGTACCATAATTTTTCTAGACTGCCGCAAACAGACACTTAATGGAAGCTATAGCTTGGGATACATTTTAGATTTCTACTAGAGTAAATGTATCTTTTAGAAGTCAACTAGCAGATTTTGCCCGGCGGTGCCGGGCATTTTAAAAATGTGTTGGATAGTTAAGGGTTTTGTTTTTTTCCTGAACAAATGGTGCTGGGCTGTGTTTAATGGTTTTTAAAGATTTTTTGATTTTTTTGACTTCGAGGCGCTGCGTCCGCCTGTGGCGGACTTGCGCTCTCAGTGTGTGTTTATTTTATTTTTTTTGTGCGCCAGCTTCCTCAGTGCTGGGTTCTTTAAATTTGGTTTTGGATAGTCAAGGGTTTCATTTTTTTTCTTGAACAAATAATGCTGGGCTGTGTTTAATGGTTTTGAAAGGTTTTGTGATTTTGTGGCTTCAAGGCGCTGCGTCCGCCTGTGGCGGACTTGCGCTCCCAGTGTTTGTTTGATTTTTTTATTTTTATTTTATTTTTGTTCATGTAAATTTTATTTTGATTTATTTAATTTAAATTTTTTTAATTTAAAATTTAATTTTGTTGTTTTATTTTTTGGTTTGGTGTTTTGGTTTTTTGTAGTGAAAAGTGATTTATGTTTTTTTTTGTATTTTTTGAGAGTAGTGTGTATATTTTGAATGTTGTGCTAACTTATTTTATGAATTTTTGAATTTTTAATTTATCTTTGCAGTGGCAAAGTTTTTGGATGTCTTTTTTCTTGTGGCCTCTGGGTGGTGGTGGTGAGCTTTGCTTCCTCTCTACCATTCTCCTCTTCTGTCCTCTGGGTGTCGCTTCCGGTGAGTGTTGCTTCCTTTCTTAGCTCATTCGAGTTCCTGTTGCCATGAAGTCAAGACGTCTTCATGGTAAGCTCTCTGATTTATTTATTTATTTATTGGGGGGGGGTGTTTTTTTGGGTGGGGTTGAGTTTTTGTTGGTGGGGTCTGTTGTTTTTTGTTGTGTGTGTTATGTTGATGAGTGTTTGTTTATTTTTTAATGTTAGATGTTTGTTTTTGACTGGTTTTGATTGTTTTTGGTTCGTTTTTTTGTGCGTACGTTTTTGAGGGGGGGAGGCTTTCGTTCCCACAGGCCATGCTGGGTGGCCCATGGGAAGGAAGGGCACTGGCAGCAGGGGTGCCTTTCGTTCCCACGGGCCATGCTGGGTGGCCCGTGGGAAGGAAGGGCACTTGCGGCGGTGTTGCTTTTCGTTCCCACAGGCCCTGCTGGGTGGCCCGTGGGAAGGAAGGGCACTTGCGGCAGGGGTGCCTTTTGTTCCCATGGGCCATGCTGGATGGCCCTTGGGAAGGAAGTGCAGTTGCGGGGAAGGTGCCTTTTGTTCTCGCGGGCCATGCTGGATGGCCCGTTGGAAGGAAGCGGAGCGGTGGCGGTTTTTTTCCTACTTTTCATTTTTAGCGCGCTGGCTGCCTCAGCGTTCTGCACGCTAATGGCATGCAGGACGCTGGGGCTTGTAGTTTTGCCTGCGTGTGTTTGGGTACAGCAGCGTTTTTTTTCTTCAGCTTCCTTTTGATTGGCTGCGGCCGGTTTTCGAACGTTCCTTTTGCCCGCGCTGTGCAGCCTGATTGGCTGTGGTGTGGCGCGGTGCAAGGAACGTTGGGGCTTGAAGTCCTTTTTTTTTGTTCACGACTGGGGGGCCCCTGCCCCCGGGTCGAAAATTTCAATCCGACAGTTACCTGCGAACCCAGTTCGGGTGAGTGCAGGAAGGCTCGTACGGGGCTTGTGGGGACCGGTGCAACATCCTTTGTCACATTCCAACGGTTAACGCACCATTTTATAGGTATAGATTTGTTGCTTTAAAAATAGGCAGAAATTCACTGATGCTTTTTCATTAAATTCACCACCTTTTGGCAATCATACATCAATGAAAATGAAATTTATCATTTACAGTATTTGTGAAACTTCAAGAGAAAATTACATTTAGTATAGCCCTTATATGTTAACAGAAAATGAGAGATTTTGGAATCTTTCTTCATTTTAGGGCATTGCACAATACAGCACAATGACCCTGCTTTAGAAGGATTGGACAGCATTACACTGCTGCCCAAGGGGTGCCTGAGCGAACTTGCAAAGCTTTTCATTTTCTTTGGCTGGAGCTAAAGGGGCCACCCCTAGACTGTTCTTTTTTATTATTATTACTTCCAATTCGTTATTCAGTTTTGTTTGATTCAAATACGCCTCATCTGACTATAATTTACTATGCTAAAATAAGTTTCAGAATGGACCCATTGATGAAACTTATGTAGGAGTTAACTCACTAAATTTCCCATTGATTCAATGGGATGACTCTAGTACAATTTTCTACAGGATTTTTTTTGGCCACTGATTTTGTATCTAGAAGTACAGTAGTATGTCTCTTTAATTGTATAAAAGACTCTTCAATTAATGTAAATGAGCTTGCCTCAATCCACAAATAGCTTGCTATGGGTTTGTATCTGGTCATTTAATAAGTAGGCTCTGTTTGCATGACTGTTGTCTCAGACAGATACCACTGGAACATTTGCATACCTAGAGGGATAATATTTTAAGAAGAAATAAACATTTGCCTGAAAGTGTGATGTGATGACCAGAAATGGGATGGGGAGGGACAAGTCACCACCATTTTCTAGCAAATTAGTTGAATGACAGGGGCAAGCAAAAGAGCCAAAATGAGAAACAGCTTTGAGCATGCATGATAGCAAAGCATAGGTCTTTTTGCAAAGATGCTTAAAACTACAGAAGGTGAGAATAAAAATCTCACATATTCTACAGATCTTGTCTAAAGGCTATACACCCAAAGCCAAGTATAATTGTGGAATGTTTCAAATTTCATAACAGGAGATAGACAGAAGAGTAGTCCATATCAGACAATACAGTATAGCTGATCTTAATGGGAGGGAGGGAGGAACCTTCACTGAGCACTGTTGTTTTGAGAATGTTCTAGAGGACAATACTGAGAGACAGATTTGTTTTTCAGGGTTGGGAATGTTAACATCTAAAAGAAATTATTGGCAGATGGGGACCTGACCTGGGACAAAGCTGTTATGGAAGCAGTAGTGAAATGTTTACAGGATTTATGGCTAGACGGAAAAGAAACTCAACGTGACCCCATAAACCAATTATAAATTTAGAGATCTGGGGAGGTGTTTTCCTTGAGGAGCAATGGATTTAGTCCCAGTTTATAGACACAAAATGTCCCAGTGCCATAAAGCATTGCAAACTGCATGTTCAAGCTAAGCCTGTTAACCAAGTGAGCTTGCAGCTGCGCAAAGTACAGTAATGGAATCAGTTCTCTGAAATCTCTGAAAAACTCGCAGAGTGTACAATACTACTAGAAGTCAAGGCCATTCAGGTTTTTTGTTTAGGAAGATGTTGTATTCAGGCACATTTGCAAGTATCGCAGGCAGTGCCTTTGCAAGAGGAAAATGGCACAGAAAGTGGCACGAAAACCCCTGCACAGGGTGCATGCATTATGCTAATCAAAGTCCTGCGATTGGCTACAGTTTTGGATCCTGTTCTCCATTGGTTAAATACACGTATTCCCTGTTATGATTGGTTAGTTACGGTTGTCTGGCAGGTCACTACTTTGTATCAAGAAGCCACCACCGGGGAGACACTATATAAACCCCATGGGTAAACAAGGGTGAGGCTGGACCGGATCTATACTTCCCTCACTGTACAGGTAGCCAGCAACGTGCTAGCCTGGGTCTCCTCCATTATACTACAATCCTAAAGTAGCTTGGTATTGTGTCCTTCTTTGGCACATTCCGGAGGAACTGATTCCATGGGACTGTATAGCCATCTCCATATCTGGAACGCCTTGTAAGCTCATCTTGAATAGACTGTTAAATAAAGACTTGTTGCTGTTTTGTTCATCATTGTCTGGACTATTGCTTGCAAGGCCCGGACATAACAGAAGATATGAAAGCTAGTGTTCATGATAAGGAATACACTGAGATAATAAAGATGATAGGAACAGTTCTTTCAAGGAACTGGATTGCCCTGTTTTGCATAACCAGTGGAAGCTGGCTTTAGCTTCCATACCTGCTGCATCCATTGCACTTAAGCTGTGACTTATCCAGAAAAAAAGTTTAAAAAATAAAATGAAATGAAATAGTAATACACATTTATGCCAGATCTCGTTGGTAAATGTCTGAGTAAATAGTCTAACTGCTGGTCTCTTGTGCAGAAATTCTGGCCATGTCCAGCCATAAGTTATTTTTGGAAGGAAGCTATTACTCTCATTAATTTTGTGTTCTTCTTAGTCCTATATACCTTGGATACCTTGGCAAAGTTCACCATAAGTCAGAAGTGACTTTATGGCACATTTAAAAATCATCATCATCATCATCATCATCATCATCATCATCATCATCATCATCATCATCATCATCATCATCATCATCATCATCATCATCAACAACAACAACAACAACAACAACAACAACAACAACAACAACAACAACAACAACAACAACAACAACAACAACAACAACAACAACAACAACAACAACAGTGAGTCTGGAGAGCTAGATGTCAGAAATTCAAATTTCCACTGTGCATCACAAGAATTGAGCCAGTTAACTTTACCCAGACTATACTGTTTGGGTTATAAAGCAACACTTGATGAAGGTGAAAGAAGAAAGTGCAAAAGCAAGATTGCAGATGAACATTAAGACAACAGTCATAGCTACAGAAGACCTGCAAATGTTTACAGAAGAATAAAGAAAGTGCATGTGTTAAAGTTTTGTATGCCTGAAGATTTGTATATTCTTCTGCTGATTTGGAGATTTCAGCAGAACATCAGAAGACTGAAACTCAAAAGAGTACCCATGAAGAAATTAGAGAAAATCCTCAGGTTTAAGGATGTGTCTCTGGAGAACAAGGTCAAGATCTTCAATGCTATTGTATTTCCGATTACAGTAAAACCTCACATAAAGAGCACCTCACTTAGAGAGTAACTCGCTTAAAGAGCATAATTTTCTCTGAATGGTTGCCTCGCTTAACAACTAAAACCAACCAAAAACTCACTTAACAACTAAATCAGGGTTCACACACACACCCAAGTCACAATTGGTCACTTACAATGTTGTTTCGCTTAAAGAGCAATCCTGTGGAATGCATTATGCTCTTTAAGTGAGGTACCACTGTACTATGTAAAGATGTGAAAGTCAGACAGTGAACAAAAGCCAAGGGAAATTGATTTGTTCAAAATACGGTGCTGGAAAAGAGCTTTGCAGATGCCATGGACCTCCAGAAAGACAAACAAGTGGGCCCAAGTTCAAATCAAACATGATCTCTGATTAGAAGCAGATATCTCTCTCCTTGGGACTAGGATAGTTAAGTGTAATAGAAATGCAAAACCAGCACAGTCTTCAGGAGGGCAGCTCTGCAGTGGCTCAGTGGGTAAAAGCACTGTACTTGGAGACCGACAGGATGGGGTTCAATTCCCTGAGAGTTGCACAATAGGGGACATGAAAGGAGCCTCATTCAGGTGTCCCCTGCAAAAATCTTTTCAACCCAGAGTAATCTCTGACATGAAAACACACAGGAGGTGAGAAGTACATGTTTTAAGGGTGGCCATTAAAATATTTGCAAGATGGTGCAGCTGTCGTGTAGCTGAGGATTAAGGATGAATACTTTGAAATGCAAGCCCTCCGCAATTCCCATTTTCTTTTCTTAGTTCCTATTGAACATATATTCAGGCACAGCTTTAGCAGAAAGTAGAAGAATGTTTACTTACAAAGCTTGTGTTCAAAAAATGTTGTCCTGTAGATGGTAAAAATATAATACACTTCATCTTGGTTGCAATAAAACAGGAAAATAAAACATGAAAAAAATCTCTAACAAATTATGGAATAAAACAGGAGGGGAAATCTAACAAATTATGATTGCAATACATTTTGAGTCAGAAAGGGACTGAATTTAATTTGCCTGCAAGTACACAACTGAACACTCAGGAAGACGGAACTAAACTAAACTACACATCAACCGCACACAGAGCCCTGTATTTACACAAAGTGTAAAGTAACTACATTTGGAGGAACTATCAGATAGTAAATAAAACAAAACAAAGAAAAAAAGAAAGATGGATATGTTGTGGCACTTAAAAGATTACCTGCTATATTTACTGTTAGCTTTCATGGATCAAATCCTCATCCTCATTTGTCAAGAGGTGGACTTGATTCATGAAAGCTAACATTAAAATGTAGCAGTTACTCTTTAAGGTGCCACAATATTTTGATCTTTCTTCCCCCGCCCCACTTTGTTTTGCATTATTTACAGTCTGATACACTTGCACAGTCTAATACAGCTACTACTTCAGAAATTTCAATTACAGTGGACCCTCGAATAATGACGCGTTTGAATAGCGTCATTTCCGCTTAATGATGCGTCGTCACTCATCACGTGATTATCCGCACAATGACAAAAAGCCGTCGTTGTGTGGACTAATGATGTTTTTGAACGTCGTTGTGCGGATAATGACAGTTTTTTGCCGCTAGATGGCGCAGCTGCCATTGAAAACCGCACAACGACATTTCCCCTATAGCGATGCTACTTGGGGAACCAAGCAACATCGTTATGTGAGGGTCAACTGTACTGTACTTTGGAGAGAAGAAACATTTAGCCTGCTGAGGAACTGTTTAGATTCAAAAACAGGCAATAACTATATTTGTTAAATGCTGGCACTTCCCATCTCCATGTTAGAATGGAAACAAATACAAAGCATGCTGGGATTGCCTACTGTAAGCTCAACAATTAATGGGTGACAACTACATTCAAGGTTTTTTAAATAAAAAAAGTATCCATTTATATAGTGGAAAAAAGACTGTGGTGTCTTAGTGGTTAAGATGCTGAACTTGATGACTGGAAGATCAGCAAGCCAGCAGTTTGAGACCCAAGTGCTGCATGAAGAAGTAAGCCCCCGTCATCTGTCCCAGTTTATGCTAACCTAGGAGTTCGAAATTAAGAAATTACAAGTAGATAAATAGGTACCACTTCTGTGTGAAGATAACAGTGTTCTGTGTGCTCCAGTGTCTATTCATGACTGCCACATGACCATGGAAACATCTGCTGACGCAGACAGTGCTGGCTCTTTGACTATAAACGGAGATAAACTGGAGATAAGCACCGAAGTCTAGAGTTGGATACAACTGGCTTTCGAGCAAGGACTCTTAAGCTCTTAAAAACTGGCTGTGCCAGCGTGTCTGGGACCTCCATCTTGTGGTATGAACCAGGTTCACTGGTTAGTCTAGCTGCCCTAGATTAGAGTTTTTGCTGGAGCTGTTTGATGTTTTTTAACTGTTTTTAATGCATTTTTGTATGGTTTTTAGCTGTTTAACCTTTTTACTGTTTTATTTTGTCTTAAGGGGTCAGGTGTATGTGTGTGTGTGTGTGTGTGTGTGTGTGTGTGTGTGTGTGTGTGTGTGTGTGTGTGTGTGTGTGTGTGTGTGTGTGTGTTAGCCGCTCTGGGTGGTGCTTGCGCCAGAAGAGTGGGATACAAATGTGTGTAAATAAATAAATAAATAAATAAATAAATAAATAAATAAATAAGGGCAACCTTTACCTTTGTCTATAGTGGGAAAACATCTGCATTTAAACTAAGTGTAATAATTTAGTCTACAGATGCACACTGTTGGTGGGATTTAGGAATGCAAAAATTACGAGCAGATAAAATTGTCCAAATAATTATCATAAAACATACAACTGTGGGTTTGTCATACAGGCAATTCTGCATTGATTTGCCTGCATGACAAACCCACAATTGTATGTTTTATGATTAATTTAAGGAAAGAGATAA
The DNA here is from genome assembly GCA_035047305.1 of Bradypodion pumilum. NCBI lineage: Eukaryota > Metazoa > Chordata > Lepidosauria > Squamata > Chamaeleonidae > Bradypodion > Bradypodion pumilum. The sequence goes on along the minus strand of JAWDJD010000001.1, from coordinate 161,317,629 downwards.
AAAGACTTTGATAAAAGCCTCCATTGCCTCAAGCCAAAGGAGAAATATTTGGATCTCCCGATAGGTTTGTGTTCTGCTATTTCCCGTTTTGCATTTGTCTTTGAAATTATTTAGTTCATGTATGTTTGGTGGCCCAGAACATCTAGCTGTATAATACTGCATCCAAACACAGGTAGAATCAGGTCTTTCTCACCCTCTGGCTGCAATCCTAGAGGCTGCTTTTTCAATCAATTTCCTGGCCCCCTGAAGCAATATTTTAAGATGCAATGGTGGGAGGTGGATTGGGGGTTCAAGAGGGAATGGGATAAGTGATCATAGTAGAAGAAGTAGATTCAGCAGAATCCAGATGTCTATTCAATGAGCCTTATTCTAATCAAAGCGCATATAGGAATGTTGTCAGAGCCACCTATTACTGTGCATATGGTCTCCTTTATATTTGGCCGTCCTAATACAAAAATAGTTAAACAGGTAAATGTACATTTTATTATACTCAAGACAAGAAGATAGCACATGTGTGAAGCTTGCATTAATGAGAAGCATTGTTTCTTCTTCTTCTTCTTCTTCTTCTTCTTCTTCTTCAGAAATCACAGTTTTATCTTTTTGTTTCCATAGCTATTTTAGTCATCCTTTTGTTGTTGTTTTCTTCAAAGTTTGTAATCATAAACTATATCCTGCCCCCAGGGTCTCAACCTCAGTGACAAAAATATTTAAAGCATAGTGAAGTGAGGGGAGAGAGAGAGGAGAGAGGGGACTAACCTCAAATTCCTGCAGCTGTGAGCCTGCGATATTATAGGTGCTCATCCGTTGTTCATAATCCTCCCATGTCTCATTCATGTGACATGGAAACAATTACATTAAAATGCAGATGTAGATTCCATCAATCTCCTCGGAATAGACAAATATACTTTGAAATAATTTACAAATGATGCACAAAAAATCTGTGTGCCATCTGGTCACTGCTGGGAGAAAAGCATTTTCTCCCCAACAGGCTTTTTAAAAATGTCCAATATTTTTTTTCCCCACACAGATTGGGAGAACAGTGAATTTCTGGCTGGCAATCTGGACTTTAACTCACTCAGAAATGAGCTGTTTTCCAAGGTCTTAATGCAAACGTGAATTGCTGGGGATGTAGAGGTTGCCCTTGCTTGAAAACCAGTTGTATCTGACTCTAGGGTTCAGTGCTCATCTCTGTTTATAGCCAAAGAGCCAGCGCTGTCTGCGTCTGCAGATGTTTCTGTGGACATGTGGCAGGCATGACTAGACACTAGAGTGCACGGAACACTGTTGTCTTTTTTAAATGATGTAAGCTCCCTTGGGTCCTTTATAGGAGAAAGTCACAAGTAGTTCTTCAAGTCATGTGTCATCTTTGTTTCTTTCAAATGTCATATTCTTGATTTGCTGCCTGAGCACCAGGCCAGAAACTCACTGTCCAGCTTGTTGTTCTGCTATGATATTGCTTCCAATTGTCTTCAGAAGATCTTATAAGACCTACATAGCACCTACATAGATACAGGGAAATAGGCTTCCATAAATATCATCTACCAGGACAGAGAAGAACTGAAACTCAACCCCCCCCCCCCCCTTTTCAGTGTAATGGAGTTGGAGGTTAGGCTGGACCACTTAATCCCCACCTCCAACCCTTGCAAGGATACTCTTTTGCGTCTTTGCCCCAATGCACAAATCCTGTTCATAAAAATCCTTCTCTTTGCCTTCTTTTTCTCTTTCCTAGTTTTGATATTTTCCTCTGCATTTAAGACCTTGCAATTTCCCTTGTACTGTATTAAGGAGCTACCAGATAACTGGGCAGAACCACATGATTCTCTACTGCCTGGCCAGGAAACAATCATGGCATGTGTGGAAAGCTTTAAACAGACTGTGTGCAAGGGTAGGAAGATCAAGGGCTAATCTGAGAAAGTGGGGTTTACCTCTAGATGGTAGTCTGTGTGAATGCAGAGGAAAGAAAACAATCGCCCATATGATAAAATGCACATGATGCCCTTCAACATGTACTGGGGAAGACGTTACGTTGGCAAGAGGAAATGCTGTTGAGGTGGCCTGATATTGGGCCGATGACATCTAGTCCTTTTAATTCCTTTTTGTTTTAGCTATGTTAATTTTAGCTTTGTATGTTATTATATGCTGGTGGTGCCTCTGACACGAATAAAGAAAGTACAAATACCCTACTCTGTAGAGAAGCAGGCTGTCAATAAGGAATAACAATTATAGACATCTACAGCCTAAGGCTAACATTACACTTTGGTACAAGTTATTTAGAGGAAGGCTAAGATTTTGGTCATGGCCATTCTTAAACCAAATTATTCTTTTTTTAATGTTTCATTTTAGAGTGACTTGATAACATATGAACTAATATTTACATTGGCCTGCTATGAGAAGAAAACATGAATATTTCCAGCAGTGATCCACATGTTTGCTTTCCAAATCCTCTTAGGCTAGCTAATTTCTGCACTGAATCAATACATTCATTTTGTCATAGTGCAGCCTCATAGGAAACCTATATGAAAAAGACCTAAAAGGTCTCAAAGTCAATTCCCTGCTCATCTAGAATTATTTCCTGCAGAGTATTTGTTCCTAAGTGGTTTGTTTCATCTTGTTTTAAGAAGCCTATTCTAGGCAGCTCCCACAGCTTCCCCTTAAAGGCCTACTCCACAGTCTTCATCAGGAAGCTTGTAATCCCTGCTCTTCTTTGGCCTGATTTTCCTGAAATGTATTCTTGCTTTACAAATGCATTGTATACACTGGCCATTTTTGTCTGATATTCTTTAATATTCTTTAATATATATATATATATATATATGGCTGAGTCATAGTACCAGAAAGACACAATAAAGATGGTTTTTCTTTATTTGCTTATCAGATCACACCAAGAACACACCCACTGCAAGGTAAAGGCAGCCCAACAGCCATATATTTGGGCTGCCAGGGCCTTGGCAGCATCGCAGAAGTTAACCCAGTCCTTCGAACAGCACTACAATTAGGGAGATGTGGGGCTTTTACTAGTGGTTGGCAGCAAATCTCTCTGGAGATAGAGTGAAGGGCAAGACAACTTGCACTATGCCCCATAGGCCTGCCTGCTGTGTTCAGGTGAGATGGAAGCAGCCATTCTGTCATCAGTGCTATAGAAGCCGCCATTTTGTTTTGGGAGGACATATACTGAAGATTAAGCTCAAGTACTTTGGCCACTAAATGAGAAGAGAGGACTCACTTGAGAAAACTTTGATGCTGGGAAAGATTGAAAGTAAAAGGAGAAGAGGGCAGCAGAGGATGAGGTGGCTAGGTGGCATCATTGATGCAATAGGCATAGATCTGTGTGGGCTGTGGAGGATGACAGAGGAGCCTGGTGCACGGTGGTCCATGGGGTTGCAAAGGGTTGGACTCAACTATGTGACTGAATAACAACAACAACAATACTACATCAAATGAGTCACCGGATGCCCAGGTAAAGGATGCTCTTACATCCTGTCTAAGACCACAGTCATTAATGTAGATTAATGTTGGGATTGGGGATGAATTATCCTAACATATTATTCTTTGTGTGTTGTTTCCAAATTCTAAAGACAATCTGGTTGTGATCCTGTCACCCCCACATACATGACTATTCCTCCTCACCCTGTTTCTTTCCAGCTTGGCCAGTTCTGGCCAAGAGAGCTGAGCAGATCTCAAGCCATGATAAAAAGAGACATGCACCAGATCCTTAAAAAAAAAGAATAAGGCCATAATTTGAATGACTGCAATAGCAGTATCCCCAGCACAGCAGTGGGAATGGTTCCTGTGCACCTGAATACCTGAATGCTATAGCTCACATTCCAGCTGCCAGATGGGTCTCCACCATGAATGAAAGCCTGGTAGAGACCACATGGGGCTTCCTGCCAGCTGGAAATGGGGTTGGATCTTGGAGCCTAAGCCTCCAGCTCCCTTAACACAAATTCTTTAAACTGTGCTGACTTGGGCCTCTGGTAATTGAAGTCCAAGAATACCTGGAGTGCCAAAGTTTGCCATCACTGCCCTATATGATGTATGTTTCTCAGTATAAATTGCTGCTCTGGATGCCTCAGCAGTTTTTTAAAAGGCGCAATGGTCCCTGTATCTTGGTTGCCCTCAGTGCTCCAGAAAGGTTTTGAAAAATGAAACTAGAGGTAGACTTCCAGTCACTTCCTGTTTTGGAAAGGTGATGTGGTCCAGGGAATTCACATTTGGCTGCTGCGTAATTTAAGCTTGTCTACTCTTCTTATGGGACTGCAGTGGCTCAATTGGTTAAGACACTGACTGGGAGGTGGAAGGTCAGCAGTTCAAAACCGAGTACTGCTTGTCCCAGCTCCTGCCAACATAGCAGTTCGAAAGCGAGAAATTGCAAGTAGATAAATAGGGACCACTTCGGTGGGAAGGTAAACAGCATTCCGTGCACTTCGGTGTCTAGGCATGCCTGCCACATGTCCTTAGGAACGTCTGCAAATGCGAACAGAACTGGCTCTTTAGCTATAAACAGAGATGAGCACTGAGCCCTAGATTTGGATCCGACCAGCTTTCGAGCAAGGGTGACCTTTACCTTTACTCTTCTTACAGTTCAGTTCAATGCTCAGATCCGAAGAGGTAAGCAAACCTTGAGTTAGATGTGTTAGCCAGCATATGTGAGAATTACCTATCCTCATTAGAATAACTAAGTAATTTATGATTTGCTTACCTTTTTGGTAAGATTTGCTTTTACCATAAAGGAAATAACCTTGTTTTGAAATCCAAACACTGATATTGATTTGAGTATGTTTCTCATTATGAGAAGAATTGGGAATTTTCCAACAAAACATAGAAATAAACTGTTACATTACTTTTTTTTACAAAAATCAAATGAAAATGTGTTTAAAAATGGTACATAAGAGCACAGAGCATTGACAAATTGACAAAACTTGGAGTGACAACAAAGAAAAACATTGCAGAGTATTTCTAAGGATTTAGGCCAGAGTGTTTGACATTTGAGTTATAAATAAGAGTTTTCCCCTTGTCAACATTTCTAAACAAGGAGCTAGCTCCAGACTTTGTCCCACTAAGAGGAGAAACATTGAAGTAACTGGAACTTAAGCAAGTCATGGTTTATTTAAGCCCCTTTGGTGTTACTAGTTCTGGATAGTTCAAGTGAGTTAGGCCTCTTGCTACAGAGCCAGAAGTTGGGGATTTGTTTTCTTACTATGACTTCCAGATGAAAAGCTAGTCTGTGTTGCCTTGGGCAAGCTACATAGTCCCAGAGTGCCTACAGAAGAAGGGAATGGTAAACGATCTTTGTAAACTTTATAATTAGAAAACCCTGGAAACAGTTACCATAAGTTGACAATACTTTATTGTTATCATTGCTGCAAGCACAGGTTTCCAAATCCATTGTGCTGGATCTCAAGATAAATTAACTTAAGGAACTCTCATGTCCACTTTTGGTTTATCTCTATTGTAAGGCCAAAACTTGGACTAACCCAATAAAATTGATGGGTAATAATTTCAGGCTGCAAAAACAAAACAAAAAACCCACAACGTTTTTCATACAGTTGTGGCACTTTCTGCTAGAAAATGTGGCAGTGATCGAGGATTACCTTTATTAAAAGCCATTTGACAAATTCATTGTGAACAGAAATAGCAATGATATGAAGATGGGGAGCATTGGGTTTGAATAAAAATTAGCAGCATAAAGAAATACCTATCTCTATACAATATGTAATAGTAGTTCCTTCTAATGTTGTGTGGCACCTGTATCCACCACTACCACATATCGGGCAACGAGGCTTCTCATCGTTTCTTCAGTCATAAATTCTGATCCAGATCTTTTACTTCAGGGAATAAGGAGACCTTGGTGAGTTTTCAATTCAATCACCCTTTCTTTTGCATTAATTCAAAGTACAAATATCTTCTTTTGAAATAATTGTGCTCTCTGAACTAATAGGTGTGATGGAGAAATGATTTGAAGGATAGTAGAAAAGACATTTTTGTTAACCATAACAAAGTGTGAAAATGCAATGCATTTACATTAGTTTTTTTCAACACTCAGCTGGATACAGATGTCTTGAATGCCTCAAGAAGAGTTCTGCCAGCAGAGGTGATTTTTGACATTTAAGACTCCCCCTTCCACTAGTTATCTCTAAGAAACCTTATTTTTGGGAGAGGGAGGGAAGAAGAAATTCAATTAGCAAACATGTCTATAGCTGATAGTGTCATCAGACTTATGGTATGTAACAATATGTTACTGGATTTCAGCCACTAAATTGCCTAAATATTCATCATTAGTAACATTAAAAAACATAGGGCTGACAGAGAAAATTTCAGATAATATGATATTTCATTCATACAGCTGTAAGTAGTGCATTTTCCCGTTAATTCCTTCAGAAAGAGTTTGGAGGGTTTAAGATGCTTTCCCCTGCCAGCCACTTTCCAGATGCATATAAATCATATGTTCCAATTGCTGAGTATTGTTAGTGTACTATATGGAATATAGTACAGTACACATTTGACAAGTACCAGGTTGGGGAAGGCTGTCCTTAAAACATAGTATCTGAAGGTGTATTTAATTAAATTCTGCCATTGATCTGCTGCATCTTTCTGTTCCACCACACATACCCACAATATGAACGCTGTTCACTTTCCCTGAATAAACCATGAATTGTGTAAAAGAGACTAGCGTAAAATATGAAAGCGGTTAAAGTGGCCTTCCCCTACCAAAAAAGAGCCCTTTAAAGTAGCTTTTAAATATTACTCGAACATGTTACTTATAATACATATAAATGAACTAACTAACTAACTAACTAACTAACTAACTAACTAACTAACTAACTAACCTTGTTGCTAGTAATGATGCTGCTTTGATTTGTTACATCTTATCCTTGGAATACATATGCTGTTTCCTTCCTCTTTCAATTGGTTTTTCAGTTGCCCTGAGATATATTTAAGTACAACTCATGTTAGTTCCTTGTTTCCCAAGTCAACCCCCTAATGAGCCATCTGTGTTTTCCTATTTGTATCTCTTGTGGTTCCCAATGAAAAGTCTTCATTTGAAAGCCCATTAGGTTCCTCTCCATATATGTGGGCATTTCAGCCTCTGGTTGTTTGCAAACTACACGAAATGGGATGTCTTTCACACCACAGCTCTCTTGTAAAAAGGTGACTCTTCAAAGGATTGCACCATCAAACTTTTTATAAGGCTGCTTTTCGTTGCTTCCTTGCAAACCTACTTCTTGCTCAGCTGACGCGGTGGGATGTGGCAAATTGTTCATGTTTTCTGTTCCTAAAAATGGGCCAAAAGCATGCTTTCTCTGGCTAGAGGTGGTTGGTGCTGTTTTAGTAGCGGTTTCTCTTTACAACTGCAGAAACAATGTAAGATACCTAATGTGTTCATAATTTAATATCCTAGGTCAAGTAACTAGTCAGAAATATTTTGCTCTTTCTTTTTCAAAACAAAGAACTAGCTTATGCTACCAGTTGAACAAAATGGCTATAATAGAATGCTTTGCTACTGCTGGTGGTCACGATGTGCTAATGCATTTGGTAGGGAAATGGTATGCCAGGAAAATGGTACGCCACAAAGGAATCATAGCTTTGTCAGGACAAAAGGATAGAATGGAGAAGATCCTAAGAGTTCTCTTTGATTTACTACTTCAAGATGCTGTTGTCTTTGCCTGCAAATTTTCAAGCATCCATTTCCATCCTGTAGTCCAAGTTCATTCAAGGAAAGTTCTGCCATAGAAGGATACTAGTAACATAAATTGGGTGTGGTGTCTCTTTGTTCTTCAGTCTTTTTTTTTTTTTGAACAAATGCTTCTTTTATACATAGGAATGCATAAGGGAGTTTCTTCTTGTAGGCATACAAACTGCATGGCAGTCTCCATTACTCCTCGCCACCCCTTGCATGCCAGATACTGCCTTGGAAGTGATGCCACCTTTTAAACAAAACAAGCCTTTCTGCAATATGGAAGCAGTACTTCCAGCCAGGGGAACTAATCATCATTGGGCTGCTCCTCTTCTAGTTGCTGAGAGTTTACAAATGTGACCATGCAAGCGTGTTTCTGTTTGTATGGAGGGAAGCAATAAAACTGGTTCTTCACCTGAATTTTACCACTTCAGGAGTTCTCCAGCTCCTTCTGCTGGATGTATATACTTAACTGTTCCCAAAATTAACAGCCACTGTATTGTGACTATATTGTCTCTTAATTTCTGCAGGAGAAAAGTAGCTAGGTAACAAGCAACACACACCTGAGCTCAGCGCTTTATGTACAGGCTAAATGGCTAATGATCCTCACACATAGATAGATAGATAGATAAATCTTTATTGTCATTGTCATGCACAGAACAACGAGATTGGGGGGGGGGGGAAACACTTATCAACCCAACAGAACCTAAACAAAATACAACTATACAAAATTATCAATATACTCCCACCCCACATATACACATTTAACCCCTAAAAATCTCTAAAACTCTAAAAACTCTAAAACTCTAAAAACTATATACAGAAGCTCCCTCATAGACTGCATTGCACTGCATTCAAAGCCAGAACCGCTTTTGGGTAGAAACTATTTCTCAAGCAGCTGGTCCTGGTCTTTATGACCCTATACCTTCTTCTAGAAGGCAGAAGCTGAAAGAGATCATTTCCAGGGTGTGTACTATCTTGTGCAATCTCTACAGCTTTCTTATAACACCTGGTGGCATAGATTTGATCTAGAGTGGGAAGAGTATGCCCGATTATCCGCTCCGCAGTCTTTATGACCCTGGACAGCATTGTTCTTTCCCTAGCTGTACAACTCCCAAACCACACACACAGACCATAGGTTAACACACTCTCTATGGTACAGTGGTAGAATGCCAACAGCAGGTCCTTTGAAAGGTTGTTCTTCCTGAGGATTCTCAAGAAGTATAACCTCTGCTGTGCTCTCTTCATCAGAGCTTTGGTGTTTGCTCCCCATGCTAGATCATCCCTCATCTCCATTCCTAGAAATCGAAACACTGAGACCTGTTCCACACAATTCCCTTCAATAATAAGTGGCTGGATGTTCATTTTGCATTTTCTAAAGTCCACCATGATCTCTTTTGTCTTTTTTACATTGAGGAATAAATTGTTTTCCCTACACCACTCCGTCAGCATCTCAACCTCCTTCCTGTAAGCCAACTCCCCCTCCCCAGCAGTAATCAGACCCACCACTGTTGTGTCGTCTGCAAACTTGATGATCTTATTGCTGGGGTAACTGGGAACACAATCATATGTGTAAAGTGTGTACAGAAGCGGGCTCAGCACACACCCCTGCGGTGTCCCCGTACTTATAATGAGATCCGCAGAGACATGAGAGCCCATCCTGACCCGTTGGGAGCAAACTGATAGAAAATCTAGTATCCACCTGCATAAGCATGGCGGAAGCCCCAGATCTAATAACTTGGGCACCAGTCTATGCGGAAGAATAGTATTAAAAGCAGAACTAAAATCTACAAATAACAGTCTTGCATAAGTTCCTTGTTTGTCCAAGTGGGTCAGAACAGCATGTAGGGCCGTAGCCACAGCATCCTCCGTGGATCTCTTTCTCTTATATGCAAATTGACAATGGTCAAGTCCAACTGGTAAACAAGCCATAATACGGTTCTGCACATATTGGCAAGCTGTTGTTTGCAAGGCCTTCCCTGGCCAAACTGATGATAACCAGCAGCATCATCAACACCAGTCGCCCATTAGTCTCGTGATGTCATGCTGAATTCACAATGTGGCTGTCTGATTTTGATTCTGTTCCTGGAAGATTGGTTACCGGATCCTTGAGATCTCATTTTGTTGCATGAGCCTCACTCTGATCCAAGTTATGGGCCCAATCCTATAATTCATCCTATAACTCAGTATCCTTTTATTAAACATCTTACAAAATTGTATGGAAGGCATATAAGTTCATCTTAAAATGATTTATTTAAATTGGTAGACTAGCATTACACTTTAAACGGAGTGTCTAAATGCACCTGTTTAAGGCAGTTTCTTGTTCTCCTAGGTATTATTTAGGCATTGAATTTTCCCCATTAGTAGAGTGATTGACACCGTGGTCCTTACAATAACACATGATTATAACTCCTGAAAATAGCAATTACATAAAATGGAAACCAGATGCTGTGTGGAATTTGACTCTCTTGGTTTCTGGTGAAGTAGGTGAATTTGTAAAGCAGAAAACCACAATCATTATTCAGATGGATTGTACATGAATCGTACATGAATTAATGACATAATAGCTAAATCATATATGGTCAAAAGTAATGCGTAACCTCACCTATCAAGATAGACTAACGGGGGGGGGGGGGAGGTTCCATTTTATCTTTACAATAACAAGAAAAACAGATCAGCTTAGAACAGGCATTCTCAATCTTTTTAAGCTGGGGGCCGGGTCATGCTCCCTCAGACAGCTACAGGGGCAGGATGGCCATTTTGCCCTTCCTCCACCACATTGCACTTCCAGGTGTGTTGGAGGCATTGGGGGCCCACATGAAATGGTGCTGCAGCCTGCATCCAGCCCGCAGGTTGCAGGTTGAGAATCCCTGGCTTAGAGTGTCTATCTCCACAGCTATGATGCAGAAACATTTACAGATAAACCCAACATTTGCGGAATGTGCTGTCAAACTCTGGAAGTAACATGACAACACATTGTGAGGCAATAATTGCTGTCTGCCAGTTTGTGAAAGGGAAGAGAATGAAAGGGAAACAAATGCAAAAAAATAAAAATAAAAAGTTTGCCAGATCTGGGTTTGGAAAAGCTCTTTTCTGAGCTACAGTGCCAAGAACCTTAAAGCCAATGTGATTTCATTTTACTCTCTAACACCCCCCACACACACACACACACTTTCCCTGCTACCTCTTCCTTGTCCTTCCCTCTCTGCAGATGTGAATGGCTGGAATTGCATTCCATGGTCCTGTGGCACGTTTCATCAGCCTTTCCCCCCTTTTGCCTTCTCCAAAGTTGGGCTGCCCAGGGTGCGTAGATTGCTGGAGCTGTTCAGGATCTCATATCAAATGCTGCTACCTAATCCCAGGCGGGCTTCGGCTGGCCCACACCTGCGGCTGATTGAATCCTCCTGGAGCACAAAGGCTTGATTTACGGCATCGAGGACCCAGGGCCTGGTTGCAGCTGGGCTTTGGCAGGAAAAGGAAGTGGTTTATCATCTTGTATGCATTTCATTCACAGTAGTGTACCTGATATTCAGCTTGGTACAATAATTTCAAATCACTGACAGAGAGCCTTATGGCATTTGGCGTTATGAAGAGAAAAAGCCTCGGAAATGGGCAAATTAACTATGAGTGGGGTTCTCTTCCCCCCCCCCCATTCTTATGGCCCAGTGAAGTTATGACAACCAGTGTGTAAATCCTGACAATGCATTTTAGAAGTGTGCTTCCTTTTCTTTCTCTACCTTTTTGAAAACAACTCCCTCTCCCCAGTCTTTGAGGGCAGGCCAACAGAAACCCTCCTAGTAACAAAAATAAAATCCCTTTCTCCTTCTCTCAAAAGGCACAATGTACTTGTGATTTTGAAACAGGGCTTTGTCCAGTTTTCTTTCACATGTGAGTTGTAAGTAGCCGCCAGCATCCAACACTTAGGATTCCTTCCCAAGTGGGATTTCAGTGATGTGAAAATGCAAATACGTTTATTAAGGAGTGGTGTGAAAGGGAGATTTCAGATAACCAGGTTCTGAAACAGAGATTGCAGAGAGACTCAATGAATTCTTTGCTTCAGTATTCATTGAAGAAGACAGAGACCATATGCCCAAAACAGAGCCTATCTTCGTAGGGAGGGAAACTGAAGAATTAAGCCAGATAGAAATAACCAGGGAGGAAGTCCTTGCATGTCTTGTTAAACTAAACACTAACAAATCACCAGGACCAGATGGCATCCATCCACGAGTTCTCAGGGAACTTAAAGATGAAATTGCTGATCTCCTAGCCAAAATATATAATATTTCCCTCAAATCAGGCTTTGTGCCTGATGACTGGAAGGTAGCGAATGTAACACCAATTTTCAAAAAAGGATCCAGGGGTGATCCAGGAAATTACCAACCGGTCAGTTTGACATGTGTCCCAGGTAAAGTGATGGAAACCATCGTAAAAGATAGAATTAATAGGCACATAGAAGAGAAGGCGCTGCTAAAGGAGAGCCAACATGGCTTTTGCAAGGGCAAATCATGCCTCACTAATCTGTTGGAATTTTTTGAGAGTGTCAACGAGCATGTGGATAAGGGGGATCCAGTTCACATTGTTTATCTGGACTTCCAGAAGGCTTTTGACAAGGTCCCACACCAAAGGCTCTTGAATAAACTTGCCAGTCATGGAATAAAGGGACAGGTCTTGTCCTGGATCAGTAACTGGCTAAGGGACAGGAAACAGAGGGTAGCACTAAATGGACACTTCTCCAAGTGGAGGGAAGTAAAGAGTGGGGTCAAATAAGAGAAAGTACTTTTTCACCCAGAGGATTACTGGTCTATGGAACTCCCTGCCAGAAGAAGTGGTGACAGCTGTCAGTCTTGACAGCTTTAAGAAAGGATTAGACAAGTTCATGGAGGACAAGGGTATCAATGGCTATAATTATGGATACTTAAGGACAACCTCCGGGTTGGAGAGATAGGCAGGATATCTCTCAATGCCATTTCCAGGGAATCCTAAACTGGTGAAGGCATCTCCTTGGGAATACCCTGAAGGAAAGGGTGAGCCACTGTGTGAGACAGAATGCTGGACTGGATGGGCTGTGGCCTGTCCCAGCAAGGCTGTTCTTATGTTCTTATGTTCTTCCCATGTACCTTTTATGGAATGTTGCAATGTGCCACGGATCGGGGCCCTCTAGTGACGAGATGGCCCCCAGAGGATGGAGTGACTGGCCGCAAGGAAGGACATGTGAAGTGAATAGTGCGGTGAAGTCCAGTCCCGATTGACGCAAACGTGGTATTTCTGGTGGGTAAAGATAACACCTGCCTCCAGCCATTGTCCAGTGATTAATGGACAAACCCGCAGCTATCTAAGATCTGCGTTGGTGAAACCACTTTGTTCTCGCCATATCTTGAAGTACCATGTAAACGGTCTTTGGGTCCAATTTCCTTTCCCACTGACTCAACCTGCCTCGCTCAGCCTTATTAAGACCAGAAGGGGAAGAGCAAATTCGACCTTAGAATCAGCAACTTTTTACCCTTTGTCCTATTTCCTCTGTAATTCCCCAGCCAGGCTCTTTATGATTCATGCCAATTAATCTAAGCCCACTCCCCAATTTCTCTTCCATCAGCGCCCGTGTTGAGTCTCAAGTCGTGTGCGTTAGCGAGCGAATGCATTGGGAAGAGTGATGGCCAACCTAGGCACGCGGGCATACCACAATGGAACTGTTTTGGGTTGATTCCACAGTGAAACAAGTTGCATGATAAAGTCCCAAATATATATTATTCAGCTCTCTGCTATGCTGTTTTTTTCTGTTCTCTCTTGTTTGAGTTTCTCAAGCTCTACTCCTGTCTTCACTCCCAACCCCCAATTGTGGGCACCTGCAAAACTCATTCTTGACAATTTTACCCAGATATTTCCCTGGGTTTAGTAGCATTTAATCCCAGAACCTATTACGCATGTTATCTGTGTTTTCTGACAGGAGCGGAATGTATCTTTTCTCATGGATCTATTCTTATGCAAATAAGTGGATCAAAAATGTGCACACTCTGTTAGCCAATGGGCTTGTTGTATTATTATTACTGTTACTGTTTATAGGAGAGGAATGCATCTTTTCCTCTGTATCTATTCTTATGCAAATAAGTGGATCGAAAAATGTGCACACTCTGTTAGCCAATGGGCTTGTTGTATTATTGTTACTGTTTATAGTGTACATAAGTCTGAGTTTTGCCCCATCCAAACTGTGTTCAAACCCCACTAATAAACAGCTGAATTTCATGACTTCATTCTCCTGCTTCTTCATTCCTTGAACACTAAACTGGTGATGAAGGTGGGATGGCATCCCCATACGGCAGCAACATCGACCCATTCGACCCAGCACGTCCAGAGAAATGGGCAACATAGGAATGCCGATTCCGCCATGCAATGACCTTGCAGAAGATCACCGACGAAGACCAGAAGTGCTCCTGTTTCCTCTCTCAGTGCGGTTCTGAGACGCTTGAGTGGCAACCTACCTCATTCTCCCAAGGGACATGGATGTGGTGCCGTTTGCAGAAATCATGTCCACACTGAGGAGGCACCTGCAGCCAGAGGTCTCGATCTTCCTGGCCAGGGTGGCCTTCCACAGAAGGGAGCAGCGACCCAGTGAGTCCATTGCAGACTACACCGCTGCTCTGCACATTGCTGCTGCCCCGTACAAGTGGGACAACATCGAAGAAGTACTCTGGGACCATCTACTGGCCGGCATGAGGGACAAAGATGCTCAATGTTGCCTCATGATCAGGAAGACGCTAACCTTCACGGATGTTCTAGAAGAGGCAGTAGCGTCTGAGGCTGCACGGTCCGGGATCAAGCTTTTCCAGCATTTCCACTCCACCACCAGTGCCACCAACTCAGCTGTGCAAGCTCAGCAAAATTCATCTTCATCCTCCTCAGCATCGTCTGGTTCCACCTCTTCATCGTAGTCCAGCGATGCAGAGAGAGAAGTCCGAGCGGTCCAATGAAAGCACCGAGAGCACCGTGACAATCGGGAGAAGAAATTCCTTTGCAAGTGTGATGGCTGCGGAGCCCGACATGACCGCAAGAAGTGCCCCTTATGCACTGCAGAATGCCACAACTGTGGGCAAAGATGGCACATTGCTAAAGTATGTCAACAGCAAAAGCAAAGAACTCCAGTACCTGAGTCCAAGAAGAGTCATTACCACAAAACACCCATCGCCTAAGTGTCACCCAAGCCTGAGCCATGCCATGTGGGCATCATCAGCGAGTGTTTCTTCGCAGACCTGAGTCTGCAGGATGTCCCCTTCAAGATGGAGGTTGATTCAGGTACTACCTTTTCCATAATCCCACAGTGGGAGTTCTTGAGAATTCCCCCCTGCCTCTTGGCCCAAGCTTAAATCCTTTAAAACTTCTCTCCGGGATATGCAAGGTTGCCAGATTCTGGTCCTGGGGGTGGGTAATTTCTTGGTTAAATTCTAAAACATTCACACCTCCTTGCCAATGGTTGTAGTTAAGCAGGGTACTAACTGTCTTATTGGGACCCGATGGTTTAGGCCCTTGGGAATCCGGCTTTCTGGCATCCATGCAATAGACTCTGATCCAATCCAAGACGTTTGTGCTGCACATCCTGAGGTATTCAAAAAAGGTTTAGGTTTATACAAAGGACCCCCTGTTGACTTTGAGCTTGACCCAACCATCCAGCCCATCTGGATGAAGCCACACCAGGTGCCCTTTGCTTTAAAGGAGAAGATGGCAGCCGACCTGGACAAACTGGTGGGGCAGGGCATCCTAGTGCCAGTGGACTCTTTAGAGTGGGAGACACCAATTGTGACTGCTTTGAAAAGTAATGGGGAGGTCAGGATATGCACTGACTACAAGTGTACCATCAATAAAGCTATTTGCCCGAATGCATATCCTATACCCATGGTAAGCCACCTTCTTGCCTCCTTGCATGGAGGAAATTGCTTCACAAAACTTGACCTTGCCCAGGCTTACCAACAATTAACTGTGTCTCCTGCTGCTGCCATAGCCCAGACCATAGTAACACATAGGGGGTATTTAAGGTATCTAGACTACAATTTGGGGCGAATGTGGCCCCTGGAATATTTCAGTCTCCTGTAGAATGTATTTTGAAAGGGTTGCCTGGTGTCCTGCCATATTTTGAGGATGTCCTGATCACCACTAAGGACACCGTCGAACTAGTGGCCAGGCTCGATCGAGTCCTGTCACATTTCGAGAGAGCTGGTCTACGTCTCAGAAGAGACAAATGTGTGTTTTTGGCATGGGAAGTGGAGTTCCTGGGGTACCGCATTACACCCCAAGGTATCATGGCCTCTGACTCCAAGGTGACAGCCGTGCAGAATGCACCCAGGCCGAATTGTAAAGCTGAATTGCAATTATTTCTAGGATTGTTAAACTTCTATCACACTTTTCTCCATCGTAAAGCCTCAGTTGCCGAACCATTACATCGGCTTCTTAAGAAAGATACTGTTTGGCACTGGGGCCATTGCCAGGAGAAAGCATTCCTAGAACTTAAAAGGCTGCTATCTTCAGATGCTGTATTAACTCATTTTGATCCTAACAAAGAAGTTGTACTTGTGTGTGATGCATCCCCTGTGGGGATGGAGCTATGTTATGCCATGTACTAAGTGACAGGAGGGAAGCCCCGTAGCATTCTATTCCTGTTCGCTCTCAAAGCCTGAGAAAAATTACGCTCAGACAGACAGGGAGGCGTTGGCAATTGTGGCAGGCACTAAGAAATTCCACGATTACCTTTATGGAAGGCCTTTTACCATCGTAACTGGCCACAAGCCCCTCCTTGGAATCTTTGTGAACGGGAAGCCCACGCCTCAAATTCTGTCCCCAAGGATTTTCCTAAATGCATACAATTTTACTTTGGTACACAGGCCCAGCAAGGACATCAGCCTTACTGATGCCCTGTCACATTCTCCACTGCCAGGGGTCGGGGAAGCCGATTGCAAGATCAAAAACGACCACCAGGTCCTCATGATTGAGGCATTCAACTCGCCCCAGTCGTCCCCTCAGATATAGCCAAGGTTACGGCCAAGGATGTAACATTGACTAAAGTAATGTCTTGGGTACAAAAAGGCTGGCCTGTCTCTTCTCTAGCCGAGGAATTCAGAACATTCCACCGCAAGCATTTGGAACTGTCAGTGGAACAAGGTTGCCTTCTATGGGGCCAGCGGGTGGTCATTCCTGTCACTCTCAGGAAAAAGGTTTTACATTTACTTCACACAAGTCACCCGGGAATTGTACGTTCCAAAGCCCTTGCCCATAGCTACTTTTGGTGGCCTCAACTGGACCAAGACATAGAACAAATGGTCGGCACTTGTGCCAGTTGTCAATCCTCTCACCCAGAGCAATCCCACCTTCCCTCTCAGGAATGGGATTCTAGTAGGGGCCCATGGTCCTGGTTGCACATAGATTTTGCAGGTCCATTTAGGTGTGCCTTATTTTTGTTGGTTGTAGACTCATTCTCTAAGTGGCTGGAAGTGATTAGAGTACCTAATACCACTTCAGCCACCACGATAATGCATCTGAGAAGGCTGTTCGCAGCATTTGGACTTCCAGATGTGCTGGTGTCCAACAATGCATCCATGTTCACATCTGGAGAATTCCAATCCTTGAACACTGAACTTCTTTGAACACTAAAGAACCGCAGTTTTTAAATGCCTTTCTGCCTTAGTTAACATATTATCCAACTATCTCACCATATAATGTTACCATATGCCTTTAGGGATCTTTCATCTTCTTCTACGTCTGCACTGCTTTTCAATCAGGGTTACATCAGTGACCACCTTTAACTACGGTAGCAGGATGTTATCAGTATGCAGAGAGACTTTCCCCTTCCATCTGTGTCACTGTTTCCTCCCTACGGCTCTCCATAGCACACCTGATGATGTTTATAAGCCTTAGATGCAAGCAAGACTGTTGTGAAATTTGTGCTTCAGATGTTTATTCATGCTTATCCTTTATTTTGTTTTGTTTGGATTGTTTTGCTTGGTGTTATTATTTTGAGGCTGGTCCATTTCATTGTTGTAAGCCGCCCAGAGTGGTGTTTGCACCAATTGGGGTGGGGTATAAAATAAATTAATAAATAAATGTACCCCACTTTGCATCAAATATGAGGTGAGGAAGGAGACAGAGCAAGCTGCTCCTCTGTGACAGGGTAAATTCACTGTTCTTATTTTAAGATGAAGGGGGCAAAGAAGATTTCCCAGGGAAAGACAGCTTCCTGGGGACCCCATGGGCCTCAAAAGCCCACTGAGGCCACACCACCTTCTAATTTTCCTTACATTTGTTGCCTTAATTTGCTACACCTGTACCTGTATGTGCTGACATTCATATTTCCCACTCTGGGCAATGTGAAGACATATAAACAACATATTATGTTTTGCATACTCAGCTAGCCCATTTTTAAAAACCAAAAGACAGATGGAGCTTATATGAAAGACATTGAGGTGTGCTTGATAATAGAGGTAATACTGTCTTGATGCACATGACTGATGCAGGTCCATTTTAGAACATGATTAATTAGTGCTCACAAGGGAGGGGTTTGTCTCCCTCCATATTTATTCAACCGCACATTCAAACAGACATTTGCATTTATTATTCCAAGTGTGCATTCTTGAATTCTAGATTTGAACTGAGATAGTCTGAATGAGAGCAAAGCTACAGAACAAACTATGATTCTGTGACATTAATTAAATTTACTAGGTGGTACTTGAGTGGCTGGAATTCCAAATTCAGTTTTTAAAAAAGCCTTACTTTTAAAAAAATATAAGGCGCAGAAGCATGAGAAACTTAGGGAACTAGATCTATATAGATACAAAATCACTGAGGAAAACAGTGTTTTCCACGGTACTTTTCACACAGCTTAAACATACCCTTTTTGTGCATTGAAATTCAATGAATAGAAATTAAGTACAGTTATCCTTGTAATGGGCAAAATCCCATGATAGAACCAGGCCAACTCTGAATATGGGTGCTTGAGACTGAAATTAGTGATGCATAAGGACTTTGGTTTGTTTTCAAGCCAACGGACTTGATTTGATGTTCTTGGATTAAAATGCACACTGGAATACAATGGTCACAATGTTTGTCCAGGTACAACATTACATTATGCCTGTATAAGTATACCAGGTATTCTTTTCCCAGGCAAAAACGAGTGTGCAATCCAATTATGCAATCAGTTGCATGGTTTTCCTATTGTCCAATGTGCCTGCAGAAGTCATCCCTGAATAACACGTCTGCCTTGGTGTGATGACCACAACAGCTTACATAACACCAAGTTTTGCAAATATGTTTACTCAACAGGATTGCAGCCAGTAATTGTTAGGTTGCAAAGAGAGACGGCCGGGGTGTAAACAGGTGCAATAGTAGAAACAAACACTCCCGGAAAGTTACCAAACAGACAATATTTAATATCCTAACTGATGGTTGTGAGAAACAATCGGTGGGTCAACTGAACTACTGCTTGAGGGGTCTTAGAACACAAGGTCTATCTGCATATATATTAAAACAAGGCACATCAAGTGTATGACATGAAGACAGTATCGAAAACAGTCCCCCTCCCTGTCCCCCCTAACACAACAAACAAGACCGGGTGAGTCGAAAAAAGCTCAGTTCATGCAAGCAGCCTGAAAAAACAGATCGTGTTGGCACGTCCGTGCAAGTAAGCCGCAACCGGTGAATGTAAAGTCTTTACTACGTTATAATTCGGTGCGGGACGTGGACCACAAGGAAAACGACGATCGGCTCGACCCAGGTTGGGGGGATGTAAAGTTCGTTAAATACTGATGTCCTTCCGGTATGATGACATTTCGAAGACTTCCTCAGAGTCTACAGTATGTAACAAAGAGAACACACAAACAAAATTCACAACCAATTACCTCTAGTAAGTATCCAAGACGAAATTAACATGTGTACAATCTTATAAAATCCCACATATACAAATGCTATGTCGCATGTAAGACAAAACGTGCAAATTACTCCACTACATAAGAGATAGACAGGGACATACCTATTAGAGTAGCATTTCTGGCGCGTGAACCTCTTGGGTTTATTCTTGTTGTGTTCTCGCGTTAGATCCTGAACATAAAGTGCTGGTTTAAATAATTTGGGTGAAAGGTCGTGCTGCGTGATATCCTACAGCTGTATGAATGCCTTTGTGTTAACATCACAAGGAACTGCAATAATGGCAAGGGGAGGTGATGGTAGACTATTCTGACCAATATGTTAAAGGCAACCCAGCTATTTACAAAAAAGCTGATAGGTCCCAATCCGTGTTTAACCCATGCGGGAATAAAGTATTGAAATGATGAATATAAAATGCCTCCCGTTGAAGAAGGAAACGCTCTATGTCGATTATCTCATATTTAGTTGGCAAAATGTCTCCAGGATTACCAGTTTTAAATCTTTGTGGCTGTGTTTCCTATCTAAGAAGTGACTGACCATGGGGGCGCTTGGGGTGCAGTTCTTAATGCGAGAGATATGTTCGCCCAAACGTACCCTGATCGGTCTCCTAGATTGCCCGATGTATGCTAACTGGCAGGTACATTTGATCATATATATGGATTCCTTTGTGCTGCAACTGGAGAATGATTTTAAATCCAGCGTAAAGTTACTTGATGGAAGCTGTACATGATTCGTCCGCCACATGTAAGAGCAATACTTACAGTGCCCGCATGCAAAGTGTCCTACTGGGGCATTGGAAGTGTCAGGCCGGGAAGCGATGTCAGCTCTAGATACATAGTTGGCAATAGCATTGGTCTTCCGAAAGCCGATCACGGGTGGTAATTGACAGCCTGGCGTCGTGTCCAAGACGTGCCAATGTTTCAGTATGATGTTCTTGATTTTATTTGCAAGAGGAGTATAATCGAGCGACCAGAATAACCTGGAGTTACTCTGCAGTGCTCTGTCACCCTCTTCTAGTAAGGTATGTCTTGGACGACTAATGGCCCTGTTGCGTGCTTCCTTGATAATGCTATAGGGATAACCTCTGTGTCTCAGAATACCCGAGATATTATCCGCGGCTGCAAAGAAATCTCGTGGGTTGGTAGAATTCCGTTTTGCTCTGATAAACAGGCTGTACGGAATGTTGGCCCTGAGATGTTTTGGATGGAATGACCCAAATTGGAGGTATGGGAACCGATCTGTGGGTTTATGAAATAATTTGGTTTGAATCTTGCCATCATCAATGAAAACTGTAAGATCCAAAAATGATAGGGAGTTGGTTTGTAAGTTATGGGTGAAGCTTAATTGAGGATGTTGGTCATTGATCCAACGGCAAAAATCAGTGAAATTGAATGGGTATAAACTGCTTTCCCTGTCTCTCTAACTGAATATGAAATTAACCCACAAGGCCCACTGATTTAAATTCATGCAGATCTCTGAAATGCCTTTGAATGCCTTTTTGATACCTTGGCCTTTCCCTAATTTTGGCACCTCCCCCTGAAGCCCTTCCCTCTTCCATGTTGTAACAACCATCAGCTAGAGCAGAGAGCGAGCCAGCGACAGATCTTTATTCAGGTTCTCTTGCTGACTTGGTTGATATCCCCAGTCTACATGTTTAAACCAAGGCTATGGAATGATTCATTAACATCCCCCACCCCAGTTTAAACAGAAAGGCCTGCCTCCATATAAAAATCTTAGATTCTATGTTCTGTATATAGAATCTGGAAAAACAATGCAGAGGATGGCCATGGTTGTAAAAACTATAACATCTGGAATGCCATCTTGGCAAAATTCCAAGTGATTTCCACGAGGAACACTTTGTAAAAGTTGTTACCCTTCTAAGCGTTTCAGATTTTTTTAAAAGTAAAATGCATTTCCAGGCCTGCATAGGAGCACAGATTGGATTATAAAGTGCTAAATGTTTTTTACAACTGTATAAGCAATGATACTATATGGATAATCATTCAGGAGAAAATTATTTTTACAGACAGTTTTAATGGAATTGTTCCAGTGCTCAATTAGACTCAGATTTCAGAAATCCAGAAACACAAGACAATTCCCCTGAAGCTTATCTCCTGCCTAGAACCCCAGGAACTTATTCTGGGTAGGAATGGCACAATATCCTCTCTATTTCCTATTACTTCAGGAACCAACAGAAGGAAATAGACAGCTAGGGTAACAAGCTGAACATGATTATATAATAATCATGCGTGTTTGGGATAATCTGGTTCCAACTTCACAACTATAACATTATGAGAAGTGTTTAAGTAATGTAAGACACGATTATTGCCATAACTGCAAGAAAGTGTATCATGGTTAGTTCAACAGTTGGACTGACCTTTGTAATTCTGCATTCTTAGGAGCAACATTTTATTTATCTTTCAATAAATAAATAAATAAATACCTATAAAGCAAAGGTGTGGGTTTGGTGTCCAAAATGGGCTGCCGCACCCCTTGACCAAACCCCATGAGATTCGGCACACACATACCTTGCGCACATGAGTAGGTCACTGTCAGGGTCCTGGAGCCCATGGAGGTGGGGTTTGCCCCCTAAGTTGATCTGCAAAGGGGGGTATATTCGACAGGAGGGTTTGTGTCTGCCCCAGTGCTAGAATACAAAGACGGGGCC
Source organism: Bradypodion pumilum (assembly GCA_035047305.1). Lineage (NCBI taxonomy): Eukaryota > Metazoa > Chordata > Lepidosauria > Squamata > Chamaeleonidae > Bradypodion > Bradypodion pumilum. Next base: position 161,295,388 of record JAWDJD010000001.1, on the reverse strand, counting down.
AAATGGTATAGAACAGGTAAGTAGCAAAAAACCATTTGAGTCTGAAAAATTGCTTCAAAAGTTTAATCTAAATTCAAGAAGAATGTTCACAGGATCCAGATTCAAAACCATTCTGGTACTTAGGTATGATTTTTAAGTACCAGAAGGGTTTTGAAACTGGATCTTGTGAACATTCTTCTTGAATTTAGGTTAAACTTTTGAAGTAATTTTTCAGCCTCAAATGGTTTTTTGCTACTTACCTGCCCCAGTGCTAGGCCAACCGGGGGGGGGGGATTGTGATGTCATCGCCAAGCTCACATCACAGGCCTACCCCTGGGCAGTGGGTTTCCTGGGCAACGCTGGCACTCAGCTAGCCGGGTTGGGACCACCCAGGTGAAGCCGGGCACCTCTGCTGGTAAATAAATAAATAAATAGCACACACACACACACACACACACACACACACACACACACACACACACACATGTGCATGCACACACAGAGTGTAGAGCAGAAATCTTTGCTGATAGTCTGTCATGTTGGCCCAAGGAAAGGGTGAATAATTAAGTTGCTTATACCAGGAACATTTCATCAGATTACTCCAAGAAGAATCTCCTTGCTCTATACAGTGTGTCTCCTTGTCCAGAAACACAACCTGTTGGAATTAATGGGAACAAGTTCTTTCTTGCACAATAGTAAGCCAGTGGAAAGTCCATAGGCAGAATGTGTTACTGTATTTGGGGTAAAGTTGATAATTGGCTTCCGTCTTTTCTGAAGAGGTCGGTCCAATTTTCAGCAGATGGTGATGTGTGTGTAATAAAATTTTGACAGTTTTTGTCATGCATTAAAAATGGATCTATCTAGAATTTTACCTATATATCATATACTGTACATCCACAATATTAAACTGTGCACTGCTCTGAGATGAAGAAAACAAGCAAGCTTCTTTGGTCTGTGGAGGTTGAGAAAAGGATCTTACCGATGGGTTAGAGCACATGCATTCTCTGGAAATACTACCATTTCCCAGCACAGTTGAGTAAAGCTGTAATGAATTCTCATTTAATTTTCTCAATTGTCCATCATGAGATTTTTTTAAAAAAAAATATCTACAATGGGTTTTTCCTCCTGCTGAGAGCAAAAAGATCACTGTGTTTTTGTTTTTGCTGTCAGAAGCACCAACACTAGCAAAAATGTGATTTGTTTTTGTAGAGGGGGGATCCTTGCATTTTTGCAAACTTTGCCAGAGATCATCCATCAGTGCGACCAATGCCGTTTCGGTACCATATCTGGGCCTGAATCCTGATTGGAAAGGGTCCAGATAATCCACTTCATCCAGTACCCCCTGCAACTGATGCGCCACAGCCTTCTCCAACACCTTCCCTAAAAAGGGGAGGTTGGAGACAGGTCTATAGTTGGTTAGGACTGCTGGGTCAAGGGATGGTTTCTTCAGGAGGGTGCGCACCAAGCCATGTTTTAAAGGTGCAGGAAACACACCCTCCTGAAAAGATGTATTAATTATAGCCCTGACCCAGCCACCTAACGCCACCTTGGAGGATATCACCAGCCAGGCAGGACAGGGGTCCAATGGGCATGTGGTCGTGCGAACAGCTGCAAGGAGCCTGTCCACTTCATCAGGGGCAACTGGATTGAACCAATCCCAGGTGACATGGCAAGACTGTTCTCCAGCTCCCTCCGGACCCTTCCCATTCATGCCAGGATTAAACCCCAAGTGAATCCGAGCAATTTTATCCACCAGATGGTCAGCAAAATCCTTAGCCAAACCCTGCCAACCAGGTACCGCCCCTCCCTGCCAAGGAGAGACCTGGTTACCCGGAACAGGGTGGCTGGGTGATTACCAGTGGAGGCAATAAGGGTGGTGAAGTATTGCCACCTCACCACCCCCATCGCCACTAGGAAGGTCCTAATAGCAACTCTAGCTAGTGTCCAATCGGAATCACTCTGGGTCTTCACCCAGTGGCGCTCTAGGCGTCTCTTTGCCCATTTGAACTCCTGCAGTTCTTCCGTGAACCATGGAGATGACCTGGCTCCACGGGCTCAGAGAGGTCATAGTGGTACAGTTTCATCCAAGGACGCTGTCGTCATCCTGTACCACAGGTCAACAAGCGCCTCGGGTGGATCATGTCGCCGATCCAGAGGAAAATCCCCTAGTTCCCTCTGGAATCCATCAGGATCCATCAGTTGCTGGTGGTGGGCCATTTTAATAGGCCCTGCTGCCTCCCTACGATGAAACATCACCCCCAGGAAGTCTAGAGCCACCAGATAGTGATCTGACCATAGCACATGTGTAATGTCTAGTCTCTGAAATCTCAGATCACTCAGCCCACACTCCGACAAAAAAACTAAATACAGCATGTGGCCACTGTCCCTGGTAGGGCCCTGAATTACCTGAGTCAGGTCCATAGCTGCCATGGAAGCCATGAACCCCTGAGCCACCTCAGAGCCAATCCCCAGTGAAGGCAAATTAAAGTCCCCCAGAACCATCAGCCTAGGGAACTCCAATGGCAACGCTGAGACAGCCTCAAGGAGCTCAGGCAGGGAGTCCCTTACCCTGCAAGGGGGCAGGTACAGGAGTAAGACCCCCAACTGACCCTTAGGGCCCAGGAGCAGGAGCAGGGCCTCACAACCCGGAATTTGTGGAGCGGTAGCCCAGGCGACTCCCAGAGACGCCCTGGCTATAATGGCAACACCACTGCCCTTATCCTCATCCCTAGGCTGATGCCAAATACTGAACCCGGCCAGACACATTTCTGGCAGAGGAACCACATCCTCTGGTCTCAGCCATGTTTCAGTGATGCATGCCAGGTTGGCCCGCTCCCCCAGAATGGAGTCTTGTATCAGGGGAGCCTTATTACAGACTGACCTGCCATTCATCAGCAGCAGCCTAAGGGCGGGGTCACCCTGGGTCAGCTGCTCAGGAACTAGAGGTGCAACCGGGGGGGCCAGAATGAGGGACAGATACTAAACATCAGTACCGTGTTCCCTGAGTGCGGCCCATCCCTTGGTACCTGCTACATTGCCCCGTGCCCATCACAACCCCTATTTGGGCCCAGGGAGCCTCCCCAATTGCCCCGGACAGAATGCTGCCTCTCCTTTCTGGCTGGCAAGGCAGTCTCTCCCTCCCTTCCTCCCTAACCCACATAAAATCTACCCTCTCACTCCTCCACTGGTGGGGCGGCTTTTCAAGTCCACCTGGATTCACATTGGTTCAGGTGGTGTAGCTCTATCTAAAGCCATTCCAGCTGGCTATAGGAACAAGGGGAGATATATGGCAGTGGGAAAACTGGCTGACTTTTGAATCTTCTCTTCTTTTGCTTGGGTCTGTTTGTTTCCCTCTTTCCCTTCTTGTTCCATTTCTTTTTCTTCCTTCCTTTCTTTTAAAGGTTTGCTGTCCTAATGCTAAGCTAGGTGACTGAAGAAAGAGGAGGAAGCTTTCATTCAGCCTTGTTTCTAGGTTGTTAAGTGTTGTGTTCTGTAAAGCTGTGCCTTTAACAATGTACCTTAGCCATGTGTAACAATGTAACCTTTCTGTGTGCAACATTATAACCTTCAGCTGTATCAATGTAAACCTGATAAGGGGACGCGAGCTAGTGACCACTAGATGGCAATAGCGAGCGTCCAGCTCTCATGGCTCAGATTCACCTGGTTCAGCAGCGCGGGAAGATTCCCCGCCACCTCTCACCTGGTCAAGAAGGGCGTGACCTTCTAGACGTCACGCAGGCAGCAACCAATAATCTGTCGACGAGCCACATTCAAATGTATAGCAGGCTGTATATATTGAGCTACCCATCCGCCATTACCACATGTTCCTCCGGATCATCATGCAATAAACCTGTGTTAAGCCAACTCTTTGGCTGTTTCATTGTCTTTGGTCCCTTACACTAAATTGGCGACGAGGATGGGATCATGGCAGCCCACGGGACCAAGACATGCACCGGTTTCGAAATCAGGAAACCGGGCGACTGGGAGATCTTCGAGATGGACTTCCAGGCAGCACTGATTGAGTCCGAAGTCACGGAAGAGGCAAAGAAAAGGGCCATCTTCACCAGGATGCTCGGACAAGAAACCAAAAGGACCTTGGTGGACCTGATTGCACCGAGGAGGGTGAGCGAATTCAAGGCCAAGGAACTCATGCAGATGCTGCGTGAGCACGTCCGGCCCGCCACGGCGATGTTTCCCGCTCGGAGTGCATTCTGGAGGCGAGTCCAAGCGCCCGGGGAGACGGTCGCCGCATTCGTGGCAGCCCTGCGGCTGGCGGCCGGCCTGTGCAAATGGGAGAATGCCGAAATCACCCTCCGGGACTGTGTGCTGTGCGGCCTGAACGACGCCGAAACCCAGCGCACATTAATGAACCAAGAGCCGCCTCCCACATTGCAGGAGGTCGTCAGAGCGGCCCAGGCCGCAGAAGCTACAAAGGCCGGGGTCCAAGAACTCTAGGACTGGCGGCCGAAGTCGAGCAAGACAGAGACTCCGGTACAGGCGGCCCGGCGAACTTCGAGGTCGTCCACAAAGAGCAGCGACGACGAGGACGTCCGGAGGGTCCGGAAGGAGAGCCAGC